>JARBWK010000002.1:151250801-152477229 GCA_030556195.1 Anolis apletophallus
CCAAAATGAAGCAGCAAATTAGGGACTTCTGGAACTCCAAGTGGCAAATTTACCTCTACTAAGGCCACCTGAACGTGCGGGTACAAGGATGAGGAAGACTCACGACAACTGTGAAGTAGATGAAATCAAAAGGGTTTATTGATGGCACCAGCTGGTGGGTTTTTGCCAGCAGAACACGGCTGCAATCAGGGGCAAAAAGGCCCCGTCATTCTCAGTACAAAAACATTTATACCCCAATGGAGGCATTTCAGATAAGCCCACCCCTTCTTCATAGATTTACACAATCGTAATTGGCTGGTGTCTCAGGTTATTTCATTAATCCAATAAACATTGCATTTCCATTAGCATCACATCTAAAAAGTCCCACCTATGCATGAGGACAATGAACATTTCTATGTTAGTCTTTCTCACAGTGCAGCTATCAGTAGCTGGGACTCTTTATGCTCCCAGTTTGAAACATTTGGCTTCCAGGCTCCTTGCCAGCAACGGAGGGTGCCAAACTCTTTGCTCATGTGCAGTTCTTTCCCATTTAGCATTAAGGTCTTTCATTAGCACATCCTGTACTGTTTAATCAATCCAAGCCTATGTTATCTCACGTTAGGCACAGAGTGCCTCAAGAAGCATCAATCACAGTGTTATTTTCACAGCACAAGTGCCTGTCTGATTCTTGGCACAGGAACCCGCTTTTTAAAGCTCTACACGTGTGCAGCATCACTCTCTGACTGTACTCCTGCACGGAAAGTACCAAAAACCGCTTTAATATCAAGTACGTAATACTTCCACTTGAAAATATTTTTTTTAATAAAAATCCGAATGGGTCTCATTGTCCCTGCTAACCAAAATGTCATAGTGCACCAGGCCTTAAGCCCTGATTCCTATACTATATTGGGCCTATATAAGTGAGGAAAGCTTATAGTCCCACCTTCGGTCTATTAGGCTCTTGGCCCGACGATTGCTTCTCATGCCTTATTTTTCTCTAAAATACTTCTTACTAAACACCTTTAAAAACTTTTCATCATGTCCTCCACCGGTTTGACTTAGCTGTAGATACCAGAATCCTTTTTGACTCATGTTACTAGGAGCGATACAAAGATCTATAATCAAAGGACTGAGGCCCCTTCCACACAACTGAATAAAATCCTACATTTTCTGCTTTGAAGTGGAATATATGGCAGTATGGACTCAGATAACCCAGTTCAAAGCAGATACTGTGGGATATTCTACCTTGATATTGTGGATTATATGGCTGTGTAGAAGGGCCCTTAGAGATATAGGCCTAAATTTTAGGGCAGTTATGCACTAACCACTTATCCTAGGGCTGATTTGGCATAGCAAACACTGGATCAGACCTGGGCTGTTGCTGGCCCTCCAGGTGTTTTGGACCTCAACTCCCAGAAATCCTAGCCAGTTTACCAGCTGCCCCATTGGTCTATTCTCTTTCTTTGAGGCGTTCCAGTATCTTCTGTGCTTTTATTTTGCTGGGAACTGTGTACATTTCTTTTAAAACAGATTTTTGATTATGGTCTAGACCAGACCTGGGCAATTGCCGGCCCTCCAGGTGTTTTGGACTTCACCTCCCAGAAATCATAGCCAGTTTACCAGCTGTTAGGATTTCTGGGATTTGAAGTCAAAAACACCTGGAGGGCCGGCAATTGCCAAGGTCTGCACTGGATAGTTTAAAACACATGTGTCAAATGCAAGGCCCACAGGCCAAATCCGGCCCATTATGTCATTTTATGTGGCCCACGAGGCTTTTAATGCCATGGCAACATAGATACATTTCTACAGTCTTATCATTCCAAGTAATAAGTAGCCCTTTGAAGGTAACCATAAGGCTGATGTGGCCTTTGGTGAAAATATCTTTTACACCCCTGGTTTAAACCATCATCTTCACAGCTGCTGGATAATCAGGAGGGAGTACTGATCATTCAGTGGTGCCGAACCCAGCTTGGTGCCAGCCAGCCACTTAACCTCTCTTCCCATTCTCCTCATCATGGTGGTCACTGGGCACCACAGGAATTATACTGGTGATAAACTTGGAGTAACATTGGTCATGGTGATGAGAAACCAGCACAATCCATGACAAGCATATGGGAGGGGAATGCCATTATGTCTCCCTGGACTGTCTGAAGTCGGGGAACAAAGAATGACTGTGTAAACAGTTGCTGCTGGTTCTGTCTCAGAATTATGGCCAACTGTTTACATGGTTCCAAAGTTGCAGTTTGCTCCAGATTTTGGGGAAGAATTCAAAGCAAGCTGCAACTTGGGTTGATGTGATTCAAGAATACATAAAGCAGCTTTGCCTGCATTAACCAGATCAGTCATGTGTCTCATTTATCTACCATGGATCTGATTTGCTGGCACTTTGTGCTATGGGATCAGTGTAGATGCACCCTTAATCCCAATTTCCAGTTTAGTAGTCTCATCTTCCAATTGTGGTAGCCCGACTGAATTCATGGGAATAAATTAACTCAATGTATGTCTAAGAGTGCATGTACACTGTAGAATTAATGCAGTTTGATACCATTGTCACTGTCGTGGCTCAGTGCTTTGGAATCCTGGATTGTTCATTTGGTGAAGCACCAGCACTTTTCGGCAGTCAAACCTGGTGAATTTAGTAGGGCTGAAAGGTTGTGGCTCCACGTAAGAATATGACTTTAATTCCTCTGGGATTTATACTTTTTGGATTCCACCATCTCTGTATCTTCCAGTTTTCTATTTTACATAAAATTTTCCCTGTGATTATTGTCAGAGCATGGGAAAGTTAAAAAAAAAGCTCAGTTTACACAGACACACACACTGAGAGAGGAAGGAAGAGGCACAGTATGGTGTAGTCATTAGACATGGGTCTGAAATTTTGGGAAACCAAGATTCATAGAACCCCACAGGGTGACTTTGGGCAAGTTATACTCTCTCAGCCTCAAAAAATGGTGTTGAAAAATGTCATGAGTCATCATATGGATGCACATATGCACATAGATAAGTTTTTTTTATAATTCAAAGACTTTGAGGAGGGAAGACTTTTCATAGTAGTTCATAAAACATAAAGCATACACGCCTTCTAAATCTTTTAATCCTCCAACTATAAACCATAACTTTAATCCATGAGTAATTGTGATTAAATTAAATGTTTCCATTTTAAAAGGAGGGCACCCTGTCTCCAATAACTGAATCTATGCCTCCCATTTTGTTTAAAAGAAAAAAAAATCTGCCTCTTGACCTCATCAAACTATGAGCTTGGTTGCAGCTAGACAAAAGACAGAAGACTCATCATGGTGGTGAGGAAGCTTCTTTCAACACTTCTTCACAGAGCCAGGACCTGCATCATCTAATGGAATACATCCAGATATGTGGCCAAAGAGGAGCCTCTACATGTAAGGGGCAAACCCACAAAAAACAAAAACCCAAAACCCTGTGTGATGAGGTGGTAAGACATCTTTTTTTAGGTCCTTGTATAACCTGTCACATCTTCCTTTTGACTGTATAGCCCACAGTTTTATAATCCATGCCACTTTATTTTGGTATCTTTGTTTTCAATGTTTGACTAAATACATAAGACTATGCAAGTATTGTCAGTTGGATACATACTCAGAAGGCACATTTTTTTCAAACTAGGGCTATTATCTGACATAAGACTAGTTTGGTAAATTTTATTTACACACTTCGGAATGATTTTGTTAAATCTACACATATACTAACTAACCTTTCAGGCTATTGTTTATATATCCTTGTGTAAGGGTGGGGTTGTTGTTGTTGTTTTTTTGCATCTTCTCTTGTGCCTCTTGTATGTTTAGCTCTTTGCTTTATCCTGCCCCTAAAGTTTATTGAACTGAAAGGCAGGACATATTTTTTAATTTAATTACAAATAATATATTTAAATGCCTGGAAAGTTGGCTCCTAGGCTGAATTTTCTGTTTAGCTGTGTTTCCATATAGCAATTCTGTAGCACATGAAATATTTTCAAAATATTCCCTGCATGGCACTAATTTCAGATGGGTGCAATTTCAAACTGTTCTAAGTAGGGTAAGCAATCAAAATGAGAGGAAGATAGAACGGATCAAATTATTTGCTGATTTATGCTAGGTAGAATATTGGGGATTACTAAATTTAGCCTGAAGGAAATATTTGATGAGGCTACAGTGAATTATTTGATACATAGCTACACACAACCTTAGTTTTATGCTGCCATAGATGGCTGAATTCAAGAGGTAGGAAAAGGGAACATTTGCTTCCGTCTCTCAATATATATGAATTCACACATACACACTTTTAACTGTAATCAGAGTTTAAAAAAACAAAAGACTTAAAATGGCAATATTGGTCAAGGGCAAGCTGTCTCCTGTGTCCATTCAGGCACTAGATGCTCTAAGGCTCAGAGATCAGTGAGGGCATGACTGTCGCAGTCACTGAGAAAAGCGTCCTGGTACATCGCAGCAGCAATTTAAATATTTTTACATTTATATTCAGCAATAGATATATCAAGAAAAAAGAATCAACTCTCCCCATCCCCTAGCAAGGGACATAGAAAAGAAGGAGAAGCACATTCACCTAGAGGGCAATATTTAATTGTAAGAGAACTGGGGAAAATGTCATTGAGTTAAATGGGTATATGTACTTTCGCCAGTTCTAGATTTTGTCCTACAAGTTTAGCAATGATATAAGTTTAACTGTTGCTTGACAACAGGACTCAGTGAAAAGATCCAGTTTGCAAATTAGGAAATGGTAGTGAGTGAGTATCAGGATGATGTGAGGAACTACCACTGATCAAGGTGATTGATGTTGAAGAAAAGAAATAGAGAAATGCTTCCTACAGACATTGATGTAGCGAGCTTTGTGTAATAAAATTAAGGGAGCCAAATGGTTTACCTCGGTGCTACTTCTCTTATTTATTTATTTATTTACTTACGATATTTCTATCTTGCTTTTCTCAATCCCGAAGGCAACTCAAGGCGGCTTACAAATTGGCAGCAATTTGATGCCATAACACCTCACAATATACAATTAAAATTGTTTAAACAGCATTATAAAATCAATATAAAATCAATACAATACAAAAACCGTTAAAACATATAATAACCAATCCTGGTAATCTCACTTTCCAGTAGCATTGTCTAAGCCATTCCATGTTTCAAACTTACATAATTCCGTGTTTGTCTATTGCATCGCATTTCCAAAAGCTTGTACAGAGAGCCAGGTTTTTACTTTTTTTCAGAGACTCAGGACGGAGGGGGCCGATCTAATATCCCTAGGGAGGGAGTTCCACAGCTGAGGGGCACCACTTAGAAGGCCCCGTCCCTCATCCCTGCCAAACACCCCTGTGAAGAAGGCAGGATCAAGAGAAGGGCCTCTCCAGACGATCTTAAATTCCTAGATGGTTCATAGGAAGAGATTTGTTCGGACAGGTAAGCTGGGCCGGAACTGAGTAAAGCTTTAAACCCTGATGTTCCTCACTTCATTTAATAAGCTGTGGTCCTTGTTTGAATGAAGTTAAGGCTCGTCTACAGGGTAGAATGAATGTAATTTGACACCACTCTAACTACCATGGTTCAAGCCTGTGGAAGATCGAGAGTTGTACTTTTATACGCTTTATATCCTTTTCCCCAAGGATTTCTGATGTCCCACGAAACTATAGATTCCAGAATTCCATAGCATGGCAATTAAAGCGATGTCAAATTGCATTCATTCTACGGTGTAGATGCATGCTTTGTCACACTAAAACTCTATTAAAGTTAATGGGGCAAAAATGGTCCTGTTGATTTTCTGACATGAAGAAGAAAGAGCCCTGGACAATTAGGGAAACAAAAATCACATTGCTGTAGCTAAATATCTATACACATAATAAAAGTGAAACTATGTATGTGTGTGTGTGGCTGGAGTGTCCACTTGCACAGACACGCTCCTGCCTCTACAAACAGCTATAGCTCCCATTGCTCAGGAGACACCAATTGCCCTCCCTCCAATGACATTGCAGGTTATAGTGAGCGCCATGAACATGTACAAGATCCCTGCCAATTAGGCTTGGTTGATCAAGAAAAAAGTGGTTCAAAACTCACAGTGGATATAGGAAGTGCTGGGGCTTAGTTTCTGATGGACTTCCAAAAAGTTTAGCAGAAATTTCAAAATAAATTTGTTAAAAATAATGAAATCTGGAATGGCTTCATTAATGGCAGACTGCCTCCAAACTGGGTTAAACACCCAGTTTGCAGGCAGATGCCTTCCCTGATCAGAACAGCGGTTCTGGTGCGGGGGCGGGGGGCCTTCTGCTTCTAAACCAGCTCTTTAAAGAGCCGTTTAGAGCCAGAACCGCTTCTGGCACGGAGGAGGGAGAAAAGCTTGTTTAACAAGGCTTCTGGCCCAGGTCCCTCTCTCTCGCAGGAGAGAGTGATGTGGGAAGGGAGAAAAGCACTTCCAACCTGGGTTTAACAGGTCTCCTGGCCCAGGTCCTTCTCGCGGGACCTTCTGAACGGGGCCTTTTAGATCCGTGGGGAATTAAGGCTAACACGGACTGTAACCCAGGGGGCGGGATCTGGAGGACATTGCCTAACAAGGCCTACAAGATAGGTACTGGAAAGAAGAGGAGACCAAAAAAAGGAAAGTGGTCTATATAATATACAATCCGGTAGGTGATGAAGATATAAAGTATATTGTCTAAGAATATATGAACATCTCAAGATGTCGAAACCACTAAATGTTGAGTAAGTGTGTTAATTTATATAAATATACACATCAATCTAATAAGGTATAGATCACTCAGGCTTTCCCTCCACTTGGGAGGGAAAGCCTGGACGATTGGGAGGAAATCTCCAGATCTCAGCCCCTGGCTTGCAAAGCTTGTTATCTTTACATGCTTTTTAAGCCAGGGTATATATATCATTACCTTCCAAGCCCATGTCCCCCCCCCCCTCCCAGATCAGAAAAGCACCTAGAGGAGTGCGTGTTGCAAAATGCCCCGCCCCCCGGGCAGCTCGTTGAGGCCTCAGCTTTAGCCGAGGAAGAGGACGTGCCTGGCAGTGGGTCAGAGAAGGGAAAATCCTTTCCAAAAATGGTGATTTCTTTATGAAAAATGGCGGCGATGGGGTCAAATTTGGTAATTCACTTCCGGGGTGCTTGCAGCGCGTCAAAAACGTTTCTAAAGTAAGTTTAAAATGAATTTCAAATGAATTTCGTAGGGATACGACGAACCTAACCAGGCCTACTGCCAATGCCCTCATCCCAGTTCTGGTCCTTTCAAAGGTATGTCATTGAGGAGCATGATGCCAGATAAGAATAAGAATAATACACTTTATTTTTTATCCTGCCCTATCTCCCCAAGAGGACTTAGGGTGGTTAAGCCCTGCATCTGAAATATACAGATATTTTACATTTGTATTCAAGTGCAGTCTAGTTAAATATACCTGTAAGTAACTAACTATTAGGAACAGTCAGTTCAGAGTCCATCATTTGCCCTACAGTGTTTAGCTAAGAGATTTCACAACTACTTTCAGTAATATTTAACATACATTTGAGTTCTCTCCATTCCTCTCTCACTTTTACACTCACTTCTACTACAAGTACACATTCCTGGTTTGATTCTCAACCTAGCTAGCTAAACTAAGAAAGAACATTTGATTTTTTTTCTTCTTTCAAAAATTGTGTGTTCTGGGTTTTGAAGGAGGATCTTCTTGAGAGGTGGGCACACAGCTTCAGAAGAGGGTGGGGAAAGTGTATATCCTTGATGCTTTGTATAAAAAGAAATAGTCTTTTCTTAATCTTCCATTCATGACAGGAGAGCAGTTGCTGGTCTCTTACTGAGCCCTTCTCACAATAATATTATACGCTCTCAATATAACAGAAGTTGTTCTCTGTAGCAAAGTGTTGGATCTACACTGGCTCCTTACCTTCCTCCCCACTGGAATTCCTATGATTTGTAAACTGTGTGTTCACCTTATCTGTTTTTCTAAGAATTCCACCTAGGACTGGTGCATTTATTATCCCACTCAATCCTTGTGGAAATAGATACGTATTTGAGTTTAAAGTCCTCTTCTTTCTACTCCCCCTGCTTCTCTCCTTCTCTTTTATTGTCAAGACAGATTGATTTGCTTGTTGCTCCAGGCTGTCTGTTAATTTGTTCGTTCTTTCAGTCTCAGCATGCCACTGCCTCTACTTACCCATGGGCATAAGGCATGAAGTGTTCCAGGCTACTGAGAACTTCTTAAATTAATCAACTGAGATTTGGAAGCAGAGCAAGTAAGATCGCTACAGTTTTACAGAACAGAAATGTAAAGAAAAAAATTCCCAGGAGTGACATGGCATGGTGCCAACATGATCACCAATTGCCTTACACAGTGCGGCCAACCATTTTTTTTACAAGTGCGCCACAAGTAAAGTCCAAAATAGGAAAGAATGACATACGAATCGAGCCTTGATATGATTGCCATTTTCTTAGGTGGAACTCAGGGTTGAACACAATATAGAAAACTAAGGCAGAAATACATTCCCAATTCTGTCAAATACAAAGTTTCTTGAAAATTAAAGAGCTGCATATAGCCTATTTTTCCTCCTTCAGACTCCTATTCCCCTCATCCTCCCAAGCTAAAGAATAGCATGTCCTTGCAACAAAAAAATCTGTTCACTTCCTGTTCTTACATTTTTGGTTTCCAGACCATTTCTGGTACAAGAATGGTGCAGAGATCAAACTGAGATATTTCCACTGTTTGTTTTGGGTGATCAGGGCCCATCAAAAGCTTCTAATGCAACTAGTTAAAATGTGTATCTGTTCCATATTGACCTTTGGCCTCCTTAAATATTATGCCATTTAAAAAGGTTCATGGTTCCGGATGGATTCCTGATGGATCTTGGGAATTTTCCTGACACCTCAGCAGGTGATTCTGTTGAAGCTTTGGATGACCTCTGGATTGGGAAAATGGCCAGGGCAGTGGATACAATCACTCCTAACATCCCCTCTCTTGCAGCAGAGCCAAACTAGCCCCTTGGTTTTCCAAGGAGTTGGCGGTGATGAAGCAAGTGAGACAGAGATGAGAGTGACATTGGCAGAAAATCCGAAGCGAATCTTACAGAACATGGGCTAGAGCATATTTGAAAGCCTACTCCACGGCAATGAAGTCAGCAGAGAAATTGCTTAATGCTGCCTGCCACCATTGCATCTGCAAGGAACCAACCAGCTGAGCTGTCTAGAATGGTCAGGGGGCTATTATATATTGGTCCCCAAGGACAAAATTCTAACAATTCAACTGCCCACTGAGAAGAATTTGCACGGCACTTTGCAGATAAAAGTTGCTCAGATCCATTCCGACTTGGATGCTGTTATTTATACAGTTCCAGTGGATTTAACTCATGGTTCTGTTTGTCCAATGTTTCAATTTGTACAGCTTGTGGCTGTGGACAGGATTCTTGGAAAGGTGAGAGCTACCACATGTTTTCTCCAACCTTGCTCTTCCTGTCTCATAAACAGGCCAGAAGGAGGACTGGCAGAGTGGGTGAAGGTGGTGGTCAGTGCTTCCTTAGAACAAGGCTAAGTTCAAACTATATTAAAAAGCCATCCCTGAACCGCTCCATAATGGACAACTATTGACCAGTGTCTAACCTTCCCCTTTTGATCAAGAATTTGGAGCATGTGGTACCATCCCAGGAATTTCTGGAATAAACAAATTATCTAGATGAATTTCAATTTGGTTTCAAGCCTGGCTATGGAACAAAGACAGCTTTAGTTGCCTTGGTGGATGACCTCTGCAGAGAGCTAGACCGGGGGAATGTGTCCCTGTTGGTTCTCTTGGACCTCTCTGTGGCTTTCAATACCATTGTTATCCTTCTGGGCTGACTGACTGGGATGGGGCTGGGAGACACTGTTTAACAGTGGCTCCATTCCTTCCTAGAGGGCCGTAATCAGAAGGTAGTGCTGAGGAACTACTGTTCTGGAGGAGGAGGAAGAGGAGAGGAAGAGGAAGAAGAATAAGAGGAGGAGGAGGAGGAAGAGATCAGTGTCTAAAAACTCTAGGCTATACTACTATATACAGAATACTTCTTGGATGTCAGAACAAACAAAAGCAGTCTATGTAAGGAGAAAGTATAACATCCAAAGAGCATATATGGAGAGGGGCGATATAGAAGCAGAAAGGTTTCAAGATGGCCGTGTCGAGCGGGCGTTCGAACGCTGAGTTCCGCCGAGCCTCTGGCACCTTTTCCTGCAGCTTTTCCCGCACAGCACCCCCACTGTTGAGGGGGGGGGTGCTCTATGCTCGAGGAGCAACTCACTGGACGTACCTGACTCGGGGGGGGGGATCCTCGGCCGCTACTCGAGGCTCCGAGGCGCTCCCTGCCCGTTTGAGGCCCTGCAGGCCGACGCCGAGTTCGCCTTGGAGGCCGCTCGGGCGCCGGCTTCAGTCCTCAGGGCCCTTGCGGGCCTAAAAGACGCTGCTGCCTCTGTGAGGCCTCTTGGCCTAACGGGGACTGCGGTGACGACAGTGACCCCCCCGGAAGTGCCTGGCCTGGTCCCCCGTGCCCTGGCCAGGCCTGGAAGAGGCCGGATCTTCTGCCTCCCCCGACCTCACCCAGGGGGACTCCGGCGGGCAACCCGGGACCGGTGGGGACATGCCGCCAGACCTGACCAGCCTCGTCCTCCATCTCGGCCGGCTGGTCGAGCAGCTGGCCGCCTGCCTGGGAGAGCTGGAGGCTGGGGCCGCTGCTAGCATCCCTGTGCGGCACGGACGACCCCCGCCGCCCAGACCCCCGCCCTGGGCCTGGAGGAGGCGTGGCTGATGGAACACAGAGCCCACCTCACCCGGCCCCCTTGCACCCAGGCCTGGAGGAGCAAGGATCAAGCGGAGTGGCCACCCCCGGCCCCTCGGACGGACCCCCGGACGACGGTTGGCAGCCTGCCGAGGGGAGCCCCCCCTCTGCGAGGAGGCGACTCCATCGGTGGACGGTGCCTTGGCGGGAGCGGCGGTGGACCGATGGTGGAGGCCATGGGAGGCCCTGGGGCGCCGGGCTTCTCCGGCCCCGACGGTAAGGGCGTTGGCTGGCTGCCCCAACATGGCACTGGCCTCGTCCAGCTCGGCGTCCCTGGTCCTGCCCCCCTGCCTCCCTCAATGGCCAAGACCACACCCCTGGTGACCCCTACCACGGAGCGGCCGCCACTGGCGGCCTCACCACTGGGAGCTGCGAGCTCCCCCCTGCCAATGCTCGGGCAGCCCTTGATGGGTGCGGTGGACATCGAGAGGGCTCTGGCGAGGGTCCCTGAGGAGTGGCCCCGACGACGGGCAGGACGGCTGCCAGCGATTCCTTTGGCCGCGACTAGCTCAGGTCCTCTGCCAACGTCAGATGGTACCTGGCCGGCCCCCGATGACAGCCACGGGGCCGGGAACATCGTTGGTGTGGGGGGTCCCACGATCGATCCCCCCTGTGCCCCGATGGGCTGCCCAGGTTCGAGAGACATCCGCCGAAGCGGAGGCGGGGTCGAGGTGGGGCAGGGGGCGGGGTCGGAGGATGTCCCTGCCCCACTCTGTAATACCTCCCCCCCATGGCAGCTGTCCCTCGGAAGGCGCCCCCGGAGGGCCCCGTTCCAGGACTTTCAGGAACGCTGCCCGTAGGCGCGGGATGCCTCCACCGACAAGCCCCCAATTTGGGAGGGTGGGCAAGCCGCAGACAACGAGGCATGGTCCACAGACCGGCAACGACCGACACCGCAGTGACTGTCACTGCTCAGACTTGGAGGCTTTGAGGACGCTCCTCGATTTGTGGGTCCCCCCCCGGCTCCCCTCTTTTGATGGACGTGCTTGATAGCTCTATCGGGTGGCTCTGCCCCTGGGCATGAGCCTGGCCTCCCCCCCCCTATCTGCTGTTGGTTACCCTGTGATGTTTTACCTCTTGTATGTCTTGTATGTTTATCTATGTATACTTTGTATTATTATTTGCCTTCGGCTCCTGTGAGCCGCCGCGAGCCTCAGGGAGTCCGAACAAATAAAAAAAAAAAAAAAATAAAATATAGTATATAATTTCCAGTATATAGTTCAATGCAGTGGCAGTAAACAAAGTGAAAAGGAGAAACTGCTCTCAAACATAACAGTTGTAAGACTGATAGATCCCAATATATACAGGCTTCAGGGATACATGTTCAATGAAGAAACCTTTCAAACAAAGTAAGCAGACAATGAGTCATGAAGTCCAAAGGATGATAGAGCACCACGCTCAAAAAACGTCTTCATAGGGAAAATCCAAATAGCATCAACAGGGGTGCCCAGGTATTTTTGTACCCTGTTTCGGGGAAAGAAATCCCCTTCTTCAGGAGTTGATATAATCAGTGACTCTAGACGCATATCTAAAACAGAACTTAGAGTAACAAGTATTTACCAGCAAATTTACAGAAGTAGAGATAATCCATATATCAAACATATACTCCCATAGTGCCTGATAGTTTTACAAGGAGTGACTCTGCTTGTAGTAATTCAAACTGCAAGTAATTCTAAAGGTTCATCCACATGTTTATAAGGAATGTTAAGAAACTTAAAGGATACAGCTAAAATTAAGTGACTCATTAAGTTCCTGAAGAAGGGGATTTCTTTCCCCAAAACAGGGTACAAAAATACCATTTTCTTTTTAGGAAACAGCTTGATAATCTTCTGAAACCACTAAGGGCCTGAACCTCTCTGAGAAGCCTTCTTGTTCTGGTTCAAATAAATTTCACAAATCTGTTTATAATTCACCACAAGTATTCCATGTGTCTTTCCATGCTTCAATATAAGAAGGGGGTCTGTCCAGATAACAGCCACCACTCTCTAAGTCAGAGTTTCCCTCCATTTTTGTAGCAACCCCATTCTCCTTCGTGCCTGGGGGGCAGGGGGCGGCCCCGGGGGGTCCCGCTTGCAATAGGGCCAATTGCGGCTGATGGGGAGATGGATGAAGGGGATGAGGTAGCTGGGCCTTCATCTCCCACAGAGAGTTTGGAATGGGATGATGGCTGGCCTGATGGGTATGAAAGCTGGGAAAGTCAGGCCGACACTGAAAGTGCTGATTCAGATAATCAGTATGAGAAACCAGGTGGTTTCGGTTCGCAAGAAAGGGTCAGGGAGATAGCGGAGGATGAGCCCATGGAAGCTGAAAGGGAGTCTGGCTCTCACGAAGATAGCAACCCAGGTGCTGGGAGGCAAGGACGGAGCTTTGATAGGAGACGGAGCATTGAGTCCAGTAGGAGGGAATGGCACCAAAGCCTAGAGCGCCAAAGGAGCGTTAGGTCCCGTAGTACAGATTGGCGCCGAAGCCTAGAGCGGCGTAGATCTCATCAAGGGGCTTAAGTATAGGATCTGTGGGAACGGATCCTCAGTTGCTCGGCCACTTCTGATTTGAAGGGAGTGAAGCGAGTGAAGATCCACGGAGCCAGGTTTTAGGCTCGTGCCTTGCCAAGAAGTTTCTTGGGCCTTGATTCCTTGAACTTTGCCTTGTTGAATTGCCACGGACCAAGTTTGCTTGATCCGCATTGTTTTTGCGGAACTTTTGCTACGTTTTGCCTTTGGATTTATCTACGAACTCTTTACCCTTTTGATTGAACTTTTTGATACTTTTATGGACAATTACCCTTTTCACCTGTTTTCATTATTCAATAAATAGTTAGCTGATTACTGTCTCTGTGTGTGTGATTAAGGGGCTGGGCCGAGACCCTGCATTGTGACAATTTTTGAGTAGCTCTGTGAATTGACTCCAGTTGTTGATGGGCCAGTGGGGCAGGGAAAAGTGAATGGTGTGGCCATAGACAAATACATTTAGCTTGGTGGCAGTGAATTCAACAGTCAAAATATCTTCTCAACTTTTAGGCCTATAAAATCAATTAATTATGTTAATCTTTAGTAATATGTAACCTGTGAATTTTTTTTTTAAAAAACTTTTTTTTTGTCAGAAATGCCCATTCAACTCTCAAATAACTCCCAAAATTTAACAACTTAAATGATGTGGAACTTTAATTATTACTCAGCCCACCAACTGTCATTATATCCATTATGGTATTTAATATTATTGTTAATTTTTAAGAAATTGAGATAACTCAATTTTAACATATCACATCCAAGATCTGATGCATGGAAACAGGACTTCAGTCTATGTGCTAAAATGGCAGCATTGTTCTCCTGTCCTGATGGGTCACAAAAACTGCACAAGTGATATGTGGGGCTCAGTCAGTGATTGGAGACTGTGTTGGGATGCTACAGCCTTACATGATAGACCATGATATTCTAACTCCTATAAAACTCTGCAAATTAGTAATTGTTTCATAGAAACACTGATTACAACCCTATGTGATAAAAAATATTCCTAAATCATACATTTTGTACATTAGAGCCGAAAAATATAATAATAGCTATGGTAGTCTAAAAATGGGGATCTCCCCTCACACACAAGAGTATTCTAAACTGATCTGAGGCCCCTTCCACACAGCTGAATATATCCCACATTATCTGTTTTTCAGTGGAATATATGGCAGTGTGGACTCAGATAACCCAGTCGAAGATAGATATTGTGGGATTTTCTGCCTTGATATTCTGGGTTATATGGCTGTGTGGAAGGGGCCTAAGAAGAGAGGATGGCAATGAACAACCAGATTGGAATCTTGAGCCATATGGGTTTTATTTTATAATTGAAAGGTGTCATTTTGAAGAGTAACTCTGCCAAGCTTCATTTCCAATCGTAACCAGAAACATTGACAAATACTTGCTGAATGCAAATTTTATATAACTCATGAAGTTTCCCCAGATGTTGTTGGTGCTAGAATGGCCAATGATGAATAATGTTGGGACTTTCAGTCCAACAACCTCTGGAGGCTACATTAATTCCACCTTTTATTTGCTAGAATTATTATCACCAGAGTTAAGGCAACCATAGAAAGAGAAGCAACTATTTCGGAGTTACTTTAATTAAGCCAGCTTCATGGCTGCTACACCTTCTGCTTATCCTGTCTTATTTCACAGACCTCTCACTGGAGACTTGACAGCTTTGGGTCCTTCACTTTGAAGCAATCTAACTGACTTAAAAGGGACTACTCCAGAGAAAGTGAGAGGAGGACTGCCGCCTTTGTGTAATCGGACTTACTAAGGCAAAGAGAGTCAGCCTGACACTGTTGGGAACAGTTGTGTGAGTTCTGGCCTTCTTCTGGTTCTTTGTTGATATCTTAACAGTACCCATGCCAAGACATTTCCCAGTTTGTTAGCCTATTTAAATAACAGTGGACAGCATGAATGGTGTGCATATAAGAGCAGGGAATATGTTACCCTGGAGTAAAATGCAGCCTAGCAATATTTAAGTACTGCTAGACTTTTTATTCTAGCAGTGTAATAATTGATTATTTTTTCTGACATCAAACCTATTTTATTTAGAAGAGGAGGAGGAAGAGGAGAGAATGTGTATGCATTTTTTCCTAAGTAGGCAGTGATTCAAAGGAAAGACTCAGGGCCCTTCCACACAGCCCTATATCCCAGAATATCAAGGCAGAAATCCCACGATATCTGCTTTGAACTGGGTTATCTGAGTCCACACTCAGATAATGTGGGATTTTCCACCTCGATATTCTGGGATATAGCACAGTGTGGAAGGGCCCTCAGTCACTCAATCCTAAACTCCCATTTCTGAATCCACACAGTAGTATGAAAACATACTGGTTTAAGGCACTGATTGAAGCTGTGGATATGCAAACAAGATATCAGAGTTAAATTAAAATGCATAGGTTACAAAAACCTGGATTTTTGAATTTTCCAACTTGGGCAGAATGATTTCTAGAAAGACCTAAGGAAAATATAATATTTCTTCTGACAAAATCTGAAACAAGGAGGGAAATGGGGAGGATTTGAAATAGGTAACTGAAGAAGAGTTTTCCAGCCTTGGGTTTCCTACCATTGATGGACACAACTGTCACCCACTCTATGAACTTATCATATGCCCCACCTCCCCCATGCCATTCACGGGGTGACGGGGAAAGCATCACTCAACCTGGGCAGAAATGCACTGGTTCCATTGAGCCAGAACAACATGGGAGCCTTCCTGTGTTGACAAAAAAGAGTTCTAGAAAGGGTCCATCACATGACATCCCTCAACTTCCAGTGGAGGCCTCAACTTCTGATGGGGCCTCCACCGGAAGTTGAGGGATGTCATGTGATGGGTTGCATGCCCATCAATCCCTCAACTTGGACTGAAGCATTCTAGGATGCTAAAAATTCCTCATGTGATGAGGTCCCTAATCATTACCTGTGATAGTGGGGAGCAGTAATAGGAGTTGTAGCCCTGCAATCTCTGGAGACCCAGAGATGGGAAAGGCTGCTCTAAGGAAGTTAAAGTAAACTGAGAGTCACTGTGACATAGTAGTTTGAATACTTGGCTAGAACTCCAGAAGACCAGGATCTAAATCCTTGCTCAGCACCTACCATGTTCCTTTGGGCAAATAACTTTCTCTCCACCTGAAAGGTGGGCAATAGCATATGCACACATGCCCAGCTGACTAAATCCTGCTGAGTACCCCTCATGGTAGGTACATCTTATAGTTACCATACATTGGAAGTCACTTTAAGATAGACAACAGTTGTCTTGATAGATGGCTGTTCTACAAGGAAATGAGACTTTGTTATAGACTTTTACTACTTGATGTATCCAGAAGCCAAATCCTGGACCTTGCTGAATGCTCTTCACCTTCTGTTGAATGCCCCCCCACACACACACACACCTATGGCTCCACTGGAACCAGAATGACCATAATGCCAACTTATACTTGTGATCCTCCCTGTTTGGAAATAGAAATGATCATGAAATTATACAGAAGAGCGGTGAATAGAGCTTTAAAAAGCCAACTTGTGGTCTGAATTATATGGCATAATTCCAAATAGAATAATCCAATTATGTTTTGATGAATTTTAACATTCATTTTGAGGTCTCCTTTTTAGAGTTACCATGTCATTAATAGGCTAATTCTGTGTCTCACTAGGAATGTAATTCTTCGCATTTTTTCCTCAAAGGAGGAAACAAGTGTAGCAATTACCTTTCCAACTGCACGAAAGTCTTCAAAGATGGCTCAGTATTTTTGAAAACTATTTGTAGCACTTGATTTATTCTGCACAAAATTTGCATGTGACATTTTTGCAGAGGAAAAAAGCATTTTCTATTCAGGAAAAAAAGTATATCTTTTCATAGGAAATATGTCTGCTTCTGCACATGAATTTTCTTCACAGAAAATGCTTTTTATAAATATTTATATACCTTTCCTATGCAGAAATGCTGTTTTTTGCACAAAGCAATCACATGCATTTTTGACCAGTCCAGGATTCTTGTCAGGGTTTCTCCACACTTGACAAACATGTTTTCTGACCACTGGGTGGCTATTTTTTTTATCCCTTCTTCTGCTTCTATACCAGGACTGACATGCTCTGCAGGTGATACTTTTAAACTGGATACTTTGAGTTTGGGGGTCCTGGAACCCATCCCCTATTGATATGGAGGGCTGGCTGTATATGGAAATAAGGGCGGTGAGTATATGTACTGTATATGGATGTGTGTACATGCACACTTCAAAGTTGCATTTGATACCTGAAGATTCTATGAACTTCCTAGGGTTTAAGTAGACATGGAATAGACATCAGTGGTTTGCCAGTTCCTTCCTATGAAATAGAATGCATGGTATTCATTGGTGGTTTCCCATCCAAGTACTAATCAATAATCATAACATTATTATTCTACTCTAACAGCAACTGCTGTTCCAGGTATAGCAAGGCACTATAAGAGTTCTCTGGTTAAAAAGTCTAAATATCTGTCCCTAATATGCAAATCTCCAAATTCTATAGGAATGGTGCCATGCCAGTTAATGTCAAACTAAGGTGCTGTGATTGGATAGTATGAAAGAGCCTCATGGGTGGCTTTCTAGAAGCTCATGAAGTGCTGACGCCTAGTTGATGGTTGCAAACATATGAAACACTGATGTGCCATTTAACTATTGTTGTTGATAATCATCCCTAGTAGACTAATTTGTACTATTCTAGCAACAATTGGGTTTTTTTAAGTACAGTGAGTCCAGAGCCTCATGTGCAGACTTTGGATGCATAGATCCAACCCACCGTGGAGTATAAAATAAATTTAAAAGACTTTAAATATTTTTTTAAAGGAGTGTGGGAAATGTCTGATCTCACCCCATGTTGCCCAGGGAACCATGGTGGATGGTGTTTTGTGGCACTTTAATACAGGTGCCATTGAAGCTAAGTTGGGGAGATCAAGTGAGGGAAGTCTACTGATTTTCAGGACGGGGAAGGGAAGGGAGATTGGGGCCCACATACTCAGGCAGCAGTTGGCTTTTGCGTGCAATGTGGAGAAGAGAGCAAGGATAAGGTGGGTTGGGAGGGAAAGGCTAGGGCTCCTGTGCACCAGCAGTTTTGGTGTATGCATGCATGACTGGGGTTGAAGGAATTACTGAATCTATGCTAATGGAGTCCCTTTATATAAAATTCCAATGTATAAGGAACTTGAGCATCTGTGTCTTGGGGTATCTGTGAGTATCCTATAATCAATCCACCACAGATATGTGGGGCTGACTGTAATAGCTATCTGAGTTTCATGAAATGGATGTTCACTTTACAAAGATTTCCCCCCACTTTATTTTCAGGAGTTACTGTCTTAGCAGGAGTAGGCTCCCCTCCATCATCATCTTGTTCCTTTGCCTATAAGCTGAGCCTGTCTGTGTCAAAAGTTAAGAGGGAATTAAAAGATAATTCAGAGATACAAGACCCCTGCAGGCGGGAGTGCTTAGTGATAAATTTCTTGCTTTCCCTGAATGGAGTTGCTTTCCAGGGCTGCAGCTCTTTCTGACATGTGCTACACTGAACACAAATGGTGGAGCATACAATTCCAAAATATCACTCTGTTCTACATCAACCTAAGCAACTATTACAATATTAAAATCCCTTATATGATCTGGTGAATGGCAAGATGGAACAGAATATTATCTATGCTACCTAGCACTTCTGGATTTTTTTAAAAATTCCAATCAGCTCTTGGGTGATTTCATACATTAATTATTATATGTAATGTTCTTTTGCATTGGGCTTAGACATTTGTAAGAGGGCTGGGGCCCAATTTAAGTGTTGAAAGTGGTTTTATTTTTAAAAAGAAGAACAAATAATATCAAAACTTTAAAAAATCATTTTTATCAATATGTTCCAGACCGCACCAAGAGTCCAAGCACTTTCCTCAAGGTCAAAGAAATGTATCCGATTTTATGATTGCCAAAGACATTTTTGGCAATATAAGAAGTGCACAATTTTGTAGCATTTTGATTTTTTTTTCTTTTTCTTTTAGCCTACCAATTTTGGTCTGTTTTCATATTTCACTTCTCAGGTAGTGAGAAGTGGGTTGCATTTGCAGGAAGATTTGTTTAATGTTTCTTTTTAAAGGGTATATTTTTATTAGCTGTAAAATACAATAAAATAGCTTCAGATAAACAACATAGAGTGAAATCAGAAGGAATTAATCTATAATTTAATTATTTCATCAAATCCCCACCATTCACAATTAACAAATAATAGCCTATATTCTAATCAAACAATATATCCATGTGTTCATTTACCATTTGATAATTTATTGAATCGGTCTACTCTAAGTGGAACTAACCAGTAGAGTGCCATCCATTATTACCCCCTCCTATATTCAATTAATGCTTATACATTTAGATTTTTATATAAACAAAATGCAGTATATTTACCATTGTTGTATGTTTTCAAGTCATCTCCAACTTATGGCAACTCCAAGGTGATTTTCTTGGCAAGATTTGTTCAGAGGAGGGGGTGTTTTTTTGTGTTTGCCCTGCTCTGAGGCTGATAGTGTGTGTAATGGTTTGAGCATTGGTCTATAAGTCTGGAGACCATTTGGTCATGGAAACTACCTGGGTGAAGTTGGGCAAGTCATGTTCTTTCAGGCTCAGAAGAAGGCAAAGGAAACTGCTCTCTAAACACATTTTCTCAAGAAAACTGTGTGATAGGTTTATTTTCAGGTCACTATAAGTTGAAAACTACTTGAATGTGCACAACAAAGCCATATTTGGTAGTAACGATTGCCTCTGGCCTAGAGATATCATTCAAGTGGTATGATGCACCACCATTTTAGTACTGTCTTAATTGCACCTAGAAAAGTGTTCACTTGTTGGCGAAGCAATTTGTTCATATTATACTAATTAGTCTGAGTCCTCCTTGGACTACAGTTGTAGATCTCTAGAATATTCCTGTTGTTTTCATTTTTATTAAATTGTGTTAATCCACTTCATAATCCCATGAAGGATTTCTCTCTGAAGCACATTCTTATGACATTGAATTTCACAAGCCCCCTACATATTTAAAGCTCGTTCATCTTAATCCATTTCAAGCAATCTATTATCAGTTTAAGACTGATCAATTGTAATCTTCAGGGCTTCTCTTTTATCCAGTGCTTCTTAGGCTATATTTAGGGCTTCCACTGCACCTCTTTCTGTTTTGGGTTGTTTGGGCAGCCCAGGACCTCTTTGGGTGTAACAGCCATTGGATGATTGAATAGGCTAAAGTTTTTCAACCTGTTATGCAAACACAAGTGCTACTGGAACAAATGAAATTTATTTATGCAGAACTGGGTCACAAATTTCAGAAGGCATTGTAGAGATTTCAGCTAGGATTTGCTTACATCACTGTTATGTATCTTCAAATCATTTCCTACTCATGGTGACCCTAAAGTGAACCTATCATGGGGTTTCTGGGACTCAGAGTGTTTAACTCACCTGAAGTCATCCAGTGGGTTTTTGTGATCAAATGGGGAATCGAATGCTGGTCTCCAGAGACATAGTCCAGCTACAGGTACAATAATCCCATATGTCCTTATGTTTCCCCTTTACACTAGATTTCATAGCAAAATGCTTTTGCAGCACCTCCACTACATTGCCAAGGCCTTATTAAAGCTCCACTTGAAAACGGAATATAGCTAAAACAAAGCATTAATGCAACAGTTATGTATACCATTTAAACCGTTCTTTTCACAAAGCAAGAAATGTTAGTTAAGTACAATTTATTACTCTAGTTTATTACTCTAGATAAAAACAGGGAGAGGGAACTAGTACAGGATGTTCTAGGCATGCCAGCTATTGATCTGAAATAAAGGATGCTCAGTAAAAACTAATGGAGTGGTAAGCTTAGGTACTCAGAATCAAGTCCCAGTGTGACCAATTGGGCCCACTCCTATCTTAAGTGTATATGGGACCACAGCCTTATCTACAATGATTGCCAAAAGTCCCATTAAGATTCCATTATTGATCATTTTATCTGCTCAAGAATGCCATACATGTCTTCCTATTTATCCTTATTTTTAAAACAAAGTTGAGGGCCCAACAGAATGTGAAATTATTAGGGAGAATGGAATCAGAAGGCAGAATAACAAACATTTCAGTTTTCTTCTCACCTGGCTGATCCATAACACTTAGAAGAAATGATAAAACTATGGTCGAGTATTTCTAAACAATTTACAATTAGGATTACCTGAACAGCAATGTTACCAATCCTTTTAGTGTGGATGGGTGGTGGTGGGAGGACTTATCAAGGTCCCCCCCCCCCCCAGTGATAGAACTGTCACCAAGCCCCTTATGGTGGCAGAAATGACATTTGATATGTGACAGTGTGACAGCTTCCAACGTATCAATGGGATTTCAAAATAAGAATGGAAAGACTATTTGAAAATATCTAAATAACAGGTGAAAAATTGTTTTCCCAAGTGCCGGTTTGTTACCAGGCATGATTGAAAGTGCTGGCTTTAGCCTATAAAACCCTAAACGGTTTTGGCCCATATTACCTGTCCGAATGGATCTCTTCTTATGAACCATCTAGGAATTTAAGATTGTGTGGGAAGGCCCTGCTCTCAATCCCGCTTTCTTCGCAGGTGCGTCTGGTGGGGACAAGAGACAGGGCCTTCCCAGTGGTGGCTCCTCGGCTGTGGAACTCCCTCCCTAGGGATATTAGATCAGCCCCCTCCCTCCTGACCTTCCAAAAAAACCCTGGCTCTTTGAATGAACCTTCAGGAATGCAGTGCAATAAACAAACACGGAATTATGTAGGATTGAAACATGGAACGGCTCAGACAATGCTACTGGAAAATGTGATTAAGAGGAGGACATTGGCTATTATATGTTTTGTGTATGGATTTTATAATGTTTTTTAAAAAATGTTTGTAATTGTTTTTTAAAATTGTTATGGCAACAAATTGCTGCCATTTTGTAAGCCACCTTGAGTCACCTGCAGGCTGAGAAAGATGGGATAGAAATAGCGTAAATAAATAAATAAAGTTTCGAGAAACTTTGGCAAGGAGAATCTCTGGCAGAAGATATCATTTACAGTTCTGTATTTATTTAATATCTATGCTGATGTAACAACACACATTAGTTCCATGAGCAGAAAACAGGAGCTTCAGAAAACAACATTTCTACACTATAAATCATGTTTTATGCACAAAAACTGCAATTCTCTACACAGAAACACCTCTTTTGGCAGAATGAATCCTGAATTATGAATAATCCTCAAAAACTGCCGTTTTTAAGGGCTTTCTCACAAAGGGGAGGAAAAGGAGTAAAATAATTATTTTTTGCCTATTAGAAAGAATTTTATGAAGAGTTACATCCCTAATTCTAATAGGCAGCTGCAAAAACTTGCCATGGCAAATGGTATAAGGCAGGCAACGTCTATGTTGGCCAAGACCATCTTCGATATCGAATACCAAATTTATTCCAGATTATAACAATTTTCACAAAGAAAAATGAAAGTCAATGAGTTCATAGAACTAGCCATTCAAACAAGTACTCTGGCAAAAACAACAGAAATAAAATCACAGTCTATGTGGGCAAAACCCACCTCTACTCTGTCTTCTCTGAAAAGCCAAGCCCAAATTTCATCAGAAAAAACCCTGTGACATGAATTTGGGGTGGAGGCAAGAAGTTGTCTATAGTGACCACCTCCAAAAATAGTTGAAGCACAGCATTATTAGTAGGTGTCCTGTTTGAAACCTGCACTGCATTACTACCATCATCAACAAAATGATGAGTCTTGCCTCAATCCTCTACACCAGTGTTTCTCAACCTTTTTTGAGCCGCGGCACACTTTTAACACTAAAAAAATCCGGGGGCACACCACCAACCAAAATGACACAAAATGACACTCTAACACAGTAATACATATAGTTAATTGACCTTGAGTGTTGGAGTTGTAGTTCGCCTACATCCAGAGAGCACTGTGGACTCAAAAAGTGATGGATCAGGACCAAACTTAGCATGAATACTCAATATGGCCAAATGTGAACACAGATGGAGTTTGGGGAAAATAGACCTTGACATTTGGGAGTTGTAGTTGCTGGGATTTATAGTTCACCTACAATCAAAGAGTATTCTGAACTCCACCAGTGATTGAATTGAACCAAAATTGGCACACAGAACACGCATGACCAACTGAAAATACTGGAAGGGTTTGGTGGGCATTGATCTTGAGTTTGGGAGTTTTAGTTCACCTACATCCAGAGAGCAGTCTGGACTCAAAGAATGTTGGATCAGGACCAAACTTGGCATGAATACTCAATATGCCCAAATGTGAACACAGATGGAGTTTGGGGAAAATAGACCTTGACATTTGGGAGTTGTAGTTCCTGGGATTTATAGTTCAGTTAAAATCAAAGAGCATTCTGAACTCCACCAGTGATAGAATTGGGCCAAGTTTCCCACACAGAACCCCCATGACCAACAGAAAATCCTGTGTTTTCTAATGGTCTTTGGCAATCCCTCGCAACTCCCCTCGTGACCCCCCCCCCTGGGGGTCCTGATGCCCAGGTTGAGAAACACTGGCCTACCGGCTGTTAGAAATTGTGTGAGTTGAAGTCCAAAACACCAGGAGGGCTGAAGTTGGCCCGTGCGATGGGGGAAGAGAGCGAGGCAGAAGAAAAGGGAGGGGGAAGTGACAAGGGAAGAGAGGAGGTGGAAGAGAAGGGAGGGGGAAGACAACGAGGCGGAAGAGCAGCGACAAGGGAAGAGAGGAGGTGGAAGAGAAGGGAGGGGGAAGACAAGGAGGCGGAAGAGCAGCGACGAGGGAAGAGAGGAGGCGGAAGAGTGTGTGTGTGTGTGAGAGAGAGGGAGGGAGTGAGTGAGGGAGAATAAAAGCGAGGATATGTGGGAGAGAAAGAAAGAGAGAGGGGGGAGTGGGAGAGGGAGGAAAAGTGTTTAGGAAGGCGCTCTGGGTGATCTCCCTCCTGCCTTTCCACTCTGGGTGAGGGCGAGGGCCATGGTTGCAAGACCTCGCCCCCACCCAGAGAGAGGAAAGGCAGGAGAGAGAACACCCCAGCACCACCTTGGGTTGAAGATGGAGGAGGGGAGGAAGGAGCAGCTGAGGCGAAGGGGCTGTGGAGGCCACACATCCCTCCCCCAAGCACCCCATAACATGCACGCCTTGTCCGCCAGCTCCCGGACCTTCCGCATCGCGTCCATGGTGGCAGCAGCGGTGCCGAGAGCATCCTCTCCGCCTAGGCCCACTGCGCCTCCCGGCCGACCACCGCCGCCGCCTCAGTTTCGCCAACGGTGGACGGAGAAACTGTGTCCACAGTGCGTCCACAGTGGGGCAAGTTGGCAAAACAGGCAGTGGCGGCCGGACAGGAGGCGCAGTGGGCCTAAGCGGAGAGGACGCTCTCGCCGCGGACGCGATGTGGAAGTTCCGGCAGCTGGCGGACAAGGCGTGAGTATTATGGGGTGCTTGGGGGAGTGGTGTGTGGCCTCCACAGCCCCTTTGCCACAGCCCCTTCGCCTCAGCCACTCCTTCCTCCCCTCCTCCATCTTCAACCCAATGCTGTTAGTACATTTCTATTTGGAGAAGGGGGAAAGGAAAAAACCACAGGAGGAGGGGGGAAGGAAGGGGGGCAAAGAGCCGATCTCGCGGCACAGGGAGAGCTGCCCCACGGCACAGTGCTGTGCCGCGGCACGGCTCTTGAAAAAGACTGCTCTACACATTCCTAAAGATCACAGAGGGTAATGCCCCCTTTCACAACCTGGTAAAGAAGTGGCTCCACATATACATTCTATTGCTATCCAATTTCCTGGGGGCGACAGAACTAAATGCATTTATTAATTTATTTGTCATCATATTGTGACTTGTATCACACATGACCGTACAAATAAGCCTAATAAACGTCCATAAGATCAGGCTGGAGTTAACTCTTGTATTGTATTCCTTTCTGTTCTTCACTAGACAACCCTGTGTGTTACACAAGACAATGCAAATGCAACCTTTACAAAGACGTCCCCCAAGTTAACACCACTGTAACACAGAGGGGTACCTTTTTGACTACTTGGCTCCCTTTGACATTAATAGAAGTTTCACAGCTAAATCCCTACGCTCTAATCTGACAAATTTATCCAAATGGAAAATTACACTCCACACGCCTTCATTCAAAAACAGGACATGTTCTGCAATGTAACAGCACATGCGCTGCTAATCAGCATTTAACATGGAGATCCTATTTCATGCTTTTAATCTCCAAAGTAGAGCAGAAAAAGTCTGCTGTGTCTGAAGTGTGGAGCCGGTTGAGTTATTCATTGTGAAGAAATTAGCCCCTTCCTATTCACAAGCCATTCAGAAAATGATCTTTGATTTCTGGGAATGTAATTGTTATTCATAAGATCTGTCAAATAGTCTGAAAATGATTTTTAAGGTTATATGGGTAAGCTTGAGGGCATCTGTTGCTCAATTTGGTAAAGTGTTGTGTACTATGTATCGCAAAGCAGTGTTCCTATTATCCACTCTCTTTGGAGGCTCTCAAAATATAAAATGTATTTAAAGCAGTAGGTAATGATTTGTTTAGAGATCTCTATTTTGTGCACAAATGAGAGTCAATTCACATTATCTTTCTACACATGACCAGGTAGGGTATGTATTACTCTGTGTCTTATGTCCTATCAAATACAGGGATATGAATTTCTAAATAGAAATGCATTTGGTTACATTGCTAAACAATCTGTTTCCCACATATGGGAGATAATCTAGACTGGAATAATCTGCAAGACCAGCAGCAATTTAGTAGTGTGAAATATAGAGTATGTCTAAGGGACACCCATAATTATTCAGTAAAAAAAGAATTTTGGATAAATTGGAATGCTGTTTATGCTCACTTGTGATTACAAAGATATATAAATACATTACATTTTAGGCATCAGAGAATAGTCTAAACATATAGATATGCTCAAAGCCCTAATGTTGCTTTATTTAACAGCTTCATTTATCTCTGACTAGGATAAGAGATGATGGTGGTGACTGGTGACTATGGCCAAAGGTGGGGATACTGTGGAGTCCTTTCACATGCATTGTGGTGAATCTGGCTGTGCCCGGCATGGGATGTGTGGAACCCATCACCCCATGCCCTGCATTGCCCAACTCGACAGTCACCACATCCCATGGGGGAAGCTTTGGCTGCTCGGCTTTCCCCCATTGTCTCAAAGGCAACACAAAGAGCCTTCCATGTTGCCACTGTAGGATCTGTGCTGGATCTTCTACAGTTTTACAATGGAGCCCTGCTGGACATCATCTGATAGCAGGCCCTGTTGTAAAACTATAGAAGATCTGGCCCATGAAATTAAGCCTGTCTGATGAGGTCATAAAAGGCCTCATTTCTCACTTTCTGACTCTTTCTGGACTTATCCTGGATATTCTGAGAACTGTACTTCTGTGAGAGTGGTTAAGGAAGGCCAAGTCACTGAACTCTAAGAAAGAAACTCAAATCCTAGATGTGGGATCAAGCGTTTGCAGAATAGACTGATTTGCTGGTGAAGACAATGTTTTAATGGACAACAATGGACTGTTTTAGGATGACTATTTGAACTGGCAAACTGTTTTAATGCAATATATATTTATAAGTGCCCTAATTTGTACTAACTGTATTTTATGCTGTGTTTTATTTTGTGTTGGCATTGAATGGTGCCTGTTGGTAGCCGTCCTTAGTCCCTCTTTGGAGGTTGAGAAAGACAGGATATAAATGCTCCAAACAAACAAACAAACACATTCCCCATGATTACTTGGAAGAAGCCATACCAGTGAAATAAGTTTATTGTTTAGATATGGCCTGTTCTCTTTCTCCCCATCCTAAGTTATTCACAGAGGCCAGTGCATCTACAACATGATCTTCTTAGTTAGGCTTAGTAAATGTGAGTGCATTTGTGTGTACACATGTAAAAAATGTGTTTGAGACAGAAAGAAATACTTCCAGGAACCAAATTGCAAACCATCCTACCCATACGTTTGGGTTGCTGTGAATTTTCTAGGCTGTATGGCCATGTTGCAGAAGCATTCTCTCATCCTACACATATTTCCAACATTGCTTTGGTCACCAGGCAATGAGACTTGAGTTTGCATGTTGCTACAGAGTTTCCTAAGTCAATGGAGGAAGATAATTCTCAGACACTTGTTCAGTTGCTAATAGCTTTTTCAGTTGAAATGAACATAGCTTTCGATGCTGATAGGAAGCCTATGGAATAGGGAGTGGGACTCCCATGCTCAAAAGGATCATATCCAGTCTCATTTACTCTACATTTTGCAGCTAAAAGCTTGAGGAGGAAAAGGGAAGGTAGTACCATATTATGCAGTTGTTCCCCTCTGGGGAAACTTCTTGCTGAAGAACATCAGGCACCATATGAAAGTTTCCAGGAATCTTCTATAGGGAGCAAAGAGTCTTTAAAGCTGTAAGAACTATAATATCTCCAGAGACATTATTTTTGTATACCTTACTAAATCAACTACAGAGTCACTGAGCCAGGCTAGCCTGTGGCAGATTTTTGAGCAATGTAAGGGACACACAGAGACACACACACATCATACTTCTTATGGTATAAAGGTGTTTTTTGCTCTTAGAAATGAACAATCCAGCGTTAAAGAAAACACAACACCATGCAAATAGCTAGGGAATGAGCCAGAGCCCCAACAGAAGTTTACAATTCACAAAGCAGGGTTTTTAAAGGTTTTTTTTAAAGAAGTGATTTCAGTAATGTGTTTGATTTACACATCTAGAGAGACAGACCCACCACCGACAGGGAATGGAGCTTCAGCTGAGTGAAGCAAATGAATGTGGTCCCACTTAGGAGAGTGCTATTGCTGCAGCCTCTATAGTAGATTCATATTTCTTCTCAGAGCTAAAAATACCTTTATATTTGAAGACTCTCCTTTGAGTTTACATCCCTCAGGACGACAGCGCTGAACTGCCTGGAGGGGCTTTTGTGAACAGAGAACTCACTAAATGTGATCACAACATACTTTACAGCATGAGGTGAGTCCCGGGGGAATCTCCCACATAAAATTCCTAAACACTGAGGAGAGGTAAAGCTGTCTGTCTAATCTATGGAAATGCAAGTTTTCAGACACTGTCAAAATGGAATTTTAAAGAACAAACTCACTTTAAGAGACCAGACTTTCTTATTTTTTTTCCTCTCTCTCCTCCAGGTGGAAGAAAGAAAAGGGAGAGGGAGAGAATAGAACACCTACCACACCAACCTGATGATCTCTTCCTAAATTTCATATATAGTAATTATTGAGTGGCCTGTGCATCCAGATTACTTAGAATAAATTGTCAAAGTAAATTGGCTATTCTTTCAACATGGGTAAATTATTCTTCTATTGTGAATGCTGGCCTGATCATTCAAATACCGTAATTTTCATTTACTTAATATCTTTGACATTTTTGGAATAACTACTGTGTCATTTCTTTTACAAACCTGTTAGGTATTTCTTATTATATGGCGAGGCTGGTCCTTTTAGGTTTAAAACAAGAGAATCAATGAATAGGAGTTAGAGGTCATGTAAAAAGTAGCTCTGAAACAAACCAACAGGGCCTGGAAGACAAAGTTAAATTCACAATGAGTGTTATCTGTTAGGAGATTTCCTTAGCTTGATTATAATTTCACAATGGGGTTAAATTGAAGCAACTGAGGTCAGAATCAAGCATTGTAAACATGTGCACTTGCTTAGTATAATGCTGTCTGCTCTTGGCCTGTGTGACTCTGATGACAGCTGCTGGTTCATATTTATATCCACAATCCCAGAAAATACAGATACCATACTATGATCCTTCCCATACAAAGGTCAATGCAATCTATAAGATCTGTTTCCCAGCATTGAATGTATGCACACATATATGTACACACATATATTCACACACACACACTGCCTGAACATACCAGATTTGCCATGCTTCTTTGCAAAGTTAGTTATACCACAAGAAGAGTAAATCATTTTCAAAATGACCTTAAACAACTTATTAGTGTAGTAAGCACCTGTCAGTTACAACTCTAATGGAAGATAGTTTATTTT
Source organism: Anolis apletophallus (assembly GCA_030556195.1). Classification (NCBI taxonomy): domain Eukaryota; kingdom Metazoa; phylum Chordata; class Lepidosauria; order Squamata; family Anolidae; genus Anolis; species Anolis apletophallus. The sequence goes on from JARBWK010000002.1 coordinate 151,280,138, forward strand.
GCAGGAGATGGGTGATTAATTACATTTAACCAGGTGCTTCCAAGGTCTAGAGCCCATCCTGAGGAAATTTATTTATTTATTTATTTATTTATTCGGGTTTCTATGCCGCCGACTCCCAGAGGCTCGCGGCGGCTTACAGAGCCGAAGGCACAGTAAAATACAAAAGGTTAAAAACAATTAAAAACAAAACAGCATAGTAGAACAACAACACATTTGATGTGGTGGCGCAACCAAGAACACACGGGCCTACCCATCGAAGGCCTGCCTAAACAAATAGGTTTTACAAGCCCGCCTGAACGGGAGCAGGTCCTTCATTGCCCGGATGTCGGCCGGGAGGGCGTTCCACAGCATGGGGGCTATGACAGAAAACGCCCTCCAGCGGGTAGATGTCAGCCGTGCCAGCTTCGCCGAAGGTACCACCAAGAAATGAGCATCCTCGGACCGCAGTGATCTCAAAGGGCAATATGGAATGAGACGGTCCCTCAGATACGCTGGCCCCAGGCCGTGCAAGGCCTTAAAGGTAAGAACCAACACTTTGAAGGCGATCCGGTGCTCGATTGGCAGCCAGTGCAGATCCTGCAAAACAGGTGTTATATGGCAGCCTGCTGGAGAGCCAGACAGGAGCCGGGCGGCAGTGTTCTGCACCAGCTTGAGCTTCCGGATCGCAAACATAGGAAGGCCAACGTAGAGCGCATTGCAGTAATCTAGTCTTGAGATGCCCGTGGCTTGGATCACCGCGGCAAGGTCGTTCCGGGAGAGATAGGGGGCCAGCCTCCTTGCCTGTCGGAGATGGAAAAAGGCCACCTTGCTGACCGCAGAGACCTGGGCCTCCATGGTCAGCTGAGAGTCCAGCTGGACTCCCAGGCTCTTCACGGAAGACGATGGGCATAGCGCCGCACCGTCCAGGGTCGGAAGCTGGGCATCTACCCCACCAGGCGGCCCAGCCACAAGATCTCCGTCTTTGCCGGATTCACCCTCAACCTACTGGCTCACAGCCATCCAGTAACGGGTTCGTGGCATTGCTGGAAATTATCGGGACGGATCCAGGCCTGCCCTCCATCCTCAGAATGAGCTGGGTATCATCCGCATATTGGTGACACTCCAGCCCATAACTCCGCACCAGCTGTGCAAGCGGCTGCATGTAGATGTTAAATAACAGAGGGGAGAGAATGGCCCCCTGCAGAACTCCACAAACTAATGAGGAGCCCTCGGAGACCACCCGCCCCTCCTCACACGCTGAGACCGCTGGTGGAGGAAGGAAGTCAGCCATTTTAGGGCTGTCCCCCTCACTCCAGCCATGGCCAGGCGGTGGGTCAATAGATTGCGGTCGACCGTGTCAAACGCTGCCGTGAGGTCCAATAACACGAGCAGCGCAGAACCGCCTTGGTCAAGCTGGCAGCGGAGTTGGTCTGTGATGGAGACCAGAACCGTCTCCGTCCCATGCCCCGAATGGAAGCTGGACTGGAAGGGGTCTAGCCATGTTGCATCATCTAGGAAGGACTGCAGCTGCTCCATTACTGCCTCTCAACTACCTTGCCCAGGTACGGAAGATTCGACACTGGGCGGTAGTTGGAGGGAACCGCAGGGTCTAAAGACGGTTTCTTCAGTAATGGAGCTACCACCGCCTCTTTTAAGCACTCTGGAAAGACTCCTTGCTCAAGGGAGCTGTTTATGATATTCAACAGAGGCCCACGTAACCCCTCCAGGCAAGGTCTAACAAGCCAAGAGGGGCACGGGTCGAGGGAGCAGGTGGTAGGCCTGGCTGCAGCCACAATCCTATCAACAGCATCTGCGTCCAGTGGCCGAAACCGGTCGAGGGTGGGCCTGGCGGAGGGCCACGGGGTCTCAAGCTCTCTTACTGTCTCAACCGTGGCTGGAAGGTCTCGGCGGAGGCTCAGAATCTTGTCTGTGAAAAAGCTCTGTAAAGCACCGGCAGTGAGGGCCTGATCACTATTTTTTGGGACAGTAGGGACCGTCGTCAAAGACCAAATTACCTTGAACAATTGGGCCGGGCGTGAGCTAGCAGACGCTATCAAGGCGGAAAAGTAATCATTTTTGGCCGCCTTGACAGCATGCTCATAGGCCTCTTTAACTAGCTTATAAGCAGATACTGAGGCTCCATCGCGGAGTTTCCTCCACTCGCGCTCTAGCCGTCTCCTCTCTCGTTTCATCGATCTAAGATCCCCTGTATACCAGGGGGATCGGTGAATGCGAGGGCGGAGAGGGCGCCTAGGGGCAATCTCGTCGAGAGCTCTGGCTAAAGAGATGTTCCAAGCTTGAACCTGCTCTTCGACAGAGACGCTGATAGACTCCAGGTCCCTCAGAGCATTCAGGAACCTTTCGGGTTCCATAAGTCTCCTCGGGCGAACCAAAATCTGTTCGGCGCCCTTGCATGGAGGGGGCGGTTGCTCCACCCGGATCCTTAGAGCACAGTGGTCCGACCATGGAACCTCTATTACAGAGGCTAGGTCCACTTGAACCCCCACGCTAAACACCAGATCGAGAGTGTGCCCGGCTGAGTGTGTGGGTCCCGAGCTACATAAGGAGAGGCCCAATGTCGCCATGGTCGAGATTAGGTCCGTGGCTGCAGATGGAACGGAGGCTGCGTCGGCGTGGACGTTGAAGTCCCCCAGAACAATAAGTCTGGGGAACCTCAATGCCCACTCCGACACAGTCTCCAGCAGCCGCGCCAGGCTCTCCGCTGGTGCGCTAGGCGCACGGTACACCAGCAAGATCGGCAGGCTCTCGTGGGACTCCCACACCAGGCCGGCACTTTCGAGCCCCGAGGTGGTGAGCGCAGGGATCGCTCTAAGGTGCAATCCATCTCGGGAGAGTATTGCCACCCCCCCGACCCCCATTCCTATTCTGGTGCGTGGCAACGTAACCAGGGGGGACTACTTCCTGGAGACAGGTGTTATCGCTCTCTTGGAGCCAGGTCTCCGTTATACAGAAAAGGTCCGCTTTAAGATCTTCACAAAATTCCCTGACCGTAGCAGTCTTGTTCCGAATAGATCGGGCGTTAACCAGCACCAGAGTGGAAGGGGGGGGGGGTGAGGGGAGTGTCATATCAGCATCGACTTCAAAATGTTCCTAAGCTCTGGAGGCATTCCTGAAGACAATACAAGGCTCACAAAAAGAATGAACGAACCTTTGTTCTATTACATTGCTGGCACATAAACAAAACTGGGCTACCAGACGTCCAGCTTCTGTAGATGATAAATGACCAGCATAGCATTTCAATTATGGTGCCTGTTTACTCCTGATTTGACCAACTTCATACCGTTGGGCTTATTTTGTATCTTCTTGACTGAGGAATACCTCAAGGAATAAACCCAACAGCAGGAGGTTGGACTTCTCCTGTGGGAGGAAAGTTGCTGTAAAATTGAAAGAAGCCTTGGATGACCTCTTACAAAAAGATGATATGTCAGGGAAAGGTTCTCTGCAAAGGGCAGAAAAAAGAGAATTTAAATTAACGAGTAGTACATAATGAAGGCAAGTCAATTAATTAACTGTGTTGTCAGATTTCCGGACTTTGCACCGATAAGCATCACTAGCTAACTGTTGAAATAGCATTTGGGGATTTCATATTGCTAACTTCATATTAGGAAACATGAGTGACACATCTTTTTGTCTATAAAATAAAATTAGCCTTGTCTGCTTTCAGCCCTGACAAATCTCAGTTTTGACAACAGTTAAGGATTTTTTTGAATTTCCAGTTGCCACATCCCCATTTGTCAATGAAAGTATATTAAAAATCACCCAGCTCTTCCATCATCACAGGCAGCACAGGCGGGGGTGAGAAAAAGACTTTGTTAAAATGTTAGGTGAAGCTTAATAGAGTTATCATTATTGTGGCCTTCATATCTACATTACAATTTTGTCACCAGCTCAATGGTAATATCTCGAAATCCCCTTAAAATAAAAACAAGCGAGCGCGTTATGAAATTACAGCCAGGACAGATGGCCAGATCCTGTCATTGGAAATAAAAGTAATGTTATAAGTGTATAACTCCATTGGGGAAATTGAGTACCATAATAAAGTAGACTTCCACTTTCAGCAATGAAATTCAATGACTGTTGAGGAGTTTAGGGTTTAGAAAATTGAAAAATGAAACCTTTGGTTTTTCGCTGCTGTTTGATGATGTGTAGCAAGTCCCTTTATGGACTAAGGCTAACATCCAAATAGTAACAAGCTTGCAGTGAATAGAGCCCGTAGAGGATAAGCTACTAAATCTTGCAATAAAAGCTGTGTGATTTACAGTAAATTCCACAGGGCTGACAGCACCACAGCTGAGGGCATAAACACTTCTTTCATGGCTGAGGCTTCAGTCAGCTCTGTCTGCTGTGAAGTACAATTGAGCAGTGAGGCATGCTGCTTACCAGCAATGACTTTGATAAATAACTAGGAAGTCCCACTGTTGGCTTAAAACTAGAAGTTGTTCAGTTGCAATTCTGCATTTGTCCTGCTTTAATGGGTATGGAAGTGGCTTTAGCTGTAATCTGTCAGTGATTGATTAGGCCTTCCTGAGTCCCTTCTCCGCTCGGTTTGCAGCTCCGTGGCTCTCCCTGCAGTTAAAAAAACAAAATTGGTACATATCTGATTGCCCTCTTATGAGGAAAGTAAACACTCTTAATTCTGCTCAAGTGAGTGTGAGTCAAATGGCCACAGCTGATAAATTGTGGACAACAAGGCGACATATTTAACAACCGTGCACAATGGCTTCCGTGTTCTCAGGTGCATGGCCGTTTGAAATTCCCATCAACATACAGTTTTTTATATGTGGGGTAAATACGTGGGGTAGCCATAGGTCGCCATGTGACTTGAAGGAACATATATACAGACAAAGAAGAGGGAGAAGAATGTGGAGGGCTCTGAAGCATGTAAAATGGAGTGCTGTGTAAACTGTTCATAGCATTGATTAAATATATGAACATGATCAAAAGCAATCAGATCGTTAAAGTAGCTGGTTTATTTATGTCCCCATCATAATTTGTGCCTATAACACTACCCCTCAGGCACAGGTTTTTAGACCTGTTCCTGGGGTTATTTGGGGTGTTGATTCAGAAAATTGCATTGGATAGACTGCATCTGCTCTAGTTCCTTAGATATGGTTATCATTATTTTCTATGAGTGAGCAGATGAAAACTGGTAGATACCGTGTGTTCTGTATCTCAAAAACTAAAGCGGATAGGGAAAAACTGGTACCATTTTTGGAATTAGCCGGCCAAATATACCCAGAAACAAGTATAATATTTAAGGCACCGACGTGTGTATTGGCCACTGTGCAATGTTATCTGGACATAGAATTAAATCTAATTGTTAGTTCCAACTACAGGAGACCCATTGACTCAATACAATTACATAAGTAGATTGCCAATGGGTTTACTTTAGCTATTATGTTTAATCTACAGTCTTCCCCTGAGTTTGTGGATGAAAAATGAAAAGGGCTTCACAACTGGGAATAATTTGTCATTTGTGTATATAGCCCTAGCCATTGGTATGATTGAGCAAGTGTGATGTCATAGAATATTAATGAAAATTCTGTTTTTCCAAAGACAATGCATCTGCAACAGAGAGCAACCTGGTGTAGTGGTCTGAATGTTAGATAACAACTCTGAGAGACCAGATATGCTTAAAGGGAAAGGTGGTTTGAAAAATGCAGGACACAGTGGAAGAGACCCTTGTGAGTCTACAATGCAGAATTAATGCAGTTTGACATAACCTTTTAATCAACATATTTGAAGAATAAATGAACAGTGTACATGTTGACAAGAAGTGGGAGGAAGTAGAGAAACATCCAGATTCATGATAGCAGGTTATAAGATGAGATCCCATGATTTAAGATAATTTCCCCCCAAACATATTGGACTTGATGTTGGCAACAATCTTATTACAGGCAGTCCCTGAGTTACAAACATCTGATTTACAAACAACTCAGTTAAGACCTCTCCACCCAGTTTCAGAACATTTCACACATTCACTGATTTTTGGGAATTTAAAAATGATTTTATGAACAACGTATCTTTAAAAAAACTACAAGAGCTCTCTCCTTGAATTTCTATTTTCAATTATACAACCTAACCAAAGTATCATTTCCCTCAAATTTCAGAAAGATTTACACACCCACTGATTTGCAAATTTAACCTACATAAACTTAACCGTGCTATTTCACTGGAAGACCCCAGGGGCAAGCCGGTCCAACCCCTTTCTGCCAGGCAGGAAAGATATAGTCAAAGTACCCTCAACCAATGCCCATGCAGCTGTTGAAATAATAATAGGAAACCTACTAGGTAAACCAGGGCTGTCCAACTTCTACAGGACTGGGGGCCTGACTTCCGGTCACTGATCACCTGGGGGGCCTTAGGGTCTGCCTCCACCCCGGCTCCGCCCCCCTCTCCCGGCCCCTCCCCCTCCCTCCCTTGGCTCCGCCCCCTCCCCGCCCCCTTCCCTCCCCCGGCTCCGCCCCAAAAGGAGGAGGCAGAAGCCCCAAAAGGAGGAGGCAGCTGCGCAGGCTGCCTCCTCCTTTTGTAGTATTAACATAACTCAAAAACCACTGGACAGATTGTTGCCAAATTTGGCCACAAAACATACTAATACTAACCCAAGGAGGGACCATCAGTCAAAAAATGGCTTTTCTCATTTGGGAGTTGTAGTTGCTGGGATTTATAGTTACCACACAAAGAGCATCCTGAACTCCACCAATTATGGAATGGAATCAAACTTCCCTCACAAAACTCCCATAACCAAGAGAAAATACTACAAGAGTTTGATGGGTATTGAGTTTTGGAGTTGTAGTTCACCCATATCCAGAGAGCACTGTGGACTCAAACAATGTTGGATCAGGACCAAACTTGGCATGAATACTCAATATGCCCAAATGTGAACACAGATGGAGTTTGGGGAAAATAGACCTTGACATTCTGGGATTTATAGTTAAAATACAATCGAAGAGCATCCTGAACTCTTGCAACAATGGAATTGAACCAAACTCTCTGGCATATTGAATTCTCATTACCAACAGAAAGTACTGAAAGGGTTTGCTTGGGAATTGACCTTGAGTTTGGAAGTTATAGTTCACCTACACCCAGAGAGCACTGTGGACTCAAACAATGATGGATCTGGACAGGAGAAGGAAGGAAGGAGTGGAAGAGAAGGATGGAAGGGAATGGAGGGAGGAAAGGGAGGAGGGAAAGTGAGAAGGAAGAAAAGATAAAAGGGTGGCAGGAAAGGAAGAAAGGAAGGTAAAAGAGGGGCAAGGAGGGAGGGAGAACAGTTGAAAGGAAGGACGAAAGGGTGGGTGGGTGGAAGGAAAGAAGGTGAAAGAGAGGGACGGAGGAAAGAAGGAAAGAGTGGAAGGAAAGGGAGGGGGTAGAAAAGAGAGAGAGGGAAGCGGGGGAGAGATGGCCGGGCGATGGAGGCGAGTGTGCTGAGGGCCTGAGCGCCTCTGAGCGCACGGAGCAGCAGGAGGAGGAAGCGAGCGAGAGAAGAAAGAGAGAGAGGGAAGGGGCAGGGAAGGAAGAAGGATGAAAGGGTGGAATGGAAGGAGGGAGGGAGAAGAAATGTGCTCACCATAATGCTGAATGCTTCCTTGCAATAACTCGTCCCTGGGAAGGGAGGGAGGGAGGATGAGAAGGAGGAAGGAGCTCTGCTGAGCCACATGGAGCGCCCATGTGGCCGGGTCGCTCTTCCTGTTTGCTGCCAAGGGGGCGGGACTCCCTCCCATTGGCCCCCTCCCTCAGGAGAAGAGGAGGCGGCCAATAGAAAGCCAAGGGAGCGGGACCAAAAATAATAATAAAAAATAATAATATTTTTAATCGAAAAAATATTTTAAAAATATTTTAAAAATATATTATTTATTGCAGGAGGGTAAGGGGCCATAGCCAAGGGGCTGGGGGGCCGTGTACGGCCCCAGGGCCGCCTGTTGGACAGCCCTGAGGTAAACTTTGCAGTTACTGCCACTCACCTTTGCCTTCCTCACAGGGTTGATTCAACTCCTAACAATCCCCTTTTATCCCGAAATTCATTTTCAGAGAATGAACATAGCCCCCCCCCCAACCAAAACTTTCAGGGAGAAGGAGGAGGAGGCACAAGACAGAAAGCAGAATTCTGGGAAATGTAGTTTGGGAAGGCAGAGAATTCAAAATGACCTGCCCTAAACTACATTTCCCAGAATTCTGTTCACTTGTTAAAGTGATGGCCTCTCCCTCCCTCCCTCTCTCCCCCTCTGGGCCCACCTTGTGCCGAAAGGGCTTCTTCCTTGTTTGGCCATCCAGCCAGGCATCCCTCCCTCCCTCCCTTCCATTTGGGGCTGGAGAGATAGCACAGTGGTAACACAGCTGTGCTTGCAATCTGAAGGTTGCATGTTCAATTCCCGGGCTGGTCTGGACACCCAGCTGCGAGCCCTGTCCACTGATCACCCAACAGTTTCAAAACAGCCCAGCTGTGAATAGTTGAACTGGGAACCACGAAGCGGGGAAGGATTTTTACAGAAGGACTTTACAATGCCTGAAAAGTTTGGCTGTCGGAAGGTGGAATGCGGAAAAACAGAGGCTCTCCATCATGAGGATGGAACAACAGCACCCCCTTGTGATGCAATGATGCAATGACACAATGGAGCAATTGCACCCTATGATGCAGCCAGTTGAAGAAAAAATCCTTCTAAAATTGCACTGTGTACTGTGTATTGTAATTTGTATGTTTTCTGCCAGGGATTGTCTGCCGTATGTGTAATGTAATCTGCTCTGAGTCCCCTTCGGGGTGAGAAGAGTGGAATATAAATAAAGTGTATTATTATTATTATTATTTGGGCCCCTCTCACCACCCCCTTTGAGGAAAGAACTTTGGGACACTTTGGGGGAACCAAACCTTTTTGGAAAGCCCTTATATATATGGCTAGAGTTACACTTCAAAAATGTACCTGCTCCAACTTACAAACAAATTCAACCTAAGAATAAACCTACAAAACCTATCTAGTTCATATCTTGGGGACTGCCTGTATTGTATTTGTAGTCCATCTAGGAAAAATCCAGGATGAAAGAAGTCAACTTCAAAGTGAAAACCAAAGGTATCAATATTGAAAGTTGCCACTGGAAATCAAGAATGGCAACCACCATGCCAGTTTAAAAATATTAACTGGCCAGTGGCATTTTCAAAGTAATTAACAAGTGTAGGGGCTCAGCCTGTGATTGTCTCTTTGCCTCAGGCTTCTGAGGAGAATGATCATGAGTCTGCAGAGGATCCAATGTCTGAATTAAATGATCAGGTTTCTGCTGACTCTCAGGGGCTTGTAAATGGAGATGATGGTCAAGAGAGTACAGTTAGCCAGATTGAACCTGAGGATTCTGGGGTAGCTGGTCAACAGGGCAAAGATGCTTCAGTGCAAGCAGAAAAAGAGGCCGAGAAAAAGGTTGAACAGTCAAGGCCAAATAGTGATAGTGAAAGGAATGTACTAGTAGGCAAACCGAAGGAGTCAGGTTTTGACCGAAGAGGCCAGATTTATCAGGATCGCCACCTGGAATTAGGGAGGAGGCACTCCACAAGATTGAGAGGAAAGAGGGTTCAGGGAGAGGTTTCCCAGGGGAAACGGAATGCTTTTGCTATGGCTTTCTGAATAAATATAGGGCCTGTGAATCTATAGTCTTCAGTGAGTCCAAAGTTTGGTTTTCATGTACAACCATGTCTCTTGCTTCAAGCCTGGTAACCATGCCTTCCTGTTCATGCTGAGATTCCTGTGTACTTCTGCCTTGAATTCATGTTCATGCTGAGATTGTAAGTTGTTTGTCTTGGGTTCCAGCTCCTGCATTAGAATTTATTTGTTCAAGTCTTTTGCAACCTTTTGGAACTGAAAGACTATAACTCACGTGGACTTGCTTTCTGGATTTTGTAGCACAGCAGTTCTCGTTTGTGCCTGGAGGGCAGGGGTCAGGACCTGGGGTCCCATTAGCATTAGAACCAGCAGTGCCAGAACATGATTCAGAGGATGAGCTAGATGACTGGGGCGAAGGGCAGCTTTCCCCTGATGGGCCTCCTTCACCCACAGAGAGCTTGGCATGGGAGGAAATGTTGTTTGGCCCTAGCGAAGACATAGATAACCAGGTGCAGATGGACAGCGATTCTGGCAGCTATGAACACCCAGGAGGAAGAAATTCTCAGGAGCCTCCAGGGGAAAACATGGAAGAAAGCGCATGGGAAATGGCTAGGGAGGAGAGCTCTCAGGGAGATAGAAACACAGCTGCGGAGAGACAAGGTCGAACCTTTGATAGGAGACGGAACATCGAGTCTAGCAGAAGGGAATGGTCTAAGAGCATAGACCGGCCGAGGTCCGTAAGCAGCGATTGGAGACGAAGAAGCCTAGAGCGTCGGAGACCTCGGCCGAGGGATTAAGTATAGGATCCGTGGGAACGAATCCTCAGTGCTCCGGCCACGTCTCATCTGAATAGGCGTGAAGCGGAGTGGGACCACGAAGCTAAGCTAGCCAGTGGTCATCAAGCCTTGCCTTGCCTTGCCTTGTTCCTGATCCGCCTGGTTGTGCGGAGCCTTGCCCTGTTTCCTGATCCGCATAGTTTTGCGGAGCCTTGCTAAGCGTTTAGCCTATTTGCTACGTTACCTTGGACATTGTTACTTCAAGCTTTTTGGATTGCTTTTATATTCTATTGGACATTATCTTTTGAACTGTTTTTATATTCAATAAAGTAGTTAGCCTTCAGTCCGTCTCTGTGTGTGTGATTAAGGGGCCGGTCAAGTCCGTGCATCGTGACAGTTGGCCGGAGCACTCCAAGAACCCCTTATCACACCACGGGACGCCGAAAGAAGCGGCCCACGGCAGTACCAGCCATGCCCAACCTGTCGGACGCGCAAGTGGCGGCGTTACAACAGGAGGTGGGAGAGCTGCGGACCAGAGCCGGGCGCCACCCGGGAGTGGCCGCGCCTGCCCGCTTCGGGGGCAACCCCGCTCAAGTCGAGGTGTTCCTCTGCCAGGTGGACCTGTATCTGGAGCTGCGACCAAACGAGTTTGCCACCGACCGAGCCAAGGTGGGGTTTGTTTTTAACCTGTTGGAGGGAACGGCAGCGACGTGGGCTACTTCGTTGATCCGGGCCCAGTCCCCCCATGTGAACACGCTAAGGGCGTTCATAGATGCTATCCGGGCAACCTGGGGACCACCCGTGAATGAAGAGTTGGCCGAGCGTGACTTAGCCCGGCTGATGATGAAGGACTTGTCCCTGTCTCAATACATTTCTCGTTTTCGAGTGCTGGCTGCCCAGGTGGAGTGGAACCTTTCGGTTTTGCGTTACCACTACATCGCGGGGCTGACCACGGAGTTACAACAAGAGATGTTAAAGCATGCACGATCTGGAGGCGGATCTGGAGGCAGCGATCAAACCTTGAGCCTGGGACAAAAGTGTGGTCGAAGCCGGGCTGCAAAGGCAGGGGCCAGTTCTTGGCAGCTGGGACAAAGCTGTGGTGGATGCAGCTAGGCACGGGCGCCCAAGGTAGACCAGGCAGAAAAGGCAGGGGCTGGATTTTTCCAAAGTTCTTGCCCCAACAGCCTCTCGCTTGGAGGGGTCCCGGAGGCCAGCCCAGCTGGCTCGGATGAGCCGGAACCCATGAACCCAGCTATTGGTAATGGTTGGCCTGGCCCAAGATGTAGACCAGGCAACAACTTCATTGAAAAGCCAAGTCTGCTGGATTAAAATTTCTTGATCTCCAAGAGCCAAAGGGTCTTAATTTGTGTTGGTACCCTGAAGCGGGGCTGTGGACAATTACCGCCCTACCAAGATGTGGACCAGCTCCCATAAAGAGGACATTTCTTTTCTTGTGACCAAGCTCCCGATTTCCCCATTGTCCTGGGCATTGTGTGGCTCGCCCTCCATGACCCCCAGATTTCCTGGACCAAGAGACAGCTCATTTTTTCCTCCGACCATTGCCAGAGTCACTGTCTGACGGCCCGGGCTTGCGAGGCTCAGGAAGTCAAAACGGTGGCCACACTACCCAAGAAATATGCTGGATTTTGGGACGTCTTCAGCGAGAAGGAGGCAGAGCGTTTGCCTCCCCACCGGCCCTATGATTGTGCCATTGAACTTGAACCCGGAGCCCCTATCCCGCGGGGGAGACTCTACCCTCTCTCGGAACCAGAGCAACAGGCTCTCCGAGAGTTCCTGGATGAGAATCTGCGGAAGGGCTTCATTCGGCCCTCCCAGTCCCCGGCTGGGGCGCCCATTCTTTTCGTCAAAAAGAAATCGGGGGAGTTGCGGCTCTGCAATGACTATCGAGAACAAGATCACGATTCGGAACCGCTACCCCCTCCCCCTGATCCCCGAGCTCTTGGAGCAGATGCGGGGAGCCAAGGTGTTCACTAAACTGGACCTGCGGGGCGCTTACAACCTTGTCCGGATTCGCCAGGGCGACGAATGGAAGACAGCCTTCCAGACCAAGTGGGGCAGTTTCGAATACCTGGTGATGGGATTCGGTTTGTGCAATGCCCCAGCCTGTTTCCAACATTTCATGAATGACATTTTCCGGGACCTGCTAGATCGTTATCTGGCAGTCTATCTGGACGACCTGCTCATTTTTTCTCCGGATCAGGCGACCCATGACCGCCATGTCAAGGAAGTGCTCCAGAGACTGCGAGCCCACGGGCTCTATGCTAAGCTGGAGAAATGTGCTTTTGATCTATGTATCTCCCCAACGGGCATTGCCATGGATGACACCAAGGTCCAAGCTGTGGCTGACTGGGCGGCTCCAGCCAGCAAAAAGGACATTCAAAGATTCCTGGGCTTTGCCAACTACTACAGAAAGTTCATCCCAGACTTTGCCAAGTGGGCTGATCCTATCACCCAGTGCCTGCGGGGAATGGTGCCGTTCCGGTGGACGCCGGAGGCGGACGTGGGGTTCCAGAAATTGAAGCAGCTGTTCACTACACAGCCGCTCCTGCAGCACCCAAATCCCCGCACCCCTTTCATCGTGCAGGCCGATGCGTCGGATGTGGCGGTGAGAGCGATCCTGCTACAACCGCAGGGAACGGATTTGTTGCCCTGCGCCTACTACTCCCGGCAGCTCACGGCTCCGGAAAAGAACTATACCATTTGGGAGAAGGAGCTCCTGGCCATCAAGGTGGCTTTTGAAGTGTGGCGACATCTTCTTGAAGGGGCTAAGTTTCCGGTGGAGGTGCACACTGACCACCGGAACTTGGAACACTTGAAGACCCAGCGCAAATTGAACCAGAGGCAACAGAGATGGTCCCTGTTCTTTGAGAGATTCAATTTCCGCATCCACTATGTGACCCCCCAAGCAGACCAAGCAAGCTGATGCTCTGTCTCGGAAGCCGCAGTACGTTCGTGGCGGTGAGGGGCTTTCTGAGGCCCGTCTCCTGAAAGCGGAGAACTTTGCTGCGGCCCGGGCGGCTCCTGTGAACCCTCCTGTGGCCCCGCCGGTTCCTGGGGACAAGAGGCCTTTGAGTGAGCGGGTCCAGGCGTGCCAACGGACTGATCCGTGTGTGCAAGAGCAGCTGACCAAGGGGGTGCAAGCCCCTTTCCAGGTAAAGAACAGGGTACTCTACCACCGTGATTCTGTCTATGTTTCCCCCGGGCCCGAGAGGGAGGACATTCTCAAACTTTGCCACGATAGTCGGGCCGCTGGTCATTTTGGGCTGTTCAAGACCCTTCAATTGGTTCTACGGGATTTTTGGTGGCTTAAGGTGTGGAGGGATGTGGAGGACTATGTGGGCTCTTGCCCTGTATGGCAGCGGGCCAAGAACCTGGGGGGCAAGCCGGCCGGTTTGCTTCAGCCGCTCCTGACCCCCTCCGCTCCCTGGAAAATGATTTCGGCCGACTTCATCACCGACTTGCCTAAGTCCAAGGGTTTCACCACGATCCTGGTCGTGGTGGACTGTTTCACCAAGATGGGACACTTTATTCCCTGTGTGGGGGTGCCTACTGCCAAAGAGACTGCTGATCTGTTTGTGCAACATGTGTTCCGGCTGCATGGACTGCCACAGAGTTTGGTAACCGACCGCGGCACCCAGTTCACTTCCCAGTTCTGGAAGGCTGTCCAGAAGTTGCTGGGGATTGATGTGCGGATGTCCACGGCCCATCACCCCCAGTCCGACGGCCAGACCGAAAGGGTCAATGCCACCTTGGAACAGTACCTACGGTGCTATGTCAACTATCAGCAAACCAACTGGGCGTCCTTGTTGTCTCTGGCGGAGTTTGCCTACAACAACGCGACGCACGAATCCATCAAGGAGACTCCTTTCTTTGCCAACTATGGACACCACCCTCGTTTCTATCCTCCGGTGGACCTGTCCGGAGGGGCGTCGGAAGCGAAAGATTGGCTTTCAGGAGCTCACTGCATTGCAAGACTTGCTGCGCACTCAATTGGACCAGGCTAAAGCGGATTATAAGCGGATGGCTGATCGGCGGCGCCAGGAGGGCCCTGCGATCCTGGTGGGGGATAAAGTTTGGCTGTCTACCAAAAACCTGCCCACACAGAGACCTAGCCGCAAGTTGGATGCCCGATTTCTGGGCCCTTACAAAGTCTTGGAGAAGGTGGGGCCTGTTTCCTTCAAACTGCAACTCCCAGCGGACATGAAAATCCACCCTGTGTTTCACCGTTCTTTGCTCCGCCCGGCGAAGGGGGTGCGGCCTGATGTGACGCAGCCGCCCCCTCCCCCTGTGATGCGTGACGGCGAGGAGGAGTTGGAGGTGCAGGACATCCTGGATGCGCGTATCCGCTACCGGAAGCTGGAGTATCTGATCGACTGGAAAGGTTTTGGGCCGGAAGAGCGTTCCTGGACGCGGGCTCGTGACGTCCATGCCCCGGACCTCGTGGCCCGGTTTCATCGCAAGTACCCTGATAAACCCAAGCCTCGAGGGCGGCCTAGGAGGGGCCCTGAGGGGGGATAGTGTAGCACAGCAGTTCTCGTTTGTGCCTGGAGGGCAGGGGTCGGGACCTGGGGTCCCATTAGCATTAGAACCAGCAGTGCCAGAACATGATTCAGAGGATGAGCTAGATGACTGGGGCGAAGGGCAGCTTTCCCCTGATGGGCCTCCTTCACCCACAGAGAGCTTGGCATGGGAGGAAATGTTGTTTGGCCCTAGCGAAGACATAGATAACCAGGTGCAGATGGACAGCGATTCTGGCAGCTATGAACACCCAGGAGGAAGAAATTCTCAGGAGCCTCCAGGGGAAAACATGGAAGAAAGCGCATGGGAAATGGCTAGGGAGGAGAGCTCTCAGGGAGATAGAAACACAGCTGCGGAGAGACAAGGTCGAACCTTTGATAGGAGACGGAACATCGAGTCTAGCAGAAGGGAATGGTCTAAGAGCATAGACCGGCCGAGGTCCGTAAGCAGCGATTGGAGACGAAGAAGCCTAGAGCGTCGGAGACCTCGGCCGAGGGATTAAGTATAGGATCCGTGGGAACGAATCCTCAGTGCTCCGGCCACGTCTCATCTGAATAGGCGTGAAGCGGAGTGGGACCACGAAGCTAAGCTAGCCAGTGGTCATCAAGCCTTGCCTTGCCTTGCCTTGTTCCTGATCCGCCTGGTTGTGCGGAGCCTTGCCCTGTTTCCTGATCCGCATAGTTTTGCGGAGCCTTGCTAAGCGTTTAGCCTATTTGCTACGTTACCTTGGACATTGTTACTTCAAGCTTTTTGGATTGCTTTTATATTCTATTGGACATTATCTTTTGAACTGTTTTTATATTCAATAAAGTAGTTAGCCTTCAGTCCGTCTCTGTGTGTGTGATTAAGGGGCCGGTCAAGTCCGTGCATCGTGACAGATTTTGGGACCTTCCTGTTTCTTGACTTAGAATTTGACTGGATTATTTTACATTGCTCAACTGACTGTTTTGTGGACATTTCATTATTACTTGTTTGAATGCTTTTTACCTTTTCGGCTATTCCTATATTAATCTTCAATAAACTGCTTTGCTTATAAAGACATTGTTGTGATTACGAGTTCAAAGGTGCCAACCCCAGACTTGGCGTGCAACAACAAGGACCATAAAGAAACACAATAATAAAAATAGCAATGCTCCATCATAAGGCAACCAGACTAAAAACAGTAAGAGTAACAAAAGCAACCATAACAACAAAGAGTGTGTAGCACAGCAGTTCTCGTTCGTGCCTGGAGGGCAGGGAATAGGTCCTGGGGTTCCATTAGCTTTAGGGCCTGCAGCAGCAGAGGTGGATTCAGAGGATGAGCTAGATGACTGGGGTGAAGCACAGGGCCCTTCGGATGGGCCTCGTTCGCCCACAGAGAGCTTGGCATGGGATGAGATGATGTTTGGGCCCAGCATAGATTCCGATCACCAGGTGGAGATGGGAAGCAGTGAAGGGAGTTATGAACACCCCGGGGGGGAGGAATTCCCAAGAGTTTGAAAGTGTAAACATGGACGAAGCCGAATGGGAAAGTGCTAGGGAGGAAAGTTCTCAGGAAGATTGCGACACAGCTGCGGAGAGGCAAGGTCGCTCCTTCGATAGGAGACGGGACATTGAGTCTACCAGGAGGGCTTGGTCTAGGGTCCTAGACCGACCGAGGTCCGTGAGCAGAGATTGGAGACGGAGAAGCCTAGAGCGTCGCGGACCTCGGCCGAAGGATTAAGTATAGGGTCCGTGGGAAGGCATCCTCAGTTCTCCGGCCACGTCTTTCCTGGATAGGCGTGAAGCGGAGTGGGACCACAAGCCAGCCGTGGTCATCAAGCCTTGCCTTGCATTTGCCTTGTTTCCTGATCCGCATTGGATTGCGGAGCCTTGCCCTGTTTCCTGATCCGCATTGGATTGCGGAGCCTTGCCCTGTTTCCTGAACCGCATTGGATTGCGGAGCCTTGCTAAGCTTCCAGCTTATTTGCTACGTTACTTTGGACAATCTTGCTTACTACCTTTTGGAAAATTGCATATTATTGGACTATATATTCTTTGAAGCTGTTTTTATACTCAATAAAGTAGTTAGCCTTCAGTACGTCTCTGTGTGTGTGATTAAGGGGCCCGCTAAGTCCGTGATCGTGACAGAGTGGCCTAAATTCTATAGCCATTTCCAACTAGAGTAGACCTATGAATCAATACTTCTTGTTATCAGTTTACTTGTGTAAGTCAGTAATTCTATGGGTTTACTCAAAATGGGACTAGCAGTAGATTTGAGTTAAAAGGCACAGACCAAAAAACAACTTAATGATACATTAAACAACAATTTAAGCATAATTCAAATCACTAATGTTGTTTTAAAAAAAGACTTCTTGAATTAATGGTATTTACACAAATCTGTAACTGATTCAGTGAATCTCTAGCTGGGTCTAGACCAGACCTGGGCAATTGCCGGCCCTCCAGGTGTTTTGGACTTCAAATCCCAGAAATCCTAACAGCTGGTAAACTGGCTATGATTTCTGGGAGTTGAAGTCCAAAACACCTGGAGGGCCGGCAATTGCCCAGGTCTGGTCTAGACCATAATCAAAAATCTGTTTTAAAAGAAATGTACACAGTCCCCAGCAAAATAAAAGCACAGAAGATACTGGAACGCCTCAAAGAAAGAGAATAGACCAATGGGGCACTGCCACAGAGAAAAGCTTCTTGTGCATTGCCCCCACTCATGTCCCATGGCAACAGCACATACAAAGGGGCCACACTAGCTGATTTGAAGTTGTATCTTATAACACTAGGACTATAGAAAGGATGGATTTTG
The DNA here is from genome assembly GCA_030556195.1 of Anolis apletophallus. NCBI lineage: Eukaryota > Metazoa > Chordata > Lepidosauria > Squamata > Anolidae > Anolis > Anolis apletophallus. The sequence continues at coordinate 151,297,816 of JARBWK010000002.1, forward strand.
AAAAATGACATTTAAAATATTTGAGGATTTTCTTTTTAGGAAATCTTTTCTCTTTTTTTGTTGAAAATTAGGCATATTCAGAGTGACTATCTGGTTGATTTTTATATTTACATAACTATACACTTTTCCCCACAAGAACCCAACTGTTGTAAAACTTCAGCATTTGACAGCAAGACTTTAATGCTTATGCAGAGGGAATAGCAGTTTGGAATTCATTTTTCCCTCCTTTGGCAGTTCACCTTGTGTGAAAAGTAACCATGACTTTGTGAGGAAGTTCATGCCCTTTCCTTAAGATTATTTATGGCTTCTTCTTTCACTGGGTGATAATCAGCATAGGATATATTTCTCTCACTTTGAATAGGCCACCTCAAAGAACTATCAAGGAATGTAATAGCACCACACAAGAACCACACGGTCTAGTCAGACTATATGACTTGATTCTAAAATAGTCTTTCTCCATTTTTTTACCCTTTCTGTCTTTTTGAGCAATCAGCTTTGATTTCCCCCCATCCTTGAAACTGCCCAATTCTCATGACCCACTTGCATTGAATTGTTCCATTGTTGCTTTGGACTTTTACTGAAACAGAATATAAAATAAATACTTTAGGGAACAGGGAGTGTTGTTTTAATGATTCCAAAAAAAATCACCATCCACTAAGGATTTAGAAAAATTGTGTGCCCGTAAGCATACATCCGAAGATTTGCATACCTGAAAAACAGCCATTTAAGCAGGAAAAACTATGACCAATCAGAAACAGTCAGTTTTTAAAAATTGCTAGCAGCTGCTCATTCTTCCTACATTTATACTTGGGATTTAATGCATGCTCTTTTGAATCAGAATTAGTAAGTGCTGGGAAAAGTTACAAGTATGGCAACATTAATAAAAGTTAGTAATAGAGATATTGTTATTGATAGTGAATAAGATCGTCCCTAACTATAGGCAGAATGAGGCAGTTTTCTCAGGTGACAAATTCTGTGAGGCAGCATCTTCTGCAATCTAGTCATTGTTCCATAACCATTTTCCTTTATGTGCCATATGGCCTCTTCTGCACCCCTTAATCCATACTAGGCTTGTTTGATTTTTTAAAAAAAGGTTCAAACCCCATTTTGGATGTAGGGGGCATTGGTGGTTCAATTCTACAGTCACTTCATATATATATATATGGTTTGAAAGTGTTTTGAAAGTGTTTTTTCCTGTTTCATTGGGTGGCCTGTACTTTGAAAGTAGTTGTTCTACTCCAGAAACTTTGTTTGTGTGGCCCAACTTGTGTTAAATTGGTGGAGAACAGAAATCATAGTACAGACCCCATCAAGGGACATCTAGCCTGACCCCCTGACCCCAACTTGTGTTAAATTGGTGGAGAACAGAAATCATAGTACAGACCCCATCAAGGGACATCTAGCCTGACCCCCTTTTTCTGTGCAGAAAGGCACTATCCAAACTCTCCTGACATCCATTTGCTTCCTCTGAGTTGCAGAGGACCCTCAAGACACATCCATCAGTTTATTCTTTTTTCAGATGCAATCAATCATTTAATTTTATCATTATTTACTGACGTAAAGGGTTGGCAGTGGCTGGCTGGCTCCCCCAGTGCCTTGTTCATGGCAATCAGGCCAAAGTGAAATTATTGGTTTTTAAGCAGTTTATGTTCTTTTGGCTTTGCAAAAATTGCTGATTGCTTTGCTGCCTTTTTTAGACACCTTTGTAGATTCAATCAGTTTATTTTGTATTTCGATGAAGACTGCTACAGACAGCTATAGGGGAGGGGTCCTTCAGTCATTTTGGCTAATGAGCAGCAAGACAGTGTGGGAAATGTAGTTTAACAGCAGGGCCTTTTGCAGTCTCTACCAATGGGGACCTGGTCTTCACAAACTACAACAATGGCTGTGCTTAGCCATGCCCAACTTATCCCTCCCTTGCATCACCAGGGAGGGAGAGCATGAGATTTTAAAACATTGTAGGCTTTACCAAAGTTGCTTAATGGTTATGAATATTAGAATAACCTTGGAAGACATCTGAACATTATGGAATATTTCTGGAAAAAGAAGGTTAGTGGTTCAAATGCGGATTTGCCCCTCCCACCTTTCATGCATGGTTCAAAACCACTTCAAAAGTCAAAAGTTGGAAGTTTTTTACAAGTTTCAAGCTCTTCTGAACGAACCTATCCAACCCTAATCCATGTCCTCCAGTTTTCCCAATTTTTATTGCCTGAGAGACACACAGAGATAAAAACTTAAACTCTCTTCATGCTCCAAGAGGAACTTTTCAATGGCCACTAGGCATGGTTTCGAACCCAAAAATAGGGAATCGAAAATCTAATGGGGGGGGGGGGATTTTTTTTGATTAGTAAAAGAAAGACTTACAAAAAAAATTCCAAAAATTTCTAAAATGTAACATAATTACTAACGAAATTCATTAGTAGTTCTAAAGTAGGCAAAGCAGGGAAACAGGACTGATACTGTTTTAAGCACAGGCAAATCAAGGGGCAACATTTCCCTTGGTTTCCTTGCAGGGAGATATAATGCATTAATATATTATTATTAATATTATTAAATACCTCTGGTGCAGGCCTTGCTAGAGTTCTCCTCACTCCTCACTCCCATTCAGTTTTACCATAGCAGTCTAGGACCTCCGTTCGAACTCTATGGCTTTTCTTGATTCTGAACTCTTCCTTCTCCTCTCCGTGCTCTTTTCACTCCTGCTGCCCTTCTCTCAGCAGTTTTTATGTCCTTCTACTCTGTCCTTCTATCTAAAGCCCCTTCCTGGGTGTTTAAATCCCTTTTTTCGTCAGTCCTCCAGCCCCTCTAGGAGTCCCGATCTGGATCTCTCTATCGTTTTCGGCTCCTTTTTCACTTCCTGGAGGAGGCCTTTCACTCTGATTAGGCTTCAAGCATGGAAAGGCCCCGATCTGACTGTGAGTTATGTCTGCAAAGCTATTTTGGAGGGGGAAAATTTCCTGTTGGAGGGGCATCCGAAAAATTTAATAATCTAACAAAATTTTGGGCCCAGGGGGTGCGGAAAAGAAAGTCCACTTCCGGGATTGGCCTTGCGATCTGTATAAACTTGAAAGTCCCATTACATACGAATCCCTTCCGATTTCTTTTCATTTTCATAACTTTTTTCTCATGCCTAATGGCCACCATATGCTAGTGCCACTGGGAAAGTGAGTTCCCAAGGCCCTCTCTGGAGGAGAGGAAACCTTCCAAGAAAAAATGGAGGAGGCTTCTTCTACTGGGGAGAGAAAAATATGCCACAGTTCCCCCTGGCTCAGGTATTTTGAGGACTTAACTCTTTCAGAACCAAAAATATCAGCTGTCTGAATCTGTTTCGCCTCATCTTCCCCTTTCTGTTTTCGGAAATGAAATGAAAACAGCCCACAAAAAAACAACAAATCTTTTTGTTAACAGTGATTTGAACCCAAGCCTAGTGTGCACTCAATTAAGTCTATAAGGTGCTATAGGAGAGGAAAGGGCAAAATTTTGATCTTCCTAGTAGGCTCAGACAAAAGCAAACCACCCCTGCTCCTCCTAGTTTGTGAATTCTTCCTCACTAATAACTTCTGCCATAGTGACCACACTGTGATGTTATTTAGCACATATGGCTTGGTTTTCATCTATGATGTGTTGGGGCCTATGGGAGAATCAGCCTTGCTTAACTTTCAATTAAAATATGGACTGCATGGTATGTGCCTTCAGTATTAGCTCCTATGTTCAAAGCTGTATAACAGATGAGGTTTCTCTGTCAAGTATGAGGAATCTTTGGTCCTTCAGACATTTTGGTCAATATGTGGGAACTTTTGACTCTAATGGCTGGAAGCCATTATTTCATCACTCTGCTCTGTAGTCTGTATTTTTTTTTAAAAAAAATATGTTTTAGTGATCATAAAGGAGCCCACGGTGGTGCAGTGGGTTAAACCGCTGAGCTGCTAAACTTGTTGACCGAAAGGTTGCAGGTTCGAATTCGGGAGTGGCGTGAGCTTCTGCTGTCAGCCCCAACTTCTGTCAACCTAGCAGTTCGAAAACATGCAAATGTGAGTAGATCAATAGGTACTGCTCCGGTGGGAAGGTAACAGCGCTCCATGAAGTCATGACCTTGGAGGTGTCTACTGCCAACACCAGCTCTTTGGCCTAGAAATGGAAATGAGCACCAACCCCCAGATTCTGACATGACTGGACTTAATGTCAGGGGAAAACCTTTACCTTTACCTAGTGATCATAAGGTAGAAGCCAGAGATAGATATCAAACCTATCTGTTACTTGGAGAGGAAATCCGAATGGCATCTGTCCTCTTCTGTGAATCTCTAGGACATACAGACTTAAGCTGGGCAGACACATTAGGGGGACTGTCTCAAAGGAACAGATTCTTGCTTGAGACCAATAAATGGCAACAACTGGTAGTTAATAAGAACTATGTTCACATATATTTGGTTTAATAGGGATGTGTTTGCCTGGTGACAGAAACTTAAGTGGTGCTTAGCCAGCTGTTAAACTGATTTTTTTAAGGGAGGAAAAAGCCCACAAACCCTCTCTTTTTTAAATATAGAAGTTAACAAATAAAAATTAAGGCAGCAGAGAAAAGATCGAATCCAAATGCAGCGCTGCACTTACATTGTCTTTGTTTGGTAGGGTATTTTAATGCCGTTTTAAGTCTTTTCGGTCGTCATCTTTTTTTTAATGATCTCTTCTCTTAATTGGAGCAGCCACTTAATCAGCATGACAGACTGTCCACTGATAACCCAATTAACAGGCTTCTACTGTCATCATAAAAAAAACATCACAGCAATAATAAATTGTAATTGTTGTGTGCTTCAGCCGGGAGACCTTTTCATATTTTTTAAAAAGTAGAGAATGTGTGTTTTGGAAGTGAGTGGGGTAATCTTATAACCAACAGGCAATTTAAAAAGTGAAACACCCACCCAGCCCCACTAAACTGCTGCTCGCCAATTTGGATGAGATTAACAATGCCAGGCTAGGCATGACTACTGAGAAGTAAACTCTAGTGTAGTGTTTCTCAACCTGGGGGTCGGGACCCCTGGGCAGGTCACGAGGGAGTGTGAGAGAGGTCACAAAAGACCATCAGAAAACACAGTATTTTCGACTTCCGGATCCGGCAATGGAGGGAGAGGTCGCGTTCTAGGAGGCTCTCCTGGGGACGAAGCTGAAAGCGAGTATCTGGGAGGTAAACTCCCCCCCCAAGAGTTTGAGAAGAAAACTCAAAAAGGGGCCAGGGTCTCCAAAAGTCCCTTTGATCCTGTTGGTCTCCCCTCAAGAGGGTCCGGAGGACATAGGGCAGAAGAAAGACCTGAAGGAGATATTCGCCAGCGTCTCAGCGTGAAGGCTGGGCAACTCTCCGTCCGCTGGTTCTTCACATGGGCAGAACTTGTAAATTTTATTCCAAAGTGAAGGTACAAGGAAATTTGGACGGGACCCGAGCGGTTGAGTGGAGGAAAAGGTCTATATTTATCTTTACTTTCTTAAATAAGGCGGACTTACAATTTGAAAGGTGGTCCCTTTAAATCGGCGGCGCGCAAGGCAGCGGAGGAAGAAGGTTCGGCGAACTTGCGGAAGAGGTGGAGTTGGCGGTGACGATCAGTGACGTGATACGTGACGCAGCGACGCAACGGCGCAGGGGGACGTAACGGCCTATAGAGCTGATTTTTGGGCGGTGTCGTGAAGAGAAGCAGCGACGCAGTGACGCAGTGACGCAACGGCCCATAGAGCTACTCAGCTATCCAGACACCCAGGCAGCTAAGTACGATAGTCAAGCGGCCGAGTTAGAATGATAAATAGAAGCGGCTGAGTGAAAAAGGGAGCGTTTTACTGCAGTCAGAAGCAGTCAGAAGCGGAAAGGAGAAGATAGTGAAGGATAGTGAAGGAGCAAAGAAGAAGATCGAGGCAGAGGGGTTTGGAAATCAAGAAGACAAAGATACAAGGAGGCAAAAGACCTGGGGAAAGACACAGATATAATTACGAGGCAAAAAGGCAAGAAGTATATTTTGAGTTTGGAATAAAATTAATAAAATCAATAAAATTATATAAGAAATTTACATAAATAAAATTTTTATATAAAATAATAATAACAACGCCTGCGACATACACAAATGATAACTATGTCGATGAGAGGACGCCAAGAGAAAGAAAAGAAAAATGAGCCAATACGTAGAAATTCCGGTGCAGGGATCGCAGGATACGGGGAAAGTGTCTTGAAAGACTTGCTGTCAGAGATGAAAGATATTAGAAAATTGATTCAAAGAGGCGATGAAGATAGGAAAAAATGAAAGAGGAACTGAAAGGAGATTTGAAGGATATAAAAGGTGAAATGAAAGATATGAAAAAGGATGTACAAGAGATGAACGTAAGAATGTCAGAAATTAAAGAAGAAATAGGAGATTTAAAGAAAGATTATAATGATTTGAAGAAAAAACAGAGAGTAAACTTGGAAAAAACGAAAGAGGTGGAAACAAAGATAGACGAAATGGAGGAAAGACACCTGCAGATGGAATTCGCCCAGAGGGAATATCAGGTTCGATTTAGAGGAATAGAGGAGGAGGAACAAGAAAAATTAAAGGAAATAATAACAGTAATAACAGCAAAGATCCTAGATACCCCGGAGACATACTTAGAAGGAAAGATCGATAGAGTATATAGAATAAACTCTGCATACTCTAGGAGAAATAAGACGCCCAGGGACGTAATTGCAAATTATACGTTAAAAAGTATCAGAGATTAGTTACTTCGTTGGAAGAAGAACAGAAATGGACAATATAAGGGTAAAGAAATAACTATTTTGAAGGAGACCCCACCTGAAATAATGGAGAGAAGAAAAAAATATTTTTTAACGGATATATTGAAATTAAACAAGATCAGATACAGGTGGGAAAAAATAGAGGGGCTCATGATAACGTATAAAGGTAGACAACACTGGGTCACCTCAGAAGAAAAGGCAAATCACTTTCTACATAAATTTGGCGACGAGTTGGTAAAGAGCCCCGTGGGAATAAAGAAGACACACATAGAAGATTTTTTGAAGACAATGATTTAAAACAAAAATACGACGGAAGGACCCTCTCTGAGAAAGAAGAGGGAGAAACCGAAGATGAGATAATAGAAGACGACGGAAAAGGTGACCAGGAAACCCAGGAGGGCGAAGTGGAGGAGAGTGAAGGAGATAACTAATGACGAGCTCGCTAAGGTGTTTATCATGGAATATAAACGGGTTGAACAGTGGGGCCAAGAGAAAAAGAACTTTTCATAATATTTTGAGAAAAAAGGCAAATGTAATAGCTCTCCAAGAGACTCATATTAGAGAAATAGATATCCACTTATTAAGAAATGGAAGACTAGGGGAAGAATTTGTCGCTGCTGCTAAGGAAAAAAAAGGGGAGTGGTGTTATATATAGATCCAAGCTTAAAACCAAAATTATTATTTACAGATACAGACGGAAGGTACATAGGAGTTAGTATAAGTAAGGATCAAAAAAACATTCTTATATGCAATATATATGCACCAAATAATACAAAAACAATTTTTTTTAAAGAATTAGAAAGAAAAATAAATTTATGTGAAGTGGATAGTTATATTCTTTTAGGAGACTTTAATGGTACGATAGATCCTCAAATAGATAAAAGAATGGGAAAAATAAAGGCCAGAGATCAGAGTGGAAAATTACCTAAATCTTTTTTTGATATGGCGGAATCTTTGGAGTTAAAAGATCCCTGGAGGCATTTAAATCATAGAGAGAAGGACTTTACTTTTTTTTCAAATAGGCATCAGACTTGGTCGAGAATAGATTTCTTTATGATTTCCAAAGACCTTATGATACAATTAAAAAAACAAAGATATTACCTAGGTTTTTTTCCGACCACTGCCAGATAGAAATGGAACTTTTTAATGAAATTAGAGAGTTCCATTGGAAGTTCCCACAAGTTTTGTTGAAAGATGAAAAAATTTTGGCCGAAAGTAAAAAAATATTAAAAGAATTTTATGAAATAAATTGCAAAGATAATCAAAAATATAATATCATTTGGGACACTAGTAAAGCTTTTATGCGAGGCTATTTTCTCAAACAACAATCTATCAGGAAGAAACGGATGCTTAAAAAAACCAATGAACTACACAAAAGAATAATAGACATAGAGAAGGTATTAAAATCTGATCCAAATAATGATAAGATGAAGAAGGAATTAAAAGCTTATAATAAACAATTAGAAATATATGAAATGGAGATAATCGAGAGAAATCTGAAAGCAGTAAAACAAAGATATTTTGAATCAGCAAATAAAACAGGGAAAATGCTCTCATGGCAATTAAAAGAAAAACGGAAACGTACCTTGATAACTAAATTGAAGGTGGACGGAAATACCTTTGTGAAAGACGGAGAAATTAGAAAAAAATTTGAATCTTTTTTTTCCAAACTCTATGAAAGGGACGATATAAAGCTAGAGGAGGTAACGGAGTACCTCTCTGGGAAAAAAATAGGAAAGATTGCAGAGCAAGATAGAGAAAAATTAAATCTGCCAATAAGTAAAGAGGAAATCAAAAAAGCAATAACAAATTTAAAAATAGGTAAATCTACAGGACCAGACGGATATTCGGCGGAATATTACAAAATCTATATGGAGGAAACAATAGATATTCTAGGGAAGGTATTTAATGATATTCTAAATAAAGCAATCTTGCCAGAGACTTGGAAAGATTCCAACACTGTCCTCATAGAGAAGCCGGGAAAGGACCCTCTTGATCCAGCAAATTATAGACCGATATCTTTATTAAATATTGATTATAAAATTTTTACATTAGTTATTGCTGATAGATTAAAATTATTTTTGAATGACTGGATCAAGAGGGACCAAAATGGATTCCTTCCGGGAAGACACCTCTATACAAATGTTAGGGCCTTATTAGACGCCATAGAGTATTATGATAAGAATATTGATAGAGGTGTCGCTTTTATTTTCGTCGACGCCGAAAAAGCGTTTGACCGGGTAAATTGGTCTTTCCTTTCCTCGGTATTAATTGAGATGGATATCGGCCATCAATTTAGGAATATTATTTCGGCTATATATAATGAACAATCTACCCGAATCATTATTAATAATAAAAGATCTGAAAAGATAAATATACAGAAAGGGGTTAGACAAGGGTGCCCCTTGTCCCCTCTACTGTTTATTATGATTTTAGAAATATTATTGAATGAGATTCGACAAGATGAAGAAATAAAAGGCCTGCAAATCAAAAAGGAAAGTTTAAAAATTCAAGCTTTTGCGGACAATTTAGTCCAGATTCTGGAGGACCCAAAAAATAGGATAATTCAATGGTTAAAAATAATTGAACGGTTTGGATATTGCTCGGGTTTTAAAATAAATAGAGAAAAAACCCAAATATTGGTAAAAAATGTAAATGAACAGGATAAACAGGAGTTACAAAAGATTTCGGGGCTGTCAATCACAAACAAAGTGAAATATTTAGGGATACAGTTAACCGCGAAAAATTCTCAACTCTACAAAAATAACTATATTCCAAAATGGGCCGAGATCTTAAGTATCTTAAAAAAATGGGAGAAATTAAATGTATCTCTTCTCGGCAGAATTGCCGCTATTAAAATGACCATTCTTCCCAAAATAAATTTCCTATTCAACACAATACCAATTATAAAAAAGGAAAAACAATTAGACATATGGAATAAAGATTTATCGAAATTTATATGGTCTGGAAAGAAACCTAGAGTAAGACTTAAATATATTCAGGATCGGAGTGAAAACGGTGGGCTGGGAGTACCAGATTTGAAATTATACTTCCATGCGAATTGTATACAATGGTTAAAAGAATGGATTAACTTAAATGATGATAGGCTCCTAAATTTAGAAGGTTTTAATTTAAAGTTCGGGGTTCATGCTTATTTGTGTTATAATAAAATAAAATTTGACTCTGGATTCCGGGACCACTACATTAGAAGTGCTCTCATAAAAGTATGGGGAAAATATTATAAAAAGGACAGCGAAAAAATCCCTACTTGGTTTTCCCCAGTAGAAGCCTCCCAGATAAGACAATTGGATTATAAACAATGGCTGACATATAGTAAATTGCTGTATTGGGACGGAATGGAATTTAAGTTAAAAACTAGGGAAAAATTAGAAGAGGAGAATATATGTTTAAGTTGGTTTCCATACCTCCGGATTCAAAATATGTATAAAGAGGATAAAAAAATGGGCTTTCGGTACCAAAATAATGAGTTAGAAGAGATTTTGCTAAACAAAAACAAAAAAATGGTAAGCAAAATTTATAAAACGCTCCAAAAGTGGGGAGGAAAACAAAATCAAGAAAAGGACCATATAATAAAATGGTCGAGAAATATTGGGTATAAAATAAAACCTGAGGTATGGAAGACCATATGGAGAAGGAACGTAAATATCTCTTATAGTCAGAGTTATAAAGAAAACTGGGTCAAGATACTATATCGTTGGTATTTAGCCCCAGATAAGATAGCCAGAATCTATAAGTCAGCCAGCCCAAAATGTTGGCACTGCTCGGGGTACAACGGAACATATTTTCATATGTGGTGGACGTGTAGGAGAGCTCGTAAATTCTGGTCAATGATCCATAGAGAGATTATTAAAATTCTGAAAAAACCAATAAGAAAAAACCCCGAAAGCTTCCTATTAGGAATAATGGATGGCAAATTGGATAAACTAGAACAAAACATTTTTATTTTAATTACGACAGCCGCAAAAATGATCTTCGCGCAACACTGGAAATCCGCAGAAACTCCAAAAAAAGAGGACTGGATTTTTAAAGTATTGGACACCATTCAAATGGAAAGAATGACTACCTGCCTAAAAGGAAACTCTAAAAAAGACAGTTTTCAACTGAAAAGCTATGATTTATTTATTCATTATTGTAAAAATGAACATGAAATGAGATTTGAGTTAGATATTTAAGTTTGAATGGATTAGGGGCAGGTAATCGAAGGTTGAAACTAAACAAACAATGTATTCCCTTTTCCACCTTTTCTCCCACATCGGTCCCTAGTAAAAACATATGTAAAGATAAAGGTACAGAAAGATTAGCTAAGACCTGTCTGGGTCTCGAGAAGGTTCTGCCCTACCCATGCTTTTTAACCCTTCCCTAATGTTTCCAACCCTTTCCCACATCCACAACCCGGCCCCTCTATCACCCCCCCTTGCCCCATCCCCCCCCACTCAATTTGGTTATCAGTTGTCCTGATATGGGAAATGAAAAGAGACAGTATCTTGGCAAGTTTAGGCCAACATTTACATGTACCAGGTCGGACACGGTATACCAATGTGTGTATTGTCACGGTTCACAGTCTTTGTCACTGTATGTATGTTCATTTAATGATAATTAATAAAACTTTTTTTTTTAAAAAAAGAAAACACAGTATTTTCTATTGGTCATGGGGGTCCTGTGTGAGAAGTTTGGAACAATTCTATCGTTGGTGGTGTTCAGAATGCTCTTTGATTGTAGGTGATCTATAAATCCCAGCAGCTTCAACTCCCAAATGCCAAGTCTATTTTTCCCAAGCTCCACCAGTGTTCACATTTGGGCATATTGAGGATTTGTGCCAAAATTGGCCCAGGTTTATCGTTATTTGAATCCACAGTGCTCTCTGTATATAGGTGAACTACAACTCCAAAACTCAAGGTTAATGTCCACCAAACCCTTCCAGTATTTTCTGTTGGTCATGGGAGTTCTGTGCCAAGTTTTGTTCAGTTCCATCATTGGTGGAGTTCAGAATGCTCTTTGATTGTAGGTGAACTATAAATCCCAGCAACTACAACTCCCAAATGACAAAAGCAACACCCCCCCCCCCCCCCACCAACCCCGCCAGTATTCAAATGTGGGTGTATCAGATATTTGTGCCCAATTTGGTCCAGTGAAGAAAATACATCTTGCATATCAGATAGTTACATTACAATTAATAACAGTAGCATAATTACAGTTATGAAGTAGCAACAAAATAATTTTATGGTTAGGGATCACCACAAAAGAAGGGACTGTGTTAAGGGGTCGTGACACTAGGAAGGTTGAGAAACACTGCCCTAGTTAATGCAGTTGTACTTCTCCTAGTGCACGTTAAAAGCTTCTATGGGTTAAAAGCTTCTCCTAGTGCACGTTAAAAGCTTCCACACAGCCCTATATCCCAGAATATCAAGGCAGAAAATCCCACAATATCTGCTTTGAACTGGGTTGTCTGAGTCCACACTCAGAAAATGTGGGATTTTCTGCCTTGATGTTCTGGAATATAGGGCTTTGTGGAACTGCCCCAAGAGCAACTATTTCTACCCGCTTCATGTGTCTGCATAAGGGATTCTGACTAGGGAGAGGATGTGGGAAAATGAGTTAACTATTCACATAATTATAGCCCTGTTATTCAACTTTAAGTTATATGGCTACATCAGGCATGTAGCCAGGGGGGGGGCCTAAGGGGGCTTCAGCCCCCCCAATTCTCAGAATGGTCCGCGAAAAGGCCTTATTGGTACATTATTTAAACTGTTACGTTTATTCATATCATGATCTGATCACCATGCTCATTATATCCCACATTAATGGGGTTATTGGGATAACAATACAAAAGGTTTGCTAGGGTAGACCCTCTTCCACCCAGTCTCAGCCCCCCCCCCCCGAAACAAAATCCTGGCTACGGCCCTGGGCTACATCCAGTCCTGGGATTTGTCACAGAGAGGGGGGCATTTAGAATTTCCAGGCAGAGTTTCTATAGTGCAGTGTTTCCCAACCGCTGTTCCGCGGCACACTAGTGTGCCATGAGCGATCACCTGGTGTGCCACAGAAAAAACCTCTCTTCCCCCCTCTCTTCCCCCTCCTGCCGAACTCCTGCTGCTGCTTGGGGGAGGAGGAAGAAGGGCCGGGTGGCGGTGAAGAAGAAGGGGCCGGGGTGCCACCTCCTTCGGCCGTTTCCCCAGCCAGCCAGCCTCTAATCAAGGGAGGGAGGGGAGTGGAAGCGGAAGTGTGCTTGTCTGGCCGCATGCGCACTAGGTCCTGGGAGTGGCAGACGCATTCACCTTCCTCCTGTGGCAGTGAAGGAAGCGAAGGAGCCAGTTGCTTCCGGAGGAGCCCCGGCTCGGCCCTGCTGCATCCCAGGTGAGACCCCGGGGCACCCTTCCCCTTGGCTTGGCCCCCCCGAAGCCCCTCGGGGAGGAAGGGCCCCAAAGGGGAAAAGGGGCCTTCCTTTGCAGGGGAAAGGGTCAGGGCCTGGCAGGAGGGCCCTCGGAGGAAGGAAAGGCAGGCGGGATTCCATGTGGGACTCCCTTGCCAGTCTTCCTCAGCCTTCCTCCCAAATGTAAAGGTCTATTTTCCTCAAACTCCATCTGTGTTCACATTTCGGCATATTGAGTATTCATGCCAAGTTTGGTCCTGATCCAACATTGTTTGAGTCCACAGTGCTCTCTGGATATAGGTGAACTACAACTCCAAAACTCAAGGTCAATGCCCACCAAACTCTTATAGCATTTTCTCTTGGTTATGGGAGTTCTGTGTGGGAAGTTTGTGTCTTTCTACCATTCCTGCCAGGATTTCTATGTTGTGTTCATCAAAACAGGCCCAGGTTTCACAGTGAGTGTATAAATACATTTAAAAACATCATAAACTATATGTATTACTGTGTTAGAGTGTCATTTTGTGTCATTTTGGTTGGTGGTGTGCCCCAGGATTTTGTAAATGTAAAAAATGTGCAGCGGCTCAAAAAAAGGTTGGGAAACACTGCTCTAGTGTCTCTAACTAAATTGCAAGCTTCATGATTGCATTGGATCCATCTATGTGTTGCACCTCAGACAGCCCCCCCACCCCCCCGATCACACAGACACAGGCAGATGCAATAAATGTCCTTTTTATTTAGAATAAAATAGTTCAAAGATGAAAGAGTAAATAAGGTCCAAAAGTTCCAAAGATAAGTCCAAAGAGTCCTGAACACTGTCAAGCCAAATTGGCTTACAATCCCAAATACAAAGAATCCTGGAACAGGCCAGACCGCTCCTGCAATCCACGTGAAACTTAGAGTCCCGAACTTGAAACAAACCACTCCTGCGGCTTCAGCATGAATGGAGATCCTTTCAAAGCTAAACGTGGCTTCAGGTCTAATTAGAAACCCAGGAGCACAGACTTAAAAGCACTATTTCTGATGAGCCCATTTCACCCCCTTTCTCAGGCTCCAAGATTGCCTTGAACTTGTGATACTCGCCCTTCTATCAAAGGCCTGCTCATTATCCTCTGCAGCTGTGCTATCAGGATGGGAAACAGCAACCTCCTGTTCACTGGAATGCTCATCTGGGAAAGGAGTGGCAACCCGTTCCCGAGAACCAAGTCCGCTCGGTCTCTCATACTGATCGGAATCAGAGTCAACATCCATGGATTCTTCACTAAAACTATCTGCCGTCCCATACCCCTCCAACCAAATCTTGTCCCATTGCAGGCTCTCATCTGCAGAGTCATCTGGCTCAGGCCACCCGTCATCATCAATCTCCCCCGGATCAACTGGTACCTGCCCTGGCACCCCCGAGTTCTGTCCAAGCCCACCAGGCTGGAACCCAACACTATGGCAGTTGAAGTGAAACACTGGCCTTATAATTCTGTAGGGTGGGAATCCTCTGAATTTTGTTGTAGTACAATTCTCAGGAGACATACAACCTCATCAGATGGGGGCAGAATCAGCAACATGCTCCACTTCACCTTCCCTTTAAGCATGGAGCCTGATGGCTCCCATTACACAATGCACGGGTACTTCTAGTGGGGATACATGTTTAAATAGTAGGTGATGTGGAGCATGTGACAGTGACAACATGGGAGGTTTCCCCAGTTCTACTAGGAACAATTGGGGGAAGTTGGGTGATCAACACATCCCCCTGTGGGATGGTCAACTGGGTAAATTGGGCAATATGGGCCATGGGGTGACAGGTTCCCCATGGCTCCCGACGTGCACTGTTGGAATTGCTGCATTACATGACAATTCTGGTGACCTTTGAGATAAGGCCATTAGGCCCTTTCCACACCATCCTATATCCCAGGATCTGATCCCAGATTATCTGCTTATCTCATATTATCTGGCATTGAAGACAATTCAGTTTAAAGCAGAATTCGGAGAGTGGCAGCTATAGCATCTCAAGGTTTCAGAAGTGGTATATTATGATTCTGGAGACGAGGGTTTGATTTCCTGCATAGCCATAGAAAACCACTGGGTGACCTTGGGTGAGTCACACACTGGCCCCTTCCACACAGCTGTATAAAATCCACATTGAACTGTATTATATGGCAGTGTGGACCCAGATAATGCACTTCAAAGCAGATATTGTGGATTATCTGTCTTTATATTCTGGGTTATATGGCTGTGTGGAAGGGCCCAGCGTCAGCCAGAAAAACTTGTGATATGTTTTTCGGTCATCAGAAGTCAGAATCAACTTGTAGGCACATCACAACATCTTAGCAGCATGGCACCCCTGGTGGCGCAATGCCTTAAGCTCTTGGGCCGGCTGTACTGCTGATCGAAGGGTCGACGGTTCGAATCTGGGGAGCAGGTTGAGCTCTGCTCTGTCAGCTCTAGCTTCCCATGTGGGGTCATGAGAGAAGCCTCCCACAGGAGGGTAAAACATCTGGGCATTACCTGAACAACATCCTTGCAAACGGCCAATTCTCTCACAACAGAAGTGACTTGCAGTTTCTCAAGTTGCTCCTAACAAGAAAAAAACCTGGTACTGTTGTTCCAAACAGAAGACAGTATCAAAAGTAATGAAAGATCAAAGAGTTCGCAAACTACTAGGTACCCAGAAATGCTAGTATTTTGATAGATAGATAGCCCCCATTTATAAGGAATAGTAAATAATATAAAAACTAATTTCTTATAAGAGTTGTTTTCCTTTCTGCACTGGACATGCTGGCAGATAGATTCCAGATAGCAAAACAAGGAAATTTCCAAAGTTCTATGTGATTATTCATTCTGGCTATTCATCATATTTTCAGGCACAGCTCAAGATACAGGATGACATTGAACAAGCTGCCTCCAGCATCCCTCCCACTTATTAGCTGGCTGGCTGGCTGCCTGTGTATGGTGGTCATAGTGCCTACTAAGTGTAGCTCATAGCATGTGTGCTTGTCCTGAATAAGTTAGTGCTAGATCACAGCTTCTAAAACAATGGGTCTCAACCCCAAATGGGGTCCCCCTAACTCAATGTTGGGATCAATAAAAAATTGGTAACAGTAATGGGTTTCTGAATGTCATCCATTTACACAAATCTGTTAGCAATAATGTGCAATGTTTACAGTGGACTTGACAGAAAATGCTTCAGCTGTACTCCACAAAAAGAAAAATCGATCTATTTAGCAAAGCTTGCAAATGCCGATTTATTATCAGAAAATGTTTTGATTTTATATACCTGGGATCACATAAAAATTATTAGGCAGAAAAGGATCACAAGTAGAATTTTTTTTAGAAGCCCTGATCTTGATTAAAATACCACTCCCTATGCTGACAATAGAACCATCTGGAATCTGATCATGTCAATAGTTCGGTTTGGGCATGCAACTTTAACCCAGTCACTGCCACTCATGTGCTAGACCACATCATTTATGGAAGTGGAAGCCTAGAAAAAGAAGCTATGGGCTCAGGTGCAACTCCAGTATTTGCCTACCAAAGTGTCATGCTGATGTCAGACATGAATGTCATATTTAGGATTATTTTACACAGCATATTGATAGCACTATGGTCACACTTTAATGTCCACAGCTGCATCCTGTAGAACCTTGGTTAGTTGGTAAGTCACCAGAGGAGCTTACGGGATGTGATTTCTGAATATTCTTCACTGTAAATCCAGGATTTCATAGATTCCACACTATTCATAGCATTATAACTTTGTAATATGTAGTTCAAAGACATATAAGCAGAGGAAGGGGAAAATGTGTTGAAAATTTGAAACACAGTAATGTACTTTTATTCACCTGAAAACAGAATTATTTTTACTAGGACTTTCCAATAAACAAAGTAAAGAAGTGAACTACAAAGTGTCGCATTATAAGAGTCTAGTAGCAAGACTGCTATATGCTCAAAAACGGAATAATACAATTATTCCAAGAAGAAAATAATGGATGTTAAAGACTTTTGAAATGGCGGAGATGGACAAATTATCAAAAATAAATATTTAGACATTTTTTGAAAGACTGGGAACCATTTATAATCTTACACAAAGAAAGAAAGAAAGAAAGAAAGAGAGAGAGAGAGAGAGAGAGAGAGAGAGTAACAATACTTGTGGGATTTTCACTTTGATTTTTTAAAAGCAGTAGTATACATTTTAGTTTAGTAGTAATGAGACATTTACTGTATTTTAATATAGCTGTCTTTGGATGATCAGTCACAAAGTTAATTTTTAATTTGTTTAGGTGTGTGTGGGTATTTGGGAAAAGAGGGATAGAATAGCAATTGTTTTCTGTAGGGTTTGAGTATTTGTTCTTTTTCTGCATTTCCCCCTCTTTTGTTACTATTGTAGTGTTTGTCTTACTAAAACTTAATAAAAATTTCTGATTAAAAAAACCCCTGTGTAATATGTAAGGGCCCTTAATATCCATATTGACCATAGCCTTTTATGGATCTCATCTAAATTCTAGGAGCCAAGGTAGCGCAATGGGTTAAACCCTTGTGCTGGCTGAACTGCTGATCTGAAGGTCGGTGGTTCGAATCATGAGATGAGGTGAGCTCCCATCTGTCAGCCCCAGCTGCCCATGCAGGGACATGATAAAAGCCTCTCACAGGATGGTAACACATCCAGGTGTCCTCTGGGCAACGTCTCAGCAGATGGCCAATTCTCTCACACCAGAAGCAACTTGCAGTTTCTCAAGTCACTTCTGACATGATAAAAAAAAATCTAAATCCTGATAATGAGCAGAAACAATTTAGAAGCTAGATTGCATATAGCTGCTTTCTAAACCTGCAAGGACACAGCCCAGCATAACATAAGAGTACAGCTATACCGTAGAATTAATGCAGTGTGTTTCCACTTTAACTTCTATGGCTCAATGCTGTGAAAGCATGGAAGCTTTGGTTTTACAAGTTCTTTAGCACTCTCTGCCAAAGCGTGCTGGGGCCTCACCATACTGCAATGCCTAGGTTTCCACAGCATTGAATAAACCATGGCAATAAAAGTGATGTTAAACTACAGTCATTCTGCAGTGTGGATGCACCCATAGTTGTAGTTTAGGACACCAAACCCAGCACATTTCCCAGCTCATGTAGGTATCTGGTCCATCATAGATGCTGCACACCTCTTTCTCTTAAATATCCAGAAGCTTCTTCTGCATTCCAACAGATCATGCAGATGCCATAATAAATTTACCACAGAAAAACCAAACATCATCATGAATAAAGAAACAAAAACAAAACAGAGGTTTCAACTACATTGACGATTTAATGCAGCTTGAGACTAGCTTACAACTGCGGCATGCAGACAACAAACTCCCATAAAAGCACAAGAAAAAAGCTCTTAGTGCACACCAGTGCTCTGTGGTTTGTGTAATCACCAGCTGGGCCTCACACTGGTTCCAGGATTTCTTATGTAACCATCTTGACAGTGAAGCCATTTCCTTTAATACTGGTTTGAAACTGCATTAAGTAATATAGATGGGGCCATAGTGGCGTCTTCAGGTACATCTTCACACTGGCAAAGAAGACGCTGGCCTGCCTTGGGAATGGAGTGAGCTCTGCATTGTTTAAGCAGTTTCTATGGTGAGACGTGGGGCCCTCTCGCTACTCAGCCTGCTGCGGTCAGGGAAGCCATGGAGTGCAAGCCCGGAGATCTCGTTTGTTGTAGCAGGAGATAGGTCATTAAGCAGACCCTCAGGGATATGGCTGCAGTTATTAATTAGAGCTTAAGGGTCCTGTCCTGTGAAGTGCGATGCAACTCGATGGGATGCCAAGAGGAGCCGAAGTCACAAGAGGCTGGTTACCTGCCTTTAGAATCAGGGCCTTCAGTCCTAATAAGGCAGGTTTGGATGGCACTGGCTGGGCAGGAAGCAGCTGGTCAACAGCGAAGAGCACACTGTGTGTGCGGAGGGGGAATTTAATTGGCCCCACTAATGATCCTCTGTTTAATTGATGTTTTAAAGAGAAAAAGGAAAAAAACTAAATGAAACAGGCCATAGAAAGATGATTTGATTAAGCTTCACTACACTAAGGAGATAACCAGTTAGTTAGATATTAAGGAGTTGGTTGCCTATCAGGAGCCTTTCACTAAATACACTAAATCCAAAATCTATCCCTTTCAGCAGCTGATTGTCTCGATAAATTCTACTTTTCAAAGTTAATTTCTTTAGTTTTTAGTTCTAGTCATGTCTTGCAAGTATTAACATTGAGGTGATAACGCATGATCTTTATGTGCCGTCCTATTAAAATGAACTATTTTAAAGACTTTTAAGAGGCCTATCAGAAAACAGAATTTATATCCTCAAAGTATATTTTGTCAGATTCAAGTATAATTTTTGCATTCATATTCTTTTATGAATTTTAATGGAGACACTTAAATTGTAATTATTCCTCTCAGCACAAACGCAGGTAACAAATGGAATTCAATCAGTGTTTGCGCATAATGACCATCATTAAGAGAGAAATAATAATGACATTCTCTCGGCATTAAACTTGCAGGCTCTTTACACAATGATCTGAATACCATTATTGATCTCCATGGAGATATGCAATTGTCACCTATTCTGCATAATATCTGAATGTTAAATACATTTGTTTGGAACAAATATTTTAATGAATACAGCCAGTTCCACTTAATTAACTATCTGATAACTGAATAGTTTTACTTAATAACATCAAAATCACCCTTTAAAAAATCAAATGCACTTGAGATTAAACGGGGATATTCATAAGCGTTCATCAAAATGTACCTAAAGTTTAGAATTTCCCCTGAAATTCTCTAAAGCCCATAAGTGGGAACATTCATCTAGCATTTAAATAACACTTTCTGCCTTCTTTCTTTATCATAAACTCTTAGAAGCTTTCAAGTGAAATCCATGTCAATATTAAACTAACGGTTTCATCTACTGTATATGGCACACTGCCATCTTGTAGGGTTGCTAAAGTGGGTATCTTATGCTTCGTGTTTGTTGGCATTCTCTTTCATTTTTTGCAAACTGTTGTCTTGCAACAACTTTCTAATCTGCATGTTGTGTGGGCTTCCCCAACAGACATTTCAGGAACAACATGAATCAGGAAGCTGAAGATCATCTTGGCTCAGTATTTCAAATGAAATCATTAATTACTTTGAAGAAACTTTCATTCGCAAAGGGCATTCTGAACCCTATGTACTGTTTGCAGAACAAGAAAAGAGTGCAGTTTGATGTACTGATAGGAAAAAAATAGAAGTTTATGTTGACTAAGAAACTTCCAGTCCCACTTTTCCACTTTCATGGTCAGGATGTTCTCTCAGGCATTTGGACAAAAAAGGCCACAGCAAAGAACTCATCAACATATGACACCAAATATTTAATCAATTTCTACCCTCTGAAGTAGAAGAGAAAACAAAGCCCCCTTTCAAGAACAGCATTTTTTCAGCCCAACATGGCTTGATAATTTGTTTTTTGCCTTTGGCCGGGAGGACCGGGGGAGGGGACGGACACAACGATGACCCATTTGCCTTTCTTGTCTTTTCCCCCTTCTACTTCCATATACATTAATGCACTTGTATTGTTGAAGGCCTTCATTTTTTTGGGTTATATGGTCATGTTCTAGAAGCATTCTCTCCTGATGTTTCACCTGCATCTATGGCAGACATCTTCAGAATGGCCTGCCTTAGATGCAGGATGTCTGCCATAGATGCAGGTGAAACATTAGAAGAGAATGCTTCTAGAACATGGCCATATAGCCCGAAAAACCTACAACAACCCATCAATGCACTTCTTAATCTGAGCACTGCTTAGCCCACAAAAGACAATTATGAAACAGAAAATCAATGAACAGAGAACCACAATAAGGTGGACCTTTCTACAGTGACTCCACCATGGAGATGCAAACCTTCCTTGTAATCCTACAATCTACTTTTGAATGTTTCTGGTCATACACTCAACATGAAAAAGTGTGAGACAAAGAGGAAAACCCTAGTTTAGAATTGCCATAAGTCACAGTCAACTTGAAGGCACATAACAATAGCAGCAAGTTCTCTAACGATTACACCAACCAACCCATTTTTCTTTCTCTCTTGATTTTTAGGCCTGTTGCTGGGGTTATTTGGGCACTATTTCAGAAAATTGCATTTGATAGACGGCATCAGCTGTATTTACTTTGATATGGTTATCATGATTCTTTACGGGTGAGCAGATGGTGACTGGTACATGGCATATGTTCTGCATCTCAAAAACCAGAGCTGGTAGGAGAAAGTGCATGGCATTTTTGGAATCAGCAAGTCAAACATACCCAGAAACAGAACTAACATTTGAGGCACCAAAATGTGAGCTGGCCAGTGTTATCATGGATTATATGTAGTGCTGAACATTCTAGAAGCTGTCATAAAATGTGAATATTATGTCTACAAAGATTATTGTAAACATTATCTTCAAATGTCTACACTGCCATATAATCCAGTTTAATGTGGATTTTATTCAGCTGGAAATGGGGCGGGATATAAATGAAGTGTTGTTGTTGTGGTGGTGGTGGTGGTGCGGAAAGGGCCTCAGAAAGCAAGGAGTCTTTGCCATTCCCAGTTCTTTGAAATGGAAGGAATTTGGACATATGCTTCCTTTCACATTAAAAAGCAAAGAATACATGAAAGTATATAATTTAATTTGATATAGCCATCAACTTGCACTTTTGGCTATAATTATGTCTGTTCTCTGGTCACCGGACATTGCCTGTATATATTTATTTTTGGAATCATGAATTTAGTCACTTCAAAAGAGATTGGATGTTATTTTTTCCTTCAAATTATTATTATATGTATAAATCTAATTCAGAGTTCTAACTAGAATCAATGAGACTTACGCAAATATTAATTTAGCAAATTCTTACAGCTTTTGTAGCTCCATTTAGTTTGGTATTATTATTAGACAAACAAATGCATGTAAACAAAAATAAAGAACCAAACAGCAAATAGTAGTCCATCAATTCTAAAAAAATCCCAGTAGTGCATAATGATGAATATTGGTCATTACTTGTTTGTTCCAAAATATAACAAACATTAATTACTGATAACAACTTTGCAAGCTCTGGAGAAAACTGCCATCAGCCTGACCCTTACAACCAAGGGTAGGGGATTATGGGAGTTGTTGTCCAAAAACATCTGGAAATCACCTTTCTCCACTAGATATGCTACTTGCACACAAGACACTTCTTGCTCCTCATCTTGGTGTAAGGTAACTCATGCGACTATTAATGAACTATTGGTGTGGCATAATGCTTTTGAATGTACAGGTGACTTTTTTCAAGGAAGGCTAAAATATGTTTCTAGTTGGTTCCAGACTGGAGTTGCTTACTTTCATTTAGATTGGAAATAAACTGCTATCCCATGAATGTTCTCCATGGTTAATACACCCACCCTTAATATTCCAGAAGTTAACTTTCCAGTTTCAGCTTCCCTTACCTTTGGGATCATTCTGCTTTCATGTTGATGACTAGCTAGATGACCTTCAAATGCATTCTAAAACTCTTGATATGAGGACAAGAAATATGAATATCCTCTCTCTTAAAATGTCACATTGGGATGTTATAGATGAATCCCATTGTGTGGTAGTGAATTGGATGATTCTTTGCCTGCTAATTCTTTCCCAGCTAACAGGGCAATGGCGTTCATCATAGACTCCTTAATCAAACTCATTTCATGCCACACTCTGGCTGTGTGGCACTGGCAGTATTTGTATGTCCAAACACTCGATTGCTTCTTGCCTCTCTTATATTATACAGTGTACATGACATTCTTGGGACGAATGCAGAGTGTGTTTACTATACTACCACTCGATCATTATCTTGGGTGAATGGCCAGTATGTAGCCTCCTCCTTCCTCATTATTATGGTGGCTGTGTCCCAGCCATTGATCACTTGCCTAGTTCTGTCCAACAGCTCTCTGGGTGGGAGTAGTTCTCTATCTGTTTGCTATGCTTGTTTTGTAAAGACAGCCAAGTAGACAGAAAACAAATTAGCAGTGCTATTTTCCCTATTATTGGTTGGGAGTAGGGTAGGGAGAGATTGTTCTAAAAGAACACATTAACATTGCTTTCACAAAAGGAAACAGTGAAGGGGGTTGAGGGGAAAAAAGGCAGACTACAATAGAGAAAAATATTGGCAATCCATTGCATGAAAATGAGGAGGAATATACCCCATCCAACTCTCAGTGATATTTTTGGGTATTTCCATCGCAAAATTGACTAAAGGCAAAAATAGCCAATGGTTGATTTCAAATGCATAAGAGTGAAGCTATTAAAGGAGCAAGACTCAAAGTTACTGCACATTGGTGTAAAAACGCGCTCTATTAGTCTATTGTCAAAGCCTTTCATGGCCGGAAACACTGGATTGTTCTAAGTTTTCTGGGCTGTATAGCCATGTTCCAGAAGCATTCTTTCCTGATGTTTTTCCTGCATCTCTGGAAGGCATCCTCAGAGGTTCTGAGGTCTGTTGGAAACTAGGAAAATGGGGTTTATATATCTGTGGAATAATGTCCAGGGTGGGAGAAAGAACTCTTGTCTGCTTGAGGCAAGTGTGAATGTTTCAATTGGCCACCTTGATTAGCATTTAATGGCCTAGCAGTTTCAATGTGTGGCTTCTTACTGCCTGGGGGAATTGTCAGGGACAGCTAATCACCTCTCCACAAAGAATTCCCCCAGGCAGTAAGAAACCACACTTTGAAACTTTTAGGCCATTAAATGCTAATCAAGGTGGACACTTGAAAAATTCACACCTACCTCCAACAGACAAGAGTTCTTTCTTACACTCATCCATGGAATGTGGAAAATATGGCAGGGCCCAGCGAGGTGCATGGGGGGGCGTTGTCTGTAGATGTCTCCAAGGTCATGTGGCCAGCATAACTGCATGGAGTGCTGTTACCTTCCCACAGAAATGGTAGCTAGTGATCTACTCACACTTGCATGTTTTTGAACTGCTAGGTTGGCAGTCAGCAAGTTCAGCAGTTCAGCTGTTTAATCCGCTGCACTACCAGGAGCTTAAAAAAAATCTAGATACTTAATATTTCAACTTGTTCTAAACATTTCTTCGATTCTGTCCAAAATATGTAACATGCTCTCTGGACATTTAGACTTTAGCCTCAAAAATGGCTAGCCATTCCCTTTATTTTTACCCAAACAATTAAAATATAAACAAATGCAAACATGGCCAGATGGCAGAATTTTCAGTTCAGATATATGCATTCAGTATAATATAGTTTAGTATATAGTACAGTAACAATATCTGTTTGACCTATGGACTAGAGAGCCCCTGTTGCAATCTCATCTTTATTGTGAAATCATGTGCTATCAGGGTAGCCAATGTTTTTGTTTTCAGATACAGTTGTGTAAGGTTGTCCTAGTCTAGTCCCCTAAATATATGCATCCTCATTAGCATATTACACAAACCACTTGTCCATCATGCAAAGCAATTCCCACACTACCTTTGTACTCAACATCACTTCTATCAAAGTTGCCTTATCAATAGGAAACAGGACGTGTATTTTGCTAAGATTCTTTGCATGTAATGGATCCACAAAATCAATGGGAAATGAGTCATACGTGCCACCTAAATACCCATGTCTGTGTTCCATCTGAGAAATACTTTCCTTTACCATTTTTAACTTTATTTTTTTGTCCTCACAGGCCTTCTGTGTTTTCAAAAGCTGAAAGAGATTAAGATATTTAACTGGTATAACTTTCCCAAGAATGAAGATTCCACTATGTTTGGGATCCTGCTTGGGGCATGACATATATAGTTGTTAATATGCTGAAGTCAGACAAAAATCTCTGGAAATAAACTGCAATCAGTCAAAAAGAGTTGTAAACACACACATGAAGCATGTCCAAGGCACATGGAGTATGTGTTATAGCAAGTGCATTAAAAAGAGTTGCCAGCACCCATTTCAGAGCTGGAAATGGTTCCCAGACCTAGAGACCTTCAGCATGCCCAAGGCATATACAGACTGTTCAAGCAAGTGAACAACAACAGCAATTACTAATGCCCATTTCAGAGTAGGGAAAGTTTCCAGACACAGGATTAGTGTGTGCCTCAGGCACACAGCATGCAAGCAGTTCAACCAAGGAGAGTTGCAAAATAGTTTGAATTAAGTGAAGTAATACCCATTAACAACTATAGAGATCACACATATCTTGCACATGTTCAATAAGTAGTCTAAAATTACCTAATTGTACTTTTGCTCAGCGTTACACTTTTATCCGAAAAATGGAAACAATAAGGCTGCCCCGAATCTGTAAGGATAATTGAACTAATATGGTCAGAGTGTGGTAAATAATTATATAAGTGCTATTAGGTAGGCCAGGCTTTGATACATTCCCAGCTGCATCAACTGGTTTGTAAGATTTACTGTCTCCCATCCAGTGAAGTGGAACATGATACTTTAGATAACATAATTTAGGGAGGGGAACAAGGAAAGGCAAAGCTGTCTGAATGGTGAAGTTGGGGTGCATTTATGATGTGGAATGAATGCAGGTTGACATGACTTTAACTGCCACGGTTCAATGCTATGGAATCCTGTGAGTTGTAGTTTGGTGAGGTACTAGCACTCTTTCACAGACAAGGCTAAAAATCTTGCAAAACTACAATACCCATGATTCTATAGCATTGAGCCTTGGTAATTAAAGTGGTACTAAACTGCATTAATCCTATGTTGTAAATGCAACCTTGGAAGACCTTTTTAAAACATTCCCTTTCCCCTTCCTTGCATGGAAGGATGCCATTTTATTACACTCATAGGAAACCCAGAAAAGGACAGTCTCAAGTATGGATATGTTTACCAGCAGTTTACAATGGAATCCAAATTTTCCAAATTTCTGTCTTGCTTTAGATTTCTTTTCATATAGGATATGGATATTCTGTTCCCTTCTTCATGTGGTTACTTAACCTCAAAGAGAATAACTCATTAGGGCTATAGAATCACAAGAGAAGGGAACTGAATATGGCATTTGTTTCTGGTATGTGGCAAAAGCAGATATGGAGGTACAAATCATAGTCTTTTGAAGCGAGAGCTGAAAAAACAGTTTGCTTGTGTGTGTAGTGCATGGAATCCATCTAGTCTGGATTTTATCTATGACAGTGAGTAATGCTTAGGCTTTAAGAGTCCACACAGTACAGAGCCCCTGTGGTTTTAATAGCTGTGGAGCAGGGAACTGTCAATAAGTGAGGCTTCTTCTCCTTATAGTGTACCATGCTGGGACGAGCTGCACCTGCCAATATTTTTCTTCAGTACAACAGGCGTCCTTTGAACATCTTGGAGAGATGAATTGGCTTCACAAAATTGGCTTCACACCTGCAACATTTTGCAGGTATATCACACACTGATCCCAATTCCTGCAGTGCTCCCACCTGATATATGTGGGGAAATGGTGGTGATAAGGGAAGAGAACATCTTGAGTATTTCACAGAAAGAAGGAGTGCAAACTGCTGGCTAGTGACTACCAATAGTGACTGGTGGCTTCCATTTCAGCAAGACAGGTTTTCAGTACCTTGGACAACTCCTTTAATGGATGGACAAAAGTATGGAGTTGATTTAGTGACCCACTGACTCAGAGGCCAATAACACATGCAAATGGCTGTATTTTAAAGCTAGCACAGCACTATGAGATAGTTAACATGAGTGAATCTGGCACTGAAGCACTGAGACTACCTTGAGTCAGAATAGTGATCCAACTAACCAACTATTACCTGTACTATACAACACCAGAATCGTAGGCAACTTGCTACCAAGCGTAACTGAAGAAACCAAGAATTCTGCATGCAAAGCACTGTTCTACTTCTGAGCCAATGTGTCCTTAACTTCAACCAATGTGCTTGTCTATTTATAATTTTGATCCCAAAACAACTTAGCTCTTTCCTTTCCTTCATTGTATAGTTAATAATGACTCAATTCCTCTGTTTCCATACCAGCCTTTTAGAGGGACAAATATTGCTTTCCATGTAATATATTTTCTTAACTCTTCCCCATCTAAAATATGGAAAAAATGTACTTCACCATTCTCTCACAGCTCCTCAGTGTAGATTTTCCATCTATTTAGTATTTACCCTATTGATAAATAGAGAATATTTATTTGGTTACACCCCAAAATAGTAGGGAGAGGCAGCCTGCCCTTTGGTCCAGAAAAAACTGAGTTGCTGGGTTTTTTCTCTTCCAGAGGTGACGCTACGCATTTAGCATTGTAATTATCTTGTATTAATTCTTACAGCTTGGAATAAATGGGGAGCTAAAAGCCCTATGAAATTCATGAGGTCACCATAACTTGACAGGTGACTTGAAGGCATATAACACACACACACACACACACACACACATGACAGTGCCAGTGAAAGCCAATCAAAGAAGTACATGTCTAATTTGGAAGGACATGAAACATGATTTTAAAAGGCTTTGTATAATAGTTATAACAAATGAAAAATTAATAATAGGTATGATATTCTTATTATTTTATGATGTGGTAACACTGACAGCATTGCATTCTGTTTTTGTGCCTTGTATTTTGCTTGGGCTTGGTACAGTGTCATATTTGTTGATACTAGGATTGCTTCAAGCCACAGGAAATAGTAGTAATAAAGATGGCACCCCATACAAGCCTGGCATTATGAAATAGTATATGACAAATAGCCAAGTCAAGTATCTAGTATAGAATCCCCTACAGAAACCCAGCAGAAAAAATACAAGTTTCTTTTCTTGTTTTCTTTTCATTTTTGTTTTATGATAAATGAAAGAGATTGGATGTGCTGTAACACACAGTTACACTAGGCTACAATAACATTAAATGCAAGTACTAATAAATCTTCTATCTTGTGCTGCTTTTTACCTTGTTTTTTGCCCCCTCTGCTGTAAATGACATGGTTGTTTTGCCCGTATGCAACAACATGAACTAAGCTGGTAGGATTATATCAGTCCTCCCCAGTGCCTATGGCAATCTTTTTCCTATCCCATTCAAAATTCAATTTAGTAAATACATTTCTTCCTTGAACACTATCATCAGTGGCACTGCTAGTCGCCCCCTGGCTTAACTAGAGGAGGCTTGAGATGCTGAGCGGGGCCTTGCAAATGGAATGTACTGTTTTATGAGGCTTTTGGAGGCCTCAGACAGGATGTCCTGAAGGTGCCAATGCAGCCGTTTAGTCACTTCTGCCCACTTATCCTGGCTAAATATCCTAAAAGCACCAGATATTGTCTTATCTTGGAATCTAAGCAGGGTTAGTTTTGGTCAGTATTTGGATGGGAGACCCAATGAATACCTAAAACTACAGACTATATGTCAGAGGAAAGAGCAGGCATAACCACCTCTGAGCATTCCTTGCCTAATAAAACCCTATGTTACTATAATTTGGCAAGTGATTTGATGGCACTTACTTACATATACATACACATCCTGCTTTCATGCAGAAGAGTCTTCTCAAACAGTAAACATGTGGGATTTTAACTCCCATAAGTACCCCTTAATTTTGCCCCATGGCCAGGAATGCTAGGACTCTCAGGGCAAAACACCTAGAAGTTACCAAGTGAATACTCGTCATGACTAAAAAGTCTTAACCATTTCACAAGAAGTGAGACAAACCAATACTGAGGGCTAAATAGATCATTGGTTACTGCTCTCCTTCTGTGCCTCTTCTTGATCCTTCCTCCAAACAAGTGAAGTTAGAAGAAGCATCAGTGATACTGCCTCTTGTTTTGCTTCTTCTCTTTCACCTTATCCCTCCTCCCTATAATGTTTGCAATGTTGGCTGAGAAATAGTATTTATTTATTTATTTATTTGTCACATTTCTATACCGCCCCTCTCAACCCGAAGGCGACTCGGGACGGTTTACACAAGCAGTCTCTGCCCTCAATACAACACAGCAACAAGTGTAAATAAAATTACTCTACATAAAGCTTTCAAAACATTTACAGTTGGATAAAGCTTCTCTCTTTCTTTTAACCAACTTAATGATAATGGGGAAAATGCATCATAGAAATGCTGTTCAACATCTAAAAGGAAGCACTGAATACATCAATATATTCATGTTCGAGACCTATAGCAGATTTCTACTCTAGAGAAATATTTCCATGTACAAAACCTCAAGATCTGCTGCCGCTGCAACGCATTTGAACAGAAGTTAACCATTATTTCTACCCCAATTGATTCATGTCTGCATGGTGAACTAGTTATTTATTTAAAGTATAGACACACATATTCACACTGTCTTAGGGAACAACAGTCCTTCTTTACTAGAGACTAATATTGTTTCTGATTTCTGTAAATCTTACAGGAACAGGCAGTAGGTATACAGATATTTTACTTTTAAATATCATCAGGTGTGATTTATAGACAATTATTTTCCACTCTTGGTAATTGGACGTTAGCATGGACAAGTCCTCCATATCCTGTGGCCCCTTGTGTTTCGAGATACAGTCAGCTCTCCATATCCATGGGCTTTGCACCTGCCAATTCAAGCAACTGAGGGTTGAAGTTATTTAGGGAAAAAAAGCAATGTGATATGTCTCTTCTCTTCCTTGACTGGTTGTCTCATTAGAAGACCATGGTGAAAGCTGTTCTGCAGCACTTCCCTGCTGCCACAAAGAAGAGATAAAGAAAGGGAAGGAAAAGAAGGGTCACTAGGAGTGGAACCCCAGTGGGCGTACAGTAAGCTAAAGCTTGGCAGAGGTTGGGAAGCCACCCTGGATTTTCTTCCCATAGTGGCAGACACACAATGTGAGAGGGCAGGTGAACAACCCCTTTGCTACTAGTTGTCAGGTTGGGGAGCTTCAGCATCCTGGGACCAATCCTCTGCAGAAACTGAGGGTGGGCTGTATAGGCTTAAATCCTATTGACCAATGTGTTCTAAAATTGATTCGGTGGCTTGTCTCTAGCATTCAGATTGTGCAGACTAGTTCTTGCTGTAATAAATCGTGAAGTACGTGATTTTTACAAAATGTTGCATAGAGTTTGAGGTGAGGAAACTCTGAAGGGCATTTGCAGATTACAAATTCACCAGCCTGACTCCTTGGCCATATATCTAGGATACATATTTTTGGCACAAACAGATGGCTAATAAAATGATACTCCAAAGATGACTCTTTTAATGCAAGATAGGCAAATGTGACTCAGTGTTAATTATAGGCATCAATTATGCTTGTGTAGTACAAAAGAGATCATGCCATTGACATTATTTCAGGATCTTGCCAACCATTATTTGCATTTTTCAGATGATCACACTCTGGATCTATCTAGTGAGCAATTCATACTAGAGGTTGGAAAGTTACTTTTTAAATGATTTTTTTCATGTTACTAATTATAGCTTTAAGTAACCCACTGACTCATTACAGTGTAGAAACGACACTTTATTGCATTATTTATGGCATTGCTTATCATGGTTCATTATTTTTTGGTTTTTATATTGAGAAGATAATAGGGAATTGCTTTCTAATTGCCTCAAAAATACTTTAAGATGGTCTTCCAATGTACCATTTATACATTAGAAAGCATTACGTATTACACCAGCAAAGTAACATAGTTCCCATTTAAAATATTAATTTTTAAATGTAATTTTGTTATCCCCTTGTTAAACACCCATGTAACCTATTTCAGGTAGCTTCATTCCTTGAGATTCCGGACTATCAAAATCAACCAAATTAGGAAAAACATTGACTGTTTAAAACAATAGTATGTTTTTTTAATGTGAAACAAGACTAGATTAACAGCAATTCAAATGGAGTTATTCACTGATTACCCAGTAGAAGCCTCCTTGAACTCTGTGCATTTCCTCAACTGAAGGCAGATGGATATTTTTTTTCTTAAAAACACCTAAAGTGAATTACAAAAGGATAAAACAGAACCATCAAAATAATTAAACATGAAATTAAAAACATTTAGTATTAAAATAGCAGCCTGGAAGCATCTATTTAAAAGCAAGAGATCATTTTGAGATATATATTCATAACTCATTCATTTCCAAGTGATCCCTTGCCTCTGACAAACTCATAGGCCTTCACATCTTTAGTGTCTGTTATAGGGGTTTGTAAAGGTATTTGGCTGATCACAAGTTATGAATTTCAGGAGCCTTGAGATCTTGACATGTGAACTCTGTAGGTATGTTCTACGAAACACACTTATAAGTGCCTATACAGAACATTGTGCTCAAATGGAAAGATTTATAAAACCGGTAGAGATACAAAGCTGCCTGTAGATGGATGTGAATGCTCCCCACAAGCCCTAAACACACTGCCTTACAAGCACTAACAGCCCAAACTCTGAGCAGGAGGATTCATGAAATAGTTGCAGGATGGCAATCTCACTACTCAAATCATGAGCAGCAATTACTGCTATATGTAATGGGTGAATGTACACATTGGGATAACAAAATATTGCTATAATTATAAGTTTGCATTCCAAAGCAGCCCATCAAGGAATCCTGCCTGGGTGACCGTCTTGGAGCTCTCGTATAACATTCACTCAAATGGAGAAAACATGGCCAAAGTCCTGTTGGGAAATGATGATACTGTAAAATGTTCTGGGCACCACAGCTCAAGAAGAATATTGACAAGCTGGAATGTGATAATAGAAGGGTGACGGAGATGGTAAAAGACCTGGAAATCAAGCCTTATGAGGAGTGACTTAGGGAACTGGGTATTTTTAGCTTGGAGAACTAGAAATGGAGAGGTGATATGATTGTCATATTTAACTACCCAAAGGACATTTAAAAAAGGACATAAGATTGCTTTCAGCTGTTCCACAAACATGAATTCATGGGATCAAATTACAAGCAAAGGAATTACTCTTAAAGATGAGAAAGAACTTAATTTTGGAAAACTGTTTGACAGTAGGATTGACTATTTTGGAGGGTGATGCACTCTCCTCCTTTGGAGGTCTTTAAACAGAAGTTACACTGGTATCTTTCAAGTGTTTTAGTTGTGCATTTTGACACGGCAAATTGTTGGACTAGACGGCCCTTGTGGTTCTTCCAACTCTACAATTCTATAATGAAAAGCTGTTGAAATGGTTGCACATTTGCAAAGGTTGCACAAGTGCAAACATCTAGCTAGGTGGATAGGAAGGTAATCAATTGCTTCACAATGTGTGAGCTAAAGGGGTTGGTAACTAATCCAGCTGTGAGAATCTATGTATGCAATGCTAAAAGTGTATAGAATTTTGTATTGGATGTACCCATGTCCTTGGACTTATCCCTTGCACATTAAATTAAAAGGAGCAGAAAAGCTCTTGAAAATAAGATAAGTACATTAAAGCCTCATGC
This sequence comes from Anolis apletophallus, assembly GCA_030556195.1. NCBI lineage: Eukaryota > Metazoa > Chordata > Lepidosauria > Squamata > Anolidae > Anolis > Anolis apletophallus. The sequence goes on from JARBWK010000002.1 coordinate 151,330,240, forward strand.
CTTCAAAGAATGGGTTGAGAATGCTGTAATTCATTTCCTAATTTTTATAACTATTGAGCTGAAATGATATTGTTTCTACTAAAATATTTTTAAAGCTGAAATATTAGACATCAAAGATGAGCAAAACATGATCCAGATACACACATGGCTCAGTCAGTGTTGCTTTTGTGGGCCCCTGGCCACTTTTGTCCTCTTGATTAATCATCCCAGTCAATGATGCACAACTTTACACATATGTAACTAAGAAGCAGAGGGCCAATGAAACCCAAACAATAAATTGTGACGCTGTGTAACAGAATACCAGCTAGAATGTCTTGATGTAATGTACACACTGGCTACTTTTGTAGATACAAGAGTGCGCACTGGGAATCTTTACATGGTGATGTTACAGCAGCCTCTTGGTGAATACAGATAATGCACAACGACCCATTTCTCTTTCCTGCGCACATAGGACCACTTAATCCAGGGCTGTCCAACTGGCGGCCCCGGGGCCGGATCCGGCCCCATAGCCTGTTGGACACGGCCACACCTATGCCCTCAGCCGCCTTTTTTTTTAAAAAAAAAAATCGATTTTTTTTAAAAAAAATGGCGGCCGGGGGGGAGGGGGAGGCGGGGCAGGGAGGAGGAAGAGAGCTAGCTCCTCCTTTTCGGCGCCCCCCCTACCTAGGGCGGAGCCGCCGAAAAGAGCAGAAGGCGGCGCCAAGAGCAGCGCGTCACAGGCCTGGCGTGACGCTGCTCTTGGCGCCGCCTACTCCTCCTTTCGGTGGCTCCCCGGCCTAGGAAGGGAGGGGGCGCCAAAAAGGAGGAGTAGGCGGTGCCAAGAGCAGTGCATCACGCCAGGCCTGTGACGCGCTGCTCTTGGCGCCGCCTACTCCTCCTTTTTCGGCGGCTTTAGGAGGGGGCGGGGCCTGGGCTGGGGGCGGGGCCTGGGCTGGGGGCGGGGCCTGGGGCAGGGCCGAGCGGCCCCGCAGGTCATCAGTGTACATTCCAAACAGAATGCCAACCATTTTTTAAAAATAAAGGTCATTCACAATTTCAGAAAGTCTCTAGGACTTAGCAGCCTCTTCCAAAAACCACAAAGATCCCTAACCTCGCAAACAATTGATTACTTTTGGATAGTTCTCATATTTTTATAGCTAGTTGTACCTTTACTGGGTCAGAAAATTGCCAACACCCTTCACCCATCTGACCTAATTCTGGGTAGGCAGGCATATGATTCTCTTTTAAGAAGTCAATGTATGGCCTAAGAAATACAGCATTTCCCTATTTGAAGCCCCCATCAAAGCTCAACAGCAAACTAGCCATTCAGTTCATAAAGAGAGACCAGTGCCTATGTGTTGCCTCAGTTAATGGACAGCTCTTCTGGCAAAATAAAGCTCTCCGTAGGACCATAGGCTGGAAGAGTCATGTGAACAGTGTTTAATTTTCAGGAAATGTGGGTTGAGCTGTACAGCTTCATAACCACCTGTTAACCTCTTATACTGCTCTCAGCATACCAGGTTGCCTGTGTGAATTCTAGCTCAGCCAGGTGGAAGTTCAGATGATTCGACATACACATTTCTTCCTCTTTGAATTTGTCAGCAAAACTCATGCCTAATGATGGCTGAAACCTAGAGGGCGCTTCCAGGCAGAATGGCTTTTATTTAATTGGCTATTCTAGATCCTATAAAAGTGATTATCCTTTATATGAGAAATACTGATGTCCAAAATTTGAATAATGTCACCAGTCTAGATGAATGTTGTGATTTTATCATCTGTCTGCCTGATTGTCTGCTTTCATATATAGTTTGAGCATCCTTTATTTGGAATTCCAAAATTCAAAATACCGGTACTACAAAATTGTTCACGTAGATGGCTTTCTGATAGACACAAAATTATAAGATATTGTATACACTTAGGTTTGGCGTATAAGATGTGTATGAAACATGAATTAATTTTGTGTTTAGACTAGGGGCCCATCTCCAAAATATCTCATTATGTACATATATGCAAATACAGATATCCCAAATTCCAGAGGGGAAAATCCAAAATGCTTCTGGTGCCAAGTATTTCAGATTAGGGAAATTCAGCCTGCATGTGTTTTAAAACCATAACAGGAAAGTGGATAATCACATGTATATGACTGTCGAATTCATTGCAGTACCCCTGAGTTTTCAGTTATTCCTAAAACTGGTCATGGATTCTCAATATTCGCAAGTGAATGCTGACAGTCCCCAGATTTCATCTAAATTCATGGTAGCATATGCAGCCATGGATTTAGAGGTGAGGCCCAGTGAAATCAATGCAACCCTGATAAAGATGTGTAAGGGATTTGCAGCACACTTGACAGCTTTCCCATTCATGAGGCATCCCAAAGTCCAACGATTGACACAGAGGGTATCCTGCTATTTCAATTAGCAAAGGAACAGTACTTTAGATCTAAATTATCCCTTCAGATTATTTAATAAAAGAATAGCACAGCCATAGCCATTTTGCATAATCAGACTTGTAAAAAAATCCAGAAATATAGCCCCTCCCGTACAGATCATGTACATTCCAAATTTTCCCCAGAGGTTCCCCCGTTTTGTGTTGCTTTTCACACTTTGTGGATTAATATCTAACAGATCCATTAATTTTACAGTTTATGATTTCTATCGGTCTTTTAATGTGGATGCTCCTGAGAGCTTCAAATATTCTAGTCAGACATACTTTGACACAGGGTTGTGAAATATGGATGAGATTTTTTTCATGTTTCTATTAAATGCCCAATTATCTTGCAATAAATTTATTTATTAAAGTCCATTGCAGTGATGTCTGTATTTCTTCATCTCCCTGTAAAAGACTGGAGATAATCAGTCTGATTTCCAGCCGTGATTTATGTCATCTCATACAGTTCTGCAGACCATGTGGAATACTTTCCGTTCTGTAGATTACCAATAACTGGAAAAGGAACAGATGAGTTAGGATATAGGCTGGCTATCTGTCACTAAGGATACCACCCATACTAGGTAAACATATGTTGTTGCAGATAATGAACTGAAATAATGTATTTTATTATTTATTTATTTAGATCAGGGCTGTCCAACTGCCGGCCCTGCAGGTGTTTTGGACTTCAAATCCCAGAAATCCTAACAGCTGGTAAACTGGCTAGGATTTCTGGGAGTTGAAGTCTAAGACACCTGCAGGGCCGGCAGTTCGACAGCCCTGATTTAGAGCATTTGTATCCCGTCCTTCTCAACCCTCAAAGGAGAACTCAGGATGGTTTACAATTGGCAGTCATTAGATGCTGACAAAGAAACAATTAGAGCACAACAATTAACATAAACAAGTCAACAGCAATAAAAATAGATTAAAAAGCAATAAAAATACATTTAAAATATTGGCCCTTAAAATATTAACACGACCAAATCTGAGTCCGCAAATCCAAATCATAGTCCAGAGTTCTAGTCCAAGGTCTCTTAATTGACAATTCTCACAAGTCATTACAGTTGTTGCTCAGGCAGCTGCCCGAATGCTTGGTCCCAAAGCCAAGACTTGTAAGGTGAGTAAACATTTCTTATATTTTCAAAAGGTGCTTTACTGACACTCAAACTCTCCAAATTCCAAAAGAACACCATTTCAAGTGATGTGTATGTATCCTGACCAATGTAACATTACCAATGCACAGAACTGGCTAATTGTGAACAAGGGGTTGACTAGATATTTCAGAAGCATGACGAATTAGTACTAAGAAGATAACTTTGGCAGTCTTCTCTTCACTAGGGATTTGTGGAATTTATATATAATCATGGCAAAGCTTGGAATAGGCAAATTTTTGTACTATAGTTCTAAAAATCTCCTGGTAACAATGGCGAAGAGTTCTGGAAGCTATCATCCAAACCATAAGCTTTGGAGCCTAGAGCACATTTTACCACTTGTAGGAATTGGATATGAAACTAAGAAGTGAATACATTAAAAATTCATTTATTCAGGCAGGCATCCTTCTTAACATGGTGACCTGCCAGCTGCACCCCAAGATGTCCACAAAAAGTGATCGAGGAGAAAAGCATTGTTATTGTTCTCCCCAGAAAGTGACATTTTTTCTGTGAAGTGGAATATCTGTGTAATTATTATAACTACTGTATATACTAAAAAAATATGGATTTTGATATGATCTATGCATAAGTTAGGGGGCACTCCACAGAGATGGGAAAACACCAATGCTGTCATTTCCATACCTGGGTATTCAAAAGGCCAGAAGCGCCAACCTGGTTGAGAGCGTAAAGGAAGTAGCTAGCTATTTCTTTAAACCTTCACAGTATGGACTAAGCTCTTGCCTTTCACCACTTTATTCATAGAAGGGGGTGGTTCATTTTTTTTATAAGAGGTAACATACAATACTCACATTGACCCATGGATAAGTTGACTCAGTTTTTTATAGGGTAATTACATTTGAAAGCATAATTCCCAGAGTTCTCCCAGCCAGTCTAATCATTGGTCTTAGGTTCCTTTCACACAGCTGTAAAAAAAAAAAATCCACATTGAATGGAATATATGGCAGTGCAGGCTCAGATAATCCAGTGCAAAGCAAATATTGTGGATTATCTGCCTTGATATTCTAGGTTATATGGCTGTGTGGAAAAGCCCTTAAAAGGTGGGGAATGCTGGAAAGTGTGGTCCAAAATAGTTTTCTACATTCTGGATTGCGTAACATACCCAGATCAATCCTTCCCCTCACCAGTTAAAAGTTATCATGTAGCAGGATTGAGAAAAATGCATGAGATCCTATTTATGTACTACTATCACAGAAGAAAACATGAATCCATATTAAGTATGGGAAAAGTGTGGCTTCTGAAACCCAAATTATGTCCCCTGAAGCCTCTCAACCATCCCCAAAAAATCAAAAGCTGTCTCAATTATACCCTAAAACTATATCAAATGACAAAGAGCCTCCCACAAGTCTGATTGCCATCTTTTATTGTCCCCAGAACCGTTGATTCCTCAAAACACACATTTTCAATTTCAGATGCAACAAAAACGGTAACTCAAATTTGTGGGGATGGCCCACAGAAGAGAAAATTACTCCCTCCCACAAATACAGCTACCTGCTTCTGGACTAGACCTTTTGGCTTGCAGTCTTACACACATTCCTTATGACAGCTATGGATCCTACGTTGGATCGGATAAGACATCTATAGTATTCCACCTGAGTGTCTATAGATGGTTATTGCCCTGTCCTTCCCAGCTGGATAAGTAGTGGAAGGTCTCATTGATATCACTAAAAGGGGGCTACTTGGGGGCAGGGGTGCTCGACTAGATAAACCATTGGTCTGACTCAATATAATATCTATATTTTCAAGTTAGGCATGTAAGTGTGTCGTAGGCTGGGTATGTAAGCCTATATTGCAGGAGTTAGAGATGATCTTTGGAGTTCTTTTAGGTCTATAATTCTGTGCACATGTATTACCCAAAGGGCTATTCTATTAGCATCACAGTGTGTGTGTGTGTGTGTGTGTGTGTGTGTGTTTGTATCTTAGGGAATTAGAAAGGCTTTGTTGAGCCAATGCAGTCTTTCATATCAAACACTCATAGTGTACCAGGTAGAATGAAATCAATTTGATGTGTAAATTCTTTAAATAATAGTAAAAGGAGGAAATTGAATTTCAAAGAGGAAAAAAATGGTGAACCCGAAACACGGTGATAAAAAGGTCATCAGCAGAATTAGCGCAACAAAAAAAATCTGGCAAAGTTACAGTTAGGCAGTCAGTAATACTCTATTGATCAGACATTTTCAATCAATAGTGCTGTGCCTAGATTATTGATGCAAAGGTATTAAGCAAAATTTTATTTCAGCTAACTTGTCGGCTCAGATGTCAACTGAAAGTCATTTCCCCAGTCAATCAAACATAAAATAAATCTCAGCAGAGTTAGCTCCCCCTCATTTTTGTCCGTCTTACTTTCAAATTACATAATGAATTTTGAAACTTCAGCATGTAGGTTGCAGTTTTATAAACACATTCTATATGACAGCGATGGAGCTTAATGTATTTTAAGTTGGATCGGAGAAGACATCCATAGGATTCCATTGTTGAAAGTAATATTACTTAGAGGTGAAAAAAAGATGTGATTTCTCATAGAGGATAAAAATATGGTTGCAGGGATAACAAAGAAAGGATATTTTCTTAGGGTTAGGCAGAGATTGTGAAATGTGGAAACATAATATAAAATGTGTTGCAATTTCAGGTAAAATGGCTTTGAGGATTCCCTGGGGACTTGGCAGTCATTTTTATATTCCAAACAATCATCACAAAAGTCCTGGTTAAAGTGCTTGGGATTTCTTTGGAGTTTGCAAATTCACAGCACCTACATTGCTCTCTTTCTGATTTTCTCTTTTCTCCATTTCTTTGTTTCTTAAATGCTCTACAGTGCAATCTTGAGCATACAGAAGGAGAAATTCCAGCAGGTGCTACTTGTCATGGATTTACTTTGGTTGGGATAAACAATACGATTTTCCTACCTATTGATTTACGGCCTCATCACATTGATTCATTAGTATCCATGGCAAATTGGCAGAAGAGCGAAGTAGTCCCTGTTCCCTGCCTCACCCACAGCAAAGCTTCTTGATCATGTGTGCAGCGTCTTAGGACATTTGTGCCCCAGTTGATTGACGGAGCCCCACCAGAAGTAAGCATGTATTGTATGGGGCTCTGTCAGTCAACTGTGATGAAGTTCTTAGGCTGCTTCTACACAGTCACTTAATCCAGATCAGACTGTGGATTAAAGACATCCAGTTCCACTCCTGAAAACCTCCATTGGTACCCCATGAACCATAAAGAAGCTACTGAAGCATCCACAAAGTTCCTCTAGTGCTGAATAAATCCACCATAAAGAAAGAAATCTTTACCCAGCTCGGAGAAATACCCTGAACACCGAATGAGAATCAGTGGTGAGAATCATGGCAGGAGAAAAACAAAAAAGGGAAAGGGATTCCCTCTAAGCAGGAGTGTGCACTTTCTGGCCACCACCCTCCTTTTATCCGACTTCCTTCTGGATTTTTAGGCCTGTGTAGATAGGGATTTAGTCAACCATTTATTAAGTGGGTGTACCCTGGTTGTGATCATCAATAGGATTCAGGTTATTATGTTTATACTGGTGAAAACTGTCATTCTGTGGCTGGACTGGGAAAATAGAAAACCCAGTACCTAAAAGGTTGTTGAACTGGAACTCTTATCGTTCCCCACCAATGGCAATGATGGCTGGGGCTAATGTAGGGCATATGCCTCCCTATTGAGAACACTGGGAGAAGATCTTGAAATTAAATTTTATGTATCTATTAAAATGCAATGGTAATTTGTCTGATTGGGGAAGGAAAAATTGAAGGTCTACGTTGTTATTGGTAAGGGATAACCTGGTTTCTAAAGAGAGTCACAAACAAGAGCTAGTGGATCAAGCTAATCATGTGTGCAACAGTTTTTTTGCCTGTGCAATTCCTCATGCAGCTGAGACTATATATGCCAATATTAGCCAATATTGGCTCTCTTTTGCTCGGGCTTTCTTTTGTCTTATGACTGCACTCTTTTATGTGAGTGCATTTAAGAGTAAGCACTGTAGCTATATTTTATCAGAAAGAAATCATTTCAAAAATCAGAAATCTGCAAAAGAAAATACATATTTTAAAAAGAACCACAACCAGCAGCTGTCTGATTGGCAGTACTGATGTAGCGCTAACAATATCATTACTCCTTCCTCAGAAATTCAGGAATACTGACAAGATGTAAACACGGACGCAGTTCATGGTATCAAAAGCTATATACAGTCCAGAGAATGTTATGCTCCCTGGAGCCTCTCAGACACAGGCTTTAGAACTGAATTGGAGGCCCTGGATTTGTGATTTGAGCTCCCTCTCCCTCAATATAGCTTTGAAAAATACTAGTTGGAAATGTTTATCTGTGGTGAACAGAGCTGGGAGGCTTGCCGGTGTAGGAAATGTGTCAACACGAGGGTCATCTACCAGTCGCCCCCCAGTTCTATATCCAGCAGTATTTATGCTCCAGTTATTCTTGTGGCATTTGCTGTCCTATGTGTTCTAGAGTCTCAAATAATTTCACTAACACAGAGAGGGATGGGGAGGAGGGGGATCTTCTTGGTGTCTGTTTGTGATTAACTCTCATGTTTGTGTTATTCATTCCTGAATTTGGAAACCCCATGGAAACCTGAGCAGTGCTGTGTAATTACAGCTGCTCAAATCAAACCAGTCAAATAATGTCAAAAGCAATTATTTTCTTTCAGAGAGCCACAACGTATTTGGGAATACACAGGAGAAAATGCATATTTCAACACATGAACAGTTCACACAATCAGGCCAGTCTTCACCTTAATTTTCTTTTGCTGCTTTGGAAGATGTCTATATCTATATATAATAATACTATTATTATAGTGGAGTCTAGGGACCTCATCATATAAGGAATTATTCGTGTCCTAGGACACTTCTGCCCCAATTGAGGGATGGATGGGCACACACGGCATGCCCCAACATCCAGCAGAGGCCCTGCCCTCAGCTGGCTCCCGTGCTGGGCATCACTTTTTCTGTGTGATGGGGAAAGTGCAGCTGTGTCAGAGCTGGCTTCCTGGCATTGGGGGTGGGATCCATGTGATAATATGATACATCTTATGTCACAAAATAACAGAACTCTCCCTTTCTGAAGAAATTATTACCATCTAAGCTGCAGGTCAGTTATTATTATTATTATTATTATTATCAGCAGCAGCAGCTACAACAACGCATAACACACATGGAGCATACAATGTAATAAAAATGCATGTTATATATTACATCTAAGTAATGTTCAGCCCACTCTAAATCCATCACACAGTATTATACAATCAACCCCTGACATAAAGAGAACCATCCACAAATGTGGCTTAAAAGTAACCATTTAAGAAGTGTGTTTCTATTCTGTAGCAGCAAATTGGGAGTTATGGAACTCCAAGTGGCAAGTTACCTCTTACCAAATTGGCGGCATGGACGTGCGGGCGCAGGGATGAGGAAATCACGCAACAACTTCACTGCTCAACGTGAAATCAAAGAGATTTATTGAGTTTAACACCAGCTGGTGGGGTTGCCCACAGAACAAGCTGCTATCAGGGGCGAACGGCCCCGGTCATCCTTAACACAAAGCATATATACCCCTCATGGCGGCATCCACAAAAGCCCGCCCTCCTTCATGATCATTTCACAAACATCATTGGCTGGTGTTACAGAACATTTCATCAATCCAATAAAACATAACATTTCCATTAGCATCACATCTTAATCCCCTCCTATGTGTTAGAACAATGAGCATTTCTATGTTAGTCTTTCTCACAGTGCAACTATCAGTAGCTGGGACTCTTGTGTTCTCAGTTTGCAACCTTTGGCTTTCACGGCTCCTTGCCAGCAACGGAGGGGGCCAAACTCTCTGCTCATGCGCAGTTCTTACCCATTTAGCATTAAGGTAAACATACCCCATGCTTTGCACTGCTAAACCAATCCAAGCCTACGTTATCTTACGCTAGGCACGGGATGTACTTTGGCAAATCACAACATTGATTTGAAGCACCAATCACAGTGTTACATTCACAGAGCTTGTGCCTGCCTGATTCTTGGCACAGAAACCCACTTTTCTAAGCTCTACACGTGTGCAGCATCACTCTCTGACTGTACGCCTGTTGGAAAAGTACCAAAACCGCTTTAATTCAGCTTCTAAAACTTTATCGTTATGTGTTTAAATGGGCCTTAGGAAGGAATTTCACAGCTATGGAATCACAATGAAGAGAATCCTACTTTCGGCCTGCCTTGATGAGCAAACTATTCTGGATTGGATTATTTCACCCCAGCATATTTTGGTCATCAGTGTGATCCTATTAGGTAATATGGATTTGGCCACATGTGGGCTATGGTGTGTTCACATGCTTGTTACAAAGGATTTATTTTATAACCAAACAGAAGCTGAAGCAGGTAGGAGAACTGGCAGAACCGCACAGACTCCTAAGTCTAAGCTCCCTGACTGTTCCTCTTGCAGACATAGTCCTTGCTTGGTGTTGGGCTGCCCTGACCATCTGTCTCTAAGCTACTTTCTTCCACCTTGAATATAACACACAAATGAGAGATCTCATGACATAATGTATACTTGGCCTGGGCTCTAGCAGTTTTTATACATTTACTTCCAACCGACAAGGGGATTTTGGGCTACCCAAGAAGCGAAGTAAATTCCACTCCAGAACATTCTGGAATGTTGGCTTCAGGAGCTGGGCAAGATCTCAGGAAAAACCCCGACTTCGGATACAGGTGGTCGGGATGGGAAAAAGATGTGCTCTTGAGCCCTTAGAATCAGTTGGATGGATTAGGTCCTCCCCTCCTGAGGGTAAACTATGTTTGGCACCATGGGACTTGAGTTACACTCTGGCCCCACAACCTTGTGTCGACCTTACTGAGAATTATAGGCCGCCAAACTTCTCTTGGTAGAATTCTGTGTTGCGGATTAGGTTCATTAACTGTTAATTGCTAAATTATTGTTGTATTATGAGTACTTGTTTGTTTTTGTTTGTGTGTTGTACTTTGTAAACCGCTCCGAGCCTCCAGGGAGTGGCGGCATATAAATTTGAAGTATAATAATATTAATAATAAATGATCCCAGTGTCCAAGACTAACATTAAGCCAAGTGAGGCAGCTATGTCATATAGCACAGTCTGAAATGAAAGGGCAGAAATTGTTACTTATTTACGCTCCTTCTACACTGCCATATAATTCAGATTATCAAAGGAAATTATCCACATTATTTGCTTTGAACTGGATTACATGAGTCTATACTTCCAAATAATCCAATTCAAAGTAGATACATAATCTGGATTTTATATGGCAGTGTAGAAAAGACCTGAGTTTATCATTGAATCTCAATAGGCAGAGATGGGGAGAGGTACCTTGTGGGATCTTCTCACCCATTTGCTGAAATAACTTGACTGCTTTTGAGTACTTTGGACCTTGATTTAAATCAGCAGTGCCTTTAGTTACTAATTAACAAAACTGAACATAATTCGGGGGAGAGGAATAATTATTGCATTGATGTCCCATTGCAATTTGAATTTAACTCAAAAGTCAGTGCTGGAATGATTACAAAATGAAGCTTTAAAACGTCTTTTTGGGGATTTTTTGCTCCCTCAATCCCTATCTTTTTTTTTAAAATATATTTATTAGGGTTTTTTCCTTGAACAATGACAGTGGGAGAACAATATCAGGTACAGGACAGTAGGAAAGATAGAGGAGAGGGGAGGCCGGGAGGGGGTAATGGGTGTGGGGGGGCGGGGGAAGAGGGGTGCTCTGGGGAGTATGGGGAGGGTGCATGGGGAGGGGGGGAGCCGAAGAGAACTGGGTGCTCTGGGGGGGGGGGGTCGGTTGTAAAATAGTCTCGGGGGGGGCGTTGTCGTGTGTCCTTTCTTCACTGCTACCAGCCATGCGTTCCTGATTGGTCCTACTCCTTCTACCGTTGACCGTGTTCTCGGAACTTATGTTGTGTCAGCCTTGGCTGGTATCGCCGCTCCCACTGCCCCCTCCCTAGCGTTACTTCGGTTTGTTAGAAAGACCTTGACCGGCGACCAGTCTGTTCGCTTGGGCGGGTGACCGCCCTCTTCATTCAACAGGAAGGTGAGCTTGTCCATGCTCATAACTTCCCCTATCTTAATCAGCCAGTCCTCGGTGGTAGGAGTCTCTGCGGCCTTCCATTTCCTTGCGTACACTATCCTCGCTGCCGTCGATAGGTAGAATCTCTTCATTCTCCTCCGGTAGTTCTTCCTCTGTCGTCAGGCCCAACAAATACGCTTCTGGTTTAAACTCTATGGGGCAACCCAGGATCTTTTGTGTCGCCAGGTGGATCTTCTTCCAGAAGCTCACTGCACTCTGGCAGGTCCACCACATATGGTAGAAGGTGCCCGTCTGGGAGCCACACTTCCAGCATTTGTTTTGCGCTTCTCCGCACATGAGACCCAGCTTGTGCGGCGTCATGTACCAGCGGTTGAACATCTTATGCCAATTTTCCTTGAGCTCCATCGCGTATGTGTATTTTAGTCTCTTCCTCCACACCTTTTCCCATTCGTGGAGCGTGATTGGCCGGCCGATGTTGGTGGCCCATTTTATCATGCAGTCCTTTACCACTTCTGATTCGGTGGACCACTCCAATAGCCTGGAATATAGTTTAGTAGTTTGCTTCTTGCGGGTTTTTAGCAAGGATCTCCACAGGTCCTCTTTCTCCTCGAATCCTACCAACTCGTCCTGCTTGAAGCGCTCCCTAATTTGGTGGAGGTGAAGCCACGTTAGTTTGTTGAAGTTGGCCCTGATCTGGTCCAGCGGCTTCAGTCGTCTTTTTCCCTCCTGCAATAGTGGTGAGATCTGAATAGTTGGGCCATGAGCTCCCTCCTAGAAGCCTTTTCTGGCTCGCTTCCATAGGAGAGACCCAGAGGGGGGTGGAGCGGTAGAACCTCCTTTTATACTTCTGCCATACTCTCATTAAGGCTGCTCTAAGCGGGTGCCTCCTGAGGTACTTCCCCTCTCTCAATCCCTATCTTGAGTTTGAAAGAGAAGGAAAGAGCAACATGAATGATCAGAAAACTCAGTTTGTCATCTATCTCACCATCCCCTGCTTTCTCGCTTCCCTTTCTCCATCCATTATAAATTCTTCTCCTTACTCTTTCTTGATCTTACCCTTTCTGATGTAGATCCCAACAGAAGTCCTATGGTTAAGAGCTTCAAAATTCAGGTTCCTTGGGCAAATTCTGCAATGTCTGGTGTGCAAAGAAGGATACAGGAAAGGACCGTTCCCTTCTGAGTTGCACCTATTTCTTAGTTTTAGATCTTTCAAATTTAGGATTAACTCATTTTCAAACTGTAATCATGAAAATAAACCGATATCTTGCATGTGACATATATATTGCATTACAGCTACACCTTCATGATGAACTTTTATCTTATTGCAGGGGGAGGAATTCACTAACACCCTCACACAGCAAACAAAACACTTGCAGGACTTATCAATCTGCAGCTATTTTGTGTCTGGTGGAGAGCAGAGGGCATCAGAGTTGTCACTGCGCATCTGGTTAAAGGCACATAGTCAGATACATGTCTGGTTCCCCACTGGCCACAGAATGACCATTGGATGGGTACTGCAGAAGAAAGGCAAGCCCTGCAGAGGAAGCAAGGAGAGACACTTTCTAGTTCTTCCTGGGTGGCACTTTACAATCCCTTTTCCTTATGCTGGATTTCAGCCAAAGATCCCTACATTCATTTGCATCTGCAGTGGTTCCAATCATGTGACACAAACCTTGTCATTCCTCAACCAGGAGGCATTAACAAAAAGCAAGTAGTATTTTTAAAAAAGCCAAAGGGACCAGTTTTTTAGTTGAGAATTAACCGGGAAATGTGAATTGTGTTGGCTCTTTAGCGTGATCTCTTGTTTAACTAATTAGGAATTTAATTCTGGAATTAATGTAATGCTAAAATTCTAGCTTAAGTCAATCAATTAAGTTTAAAAATAAATTGAATTAAGTTGCCATTTATGTTTGAGAAAGTCTAACTTAACTGACAACTTAATTGATTTTAATTAGTTAGTTCCTTTCGTGGCGTAAGAGCCGCAGACAGTTCTGAACACTAATGGTTTCTCCACAGGCCATGCTGTGCAAAGAAAGCCTGCCATGTTTGGGGATTCAGGGAGGGCTCAGCCTTCCAAATGTCATTAGCATGGCATTGCTTGGGAAAAGTCATAATAGCATGGCTTTTAGTCGTGGAATGTCACTATAAGGACATGCACTTGGATGAAGACTCATGTGCTTTAAGTGCCAATGTATTTTTGGAGATTGTTTTTGGATATCTCAGCCTTAATTCCAAAACAGGCTGTAATATGGAATTTGTGTACAGATTCAGTATCCTTTATTTAAAATACTTGGGACCAGAAGTTTTGGATTTGGGATTTCCATCCACGTAGTGGCGATGGGGCTCAAGTCTCAGTCTGATATTCACATGTGATGCATATAGCCTGAATATATTTATATTTATCATGTCAGAAGCAAATTGAGACTACAGTTATGTTTGTGTATGTGTGTGTTCACACACACACACACACACACACACACATAAATATAAATCATAACTCTATTATATATAGGACCCCCCCGGTGGTGCAGTGGGTTAAACTGCTGAGCTGCTGAACCTGCTGATTGAAAGGTCACAGGTTCAAATCTGGGGAGCAGGGTGAGCTTCCACTGTTAGCCCCAGCTTCTGCCAACCTAGCAATCTGAAAACATGCAAATGTGAGTAGATCAATAGGTATTGCTCCAGCGGGAAGGTAACGGTGCTCCATGCAGTCATGCCAGCCACATTACCTTGGAGGTGTCTACGCTGGCTCTTGGCTTAGAAATAGAGATGAGCACCAACCCCCAGAGTCAGACACGACTGGACTTAATGTCAGGGGAAAACCTTTACACAGACATACACACACACACATTACATAACCTGAAGATACTTCAATACACAATATTTCTAAAATTTATGTGCATGACACAGTCTGTGCAAGTTGAACCACCAGAAAGCAAAGATCTCCATCTCTATCTTTTGGCTTTTGGAGTATTTCAGATTTTAGAGTCCTGGATAAGGGATGCTCAACCTGTGCCTCCTTCAAGTTTTTACATAAGAACATTGAATCAAAGAAAAGGGATTGCATAATTCTAGGGTGTTTGCTTTAGTCATACATAAGTCTTGAGATAGGGGCAGGGGAGAGAAAACCCACTCACACTTTTGGATTTCTCAACTCTTCTTCAGGCTTAAGAGTAAAGTAGAGATTTTTTTTAAATTTCATGATGCTAAACTTTTTACATACAAAAATCCCATTGTTAATATTACCATCAATAAAAGCCACCATGCTCTACTGTGAAAAAAAAGTAAAGTAGAGATTGTAACTAGTGATTGTAATAGTGCCCAGGAGCATGGTAATAATACCTAAGTCATATTATCCAATGTGCAATGTAATACTGAGTTTAAGAACATAAGAAGAAACATGCTGTTATGCGACTCCAAGTTTACCATATCCTAGAGCTATCTTGGCAACATTTATTAGAAGAGGTTTGCCACTGCCTAGATCCAAAGGCCATGGAGAGGTTGTCATGGGATGGCCGAGGCTGGGAAATTCCTTTCTACAAGCCTAGTCAATTTTCTTTTATTGTGAATAGAATTGCCTGTTGTGCTTTCTGAAATGTGCAGTTTTATTGCAAATGGCTTGAAAGTCTTCCTTATGCGTTGAGTGGCTGCTTGGATTATTCTGGTTTTGCTGTAAAAGAGATTGTTATAGCTTTTCTTCACAAGACAATAGAACCCCCCAGGACCAATGGGCTTTAAGTTCCAGCAAAATAGTGTCTTCACGTGTCATGAGTATTAATTACTGCATTAAGCCAGATTTTGAAAAAATAAATAAATTATAGTTCCAAGAATTACCTAATTGACATGATCAATGGTGGTAGTAGTAGTGAATTCTCAGACAAAAGTTACCAAGATGGAACTTTTCTTAAAATATGTTTATTTACTTTATCTGCTTTTATAATGTCATTTCTTGTTGCCCTCCAGTTGTGCACCTTGCAGTCATTCTTTTTTTTAAAAAAAACTATCGGTATTAATGAAATGGTCAATATAAATAAACAGCCCTGGCCCAGTTTATCTGTCAGAATGCACCTCCCATTGCGAACCACCATGAAAACTAATATATGCTCATGAGGCCCTGCTCTCAGTCCTGCCATCATCACAGATGTGATTGCTGGGGACGAAAAGGAAGGCCTACTCAGTGATTGCCCTCTGGCTATGGAACTCCTTAGCTGGTGAGAGTAGATCAGCTCCCTTCCTCCTGTCCTTCAGAAAGATGGTAAAAATCTGGCTGTGGCACCAAGCTTTTGTGGCAGTGCAATGAGGCAATAATAGGAGCCAGCATGGTGTTTTGAGATGGTTTTAAACAACTGATCTAAGGTAGATGCAACTGTTTTTAGTGGTTGTGTATATTTATAGTTATTTTTTTATGTTCAGGCATGGAATGCTTGCTGTAGGTACCACTCTGGCAGGAAGATAATGGCAGTCCATGCAGTCATGCCGGCCACATGACCTTGGAGGTGTCTATGGACAACGCTGGCTCTTCGGCTTAGAAATGGAGATGAGCACCAGCCCCCAGAGTTGGACACGACTGGACTTAATGTCAGGGGAAAACCTTTACCTTTACCTATATCTGTAAAAACCAGATTGCACAAAGAAACAACAGGGAAATGCCATTGACTCCATGCCCCACTTTCAAGCTTCCCAAGGACATTTGGCTGGCGACCACTGAAAGCAAATATGTTGACTATAATGCCTATAATTCTGCAATCCTCACTGTTTCTTAAGTCATGACATCTAAACACTTCTGGGAGATGAACAACAAACAAACAACAACAACCAACACCTTAATTTTCTATGCTCTGATAATGGGCTGTAGGGATTATTGTTGTAGTCCAGTAGAATATATATTCAAGCTTTGCAACACAGATTTATACAAATAAGAAAAAAGGGCAACTGCTTTAGATTCTTTCCTCTTCTTATGCGAGTTCAACAGAGAGCTAACATCTGTAAAAAAAAGTCACTTATATATTCTACTTTAGTGTAGTTTATATAAGAGCGAAGTTTAGAGTAGCAGAGGCCTGTTTCCTTTTCTTCTCTTGCAGTCATTGAAGGGAACAGAAAGTTCCTCTTTTTGGGAAGTGGGGGGAGGGGGGGGGAGGTAGTTTGCATTTTCTGGAACTGGAGTAGGGAAAGCTGCAGTGTCATATGGTGACCATATGGTCCTTGTTAAAATCATCTACTGAGAAGCTGCTGTGCAGTCATGCTCAACCCATTCACATTATTGCAAAAGACCAACTAGAAATCATTTCATTTGCACTGCAAAATATGGAGCTAGAATGGTTTTAGCAATGATATCAAGACCAAGGTGACAAACTGTTTTATCCACTGAATACCCTTAGTTTTATCACTTAAAATGTGTTAATTGCACAACCTAAACATTTGTATCTGCTTCACTTATCATTTCTATGTATCTTTTTCTCATTTGTTCATACTAGTGCAAGATTGTTGTCATTTGGGGCTCCTTCCCAAAGCGTTTGAAATCCAAAGGCTGCTATTACATTTCTTCAGAGCAGAAGATCTGACACTCATAGACCTGCCAACATTTCACCAGTGAAAACAGGGACAAATGTGACCAAGCAACATCAGAGTGTAGTCAAAATGGTAGCAGTTATTAAGAAAGAAGCACAAGACAGGAGACGCTGCAGCAGATTGCTTTGGCCCGAGCCTACTGGGTAAGACAAAACTCTGTTTCTCCTTGCCTCTACTGCCTGCTGAGGGCGGTTCCAGACAGGACTATATCATGGGTTTTAGTGAGGGGCAAAAAAGCCCGGGACTTCAGGAGAGGTCTACATACAGAACTGTTGGTCCCAGGATTGCTTCCTCCGTTGTCCAGATGTCATGCTTTGCTCTGAGATTTAGAGGCTCCCAAGATGGCTGCCGCAGGAACAGAACTTTGTCATTATTGTCACTTTTTACAAGCTGCCTGGCCATCTGTCTAAACAATGCAGAGCTGTTCCTAGGTTACACATGGCTTTTCTTATTAGCCACCTGCATTACCTTGGCTCTAGATATTTACATTCCTCTCTAGGATATCCATGTCTCAACAGCCTGTAGTATGTTTTTCCCATAAACTGTACACATATTATCAGAATACACCCAATGAGGAACCAACATGTATAACCCGGCAACATTTCCCTGTTGTTCCCTGGCACAAGTACACAATAAGACTTGTCTGCACAGATGGCCACACAACAAAGTCTGAGTAATTATAGTAATGATGGCACTCTGTTCCTGGTTTGAAAGTGTCTGTTCCTGTTTCCTTGTGCACTACGTACTGTGAAAGTACTTGTTGTATCCCAGGAACTTCATTTTTCTGCCACAAACTTCATTAAACAGGTGAAGGATAAAGTTCCTCTTCCCAGGACAAAGTTTTTGCCACCTACTGAAATATGACCTTTTTTTAAGGAACAGACCAATCAAGAACAAGCATCAAAAGCCCAGGAACAAACCCAGATAAAAAATCTCGTGATTTCCGATTGCAGGGACATACAGACATGCGAAGATCTGGATATTCACTTAAAACCGCAATTTCCCGCACCAGGAAACCTCACGTTCTTTGACTTTTGTAGTGATTACTTCTGGGTTTACTGAGAATGGCATCTGGCCACCCACCTGACTGCTGTGGGAGCTCCTGAGATAAAGGTACTGACTGAATAGGCCATGAGTTATTTGAACTAAGTTGTATATATTTATTTAGCATATTTATATCCCGCCCTTTTTAACCTTGAAGGGGACTCAAGGCAGCTATACATAAAGACAACTATTCAATGCCTTAGAACAGGGCTGTCCAACTGGCATCCCTGGGGCCGGATCCGGCCCCCCAGCCTGTTGGGCACGGCCCCAGCTATGCCCCCAGCCGCCATTTTTAATTTTTAAAAAAAAAAATCTAAATTTTTTTTTAAATGGCGGCCGGGGGGGAGGGGGAGGCGGGGCAGGGAGGAGGAAGAGAGCTAGCTCCTCCTCCCTGCACCGCCCCTCCTCCCTCCTCTCTCCGCGCCGAAAGGGAGGAGTAGCGGCGCCAAGGGCAGCACATCACGCCAGGCCTGTGACGCTGCCCTTGGCGCCGCCTTCTGTTCTCCCTCCTCCTCCTCTTTCCCGGGCGCCGTGCCTTTCCCTGGCACCGCGGCGCTCGGGACAGCCGAGGTGCCCGGGAAAGAGGAGGAGGGAGAAATTCCCCTCTTTGCTCCGCCCTCCCTCCTACAGCGTCACTCCGGGGATCGGCCCCGCCCCCTGCGATTGGCCCCGCCCCCGCCCCGGCCCGCCAGGTGGTCAGCCACCAGACGTCCGGCCCTTGGGCCTATAGAAGTTGGACAGCAACATACAATTAAAATAAACATTAAAATTAAAATTAATACACATTAAACATTTCAAAACATTACAATCACTATTAAAAACACCCCCATCCACAATCATAGTCCGGGGCCATTCTAGTAGTCATTGCACGAATTCTGTATTCATCAATTCATCTATTTAACTGCAGTTATTTTCTGAAAGCTTGATCCCAAAGCCACGTGTTCACTTTCTTTCTGAACTCAGTTTGCAGCAATAAAAGTATGTTCAGGACAAAGGGGGAAAGTGAGAAGGAGAGAGAAAAACTGGGGCATTTTGAAAGTAGGTGAACCCTTGGAATAACAAAGGTTTAATTAGGACTGTCCCAACCATATTTGGTTAGAGGGTTCATAACCTTCACATTAGACCAGGGGCTCTCAAACTTTTCCAGCCACAGAGCCCTTTTCTGAAGCAAAAGTTTGTTGTGGAGTCCCAAGAAATACTATTACATTACATTATGTTTAAATATCAGGCATGGGCAAACTTTTTGACCAACATAAACGTAACGGGGCCATCCAATCCAACCCCCTTCTGAAGGAAAAGCACAATCAAAGCACCCCCTGAATGGTGGGAGGGAAATAGGGTTTTGGAAACAAGGAAAGTGAGGGTAAAAGGATCTGGGCTGCAAGAGAGGCAAGGAAAAAAGGATTTTGGTGGCTAAGGAGGCAGGTAAAGGGGAGGATCAGGAAAGGGGAGGGAAAGCTTGAAGGGGAGGAAGAGGAGGAGGAAGAGGGTATTGTGGAGCCCCTCAGTATGCTTTGCAGAGCCCCAAGGGCTAGGTAAAGCACACTTTGAGAATTGCTGTATTAGAAAAATGATAGAAATGACTGTGTTTTAAGAAAATAATCTAGCAAAAATTAAGGACTTTAAATTATACTAATATCAGTAGCAGAGCTATAACAAATATTTATCCTGATCTGGAGTCAATGAATCCACTTGGCAAAACCAATAAGATTCAGGTCATAAATTGCAGGTCTGTCTATGTAAGCAGCTGCAAAATTATAACACTGGCAACAGCACATGAATAACCTATAAATTATGGTCGTTTTTATTAAATTAAATTGTATATGGGATGAGGGGTTCACTATATTCTGTCATCAAGGCATGGACAACTTTGTGGGGCAAATTTCACCTTCAG
Source organism: Anolis apletophallus (assembly GCA_030556195.1). Taxonomy (NCBI): domain Eukaryota; kingdom Metazoa; phylum Chordata; class Lepidosauria; order Squamata; family Anolidae; genus Anolis; species Anolis apletophallus. Next base: position 151,350,381 of record JARBWK010000002.1, read on the forward strand.
CACGTCCTGAAAGCCACATTAACCTGAAAATGCCCAGAAATGCATAAAAATGTGCACATGTACAGACACACATATTAAAAAATAAATTAGTAAAGCATTTCTAGTTTCTGCCTTAGTCCTTTTGTCTAGAGCACTTAAACTGCGGGTCCCAACCCCAAGTGGGATTCTCTTAGCTCAATGTTGGGGTCCCCAAATATTTGCAACAGTAAAAGTTTTCTGAATATCACTTAGCAGCTTTTTTAGATATTTACACAAATCTGTTGTGCAGTGTTGCAACAGACTCTGCAGAAAATGCTTTAGCTGTACAAGCAGTCTTCAAGTTACAAACATCCAACTTACAAACGACTCATAGTTAAAATGTGGGTGAGAGGAAGAGAGAGAAATCTACCCCTCAGGAGCAAAATTCATTCATGAAAGAGTGATCATGGGGGAAAGGTGTCTCCACTGGAGGTTTCTCGTCAATCCTTGTTTCCACAACAAGCCAATTTTTTCAAAATCCTATTATCACAGGGACAGAAAGTGAGGTGAAATCTTCTGCACAGGCAGCAAAGCAAACAACACAGAGGTGAGATCCCTTTCCTATGATATCCAAAGCTAAACAAATCTGGTTGTTGTTGTTGTTGTTTGGGGAGGGGGAGGTTGGCTGGAGATACACTTAAAATGTACCTGTTCTGACTAACAAGGAAATTCAGCTTAAGAACAAACCTACAGAACCTATCTTGTTTGTAACTTGGGGACCAAATGTACTTCATAAAAAGTAAAATCTGCCTGTTGAGCAAGCCTTGCAAATGCTTCCTGTTATCAGAAAATGTTTGATTTTTGTATTTATTTTAGATATCTATATATCTGGGGTCATGTAAACATTTCTTAAAGCGGTCACAAGTGGAAAAGTTTTAGAAGACCTGGTCTAGAGGATCACTGTTATGATCAGAGTGACTGTTAGGATTCTTGGACTAGATTGCTAATATAGTTTTATATATTATTACATTAATATTACTATATTAAACAAATGTCACCCAGTGGTCCCGCAATCTTATTTTCCTCACTGAATGCAGATGTACAACAATCACAGACCTGAACACAGTACAACCCCCATAGCTGTGGAACAAATACCCTCAATTTCATATACCTGCGTCTGATCCAAGCAACGGTCATCTCGAGACTGGACTACTATAACGCCCTCTACGTTGGCCTTCCTTTGTCGACAATTCGGAAACTCAAGCTGGTGCAGAATGCCGCTGCTCGCTTGCTGGTGGGAGCACCAGTGAGGGAGCACATCACCCCATCCTCCGGCAACTGCACTGGCTTCCTATAGAGTACCGAATTGCCTTCAAGGTGTTGGTTTTAACCTTTAAGGCCTTACACGGTCTAGGGCCTGCGTACTTGAGGGACCGCCTTACCCCGTATGTTCCCCCGAGATCACTACGTTCCGAAGAACAGAACCTGTTACTTGTCCCATTGATCCGCTCCTGCCATCTATCCACAACCAGGCAGAGAACTTTCTCTGTGGTAGCCCCGGTGTGGTGGAACTCCCTTCCAGAGGACACTCGAGTGATCCCAGAGCTCGCCCCGTTCCGAAGGGCTTGTAAAACTGCCCTCTTCAGACTGGCTTTTAATTAAATTGGTCTGTATTGGGATGTCCTGTGCCTTGAGTTTTAAGAAAATTGAAGCTCCTTTGACTTTTAGTGTGTATGTTTTGCTTTTATGTTTTTATTGTATTGTATGGCTGGCTGCTCTGTTGCGTGCAGCACGTTTTTATTGTATGTTGTAATCCACCCCGAGCCTGCAGGGAGGAGCGGAGTATAAGATCGAATAATAAATAAATAAATAAATAAAACAGGTCCTTTTGAAGTATTGTATAGGTTCTCTGGGTGATTCTATGGTATGCTTACACTGGAAGGTTAACAGAATCCTGTTGGAGAACCTAGCAATGCCTATAAAGGTGCCCTCTCTAGGTACTTTGTAGGTCCTCCATTGTGACTCTATGATATGTTTTCTGATTAATCTGTGGTGCCATCCCTTTCAAGTATTTTGGAAATAAGGTAGAATGTCCTTAGCATCATTCTGAAATATGACTTACAACAACAAGAATGTTGTCAATAAAGTTTTCTTTGCTACCTTGAATGCATCTCACTTTTCAGCAACAAAAGAAGACAGAAGCTAATGAGGTTTGCTAATTTATTTGCTAATTAATTCCTTTGTTAATCATGCACACACACATACATACAAACACATACAGTGGTTAACAGCATCCTCTGGGATCAAGAATAAATTTGTTAAAAGTGCTGTATGTTTGAAAATATACATAGAGAGATATACCTACATACTGTACATCCACTTCCAACTTTGGTTTGGGGTTAGAAACTTCTTTTTGAGGGCCCTAAACTCCCGTTTTTTTTGTGTGTACACACACATACACACAAATATCCACTCTTTGAAGGCTATGGGGCAGATTTCTTTCACCCCATTTTTGTCGTATATGAGGCAGAAGGGGGGTGGGCTCCATAGAGACTGGGAAATGGCGGGGGGGGGGGTTACATGGAGCCCATAGGCTGAGCTTTGACCATTCCTCCTGAAATTTAAAAACAATAGGATGTAAATAATTAGCATTTAGTCAGACCTCCACATTTGTGGGGTTGGGTTCTGTGCAATTCTCTGTTGAACTTCTGATAGTTTTTTTTCCCCATTTGTGGTTATCATTTTTGTGAGAGTCCTGTGCCCCATCCTCAGCAAATGTGGAAAACTGACTATATATTATTGGGTTATGCAAAATATTTTCCCCTATATTTTTGAATTATGAGGATGGCTCACACTATGTTTAAAGCCTAAGATTTTTGTTTGTTTGATTTAAAAATTTACTAATGATGGATTTAATATTAGAGCTGAATGTTATTACCTTTGCCACAGAAAGGCTGGACACCACTGCTCTGTTCTAGTCAAGGAAAATGTTACAGTAATAATGACAACAACAGTTTTGTTCCTATAGTATTGTTACTTTCACAGAGCTTTGCTTTACAAGTAGGCTCAAATTCTGGCTTTATTAAAAATGCATAACAAGACAGCATAAACCCATTTCCTTATGCCGGCATTTATGCAAAGCAGCTTGAAACAACTGGCAATATTAATCAGTTTTTTTCTATCTAGCAATTAATACTGCAGAGCTGATGACAATGTGCATTGTATTGTACACTAGAAAATAATGCAGTCCACATTGTGCTGCCCTATTGTACTTAATTACACAACAAAGGTCTTAATTTTCCTCAAGTTATTCATGGTACAGAAGAAAAGTGATTTTTTTTCAGTCAGAATTTTTCAAATCATTATTCAAAATTGTATCATATGGGTTTAGAATACTGAGATGTCTTGTCATCTAAGGCGCCTTCTACACTGCCATATAAAATCCAGAGTATCTGCTTTGAACTGGATTATCTGGCAGTGTAGACTCATATAATCTCATTTAAAGCAGATAATGTGGATTATTTGCTTTGATAATCTGGATTATATAGCAGTGTGGAAGGGCCCTTAGACAAAGACCACAAATGGAGGCTTGGAATTAAAGGGGAACATAAAATGAATAGGAAAATGCATGATTTCAGTTAATCTATTAGATTTCATAGAATATCCTATCAAATTCATAGTTAAGCTTAATGGCTCAACCACATAACTAAATTATTCCTGTTCCATCCCAAATCACATACAATAATATGAACATGGGAATCTGGCCTTTTGCTAAGACTGTCCATTTGTCCATCTAAATCAGGACACCGTGGGGAAATGTCTCAAGGTTTCAAACAAAGGTCCTCCCCAACATCATCTACGCGTACTGTAGGGATGTTGAGGGTAAAACACAGACCCTTCTACATGCACAACATGTACTTTTCCATAAATTCTATGGTCCTTCCTCCAATCCATGATAGTTAGAAACATTGTTGTTGTTTTTATTTCATTTATATAATGCTTTTCTCAACCGTGGGAGGACTCAAAGTGGTTCACATCAAATAAATGGCAAAGATTCAATGCCTCACATACAGTAAAAACAGTATACCACACATCTAAAGCAATAACATAACTATAAATTAAACCATTAAAACCATAAACCATCAACATAATCATAAACATTTTGACATTGCACTGATCCTGAGGTTATCAACATTTGCTACATTATTATTGTCACTCACCGAGAGTTTATTTGCATAATCTTGTTTTTAGTTGTTTTCTGAACACCAGGCAGAAGGGGGGCAATCTAATTTTGCTTGGAGGAATTTCCCCAGCCAAGGGGCCACCACCGAGAAGGCCCTGTTTCTCATCCCCATCAATTGCACCGGTGATGGTGGCGGGACCAGCTGAACTTAACGCTCTAACTGTACACAGACATCTTTTTTTTTGGTCAGAGAACCTCCTGCATGTGATCCACACAGGTAGGAAACGTTCCTTTCTTGGGCTGCAGTTCTTTGAATCCTCAAGATAGAATGGCTGCTCTCGAGAATCCTGGCTGATGAATGTAAAGACAGGACGCTTTCCTTAGCCCAGGGGCACTGTACACTTCCTCTCTGACTCCAGCACACAGGATCCTGTCGACACTCAGATCATGGGTACAAGAGTTTTGCAAGAAGCTTTTGCTTTGAGGTATCCATACTAAAGCTATCAAAATTAGCCTGAGATGTGTTGCTACTTTTGTGTGCATGTGCCATTCAAGCCACCTGTCAAGTTATGGCAGCCCAATGATTTTCATAGGTTTTCTTAGGCAAGGAATTCTAAGAGGCAGTTTTGCCAATTGCTTCCTCTGAAATGTATCCAGCACAATGAAAACGATTTGTTACACGCTCGAAAGCATTTTCTACTATCTGTATCCACTAGGGCAGTGTTTTCAACCTTTTTTGAGCCGTTTTTCAACCTTTTTTTTACATTTACAAAATCCTGGGACACACCACCAACCAAAATGACACAAAATGACACTATAACACAGTAATACATATAGTTATTATGTTTTAAATGTATTTATTAGGCATGAGAAAAAAGTTATGAAAATCAAAAGAATTTGTAAGTGATTCGTATGTAATGGGACTTTCAAGTTTTTACGAATCGCAAGGCCAATCCCGGAAGTGGACTTTCTTTTTCGAACCCCCTGGGCCCAAAATTTCGTTAGAATTCTAAATATTTCGGAAGGCTCCCAATTACCCCCTCCAAAATCCAAAATCCCAGACATTACTCACAGTCAGATGGGGCCTTTCCATGCTTGAGGCCTACTTTAACTGAAAGGCCTTGCCTCCAGGAAGAGAAAAACCAGCCAGAACCATAGAGAGATCGAAACCGGAAGTCCTAGAGCGGCTGGAGGACTCAGGAAAAAAGCGCTTTAAACTGCAGGGAAAGGGGCCTGGATAGGAGGGCAGGCGAGAAGGACATGAGGCAGGCTGAAACAATGGGAGAAGGGGTTGAAAACAGCCCGGAGAGGAGCAGGAAAAGTGCAGATTCAAGGAAAAGCCATAGAGTTCAAACCTCCTAGAGATCTATGGCAAAATGAATGGGGAGAAAGCTGCAGTGAAAAGAGCTCTGGAGAAGGTAGGCAACTATTTTATAATAATAATATTTACCCCTTCTAATTTCCTGGAAGAAGGGCCCAGGGCATTATTTAATTCTGATAAAAATAATAAATAATATAATAATATTTACCCCTTCTAATTTCCTGGAAGAAGGGCCCAGGGCATTATTTAATTCTGATAAAAATAATAAATAATATAATAATATTTTACCCATCGAATTTACTTGAAGTAGGGCCCAGGGCCTTATTTAATTCTAATAAAAATAATAAATAATATAATAATATTTACCCCTTCTAATTTCCTGGAAGAAGGGCCCAGGGCATAATTTAATTCTAATAATAATAATAAATATATTAATAATATTTACCCCTTCTAATTTCCTGGAAGAAGGGCCCTACTTGTTATTGATGCCACTGGGATCAATGTAAATGTGAGTAGATCAATAGGTACTGCTCTGGTGGGAAATAACAGCAATCCGTGCAGTCATGCCAAGCCATATGACTTTAAGGTGTCTAAGAGCAACAACAGCTCTCAAAATCAATGGGAGACGCACAGCGAAGTAATAATAATACTAAAATAATTATAGAAACAACTTGGGCCTGACATAATTATAATAATATGTTTGCTTGTTCTTGAGGGCACTAGAGTGCTTGTGGCCTTACATAATTGATAACAGACATGGATTGAAATACTGTAAAATTGACAGGGCTCTAACTACAAACCTAAGAGCATGTTCTAGTTTACCAAGAGCACGTTCCTCATACCCTCCAGGTCACTATCACCCTTACTACATTCTTACTATTAGAATTTATTATTTAATTCTAATAAATGCTCTGGAGAAGCAAGCCTTGACTATTTTATTTAATAATAATAATAAAACTAATAATAATAATAATAATATATTAATGCTTTATATCTCCCTGCAAGGAAACCTGTCACGATCACGGACTTACCGGCCCCTTAATCACACACACAGAGACGTACTGAAGGCTAACTACTTTATTGAGTAAATACAGTTCAAAGATAATGTCCAATAATGATGAAAAAGCAATCCAAAAGGTTATAAGTATCAAAGTCCAAAAGAACGTAGCAATAGGCCAAAAGCTTAGCAAGGCGCCACAATGCTGTGGCCAGGAACAAGACAAGGCTTCCCAAAGCTTTGGGACAGGAACAAAGGCAAGGCTTGATGACCACTAGCTAGCCAGCTCGTGATCTCAACTCCGTCTCACGCCTATTCAGTAGCGACGTGGCCGGAGAACTGAGGATGCGTTCCCACGGATCCTATACTTAATCCTTCGGTCGAGGCCCCCGACGCTCTAGGCTTCTTCGTCTCCAATCTCTGCTCACGGACCTCGGTCGGTCTAGGACCCTAGACCAAGCCCTCCTAGTAGACTCAATGTCCCGTCTCCTATCGAAAGATCGACCTTGCCTCTCAGCAGCTGTGTCGCTATCTTCCTGAGAACTTTCCTCCCTAGCACTTTCCCACTCGGCTTCGTCCATGTTTTCAATTTCAAGCTCTTGGGAATTCCTCCCCCCGGGGTGTTCATAACTCCCTTCGCTGCTTCCCATCTCCACCTGGGGATCGGAATCTATGCTAGGCCCAAACATCATCTCATCCCATGCCAAGCTCTCTGCAGGCGAATGAGGCCCATCCGAAGGGCCCTGTGCTTCACCCCAGTCATCTAGCTCATCCTCTGAATCCACATCTGCTGCTGCAGGCCCTAAAGCTAATGGAACCCCAGGACCTATTCCCTGCCCTCCAGGCACAAACGAGAACTGCTGTGCTACAAAACCAAGGGAAATGTTGCCCCTTGATTTGCCTGTGCTTAAAACAGTGTCAGTCCTGTTCCGCTGCTTTTCAGACTTTAGAACCAATTTAGAATTTCGTTAGTAGCTACGTTACATTTTAGAACTTTTTGGAAATTTTTTTGTAAGTCTTTCTATTACTAATCAAAAAAAATCCCCCCTCCATTTGATTTTAGAATCATGATTTTTGGGTTCTAATCCATGCCTAGTATTTATACACTCAGTGTGAAACCTGCGCCTGTTTCGATGAACACAACATAGATATTCTGGCAGAAATGGTAGAAAGACACACACGAAGATCTTGCTCAACAGCTGTCAGTCACTCTCTGTGTTTAGTTTTTATCGCAGTCAAGCTAGAGAAGCTCATCTCACACATACTAATACTAACCCAAGGAGGGACCATCAGTCAAAAAATTGATTTTGTCATTTGGGAGTTGTAGTTGCTGGGAGTTATAGTTCATCTGAAATCAAAGAGCACTCTGAACTCCATCAATGATGGAATGGAATCAAACTTCCCACACAGAACTCCCATAACCAAGAGAAAATACTATAAGAGTTTGGTCGGCATTGACCGTGAGTTTTGGAGTTGTAGTTCACCTATATCCAGAGAGCACTGTGGACTCAAACAATGTTGGATCAGGACCAAACTTGGCATGAATACTCAATTTTCTCAAATGTGAACACAGATGGAATTTGGGGAAAATGGACCTTGACCTTTGGGAGTTACAGTTTCTGGGATTTATAGTTAACACAAAATCAAAGAGCATCCTGAAGTCTTGCAACAATGGAATTGAACCAAACTTGGCATTCTGAACTCTCATTACAAACAGAAAGTACTGAAAGTGTTTGCTTGGGAATTGACCTTGAGTTTGGAAGTTGTAGTTCACCTACACCCAGAGAGCACTGTGGACTCAAACAATGTTATGTTATGTTGTTGTTTGTTTTCTATCCAGAATCACAATGTTGGAAGGAGGCTCACCACTTTAAGAAAGGGTATTGGAGGTTCCAATTTCCCATGGCACACCTGATGATCGCTTACGGCACACTAGTGTAAAAATCGAAAAGTATAACAAATATACTGTATATTTAGAACTAACACAGTGTGCGTGCCTGTTTAATCAGTAGGAGTCATACTTGCACAACTTTCAGCTGGCACTGTAGATGCACAATGGACACAAGTTTTCTCTAGAGAGGAGATTGATTGATTGATTGATTGATTGTAAATATGTATTGTTGTTGAGTGCCTTCAAGTCATTTCTGACTTTTGGTGACCCTAAGGTGAACTGACCACAGGGTTTTCTGAGGAATGTGTGACTTGCCCAAGGTCACCCAGCAAATCATATCATAGAGGCTGCCCAAGATGAAAATGCTGCTGATCTACATAAATAGGAAAAGCAATGACTACTATTTTCTTGTAACTTGCTTTTAAATGCAAAAAGTGAAAGTCAGGTGAATTTTAGAAATGTTTAGCAAACTTGTTGGCTAACTGTAAATAAATGAAAATTGTTGCCTTGGTTGAGACTGCGTATCCCTTTTCTAAAATCATTTCAACATCCACCGCTGAACCACTCTGAGGCCCCTTTGATACTGCCATATAAAATCCAGATCATCTGCTCTGAACTGGATTGTATGGCAGTGTAGACTCATATAATCCAATTCAAAGGAGATAATATGGATTGTATGGCAGTGTAGAAGGGGCCTGAGATTTTTGGAAGAAGGATACACTTAATAAGCCAATAATTTATTTCAGTGACACAGCAAAAGCAGATTATCTTTTCTATCATTCCATCTGAAGATACAAACTATGCATTAAGAAATTATTTCCCTACTTGAAACTATGTTGCATTCTAAATTTTAATATGTATTTTTATGAATATATTTTAACTGTTTTAGATGATCATGTGTTTTTAGAATATTGTAACCCACCTTGAGGAGAGGTAGGTAAGAAATAAAATAATAATAATAATAATTATCATTACTGTTAATTTCACCAAAGATATGTTCTTAGAGAACCAGCATGGGATAATGGTTTGAGTATTTTACTTTGAATTTGGACATCAGGATTCAAATTCCTGTTCAGCCATTAAAACCCACTTGGCTGACCTTGGGCAAATCACACTCTCCCAGACCGAGAGAAAGGCAAAGGCAAACCCGCTCTGAACAAATCCTGTCAGGAAAACCCCACGATATCTTTGCCTTAAGGATCAGGAGTTGTAAAAAAGGTCAAGGCACACAACACAATAATTCTATTACAACAAAGCACGTGGAATATGAATTTACAGCATAGAGAGTACAATGTAATTAAGCCACGTCTAGAAAGAACACCAAATAGACATGTAGGTAGATAGTTTTATTCTAATTAAAAAAGAAGATACTAATACCATGTCTGAAACTTCTGACATATTTTGACGATTACAGCCGATCTCCCATATGCTGTGCAATTGTTGTAACTAATCAACTTAGTCATGGGTTCCTTATTTGTTCAGAAAGTGGAACAACAAGAAAGTTAGTTTTCAGAAGCTTTGCTAATTGGTTCAATAGAAAAAAAGAATGGTTTTAAACCCATAGTGGGTACAGGGAGAGTGGGAAGAAGAGGAAATCCCTGCCTTTGCTTTCAGTTAAGTTCTGGCCTCAGATGAGGAAGGAAACATGTCAGTTTGACTGCAATCTGACATCAGGATTTGGATGATAATGGCTAGGTCAGCATCTTTAACAATATCAATAGGATATTAAGGCTGTGAACCTAGTGATGGCACTGGAAAAATATATATAAGGTGGTGTTGGGTAAAGCATAGCTTTTCATAGATACTGAATGGTTTCCTCGCCATTAGCTATGTTTTTGTCATTCCTAGGTTTGCACAACACAAGAATAAAGACCCCCCCCCCCCCCAAATGCAGATTTATTTCCCCCTCTCTTTTGGCCCTTTAAGACGCAATCTATTGGTTGTTTTGTTTCACTTTGCTTTACTTTATGTGATTTTATTTCGATTTTGAATTTAGTGTGTTACTCTGTCCATAAGAGAGAGCTGGTAGGAAAAAAATCATGGAGCAGACATAAGGTAAGTAGTGTACTTTGGGGGTGGGGTGGGGGCACTGGATTGCTCCTTTCCTGACTTTTATTTAATCATGAAAGGAGCATTCTAATGGCAAAACAATTTGACATATAATGGCTTAACAGGCTTGTTTAAGCAACATTAAACTTAGAATCATACATATTTTCACCAAATGTTAGGAACACAGTGAAAAGGAGCATACAGAACTCCATTTTCAAAAGCGAAATGAAACTTGCCTTTAACAGAGAAGCATGAAGGAGGATATACAGGGTGATCATTGTATCCATAGCGGTTTGATTTCAGGACCTTTCACAGACATGAAAAAGTACAGATGATAATGACCCATATTATTAAGTGGCAGAGATGTGAATACAGACACATCAGCATGTCAGGATTCACATCACCACCATTTGCTAATAGGATGTGTGATGATCCACAGCCACTGGAAATAACAGACCCAGATATCATGGATCTGGAGGGTCCAGTGTACAAACTTTTGGAGGAACTTTCCATAGTATAGGGTCTTTCTACAGAAAAGGCCCTGTTTCAAATACATGCCAGTATATTTATTTATTTATTTACTTCATTTATATTCCGCCCTTCTCACCCTGCAGGGGACTCAGGGTGGATTACAATGTACACATTACATTTAGACACACAAACACTCAAGGAAGTCAGAGGCAATTTCACATACTGTATGGCCACCAGGGGGAGTTGTCACACTCCTTCATTCCTCAGCGTGTTTTCTGGAGATCTTTTTATGGCCTCGTAAATCAGTTAAATTTAGCCTCTCCACTAAGTGGTACCTTAATTTCCTACTTGACAGATGTAACTGTCTTTCGGGTTGCAAAGGTCGACAACACGCTACACAATAGGTCGAGAGCCCATCTCGACCTGGGCAGGCCTCAAACTCATGACCTTCTGGTCAGTAGAGATCTTATGCAGCTGACACCCAGCCAGCTGTGCCACAGTATGCTCCCTGTAAGAGAATACTGGAAACCTATATAGCCTTATTAGACAACCAGCATGATATAATTCTTTGTGTGTTGCACTAGAATTCTGGAAAACAAGGATTCATATGCCCTCCCTCAACCTGTTCCACAATGCCCTCCCTCTCCCCTGAATAAATCCTGCCCAGAAAACCTTCTGCTCTTGTAGGGCTGTGTTTTTTCTGGCCCTTGTAGGACCGTGTCTTACAATGGGGATGAGGAATGAAAAGACCACTTGTACATTACACTGTTTTAACTTTGTTCCAAGAGTCTGAAAATTGCGATCTTTTGAAAAGTATGCCTAGCAGTATCATTGGTTCCTACATGAATCAACATGAAAGAGGGAGGGTGATGGGGCTTGAGGAGTCTTGTGAGCCTCTGAATGACATGGTATATTTTTGCCCCTGGGAGGCAGCATATTTTTCTAGTCATCCAGTCCAGTCTGGAAATGACAGCTTACATTCTCCTAAGGAGGGAGTCATCTGCTACCAAGACCGGTTTCCTTTCAGGATTGATAAGACCCCTTTTGTGCAAGGTAGTGTGTAGGTCCCCTGAAAAAGTTTTCTCTGTTGAAGTGGATTGTGTAGATGTAAAGTATTGTCCTCCTCCTCGACATCCCTGGTGCATTCGTCAAGGACAATCCATTGAGATGCATCCAAGTGTTTTTGTGTTGTGTCTTGTCTATGATTGGGGATGGAGCACCTGTGTGATTGTGTAGGTGAATGAATGAGTGAATGAGTTATTTATTGTACTAGCCAAAGGCCATGACATCAAATAATATACAACTTTAAAAAGTACTTTCCAATATAAATATTAAACTTATTCTATAAACTAGCTCTTTCAAATTACAATAACAGTGACAATCCTCGTAGGCATGATAACAATAAGAAAACATGAGATGTAAAATGGTGAAGCATCATCCCACTCAGAGCTATCCCCCATGCAATGATCAAGGACAGTCCACTGAGTGGCATCTAAGTAATTGTGGGCCTCCCTAAGAAGTTGATCAGGTGCTAGTAATGTAAGAATTTGGACTCTGTTGTGTGACTCCAACTGAGCAGAACTATTCCGAGGAGGCTGCATGGTCCTTTGTCTCTTTATAAGGGTGACATTCTTCCAAGCCTGGGGGTTGTCCATATTTGAAGTGATCTCCCCATAAGCTTCCCTATCATGTTCATGTTGCTGTGTTGTGGGTTGCATATCTAGATCAGCATGTTGTGCCATGTCCAAGAAGAGCTCAAGTTCCCTAATGTCCTTAAGAGTCTTAATTCAATCCTCGGGTTCTTGGATCCTCTGTTCTGTGAAAGTCAACTGTTTGTTCTTGGTGCAGATGTAGCTGACTAGATGTTGTGTGAAGAAGCTGAACATGCCACAGCCTGCACATGTGATGGGAACGTTTTGCCTTTGTTCCATATCCTGGTGAGTGAGGTTACTAAGCAGGATCCTTATAGTGTTAGTTAATGTGCGTGCATGTTATGTGCAGACTGCTAACCACCTCCCCTTTGTGTGTTTGTTTTGTTTTGTTTTCTGTATATATTGTGTTAGTAAAGGCGTGGCTTGATGTGCGTCTAACGGCATGTGCACCACTGGCTTAGCCTTCAAAGAACAGGAAACAAACACTCATTCAATGGCTGGCTGAAGTACCTAGCCTAGCCTTCATAGATCCATAGGACAAGAATTCATAGATCCATAGGACAAGGATTTTGCCTGGGGTGCACACATTCTTACACATACAAGCTTTTTTACCTGAGTGGCCACTACAAAAATAAGCAAACCTGACAACTCTTTTAATGTGATGCTTCTCATATATGCTGCTTTCACATGGAAGGGAGTGGGGAAAACCACCCCATATCCCCAACCATATTAGCAATTTTGTGTTGCATAGGAAAGGAAGACTAAAAAGAACATAACATATATGATATTATGATGGTGCTGATGTTGTAATGACTCTGTAATGACTGAAGGCATTTTATGTTTCCACCATGATCGATATTTTGATGATAGGCTCATTATTTAGGTAGCCCAAGTATGCTGCCTTGAGTTTACCATGGGGTACCTAAACAAAATGAAAATCATGTATATTCAGTGCCGTTTCCTGTATGTGCCTTGCCTTTTGTGCAAGCTCTCATGCAGGCACATTGTTGAGTTAATAGAAGTAAGCACTTTAGGTTGTTTCATACCAGCAGCAATAAATTGGAAAACTCCCGTATGGAACCCTACAAGGTCAGTTTGCAAACAACCAGTGAGGTTTAGCGATTACTCTTAGTTTTGTTGCAGTTCTTCCCTTTATGGGCAGGCTACAGTCCTGGAATTATTAAAAATGCATACCAGTAAGACATAAAACCATTTCCTTGTTGCTCGCATTTATGCAAAACCACTTAAACCATTCCCCATATTCATCTCCTTTCCCAGCTAGCAATTAATGCTTGGGCAGCTGATGACAACACCCATTGCTCCTTACACTGGAAAATAACACTGCCAACATTGCACGTTGACCTACTGTACTTAATTACACAACAAAGCACTCCCTTTCTCCAAATTCACCAAAATATACTGTCCTTGCTTAGGTAAGCTTAATTAGGGTGCAATGCTAATGCAACGTCTACTCAGAGTAATTCCAATCCTTTATGTTCATTTTGAATATTGGAACCACGCTGTGCCGTACAAATTTCCCATTTTACACCTTAAAGAGGATAGCTTTAAAAAATCTTTTTAAAAGGCTTTCAAAACCTCAGTCAAAAGTGTGATGCTGTGGACTTTTGCTGAGTGGAGATGTTTTTGCTAATGCTTGCTAATTTCTGCTTCAGGCAAACTTGTCTCTTGCTGATTGCTCAAAAAAAGATGCAGGCTAGCCGGAAAAAAGGAAGCCTCCACAGATCATTAACCTGTGATCATTTCATCACTATACTAACAATGAGCTGGATCCAGAGTAGGTTTTGTCACATTTTGGTCCTGTTGAAATCAGTGTGAAAATATTGTCCATCTAATTTCAAGTCTTGCAACTACTACTATACAGATACAGTCCAGGAAACAACAACACTGAACGTTCAAGACTTGAGCATTGCTGTCAATGTCTGGGAGGTCTCATATGGATGTTTTGAAAAATCTGGTTAACAACACAGACATCAAGAACAGAACAGACTGGCAGCCCATTAAGCGCTACCTGAAGACGGATTTTTTTTTAGTAAAACATAGACACTAGAACCAAAAATAGTGGTGAAAAGAAGCCAACAAGAAAACAAGAAAACTACCAAGCAAGGATAAGTCCCAATATACCTCGACTGGAAGCAACCATACTATTTCTCTTTTCTATTTTCTTCCACTAGCACTTCCTTTTTACCTCTCAACTTCTCCCTCTCTATTCCTATCTCTTCCCTATTCCCCCTCTATACCTACCCCTCACTATTTTCTTTTTTCTCTCTACTCTATGCACTTCCCTTCCCTCTCTTTTCTTTTATGATTTTTGTAAAACAACCAATAAAAAATATTTTTTAAAAATGTCTGGGAGGTCTCACAATAACAACAGAAACAGCAGCAACAGATAGCAAGGGAAGGGATCAAGCAGCATTGAAAAATCTCTCATGAGCAATTATGATATCCAGAAACATCATTTACCAAAACAGCACTGATTCCAAACATCAGGTAACCGGAGATGTGGTACCACCATGGCTAATAGCCATTGTTAGTTTTCTGCTCTAATTTATTTATTTATTTATTTATAACATTTCTATTCCGCCCTTCTCACCCCGCAGTGGTCTCAGGGCGGATCACAATGCACATATACAGGCAAACATTCAATGCCGTAGACATACAACATATATAGACAGACAACGAGCTACACAATTGGTCAAGAGCTCACCCCGACCCGGGCAGGCCTCGAACTCATGACCTTCTGGTCAGTAGAGATCTTATGCAACTGACTCCCAGCCAGCTGCGCCACATTCCCGCTGAAATTCTTTTGAAAAAGCCTTTTAAGCACTTCACAGGCATTATTTCTTCAGTGTAACGTTTGCATCAGCCATTGGAATAGTATTACATTTTTAAATGCAACTACTTGTCGTAAAAGTTGCATCCCTAGGAAGGTGCAAAAGTGCATGCAGTTACATTCATGTATATCAACAGACAAATTTTAGGAGCTCCCACACTTATCATGATGAAGTGTTTTGTGAAGTTAATAGGTCTTCACTGTAAATTCAAGACTATGTATTGGGTGACAATAGCAGCAGTTTATCATAAAATTTCATTCCGTGGGAGGGGTGGAAACAATGTTCCTTTGCAGGTATCAGTGGATAGCATTGCCGATCAAAATGTCTCAGCGCTCTGATACTCTGAATCCTGATTTCACTAGACAAGACTCTACTTTCTTATCTACTCTTTCATATTCTAGTTTCTTATTTACATGTTTTGGATTTTTATTGATGTATAAGAAATCAATATCAGTTGAAACTTCACATATTGTCCAATCTTTTCCCCCCAATATGCTTCCCCAGTCCTTCCCTCCAGCATCTACAATACTTCATTTATCCTAATGGTAGCAATGGTTCTACCTCTGCTACTTTTCAGTTCTAAGTGGTATTTTCTACACAGTAGAATTGGAAGAACTTGCTGACCGAAAGGTTGGTGGTGCAAATCTAGGGAGAAGGGTGAGCTTCCGTTGTTAGCCCTGGCTTCTGCCAACCTAGCATTTCGAAAACATGCAAATGTGAGTAGATCAATAGGTACCACTTTTACAGGAAGGTAATGGTGCTCCATGCAGTCATGCTGGCCACATGACCTAGAAGGTGTCTACAGACAACACTGGTTCCAGCTTAGAAATGGAGATGACTACCAACCGGATATGATTAGACTTATTATCAGGGGAAACCTTTACCTTTTTTTAAGAAATGGAAGATCTGCAACCCCCCCCCCACACACACACAGACATATGCATTTTTGTCAGTGTGTGGAAACTGCAGGCAGAAAAGGGATCAGCAAACATTGTGTCTTCATTATTCCAATGAGATTCCTATATTGGATTAGAATGTTTACAGACAGAAGGAGGCTCTCTGTTCATGCACCCATTATGATTCCCATATATGCTAGAAAAGAATGAGAATTTACAGGCTGTTTTGCCCACTGTCAAAGCAAGTATTTCACAAAAGGTCTTCAAATCGATTTAAAATGCCCAAATACCTTGTACCTTGCAAGGCAGCAGGATGGGGAGGAGATTCAGTGAAATTGGGAGCAGCTTGAATTTCATCTGCTTTTCTCAAAGTTTCCAGCCCAAACCATTCATCAGCAGGAGTGCTGTGAGCAGCGGCCCCCTCCCTGTATAAAAACTACAGATGTTATAACCTTCTCCTGCAGATTGTCCATGATAACTTTGAAGAACGCTAGTTCAAACACCTTCTTTCTCTTTCCTCTTTCCTCGCCCGCAGAAAGGAATTCTGGGAAAAAGTTCATAGAGAAAAGCTTACCAATTTTATATTTTTCTTTAAACCCATCTGGTTTTCTGCCCACATTTTTTATTAAACACAAGCTATTCCATACAACTCTCGCCAGGAGCAAAATGTTCCATAGTATCACTCCTCTGTAATAGAATCATTTAAAATCATGTCTTATTTCACAGTGTAAGGCAATGTACATTACTTTTAGCTATTGCTGCTCTCCTTGACACAGTCACTGGAGTCAGGCACTTAAACTTCTGCTCCACAGAATTTCACTGGGATAGTTTACCTCCATGACATCCGTTTGCCTTAAAATTTAAGGCTATTTCATCAAGATTTCAGTTAGGGGTTTTTTTTTCTGTAAAAGAAAGATCAATTACAGCATATCTGCACAGGTCTTTCGCATCACCTGCTTCTTCATTCTTTTAACGATAGATGCCAGAGAATGAACTTGGGACCTTCTACACCCAAAGCAGGTGACCCACTACCAAAGAATAGTTTCTCCCCAAATGAAGGTCATTAAGTGATCAGTATCATATGACCAATATCTTTCCAGAAGATCGTCCAACATTTGGATCATAGTACAATGTTGAAAATAAGAGCCATTTTGAGAATTAAACAAGGTGTTAATACAGGAAATGCAAGTGCAATGGAGCTCCTGTCTAGCTTGACCCCTCAGTTCCAATCCTTGGTCTGCTTGCTCTTTTTTGTTTCTACAATCCCTTCCTAGAGCTGATACTCAGGTGTCAAGGTGAACACTATTACTTACTTACTTAGGCAATCCCTCGTAACCCATGGATGATGGTCCTCCAAGTGTGGTGTCTTGGCGGTGGGTCCGCAAGTGGCTGTTAAGCCCTATTATTGATCTGCATGTTCTCCTGCAGTGAGGACATCGATTTCTAGGAAGAAGGTGGTCCTGGTCAGGGTTGGCTTGACATGCCTTCGTCTTGGCATGTTTCTCCCTTTCACCCTCCATTCTTGCCTCTTCCATTTCCGCAGTACTGCTGGTCACAGTTGACCTCCAGTTAGAGTGCTCAAGGGCCAGGGTTTCCCAGTTCTTCGCTATTATAAACAAGTGGTGGGTTCAGCTCTCCTTTTCACTTCTTAAACAAAAGCAGACAGACATTTGTGGTGGTGGTACATAGTAGCACTGCTTTTTTTCTTTTTCTTTTTGTCGTGCCAGGAATGACTTGAGAAACTGCAAGTCGCTTCTGGTGTGAGAGAATTGGCTGTTTGCAAGGATGTTGCCCAGGGGACACCTGGCTGTTTTGATGTTTTTACCATCCTTGTGGGAGGCTTCTCTCGTGACCCCGCATGAGGAGCTGGAGCGGACAGAGGGAGATCATCCACGCTCTCCCCAGATTTTCATCAGTGCAGGCACACACAGATGTGGAAACTGTTCAGTTTGCAGCCTTGTATCCCCAGAGAAAGACATACTGTACATGTACCACATGAATCTAAAACAGCTAAACCGAAGCACTTCTTCACACGTGGAACCAAAATGTGTACGTTTCCAATAACATCTTCATGCCCTAAACATTACGTAGGCCAGACTAAACACTGTCTGAGAGTGAGGATGGGGGAGCATCGCTCACGCATTTCCACAGGTAATGAGGATTCGGCCCTCTACAAACATTTCAAATTTGTACATAAATCCATTCCTGATTTCAAGTTTATGGGGTTGGAAAAAGTCTTTGTTAAGCCACATGGGTGTCTCCATGATGCTCTGTTAAGATGTGAATTAAAATTGATCACATTTCTGGCCAGCGAGTACCCTTTAGGGTTAAATGAATCCCTTAGCATCAATAGCATATTAGTTTAACCACCACAGGTGGCTATCGCTTAATTAATTTCACTTACAGTAATTGGATACACTATTTAACTGAGTTATCCCACATGTTAAGATACCATATTCATAGTCAATATGATTAGCGATACCCTGAGTTGAACCACGGATGGTAAGTTGCTACCTAACTCCTCCCCTATTCCGCTACCCTTGGTTATTTGCCTGTGAATTTACTGTACATGTTATGTTACACCAGATAGAGATAAACAAGGAAGATGTTCTCACATGCCTTACTAAACTAAATGTCAACAAATCACCAGGGCCAGATGGCATCCACCCCAGAGTTGTTAAGGAACTCAAGTGTGAAATTGCTGAAATTCTAGCCAAAATATATAACCTTTCTCTAAGATCAGGCACTGTACCCGAGGACTGGAGGGAGGCAAATGTAACTCCGATCTTCAAGAAAGGATCCAGGGGTGATCCAGGAAATTATAGGCCAGTTAGTCTAACCTCAGTTCCAGGCAAAGTGATGGAAACCATTATTAAAGAAAAAATTACCAAGCACATAGAAGAACAGGCATTGCTGAAGGAAAATCAACATGGTTTCTGCAAAGGCAAATCATGTCTTACTAACTTGATAGAATTCTTTGAGGGTGTAAATAAACACATAGATAAAGGGGACCCAGTCGATACTGTTTACCTTGACTTTCAAAAGGCTTTTGACAAAGTCCCTCACCAAAGGCTCCTAAATAAGCTCTTCAGCCATGGAATCAGGGGACGGGTCTTGTCCTGGATTGGAACCTGGCTAAACTGTAGGAAACAAAGGGTGGTAATAAATGGACACTTCTCTGGATGGAAAGAGGTGAGAAGTGGCGTACCCCAAGGTTCAGTTTTAGGACCGTTACTTTTTAATTTATTCATAAATGATCTGGATGTAGAAGTAAATTGTGAGGTAGCAAAGTTTGCAGATGACACTAAACTGTTCAGGGTAGTTAAAAATGAAACTGACTGTAAAGAGCTCCAGAAAGATCTCTCGAAATTGAGTGAATGGGCAACAAAGTGGCAAATGCAGTTTAACCTAAACAAGTGTAAAGTCATGCACATCGGGGCAAAGAACCCCAAATACACTTATCAACTGATGGGATCAAAGCTTTCTGAGACAAACCAGGAAAGGGATCTTGGGGTTTTGGTGGACAGCTCAATGAAGATGTCAACCCAGTGCGCAGCAGCAGCGAAAAAAGCAAATTCTATGCTTGGCATGATCAGGAAGGGAATCGAAAATAGGTTGGCAAATGTTGTATTGCCTCTCTACAAATCTATGGTGAGGCCACATCTGGAGTACTGTGTACAATTCTGGTCACCGCACCTCAAGAAGGATATAACGGAACTGGAAAAGGTACAAAGAAGGGCAACAAAAATGATCCAAGGGATGGAGCAGCTCCCTTATGAAATCAGGTTGCAACGCCTTGGTCTTTTCAGCCTTGAAAGATGGCGTTTAAGAGGTGACTTGATCGAAATGTATAAAATCATGCATGGGATAGAAAAGGTGAATAAAGAAAAAATATTTTCTCTGTCACCCAACACTAGTACTAGGGGGCACTCCCTAAAGCTCCAAGGTAGGAAAGTTAGGACTAATAAAGGGAAATAGTTCTTCACCCAGAGGGTCATTGGGTTATGGAACTCACTTCCAGAGGAGGTTGTGACAGCTGTCAGCCTGGACAGCTTCAAGGCAGGATTAGACAGATTCATGGATACCAAGGGAATCAGTAGTTACTGAAATGGACATCCAAGTGCCACCTCTGTGTTGATGGAGGCAGGCAGGATTTTCCCCGGGTACTGGTTGTGGGGGGTCGGGAGCAGGTGAGGGTTTTGCCCTCCTTTCTGCTAGAGATCCCTGTGTACAACTAGTGGGCCACTGTGTGACACAGAATGCTGGACTAGATGGGCTGAGGCCCGATTCAGCATGGCTCTTCTTATGTTCTTATGTTCTTATGTTATAGATATTTGTATGGACCTTCTAAGAGAAGCTTTGTTTACAGTTGGAATCGCTGCCCTGACAACGTTCCTCCAAACGAAATGGGACTGGATCCATTCATCTCCTCCCCGTAAGTGGTACTTAGCTATCTCTCTGTGACTCCCAACCCCGCTTCCAATTGCCGTCCTTCTTGTATTTGGGACTTTTCCGGCTTGGACAGCTCTGGCCCTTTCCATACTGAGATATTTTCACCACTTGGCGTGCCCAGTTTCCTACTCTGCAGGACACTCCCCCTTTGTATTTTACAAGTGCCTTGAGGAGCGATTACTGGGTACTTTTTCGAAGTACCCTACGCTTGGCATGATCTGACTGGGACTTACAGTGACTGCTTATACCGGACTATACTCACACGCCCACGAGTAGAGTGAGTACGAACTCCCTATGTGTAGAACGCCTTTGTGCAGTACTTCTGATGTGTTGAACGTATTTTGTGCTGAACTGATTATGTGTTGAACTGATTACTTGTTGGATATCGGTGGATAGGAGCTTACTACTGCATATTAGATGTGTTTTGATAATTATATAGATAAAAAACTTCAATTGATTTATTGTGAATATATTGCTCATTAGATACAATCTTGGCTTGTTGTTCTAAGTGATACGGAACTAAGAGTAGATTTATTCTTTGTTGTTTGATACAGTTAACAAAAACAAAACATTTCCCACTAACCTATCTCTTCCATTCTTGGGATTTCAAACCTAATTCAGATGTTGTCTATCCCCCCTTTCTGCACTCTATTTCTGACCATCCAAACTCTTATTTCAACCAGTTCTCCTCTAACCCTTTTAAAAGATCAATCTAGGTTATATCTCTTTCCTCCTTCGTAGCATTCCATGAGCTGTGGTTGGCTGGCTCTAACCAAGCTTGTCCAGATTCTCACATCACAGATATCAAATAGATCCAAAGTAGGAACTTTTATATCTTCCTTATGAGAAGACACATTCACTAGTAGTGAATGGTGGCTTCCTTGTCAGAAGTGTGATGAATCCATTCCAAGGTTTACCCTGGACTTTAAGATTTACTATCCAAGGTGCTAAATACTATATTCAAAAAAAAGGGTTCAGAACTTTAAAGTCTGAACTAGAATGCAGAGGACATTAACTACAGCCCTAATTCTGAAGCCACCAGCAACCAATCCAAAAAGTGTGTGCTTCCTTAGTAGGCAGAATAACAATTTATCTCATAGAACACTAATAGTAGGCACAAATATAGTTAGCACAATTCATGCTTCCTGTATTCACACATATTGTTAATATCCGCAGTTTTCCTAACATAACTACACAGTGAGTGGGTTGTATTCCAGGCCAGGAATGTCTCAACTGATATCTAGCAGAACCTTCCAAATGGCACCTTTTGGTTTAGGAACTATGCCAATCCCATCAGCTCTTGGCTTTGTTAATACAATTTTTAGCTTAATTACTGTTTTAAAATATTGAATAATTTCCATAGAAACGTAGAGCAGAATTCTGGCCTATTTAAATTGGACAGATGGTGAGCAGCAAGGAGGTGGACGGAAGCAGTCCCAAAGCGATTCTACCACCTTTGCTGGACTATTCTAAATACATATTCTATGTAAATTTTGCTATACTAACCTGCCTGCATTTATTTTCTTTTCCTTTTTTGGGGTGGGGTGGGGGGATAAACCTTCCTTTCAACCATTTAATGTTTAGATCCAAAGCTGGGGTGGGAAATGATGGTGGAATCTTTTACATGAGTTTTAATTAAACCAACATGTTAATACAAATTAATTTTAATCTTTACAGAGAAAATTAAAAAGAAGAGGAAACTTTGACAATGACCTTCCCTCCCATTGACAACACCCATCACTGTTTACTATGCTTCAGGCAAAAGCTAGATAGTATACAGTAGCCATGCTTTAAAATATGCTTTTTAAAATTAAATAAATTAGGGTTGCTTCAAGTTAAAATCAAAATGTAGAGTTGTCAAGGATTCTTGACAGTCAATTAAATCAATGTTTTACACTTGATAAAGAAGCTTGTTTCTTTATTTGGACAATGGTAATCCTTGTTTCTTAGGAATGTCTTTCTGGACTAATGAAACACAAATCATTCTTTCATTATTGCTCTTGGGATCGAAATATGGATTATACTTACCTTATTTGGAAACATGCCACATCTTTTCAGAAAGATTAGTATATGTAGGATTCCCCAGTACCACCACCATGTTTTATTATGACTGCAGTGCAAAGGTAGGGAAGCTCTCTCCCCAAGGGGAAATTAGGGTGAAGTGAGAGGGTGAAGTGAAATTTTCACAGATAATATGGCTGGCCAGGGGGGCAGGGAGACCTAAATATCGTAAAAGCACCAGATCCTATCTGATCTTTGGAGATAAACTTGGAAAGGTTTTAGCCCTGTCTAGTACTGGGATGGGAGACCACCATCAGATACCTGGTTCTGTAAGCTCACACAATTTATGAGTATTTCTTGCAATAGAAAACCCTAGGAAATTCATCACCATAAGTTCCACCCCACTCCCTATCCTGGGAGGAAGGTGGAGTATAAAACATACAACCAACCAACCAGCCAAAAAAACTTTCAGCAAACACATTTAGCATCACACCACTGCTGGCAGCCTGTTAGTGATATAGGCATGCATATGTCCAACTTATACCTGTATGTGGTCTATTTGATAGAACATGGAAAATGGGAGAACTCAACAGCTCCATCTGTTATGACTGCCTCTCTAAACCACTTACCTATTATCTGGCTGCAACACTCCAAAACCATTGAAAATCATAATCATAAATGACTAAAATGTATCTTCCAGTTCAGGGAAATCAGTTGTATGCAGCCTATGCAAGGTTGGAGGGATCTGAAGATGGCCAGGAAGGACATCTTCTACAAATGCTCACCTCTGATGTATTGTCAGATTGTTCAGGCAATTTTTTTTCTTGTGAACTGCTGTTCCTGTTTTACTGTGGATGTTCCTCTGGAATGTTTTGATTTGTACATGTTTTTCCTATGTTTCCTATAGGAGAAGGCAAACAAGTGCTTAAAAGGTGAACTAGACAAGGGCTTCTTTAAAAAATCCACTCACAACCACTTTCCACCTGAGAAATTTTATGTGACCCCAGGTACATAGGTATATAAAATTAGTATAAAAAGTAAACATTTACTGATAATAAATCAGCATTTGACAGGCGTCCTAAACAGACTGGTTTTTCATTTTGTGGAGTACAGCAGAAGTATTTTCTGCAGATTCCATTGTAAACACTGCTAATATATTTGCGTGAATGGGTGGTGTTGATACACCTTTTTCTGTTGACAATTTTTTTCATAAAATATAGGAACTCCATTTGGGGTTGGGACCTACAGTTTGAGAAGCCCTGATCTAGATTTGTGCACAGAAGATAACAAGCGAGTACTGTGAGACCATACAAATAGTTCACATGTGACTAAAGGGAGTGGGAGAGGAAGGAAAAGTAAGAGCTAATGGCATAAAGGAGGACCATGGACTATAAAGTTTTACAACAGTGTTTCTCAACCTATGGGTCCCCAGATGTTTTGGCCTTCAAATCCCAACAATCCTAACAGCTGTTAAACTGGCTGAGATTTCTGGGAGTTGTAGGCCAGAATACCTGGGGACCCACAGGTTGAGAAGCACTGTTTTAAAAGAATCTATGAAAGTCTCAAAAGATGTCTCTCCCCCGGCCCATTTTCCTTGAATTGCCTCATCACATTTGCTAAACTTCGCCTCTACCTCCTGGAGATGCCTGACAGCTTTTTACAGTATCTACGAATAGAAACAACGTTAGGTTGTTGCTCTCAGGTTTTATTAATGTATTCCAATCATTTGCTTGTTTCCTGATGAATGAGCCTGTCAAAAACACTTTTTAGCAGATAGTTTAATAATTGGGCAATGAACATCTGTTCTTTTTTTCCTCTCTCTCTCTGCCCTCTTTTTCCACTGGTAACTTGTGATATGGATTACTACTAATGGATACTCTTCAGGTGCAATTAAATGCTTTCCCTAAAAGAAAATGAACAATAGGAACCTATAGTTTTCAATCTTCAAAAAGTGAGAAAAAAGAAAATAGACAGAAAACATGACATTGAGGTGGATTTGCATATATTTTATAATGTCCAGCATAAATCAAGTTCATGGAAGTGGGACACAATGTCTAAATCTCACTAAATATTAAGAGACTCAGGCATCAATCCATCACCCCTTTAGTAGACATGTGCATGGCCCTGTTTCGTATCCAGGCTTTCATTGGGGCCCTCCGATCTGTTTTTTCTGAGCCTCCTGAAATTTGGAGGGCTTTTTTGGGTTCTTTTGGTTCAAGGCCCCGAAAATTGGACCATTATCAGGGGGCTTCTCACCCACTGGCTCCCCTTCCCACCATGCATTCTTCTTACCCGGCACCTGCTGTTTCTACTCCAGAGTAAGAGGGACTCAGGTGTAAGCATTGGCAGGTGCGTGCACTTTCTGGGTCTGCCACCATGCCACACCACACATGCACTCTCCTTAGTAAAAAAAAAGTGTGTGTGTGGTGGGGAAGGCAGATAGGCCTGGAAAGCATGTGCGCCTGTCAGTGCCTGCAGCAGAGTGCCTCTTACTCTAAAGTAGGAGGCACTCAGCTGCAAACACGCTCTTAGCCTGTCTTCAAACCCCACCACACACACCCTGCCACACTCTCCAAGAGTGTATGTGTGGCAGGGCAAGCAGGCAGGCCCAGAGCGCACCTGCAACCGAGCTCCAGGCCTATCTGCCTGCCCTGTCACACATACACTCTCTTTCCAAGGCAAGGAGGCAAGTCTGGATGCACATGAAAGCAGGCTTTCGTGTTGAGCAGATTTTGTGTGGCAGGGGGCTTCCTGTTTCGTGCTTCTGAAGAAACGGAAGACACAAAACAAAGGGTAGAAATTGTAGAAATGAATTCTACGCACATCTCTACTCCTTAGTGTAATATAAATGCCTGCATGTAGGCAAATGCCACCCTAGCACTATGCAACTCTCATGCAGAATAGCAACATTGTACATCACATGTAAATGACTGGATGCCATTGCACAAAATATGATGTGTACCACCACAATATTCAATCTCAATACAAGATGCACAACCAGATATTATAGTGCAGTATAACCCTTTTTATCCACAGAATTAATACCCACAGTTTGACTTACCCATTCATGCTGCAAAATATATCCCTGTCCCCACGAAGAGTTTCGGGGCCTCTCTAGGTCCTCCAGTGTGATACTATGTTATGTTTTCCACCCAAGCATAATCAAACTATCAGGTTTTAGTTTACGGATATATTCAGAGGATCTTGGAATGTATCCCCAGCAGATATGGGTGCCATGCTATATAGGACAAACACTCATAATATGCAGTTTGGAAAGAGAAGGTACAGATTCTATCTGCATAAATCTGCTTACATCTATTGCACAATAATAACTTTTTAGCCTTATATTCACAGCATGACTTACACAAGCACATGTCACCAACCAAATTCTGCTTTGGATCACTGCTGGTCATTTCTAGTTTTGGGGAAGAAAAAGATCTTATAGAATTTATTCCATAGGATGCAAAAGTCAGCCTACTAACAGCTCTGTATATTAGACAGATCTTGGATGCAGTTCATTTATATCTATTACATGTAGACCCCAAGTAGTAATGATCATAATCAGTTACAAATATTTGTAATCAATTCCCATTTTCCAGTAATGAAGCTGTACTGAATTGTATTACAATAGGAACTTAATAAGGGATCATGCCACTCCTTTCCCAGTGTTTGTAGTTACTTTTTGAGACAAGAGCTATGAGGTCGTTCAGGCCTGACTCTGGGCTCTTACCCAGGCTCCATTGTGGGTATTGATACAAGGTGTGCAAGAGGAGACTGTACTCTGTGGATCAGTGGCTTAAAACATTCAGATTTTCTTTTAAAGGCAGCTACATATATTCCATTTGAGAAAAGAAGATTCAAGAATGTCTTTGTTTTAATTATAGCCAGAGCTATTTACTTTGAGGGGCCTTGGAACTATAACTGCATCTAATTTCTTTGTAAAGTAACTTTCTAAGCTCTGTAGCTGGGGCACCCTAATTGACTAATTTATATACCACAGGAGCTAGTGTCTGGTTAAGGTTTTTCAGTTCTTTTCTTGCAAGCCCTCATAATTTATAATCTGTACATTTCCCCTGTTTCATTGTACTACATAATTCATGGTCCTAACTTAGCATTTCATCTTTGTAAAGTATCTTTTAAAAATGCATCTTTGAGCCAGAAGCTGGTGATAATATATAGAAAGGATTTATAAAATATATACTGAATAAGCGTTCTATTCAGAACAGAAAGCAGGGAGGATTCAAAAGCAATGGTCCAGAATAATACTTGGTAAACATTAAAATACCGGCATACAGAAAGTAGCTATTTTAATTTAAAGCAGATAAATTGGAAATAATGTTTTCTGTGTGATACAATTAGGGAATTACAAGAACACTTTTGAAGGATATTTACCAAGTAGCTTGTTTCAGCTCGGATATTAGCTTGATTTACCATCTGCAGAATTACCAATAACATGATGCATTTATTACCCGTAAAAGCTATTAGCAGGTCATTTTGTTCAGTTCATCATATGTGTCTTGAGACACAATCTGGCGTCTAACAGATTTTCATACATTGATGTCACAGAGAATCAGACTGTTCTTTAATTGATTGTTTCTTGCTAGACTCCTTTGATTAAAGCAGGTTGGACTGTTTGCTTTTAGCTTTGCAATTTCTGTTCTTTAACTGTGCGCCCAGGAAAAGCAGGAAATTATTCTCATTTTCATGTATTTGTCTACTTCAATGTATCTACGATAATCCTAGAAAAATGAGCCTTTTTTAAAAAAGTGTTCCAGTTCTGCTAAACCCATTACTCCCTCTCCAATTAATACAATCTACACAATGTTCTAAAAGCTATTCATCTTTCTCTGCCAAGTCGTCAGATCTTAAGCCTCAGAGACATGAATGCGTAGGGAGGAATGACATCTAAGAAAGACATCCCCCTCCCTTGAATGTCCCTCCCCAGTCACATTCCCCCACCCCCACCCACCCTCATCCCCTCAAGTCCAGGCAGACCAAGAGAAAGCACAGCATACCCAGCACAAGAAGGGGACTTATACCAAACCATTTTTCCACAATCAAAATATTTCTCCAAAGCCTCAGACAGAGGGGTTTCAACTGCAGATGCAAAAGACTGAACTGGTTGATCTTTCATGTAAACTAGTGGTTCTCAAACTGTGGGTCTCCAGGTGTTTTGGCCTTCACCTCCCAGAAATCCTAACAGTTGGTAAACTGTCTGGGATTTCTAGGAGTTGTAGGCCAAAACACCTGGGGATCCACAGGTTGAGAAACATTGCTGTAAAACTATGGTATACCACTAGAAAGTAGTTCTTCCATAAAAGTAGGGGCTTCCCTATTTTGGTGCTGAAAGTAAATTTCCTGTTATGGACTCTTTTGCAAAGAGAGCTTTATCCAGTAGTGGACTGGCCAAAGTGTCAGCTTGCCTAATGGCAAGTGTGGCCCTTTGATTAAGCAATAGATTATTCCACAATAATTTTAATTGTTTATTTTTCCACTTATGTTTTTTATATAAAAAAACATTTTATATACAAATTAAATGATAGCCTTATTGCTGTGAATGGGTCCCCTTTGTCTTCTGGCAACTAATATTTCTAGATCCAGTCTGACACTGGATGTATCTACCCTTATGGTAAGGTCCCATCTGACCTAGGTCCAGGCTATAGACTGTATTTCCAAGAAACAATTGTTAGAATTCCTGTTTGGCCATGGAAACTCACTGGGTGATTTTGGGAAAATCAAACTCTCTCAACCTTAGGTGTTTTGGCCTACAACTCCCAGAAATCTCAGCCAATTTAACAGTTGTTGGGATTTCTGGGAATTGAAGTCCAAAACATATGAGATGCACAGGTCGAGAACCACTGCCTTAGAAGAAGGCAATGGGAAATCTCTGCCAATTAAGGCTTACCATAGACGAAGGTTGTCATAAACTGGACTTCACTTGAAGGCACACAAGAGAAACAAATAAGACCATGAAATACACTTCAGGTCAAGAGTATTTGAAGGGAAACACATATGGTTTTCTCCCGTATTGTCTTGCTCAACTGCTGTAATTATCCTCAAGATGTTCCATTACTTATTCAACAGTGTTCAGATTTAATATAAGCATACAAAGATACAATATATTTAACATAACTAGATGAATATACAACACACACATAACTATAATGAATATACAATACAGTACATATAAGTCAACTGCAAGATAGC
Source organism: Anolis apletophallus (assembly GCA_030556195.1). NCBI lineage: Eukaryota > Metazoa > Chordata > Lepidosauria > Squamata > Anolidae > Anolis > Anolis apletophallus. Next base: position 151,379,311 of record JARBWK010000002.1, read on the forward strand.
ATATCTGATTGTTAACTCATAGCTAAAACTCAAAACAAAACAGCAAATTTCAATATCAAACATCTGGCAAAAACAAGGTGGGTAAATTCTTCTGTGGTCAAGCCCATTCTCTGGTGACCAGTCTCTTCCCTCCATGCCAAGAAAAAAACACACCAGCTCTGGTGACTTAAGGAGCATGTTGAAAATGTCTGTGTTCACCTCTGTGTTCCATGATTTATGACACCTGTCGTTTTGATCTTAAGTTGATGGGTTCTTGGTTACATTTATTATGTTTTAGTTATGTTTTGCATCTTGTATATTTGTATATTTATATTATGGATCAGTTGTTGAACACTGCCTCTCATTTCCTGTGCATGACAAACAGTATGGAAATATTTTATAGATAAATATTGAGGCTGAAGAAGGCCAGACTTAACAGGATCCATGAAAGAATGTGAAATATTTAATCACTATTGTGCTCTCAGTGTTGGCTGAGGTTTGATTCCAGGACCACTGTGGATATCAAAATCCGTGGATGCTGATGTCCATTATATATAATGGCACAGTAGAATGGTATTCCTTATAATGTGGTGAATGATTCAAATGAGTGCTAGAGACTGAAGATCAGTGAAATGGCAGAGCTTTCATCATCAGAGTAGTAATCATTGCATGGAAAAATCAAGCTTTGCTTTTTGGGTTATTTTTCTGAATATTTTGAAACTGTAGCTTGTTGAACCCATGATGCAGGACCTGTGACTACAGAAGGCCAAATCTATTTGGTCTTGAAAGGATAGCAGAAACCATTTCCTATAAAGAAGTGGTGTAACTGCCCAAACCAAAGTAGATTCATATCTATCCATTGCCCAAAAAAATCTTTTGTCTGGGCCATCAAAATTACAGGAAGAATTACCAACTACTTGCCTCAGCTGTGACAAAATTATTTTGCTCTTTTTTTTACTAACCGATGAAATCTACTGATATTATAGTCAATATATATATATAAGTGTGAACAATATATATTGCCCTTCTTAGTTCCTAGACTTCCCAAAGTATGTTGGAAAGCTCCAAGCTCTGAATCAGAGTTTTGAAAAGTTACATCCAGCCAGTCTGAATAGTATTTGTGGAAGCCTGCAATTTTTCAAATAAGAAAGAAGCAGCCTTCTCAATCCCAAGGGTTATCACCTGAAAGAAGTTCAAAAGGGAGGGGGGGAGGTGAACTGGCAGGGGAAGCAAATGTAGCTGTCAATAATTATGTATTCAGCCTTAAAAGTGTATTAGATATATTGATCCTATTGAAACTCCAGGACGGATGCCCATAGGTAGAAGTAGATTCCCTACCTGCATAAGAGTATGACACTTACTTAGGTGATCCCTCATTTTCTGAGGACGATGGCCTTCCAAATTCTTGGAAGACATCTGTGCATGAGTTTTTTAATGTGTAGACGTTGGTGCATAGCTGATAAACCCCACAGTCTTCACAGAGTGAGAGTTCCAACCAGTGGCATGGTTAAAACGATGATGGTGGCTTCTCAAGCTGTTGCAGCCTTTTTCCTCCTTCACAGCTGTTGTAACATGTATCATGTTATCTTCTGCCTGATCCACCATTGAGGTCTTTGGAATGTGCTTGGTCTGGAACCTCCTCTGCGATCTCCCCAGGAGTGCATGACTCTGGTGGTTACACCCACAGGTTCATTGGAACACACAAGCCCACTCACCACAACAAGGTGACAATCCATTGAAGGGTAGTATGACTCCATACTTGTATGGGTTTAATTATTTTAATTCATAGCTATATGTTACTGTTTAGTTATTATGATTTCTTAGATGTATGTTGCCATTGAATTTTGACATTAGTATGTTGTAAACTGCATTGAGTCCCCGCAGGGGTGAGAAAGGCCGTATATAAATACAATAAATAAACAAACAAATAAATATCCAGGATTGATAGTCCAGAATGACTTGCCAGTTATCCGTAATGCCAAACCTAACTCTCATATTTAGGGTTAGACAGTTATACTGTTAAAGGGGTAACTTTAATTTGCTTGAGAACTCGAGTTTGACTAGTATAGTTTACTTGAGTAAACCCTAGAGGAGTAGTTAAGAGGCACGGTGGCTGTATTGTGTATCTTGACTGTGCTACCCTACCCTTGTGTTGAATGGTGACATCACACCACTGAATGCTCAAGCGAGAGAGTATTACTGCCAATTTTCATAAGGGCAGAGAGATCCACTTCAACAGAGAACCCATGTGCATACACAACAGCACAAGGGACATTGCTCAAAAATGTCCACTTGCATTGGTACAGGCATTTGCACACATGTAAGGCACTGGTAGGATACCAGCCTGTGATCACCTGAGTGTATTCATCAATTCCCAGAACTATCCTACCTACTACAGAGAAGTTGCTACTTGGATTGTGGTGTGTGTGTGTGTGTGAAAAGGTGCACAACTCTCTGAAGTAACATCCTTTGTCCAGAGGAACAGAATCAGTTGTCTATTCCTACTCTTAAAACGTGCACAAAAATGCATGTTTTCCTGAATGACCTGTCAGAACTTTGCCTTCCTATGCTAATGTGAAAACTAAAGCTAGACAGGAGTAATGATGTTTCAGGTAAGAATTATGGGACTGAAGCTAAAACCTAATGTTCCTTCTGATAGAACCTATATATAAAAGGTGAGGGAAACTTCAAGTGCAACACTCACACAGCCTTCTTTGCCCAAAGCAAATGTTTCATGCAGAATATGAGTCAAGCATTCTTAATGGGCCAGAAAAAGTTTTACCAGAACTTGGAAGGAATCAGTTACTTGTAATTTATTTCTCTTTCCAGAAATTAAGGTTTAACGGTCCAAAAAGAAGAACCATTCCCAAAGCCAAGAAGGATTTCCAAGGAACATCTGATACTGAGAGCTATATTTCAGAGGATGGAACAGGCCAAACCACTGAACTATTCCTTGTGTAAGAAAATGCTATGAAATTCATGGTGTCACCCTAGGTCAACAGGCAACTTAACGGGACACACACACTGCCTAAAAGCAAATCATCACCATCATTATGACGTCTACCACCACCACCTTCATCAAAATACGTTATTATTCACCCCTCTAAATATCATTGGTGGTTGACAAATTTTAAAACATGCCTTTGTATATCTTTATTAATGAATTGGTTAGTAAATGAAAATGTGCTATCACTAAGTTGTGCTGTATCATGATGGTAGCCCTAAGCTAAAGATCTAACTAAAAACCCAACAATTGGAAGTAAAAAGTTAGGAATAAATAGTTACTTGTAACTAATTCCTCTCTCCAATAATGAAATACAAATTAAGTTTATCATAACTATAAGTTGATGAGGGATAAAACCACACTTTTCAAAGTAAGGCTGTAAATCTGAAAATCATTTTCATAATTATTATAGTTATTGTCCTTGTGAAAGGAAGGAGGAAAATATTTTATGGTTCAAGTGCTCCCTCCTGCTGCTGCTTCATGCTCCTTTATGGATTTTCCAGTCATGCATGACAAGCAGGTGGATAGAAGATTGCATGCATTTTGCGCCATTGGCAGCACTTTGCAACATTCAGATTAATAATTTTCAGTTACTTGGGGAAGTGAGAAGTTACTGTCAAAGGCTTTCACAGCTGGAATCACTGGAGTGTTGTGTGGCTGTGTGAAGTGTGTGATGGTTAAGAGACATTGGTTCTTTCTCCCACTTAGTACATTCTACAGGTATATATACTCCACTTGCTTTACCATCATCAGACACAGATGCAGGCGAAATATCAGGAGAAAATTCTGCGAGAATATGGCCATACTGCTCAGAAACCACACAACACTCCAGTAAGAAGTTAGCTGTTAAAACTGTGACTAGAATTTTGTTTCAGTTTGTGGAAATCCCTCCCATGGGCCGTCGGCTACGTTTGTTCTGCCAGCGGCAATAGACCTTTTTGTTTAGGACATCTTTTAGGATATTTTTAATGGGGTATAGTATGCCTCCTTAAAAGCTATGTTTTAATGGTTCAAACAGACCCACCATTGTGTGGCCAGCAAAAAGCAGTTCCCTGGCAGAACCTTTCTGGCAAAGTTGCTTTTGCAGATCACATGACTGGGTGTCCTGCTGACATCACCAGAAGTGGTTGCTAGCAAGAAAATAGTAAATAAGGACAAGTGTATCTGTACACAACAGTACCTTCTGACAGTGAAACAGCAGCAGTGGTGGCCCCAATGTGTTGCTTGTTCATCCAGCTGGACTCAAAAGGGACTCCAAGACATAGTAATCCAGATTATTTTGGCAGATGTAGATGCATCCATATTCTGCGCAACTGTGATGTATGTCATTTAATGATTTCATTAGACTCTACACCTTGTGAAACCACCAGGCAGCAGTTCCAGGGCTCAGTCTTGGATTGTGAAATTCTTCTGAACAGGCAACACTAGCTGTAACTAATTGCTTCTTTAAAAAATAATAAGCCCTGGTCAGAACAGATTTGAACCAAGGTCGGGGAGCAGGGGGGCAACCAGCATCAAAACCAAGCACTGAAATTGACAGGTCTAGCTTGCCTTAAACCCCCACCTCCAGCTGCAATAGAAGCTTTCCCATCCTCAGTTATTAGTCCCATTGCATACAGTCAGATGATCAGTCAAGGAGCACACGCTGGATCCCGATCTGCTAACATCAAGAAGATGGGTGTTCATCCTCAAAGGAATGCACTGTTGGAACTGGTATCCCAGGCAGTTGCTCTGTGCCACGCTGTGTTCTCCAAGGTTCATCCAAAACGGCACCTCGCTCCATTGCTTTCTTGGCTTTAGAGTGACCCAGGGAAGAAAGTACATTTCCATAAAGTGCATGACAATCATCTTTGAAAGAATCAAATACACAGCGCAGACAGGTTTGAAGCTGGAGGGCAAAGCGGAAGCACCCTGAGCTTTCTGAAGTATGATTCTGAGGGCAGATCTTACTTAGACGGCTCATTCCCTTTTATACATTCACGAGGGCATAGCAAAGCAATGTAGAATTTATTAAACTTTTAACTAAACCCAGGGGGAATTCTGTAAAAGTGTGAACACTATATTTACAGAACCAATGAAGGAACTGTTTTAAGTCCAGGGGGTGGGCAGGTGGGAGGTGCAGGGGAGCATTAAATAAACGGGAGAATGCAAATCATTTTGAATTGTAGATCCTTTTGAACTGCCAGTAAAGTCTCAATTACCTCTTCTCAGCCCTATGCTTACATGACAGACTCTATTGCTCAAGACAGAATCACATAATGCTTGGGGAATTCAGAGAAAATGAGACGCTGAAAGTACTACATGAGCAGCACTGTGGCTCTACATTTCTTGGATGTCGTAGATCTGGGGGTGACTTTTTAACCATGTAATAGAACTTAACCATAAGCAAAAGAAAGGCAGGATCTAGCAAATGCCTTTCATAGCAAGGAGAATGATGTGGCTGAAGGAGAACCTCTATCATTACAATCAAGGCATATCTAGGAATGACAAAAATTAGCAGAAGCTTCCGTAAGCTGTCTGGGTTTTTCATGACCTTCATCATTCCATAGATTTTATTTTTCATGACAAGAGCGACTTGAGAAACTGCAAGTCGCTTCTGGTGTGAGAGCATTGGCTGTCTGCAAGAACATTGCCCAGGGGATGCCCAAATGTTGTACCATCCTGTGGCAGGTTTCTCTTATGTCCCCGCATGAGAAGCTAGAGCTGACAGACCGCTCACCCCGCTCCCAGGATTCGAACTGCCAACCTTTCAGTTAGCAGTACTGCAGGCACAAGGGTGTAACCACCGGGGGCTCCATAGATGAAAACTTGCAACCTCATCAGATGGACTGATTTTCCCATTATATGCTGCTTCACCTACCTTTAAGGCAGTGTTTCTCAACCTGGGGGTCGAGACCCCTGGAGGGGTCGCAAGGGGGTGTCAGAGGGGTCGCCAAAGACCACCAGAAAACAGTATTTTCTGTTGGTCCTGTGGGATCTGTGTGGGAAGTTTGGCCCGATTCTATCGTTGGTGGAGTTCAGAATACTCTTTGATTGAAGTTGAACTATAAATCCCAGCAACTACAACTCCCAAATGTCAAGGTCTATTTTCCCCAAACTCCACCAGGGTTCACATTTTGGGATATTGAGGACTCGTACCAAGTTTGGTCCAGATCCAGCATTGTTTGAGTCCACAGTGCTCTCCGGATGTAGGTCAACTACAACTCCAAAACTCAAGGCCAATGCCCACCGAATGCTTCCAGTATTTTCTGTTGATCATGGGAGTTCTGTGCGTGAAATTTGGTTCAATTTCATTGTTGGTGGAGTTCAGAATACTCTTTGATTGTAGGTGAACTATAACTCCCAGCAACTACAACTCCCAAATGACAACATCAATACCTTCAACCCCATCAGTATTGAAATTTGGGCATATTGGGTATTTGTGCCAAATTTGGTCCAGTGAATGAAAATACATCCTGCATATCAGATATTTACATTATGGTTCATAACAGTAGCAAAATTACTGTTATGAAGTAGCAACAAAAATATTTTTATGGTTGGGGGTCACCACAACATCAGGAACTGCATTAAGGGGTCATGGCATTAGGAAGGTTGAGAACCACTGCTTTAAGGCATGGAGCCCTTCACACAACATAAAAGGACTTCTGGCCAGACTCTGTGCCAAAAAGGGAGGTGAAGCTGTACCCACCGCCACTGCAGTAACATGGGAATCTTCCCATGTTGCCTTCCTTTCAATGGGGGGAAAACCATATGGCGCCCCTCATGGGATGAAGGATAAGGTAAGGTTGGCGATCCAGGGTGTGGAGTGGTAGCTTCTCCATCTCCCCCGTCAGGAGTCCATGGATTCACCCTGATGTGGGGTGAATCCATGGACTTTTATGATGCCAATAGCTCTAACAATGAGGGAGAAAGGGCTCCCTGAAGTCTCCCCACTGGCACAATTACTTAACAAAAAGTAACAAAAAAGTAGTTAACTCATTATAGTTACAATAGAGACCCTGTCCAATTTTGGAAACATTTTAGAAACATTTTTCCCATCTCCTAATTTCATAATGAGTATTGAAACATTTATTTCATTGATCGCACAAGCCTATTACTCATTATCGAAGTATCCCCTAGGAACCATCCTGCCTGGTTTCAGTGACAACTCACATGTGTTCAAACCATAGTTGTGATCTTTTACAATTATTATTATAAGTAATACAACTCAACTGGTGTTAAATATCATCAGGGCCAGATCTGTGGGTTTTGGCAGGATAGGAGTCTCCTCTGATGTGGAATGTTGTAAGGAGTAGATCTCCAGGAATTGTAAGTCCTAACATAATGTGATTTCTACTAATGGTATTAGTAAAATATGAGCTCTGTGTATGGCAGTCCTTAAACTCCACCCTGCAGAGAATTTTCTACCTAGTCATGGACATGTCTTGTAGAAGAATTACCCTCTCCTTCCTTTCTTCTAGCCCTGTTTGAATCTCTTTTATTATTAACTGACATCACATTGACTTCACTTTATGAGCTATAAAGGTTTTAGATTTTCAACCTGTAACAGCAAGGGAATGGTTATTTATGTATGTTTGTTGTGAATTTGAGTTTTTATTGTTTTGGCATGTTCTTGTATTGTGAGAAACCGAGCAGATTTATATGATAAAATAACATATAGATATCGCTACTAGAACTACAAGTGTTATTCCACTGCTACTATATTTTTTTAAAAGAAAGTGGCCACGGTCTATCACTAAAGCACAGAAGATCCCTAGTTCATCCCCAAGCATTCCAGTTGAAGAGGTTCAGAAAGTTGTTGGAAGAAAAGACATCCACCTGTAGATGAGTGGATCTCTTTCTTCTGCCTAAAGCAGCCATCAACTTGAGTGAATAACCAACCGACCGAACCTGTACCAGCTTTCCAGCTAAGGTCTCTTTAGTGTCAACTCTTTAGTAATGTGCACACCTGTTTGATCCAGCAAAACATTTATTGTAACATGCCCAAACAATACATACATTCATGGCTACTTTGAAGATGATAGAACCAGACCCAGTAACCCAGTGAAAAAAAGAGAAGTCGAGTCCATATGGTCAGGGCATTATATTGTTTAATACCTGTTTGAACCCATCCTATTATTTGTATGTAGACAGCCATGAAATGTTCATTCAAGGCCAAGATATTTTGGTTTTAGAACATCCAGGAGTACTTTGTTCTTTCTTTTTCCTCAGAAGTATATATAGATTCCTTTGATGCCTAAAATGCTTAAAGATAGGGCCAGAGCTGTGCTGCATAAGACAGCAAGGATGTGATAAAAGAGAAGGAAAAAAGTAGTTTTATAGTATCTAAAAGACTAACTAATTTATTTCAAGATATGCTTTCTTGGACTACCAACCACTTCTTCAAATGCATCTGCTTTATATACTGAAACAATAATACAGCATCTCTTTCAGATAACAAAAAATGTCTCTGAGAAAGTGATATGAGGCACAGCATATTTTATTGACCACGTAGCAAGGGTAGGTGGCATTTTTGAATCAAAATCTCTCATATGTCCCTGCTAGTATGGCCAATGGTCATACAAAAATAGAGTAACATTGGAAAGGGGGAGAAAGACAGGACCTAAAGATTACTGCAGAGCACAATATGGCTTGAGATTAACCAAGAAGCCTTCAACATGGTCTCTACCCTTTCTTTAAAAACAACAACAAACTGGTTTCAGCTGCCATTAAGTTAACTTTGACTTATGGCAATCCCCAGAATGAGAGATTTTGAATCTCCCTACAGTCAACAGCCCTTCACAAGTCCTGCAAATTCAGAACTGTGCTTTCCTTGATTTTCTCCAGATGTAATGAGGCTTTCCTTTTTCCCCTACTGCCTTCTACCTTCCCTAATGTTATTGCAATTCCTAGTGAGTTATGTCTTCTCATAATATGGCCAAAGTGTAGCAGAACAATGATCTTTATTTCTTGGAAATGTTCATGCTTGATTTGCTCTAGAACCCACTGATTTTTCTATTTGGCAGTCCATGGTATCTATAGTCCTCTAGCACCTCATTTCAAATGAGTTGATTTCCTTACTATCAACTTTTTTCACTGTCCTGCCTTCACAACCATACACAGAAATGCAATGGGATAGATGAATCGGGGCAGCTGTGTGGCAATCCTGGCACACCAGCTGGCAGCTGACGCTTCCCCATCACACATGAGGAAGCTTAGCCACATAGCTTAATCCTGTGCTAATCCTGATGGAAAATTGGGAGGATGGTGGCACAGCATCCAACCATGCCTCCACTCCAGTTCATCCATGGAGCCCAAGCGGAAGTCAGCCTACATTGTCTGATGGGCAGCGGCATGGGGCTCTGTGAGTGAACTGAGGAAGAAGCATCCTAGGACGCTTATTTGTTTCACATGTGATAAACTTGAAAGGTCTATCTTTTTTACTAGAGCCAACTAACCCCCCTGCTCTTCCTGAAGCAATCTCTTCCAGGTTGGACTACAGCGATGTAACTAATATGTGGGTGAAGTTGGGAGAATAACTTTTTTTTAGAACTGAAGTGATTGAAAACTTCGGTTGAGCAGTTGAAATACAGTTTAGGCAGAAAAGAAGCAGGGGAATTTACTAAATTTGTTATTACTGAAATTAGAGTTGTTCATGTGGAACATTTTCTTTGTGTCTCTTAAATACCTCTTTTGTGGCTTTTATTGACTCCTGGGCAGGTGGTATTATTCTATTATTATTATTAATAACTTTATTTGTATCTCGTCACCATCTCCCCAAGGGGACTCGAGGTGGCTTACATGAGGCCACACCCATCAATACAATAAACACAATATAACACAAGAGCACAACAGAAAATTAAAAATTAAATAACTTAAAATACAAAACCAATGTAAATAAAACAACACAGCAATATAAAATCAAGACATTAAGACACTAAAGATGATCACCGTGGGCAGGGCCAAAATCAAATATTTAAAATTTTAAAATTTTAAAACACTGGGAGATAGGGCAATGTAAAGTATCATGGAGGGGATCTGGGGGATGAGAGATAGCACAGCGGTAACAACAGCTGTGCTGGCAATCTGAAGATATGAAGATTGCAGGATCGAATCCCGGGCTGAGTTAGACGCCAGCTGTAAGCCCTGTCTACTGTTTACCCAAGCAGTTCAACAGCCCAGCTGTGAATTAACAAAAAATTGGGGACCATAAAAGTGGGGAAGGACTTTTGCACAGACTTGTCTGAAATAGGCTGACGGAGAAGGGAGAGGCGGAAGTGGTGGAAACAAAGAGGCTCCTGTCATGAGGATGGAACAACAGCACCCCCTTGTGACGTGATGGTGCAATGACGCAGGGACATAACAACAATGATGTAATGTAGCATTCACACCTGATGACGCCCACCTGTATGACGCAGCCAGGAAAGAAGAAGTCCTTCTAAAAACTGCACTGTATTTGTCTATGTGTAATTGTATGTCTTTCCGACAAGGTCTGTCTGTCGTATGTGTATTGTAATCCGCACTGAGTCCCCTTCGGGGCGAGAAGATCAGAATAGAAATAAACAGTATTATTATTATTATTTAATTGCACAACCAAATAATAAAGTGCTTCTGAGGGCATTTTATGCAAAAATTTGGTCAGGGGTTATCATACATTCAGTCATTGAAGGCACATTGGAACAGCCAAGTTTTCAGGCTCCTCCTCCTTTTACCAAAAAATGTACAAAAAGACCACAATAAAATTATGAATGACTTGTACTTTCAGCTGACATTTAATTTTTGTAATCAACCTTGAATCCCAGGATCAGGGAAAAGGTGAGATATAAATAAAATTATCATGATCAATGACAGCAGTCATCATCATCACCATCATCATAACTATACTTTTTGTCCTCAAAGATTGGGAGTGTGAAATTCTAGTCACCTGACCATGTACTATTGTTATGAAGGATTTGAAACAAAGGCGGTAGAGGCCCCTTCCACACAGCTGAATAAAATCCCAGATTATCTGCTTTGAGTTGGGATATATGGCAGTATGGACTCAGATATCCCAGTTGAAAGCAGACATTGTGGGATTTCCTTGATATTCTGGGTTATATGGCTGTGTGGAAGGGCCCAGAGACAATGTCCCAGTGATGACCTAGGTTGTAGAGGGCAGTGATGAAGTTAGGTCTATGTACTAACCAGCCTTTAAGACAGCTCTTTTTTCTTTAACCAAAGCAGAACTACATTCATAGGTACTGGATGTGTCCTCATCAAACAGCCTACCACCTGTTTGAAATTGTGGGAGTTGAAGTACAAAAAACCTGGAGGCCCAAAGTTTGCCTGTGCCTGCTCTAGTGACTAACCCCTACATTGGTGACCTCCTTATATACAAGCTTCCCTTGTAGCAGCAAGTAACTGAGTGTCATCTTGTTAATTCTCTGCAATGCCCTCAACATGATATTGAGTCAGGTCAATGTTGCATAGTTCATATTGTGGCTTGCCAGGCATGTCACCAATACATTATGAGAGTACAACTGATTTGATTTCAGGCCTGTCCAAAGGGTCACATTCAAATTCCTTACTGCTGCAAAATATGTTTGAGGCTACCTATCACATTTGAAAGCAGAGTCTGCATTTATATTAAATGTTCTATGGTAAGTTCTGTCAGAAGGTGACCATAGAATCATGTGGAAGGACATGGAAAATCTCTTGAAAAGTATCCCCTTTAGCCATTTTCTAGTTCTTCCAACACAACTGTATGGTAACTTCTTCCACAATTTTCCTAGGACAGCTCTTCATGTATAACTGAATCTGAATAACATGAACTCAGACCATAATCATTGAGACACTTAGGAGGTATCCTAAAACATTATGTTCTTATTTATTATGTTCTAAACTAGTCAGTGAGCTGCTTTTTGCAGATGCTGCTGCCCTTGTCGCCCATTCAGAAGCAGCCCTGCAGCACCTAACATTCTGCTTTGCAACAGCTGCAGAGCTGTTTGGGCTGGAAGTCAGCCTGAAGAAAACAGAAGTTCTCTACCAGCCCACACCACAGGAAGAACACCATCATTCCCACGTCAACATAGGCAAATCTGTGCTTAAGTCCGTTCAGCAGTTCACCTACCTGGGAAGCATCATCTCTTCAGATGCCAAGATTGATAAATAGATAGATCACAGATTAGCAAAATCATATAGTGCATTCGGAAGGCTTTACAAAATGTCTGGAATAACAAATACCTGAGGTAAAGCACCAAAATCAGTGTGTACAGAGCTATCATACTGTCTATTCTCCATTATGGGTCTGAAACATGGATCACCTATCGCCAACACCTACGACTCCTCGAACACTTTCATCAGCGCTGTCTTCGCTCAATCCTAAATGTATACTGGACTGGCTATGTGACAAATGTTGCTGTCCTTGAGCAGGCAGAGATCACCAGCATTGAGGCCATGCTATTGAAAACACAGCTGCACTGGGCAGGGCACATCTCTAGGATGGAGGACCACCACTTCCCAAAGATATTACTCTATGGTGAACTCGCCACGGGTCAGCGCAAGAGAAGCGCCCCAAAAAAGAGATATAAGGACTCCCTGAAACAACATCTCAGGCTCAGCCAGATTGATCACCAACAATGGTCCACTCTGGCCTCTCATCGGGAGGCATGGAGACGCACTATCCATAATGCTGCGGCCTCTTTTGAGAAGACATGCCAAACGGTTCTCGAAGAGAAACGACAACGCAGAAAGATCCCCAACTTGGAAACAACATCATCCAAGACTTTCTGCTGTGCTTTCTGCAACTGGACTTGCCTATCTTGGATTTATTTATTTATTTATTTATTTAGTGATTTATTAATTGCCCATCCCAGTTGGCTCTGGGCGATTTACAGTAAAACACAAGATGTCATCAACACGCTTGTATAAAGCATGGGATGAGTCCTTCCTAAGAATCTTCGTTCGTGAATTAATGCCAGATTTATGTTCTTATTTGTAAAACTATTAGGTTATTTTTCACAATATTTTCATAATGTCCAATTTTGTCTCTGAGTATGTAGAGGGGAGATTTCTAAGAAAGTTTTAGAACAAGCTTCCATGATCTTTTGCAGGTGGGGGAATAAACTTTCCTGCCCTGCAAACATTTTAGGAATTTGAAATATTCCATACCATCATTAAAAATCTTCAGGCCTAGAAACCAACTAAAAGCTGGTAGAGTGGGAGAAAGATGTAAGTTGCCTTTGTGTGCTTATGGGAAATCAAGTTTGTTGTTTTCTAGTGGAGGTTAATAAATTTCCAATAAATGATAAAGGCTGCCTTTAGCTAGCTGATTGGTTGGGGTCACTTAACACTCAGTCTAGGCCTGGCTGGATAATCCATTTTGCTCAGTGGGTGTGGAGGGTCATTTTTTTTAGCCCTTTAGAATCAAGACATTAAAATCCACAGGAGTAAAGAGTTCTTATTAACATGTTCTCCCAGGAAGACTCTTCTAAGACAGCCAGCTGAAAATGGCTCATCAGCCCAGAAATATTTCCTACTGCAAAAAACTGAGAATCTCTTCGAGGTGTGCAAAGTCAGGATCTGTGACCTTCTGTAGACTGCTCTAAGTAAACAACCCTTCATCTGTGAAACTCCTAGCATAGAAACAGCTGCTTTGCTGATTAGTTGCCATTTATGAGCTTCATCCACACAAACCTGTCATGTAAGGAGGTATATGGCATTACTTATAATGAGGGAAAAGAAATCACAGATCACAGCCGAACACAGACAGAATATTATGAGTGACTAACCAGATTCTGAGGAACAGCACTATGTCTCAAGACAAACTTATTAAATAATTTAATTTGATGGATACTCCAAATCCCATGAAAACACACATCATTCAAGGAATAGGCTGTTATTAAAAATGTTTGGAATCCTGTGGGACATTTATGAGTGAGTAACCTAGAGGAGCCCCTGGTAGTGCAGCAGGTTAAAGAGCTGAGCTGATGAACTTGCTGATTGAAAGGTTGGCTGTTTGAATCCGGGGAGCAAGATGAGCTCCCACTGTTCACACCAGCTTCTGCCACACTAACAGTTTGAAAACATGCAAATGTGAGTAGATCAATAGGTACTGCTTTGGTGAGAAGGTATCAGTGCTCCAGGCAGTCATGCCAGCCACACGAACTTAAAGGCATCTATGAACAACACCGGCTATTCGGCTTAGAAATGGAGATGAGCTCCCAGAGTCGGACACAACTAGACAATGTCAAGGGGAGATCTTTACCTTTATCTAACTTAGAGTTACATGTTTGTGACTGTTTTGTATTCATAGTCATTACATAGCCCATGTGTGTATGCCTTCAATTTGCCAGTTGAAGAGCCACATTTTATTTATTTATTTATTTATTATTCGGTTTTATATCCTGCTCCTCCCAGCAGGCTCGGGGCGGATCACAGATACAGGCATACAATAAAAACATACGATAAAACATACAGTAAAAACACACAGTAAAAGCACAGTACATAACCATGATGGTACAGGTCTACGATTCTTTGACTGAGGCGACTCTAAAAAGGGTTTCTTAGGTAAAGGGCTATGTAGGGAAAGTCCCTAAATCTCCATTTACTGGGAAGGGGCTGCTGCAATTGATAGGGGTCTGTTCCCTTGTCCATTAGGAAGCAACTCACTGACATTCCCACAGGCATCTCTTGTGGAAGCAATCTCTGCCTGCCTCCCCAGAGATTGCTCATGGAAGAAGATAGGGCTGTTAGCCAGCTGCTCCCCAATTAACAGGGGAACAGATCCTTATTGATTGCAGTGACTACTTCCTAAAAAGTAGAGATTGGGAAATTCACTGCATAGTGCCATAATATGCATTTATTAATGCAAACAATTGTAGCTATGATGATGATGATGATGCTCTGGCAGTCTTTGGTTCAAATGGCAATTGGTGTTCTGGTAGAAACTCCAAAAAGACTGACAAAGTAACTGAATGAAATACCCATGGATAGGATCACAATAGCACATTTACCAAAAGCAACACTGCTTGGAGGGGACCACATTATCCAGTGATACCACACTAACGCTTAGATTCTTGGATTGAACAGAAATAGCTGATGATCCAAAATGCCAGTCAGCAATAGCCATTAGACTGTGAAAAATGATGGTAAAGATAATGGTGATAATGATAATAGCTGTCGATGCCTTTGCTGTTATTATTTCATAAGCTATCACTTGATAATTCTGGGAATGTTTCTCTCTCTCTCTCTCTCTCTCTCTCTCTCTCTTACACACACACACACACACACACACACGATGCAAATTTATTTATTCAGGTTTGCCTTTACTATGGAAGGTGGAGAGAAATCCACCTAAACAATGGTTTTGTAAACATTATGTCTAACATTTCTTTATAATGAGAACATGACATCAATAGTTTTACATAGACACAATATGTTTCCAAGTTCTCTACCTGTTTTGGCCATGACTAAGTAGGGTAAATTGCCCTTAGCTGTGCCTCAGGCCCTCCATGTCTCCAACTGGTATAAAATTAGCTGATTTACTGGAAAACTAAAGAGCTAAAATACATAGCCGGACGGTTCTGTTGCTTCCCAATCAAAAGGGAAAAGATAAGCACCTCTCTCCCTTTCCTCTTCCATATACTCTCTTTATAAATATGAAACACATTGTCAGCAGCGGTCTACCAACCTGACATGCACAATAGCCTGAATCTTGTTAGAATTATGTTTAAAGTAAGGTAGTAATGTAATTAGTATCAAAATGAATTGATGCCTCAAATAAACCAAATTTAATTTCATGTCCTGCAGTGGAAATGATTTAGCTGAATTCGGTCCAGGTGCTTCTCCTGTTATGCCTTTAATTGCAGTAAATCAGAATGATATCTAGGACCTTTAAAAAAGATTAAAGGGTTGCTGTCATTCCTCAGAGTAGAAATGTTTTGCCAATCATTCTACTTAAATAGTAACAATTTATTTTTTCAAGCACTTACTTCCTTGATCAGAATCCATATTCATGCAGGGCCTGCTGTAATCCACTTTACCATTTAATGTTGCAATTCAAATGTTCAGTAAGAAGCAAAGCCCTTCAGAATAACGCATGAATATTACCGTGTGGGGCTGTAAAGAGAAGACTATTAGAATATATCACCAACACACTAGGGGACCATTTAGTGCTCTGCTCTAAATACATCATTTAATTACAATGGAGACATTACTTCATGTTTCTACTGATGTAAGTATTATTAGAATTCATGATATTCGCAGGCTACTGTGGGCCATTACATTGGCCATAAGCTATTCCATAAGATTTACTACTAAAGGCCCGCAAGGGTATTTGAGCATTCATGGATTCTGAAGCAGTAAGCTTTTATCTAAGACACATAAGTGAGGGACAACCGAGTTATTATCTCTAAGAAACATAGCTTAATATTTTGGATTCTAAAGGTTAAGGTACCATAAATCCTGAATTACTCTGAGATATCACATAAAAAGACATTTTTATTTTATTTCACTCCACTCTGCCTCTTAAAATATTTTATGGTGGCAGTTTTCTAGAGTTGTGCCATGTTGTTTACATGCAGTCCCTGAATGGATCAAGAACACTGACGCAGCACTTATTTTCGATGGCATGAATAGGATCTCTGCCCCATGTTCACCCCTCCTTCTGTGTCACATAGACACAATGGCAGTCTTCTAGTCAGGGAACCTACTGGGAGAAAGGGAGGGCATTTATCTTAGAAAGGCTGTTGTGCAGCCAAGGGATCACACTGCAAATGGAGATTGAATATAAATGGTGCCTTGAACCCAGAAGATCCTATTGGCAGCTTTGCTTTTAATGCACAACAGTTTGCAGTTTGATGAGTCATGATCAGAGATTTTTCAGACTCAAATGGCCATCGGGGCTGAATTATATATACTTCTCAGTATGTGTATGCTGAATAAAACATATACATACACATAAGTTGAACTCCCAGAGCTGAGTTTAAAAAGTGGGATACTTGAAATCTTGGTATTATTTATCATTGATGATGATGATGATATTCCTTTAAAAAGCACGTAGTGGAGCCTGCCATCAAGTAACTGAAAAGGTCCACACTTAGCTTCAATCCCCTACAACAACAGCATTCAGCACTCTCTGATTTAAAAGTATAATGGCTGCATTGGTCAAGGTTTCGCATCAGTAACCTAAAGGCATGATCCTGCAGTTTCTCATGTCCCTGGAATGGTTTGAGTACACTTTGTATTTAAGAGCAAAACACAACAAAGACTCAGGTTGAATTTAGCACCAGAAATGTGCTGAATCTACTTCAGCATAATTGAGGTCATACAGTTCATGGCTAGTATTAATTCTTTGGCTTCTTTACATAATAAATGGTGCCCCTGCTTTTAAAACTCAACTTTGTAATGTGTTGTAAAATCCATTGACAAGCCAAGGTGCTTGCCTACATGTGTGGTATAGAGCATGTGTGGCATAGAGGTGTGAGAAAGAGAGAGAGTTTATCAACATACCATTTACTGTATATATAATGATATTTGAGGCTTGGGTTGAAATAGCTTTACTTAAACCAGGCATGTCCAAAGTCTGGCCCGGGGGCCAAATGCGGACCCTGATTAAATTTCCACCAGCCCTCTCTCTCCAGCCCCCCCTCTTGCTTCTTTCCTCCCTTCCTTCCTCTGATTCTGCCTTTCTTGACTCCCTCTCTGCCTTTCTTCTTAGGGATCAGGGTCCCAAAAACAGCAAGCTCCTTGGAGGGAGAGAAAGAGAGATAGTGGTCTCTTGTGTCCATTGACCCTGATTAAGCATTGCCTTCTCCCCGGGTGGCTCTCGCCTTGGCCATTCCATCGGCCTCTTGTCTCTTTCTCTCTCCACACAATTTGCAAATGAAGGCTTCCCAATTGCCCTGCTTGCCCCAAGTGTTCATTGCTGTCCCCACCGCTGCTACCACTGTTGCCATTGCTGCTGCATGGTCAAGAAGGGTGGGCCTGCCAGACTCCCTTCTTCCCTTACTTCTCTGTCCTGCCCCACCTCCTTGTATTTTCCAAAAATGCTGCCTTTTACTGTGGCTCCTCCCTTTGGAATAAAAGGGGAGAGGCAGATGGCAACCATAAGCACCCCCTGCCATAATCAAAGTCCTTCTGACAGGTGGCCATGCCACCTCTGATGAAAAACTTCCATAGAAGGAGAGACCACCAGACTCTAAGGCAGGGGTGCTCATTAGGTAGCTCGGGAGCTACTAGCTGTGCAGCCTCTGTTGCCGGCGAGACAGGTAGCGCGGAGTGCTCCCTCTGGATGCCCTGCCTCATGCTTTCTCCTTCCTGCAATGCCCCGCAGGTGGAAGAAGCGCTGCGTGGGTGGAAAACATCAGCAGGAGCACGCGCGGTGGCGGGAGCGCACGGCGGCGGGGGCCGGTAGATCTTTTGGACTTGGTTGCTTTAAGAGTAGCTCGCATGCTGAAAAAGTGTGAGCACCCCTGCTCTAAGGCATATGCCACTGTCTGAAACGACTTGAAGGCACACACCAAGAACAATCCTAATTAACTTGACTTTCTCATCAGCCAAAAGCAGGCCCACACTTCCCAATGAAAGACTGGTATATTTACGTTACTTAGAATTGTTCTCCGCTTTATATATTCTATTGTTCTTTCATGATTTTTCTGCACTACAAAAAAGACACACACACACACACAATGTGTATAGGAATGTGTTTATGTTTTTTTTTCAAACTATAGTCTTGCTCTTCAACAGGCTGAGGGACCGTGAACTGACCCTTGGCTTAAAAGGTTTGGACACCCCTGACTTAAACCATGCATATAGGAGAAAAACCCCATTTGAAATATACATATGGAAGTATGTTTAGTTAAAGGTCAAAACTCAGCATATTTAACGTTCAATGGGGTGACAAGGGTGGACCTTTGGCCAGAAGCAAAAGAACCCCACTTAGCATAAGGAGCTGGGCAAATAACAAACAAAAGAAGGCTGGGTGGTCACATCCTGAAGTAAACACATTGTGGTCTGACATAGAGGAGGTTTTTTAAATCGTGTCAGAAGCAAATTGATAATATACTGCAAGTTGTTTCTTGTGTGAGAGAATTGGTTGTCTGCAAGGATGTTGCCCGGGGGATGCCCAGATGTGTTACCATCCTGTGGGAGGCTTCTCTCATGTCCCCGCATAGGTAGCTAGGGTTGACAGCTGGGCGCTCATTCTGTCTCATGAATTCAAACCACCAATCTTCAGGACACAGAGGACACAGAAGGCTAGTTCTTGCCTAGTGACAATTCGGGCCTGAAATCATCTGCTCTTTTGGCTGTATATTGGATAGTTTGGCCAGTGGGAATGATAGTGTCACTTCTTATCACCATTTTGGCCACTATATGGATTAAAAATTAGGCATAACAGGCTGGAGAGTTCTTGGAATTCTGTATATGTTTGTGTAGGCAGGAGATGTCTCCTATTTTGATGTTTGATTAAACCCTACCCCAAAATCATAGTAATTTTTTAATGGAATGATGTTAGGTTTCCAGGGGATGAAACAGTGAACTCCATGGACCACACCACTATGCTTCATCTAGCAAATTGATGTATGGGGTGGTTAAGAATGATTGAATGTAAAGTCTAATTTGTAACACCAGCAACATTACCTGAATGGCTGGGAGGGAGTGCCACTGCCTGGAAGACCACCTGCTTTACATTCAGAAGGTCTCAACTTCAGCAACTACATTTCCAGCTCTCCACTGGAGTGCTTAGCAACTGGGGTGCTTAGGCATGTCCGAAAGGAAAGTGGGTTAGGTGAAGCAATGACCTAGCTCACTAGAGGACAGCATCAAAGGGCCAACATGTGATGTCATGTTGTAGAGGAATGTCAAGGTAGCCTTAACTGGCATTAGAATCAAGCGAAAGGTGAATGAAGGAACCTGGACACAAAAATATGAGGGGACTGGGAATTAAGTACAGTGCTATAACAGGCTAACAGCAAGAGCAGATGACTAGATATTTCTGCCTTGCAACGTCCAGAATTCCTCACCATTTTGTATATTGGCAAGGATTTCTCAGCAACCATGGTTAGTAAACACTAGAGGTGGATATCTCCAATCGTTATCCTTAGAAAACCGTTATTATTTCATATTAAAATCAATTTAGACCCTAATTCAACCCACAGCCAGCAACCCGGAATTGATGTTTCTAAATCGAAACCGGGTCCGCCATTTCCATAAAGGGCGCGTTATGTCATTATAATTTCTGCCCTTTCTTACCTTTAACCGGTTCTCAGCTGCCTGGGGAGAGTGGAAGCGATGCCTCCACTCAACTCTGCAAGCTCAGAAACCAAGGCGAGTTACCTTTAACCTGGGTTGGTTCTGAGCTGGCAGAGGTGAGTGGAGGGCATGCATTCCACCCCTCCTCGCCAGCTGAGAATCAACCCGCGTTACAGATATCACGGGTTGATTCTGAGCTGGCGAGGGAGTGTGGAGGCGGGCATCCCCTGCACACTGGCCCCACTTAACGAAATAGTAACGAATTTTGTTATTAAATACGTTTCAATTTTGAAATTTTCCTTTAAAAATTTGGAACAGTTTCTATTTCAAAACAAAAGCGCCCCCCCCCCCCCACACATGAGTTTAGAAACAATTTTTTTATGGATCAACCAGCCCTAGTAAACACTAGCGTGTGCTAAGATTTATGGAGAAAAAGACAGCCTAGTGTTGCTGACCTCTGATGTCACAGGCAACTTTCTACTGATACATGATATATTCCAATAATCAAGGAAGCCAGGGCCCTGTATTTGCAAGTACTGAGCAGGGTTGTTGATAACAGTGTGACTTGAAGGTCTCATGTTGATAGGATCCATCAGTCAAGTTGATTTGATAGCAATTAACAAGAACAATATTTCCACTGCCATGCTTAAAACAGAGTTCACTACCATAGTGCAAATATTAGCAGGTGATAAAGTGAAAGTGACACTATAATCATCATCATCATCTTTATTTATATCCCATGTTCTCTCCCCACTAAATGTTGGATGATTTTATTATATGAAAGAATCAAGCTAACATTGAAAGGTGATGATTCCTTTGTTGGATTGTATTCTCCCTACGATTAACTCGTGCTTGTTATTGATGGACAAAACATGCCAGTTCTACCACATTTCCATTACCTATCTGATATCGGGGGCCAGGATTCACCTCCTCTTCCACTCTTCCCCATCCCCGTCACTATTCCAGAGCTTTTAAAAAAATTACAGTAATTTGTTTGTTGTCAAAAAAAATTAATCACTGCTGTAACTGTGTAATTATTTTTAAAATTAAAATACACAGAGCAGTGGAAGTGTGGGAAGGTGGTGTTGCGAGGGCATGTAGAAGTACAACTGTGAATTGGCAAATTGGTATAATTGCACAAATGGAGTGAAGTGTGATAATGGGGGTGCTCATGCTCATATATATTTGTTATTGCGACTTGCACAACTGCCATGGACTAGAAGCTTGAACTGATAATGCCTGTAGTGGAGTAATAGATCACAGAATCAAAGTACCACGACATTTGAAAAAAAATATTAGGAATGAAGAAATCATCTGTCCACTCTCTTTTTCTGGTCTCTGTGAGTTTAGCTGTAATCAAAGTAGCTGGTATCCATATGTAATCCATAAAAAAAGTTTTATGTGATCCATAAAAAAGTTCAAAAATCATTACATGATGTTGATTATTTGTGTGTAAATGTTGTGTGACATGTGTTAAAATGTATGTTGTTTTGAATGTTCTATGGTTTGTTTCTGTGGGTGAAACAGAAGGGAGGCATGGCAGAAGCTTAGAAGAGCTGTCGCCATGGCAACCAGGGCTAGAGGCTAGTAGAATGTTCAGGTTTGAATTCTACAGTTGGAAAAGAGCGGGAAGCCAACTGCCAAATGAGAGGGGAGGAGTTATGTTCTAGTTTAGAGTGTCCTAAGGACTGAAAGAGAACGGTCCAGTGTTAGTGTGTGTCTTAAGGTCTGCTAGTGAGCAGTCCAGTTAAAGGGTATAGAGACCCTAGTTAAAGTTGCAGGGGTTTATAGAGGTTTAGTGGAAACCCTATAATAGGTCCCCATTGTGTTATGTAACAGAAAAAGTTGTGCCTCTAAGGAAGTTTGAAACCAACCAAGATTGTACCCATTTGTGTCAAAATAAATTGTTTGCATCTTAAAAGGAAAACACCTCTCCTGATTCTTTTATTGGTGGTGGCCCTCAAAGTCAGTGGTCAGCCGGATAAATGGTGGCAGCGTGGTCAAGTGGTCACTGAGAAGTTTTAAAACTCCAGTCAGTTAAATGGTGAAGGGGTGAGACAGTACCCTGCCAATAAACGTGAAGTTGCTGAGGTAACTTCAAGGTTTCCTTGGATTGGAGGTCAGCAGTGTGGACATAGAAAGATTGTCCAGTCTGAGGCCAGTCAAGAAGTGGAGTGGTCACATATTGGCGGCAGCGGTGGGATCTTTAAGAGAGGGTCCACCCTGTCCAGCCGGTTGATTTGAACGTAGCTTCACCGCATATTGGCGGCAGCGGTGGGATCTTTAAGAGAGGGTCCACCCTGTCCAGCCGGTTGATTTGAACGTAGTGTCACCGCAATTGGGAGACGCTGGAGTTTCATTTCTAAAGTGTTTCTAAAATATAGTTAGTGAAAATGTCATTACTATAACAAGAGTAATGAATTTTTGCTACTTTTTCATTTCATTGCACATACTGTATATACTTGAGTATAAACTGACCCAAGCACCTAATTTTACCAAAAAACTCTGGGAAAATGTATTGACTCGAGTATAAGCCGAGTCAATATAAGGGTGAGAAATGTAGCAGCTACTGGTAAATTTCAAAATAACAAATGCCAATAAAATTACATTAATTGAGGCATCAATAGGTTAAATATTTTTGAATATTTACATAAAACTGTAAGATAAGACTGTCCAACTCTGATTAAATCATTATTCTAACCTTCTTCAATATAAATGTGTTTCTGTATCCTTCCAATGATAAAAAGAGTAAAATAATAGATGTAATAATAATAGATGTAATAATAATAGATGTAATAATAAAAAATAAATAAATAAATAAACTTGACTTGAGTATAAGACGAGGGGAGACTTTTCAGCCCCCAAAGGGCCCCAAATATCAGTTTATACTTGAGTATATATGGCAATTACTATAATTGGGGAAAACTCTGGGACTCCTTTCTCCTTCATTTTTACAGCTACTGGGGTGAAACTCAGTACAGTGGTTGAACACACTCAGGCACATGAATATTTTCTTTTAAACATAAAAGCAATGATTGGGGTGGATCTTGGAAAAAGGAGGTGTAGTCAGGGATATGACATTTCAGGAGAGGAAGAACTGGGGTTGGGTCAGGGTTTAGATCAAGGATTAGAGGGAGAACAGGGGGAGAGGGGGTTGGAAAATAGGGAGGAAAAATACAGTGGTAGAACACATTGAACACTTTTAGCCCACCAAATTTCAGAAGGTTTCACTTATCCACAGAATTTTCAAAGTCTTTATAAACAACATTTTTAATAATAAAGATAATAAGTTCCTAGTTTGAATGGATTATTTCCTGTTTAATTGTGTAGTCCTTTACTTGATAGTAGTGTTTCTACACCAGGAACTTTGTTTTTGCACCAAGGACTCTGATAAATGGGTAGATGACAATGTAAAATTGGTGGACCACATAGCAAAATGTGCTATAACACAATGTCCCTCATGGAAAGACAATGTTTTTGCAGTTTTAAAAACTTTTGCCATGTTTTTTTAAAAATGATAAAACAAATTAGGATATGAATTTATAACCCAGATACAAAAACCATAGTGTAGAAACCATCAAAACACCCCCGACTGATGATCATCCAGCCTCAAATAATAATAATAATAACAACTAAAACATGCTCCTAGTTTGAAAATGTTATTTCCTGTTTAATTGTGTAGTCTTTGCTTTGAAAGTAGTAGTTCTACTCCAGGATTTTTGTTTTTGTACTAAAAACTTTGTTAAATTGGTAAATGACAATGTTAAGTTGGTGGACTAGATAATGTACTACAACAAAATGTGGTATAGCACAATGTCCCTTGTGCAAAGACAAAGTTTTTGCAGTGTAATAAACTTTCACCATGTTTTTATGATAGAACCAATTAGGAAATGACATTTTTAGCCCAGGAACAAAAATCATAGTGTAGAACAGGGGTCGGGAACCTTTTTGACTCAGAGAGCCATGAAAGCAAAATATTTGGAAATTTATTTCAGTGAGAGCCATATAATATTGGTAGGTTACATACCTGTGACCATCTTTCTTCGAGTGGAGCTCTGTGAATCCACACTTATGAAGTTTGCGCGCCAGCGCGGGCTTCCAACGGAAACTTTTCCAGTTTGAAACTTTTTGGCGGTAGCTTCGCCCAGCCAACCCGGAGGGCATAAAAGGCGCCTCCATGCGCGCCCACCTCATTCCTACGCCACAATAGCAACTAGGAAAGGGTGGTTTGAGATAGAGGGGACGGCCGGGCGGGTTTGTGTGGATTCTCAGAGCTCCACTCAAAGAAAGATGGTCACAGGTATGTAACCTACCATTCTTCTTCGAGGGCTCTGTGAATGCACACTTATGAAGACTTACCGAGCTAAGGTAAAGGAGGTGGGAACAAACCAGCCAATTTTATATAAAAAACCGAACAGGTTTATTGCAACCAGCAATATGTATAAATAACATAACAACAATGCAATAAATAAGAGTGGAAGACATGCTCCCACTTGTAAATATAGTGCAACAAGCACCATTCATGCCAGGCACGCAGGCCTCACAGTATAAAGTGCAACAAGCACCATTCATGTCAGGCACACAGGCCTCACAACAGTAAGTGCACAACAGGTGCGATTTTTGAACCATAGGGTTCGAACTAAGCGCGCTTCAACCGGTAGACTGTGCCCCGAGACCCAGGGCACAGCAACCACTTATCCTTCTTACAAGGTAGTGAGGATCGATCGACTTAAAACTGTCGATCGAACAGTGTACAAGGGGGAGAACAGGGTAGCCTGTTAGAGCACTAGCCCTGGAGGCCTTTGGGAGTGAGAATCGCTCGACCAAAAGCCGCCTCCCTCCCAAACAGGGTGTCTACATGGTAATGGGATGTGAAGGTGGAGGGGTTGGCCCAGATGGCCGCCCTACAAATCAAGTCCAAGGGGATCCCCTGGAGGAAAGCAGTCGACGTGGCCACCGCTCTAGTCGAGCGGCCCCTGACCCTAGGGGGACACGGTTGACGGGCTATCTGATAGCACAGCTCAACCAGGGACGCCACCCAATTAGACAGTCTCTGGGACGACACCGGCAAGCCCAGCTTGTCGGTGGCGTAGGAGACGAAAAGTCTAGTCGACCGTCGGTAGTCTGCCGACCTGCCCTTGTAGACCCAGAGGGCTCTTTTGACATCGAGGGCTCTGAGTGCTGACTCACCGTCCGCGGACGGAGAGGACCCCAGGTCTGGCAGTACAATGTCAGTGTTGACGTGAAACGGGGATACCACCTTCGGCAGGAAGGTGATGTCCGTTCGCAAGATGGCCCTGTCCGCCAGGAACAGCAGCTAGGGCTCGTCCACAGGGAGCGCCGCCAGCTCGGAGGGGCGACGCGCCGAAGCAATAGCGACCAGGAACGCCACCTTCCAGGAGAGGAGACGCAGGTCGATGGACAACAACGGCTCGAACGGTGGGGCTGCAAGGCAGGACAGCACCAGGTCAAGGCTCCACCCCGGCGTTGGTGGGTGCACCGGGGGACGAGTGTTGTTGACCCCTCTCAGGAATCTCTTGACCATCGGGTACTGAAACAGCGAAGGGCCACCCCTTTGCTGATTCTGCCAGGTAAGGGCCGCCAGGTGGGTCTTTACCGAAGACGTGGACAGCCCTCTGTCGACCAATCCGGCCAGGAAGTCAAGGACCGCCGGAATCGAGAGTGGGAAGACGGCGCTGGAACGGGCGGCCTGGAATCTGGTGAAGCAGGCGATGCAAGCCGAGTACGCCTTCGACGTTGCCGGTTTGTGGGCTGCCGCCAGGATCGCCGCTACGGCCGGTGAGACGTCCGGCGCCGGGAGATCCTCCATGCCGTCACGTGCAGGGACGGTAGGTCTGGATGCAGGAGCAATCCCTTCTCCCGAGTCAGAAGATCTGGTCGGTGAGGGAGAGGCACGTAATTGCCGTCGGCCAAGTGGAGCAGGGTCGGGAACCAGACCTGCCTCGGCCAGTAGGGAGCGATGAGAATGCAGTCGGTCCCCGATAGCTGGATCTTCTCGATGATGCGGAGAAGAAGCGGGAACGGCGGGAAGAGGTAGAAGAATCCCGTCGTCCAATCGAGCAGGAGTGCGTCCCCGAGGCATCCCCGGTGAACATCCGGGGCAAGCCGGGCACCGAAAACTGGCAGTTGGCTGTTTTCCGGCGATGCGAAGAGATCTGCGTCTGGGAATCCCCACCGCTGGAAGACACGGTGGAGCTCCTCCGGATGCAGCATCCATTCGTGGGACGACCAGCTCGTTCTGCTGAGCGAGTCCGCCTCCAAGTTCTCGACTCCAGGGAGATGGACGGCTCTGGGGGTCACCTGGTGACGGATGCACCACTCCCACAGGCTCTGGGTTAGGGCCAGGAGTTTTCTCGAGCCCGTTCCGCCCTGCTTGTTGACGTAGTACATGGCCACTATGTTGTCTGTCCTGACCAGTACTACTTGTCCCCTGACGAGGGGGGCGAAGGCCCGAAGAGTCTTGGCTATGGCCAGGAGCTCGAGGTAGTTGATGTGGTGGAGCCTCTCCACTGCTGACCATTGGCCATTGATCGACAGGTTGTTTGCGTGACCTCCCCAGGCGAGCAGCGACGCATCGGTCGTCACCGTGATGGACGGGGTCACCGTGTGGAACGGTACTCCCTTGCAAATGTTGGCCCTGGCAGTCCACCACCGGAGAGAGTTCTTGACCTCCACCGGGAGGGAAAGCTTCTTTGAGTGGTGTTCTCTGACCGGGTCGAAGTGGTCGAGAAACCAATGCTGCAGCGGTCTGAAGCGTAGCCTCGCTAGCGGTGTGACGGCCACCGTGGACGCCATGTGGCCCAGCGTGACTTGGATCTGCTTCGCCGTGATGCAAGGCCGGGTGCAGTTGTTTACCTCGCGTCAAAGAGCATGAAATCTGACCTCTGGCAGATAGGCGAGCTGATCGACGGAGTCGAACATTGTCCCGATGAACTTTATGGTCCTGGACGGGACAAGTTGGGACTTCTCTTCGTTGAGACGTAGGCCTAACGAAGAGAGTAGTTGCAGAGTCACCGCGACCTGTTGTTGTAACAGTTCCGGAGACCGAGCCGCCAGCAGCCAGTCGTCTAGGTAAGGGAAAATCCGGATTTTTTCCCTTCTCAAGTGCGCAGCCACGACCGACATGCACTTGGAGAATGTCCGGGGAGCCATCCCGAGGCCGAAGGGAAGGACATTGAACTGGTAGGCCCTCCCCGCCACCTTGAAGCTCAGGAAGCGTCGGTGAGCAGGTCTGATGGAGACGTGGAAGTATGCGTCTCGAAGGTCGATCGAGGCAAAGTGGTCGCCTGACCGGAGAAGCGGGAGAATGGACGACACTGACACCATCCTGAATTTCCTCGGCGAAACGTACCTGTTTAAGTCTCTGAGGTCCAGGATGGGTCGCAGGGAACCGTCTGGCTTTGGCACAGTGAAATACCGTGAGAAGAATGCCTCTCTTTCCTTGCTGTGCGGGAGCTGTGATATTGCTCCCTTTTGAAGCAAGCTGTCGACCTCTTCCAAGATCACCTCGGACGGCTCCGTCTCGATGATGAACCCCGCTGGCGGGAGCTCGTCAAATTCCAAGGCATAGCTGTCTTCGACAATCCGGAGCACCCATGCATCTGAGGTGATGCGTCGCCAAGCACCGATGTAGCGGGCCAGGCGGTCTCCGAACGGCGGGTGAGGTGGTGGAGGTCGAGGGCTGGGGGGAGGCATGGTGGTGGCAGTGGTACCTAGCGAGGAGGCGGTGTCGTCCCTCGCCCCGTCAAACACGGCGGTTCGATTGTCCATTGCCGTTGTTTTGGCATGGCCTTGACTTGTTGCCATGGCGAGGACGGTTGGTCTGTTGCTGCTGCTGTTGTCTTGGCTGCTGCTGCTGGTGTTGTTGAGGAGCCGAGTATGGCCTTGGGGATTGGCGGTACTGAGACCTGGGCTGGAATTTTGCCCGCTGGTAGTACCGGGTCTTGGGCTGCGCCGGTGGTCGATCCAACTTGGCCGTCAGGACTTTAAAGTCGTGAGTGGCCTTCAACTTGTCATCCGTGCCCGCAAAGAAAAGTCCCTGGGCATCGAACAGCAAGTCCTCGATAGTTTTCTTGGAGTTGGAGGACAACCCCGACGACTTCAGCCATGCGTGTCTACGGATGGCGACACCATGGGCCAGCAGCTTTCCCGATGTGTCCCCGGTGTGGCGGGCCATCAGGATCTGGTGGTGTGCCAGCGCCTCCGCCTCCTGCGAGATGGAGGCCAGTGCGGTCTGTTGTTCTTGGGAGAGATCCTGGAAAAAGGGTTGGGCCCTTTCCCACAGGATCTGATGATAGGCTCCCATGCACGCCCCATAGTTCGCCATCCTGGTCAGCAGGAGCCCGGCTCGGTAGATTTTCCTACCGACCGTGTCGAACTTCTTCCCTTCTTGGTCAGAGGGGGCTGAGGACTCTCTGCCCGAAGACTGAGAGGAGGTAACGATCATCGAGTTGGGTGTCGGATGATCGTGCAACCATTCCTTCTCCCTCTCGTCGATCTTGTACCACACCTCGATACGCCCTGACGTGGGTGGGATGGTCGACGGGGACTTCCACGACGCCTTCACCACCTCTTCCAGGGGTTCCAGCATGGGAAGATGTGGCTGGGCCGCGTCCTCGACCTGCACCCTGCTGAAGACGGGGCAGGCGCTGGATCTTGTTGGGACATACGTCTGCATGCCCAGAGCCCTTGCCTTGCGGCCCATTTGCTCGCTGAAGGCTCTCGCAGAGTCTGTCGGCGATGAGGAAGGCTCGATCTCACAGCCTCTGTGGGAAGGTGTCCGATCCATGTTGAGGGACAAGATGGACCCCGACCTCACCAATCGAGGGACCTCGCCTTCCTCTGCCTCGTCTCCCGACCATGGCCGAACCACTTCCGGTGCCACCGGAAGTTGTGACGGTGGGGGCGCTCTCGATGTAGATGGGGCCGCGGTCACCATCGTCGATGCAGGGAGAGGGCTTCGTGTTGCCGGGGCCATGGCAAGCCTCGTGGTCTGCCTGCCTTTTTCAGGCGACGTCACGAAGAGTTGTCGGACCGAGGGCTGAGCCAAGGGGACTCTGACGACGGTCTGGACCGAGTCTCCTGGCGAGATGTGTTGCTCTGCCTCTGTCTCCACAGCGAGAACAGGGGCAGGCGGGGAATCAAGGCACGACGCCGATGAAGATGACGTCAGAGTCCTGCGCCTCTTTGGAGACGATGGTCTCGAGGCTCCGGCCTCCAGAGACTTGCCCGGAGACACAGGAACCAGGCTGTGGAGGATTCGACGTTAACTTGTATTTCGCTGCCACCATTTGTTTATTTAGGCTTGACCATTGACTTGTAAAGAGTGGTGAGGAGACTGGTAATCCAAATGAAGTCACGGGGAGAGAGTTTTGAATCAAAACTTAAATAGTTTATTTCACACAACTGGGCACAAAGCTTGGTTTGATACTTTATATAACTCTTCCGAAGAGGCACGACTTAAAAAGGTTACAAAGTTTAACTAGTGCTATTACTTAGTTAGATCAGCGTCTAACAATCTCAAACATACAGGCACTTTTGTCTTCTAAAGGCACCTTGCCTCTATCTAGCCCTCAGGCTTTACACAAAACAGATTCCCCAGCCGGCTACACTCTCGCTTCGCTGACAGGAAAACTCTAACTGCTCTCTCTGCAGTGCGCAAACTTCATAAGTGTGCATTCACAGAGCCCTCGAAGAAGAAATATAATGTATTTTAAGACTGAATTCAACTAAATGTTAGTATATACATACATACTATGAGAAAAGGATTCCCCTGGCAGAATGACAGGACACTTCAAACATGGCTCTGCAAAAGGCATGCTCAGGACTCTGGGAAGGAAGAGAAGACAAAAGAAAGAGGAAAGAAAGACAGAGGAAACAAAGGAAGGAGGGGGAGAGGAAGGAAGAAAGAAAAGAAGAATGAACTATGGAAAAGGGAGAAAAGAAAAGCAGGAGAGAGACAAGGAGGGGAAAAGAAAGAAGGAAATGGGAAGGGAGGGAGAAAAAGTAAAAGAAGGAAAAAGAAGAAAAGAAAAAGGGGGAGAGAGAGGGAAGTGAAAAGAAAGGAAGGAGAACGAAAGGAAGACTTGGGGAAATAATAGAAAAGGAAGGAAGGAAAGAAGGAAGGAAGGAAGGAAGGAAGGGGGAGGGAGGGAGAATGGAGGAAAGAAGGAACGGAAGAGAGGGGGGAAAGGAAGGAGAAGGAAAGGGTGAAGGGGGAGAAAGAAAGGAAGAGTGTCACTCCTCCCTGCTGCATGCTGGGAAACCGAGGCCCGGGCTGCTCTGGAGAGCCAGATGCAATCATGAAATGAGCCACATCTGGCTCCTGAGTCATAGGTTCCCTACCCCTGGTGTAGAATATTAAATTGGAGCTTTGGCTGGCTTCAGAGGGGCAAATCTGTGCAGTTTACTGCATTCTGGGAAATGTAGTTTAGGCAGGACCTTTTGAATTCTCTGGCATAGGGCTCCTCCCTTCTCAAATACATTTTTGAGATTTCTGTGCTATTCCCAGCAAACACTGCTCTCTCTTTTCACCGCTCCTAACGGCAAGACTTCATTAATTTACAGAGGAAAGGCAAAGCACCAAGGCAGCATTGTTGGCTTTGCTTTGCTTCACTTCATTGCATTAAATTTGAAACTGACTTTGGAAGCCTTGCGAGATTTACAAAACTAAAACAAAAAAGTATGGGGTAAGTTTCAATTCTTAAATTTTTGGTACGGGCCACGCCCATGTATTGGATAATAAATGAATGAATGAAACACAAGCAGAAATAGACCTAACTGATCTTTCAAATCTTCTCTGATTGACAGCATGCAGCAAAAGGAGGGAAGTAGAGAGCACCAGCCCACTCTAGAATGCCTTGCGTATGTCTTAAGCCTTCAGCATGGCCAGGTGGACCATAGATGTGTATAACAAAACTGGGCTTAAACATACATATTCTCATGTTTCCATCCCAGCTGGCCCATAGAGGCTCAGATCCTCTATCATCTGATGGGAAGAAAAATTCCACCAGAAGGAACTTTGACCCTTCCTTCTCCCCACACAAAGGACTCCCTTGTCTCCTACCAAATGTGCTGACTTTGGGGCAATGGGGGACAGGTATACAGCATACCAGATACCCAGCAACAACTTATCAAGTGAATACATCCTTATCCCCTTATATAACATAATAACAATAAAATAAAATAATAAAATAAACTTTATTTCTAGACTGCATCTCTCTCCCAAAAGGGACTCAGGGCAATTTACAGCACAAAAACAGGCAGTCAATGCCTTACAAAGCAACAAACATCAGGAATAATACAAAATAATACACAATAATAGAAGTAAATGTATAATGAAAGAATTCAACATTGAAATGGAGGATAAACCAAATATGCCTTGTAAGTATGAATTTAACAAAATTGATCCAAATTACGATGACTAATGGAAAAATGCACACCTCTAGTAGCTGGATATCTACAAGATCAATCACAGAGACTGAAATTGTGGAACATTCAGGACTCAAAAAAGTGAACTGCTTGAATGAACCCCAAGAGGTCTGAAGAAATATCATCCAGGTGTAATTCTATTTGCATCCTCATTCATTCATTTACTCATTCTCTCATTCATTAAAATAGGAATTTGCTCTTAATTTCAGAGTCCTACCTCCTTCCAGCAAATGTCTCAACAAATCTGCTAAACGCCACTAAGGATTCAATAAGCTGTTTATCTCTATGAAAGCTCTCCTCCCCCCTTTTTGGTTAAGTGTTGCATTTAATTTTTAAAAAAATACTTGAAGCTCAGATTTTTTTCACAAATGTTGAGGTGGCTCAGTAGGAGAGGGCAGATAATGGTAATGTCATTAAAGGTGAAAGACGGGGGTGCAGGAAAAGGAAATCTGTTGAAAATCTTTTCTCCGCTGTTTCAATTTCAATCTGACAGGGACTTGGCAGTTAACAGCAAAATCCGGGAAAGCCACGAACAAGGTTCAAAGCTATGTCTGAAGCTGAAACAAATGTGGGAAGGGGGAACTAAAGAAAAAAAAGTTAGATACCTCTCTTCCTTTCTTGGTGAGGGTGTAGCTGTGAGAGAATTGCTCCCCATAAGGCTTTGGCAGCCCCATGAAAAAAAAAAATTTGGATTCCAAATTTTTAGCACCATAGTAACTTGATATTTCAGTTGAGCAAAGGTGAACCCCTCTGAACAAATATTGCCAAGAAAACCCTGTGATAGGGTCACTTTAGGGTCGTCATAAGTCAGAAATGACTTCAAGGCACACAACAACAATTTAGAAATAGAGTTTAGCATCCAAAGAAAAGGGGAAGACAAAGGGAATGAAAACACAGCAAATACAAGAGTTCTAAGTTGTGAATGATTTACAATGGTACACTCTCTGCAATGCTAGAAATGTGAGCATTAAAGCAAAACTGCAGCTGGAGGGACAAACCCTTATTTGATTAATCAATCCTTCATTGTTCCCTCCTAACCCACCTGAAAATATAATAATACTAATACTAATAATAATACATTTATTTCTTAGCTGCCTCTGTTCAGTAATTGAGGAGTACCCCTTAGAGTTAAAATACAATAATTAAAAAACATAAAACCATTAATAACCGTAGATTAAAACACATACATATAAGATTAAAAGACACATTAAAATAATTCAAACTTTTAAAATTCAGTTGACGCAGTGATTTACATGAAACTGGCCAAAAACAGTAAGTCCTGCCCAGGTCCGTAGCCAGGCTTGTGGTTGGGGGGGCTGAGTTTGGTTTGGGGAGGGCTGAGACTGGGTGGAAGAGGGTTTACCCTAGCAAACACTCCTGCCAAAGGTGTAGAATCTACAATGCATGCAGAAGTAAAGAGGAACAACAAAACAAAACGTTGTACAATAAAATTGCAAAACAAATCATTCAGATACATTTTAAAAACAAACAATACATGTACCCAAAAAATGCAAAACTGCAAAAGAATATCAAACTAAAATTCCAAAATCTTTGGAAAAATAAACATAAAACAAAACAAAAAGCAAAAGGTTAGCAAGGGCGACTCACTGAATTAGTATCAGAAGTAGTATGAGAGTGGTGCTGGAACATGCAAATGGAAAGGGAAACAGATGAATATTTTCTTTCGTCTTCCTCTAGTGAGAATCTCTATTGAAACGCACTCTGTATCCAACCTGAAACATATATCAGTACATTGCTTGCCATCACAACATATTATTTGTTGACTAAATTGAATGAAAATAACTAACTTTAAAGATCACAAGCTGTAAGTTTTAGCCTAAACAAACAATCATTTCTGGTAAGACCAGCATCACCACCTGCCCTTTATTTTGAAGACTGCATATTAATTTGAAAACTCTTGCCTTTGCTTTAAACATTCCCTGATAGCAATTGCACTTCAGTAGGTTGTTCCTCAGCTTTAAGGAATCTCCCAAGAATTCTCCAGTGGGGGAAATCATTGCAAAGAAAAATAAAATAAAATAATGCACATTGACATTAATGTACAAAACAAGAAAATGGAAAACATGGGCATTGGTTTCCCCATTTTTTCTTCTTTTTTAAAAAATAGTGTAGCAACCATGTGTTTTTTTTGGGGGGGGGGGAGCAAATATCGGTGTAATTGGTCCCGGCCTAAATGTCTTTAAGTATTATATGCATATAAGTAAGGCCCCTATAACCACAGAACCCATATCCACAGTTTCACTTACATATGTCTAGGAGAAGAATGGTCTCTCCAGGAATTTGCTATGTCTTCCAGGCAGTTCTACAGTATACTTTCAATGGAGATTACTATAGAATTGTGATGGAGGATCTAGCAAATTCCTATATAGAAGATACTCCTTGGTTCTCTAGCACAACAGGACCAGAAGTCATGTTATTTAATGCCTTTGTGTCATATCCATAGATTCAAGAAATAGGTCTACCCAGAAACATATGCCCCCATGAATATGGGAGTCTGGTTGTATGAAAGAAAGCGTGTGAGAGAGCTTTGCATTAGGGAAGAATAACTTGGGGTAGCTGTCAAGCCTTGTCTGGAATGTGTTGCGAAATCCTTTCACACTATACAATTGCAGCAGTATGATTCTGTTTTAACTGTCATGGAAACGGTCTATGAAATTCTGGGATGTACAGTGTTGAAAGATGCAAGAGCTCTCTCGCTGACAGTTCTCATGTACCTCCTAAACCTCAAATCCCAGGCTTCCATAGTATGCTGCCATAACAGTTACAGTGAAATCATAATCCTATAACTGTGTAAGGGTCAAAGGGCACCTTATCAAATTCCTTTCCCTAATGAATGCAATTAAAGAGAAAAGTCTTTAATTTGTGCCAACATGCTGGACCTCCTCACTACATGAAGCTTGCTTGGCTGTGTTTTAGTGAGTGATAAACGACATTTCTCCTCAGCAAAACTTTTGAGCCACGAGTTAATTTCTTATATTTTTAACATTGAATATTATTATTCCATAGTAAAATGAATATTATTGCTCACTGCATTGAATTATGTGGAACCAAAGTATGTATTATTATTAGAGCTATGCAAGTGGTTCATTCTAAGGCCAGATTCTAGATCTGATTGTTCTGAATGGTCCAAACAAAGATGAGTCCCAGTGTAGGTTAAACTCCAGTTCTGATTGTACTGTCTTGGAATATTTCTGGGAGAGATGTTTTCCCATGGGATAAAATAGCCCATGGGCTATTTTCCACACAGTATTTTGAGGGAATGATCCATGTCACCAAATTCTCCCCCCCCCCCCAATGGATCAGGGATTCATTTGCTTCCTGAATTAGTATATTGTTTGGACTAAGATCATGCACTGTCAGACATAGCTACTTTGGCTGATGCAACACATCCCAAAAGCAGCTTCTTTACTAGCTTGACCTCTTAAGGATAACAGTCCTCAACCAAAGAATTGGAAAGAATTCAGGCACTTGTGATGTTCAAATTTTATCTGCCTTCCCTTACAACCATTGATCAACTCTTTAAAAGGGTCACTGCAAGATGGTGTACCATCAAAATCCCACCCTGTACCTCTGACTGCAAAACAGCACAAATAAAATTCAGCCACTAACAAAGACATTGCCATTCGTTTTCCCCAACTAGAAATCTTATTAAATGCTTGCCATTAATAGATTATTCACCCATGAACCACTCTTTAGTAATCTGTTTTCCATTTAGGTGCTAACTCAATTCTAGCTTCTTATAAACAAATTAATCACCAGTTCCTTATTTTCCTTTCCTACAATCCTCTTAATATATCCTAGTAGCAAATGAAAAGTTCAATTGATGCTGTTCTTGTGTTACCTTTTTTATTACAGCAACTATTTACTTCCAGAAAAAACACTGTTGCTACAAGAACACCAGTCCTCCCACCCCCAGCATAATAAGCATTCAAAGATTTTGCATTTGTACCAAGATAAGATCTAAATTACAGAATGAGAACATTAGATGCTGACCCTTTACATCCTGTGCAGACATTTATTAAATGTAGTAAGCATTAACTTTGGGAGCATGGGTGTCATGTGTACTAGCCATTCAGATATACCTAGGGTACTCCACCCATGTTACATCTTTATGGTAATCATTTCCTTAAAAAACCACAAACAAAGTTAAAAACTTGACATTATACTACATTTCCTTTGACCAGTAGCTGGCCACTTGGAGTGCCTCTGGTGTCACTCTGAGAAGGTTCTCCATTGTGCATGTGGCAGGGCTCAGCCTCATGGTAGTAGTAGTAGTAGTAATGATAATAAAAATAAAAAAAAACTTTATTTATACCCCACCACCATCTCCCCAAGGGGACTTGGGGCGACTTACATGAGGCCACGCCCATCAGTACAGTAACACAATGTAACACAAGATAACACAAGAACACCAAGAAAAAAATACATAAAATACAAAACCAATATAAATAAACAGCACAACACTATAAAATCAGAACATTAAAACACTAAACAAGAGCACAGTGGGTAGGGCCAATTTCAAGATAAAATTTTAAAACCACTGGGTGATAGGGCAATTAAATATATCAGGACAGGGGATCCAGGGGATAAGGTAAGATTTAGTTGCACAAACCAGAAAATAAAGTGCTTCTGAGGGCCTTTTATGCAGAGTTTGGTTAGGAATTATCTTACATTTAATCGCTGAAGGCACACTGGAACAGCCAAGTTTTCAGGCTCCTCCTAAAGATTGCCAGGGTAGGGGCTTACCTGATATATCAGGGGAGCGAATTCCAGAGCCGAGGGGCCACTATAGAGAAGGCCCTCTCCCTCGTCCCCACAAGTTGCGCTTGTGATGGAGGCAGGAACGAGAGAAGGGCCTCTCCAAAAGATTGAAGAGAACGTGTGGGTTCAAAGATGGAGATGCGGTCGCGCAGGTAGGCTAGTCACAAACCATTCAGGGCTTCGTAGGTAAGAACCTGCACCTTGAATTGGGACCGGAAGATAAACGGCAGCCAGAAGAGCTCATTAAACAGTGGGGTTGATCGCTCCCTGTAATTCACACCAGTTAGTAGTCTGGCTGCCACTTGTTGGACCAGTTGGAATTTCTGGGCCATCTTCAATGGCAGCCCCATGTAGAGTGCATTGCAATAGTCCAATCTAGAGGTAACTAAGGCATGGACCACCGTGGCCAAATCCGACTTCATGAGGTACGGTCGCAGCTGGCAGTGGTCTGTGGTTTGCTCTTCTCCACACCTGCATGTCACGGACTCTACTTTGTAGCCTCATTTCTTAAGATTGGCTCTGCATCTCGTGGTGCCAGAGTGTAGTCTGTTCAGTGCCTTCCAAGTCGCCCAGTCTTCTGTGTGCTCAGAAGGGAGTTTCTCATCAGTATCAGCCACTGATTGAGTTTCCGAGTTTTAACCTGCCACTTTTGGATTCTCACTTGCTCAGGTGTTCCTGCAAGTATCTCTGTTGTAGATTTTAGGAAGCTATTTCTTGATTTAAGACATTGGCGTGCTGGCTGATATCCCAATAGGTGATGGGCCGGAGATATCAATGCCTTGCTTCTTTTATTAGTGGCTGCTACTTTCCGATGGATAGTGTGATACTGGCTAAACAATATAATTTCTCCAGCAATGTTGGGCGTAGACATCCTGTGATAATGTGGCATGTCCCATTTAGAGCATTATCCACTGTTTTAACATGGTAAGACTATTCCACACTGGGTATGCAGAGCAGCAGAGTAGCAAAGCGCAAGGGTAGTGCTTCTTTTAAGTCAGGTATTTTGGTGTGCTGCAATACTCCAGTGGGATTCCTTCCCAGGTAATCTTGAGAGTTTGATATGATTGTCTGTTCTTAAGATGAAAAGCAGATGGGAGGCTTCCTGTGTTCTGATTTGATAGAATGGGGAAAGTGCGGGGGGAAACTGGGCAGTGACACTTCCCCCCATAGGATGGGGAAGAGAGTGATGCAGGGCATGGGTCAACGGGTTTCCAGGCTGCCTGCCGGATTTGCCCTGTTGCCCCACATATGTTCCTGCTTTTCCCCAGATTCTGGAACTCAATGTGATGTGGATCTTAGGGTTGCCCTAAGTCTGAAACGACTTGAAGGAATGCAACAACATCAATCCTGATTAATGTGACTATCTCATCAACCAAAATTAGGCCCACACTTACCACTGAAATACTGATAAGGTTATATTGGTTAAAATTGTTCTTCATTTTAAATATTGTATTGTTCTTTCACAGATTTTTTTTTGCATTCCAAATAAGATACATGCAGTGTGCACTGGAATTCATCAATATTTTTCCCCCCAAACTATAGTCCAGCTCTGCACCAATCTGAGGAAAGGACTTTAAAAAGTTTGAGGACCCTTGATCTACGCTGTAGAATTTATGCAGCTGGACAGCACTTTAACTGTAGAAGGAGAAGGGAGAAACCAGGGCTTTTTAAACGCAGTCAAAATAGTGAGACAACAGAGGATGAATTGGGACAACAGTTGGAGTGTATGTTTTTCTGAGCCTTTGAATAACAAGTGTATCTAATTACCTCATTGAAGTAACTTCCCAAAGCTGTGCTTTATTCTGGAGTTGTGGATGATTTCTCCTAAATGAAATGTAGTACCCTTAAAAAATCCTATTGTAATCAATTGAGAGAGTAAAATGAAATGCAAAAAGATGGTTCCAATCATTGTTGGGTTTGAGGCGATGGTGAGAAGAGGGAAAAAGAAAAGTTGCAAATAATGTCCCTGAATTCATTCTCTCTCTCTCTCTCTCTCTCCCTCTCCCTCCCCCCCCTCTCAAGCACCACAAGTACTCACACTGTCTCCCGATGGAAAGTAGCAATTACCTTCAATCTCTCAGATCTGCCGTAATCCCTGTTACACGCGTAGCTCATTGTGAGCGATGAGGCCTACTGTTTGCTGAGTCTAAAACCAAATGATCTTTCACGAGCAAAATTTAAACTTGAAATAGGATTCTCTGACTGTTTATTCCTGGTCTATTTTTTCCCCGTGTACTTTATAAATTCCCCAATAAGGTTCAGGCTGGCTACAGATGGTGTGGTGTGTAATGAGAAGGGCTCAGAAGCCGCTCCGGTTCCCAGGGGAGAGTTCTGTAATGGAACTAACTATGTATTGTCCACCTTATATACTAGATTTGATTTTGGACTATTTGCCCAACTGTGTTTGTTTATTGCTTCGCACTGGAGGGTTTCCATTAGCTCTAGGCTGATTGAACATAGGCTGCAGAGTGAGAAGGTTCTCCACATTTCCCCCCATTTCTCTTCAATGCTGATAAAATCCTTTTAGTTTCCTAACAATAAAGCAGTGCTTTCTACTCGACAAGTGGAGTTTTGCAGCCAGACCTGAGATTCCAAACTCATGATTAGATTTTGCTGATCAAAATTAACTTTAAAAATAATTCCAGGCTATATCCCTTCCTGATATGGGGGTTCCCAGATCTCAGAGTCTGCCCCTCCCCCCGCCACTTTCCAGTTTTCAGGTGAAGGATAAGGAATCTCATAATGAGTGCAATGTCTTGAAAGAAAGTGGATGTTTATATAATTTCCCCTTTTCTTAGCGTGTGTTTACACCATACAGTTAATGCAGTTTGACACTACTTTAACTGCCATGGCTCACTGCTATGGTATCATGAGTGTTGGCATTTTACAAGACCATTAGCCTTCTGTGGCAAAAAGTGTTTGTGTCTCACCAAACCACAAATCCCAGGTTTCCATAACGTTGTGTATTGGCAGTTAAAGTGATGTCAAACTGGCATTAATTCTATAGTATAAATGCACCCTTAGACTTGCTACTTTATCAGACAGGCCAATTTGTCTGTTGTACGCTGCTTCCCCTTCAATTTGGACATGGAGTCCCTCACAAGACATTCGGGCACTTCTGGTCAGACTCCATGCCAAAAAGGGAAAGCAAGCATCACATGCTGCCACTGCGGCAACATGGGAACCTTCCTGTGTTGTCTTCCCACCAATTGGGGGGGGGGGGAGAGAAGCCGGCCGGTGATGCGTCCCCTCATAGAATGATGGTCGAAGTGAGGTGGGCAATGCAGGGTGTACAGCAGCGGCTTCTCCACGCCCCTTGCCAGGAGCCCATGGATTCACCCTGATGCGAGGTGAATCCACTGGCCTTTTTGATGAGGTCTTTGGTATTTTATATTTAAATTGCATACCCTTTGTAAGCATGATTGATACTTAACTTACCATACTTAATGACATTATCTCTTCTAACGTCACCCTGGTAACATTGTTTAGCTCCTATAGGAGCAGAGGGTTGAATTAGATGTCTCTTGCCACTCTTTCCAGCCCTAAGATTCTATGACGTTAGATCCCATCCTTTTAGATCTCATGGTTTGGCGTAGTCATGTCCTGGCAACCCCAATTGCCTTTCCTATTGAGAAAACTGGGGTTAAGGTCAAACCCATCTAAAAACTAAATTGTGATGGATAGTTTGAACATATATAGTATTTCCTACCTTTCAAACAAATGGCTCAAAATGTACTGAACATTTTTCAAAACATAACAGACTTTAGAATGCATGTCTTTCTTTCACCCTACATTCACTTTCATGTCAGGGTCAAAATGTCCTTTCCTAATAAGTCAGCTTTCATCATATGGTTGTATGGTTGAGATTGTAGCAGAACAAAGCAAATTCTGCAAACTGGGTGCATGTTTGGGGGGGTGAGAAGGTAGATGCAGAAACACTTATTGAAATACAAGTCTCTAGTGGCTTTTAAAAAACAAACAAAAAGGCAAGTGTTATGGGATACAATGGGAATAAGAAGGAATGTTTGCAAATGTAACACTGATGTGAAATAGACTGAAATCACAAATAGGTGACATCTTTATGAGGACTACTAAAATAGTGTTAGACAAATGATGCAAATTTTCAGGTTCTTCAGAATTTTTCATCAGGAAAGGCAGTACCAAAACACAGAAATATAGAGAAACTAAAGATACAGTAAGTCCAAACCCTAGCCTGACATTTTATAAATGGTATGCCTTAGTATCCACAGGATAGACAACCAATGAAGAGAAGAGGTGTGGAAGTATGTGTTAAGTGTTTTTTTTTTGGATGCACAGTTAATGGTTTCTTTCCATCTCCACTAACTCATGTGATGGCAATTACCTTTGAGATCATGTCATTGTCTGTATTGAAGCTTGTGTGAAATAACACAAGAGCCTCTATATCAGCAAAAATGGAGATTACATTTAGCAACTGACTGATTCCCCTATCTATACCCACATGTAGTATTAATGTCCTGATGCTGAGAGAGCTCCAAAATATATCTGCTATAAATATATCTTGACATATTTTGCACAAAAGTTAAGTTGACTATGTATGGAAAAACCCATCACCACATAAATTTCCTTTGCTGGATTGAGATAAATGGAACCACCAAAGCCCATTAGAGTAACCAAGTCTCAGGGTACTGGCTAAATCTCAGGGAGTTTCTATGCCTCCCTTGGGATGCAAGAGAGGAGGCAAATCTCAGTGGCAAACACTGGGGGAAGACATTTTTTTTATTTTTCTATAGGATGTGGGTTTTTTGTTTTTATTTCATACTGTTCTACAAAATATCAATGGATTGTAGTAGTTGTACATGTGTTGTATGATACAATCCACTTTCATTTCATATTAACATAAGTCTTATTATATACATCCTTTAAAAATAACACTTAACTATTTTTTAAAAAAGAAATATTAAAGCCACTCATGTTAGCCACCTCTCACCCCTCCCTTCTACTACATATTTATTCTATACTATTATCTTTAACTGTGCCCACAATTTTCCTAATTTCTGTAACATGCTTGTGTTGGCTTTCTTTTTTTTAAGCCACACATTTTGTTCTTTATTTCATTTATTTTTATCATTCCCCGTATACATCTGTTATAATTTGAAATTAGACCTGATCATATAAATAATTATTTCAGTTTTCCAGCATGCATTTTTACATCTTTCCGTCCCCATGCAAATATTGCTTGTTCTGCCCGAATCATACTTTTGAACAATTCTTGTTCTTTTGGTTTGATTTTGGTATCATCTATTACTCCCATTAATAGCATATCTAAATCTATCCATAGTGGCACTTTAAATATTTTCTCCATTGTTTTCCTTATCCTCTCCCAGAAGGGAGTTACTTTGAGCATTCCCATCACATATGGGAGTACCATCCCTTATTTGTCCTACAATGTCAACAATTGGGCTTAATCCTTTTGTCATGTATGATAATTGGGCTGGGGTTCTATACCATTTTAATATAAATTTCCTTTCCAGTTCTTTGCACTTTTACATGTTAATATTCTTCATCCCCTTCGTTATATCCTGTATTGTTTGGTTCATGAGTGGGCCTTCATTTTATAAATTGTTCTTACCATTTATTTATTATCCTTAATCATTGATTTATATTATTCCTTTCACCCCTTCCTCTGATTTCTCCATTTTTTTTAAAAAAAAACAACAACAAACCTCCCCCAATTTATCCTCTTTTATCTTTTCCTCTTATTTTCCTTGTTTTAAGTCAATTGTATAATTCTAATAATTTTATCCAATTCTTATTACTCATCTTTCCTATTATCCTACCCATGGGAATTAATTGACCATTCAGGTCATACATAACTTTAATTTTGTCGAATCCTTTACTTCTTATTTCCTTCCACCACTTTGGGTCCTTTTCTTTCTCATATAAACTTTCTAAAAGTGTCCATTTAGATATTTATGCCATCCATTTCGGTTGCCATTTTATCCATATTTCAAGCACATTTTTCCTAGAGACGTATGACTTTTTTGTATGTTAGACTGCTTGTGAACACTCTATACCTTCCCTATGAGGTGATTTTTAAAGCCAAGAATCCCCTCTCTATCCATTTCCAGTTGGCACCAAGGCTACCTGGATAAGAACAAAGGTGTTTGGATGTTTGCAGTATTTATTCATCAAAGAGCAAGGCTAAGGGGAGAGAGCTGGTAGGTAAATGCCTCTGGAGCCATCCTACCAAAACAGAGAGGAAAAATAAAGCCACAAAAACTGGGGAATAGTTCTTGGGGGCAGTTCAGGCACCTCCCACAAAGCTTAGGCAGACTGAGTAAGTGAAAACACTCATAGGTCAGATGAGGCCACGTGGGCTGTGAACACTAGTGGGAATGTTGGAGTTTCTTATTACATTTGTTACCTGCTTGTCTACTGAAAAATGTTGTTGTCCCCTTACTCCCTGGGTTTTCATGCTAAATTATGTGATTAACTGGGTTTCATGTCAACTTTGGACCATTTATATAAATGGCCCTCATTCCTGTTTGCACAGCCAACTGACCCTGAAGTGGTAATAGCCTCCTGGCCCTAGTTTACCCCACCACTACTCCTTAGCTTTGGAC
Organism: Anolis apletophallus; assembly: GCA_030556195.1. Lineage (NCBI taxonomy): Eukaryota > Metazoa > Chordata > Lepidosauria > Squamata > Anolidae > Anolis > Anolis apletophallus. Next base: position 151,422,343 of record JARBWK010000002.1, read on the forward strand.
CCTCAAAACTCAGAAGATGTGTTGCTATACCTACCAAATTCAAATACGTGTCATTCTCATTTTGACACTGTTCTTGGGAACATGGTCACCTTAATGCCACAATTTCATGATCCTAGCTAGTACGGCAAATACACAACTGTCAAATTTAAATTTCACATACACTCCCCAGTTAATTGGGACATCCATGGATCTGAATATGAAGAAATTGTCCCTTGGGCTTAGTATACATGGGAATTTTATAAATTCCTTTTGAAAAATGACACCTCCCTGAACTAAGGATCATACAATCTAGCATAAAGAAACAGCAGATTGATGTCATTGTTCTTATTTCTAAAGATCTACTAGCTTAAGTACCTGGTGTTGCCGGGTTAGGTGTTTGTAATGCTATTTATTAGAAAAAGCCATTTTCTGAGTTTGGATTTTATGAATGATCCCATTAGAAAATGCATAACCATATAATGGGACCATTTATATCAGCCTTGCTCTATTCCATGTTCTACCTACATTGATCAATTGCAAATGCTCTGAATAGCATGCCAATATCCTTAGTAGATACAAAGGACAAACACACCTTATACTGGCAATTTCAAATCTAGCTGCCCATGATCTAAGCCAAATATGGCATGTTCACATGATCCAGCTTGACTAGGGTTAATTCTGCCCTGATAAGACTAAAAATTAGCAGCATTTTTCTAGATATTTGATATGATGGTGAAATATCATTTCTTCAGTGGGAAGAAAACCTACCGCTTAGTGAAGTAAAGAACATGAAAATTAGTCATATGTATGCAGTTAGGTCAGCTACTTTGGGGGAGGGAAAACCACACATGCATAAGAACAACTTCATAAGAATCATCATTGACTTTCTGTGCAGTTAATAGAAGGAAAACAGCAATGTATATATTTCAGGGATGAAAATCTGATGATGAAAAGATTTAGTATTGATATGACATTTAGAATTTTAGACTAAATAGTTTGGTACAATTTTATCCAATTATATTTGTTAAGCATCAGACGTGATCCTTCCAAGATTAAAATACAGTCTATGACATTAATTGAAATTGCAGAATTAAGGGTGATTTTTTCATTTAAAAACATAAGAAGCTGCCTACGATTGAATAAAACCTTTAGTCTCTGTGCTTTTTTTAACGTGTCAAATGCGACTTGAGAAACTGCAAGTCGTTTCTGGTGTGAAAGAATTGGCCATCTGCCAATGTTGGAGGCTGCTCTCATGTCCCTGCATGAGAAGGTGCAGCTGACCGATGGGAGCTCACCCCATCTTGTGGCACAAGAGTTTAACCCATTGAGCCACCATAGCTCTACTGCTCACTGGTAGTTCTAGTGAAGTGCGATGGTGAATCTGCTCATGTACAAACCTTAAAGGAGCATTCCAAAAGGCTAAAACTATTTTGGATGGCTCCTTCAAAATACAGATTGTAACGTAAATTTATGGTAAAACACATACCTTGATGTTAACAGCCTTGTTCAGGTCTTGGAGACTCAGGTCCATGATATCTTCATTACAAGCACTGCTGGAATCACAGTGGATCACTGCAGATTGCAGCGATCTCAATGGCATCTACCCAGGTGTCATGGGGATCTGTCACCCAATGCCCTGCCCTGCCCTGGCTTCCCCGCTACCTCATCACCCATTGGTGGGCTTGCCCCATTGAGGGCAATGTAACATAGAAAGCTTCCTGTGTTGCCGGCGGTGACTTCTTTCAGTGGTGACTCGAGTTCTGCAACAGTTTTGCCATGAAGCTGTGCCCTAAGATGCTTCTCTGTGTGTGATGGGAACCGGTGGGCTCAGTGACAAAGCTGCTGCAAAACTGGAGATGCCGCCGAAATTTTCCCTGTGTGAAGAGGTCCTTTGTATGCATATGTAATGCAGTCTTTTCCTTTTCCAAGTACCTTCAACTTCATCATCTTTTCTAATGAGTCATGTCATCTTTTGATATGTTTAAAGTACAATAGCTTTAATTTAGTCATTTCAGATTCCCGTGAGGCTACAGGCTTGATTTGCTCCTGCATTCACTTCGGCATTCACATGTACCAAAACTAAATTTGTTCTTGGACTCATTTAGCAGTGGTGCATTGTATCCAAGGAACTCACCTCCATTTGATTTTCATCTTGTCAACTTTCTTCAATTTCCAGCTATCTCAACTATGCAAAGAATTTGGAAATGCTATGGCCTGAATGAGTCTAAATGTGCCATTTTGGTATATAATGACACATTTTAACATTTGAGAAGCCCAATTCCTTCAAAGTTACACTTCCAAGCTCTAGTCTTCATCTGATTTCTTGACAACAATCAATTTTTGATTTATCGCTCAATCTAGGTACAGAAAATTCACTTCCTCCTACACATTGATATTATAGCTGTAATTTATTTCGTTATTGAATTTATAATCTTTTAAAATAGGATCAATGTGGCTTACAATATTTTTTTAAATATGCAGCTAAATACAAAAGTTGAAAAAAGGAGTTAAATATCACTGCTATCAAAATGTGATTAAAGACAGTTTAGAACATTTCAAACATATTTTAAAATACCACTTACACATACAGATGCACACACTTTAGTTCCCTAATTAAAAATAAAAATTCAAAGATCTGACTGACAAGAGCTTCTATTTGGTTGGACAAAACTATCAGTTCCACCTGCATTTCAACATTTAAGTCCCAAGTTTTTGCACTGAATTTGCAAAAGAATCAGCAGGATGTGGAAAGTTCTTAACAAAACCCATGAAAGTAAATGAAATTGTTATCCATTTTAAAGACCTTTTATTGAAGTACAAGGAACCAAACATTCCAGTAGTACTTTCCTGACTTACTTAGGCGATCCCTCATAGTCTGAGAATGATGGCCCTCGAAGTGTAGCATCTTGGCGGTGGAAATGTAGGTGGCTGTGGTTAAATTTCTTAATCTGCATGTTTTTATGTAGTGAGGACATCAGTTTCCAGGTGGAAGGTGGTCCTGGTCAGGGTTGACAATAAAATGATATCAGGAAGGCTTATTATAGGCTTCTATGGCCTCTTCTACACTGCCATATAATCTATATTATTAAAGCAGATAATCCACATTATCTGCTTTGAACTGGAGGATCATAGGAGTCTACACTGCCATATAATCCAGTTCAAAGCAGATAATCTGGATTTCATATGGCAGTGTAGAAGGGACCAGAGAGTCGGAATAAGGCAGTTTCAATGACATTCTATATCAGCCACAATTCACAGAGTGGTCTTTTGCACACCCTCACTTTTCAGCCTCAACGTTAATATGGGACAATAGTGCCCTGCATTAGAAGGCTGTTGTAAGCATTGCAATAATTGAAACTGCAGCATGAATGCCAACGATTATTAGTATTATTATTACGGGAGTCCAGCTGGTCCTTGAATAGTATTCACTGCTTCAAACAATGTGGCATTTAAAAAGATTTTCTTTTCCAGGAGATTGCAGTATAAGCTGTTCTTGCAGATCAGATTGATTCCGAATGGGAAGAATGAAGAAATTTCCATTTTCAGGCCTTTTCTGCTTCACTTTCACTTTTCTGGCACGTGTTTCTATGTGTGTACAGACTACTTTGGGGACCTTGCACAGTAAGTTACAAAGATGGAGCATGACAGTCACAATAGCGCACACTATTAGCTAGCCCTCAACTCTATTACAGTTCTATGTTTGGTGACACAGAATCAAGAGACTCAAGGATACAAGGTCGAAGGTAGCAAAACATTACATTAATCTGTTCTGTTTGCAGACACCAGTGCATCAATCTCCAAGCCTAATATAGTTCACTGTTTAATTATGAAACACCAGAACTAAGTATATAATTAATAAAATGTTACTTTTTAAATCAAAAAACATATATCAAGGGGAAAAGAAAATAAATAGATGGTGAGGTATCGCTTCATTTAGCCTCATTTCCCTTCTTTTATTAACCCAGTAGTTATTGGGGAGAAGTACTCTGCTTAAATTGCTCATAATAGTACAAAATTACTAGAAGGCATCATGGTAAATTGTCTCTCTTTCTCTGATTATCCCTATGAAAGCAGTGTCGGAAAATCAATCTAAACAGCAAAATTAATAAACCAATACAATTGAAAGCATTTGGCTGATAGGCTCAGTGAATGAAAGCCAATGCAATAGGTTAGCACTGTTTCTGGAAATATGCAGTCAACACAGTCTTAAAAAGACAAATAAGTTTATTTATTTTATTCAATGTTAATATGTGAATATTGGCAGTGTAAGGTGATATGCTAAGAGTAGGTTGAATTCTGAAACTCATTTTGTAGATCTAGATCTCTTTCCTATACATGGGCAAAGCATTTTCAATCACTTTAAATGCTGTGGTTGTACCCTATGGAACCCTGGAAGTTGTAGTTTGGGGAGGTGTAATATTCTGTGGATGAGAATTCTAAATAGTCATCCCAACACTAGAGATCCCAGGATTCTGTAGGTTAAAATGGAACCATAGTCGTATAATTGCGCAGTGTGAGATGGCCAACAGATATAGTTCTTTGATATCACTTTAACTGGCATAGCTGCATTCTTTAGAATTTTGGGATTTTTAGTTTGTTGAGGAAATAGAGCAATGATTCCCAAACTTTGGTCCTCCAAGTGTTTTGGACTTCAACACCCAGGAGCCCTAACTACCTAAAAATAGTCAGCAATTATGGGAGCTGAAATATAAAATATCCCAAAGTTTGGGAAACACCGCATTAGAGTCTTCTGGTTGAGAATTCCAAATGTCTCTCAAACTTCAAATGCCAGGATTCCATTGGGTGCATCCACAGCCATTAAAATGGTATCATAATGCTATAAATTCATACTGTGAAAGGATCCTAATACATTGCTTTTAACAGAGTGGGAGATAGAAACATAAGGATCAGATTCACGAGGCTGATGTATGTCATCAATTGCCAACTGAAAAGAAAGCTGCTATTTTAAAAATGATGTTTAAAACATATCAAAATATTATGGCCAGTTTTCACATGCTCTACTTAAATAGGGAACAGAATGTGTATGAGCCAAAATCGTATCTGAGACAGAGGGATAAATGTTTTGATCATAAGCTGGCTTTGGTTGTAGGTAGACAGAACGCTTTGAGGAGTTCATCTAATAGAAGTGAGGTTTTATTAATGTGCCATCTTTTTAAAAAAATCATATAGTGACTGCATCTTTAACATGGCAAGTAGGAACCATTTTCAAGGCAGTAAAGTGCAAAGTGATAACCGGAGTTATTTGCAAAGTGTACGGAAAAATAGAACACAAAATGGAAACCATAAGAAATGACAAAAACAGCACCTAATGAAATCAAGATAGAAGCAAGGAAAATCAGGATTATATATGACTGGAATAATTAAAATATCTTTAGCTAGAGTGAAAAGACTATAATGTGTGCTCCAGGTGAGTCTCTATGGGTAGGGCATTCCACTGATAGGGCACCATGATTGAAAACATCCTCTGTCAATCATGAAGATACCCTACTGGGAGGAAGGGGAAAATGTTGTGATGGAGGAAAAAATTCGGAAGGGAGGGCAGATTTTGTGACAGAAAAAAAAGAAAACAACAAGAACAGCTGAAGGCATCTCATTATCCTTGATATTGCCGTCTTGTACATAATTTACCTTCACTGAATTCACTGAGACTGAACTTTTTGTGCATATGATTGCATCAGTACAGCAAGATCCTTCATAACAGTATAACCCATATCCAGAGTTTCATTTACCTCTTCCCAGGGGGAAAAGATCTCCCTAGGAATTTTCTAGGTCCTCAAAGGTATTCTATGGTATGCTTCCCTGGAGTTTACCATAGAGTTGTATAGGAGAAACTAGCAAAAATCCAAAGAGTATACCTAGGTCTTCAATAACGCAACTCTATGGTATGCTGGGAGCAGCAGTCACAACATTTAATGGTGTTCAGCAGTATCAACAGTTTCACTTATCTATCCCCTGTCGAAATAGGATTTTACCATACTTCTAATTTCTTAATGTGTGTTGCCCGAACACACATGTGCCCAGATGGATTTCACAAACATGAATCTGATCACATTATCTGCAACCATCATTGCATAATGGATATAGCAGTAGTACCATCTTTCTTGACTGGAAGCAACCACAGGATGCTTCAATCAAAAGTTCATCTCAGCCAGAATAGTGTCAACTTAGACCAACTGTTGAACAGATAATCCCCATGATGACTACTAGACTCTGATGTGACATCAACGGTAGCAGCCCCAGCAATTTTTTGCTCTTTGCCTGACATTGACGAGGACTATGAACAACTTGTGCAAACACTTGCTGGAATCAACCAAACAGCCACAACCCGTGCCTCTTACCATGCCTTGGAAGAAACAAGATGTCTGTTAGAGATAAGAAGAAACACCAATCAACCCTCTCCTGAATTTCACAAATTATCCAGGACATGCAAAGAAGCAGTTGATTGTGATCATAAAAATTATGAGAAGTCACGATTGCTCTCCACAGCTCAAGCCAAAAGGAGTCTCAAAAAGACTGCTCATGATATGACCAAGTATAGATCAACAATCTCGTGTTTAAAGACCAGCAAAGGCAACCAAGTCACTTCCAAATTTCTCATTGAGCAGGAGATGCAATTGTTTTACATCAATGATTATTTATGTTTGTAGTGATTTTGAGTTTTATTGTTCTGTCATATTCTTGTATTGTGAGCAGCCATGAACAGATGTATGTTTGTAAGTGATTTAGAGTTTTATTGTACTGTCATATTCTTGTATTGTGAGTAGCCATTAGTAGATTTATGTAGGAAAGCAGCATACAAATATCACTACTATTATTGCAAATACTATTACATCTGTTTCATTTTTAAAGAAAAAAGTGGCCAAACAGTCCATCGGTGAAGCACAGAAGATTCCTAGTTCAGCTCCAAATATTTCAGCTTAAAAGGTTCAGAGAGTTATTGGAAGAAAATACATCCACCTGTAGATGAGTGGATCTCTTTCTTCTACCTAAAGCAGCCATCAACACAAGTGAATAACCAACTGACCGAATCTGTACCAGCCTTCCAGCTAAGGTCTCTTTAGTGTCAACTCTTCAGTAATGTGCACACCTGTTTCATCTGGCAAAACATTTCTTATAATGTGCCCAAACAATACATACATTCATGACTACTTTGAAGATGATAACACCAGACCTGGTAACCCAGTAAGAAAAAGAGGAGTCAAGGCAATATGGTCAAGGTATGATACCGTTTAATACCTGTTTGAACCCACCCTATTATTTGTATGTAGACAGCCATGAAATGTTCATTCAAGGCCAAGATATTTTGGTTTTAGAACATCCAGGAGTACTTTGTTCTTTCTTTTTCCTCAGAAATATATATAGATTCCTTTGATGCCTAAAATGCTTAAAGATAGGGCCAGAGCTGTGCTGCATAAGACAGCAAGGAAGTGATAAAAGGAAAAGTAGTTTTTGATATCTTAAAAACTAATTTGTTTTAACACAATCTTTCATGGACTACAAACCACCTCTTCAAATGCATCTGCTTCAGATACTGAAACAGCAATAATATCACTTTCAGATACTGGAACAAATTAACAAGCTTGTCTCAAGAAAGTGATATAAGATATAGCTTATTCCATTAACCACATAGCAAAGGTAGTCAGCTTTTTTGAATCAAAACTTTCATAAACCTCAGCCAGTATAGCCAATGATCATACAAAATAATGGAATAATATTGAGAAAGCCCTGCTATCAGTGGGGAGGGATACAGGATTAATGGTGGATCATAACAGATTGCATCATGTTTTGAGAGTAATCAAGAATTCTTCTTCGAGAGCTCTGTGAATGCACACTTATGAAGTTTGCGCGCCAGCGCGGGCTTCCCAACGGAAACTTTTCCAGTTTGAAACTTTTTGGCGGTAGCTCCGCCCCAGCTGACCCGGAGGGCATAAAAGGCGCTCCAGCGCCCACGCCATTCCTTTGTTTTCCGCCACTTGGGCAACATCGAAATACGGCTGGTTGTGTGAGCATAGCATGTCCACAACCAGTTTCAAAAGGTGTTTATCCTGCGGTAGCAAGATCCCGGACTGTGACGGTCACTCGAAGTGCCTTCGGTGTCTCGGGAGGGACACGTCGTTCCTGCCTGCCGGCACTGCCAGGCCTTCTCGACCGCCACTAAGAGCGAGAGCCCGCAGGCTTCAGGCCTACCTCACGGAGCGTGCTCTCTGCCCTCCACAGATGGCGACGGCTGTCCCATCTGCCTCCTTGGGATCCGGGCGGCTGCTTCGGTCCCCGCTGCGTCGACCGCTCGCCCGGCCGGAAGCGTCCGCAGAAGGAGAAGAATTCCACCAAGTCTGTCTCCCTCGAAGACTTCAAGACTTCGGTGTCGAAGAGGCCCTGCACCGTAACCACCGAAACGGTCCAGCTGCCTCCACCTCGAAGAGCTTCGACAAGCTCGATGGCGCCGGGCTCTCCCAGAGGTCGGCCATCTCGAGGACTCCCTCCGATCGGGCTATGGAAATAGCTTTCCGGAGGTCGAGTGAAGAAGCCCGTAGAGCCCAGACCAGAGGCCTGGTTCCTGTGACCCTGGGCAAGTCTCTGGAGGCCGCTGCCTTGAGACCTCCTTCACCGAAGAGGCGCAGGACGCTGACGTCATCGTCTTCAGTCTCCTGCCCCGACTCTTCGCCTACCCCTGTTCTCGCTGTGGAGACAGGGGTAGAGCACCGTGTGTCACCAGAGAACTCTGTCCAGACCGTCGTCCTCGCTCCTCCGGGACAGACCTCGGTTCGACAGCTCTTCATGACCTCGCCAGACAAAGGCAGGCAGACCACGAGGCTCTCCCTGGCCCCGCCAAGTGAACGCCCTCCTCCTGTGACGACAGAGATGCCAAACATCCTTCGACGTCTAGATCTCCCCTCCCCAACCGCAATCGCCCGGTGATCCCAGACACGGTTCAACCGTGGTCGGGAGACGAGATAGAAGATGGCGAGGTCCTCGGTCGATAAGATCGGGATCCATCCTGTCCCAACATGGACAGAACGCCTTCCCATGCGGGCGGTGACGCGGAACCCTCGTCTTCCCCAACGGACAACGCGAGGGCTTTCGGTGAGCAGGTGGGCCGGATGGCGAGATCTCTGGGGATGCAAACCTACGTCCCCACGAGGTTCAGCGCTTGCCCCGTGTTCAAACGGGTGCAAATCGAGGACGCCCAACCACACCTTCCCATGCTAGAACCGCTAGGCCGAGAGTCGGCAGCACCCTCAGATCAGGAGGGAAGGAGGTTCGACACAACGGGTCGAAAGATCTACAAGGCCGGGCTCCTGTTGACCAAGATGGCCAACTACGGCGCATGCATGGCGGCGTACCACCAGATCCTCTGGGAAAGGGCTCAACCCTTTTTCCAGGATCTCTCGGGAGCAGCAGACGGCGCTTCTCTCCATCCCAGGAGGCGCAGTCTCTGGCGCACCACCAGATCCTCGTGGCCGCCATACGGCGGACACCTCGGGAAGCTGCTAGCCCACGGTGTCGCCATCCAAAGACACGCGTGGCTGAAATCCCTCTGGCCTTCCACTAACTCGAAGAAGACCATCGAGGATCTACCGTTCGATGCCCAAGGACTCTTCTTTGGGGGCACGGACTGACAGACTCAAGGCCACTCACGACTTTCGAGTCCTGACGGCGAAATTGGACCGGCCTCAACCCCAACCCAGGCCGAAGTACTACCAACGGGCTAAGTTTCAGCCCAGACAGCAGTACCGCCAAGCCCCAAGGTACTCGGCGCCTCAGCAGCAACAACAGCAGCAGCCGAGGCAGCAGCAGCAGCAGTCCAACAGGCCCCGACAGGGAACAAGTCACGACCTCGCCATAACAATGGCAATGGACAGTCCAACCGCCGCGTTTGACGGCGCGCTGACGACACCGCCTTGTCGCAAAGTACCGTTGCCACCACCATGCCTCCTCCCATCCTTCGACCTCCACCACCACACCCGCCACGCGGAGATCGCCTGGCCCGCTACATCGAAGCCTGGCGACGCATCACCTCAGATGCATGGGTTCTCCGGTTGTCAAGACGGCTATGCCTTGGAGTTCGACGAACTTCCACCCACGGGGTTCATCGCCGAGACACAGCCGTCCAGGGTGATCTTGGAGGAGGTCGACGCGTTGCTTCAAAAGGAGATTTCAGAGCTCCCCAAGAGCAAGGGAAAGAGGGCATTCTTCTCACGGGTATTTCACCGTGCCGAAGCCAGACGGTTCCCTGCGACCCATCCTGGACCTCAGAGACTTAAACGCGCACGTTTAGCCGAGGAAATTCAGGATGGTGTCAGTGTCGTCCATTCTCCGCTTCCCGGGCCAACGACCACTTTGCGTCGACGACCTTCGGGACGCATATTTCCACGTCTCGATTCGACCTGCTCATCGACATTTCCTGAGCTTCAAGGTGGCCGGAAGGGCGTACCAGTTCAACGTCCTCCCATTCGCCTCGGACAGCGCCTCGAACATTCTCCAAGTGCATGTCGGGTCGTGGCTGCGCACTTGAGGAGGCAAAAATCCGGATTTTTCCTTATCTGGACGACTGGCTGCTGGCGCCCAGTCTCCAGAACTCCTGCATCAACAGGTCTCTACGACCCTACAACTACTCTCCTCATTGGGCCTGCGCTCAACGAGGAGAAGTCCCAACTGGTCCCAACGATGACCATCAAGTTCATCGGCACGATATTCAACTCCGTCGATCAGCTCGCCTATCTGCCAGACGTCAGATTCCAGGCTCTTCGGCGCGAGATACACAGCTGCAAAAAGCCCGCCATCACGGCGAAACAGATCCAGGTGACCTTAGGCCACATGGCCTCTACAGTAGCTGTGACCCCATTGGCAAGACTGCGCTTCAGACCACTACAGCGCTGGTTCCTCGACCACTTCGACCCGGTCAGGAGCACCACTCAAAAAGTTATCCCTGCCAAAGACGGTCAAGGACTCCCTCCACTGGTGGGCGTCCAAGAGCAACGTGTGCAAGGGAGTACCCTTCCATACAGTGAACCCAGCCATCACAGTGATGACCGACGCGTCATTACAGGCATGGGGCGGCCATACGGGCACCCTGTCGGTCAACGGGCAGTGGTCGATGGTGAGAAGCTTCATCACATCAACTATCTGGAGCTTCTAGCCATCGCCAAGACTCTCCGGGCCTTCGCCCCCTCGTCACAGGAAAAGTAGTACTGGTCAGGACGGACAACATCGTGGGCCATGTACTACGTGAACAAGCAGGGCGGGGACGGGCTCGAAGAAACTCTAGCCCTAGCCCAGAGCCTGTGGGAGTGGTGTGTCCATCATCAGGTGACTCCCAGGGCCATTCATCTCCCGGGTGTCGTGAGCGAGGAAGCGGATTGCCTCAGCAGAACCAGCTGGTCGTCCCACGAATGGATGCTGCATCCGGACAGAGCTCCACCGTGTCTTTCAACGGTGGGGGTTCCCGGACGCAGATCTCTTCGCATCGCCGGAAAACAGCCAACTGCCAGTTTTTCGGTGCCAGGCTTGCCCGGGTGCACACCGGGGATGCCTCGGGACGCCCTCCTGCTCGACTGGACGACGGGGTTCTTTATCTATTCCCGCCGTTCCGCTCCTCCTCCGGATCGCCGAGAAGATCCAGCTCTCAGGGACCGATTGCATCCTCATCGCTCCCTACTGGCCGAGACAAGTCTGGTTCCCGACCCTGCTACACCTAGCGAGTCAGGACTACATCCCGCTCCCTCACCGGCCAGACCTGCTGACCCGGGAGAACGGGATGCTCCTCCACCCCGGACCTACGTCCCTTGCACTTGACTGCGTGGAGGATCCACGGCGCCAGATATCTCCCCAGCAGTAGCAGCGATCCTGGCAGCAGCCCACAAGCCGGCCACGTCAAAGGCGTGCTCGGCTTGCATCGCGCCGCTACGAGAGGTTCCAGGCTTCCCGATCTACCACCGTCTTCCCGCTGGTGGTCCCGTCGGTCCTGGAGTTCCTGGCACAGCTGGTCGACAGGGGGTCTATCCATGTCCTCGGTGAAGACCCACTTGGCGGCCCTCACCTGGCAGAACCAGCAGAGGGGCGGTCCCTCGCTGTTCCAGTACCCGATGGTAAAGAGGTTCCTGAGAGGTGTTAACAACACTCGTCCCCGGTGCACCCTCCAACGCCGGGTTGGAACCTGGATCTGGTGCTGTCCTGCCTGACATCCCCCACCGTTCGAGCCGCTGTCATCCATCGACCTGCGGCTCCTATCCTGGAAGGTGGCCTTCTTGGTCGCCATTGCTTGGCGCGTCGCCCTTCCGAGCTGGCGGCACTCCGTGTCGGCGAACCCTACCTGCTGTTTTTAGCAGATAGGGCCATCCTGCGAGGCGGACATCACCTTTCTGCCGACGGTGGTGTCTCCGTTCCACTTGAACACTGACATTGTGCTCCCGGACTTGGGTCTGGCCCGACCCGGGGACACGGACGCGAGGGCAAACGGCCACGACGTCAGAAGGGCCCTTCTGACCTACAAGAACCGGTCGGCGGACTACCGCCGATCGACCCGACTATTTGTGTCGTGCGCCACCGACAAGCAGGGCTTGCCGGTGTCAGCAGAGAGACTTTCTAATTGGGTAGCATCCTGGTTGAACTGTGCTATCAGATAGCCCGTCAACCGTGCCCATCTAAGGTCAAGGGGGCTCGACTAGGGCAGTGGCCACGTCCAACTGCGTTCCTCCAAGGGATTCCCTGGACCAAATTTGTAGGGCGGCCATCTGGGCCAACCCCTCTACCTTATATCTCATTACCGGGTAGACACCCTGTTTGGGAGGGAGGCGGCCTTTGGTCGGTCGATTCTTAGCCCAAAGACCCCACTAGGTGCTGCAGAGTAGTCAGCCCCAGATCTCCCTTGTTTTTGCACTGGTCGATCGACAGTTGCGTCGATCAAACCCCTCTTGTTCATTGCACTGTCAATGTTAAGTATGTGCCGTGCCCCAGGTAGGGCACAGTCTACCTGTTAAAGCGCTTTACCCAATTACGGGTAGGTTGCACCAGTTGTGCACCCTTTGTTCTCAGGTTGTGCTTGTTGCACTCACTGTTATGAGGCCTGTGTGCCTGACATGAATGGTGCTTGTTGCACTTCTGCTATGAGGCCTGTGTGCCTGGCATGAATGGTGCTTGTTGCACTTATGTTTTGAGGCCTGCGTGCCTGACATGAATGGTGCTTGTTGCACTGTGTTTACAAGTGGGAGCCTGCCTCCCACTCATATATTATGTTTAACATGTTATTTATTCAGGTTGCTGGTTGCAATAAACCTGTTCCTTTTTCTTAATCTGGCTGGTTTGTTCCCACCTCCTTTACCTTAGCTCGGTAAATCTTCATAAGTGTGCATTCACAGAGCTCTCGAAGAAGAATGGTAGGTTACATACCTGTGACCATCTTTCTTCGAGTGAAGCTCTGTGAATCCACACGAATTTCCCCGCCCGGCCCCCTCTTTTCTCAAACCACCCTTTCCTTGTTGCTAATGTGGCGTAAGGAATGGCGTGGGCGCGCTGGAGGCGCCTTTTATGCCCTCCGGGTCGGCTGGGCGGAGCTACCGCCAAAAAGTTTCAAACTGGAAAAGTTTCCGTTGGGAAGCCCGCGCTGGCGCGCAAACTTCATAAGTGTGGATTCACAGAGCTTCACTCGAAGAAAGATGGTCACAGGTATGTAACCTACCAGTATTCAACATGGTTCAGATTATTTCTTCTTTTTTTCAAACTAGAAGTACTTCGGTCACAAATTGCTGTCAAATTGACTTAGGGAAAGATTATGACTGAGAGATCATGACCAAAAAAGTAGTTTGGGTAATAGGAAACTATTTCTATGAAAGTTTGGATTGTTGGTAGTGCAAGCAGAGTAGATGATCCAAAGTCCCCAACAACTAGGGGCTTCATGCTACTACTGTTATTGCCCCCTTCCCACAAGTGTTACAGTAATGGTCTTAAGAGCAGGGATGTATCTCTGTCTTTAACACCTAGTGTTTAATGTTTATTCCAGCATCATTTTCTAGCCATTTGTAGTGAAGAGGTAGGGGACGGGACATATGCGAATCAATGCTACAGAGACCAAAGCACGTTCAAGCCAGAGTAACCTCCTCCCTTAAGTTCGAAAGGCTTCTGGTGGCCCAGCAGCACCTGTCAATAAGCCTGTTCTGCATCACACTTGCACAAAAAGAGTTCTGTATTTCTAATTGCTCCAAGACCCAACCACCTTCCTTTGATCTTCTTCCCATGGTGCTTAATAGAGGATTTCTTTTTCCTTTCAATAGAATAAAGTTTCTGAGAGAGTTATATTCAAAGAAGCAACCTGGCCATGTCATTACCAAAACAAAAGTAATTGTCCAAAACGTGAATAATAGAATCATAGAGTTGGAAGAGACTTCGTGGGCCATATAGTCCAACCCCCTGCCAAGAAACAGGACAATCGTGTTCAAAACACCCCCGACAGATGGCCACCCAGCTTCTGTTTATAAGCCTCCATAGAAGGAGCCTCCACCACACTTTGGGGTAGAGAGTTCCACTGCTGAACATCTCTCACAGACAGTTAGGACGTTCTTCCTAATGTTCAGGTGGAATCTCCTTGATTCACTTTGGCTTTCAAACCTTGGCTACTGGACAAACCTATAATCACTAGCAGAAGTGGGACTCATATAGTTCTTCAGATATTACCATTAGTCTCCAGCGACATAAGATGGGAACCTCAGTACAATATTACAGAAAGGACTACTCAATCCCACCACTTACTAATGAACCTGAAGGGACTTCTAAATCCTGCTATGAACATGAATTGGTCCTTTGGACCATTTTCAAATGCCAAATATAATTGGACCTTTGGCTTTCTTAACTTGTCCTCCAGTAGTCTTCCAAACCTAGGTATAATAAGTGGATCTTTGCAAGCAGGCAATACAAAAACATAAAATTATTATTGTTGCTGTTGCTGCTACTGCTACTCTTTATTATTTTGATAACATTGTTCTATGTAACAGGAGGAGTATGCTTGATTTGTAAGACTTTGATAAAATGGTTTTGATGTTCTAAAGGGATTTGTCTTTTTCAGTGGCTAGAGACTTGCTTTGCACATGATTCGATGCTGTCAGAAACAAACATAATATAAATTGTATCTAACAATTGCTTTCTTTTTTTTAATGAACATGGCTATAAAATGGGAGGAGGGAAAGGGCAGGCAATTCTGGAGAACTTCCTAATTATCTTCTTTTAAATCCTTTTTAAATTAGAATCACGGGCCTTATACAAATATGGTTTGGTCTTGCAGCTTATCTGATGGATTAGCAACAAAATAACTATTCACCAGCCGAGCTAGGGAAAGAATGAGAATGATCATTGTACCTGAATACTGAACAAAATACTTTTCAGGCTTGTTACTTAAACCAGATTGTTAATAAGTGTGCAAGTCCATATGAAATCTCTTGTATTTACATGATGTCACCATCTCTTTCAATGCGAAGGCATTCAGGCAAAAAAAGCAACCAAAAACAGGATACAGAAAGGCCCTCTGAAAGCGCATTCCCATGATTGCTGCCTTCAGGCTTCCACACCACACAGTACAAAGTTACTCTGTGTCCGTCTTTTTCTCTGCGTACTACAGAGCTATTTTCTGAGAACCGATTCATAACAAAGAATTTTAGTTTGTAAGAGCCCCAGCCTAGACTGACGCCATGGGCCTTTCCCCACCCCAAGAGCCTTTTGTTTTGTGCCAAAAGAATCGCTCCATTCATTATCCCCCCCAGATGCTTGGCCTGAAGGCAGAAAGAGTCAGTAAAAACAACAAGAAGCTGAGTTCTCCACCAGCCTAGGCTATCATTATCTACACAAGAGATGATGAGTTTGTAATGAAGTTGACGAGGCTTATTCAGACACTTGCAGATTGGCAAGAGGATAAAAAGTATCTTCAATTTTCGTGTTGTCTGATGTTGAAGTTAGCTGTCATCCGGCACTAGATTAGTCACACTTTGAGGCAGGGCTTTGGAGAAGGGGTCAGAACAAAGCTACTGTACTATGGTATTTCACAGTCAGAGGAACAGAAGCATAATAAATGTGCTCTGTAATTTAAATCAAGGAACTGCTGTGGGAAACCGCTGCCTCTTTCACTTGAAGAATTAGCGCTATGCACTGTGCTGCTTGACACCGCATAACGTATAAGAAGTCTGGACAACTTTGCTCTCAAAATGGGAATGAATGCCTTGATTATATTGGATGAGGCTCTTCTGAAATTGGCAGAAGAAAGGCTTCCCCTTCATAGAGGATACATTAGATTATGTGTGTTTTATGCTTCTTCTTTGCTGCCTGTTTTTTGGTAATTCAATTGAAAAATTGGTTAAACATGGATGAAATTTTAATTGGAAACGTTTCGCATTTAGGCAATGCAGATAGCTTTTGATAAATGTCAGTTTTTCTCCCCAGTGAAGATATATCCTTTAAGTAATCTGCAATTTGCCGCTTTGAATTGTTCTTAAATCAAGCCACATAAAATGTACAATTCAAGATTGGTAATGAAAAGAAATTGTTTATAATTGTGGTATGCATAAAGCTGTCATATTTTGGGGAAGCAAAGAAACTTGTCCTTTTGATTCTAACAAAATGGCCTTAAAATACTGCAGACTAAAGACACAATATCTGGGGGTTTTTTTGTGCGTGTCTGTTTTACAAGTCTGAGCAACCCTCTCCCCAATACAATTTATGTAGACTTCTTGGACATCGACTCTACTATCAAGTAATACCCTACATCAAAGGGCTTCTCAGTTATTGTCTCATCTACAAATGCCATTCAGACATAGTTTCAGCTAAATGCCATTGTCCAAGATGTTACTCATGAACTATCTCATTGTGGAAGGTGGTTTTGTTTTCTGTTCTCTTCCAGTTCCAGCTGGGTGGCTCAGAGAAAAGATGTCACTCATGACTACTGGTCTCTGTTTCTTCTTTGCTGTATTATGAAGACGATAGCATGATAACCAATGGTCCATGAAGGAAAAGAAAAAAAACAAAGAGGAGAAAGAGAGAGAGAGAGAGGAAGAAGGAGGAGAAGGAGGAGGAGAGAAAATGACTCAAAATAGTCAACATTGCGGCTTACTGTTCACTTTTCTGATCTGTTACAATCACCTTGACTCAGCAGAACTGTAGCCAAATAGAGGGAAGAAAATAAAGACATTGGAGAAAGCTTTGTTGAAGATCCCCAGTCTTGATGCTGATTATCGATCAGATGATTAAGGCAGATGAAGAGGTTTTCTGAATGTGAAGGCTCTGATTGTGTCTCTCCCATGTGCCCCAAAAGGGGCTGAGGAATCAATACTCTCAATCACTGTGGAAAGCATTTCTCTGTCAGTCACACTGACTGAAGTGATTAGAATTGAGTCATAAGACAATGAATAACTCCACACTAGCTTCCTTTCCTCTCTTTTGCACCTCATAGGGAGACTAATGAACTCTCTGAGCGAACTGGCTAAGAGAGTGGAGCTACCACTTATAACAACCACAGACAGATAAATTAGCATCCCAAGTACTAGAGCTGTTTTGCACCCGTTCAGTCATATATATGTATATCTAAAATTATATATATCGTACTAAGAAATTCAGATGATGATACAAAACATATTAAGGCAAGTAGCATCAGCAAACAGAGCTTTTCCTCACAGCATTAATGGATTTAATTATGGCTACTCTCATGCTTTCCCCAACATTTAGTGAGGGATTGCATCATTCTGCATACACATTAGGATGTCTGAAGTACTTAAATCATTAATGAAAAACATAGCAAAAAACCCCTATAGAAATGGGCATGCAGACATTACTACAGTCATAGAACAAACAATACAATCCATTTTATTTTGATTATTTATAAATAACATTTGAAATATTTATATATTTCCAATTTTTAAAATATATTTTATTGTGTTTCCCCCCCAATATATATACAGGTGTTTAAGGAGGGGTACAGTGGAGGTGGGGTACAGGTGTGGAGTAGGGTAAAAAGAGAGAGGTGGGGTGGGGTAATTTAAAAAAGACTTCCCAAGAACCTCCCATGGCATATTTTGAACATTGTTACAGATGTAATTTTTCATGATATTAATACAAAGAGAACGTATCTTACTTAATTTCACCATTACACATCATTCAAGTTTAAATTGAATTTTATACCCTTATTTTGTATATATTCTTTAAAGCCAGACCAGTCTGTTTTTTGTGTTTTTGCTATTCAACTTTTGTGTCAAAAAGTCCATTTGAATTATATCAAATATTTTTAAAGTCCATTCTTCTATCTTTGGTATTGAGTTTTGCTTCCACAGTTTTGCTAAGGTTAATCGTGCACATGTACTTAGTAGAAAGAACATCTTATCCTGATTATCAGTTAGGATTGGTATTGATACTCCTAGTAAATAATTCTGAGGGTCCAATTTAAATTTTGTTTTTAATATCTTCTGAGTTTCTCGATGTATCCCTTTCCAGTATTTAATGATCTTCTTGCAGCTCCACCACTGATGATAATATGTACCGTGTTCCTTGTTACATTTCCAAGTAAAGGACCACACAATAGAACTTGTTCGTACTCAATATACCATCATTATTAAAGATCTATAATCAAACCAATAGCATAGCAATCATACAGTGTTATACTCACGACCAAATACAATATTATAGGATTAGTGGAAGGACCAGGAGGGTCAAATCAAAGTCCATAAATGTCACAGGGTTTTATCCCAGTCTATAAATCCGTGTAGACAAGTGGAGCCGTTGAATTCGTAGTAGGGGCCGGGTTGACGGAAGTCACCGGGTTCCCGCTCCGTTTCGCGCTCACAGGCGCTTTTTCAAAACCCAAAATTATGATAAGGCATCAGAGGCATCCACGGTATCTAAAACATTAAATAGAGTGTCCAGGTAATAGCTAGCCAGTCCAAAACGAGGTGAATTATACAAATTACATACAAATCAATGACGCAATGATACATACCGATTAAGGCACGTGAAATCAGGCACGGGCCAAACTCAAGGGAGTATGGCACAGAGTAACAAAAGAACAGCATATTTAACACAAAACATGTAATTGATAATTAGTTACACCCGACATATAAATCAATCAAGGATTAATTGAGTAGATCTGAAATAGATAGGCCTTCATTTAACCCATAAGGGTGTTCGGTGGAGAGGGCGGAGATAAGGCGGGTTTCAGCACGTAAGAGTGCTAATTGATGATTAGAATGGGAGGTAAAGGTAATTTTTTCAATGCAGGTAAACTT
The DNA here is from genome assembly GCA_030556195.1 of Anolis apletophallus. NCBI lineage: Eukaryota > Metazoa > Chordata > Lepidosauria > Squamata > Anolidae > Anolis > Anolis apletophallus. The sequence goes on from JARBWK010000002.1 coordinate 151,441,593, forward strand.
GAGATCTTCGGGACGATGTTTGAAATTAAAACAATGAGAATATAAAACCGAATCCTGTTTGCCCGTTCTCACATTCGATTTATGTTCCGAAATGCGCAATCTGAAGGCTCTTTTTGTCTGCCCGACGTAAACAAAGGGGCGGGGACAACTGCATCTGAGGGCATAGACCAGCCCGGACGTATTGCAGGTTGCGAAGCACCTGACCTGGATTTCAGTATTAGCATGCTCGTTTCTGATAACACGATCACGGCTGATATTCCTACAAGCACTGCAATGGCCACAATCCTGAGAGCCGGGAGTGAGTGAGCTGGTTAAGGGACGCGAATCAAATGTGGAATGAATTAGAATATCTTTAATGTTGCGGGTGCGTTTAAGGGCTGTTAAAGGTATCTTTTCCAAACCAGGGATGTCCGAGACTAAATCCCAATACTTAGCAACAATACTCCTAAGTTGTGTGCTATGAGGGGTAAGAGTCAGGGGCCATACCACTCTGTCAATGGCAGTTCTATGTTGGGGTTGGAGTAATGACACCCTAGGTACATTGGAGGCCTTATCCTGAGCTTTAAGAAGAATGCGTCTGGGGTAACCCCTGTGAGAGAGATCCGAAATTAAAGAATTGGCGGCCCTCTCATAGTGGCCAGGAAAGGAACAGTTACGCTTTAACCGTAAAAGTTGAGAGAAAGGCAAATTCTCCTTTAAGGCAAATGAGTGAAAACTGGAGTGGTGGAGAAATGAGTTCCTGGATATGGGTTTCTTATACGTTTTGACCCGCAGGGTCCTTTCTCTCACAAATACAGAGACATCCAAAAAATTAATCAAGTTTAAACTGGTATTAAGAGTGAAATGGATGTCAGGGTGCCAAGAATTAATCCACCTGGTGAACTCCTGGATGTCAGTATTACATTTAACGACGGCAAAAACGTCGTCAATAAAACGGTAATACAATTTAACGTTCCTTGCCATGGGGTGGGGGGTGCCAATGTGTTGTAATTCAAGATGATTCATGAATATATTGGCGACGCTGGGCCCTAAAGGTGATTCCATAGATACCCCGGATTTTTGTAAGTAGAAAGTACCATTAAAGGCAAAGTAATTTAATTCAAAAACGCAATCTAAGAGGTCTAAAAGAAATTCTGTGGGTGGGGTTTGCTCAAAGCGTGAGTCCCATAATTCCTGTATAATGAATCTGACTTCATCAAGCGGTATGAAATTATACAAAGCAGTAACGTCGGCTGAAACTAAAATGTCTCCTTCTTCTAACTGAAAATTTTCTACCTTATTAATAAAATCAGTGGTGTCCCGCAAAAAGGAGGGTCCAGAAGAGGCATAGGTTTTGAGATGGGAGTCAAGGAAAGAAGCAATGGGGAAGATCATGGAATTACTGCCTGAAACGATAGGTCTACCGGGAGGAGCAGTGAGGCTTTTATGCACTTTTGGCAAAATATAGAACTGTGCTGTGCGGCAATGTGTATTGATAAGGAACCTGGTCAACTTATCATCAATGTAGTTCAATGAAGCAGCATTAAAAACTGTAGTGGAAATAATCTTAAGAAACCTGTGATAGGGGTCCCCCGGTAGTTTGAGATAAATTCTGGAATCCGCCAATTGTCTATTAACCTCAGCTACATAGTCAGATTTACGTAAACACACAAGGCTTCCACCTTTGTCCGAAGGCTTAAATATTATATCAGGGTGATTACCCAAAGTTTTAAGAGTATGTATATCATGAGAGGAAAGGTTAGCTCGTTTAAGATCATTGCGATGGTCAATCTTAAGGGCCTCCCTGGTTACAATACATATATATATATCTGTGGCTGCTGCATATTTTAAATTCTTCCCATTGGTGGAGTAGAATATTGTGACCAAGGTCCTGTGCCCATTTTATATGGCAGTCTTTAACTTGCTCTTCTTCTGTTGCCCATTGCAGCAGTTGTTTATATAGCACACTGATTTTTTTCCTTTTTTAAGTACTTGTTCCCAAAAGTCATTTTCTTCCATGAATCCTGTTTTTTTTTGTCGTCTTTGTATCCCTGATGAATTTGGTAGCATTGAAACCAGGAGATTTTTGGATGTGTTTGTCTTAATTCTTATTTAAAATAAGTTTTATTGAAGTTTTCAAAATTAAAACACATAGATATCTTCCTTAATGTTCATTTTCCTTTGTTTCTTCAAAGAGGACCAATCCGTGAATTCCATATTTTGCGACAAAGCTCTTAATTCTTCTATTGTTTTGATGTTCCAGTTGTTACTGTTTGATTTTTTTAATATTTGTTTATATGTTAGCCAGTTACCATCTCCTAATTCCCTTTGAAGTTGACTTCAGACTGCATTAAATTGTCAACGTCAATGTGGTCCTGGTTAGTAGCTTTTGGTTTTACATATTACACTCATTTGCACTACTACCCAGAATCTTATAGAATGGCCCTTTAATCATACCTTGATTTAGGTTGTTGAAGTTTTGGTCTAAACCATGTTGTTAGCCCCAACTGGTGTAGAACCAAAGATTTGGTGTGATTTTATTGTGTGTTAACTGAAAGTTCAGCAATTAATTCATTGGGGCTACTGTGACCAGGGGCAGATCCAGACAGCCTTTTATCCCAGAAGCATCCACACTTTAAAAACTTTGGGAATACTGTCTAGACTGCAGTATTCTGCTGTCCAGAACCGGAAATAGTGGGTTTAGCCCTCTCCTTCCAAGAAGGCGCAGAATAAATACACTATCTAATTAATTCGCTACAAACCATGGTGGCTGAATCAATGTCTGATTTAACAACCGACAACCCAGTCCAAAGCCTGTCATAGTCAAAACATTGATTACTGCCAAACCTATTGTCCAAAAGCCTGGTCCCAAAACCATATTTTGAGTTTTTTCCAAAAGAGAGGAGGGATGGAGCTGACCTAATCTTGCTAGGGAGAGCATTCCACAGGTGGGGAGCCACCTCTGAGAAGGCCCTGTCCCTCGTCCCTGCCAAACGCACTTGCGAAGAGGGCGGGGTTGAGAGCAGGACCTCCCTGGACTATCTTAAATTCTGAGGCGGGACATAACCTGGCTCAGGTTCATGGTCAAGTGCTGGAAAATCTTGGGGGAATTAGAGACTGTAATAATAAAAGTAGATCTCTGGTGCAGATGTAGCAAATACTGTAAGCCAAATTAGAGCTGGACACGAAGAGAAATGAATACTAGAGATGAAAGGGAAGAGTGCTCCAGTTCTGTGCCAAGCATTCCAGGTTAGACTCATTGTTAAGGTAAGTGAATAGTCAAATAAATTAGTTTTGTTTCAAGGATAAAAATAATGTCTAAAATCATATCATGATGAGCCTGGTTCCATCAATGCAATTCTAGAGCTTGTAGAGAGGGGGTCATGTATATGTGCTGTTACTTGCATAGTGGCTGATCCAAAGTAGCATTGAGCTTGACATACCATGACTGCATTTTCCCACATTTTCCCCCACGGATTCCATTTTATGCTATTGGATCAATTTTTGATAATATTGTTTTTTAAACAAATATTTTGGAGAGTAGCCAATACTGGCTTTCAAGAATCCACTGCAAGAGAGTAAATAATTTATAGGAATGCCTCTACCACTCCTCTTTTTGACTTCTATCAAACTCTTCCAGCTGAAGGAATAATAATTCTGTAGGGTATGTTTTTTGCACTTACACCTAACAGCCATAAAATAAAAGCAATTGCTTGGGCATCCTTTGTTTATGAGAAATCAAAAGACAGCTGCAGATCTAGTGTATGTCTCTCTGCTCTATTCATTTCCAGCTTCAGAAAGTCAAAATAGCATGAGGAGCCTGTGCTGTGCCCACTGTGCTTCATATACAAAGAGGATGTATGTAAAATCAAACTTTTTGACACAAGTTTTAAATTCGTGATTAGAACTGACTGGGTATGGAGCAATAATAGAATTTTCTTAGTTCTGTGTTTGGGCAAATGACCATTGGGGCTCAATACAGTTTCTTCTAGATCATTTATGAATACGTTAAACCAGGGGTGCTCACACTTTTTCAGCATGTGAGCTACTTATAAAACAACCACGTCAAAATGATCTACCTACCCACTACAAAAATGTGAAACATATAACACAATATCTGTTTTGAACTGGGTTTTCTGAGTCCACACTGCCATATAATCTGATTCAAAGCCGATAACATGGGATTTTATTCAGCTGTGTGGAAAGGACCTCAGATAACCCAGGACCGGCAGCACTTGGGCGGTGTCGGGAGCCTGTGGGGTGGGACTGAGCCTTCCTCCCACCCTGCCTGCGATCTACCAGGATGTCCTACGCGATCTACCAGTAGATCGCGATCTACCTAATGATCACCCCTGCGTTAAACAATGTAGGGGCAAGAATGCAGGCTTGTCTGACTCCTTTGGACATATATATTTCTCCAGGCCTAGGAGTCTTTTTTCTTTCAAAACTTGGTTCTTTCCCCCATAAAATCCCAGCTGTTGTTATATGTTTTGCTGTTCTTGCTGTTTTACTGCTATGGTTTTATTGCTATTGCTATTGCTATTTTATCTAATGTACTGTTTTTTATATGTTGTAAACCACCCTGAGCCTACCGGGAAGGGCGGTATTCAAATTGAAATAATAAATAAATGAAATAATTTATTTTTAGAAATGGAGTCTTTTTGACTTGTTGGATTGTTGAATACCTTGAAGATTTATGATTGTATTAATATTGCAATTTCTCAATTGTGATCTCAATCTCCACAATGCAGATAACAATTTGTGGCCATTTCACCAGTTAGTAGGCAATTGTCTGGCAATGAAACTTTCTGTACATAGCCAGGTTGGTCCTCAGGTGGAAGGCATTTCATGAAGTCTTATCAGCTTGATAGATGCTGCCAGTGATTATTATCTTTCCAAAACTGACGATCACCCACCACTAGACTTGTGCTAAAGTTTCTAAAGTCAGATTACAATTCATAAAAACTGTACTTCCAAAGTGATTTCGGCACTTGGGCATGGTCTGCACCAAAACTTTAAGAATTAAAACTTTCTCAATTCTTTTTCATTTGTATTTTGTAAATCTCAGAAGACTCCCTCTCAAAGTCAGCTTCATTTTCATAGCAAGCAAGCCAAGCCAAGCCAAAAAGCTCCAATTCCTCTGTAAATTAATAGCCTCTCACCATTCGGAGAGGGAAGCAGCAAGGAGATAGCAGAGTTTGCTAGGAAAGAAAGTACAGGACTATGGGAAATATAGTTTAGGAAGGTGAAGAGCCCCCTGCCAGACAATGCAAAATACTACATTTCCCAGAATTCTGCTCACATCAGAAAACCCCAATCAGGATAGGGGAGAGATTTGTCCCGCTGTAGCAGCAGCCACCCAGCCAGAGTTCCAATACATTGTTGAATCTGCAAAGAGGACAACTGACTGATCCTTTAGTGAGCAAATCTCTGCTGGACTGGAAAGAAATCCGCTTGGGGGTCCCTTCCAACGCAATAGGGGACTTTAGAGGTTGGATGTTCATCTGTGAGGAGAGTTTTGATTGTGCCCTTCTACCTGGAACATAACAGTTTAAATAATGTACCAGTAAGGCCTTCTCGCGAACCACCCTGAGAACTTAATGGGGGGGGGGATGCTGAAGCCCCACAACCCCCCCCCCCAGGCTACGGGCCTGGCCAGGACTGTGCTGCAGCCTCATAATAGGTCCTTAAATCGGGTAAGCTTAGCCCCCCTCTTCCTTTATCATCAATTAAATTTTGGTATGCTATCCTCGCTCTTTTTCCTGCCCAAATAAAGTTAGTAATCTCTCTTTTCCATTTCTCAAATATTTTTGTTCTTTTAATAATGGGTATATTTTGAAACAGGACTAGTATTTTGAGGAGTACCATCGTCTTTATTACTGCGATTCTGCCCATCCTCATTAATGGGATTGTTTGCCATCTGGTAAGATTTTTTTTATGTCTTCCCATGTTCTGACATAATTATCCTGGAATAAATTGATATTTTTGTTTGAGATCCATATCCCTAGATATTTTACTTTCGGTATAACCTCGCCGTCTGTTGCGGCCTCCAATTTCTTACGACTTTTAGCATCCATATTTTTTTGTACTAAAAATTTAGATATTTCCTTATTTAGAATGAATCCTGATACATCCCCATATCTTTGAATTGTATCCAATAGTTTTTAATACTTTGTAGTGGATTAGTTAGGATGCAGACTATATCGTCTTCATAAGCCCTAATTTTTAATTCTTGGCAACTGATCTTTAATCCAGTAATTTCGTTCTCTTCCCTTATCCTAATCCTTATGTAAAGAATATTTCTGTCATTTCATAGCTTACATATTTGTTTCCATTCTTTTTCTTGGAATCTTGAGTTATCATACAAACAAATGTTAAAGTTTAACCTCACAACAATCCTGTGAAAAACATTTAGAAGTGATAGAAAATATGTACAGCTCAAGAAAGCTTCATGGTTGAACTGGGATTTGAATACAGATCTTCATACCTAGCTATTTAGCCACTGATTCTCTTTGCTGTACCCAGAGTGAGCTATGTCTCAATCCCACTCTACCTACCTAAGGCAGGCTTCTGACAGGAAGAGACCCCAGGATAACCAGGAATTGATTACTGTACAAGAGGACAGTGAGCTTCGTTCATTTTTGGTACTAAGAAATCCTGCCTCTGCTCTGACTGATCTTGGGATTTTAGTAAAACAAAACAAAATCAAACAATGTAGATCAGACAACACCGAAGTCTGCAGACTCCTAGAAACATAGATTTTATGGGGAAAGTGAGTTTTGCGGAGTGATGGAGCGGTAGCTAGAATTTTATTAATGATATTGTTCTTCATACTCTTCTGTCCTCTTTTCCATATTCTGTATATTCCCTAATAATAATAATAATAATAATAATAATAATAATGGCCCATGCACAAAGTGGTTCACACACTATAAAATGAGGAATTTTAAGTAATATCTTTTTCCTACTTTCAGTAGTAATGTATGAAGCAGAACTTGCAGATATTGCCTAGATTCAACTCTGGAAATCAAAGGTCTTCTCTTCTTTAAGAGCTGCAAACCTGAATTCATAGAAGCAAAGAAAGAGAAACGGGGCTTTAAAATCATTATGCAGGGGGCAGAAAACATGCATAGGTTTGAATGGGATTTCTTTTTGTGGATTTGTGGGGAAAATGATATATATTTTGTATTGTATTTTTTTCATTTGTTTGTTTTATTAAAAAATTAATGATACTGTACTACTATATCATAGATACAGCATTTTTTAAAACATCCTTGCAAAAGGTCTGTGCTGGATCATAGCACATGGCATGCCCTCAGGACTGTAAGTAAATGAGCTCTTCTTGAATGCGATGTAATTTTGTCATGGCCTTGTTTAGAGAGAGGCCACATGAATGCCATCTGAGTGGGGCTGAAAGGATTGCTGGTGTAAGACAGGCTCCATTGGTCCACTTGAGAATGTCACCCCACTGTTGACATTTCTATTTTTGAGAGCGGGTTTAGCTGTTTTCAAGTTGTTATGATGATTAAGAAATTGCAACCCAAAGGTCCAGGGGGCATTTCTTAACCCAGCGGATCTAGGGCCACCTATTTGACACCAGCATCTCTTCTTGAAACTACCAAAAAAAAACCTGTCAGGAAGCTTGACAGATCTCTTGACACTCCTTGTAGCTCTCTAAATGAATGGAGGGGAGCTCGAAATTCGAATAGCTCTTGCCTTTTATGCAAGTAATTAGAACTTCTGGGGCTCAGGGAAAAGCTCAGTGATATGTTGTTTAGGATAAAAAATGATAGTTCTACATACTTCATTTTGAAGTGAATTTAAAGACAATGGAACCTCTTCAAGAAGTCTGATGCTTACATATGTTATTTTTTTCTCTGCTCTTTGCACATCTCTAATTATGATTCTGCCTGGTTTCAGGCTAACAGTAATGAACTAGATTGCCTTTAGATTACTTTATAACCAACTGTAATAGCTAATGATTGTTTACTTCAGCAGAACTCAGTAGCACAATGCTAACATTAATTCAGCAAGGCCAGGATCCACAAGACATTTGCTCCAGAGTAATCCTTTTAGTGACACTGGATGGGATTTGGATTTAATCAGGAGAGATCCAAATGGATTATATGCAGAGATTTAATAATATATAACAATGATAAATATAGATTTGAAAATGAAGATGAATTGATGAATGCAGGACTTGACCTACAGTAATACAGATAAAGGCAACTAAAAGACTGAGAGCAAAAATCATGGATTTGAAAGAGAACAATCAGAATTGGAAAACGTATTGCCATATTATACCACATAAAAGTCAGACTTTTTTGCTTTTTTGCCTTCAAAAAAGAGGGTGCGACTATTATGCAGTTAAAAATGAGGTGTATGGGAGCTTCCCTGGCTGGCAGCAAGAGAGGCCCCACAGCCCTCCCCCACCAGTGCACATAGATGAGCAAGGCCCACAGAGCCTCTTTCAGCTGCTAGCAGCCAAAGGAGGCCCCATAGTGCTTCCCAGCAGACTCGCATGACAGTGAAGCTTCTTTCCTGGGTGCACCTGCCGGGGAGAGTTGGGAGGCTTCTCCTGGGTTCCCTTGCTACAATCAACTGATTGGCATTGATCAGCTGGCCGTATCAAGGAATGTCTCCCAGCTCTGTCGCCTTCACCCAGGCAGGAGGTGTGACTATTAAATGGGGAAACCAAAAATACAAAAAAAGTTGAGACTCTGAAAGGGTGTGTGTGACTATTAAGCAATAAAACACAATATGTACTAATGAAGAATATCGTATTGAAAAGATATCTAAAATATGACAGAAGATGGAAATGGAACCAAAATTGATAAAAGAGAAACAAAATATCAGACACAGCATTGAATTAGATAAATGAGGAACATGTGGACTACAGTGTTCCCTCACTTATCGCGGGGGTTACATTCCAGGGTCACCCGCGATAAGTGAAAAACTGCTATATAGGGGCGTTATATATAAAATCAGAAATGCCTTGCCTGACTTAGCGGGCAAGGGCCGTTGTGGCAGAGGATGCTTTCCCACTGGCCATGCTGCTTGCAGGAGGCTTCTTCTTCCCAGAAGCCCCTGTGCGGCAGGAAATTTCCTGCCGCTTGGCCAGCTGGCCAACCAATGGCAGACCCCGCCACTGGGTTGGCCAGGGCAGGCTTCCCCACCTCACCTCAGCAGCCTTTGCAGGGCTGCCCTGGGCCTCCACAGGGCTCAGTGGCTGCTGGGGTGAGGTGGGGAAGCTGGCACTTGCCAATCCAGGGGTGGGGCCTGTTGGTGGTTGGATCAGCAAGAGCTGGCTTCCCCACCTTGCCCTGGCAGCCACAGAAGCCTAGGGCAGCCCTGCAAAGGCTAATGGGGTGAGGTGGGGAAGCCAGCCCTGGCCTATCCAACCAGTGGCAGGCTCTGCCCCTGGATTAGCCAGGGCCGGCTTCCCCACCTTGCCCCGGCAGCCACAGAGCCCACAGACTTGCTGTTTCACGGTTAGGGTTTAGAATATTAATACGCGGGAATCCAAGTGACCATATTCTCTATTTTAGAGGTGCCATGGTCGAATCACTGCACCCTGAGAATTCAACTGAAGCATGGCCCCCCCACCCTGCACGGGCGCCGAACCAATTTGGGTTCGCCCAGCATCTTCCTGAATACTCTGCGGGATCTGGAGCCTGCCAGCAACTCAATTGAGATGCAGGTGGACTCATGGAACACCAAATTGTCCAATGCACTCAACAAAATCGCCCCTAGACACCCTCTCCAATCCCGTAGGAATCGCTCGCCTTGGTTTACCGAGGAACTCCAAGCGATGAAACGCAAGAAGAGACGGCTAGAGAGCGTGTGGCAAGAACTCCGTGACGAAGTATCGAGAACAGCTTATAAGCAGTTTATGGAAGCTTATGAGCATGCTATCTGGGAAGCAAAAAATATATATTATGCCTCCCTAATAGCGTCTGCTAGCTCACACCCAGTACAATTGTTCAAGGTAATTCAATCTTTGACAACGGTCTTCACCATCCCAAACAGTGATGATCAGGCCCTTACCGCTGAGGTTTTCCAGAGCTATTTTGCAGACAAGGTCTCGACCCTTCGCCAGGACCTCCCAGCCATGCTTGATACAGTAAAAGATCTTGAGACTCCATGGCCACTCGCTGGGGCCACTCTCGACCGTTTTGAGCTGCTGGACACAGAGGCTGTCGATAGGATTGTAACAGCAACAAGATCTACCACCTGCTCTCTCAACCCGTGCTCCTCCTGGCTAGTGAAATCTTGCAAGGAGGGTTTACATGGTCCTCTGTTGAACATAGTGAATAGCTCCCTTGAGCAAGGAGTATTTCCAGAGGTCTTTAAAAAGGCGGTGGTTACTCCGCTGCTGAAAAAACCCAACTTAGATAGCTCAGTTCCCTCCAATTACCGCCCAGTTTCGAACTTACCTTTTCTGGGCAAGGTAATTGAGAGGGCAGCAGTGGAGCAGTTGCAGGTTTTCCTAAATGACACAGCTGGGCGAGATCCTTTCCAGTCCAGCTTCCGTGTTGGGCACGGGACTGAGACAATGCCGGTTTCAATCACAGACCAGCTTTGTTGCCAGCTTGACCAGGGCGGATCGGCACTGCTTGTGTTATTGGACCTCACAGCTGCGTTTGATACTGCCGATTACGAGCTTTTGACTCACTACTTGGCCATGGCTGGAGTGAGGGGGGCAGCCTTAAATTGGCTGTCTTCTTTACTCCACAACCAGAGACAGTGAGTGATGAGGGGCGAGTTGGTCTCCAGGGAACCTCCCCTAATTTGTGGGGTCCCCTAGGGGACTATTCTTTCCCCTCTATTATTTAACATCTATATGCGACTACTTGCTCAGCTGGTATGAAGCTTTGGGCTTGACTGCCATCAGTACACTGATGACACTCAGCTCATTCTGAGGATGGATGGCTGTCCTCACTCGGTACCCGATAATTTCCATCAGTGCCTTGAGGCCATTACTGGATGGTTGCATGCCAGCAGGTTGAGGGTAAACCCAGCAAAGACGGAAACCCTATGGCTAGGGCGCCCGAGCGGTGTCCAGCTGTCTACCCTGGATGGTGTGGCGTCATGCCCATCAACTTCGGTAAAGAGCTTGGGAGTCCTTTTGGACACTCTACTGTCGGTGGAGGCTCAAATCTCCGCTGTGAGCAGAGCAGCATTTTTCCATCTCCGCCAGGCTAGGCGCCTGGCTCCCTACCCGTCTCGGAACAACCTGGCTATGGTGATCCAAGTCACAGTCATCTCAAGGCTTGATTACTGTAACGCTCTCTACATTGGCATGCCTTTGGCATTGACCCGGAAGCTCAGGCTAGTGCAGAATGCTGCGGAGCGGCTGCTTACTGGGGGGCCGGCGAGATGCCACATAACTCCAATTCTCCAGCGGCACAACTTAAGGCATGCTTATGTAGGGCACAAGTCTATGTAAGGCTGCCTCTTTCTCCTGTCTTCACAGGAGACACAAAATTAAAACAATCTGTTTCCTACCTGCCTCTGCACTTGATTTTTCTATATTTGTTGTCTGTTCACTTGAAGACTGACAGCTGAAATGTATGGATTGACTCCACTGAAAAGTATTGTAGTAGGAGCAGTCTAATTTCAACACTGTTTTCAAATTCCACCCCGACTGTAACACCAACATTTGTCTCTGTTACTTAGCACGCTTTTAAAACTCCTTCGCTATTAAGTCAACTCCTTCTGTTTGTATTAACATTTTGCCATCATTGTTGGCCTTTGCAGCTAACGACAATGCTTTTGCAGATGTTTCCGTGACAGTTGTGTTTGGCTTCCTTTTCTTCCTATTAAGAGTGACAATGTGTTCCCCGCAAATGTAGCAATGAGAGGGAGTCACCCACAAGGCGCGTACCATTTGTCTATGCAACTCTTTTGTTGTCATTTCTTCCTGCCTTGACTGTCGGAGGCACCCGGTTTAAGTAGAGTTCTGCAAGACATCGTCAAGACATAATGCTGATAGAGCTGTCTGTGATATCTGTAGCTATTAGTTTCAAACTCCAGTCCAGAAATAGTATAATGTTCATTGCTTTTTCCAAGGAGTCTTTTCCCTCACCCCGATACTTCAGCAACGTCTTCCTTTCATCACTGAAGATACCGGTTTCGAGGGGCTATTTGGGGGTATTATCATGAAAATGTCCTTGCTGATCTTTACCTTTATCAGATAGCTCACATTATCAATAATGGCTGGAATCTCCTTCACATTTACAGATGCATAACACAAAATTGCACATTTGTGATTGTAGTGAATTCATCATCTCTATGTACACAGCTGGAGATTTATATATGCGTAAACACCGTAGTTGCAGTGCGACACGGTGAATCACATCCCAACCTTGCTGATTTCCATGACTGGGAAGTGGCCACAGCTATTGATAGGGTTCTATTCCTCTGTTACTTAGGAAGCAATTGATTGATATCTTCCCTCCCCTCCTCTGAGCCCCCGGTGGTGTAATAGGTTAAACCCTTGTGCCGGCAGGTCAGTGGTTTGAATTTGGTGAGAGCAGGTTGAGCTTCCTCGGTCAGCTCCAGCTCCCCATGCAGGGACATAAGAGCAGCCTCCCACAAGGATGGTAAAACCTCACAACATCTGGGCATCTCCTGGGCAACGTCCTTGCAGACGGCCAATTCTCTCACACCAGAAGTGACTTGCAGTTTCTCAAGTCACTCCTGACATGGGAAAAAATACTCTCCAGTGTGGTAGGCATATGCAAGTCCCTCTTGCTCTCAAGATAACTGGAATGGAGTAGGGGGGATGGAACACTTTTGACCTCACTACCTGCTTCCTGGTAAGCTATACGTCTCAATCAAGAGAGAAAAGCAGGAGATTGGGGGTAAGTGGGGATTAGGAGCTTTCAAACAAAACCAAGCAACATTCCCATAACAGTTCTTCCGTCAAATGCCTATATTTTTATGTGGAGGAAACATGTGGGTGGTTATTAGAATGAAATGTATTACAGAATAACTCTTGTGAAATACTTTTGGATGTTCAGATATGAGAAGAATGCACAGAGGTCTCACTGCTCTATTATTTTTCTACTAATTTTAAACCTAGGAAATAATTGAAAATATTATTTCTATCACTACTCACCACACACTTCATCTGAAAATATCAGGTAATCTGAAAGATCCATACTACCAGGTAGGTCCATGGGGAAATAAACAAATTTTGAGGTATGCTGGTTCTATATGGCTATAAATGACAGACAGAATAATTGTAATTGTGCCTGCAAGCAGTGGCATCACTAGCCACTTCATCACACGTAAAATCTGGGACGCCACTCTTGTCATCACATTAGTTTGATTTCAACTGTAGGATAAAGCATTATTTGCATATTTTAAGTGTGAGGTCCAGCATTCTTTCAAAACGTTTCATGTGGTGGTGGGGAAGTGGATTTTTTAAAATCATCTGGATTTTTGGCCATTTCTGTAATGTGATGGCATTAGTTGCTCTCAAGTTTACAATGAAATGTTTCCCCAGTTTGTGGGATGGGAAATTGTGGGAGGAGCCAAAAGTACCCTTGCTAGGGAAAACATTACCTTTTGCTCATCAAGTTTTTACTTTGCCAGAACAATTTCTATTTTTAAAAAATAGCCTTTCTGGGTCCTTTCTTTTTCTTTCCTTCCCTGCCCTTCTCTTTTTTCTGTGGTATGCCTGTGCTTTGTGTTGCAAGGGAAAGCCGGGAGAGAAAGATTGTTCTTATTATTCCATGTCTCCATGCAGTGCAGTCCTGGGAGTTATAGTTTCCCAAGATCCATACCCTTTTCTTGGTGCATTAACACTATGGAATGAATGCTCTTGAACACCACTTTAAATACCATAGCTCCATACAATGCGGTCCTAGGAGTTATAGTTTCCCAAGGTCCATACCCTTCTCTGGATTCATCTGCAGTGGAGAATAAATGCAGTTGGGACCCATTTTAAATATTATTATTATTATTATTATACCATATCTCCATGCTGTGCAGTCCTGGGAGTTATAGTTTTCCAAGGTCCACACCCTTCTCTGTGGAGGAGCCAAGAGGAAGAGGGAGGGAGGAATGGAAAGAGAGAGAAAGATAGAGAGAACATTGCTGCTTTCCCTCCCTGTCTCTTCAAGAACCAACAAGGAGAGGAATGGTGTGTACAGGGCAAAATCTCTGTCCTGTGAAGGCAAGTGCAGTGAAAGAATACCAAATAGAAACTGAGAGACATTTAGCAGTGTGATAGAAGGTATGAAAAACATTCGTTTCATAAAAAAAACCCTGAGCTCTTCTCTGCTCTCCTCTGCCACACGCTTCCCTGCCTAATGTGGTGCAGTGGCAAGAGGGTGCAGAGGGTGCAAGTCATACTGGGTGACACCTTCAGACATGAAGACTCCAATTGGACCTGCCTATATTGTGGAGTCTGTTAGCAGAAATTTATTTATTTAATAAAAATATCCCTGTAACGAGATACAATCCAAAACATTTTTCATCAGTCCAATGTATGTCTGGTAGCAATATACCTACAAGGCTGAAACTCTTTGTGAACCTTCTAATGTACATGGACTCTGATCAGAGCTGTCATTATTACCAAACTACTAGGCATGAGAAAAATGAAACGGAAATTAAAAGAAATCGTAAGTGATTCGTATGTAATGGGCCTTTCAAGTTTATAAGGATCGCAAGGCCAATCCCGGAAGTGGACTTTCTTTTACGCACCCCCTGGGCCCAAAATTTTGTTAGATTATTAAATGTTTCGGATGTCCCCCCCAACAGGAAAATTTCCCCCTCCAAATAGCTTTGCAGACATAACTCACAGTGAAATCGGGGCCTTACCATGCTTGCAGCCTAATTAGAGTGGAAGGCCTCTTCCAGGAAGTGAAAAGGGAGCCGGAAACGATAGAGAGCTCGAAATCGGGACTCCTAGAGGGGCTGGAGGACTGACGAAAAAAGCAATTTAAACACCCAGGAAGGGGGTTTAGATAGAAGGACAGAGTAGGAGGACATAAGAACTGCTGAGAGAAGGGCAGCAGGAGTGAAAAGAGCACGGAGAGGAGAAGGAAGAGTTCAGAATCAAGAAAAGCCATAGAGTTCCAACGGAGGTCCTAGACTGCTATGGTAAAACTGAATGGGAAAAAAGATGGAGTGAGGAGAACTCTACAGATTAGCAAGGCCTGCACCAGAGGTAGGCCTAGGCATTTATTTAATAATATTAATAATAATAATATATTAATGCATTATATGTGTCCCTGCAAAGGAACCCTGTCCTTTAATATTATTATTAATAATAATAATATATTAATGCTTTATATCTCCCTGCAAGGAAACCAAGGGAAATGTTGCCCCTTGATTTGCCTGTGATTAAAACAGTGTCAGTCCTGTTTCCCTGCTTTGCCTACTTTAGAACTACTAATGAATTTCGTAAGTAATTAAGTTACATTTCAGAAATTTTTGGAATTTTTTTTTGTAAGTCTTTATTTTACTAAACAACCCCCCCCCCCCCCATTTGATATAAGAATCGCCATTTTGGGATTCTAAAACATGCCTACAAACTACAATAACATTTTGAATCACATGACTTCATCAGCACATGCTGTTGTTTACATTACTACCATTTTTAATAGTCACTGATTTTGTCGTCCCCCTGATATTTCAGCTAGAAAATTGTGGTATAAGTGGAGGTCCATGGAGATGGAGAGACACCTTGAATGAATGCATGGCTGACCAACCCTGCCGTTGCCTATAAATGATATGGCTCCAAAATGCAACATCAGATTCAGATACACAATTCTAATGAGTAGTCTACCATCAGTATTTTGCCTTGAATGAAGCTTCAAATACTTCTCGTTTATCAAAACATCGTGTCATCATGAAACAGGTCCCTGTGAGCTGGATATTGTTTTCCAGAAGAGGTGACAGTTGGTGCTGTTGGGAAGCACTTTGTTCCACAGAGGCCACTTGTGAGCCTGTAAAGATTATAGTATTCTATGTAAGGCATGTTAAACTTAACTTTTCAAACTTTCTGGGCTCACCTGTCACTAGTGTTCTGAGATTTCCAAAACAAATGTGTGTTCCAACTAAATCCCAAATGGTATTATTGATTTCACAAAGGAACTTATATTCTATCTGCATACAATATATTTCTATCTTTATAAAGGATCCACACTCTCAAAATATGGGAATTTTTCGGCATTTTATTCAACCTACATAAAAGGAAGACATTTCTAACCCTGAAATAAGGGGCAACTGGCAACTCTACTCATCATATATGTTTAGCAGCCTCTCAGAAGAATCTCTAAATGCCTGGAAAGGAGTGCTGGGGCTTTGCATAGCTTGGTGCAGCAAAAATGTTATGTTTGAAGTTTTTCTTAGTTTATCTAACTAGCAGCAGATCTGTCTTTTCAAAAACAGCACTGAAGCTGAAACAAAGCCTTGAATGATCACTTAAGTGCTTGATCTGGTCAGTTCTATGCGTTTAGTCCTCCCTAGTTCAAGTTATTAGCCTAAATCACCAGTAGTGTCTGTGTGGTATTAGCAAGCCTATATATTTCCTGTCAAGGGATGACACCATTAACCAGACCCTGGAGAATTTTTTTAAACAGTGATGACTCCTAATTAATTAATTCAAGCTGGCCAACTGTATGTTATGCTGTGGAAGAATTTACTTTTAGCAGAAAATGTGGTAACGTCTCTCAAGACTCATCTAATCTTAGCTGGCCTTCGGTTGACTTCCATTTTGTCATGCCTGTCCCATTTCACTAACCTACTTTGTTCTGAAGTGCAACATTACTCCATATTAATCAAAATAAAGTAGCCACAAACTTCAATGGAGAGAAAAAAGAGAGTGAAAGTTACAAGCTTTATCAGCAACCATTTGATCAGCGCAGGACAAAAGCATTCTTTCATCACTGCTTTCTTTGCTCTTTGCAGGCCAGCTACCCTGCAGTTGAGCCTATACCTTGTTTTTCAAGCACATCATTCAGAAAAATAAAGAACAGAGAGTGACCTCTTTCTACTTCTGTAAAAGCCCAGTCCTATAAATTCCTGCAAATTGATACTGCTGCATCAGACTTGCACAGGTACAAGCTAATCAGTATCCTTGGGACTGTGATGGCCTGCGGTTTGTTGTGGGAGTCTTCTGTGAAATGTGATTTATTTCCACTAGTTGTCTGCCTCATTCCATTTGAGGTCAGTAGGCATTTTGGTTTTTGTGCCCAAACTACCACTTCTTCATTCTACCTCCAGTCAGCAGTATCATGTAAGCCTAAAATCACACTTTCCATTTTCTTACCATATACTGTACAAACCAATATTCTGTTTAAATACATTATACTATAATATATAAGCATACAAATATGAACTAATAATTGCCTTGAATAATAATAAAAAGGAGGAAGAAGATGAAAGAGAAGGAGGAAGAAGATGAAAGAGGAGGAGGAGGAGGAGGAGGAGGAGGAGGAGGAAAGAATAGCTGTCTGCTATTTATTTTAGAGGTTGGGACGTTGCTATTGTTTTCATTAATCATAATATTTATAAAATAATTTATTGTCATTCTCATTACAAAGTTGTTGCATCATTAATTTTTTGATTAGGGGGAATATAAGGACTGACAAAAGAAAAATCTCAAACTTGAACTGTAACAACATAATAATAATTCTTATCAACATCTCTGCAGTGACCTCATCATACTTACTAAAATAAGCGTCCTACGACACTTTTGGCATTCTTTGGAGACAGAGCCCCACAACAGCAATCTACTTACTTACTTAGGCGATCCCTTGTTGTCTGAGGATGATGGCCTTCCAGGTTTGTTGCACTGGTTGTGGGTACGTAGGTGACTGTGGAGCCCTATTCTTGATCTGCATCTTCTCCCGCAGTGAGGGCATTGTTTTCCAGGTGGAAGGTGGTCCCGGTCTGGATTGGCTTTCATTCGTGCCTCTTCAATTCTACAAATGACCTCCAGCTGGAGTGCTCAAGGGCCAGGGCTTCCCAGTTCTCAGTGTCTATGCCAGAGTTTTTAAGTTTGGCTTTGAGCCCATCTTTAAATATCTTTTCCTGTCCTCCAACATTCCGTTTTCCATTCTTGAATTCGGAATAGAGCAACTGCTTTGGGAGATGGTGGTTGGGTATCCAGACAACATGCAAATAAACAATAGAGGTAGGCTGGCCCACCAATAGCATACACAAGAGGAGAATCAAAAAGAACAGTGTAACATCAATATAAATTTCAAGCAGGATGAATTCTCAGGTTCCAAAATAAACATTTATCAATAGCATTCAAAGTAATTTCAACAATTTTTTGTAATCAAAGTAATGCATACATGCTGTCTTTATCCATATATTCATACACAGCAAATATGGGCGGTAAACTCACATGCAAGTGAGTGGACGTCGTAAAAAGGCGGAAAGGAGTTCCTGCGTCATCCAAAAGGGACACAGTTCCGGATGTCTCCCAAATAATAACAAGGTTATTCTTTTAAATAATAATAAAGTCCCGGTCAGAGACACCAGTCTGTATAACAATTATGTGCTAATGGGAAGACATTCCATGGTCGACGAAAATGATGCACGCCTTCGTTTCGCCCCCGGAGGGGCTTCCTCACTATAGGAAGTTACCTCAGGATCCCACTACTAAATTTTCTGGTACCATCTTTAATACTATACAAGACGGCTTACTGAGTAACCAAATAACAAATAAAGAAGCTGAATTTTTGTTTAATCGTTATCCTTCTATACCGTATTTCTATTTACTCCCAAAAATTCATAAATCCACCAGGCCTCCCGTAGGAAGGCCCATCGTAGCTGCTACTAACAGTTTACTACAACCCCTTGGTATCTTTCTAGACGATATACTTCAACCATTCGTTCACAAACTTCCATCATACATCCAAGATACCAGGGATCTGATAAAATTGATGGAACCCCTATCCTACCCACAGATATCTTTATATCTGCGGACATCGCATCCCTGTACACCAATGTACCACTTACAGAAGCCAGACATATACTACACAATATCTTGGACTCCCGTCCACAACCGCATCTTCCATCATCCCCCTATTTGATGGAACTTATTGACTTAATTTTTGACTACAATTATTTTACATACCAGAATGATTTTTTTCTACAGATAGGGGGCATTTCAATGGGGCAATCTTTTGCCCCAACGGCGGCCAACTTATATGTGGGAGCTCTTGAACAGGAATTCCTTACTACAGATACTCACAACCCCTTTTCCAAACACATTAAACATTACTACAGGTATATCGATGATGTCATAATTTTATTAGATGGAGCCATAAGCCCAGATCAATTCATGCAGTGGTGCAACTCTTGGCACCCAAAAATACAATTCACATTCCAATATAGTAGTAAGGAGGTGAATTTCCTAGATCTGACAGTATTTGCCCATGAAGGATATATTAGGACCAAAAACTACACAAAGCCTACCAACACCAATTCCCTCTTTCACTACTCCTCATTTCACCCTTACCCCCTAAAAATAACCTACCTTACTCATCTTTGTTAAGACTTAAAAGGAATTCCTCTCTCGACCATCACTTCAAACAGGATGCCAATATCTTCTTAAATGACTTAAAACAAAGAGGGTACCCCCCCCCCAGAGTACTAGACAATGCCTTAAAAAGAATCAGTACCACTCCTAGAGAAACTCTCCTTAAATCCCAGTCTAAAACATCCCCCACCAACATCATCTGGCCCCTCACCCTGACCCCCCATTCACAACAGATAAAAAAGATTGTGACAAACTTCTGGCCTTTGATCAGTTCCATTCCTGGCCTGGAAAGACCCCCTCTAATTGCATTTAAAAGAACCCAAAATCTAAAAGACGTACTAGTGCACACGAGGGATTCCACTATGGATCCCCTGCCTACCAATCCCCTTTCTAAGGGCACAAAAACATGTGGAAAATGTAGTATATGCAAACACATCTCCACCTCTACCTACATAACAAGTCCATATAATCACAAAACCTATAAGATCTACTCATGGGCAACGTGCAACTCAAAGAATTTGGTATATTGTTTATCATGTGGCTGCTGCGGGGGCCTTTATGTCGGGGAGACCACCAGGGAACTCCGGACAAGAATTTGTGAGCACAGATCACGTTTTCGAACGGGCTGTGATAATTCCATACTATATGCACACTTTAAAGCTCACAATCCCTCCCACGACAACTTTAAAGTGATGGTATTAGAGAAAGTTCACCCAAAACCACACCAAAACACAAAACAACTGCTCCTGCAGCTTGAAAATAAATGGATAATCAATTTACAATGCGAGGAACCCCAAGGGTTAAACAATCAATTATCAATCAGTGAACTCCTTGTGTAACATACCTGTATGATCTTTACTTAAACCTGGCTCTCTCGCTCCTTTGCGCCTGTCGACCATGGAATGTCTTCCCATTAGCACATAATTGTTATACAGACTGGTGTCTCTGACCGGGACTTTATTATTATTTAAAAGAATAACCTTGTTATTATTTGGGAGACATCCGGGACTGTGTCCCTTTTGGATGACGCAGGAACTCCTTTCCGCCTTTTTACGACGTCCACTCACTTGCATGTGAGTTTACCGCCCGTATTTGCTGTGTATGAATATATGGATAAAGACAGCATGTATGCATTACTTTGATTACAAAAAATTGTTGAAATTACTTTGAATGCTATTGATAAATGTTTATTTTGGAACCTGAGAATTCATCCTGCTTGAAATTTATATTGATGTTACACTGTTCCTTTTGATTCTCCTCTTGTGTATCCAGACAACATGGCCAGTTGTCTGGATCAAGTCCAGCAGAGTTGATGGCGGAGGACCATAGCTTCAATTCTGGTGATCTTTGCTTTTTCCAGCACGCTGACATTTGTCTGCTTGTCTTCCCAAGAGATTTGCAGGATTTTTCAGAGGCAGCGCTGATGGAATCATTCCAGGAGTTGCATGTGACGTCTGTAGACAGTCCACGTCTCACAGGCGTATAGCAGGGTCGGGAGGACAATAGCTTTATAAACAAGCACCATGGTACCCCTACAGATGTCCCAGTCCTCAAACACTCTGCTTCATTCGGAAAAATGCTGCACTCGCAGAGCTCAAGTGGTGTTGAATTTCAGTGTCAATGTTGACTTTTGTGGAGAGGTGGCTGCCAAGGTAGTGGAAATGGTCAACATTTTCTAATGTTACACTATTAAGCTGTATTTCTGGCATTGGAAGGAGATTGGCTGGTGACTACTGGAAAAGTACTTTGGTTTTCTCGATGTTCAGTGACAGGCCGAGCTTCTTGTATGCTTCTGCAAAGGTGTTTAGAGTGGCTTGTAAGGCTTCTTCTGAATGCGCACAGACGACATTGTTATCAGCATACTGGAGTTCTATAATAGATGTTGTTGTAACCTTGGTTTTGGCTTTCAGTCTGCTGAGGTTAAATAGCTTGCCATCTGTCCAATAGATGATTCCCACTCTGGTGGGAAGCTTCCCATCAACAAGGTGAAGTATCATAGTGATGAAGATAGAAAATAAAATTGGGGCAATAACACATCCCTGTTTGACACCTGATTCCACCTTAAATGGGTCATTTTGGGAGCCATTGCTGTCCAAGGCTGTTTCCATCATGTCATCACGGGGGAGCCGCAGGATGTTCACACATTTGTTAGGGCACCCAATTTTTTGGAGGATGGTCCAGAGAGCACTGCGATTCACTGTGTCGAATGCCTTTGCAAGGTCAATGAATGCCATGTACAGTGGTTGATTTTGTTCCCAGCATTTTTCTTGGAGCTGTTATGCAGTGAAGATCATGTCCACTGTTCCTCTGGAGGGGCGGAAGCTGTTCTGGGATTCTGGGAGGGGGTCTTCTGAGAGAGGTAGAAGTCGGTTTGCAAGGATTATTGTGAGGATTTTCCCAGTGGAGGTTAGACGGGAGATATCTCGATAGTTTCCACAGTCTGTTCTTTCCCCTTTTTTGAAGAGGGTGATGATGGTGGCATCCTTGAAATCTGCTGGGATTTTCTCAGTCACCCACACTTTTTCAATGACCTGGTTGAGTTGTTGTGTCAGCTCAAGTCAGATGCTTCACCAGACCATTTCTGATAGCAAAGCCAACTCTGTACATTCTTTGGTCTTCTTCAGGCAGTCCCTTCCAGAAGAAGGTGTAGTCTCCTTTTTCTTCCTTCAGCTGTCCCTCTCCTGCTCTCTGGGTCTCCTGAAGTTATGCTATGTCGATGTTAAAGCATCCCAGCTCCCTTGCAATGATAGCAGTTCTGTGTTTGGGGTGTTCACTGTTGGTGTTGTCCATCAGTGTCCATACATCCCATGTTCTGAAGTTCATTTTCCTTTTTTGACCACAGGGTGGTGACCCCACTGGACACGGCAGTCCAGTCAGGGATAAGAGAGGCAGACTATGTTTAGGACATCTTTTCTAGCCCCTTCCCTGTGTGGGGTGAGCAGAGTGGATCCTAAAAAGGGCTGCTCAGTCATGGATACAGTTGCTGAACTACTCAACTGCTTCGGACCTTGAGGTAGAATGACTGAGTCCGTATCCACTGCCCATGTGCCAGTCTGTGACTAGGGGCTTCCAGATTTCACAGTCCTGCCTCGTCGCCACTCGCTGATCGCCAAGGGACTTTTGTTGGTTTGTTTTTATTTTCTTTGGAAGACGCCTGTGCGTGACTTTATTAAATGTGTGGGAGTCACTGCACAACTGACCAACACAGTCTTCACAGAATGAGGTCCCACAGAGGCATGGTTAACATGACAGCCATGACTTCTCAATCTGTTGCTACCTTCTTCTGTCTTCACAGCCATTGTAACATGTACCATGTTATCCTCCTCCTGCTCCGCCATTGGGGTCTTTGGGTCTTTGGACTGTGCTTGATCTGGAACCTCCCCCGCAGCGACTCCAGGGAGTGCACGACTCCAGTCGTTGTGCCCACAGGTTCATTGGAACACACAAGTCCCTTCAGCACGACAAGGTGACAGTCCATCGATTGTGTGACTTCTGGCAGAGGCTCCACCCCAAACAAGGAGGGAGCATCCTTAAATGCTCCTTCCCAAACATGGAGGCCCTCCTGTGTTGTGCTGGCTCCAGTGGAGCCAACATGCTTCTGCCCTGTTTGGGCAACACCTCTCCCATGTGATGGGAAATGGGTCACCATGCCAGAGCAGTGCTTGGGACAACAGAGTTGACCCTTGTGCCTGCTGTTTTGTCTCACTTGCTGGTGAAACTGCCTGATTTTGGGGGCGGGGGGACCTCCCCCATGTGATAAAGTGGCAAGTGTCAATGCCATTAAAATCAGTTTAGAAACTTACTGGAAAAGAGAGTGCCTGAATAGCCAGGCAGTTTTTGTTCCTGTAGCAGGGGAGTAGAAATTAAACTAGGGGCCCATCCCGAGTACTTTGTAGACTGTGCTGTGTTTTAAAAGAGAATCACTATTCCCAAATAGGGATCCTCACTTTCAGTTTAAAAATGAGGGAAAGTGTTTCTGGGGGCTCCTGGAGGAGATTAGTACCCACAAAAAGAGGGCTAGGGCTTCTTGGCCTTCTAGGTTTCATTATTCTCCCTTAGGGCAACCAGTTAAGAATCCAGGAGATGTTTACCTGGAGCCCTAAGGAGTAACCCTTAGTCTAATTTCTTATTTTGTTTATGTGAAACTAACACATGGACAGAAGAGAAGGATTGAACCCTAGAGCAACGAGCCCTATATTCCATAAATGGACCGAACACGCATTTGGTTGACACATGGACATTCGCTCTCTTTGAGTATTTTGCAAGGTCCCCAATTATGTGAATGGAGCCTAGCACATACAGTTCGTATTATATCATTCAAATCCCATATCCAGTGAGGATATGTTCCTGAATTTACGATGGAAACAGGAAATCATGGATAATAGTACATCCAATTAAAATTAACAACTTTCACCAGAAACTATAGAGTCATGCTGAAGGACCTATAAAATTCCTAAAGAGATATCCTGGAAGACTTAGCAAATTCATAGAGGTGGCATATTTAGTCATGTGTGGATAAGGTGAACCAGCGTGTATCAGTCTTGTGGGAACAGGAGTGGTATTGTATATAAAATTCTATCACAAAATAGAATGCTAAATACACCCACAAATCCACTGCTTGTTCATCTGTGTAGTGTTTGGGTGGAATGGGATCAAGTAGGGAACTGGGCTGCAACACATATAAGTAAACAAGGTAGAGTATAGCTTTTGCTCTTTCGCCTTTGTCTGTCATCTATCTATCTATGTAGGATATGAGTAATAAGCATGACAGAGTATGTCTGTTTCTATATTTACCTCGTTGGAAACAGAAGATACCTACAAGAAGCAAGATACAGGCTCAGTGTCTTCTGTAGCCTAATCCCAAATTCCCGTTACGGTTCTGTACCATGGTAAGGAACTCTTATATGCAGCTATCTTCATTAAGAAGGAAGGGAGGGGGAATCCTAAGAAGAGTTCTTATGTTCTGCCCCATGCAGCTGACACTGTCCTTTTTGGAAAGCCAATGACTTGTTAGTACCCCTAGCAGCAGTGTGAACAGATGCGTCCCTGACAGGCGATGGATGGTCAGGGTCCATCTGGCCAGTGCAGCCCGGACAGAAATGATGTATACAGCTTCATCAGCGAATGACTGTCATCAATCCTGTGCCATGGATAGCGTAAATGACAGCTACACTGCAGCTGAGGCCCAGGTGTGAGACTGGGGAGCAGACTGATTTAAGAATGCTGGTTAATCAGGAATGTATAGTCTCCTAGACTTTAATTTGTATCTTTAACCTATAAATATCTCTCAGGATCGCAAGTGTGTGGATGTGCATGTTCAAAGCAAGGGTGTGTGTGTGTGTTTTTTTTTTTTTAAAAGAGATGTATTGCGAAATTAGCTTCCGCATGACAGCCATCCTCTGCTCTCCTTTAAGTGCTGATTACCCCCAGCTCCCAGTATGCATTTGCAAACGCCTGCTGAGCATTGGCTACTATACTGTGGGCTCACAATTTAATTATTACCTCATTGATTTTTCATGTATTTCAATTTTCTGTTCTTCAAGTCAGAGTGGCTCTTCTATTGGGGCAATGTTTGTTTTCTCTTGCCAAGGTTTCCTGGTGGAATTTATTTGGAGTCAAATATTTGTTTGGTGGATTTTTTCCCTCATCTTTTTTTTCTCAGAAAAAAAAATCCTCCAGGAATGTACTGCCTGTCAATCACTGGTCAGTTAAATAAAGGCACATATGAAAACATCATAGAGAACATTGCAGTGGAGCTATGGAAGCTGAATCAAAATGATCTATTGGCAATGCAAAATCACAAACAAAGTACCTTCTTTTCCAAATTGTTTCTCTTTAGTATGCATTAAAGATCATGCATAATTTGCATCTATTAGCATTTTATTATTCCACTGGCACTAGGGAAGGAAAATGAAAACAATTATTGTATCCTCAGTGGGCATTTCTTTACTTAGAACTATTTTATAATAAATCATTTTTCTGTCTTTAATGGCATACAGTATGTGGCTATGCCAGGAAATAATAAGAATGATATACCGTAGCATTTTAAAAGCACAGGAAGTTAGCCTTCATTTATGTACAATTTCATAGAAACCTTTGAAGCTTCTCAGTTCACAAACAACCTATGTCTGTCTTATCCATTGATAAACGATTCTATCAAACTAAACAACTGCATCAAACAAAAATCTCAGGTACTTAAGGTTTTTGCCTGTGGCAAATGAAAGCAAGGGTATTTGCACAAGCTTGAAATGTGCAATGTGAGGATTACAAAAGGGTAAAAGTAGTCAACAAGTAAAACTTTTAAACTGATTGAGAATTTTCCACATGCAAATGGATTGATTTGTATTTGGGGGAGGGGGTGCTATCCTCTGCACTCCAACAAATTTTCACTCACTATACTACCTCATAGTTGTTGCTCAGCCCATTATGCTACCTCACTGGGGATTCCATTTTAAGCTCATCCCATTTTTGGCAGTCACAAAAGCAATAATTTTAATATCACATTTGTAGGCATATATGGAGAATTTTCAATTTATAATAATTTTTCTTGTCACCATACTGGGGCAGATCACCTTTACTTTAGGCCTTTGCCTTTAGTGACCCAAAACCAGTATAGTATAAAACCAGTATAGTGTAATAATAATAATAATAATAACAATACACTTTATTTATATTCCGCTCTTCTCACCCTGAAGGGGACTCAGAACAGATTACATTACACATATGGCAGACAGTCCCTGCCGGTTCCACATACAATTACATACAACATACAACATATAACAGTACAATTTTTTAGAAGGGTTTTTCTTTGGCTGCATCACAGTTGCGTCACAGATCTGCATTACGGTGCTTCACAGGTTGTGATTGCGTCTTTACGTCACAAGGTGGTGCTGTTGCTTCATCCTCATGACGGATAGCCTCTGTTTTTCAGCCAAAAAAGTCCTTCCCTGCTTGGCAGTTCCAAGTTTATCTAATCACAGCTCAGCTGTTTTCGAACTGTTGG
The DNA here is from genome assembly GCA_030556195.1 of Anolis apletophallus. Lineage (NCBI taxonomy): Eukaryota > Metazoa > Chordata > Lepidosauria > Squamata > Anolidae > Anolis > Anolis apletophallus. The sequence continues at coordinate 151,468,085 of JARBWK010000002.1, forward strand.
GTAAACAGTGGACAGGGCTCACAGCTGGTGTCCAACCGAGCCCGGGATTCGAAGCTGCAATCTTCAGATCTTTGGATTGCCAGCACAGCAGTTGTTACCGCTGTGCTATCTCTCCGGCCTCCTAATGTAGTGGTTTGACTGCTGGATAATGACTCCAGGAGACCACAGTCAAGGAAATCCACCTGGTGACACTGGGGAAGTCATACTCCCTTAGTCTTATGGGGCAGCAATGGTAAATTTTCCCAAGAAGACCTTAATATGGGGTCTACATTAAATTGGTGTTAACTTGAATGTACATATCAACAATTTCAGTAGCCCCCATTAGCCAAGGTACAGATGCTATAATGACATTTTAAACAGCTGCCTCATCATCAGCATAGGCATGGGATAGACATTAGAGTTACAGTCTGAGTTATAGAAAAATTGTTCAGTAATTTAGGGTCAGTAGACCTATCTACAGATAGGTTTACAGATAACAGAGACACTAAATATGGCATGTTTTTCATTTCAGGCTTCATTATCATCTTAGGTGAGAGGACCAAAAGGAAAGCCATAGATCTGATCCATATCTACCCCCTGAATTTTGAATTTCAGAATTCTGAATTGTGCCGCCCGCTAAGGCCCCTTTGTTCAAATTTAGGGGTGGACGTGTGGTCTATGGGCCTTAGGGGTTCACGGGTGCCTTCTCATGAAGAAAGGGAGACTTGGCCAGGCTTTAAAAGATGGCACTGGACTCTGAATGGTAAAGTTCAATAGTTTATTGTTTACAACCAGATCCCTGGCAGTTCAAATCCTTTCTTAGTTCCTAGGTGTTATAACAAAGTCTTTGGAGAAAAAATTGTTACTTGCCTCGGAGTTGTAGAAAAGAGATTGCAGTTCTCTGCCTGGTCCCAAGTTGTCACTTTGCTTCCAATGGCTTCAGAGTCACAAAGTCTCCAAAGTCCCAAATCTGCAGGCCCTTTGTTGAAAGCAGACTTTCCTATATGGGTGCAGGCTGGTTGAAGGCGCTAGGATCACACAAGGTCACTCAGGTCTTGAAGTATACCTAGATATACTTGAAGCTGATCCCAGATGGGTGTATGTAAACGGAAATGGCTTTGTCCAAGCTGAGGCCCAGATTTCCAGCCTCACATCCTTGCTTTGCTTTGTTAGAACTGAACTGGGAAGGCAGATCCCCCTCCTCAGGTGACCTCATGAGGAAGAGGGGTTAAGGTTCTGAGGTCAGTTTTGGCGCCAAAACTCAAGCCCCTCCCACCCCCTGCACACACACATTTGAAACTGCAGGGAACAATGCAAAAGGGATTGCGGGCAGGCAACCCTGGTACATCAAACAATGCAAACAGGCCCTTCAGGGGCCGCAATATGAATATATGGATTCTGTGGAATACAGTAGTATAACGTTCTTCCCCATTGTACCATAATGAAAATCATCTCTGAATCAGGAAATGCCAATAGAGCCGAGGCAGAAAGAACAGGACATTTTTCTTTCATTAAAACCTAGGTTACTTGGATGGGTGAGACACCCAAGAGTGGCTGTTGTTGTAGGCCATGGGTTATTGTGGGTTTTTCCGCCTATATGGCCATGTTCTAGAAGCATTCTCTCCTGACGTTTCCCCTGCATCTATGGCAGGCATCCTCCTGTAGGCTATATCCAGAGGAAAGCAATGGCAAACTATCTATGAGTGTTCCTGACTTGGGAAACTCTTTGAAATTTAAGGGATCATCATAAGTCTACAGGCAAATGGAAAGTACATATATTCCATTCAGTACAGGTGTGAATGCCTTGTGGCTTCCCAGATATTATTGGACTGCTTCTACCCCCCCCCCCCATCAGCTGTACTGCTAAAGCTTATAGGAGTTACAGCCCAACGCATTCCTAAAAGCCACAAATTGCCCACAGTTTTGTCACAACTATCTCTGATAAGTAAACAATGGCATAAAGAAAGGCAAGATGGTACCTCATTCCCACTTTTATCTACATAGCAGTAGGAAAAAAAACATTTTCCCACATTCAGACAGGCCATCTATTTCCAAACATGCTTTGAGATTTCCCCTCCCACATACACACACATTTTGCTTGGCTCCTCACATGGGTTTTATTTATTCAGTGGCTTATGTGCCCCCTTAAACCAGAACAAAAAGTAGGTAATCTTGTAATATAACAATGGTTCACCAATATCTTTATCTTGTGTTAAAAGTTTGGATCTGTCAACACAAGTAGCTACCAACAACTTTAGGTACACCCAATATGGTTATATCAATCAAATGAAGTCTAGACATAGCTCTCTTCAGTATCCATTCCCAAAACTAAGGCCCAAATATGCACTTCTATCCAATGTATCACAATTATACAAACACCTGTGCTACTCATGTTTTGCTGACTAACCAGGAAAATGTAAGAAGTGTTCAATAGCCCTTGGAATTTTCCATTTATTATCTGTGGTAGATGAGCACATTACCTTGCAAAGTAAAACGTAGCAAGAAACCACCTCCAGAGGACTAGAAAAACCAAGGAGGAGACACTTTCCCATATATTATTATTTTTAAGATAATATATTTTCATTAAGGACAGAAAAGTACAGAATCATTTCTGTTGCTTGACTACAGTTTCCAACATATCCAGTTATCACAGATAATAACCTAAGAGAAGCACTTTTGTCTCATTGAAAGAATTATTATTTATTATTTATCATATTTATACCCCGTCAACTTCTCAACCCCCGAAGGGGGACTCAGGACGGCTTACAATAAGTCCCATCAAGAGGCTATTATACATGATACAATAATAAAATCACAAATAAAAACATATCAAAGTTGAAAACAATACATAATTAAAAACCATACAAAGCCATCAATTAAAACCATAGACCAATCCCGTCGATCGTCTTGTCATTCCAGATTGCCCTTTTAACGTGCTGCCTTACATCTCTCCAAATGCCTGGTCCCAACACCATGCTTTTAGTTTCTTCTGGAAAGCCAGGAGGGAGGCAACCGATCTTACCTCCATCGGGAGTGTGTTCCATAGGCAAGGAGCCATTGCTGAGAAGGCCCTGTATCTCATCCCCACCAGGCGCATTTGAGCTGTAGATGGGAGCGAGAGCAGGGCCTCCCCAGATGATCTTACATTTTGGGATGGGACATAGGGGTGGATGCGTTCAGACAAGTAAACTGGGCCAGAACCGTTTAGAGCTTTAAAGGTCAAAACCAGCACTTTGAATTTGGAGATGGACCGGCAGCCAATGGAGCTGACACAACAGGGGGGTGGTATGCTTCCTGTATGTCACCCCAGTTAGTAATCTGGCTGCTGATCATTGTACTACCTGAAGTTTCCGAACCGTCTTCAAAGGCAGCCACATGTAGAGTGCGTTGCAGTAATCTATTCGGGATGTAACCAGAGCGTGGACTACCGTGGCCAAGTCACACTTCCCAAGGTATGGGCGCAGCTGGCGCACGAGTCTTAACTGTGCAAAAGCTCCCCTGGCCACCGCCAAGACCTGGGGTTCCAGGTTCAGCGATGAATCCAGGATCACTCCCAAACTGCGACCCTGCATCTTCAGGGGGAGTGTAACCCCGTCCAACACAGGCTGTAACCCTATGCCCTGTTCGGCCTTGTGACTGACCAGGAAAACCTCTGTCTTGTCTGGATTCAATTTCAATCTGCTAGCCCTCAGTCAGTCTGACACAGCAACCAAGCACCGGTTCAAAGTCTGAACAGCTTCCTTTGTAACAGGTGGAAAGGAGTGACAGATCTGGACATCATCTGCATACAGATAACACCATGCTCCGAAATCTCCGGATGATCTTCCCCAGCGGCTTCATGTAGATGTTAAACAACATCGGGGACAGTACTGAACCCTGAGGGACTCTACAAGACAATGGTTGTGGAGTCGAACAGGTGTCACCCAATAACACCTTCTGAGACCGTCCCTCGAGAAAGGACCAGAGCCACTGCAAAACAGTACCTCTAAGTTCCATTCTTGCAAGGCGACCCAGAAGGATACCATGCTCAATGGTATCGAAGGCCACTGAGAGGTCCAGCAGAACCAACATGGACACACTCCCCCTGTCAAGCTCCCAGCGTAGATAATCTACTAAGGCAACCAAGGCTGTTTCAGTGCTATGTCCCGGCCTAAAGCCAGACTGTGCCAGATCTAGATAATCAGTGTCTACCAAGAACCCCTGAAGTTGTGAGGCCATCACACGTTCCATGACTTTCTCCAAATAGGAAAGATTGGAAACTGGCTGAAAGTTCACTAATTGAGTGGGGTCCAGTGATGGTTTTTTCAACAGCCTGTTTTATAACAGCCTGTTTTAGGCTGGCTGGAATCTTGCCCTCCTGTAAAGAGGCATTAACCACCACTTTCACCCACTCTGCCAAACCCCCTCTGGCTACTTTTATCAGCCAGGAAGGGCAGGGGTCTAGGGATCTTGCTCTGAGGCGGATTTAATAGTCCTCTGACAACTCGGAACAGCTCAGCTGCACGGTTCTTAGTGGATGCAATATTGGCCGCTAAAGATGTTTTTGCAGCCAATATTGCCGCGTCATAGCTCCTTAAAAAGGAAACTAGACGTGCTTGGACTGACCTGCTCTGCTTTTTCCGCTACACACACTCTAGCCACCTCTTCTTTCGCTTCATCGCTGCCAGCTCCTCAGTAAACCAAGGGGCTGGTTTAGCTCAGTTACTCGAGAGGGGGCATTCTGGAGCCATAGTGTCTATGGTCCTAGTCATCTCCCTATCCCAGAGAGAGACCAGAGCCTCGAGAGGGTCACTTACTGAGGAGGCGGTAAAATCCCCAAGAGCCATCAGGAAACCATCTGGATCCATAAGCCTCCTGGGGCGGACCATTCTAATGGGTCCACCACCTCTGCGGAGGTAGGAAGGTGCAATAAGGCTAAACTTGAACAGGTGGTGGTCAGTCCATGGCAACAGAGCAATGGTCAGCTCCTCCACCCCACCACCTTCTTCCTATCCCTGGCAGAAAACCAGATCTAGTGTGTGTCTGGCACTGTGGGTGGGACTCGATACCAATTGGGACAGGCCCATGGTTGCTATGGCAGCCATGAAGTCCTGAGCTGCTCCTGACAGAGTGGTCTCAGCATGAACATTGAAGTCCCTCAGCACAATAAGCCATTGGGACTCCCAACGCCAAGCTCGAGACCACTCTGGCTAGCTCAGGTAGGGAGACTGTAGTGCAGCTGGGTGGTCGGTACACTAGCAGAATCCCTATTCTGTCCCGGTCACCAACCTTCAGGCCGACACAGTCAAACATGGTTGATTGCGGGATGGGGCACCTGGTCAAGGGGATGGAATCCTTATAGACAATTGCAACCCCCCCTCCCTGCCCTCCAGTTCTTGATTGGTGCTGAATGGATGGGCAAAGCTGGGAGAGATTATCCCCCCCCCCCCCAGCCTCGTCCAACCAAGTCTCCGTTATACAAGCCAAGTCAGCACGTTCTTCAAGGATTAAATCCTGAATGATAGATGTTTTTTCCATTTACTTTTTTTAAAAAAAATTCTTTATTGGATTTTGCAATTAAAAAAACATAGAAGACAGTAGGACATAACATGCGTGGACACAAGACTATCCCCCCTCCTCCCCATATCCCCTCCCTAAAAACAGACAAAACATTGGCCCCCTGGTCCCGAGCGGAGGACCTCCTTTCTCCTCCCCTAGGATGAGCAACCTCATCCATTCTTATTTAGACCATCACCGTGACGGTTTTTTAAACACCCAACCTGGAAACCGAAGAGAGTATAGTAGCCTTGGGTGGCTCTGATTGAATCTTACATCATGGTCCATTCTTTTTTACAGTCTTTCAAGTAGTCTATAGTTAGGGACCAATCCGTCCTCTTAATCTTATTTTCCTGGTCCATAGCCTGCGTTAGGCAGTCCATTTTCATTATCTCATGTATTTTTGCTTTCCAGTCCTCCAACGATGGTAGTTCCTCACACTTCCAACGTTTTGCCAGGCAGAGTCTTGCCGCTGTGGAACAGTATACAAACAACTTTTCTTTATTATAGTCCATATCTACCTCCCGCCCTACCATTCCCAGAAGAAAAGCTTCAGGACTGCATCTTAGTTTCAGCTTCAGGGCCATCTGGAGTTCCTTATGGACCAACTTCCAAAAGCTACCTACTTTCTCGTATCCCCACCATTGATGGTAGAAATTTCCCTCCTCAGCCTTGCATTTCCAACATTTGTTGGAGTAGTTTTTATTGTACCTGGCAATCTTCCCTGGTGTTAAGTACCATCTGTGTACCATTTTTAGTATGTTCTCCTTAAGTTCGTATGCATACGTATACTTAAGATGAACGTTCCAGATTCTTTCCCAGTTTTTCAAGGGGATCTGTTGCCCTATGTTTTTCGCCCACTTCAACATGCATTCTTTTATTTGTTCTTCTTGGGTTTGCCACTCCAAAATTTTTCTATATAGCATACTAATTTTTTTCTGTTTTCTCACCATCACCCGATCCCAGAAGTTTGGTTTCGTCTCGAAATCCCTCTCTTTATCCTTAAGAAAGATACTCTTGATTTGGGCATAATGATACCAATTTACATCTTTGTCCATCTCTTGGACTTCCATAAAGTCCCTCAGTGACCATTCTCCCTCCCTCTTCTTTAGTAGTGACGAGTACCTTAGCCAGTTTTTTTCCATACTGTCTCCGGTGGAGCGCTTCTATCGGAGACACCCAGAGAGGAGTCTTCCTGCAAAATCTGTCTTTGTATTTAAGCCAAACTCTTAGAACCCCCCTCCTGATGGCATGGTCCATAAATTCCTTTTCTATCTTTGTCTTGTCATATTGCATGTACCCATGCCAGCCCACTCGGAGCTCGTGGCCCTCTAGGGCCAGGAGTCTTTTGTCCTCTAGAGTGGCCCATTCGCATGCCCAGTCTAGAGCCGATGCCTCATAGTAGCTTTTTGGGTCTGGAACGTTCAGGCCCCCTCTGGAGCTCTCATCAATCATGTTTGTCCATTTGATCCTTGCTTTTTTGCCTCTCCAGATACAGTTTGCAAGGTCTCTTTTCCAAGTTAGTAGTAGCTTATCATTTTTCAAAATGGGCAGGTTCCTAAATACGAAGATCATCTTGGGCAGGATGCTCATTTTTATTAGGGAGATTCTTCCCAACAGGGATAGATTAAGCGATTTCCATTTTTCTAACTTTCCCCTCACCTCTTTCCACAGGGTTTCATAGTTGTTTTGGATTAAATTAATATTGTTCGTGGTAATGGTTATCCCCAGGTACTTTATTTTATTTACAATTTCGATACCCACTTTGGCCTGCATGTTCTCCCTCTCTCTTTGGGTAACATTTTTTACGAACAACTTGGTTTTTTGTTTATTTACTTTAAACCCCGCCACATCTCCATAGCGTCTTACCAGCTCTAGCCATCTTTCCAGATCCTCCCCTGGGTGCTCTACCATGCAGACCAGATCATCCGCGAACGCGCGGACCTTAAAAGATTCATTTTTTATCTCTAACCCTTTTAACGACTTATCTGATCTTATGCTTTCCAACAGAATTTCCAGTGCAAGGATGAACAACAGTGGGGAAAGGGGACACCCTTGTCTAGTACCTTTCGAGATCTTAATTGGTTTGGATTCTTCTCCATTTATTATAATTTTTGCCGATTGCCTTGAATAGATAGCCTGGATTGCATTTAGGAAATTTGAGCCTATGTCCAATTCTTTCTTTTATAATAATGTTTTTTTCCATTTACTGACCTGGCATTGAACAGCACCACTCGCAACCTGGAGGGACCGCCATCCTGGGTATTCAGCTTAACTTCGTCAGGAGCCCTATTTAAATTTACAAGAGTTCTTGTTACATTTTCTGGCCGAATTGGTAATTTAGAGTTTCTCTCTGTAGGTCGAATCACTATTTTGAACTATTCCAATTTTTAAGCCGAATTGATGATCTGGGTTTCCTTTTCCCACATCTCCCCCTTCCTGTCACCACCTCAATAGGGCCCCCCCCCACCCAGGACACCCCCCCTAACTTGTACCTCCCGGCTATCCACAGGCCAAGTTCTAGCTGATATTCCTTGCCCTATAATCTCCACATCCCTCTAGCTTGCCAGTTTTTAGGTTAGGTATCTGACTATTCATTTAAAAATTGTGTTCCCTCTTTTTGGTCTTCATTGTCACTGTGTCCTCTCTCCCTCTCCCTTTCTCTCTCTCTCTCTCTCTCTCTCTCTCTCTCTCTCTATGTATATATATAGAGGGGGGGTGAGGGGAGTAGAGAGAGCGTGAGCAAGAGCAGTTGGGATTAGATCCATATGCAGAAAGTAAATGGTTCTCTGAGGGTTCATTCATTTTGTTAGATGAGATGCCTATTGCTTTAAAAATTAAAGTTAATCGGACTGGGTTTTTTTTTTGTGTCTGTAGGCGTATTTAATTCTGCCAGCAACTCACTATTACAATTCACATTTTTCTTCAGTGAAACAGTGCTTATGAAGCAAATGCACTATTCTTTTACTAGCCATTTGATGTGTCACATTTATGGCATTACCTATTTCCTTCATGTATATCCTAATTAAATGTATCATTGGCAAACACTTTCTCCTCCTGCATCTTCTTTACTGTTAATAAGAAATATGACGCAAGTACATACAGGTTGGTATCCATACTAGAGCCAGAGAGAAAAAGATCAGAGGTGCATTTACACTATAGAATCACTGCAGTTTGACACCACTTGAACATAATGGAATTGTAGTTTGGTGAAACACCAGCACAATTTGGCAGAGAAGGCTTACAAACTACAACTCCCATGATTCCATGGCAGTGTGCTATGGCAGTTCAAGTGGTGGCAAACTGCTTTAATTCTAAAGTGCAGGTACACCCTAGGGCTCCTTCATCCTTAGTAAAACAAGTAAGGTCCACCAAGCTTGCTCAGGATCATGGTAGTGGGAGTAGGAACAAACCTACTCCCTATTTGCCCTTCCTGGAGATGAGAAGTAGATAAGAGATAGTGGCCACAACAGCAGAGCCTAGGCAGATGCAGTTCCTACTTTGGTAGCCGAAGAGAAGAAGCAGAGCGCATGGTTAATGGAATGAAGGGACATCTCTGAGAAGATTCCTGAAGTCCTCAATTTAGTTGAAGAGGGTTTACTACTTGAGCAGCAGCAAACAGAGACATGATAATGATTATTATGTTTATGTATCTCCCGCTTTTTCTCTCCATAAGGAGAGTCAAAGTGGGTAGCATTAAAAGCATTACAATTACATCCACTGTGTCTGATACCTCCTGCTCTTAATGTGCAACTCTCCGCATGGAACACAGGCAGGTAGAGTAGGCATAGAAAGTGTGGAGCATTGGTGGGGACCACTTGCAGACTGCTACCGTTCTTCATTGTGGAAAGTAAATGAGCAATGATAAATTACCCAAGCATTGCCACCAGCCTTAAGGAGCAGCACTAACAGGCAGAAAAGTCCCAGCAGCCAGGCACAAAACCCATAGGGCAAGAACAAAGAATGTTGAATATCCTGGTGTCAGCAACACCTTGTAATCTTCCTTCTCCCAAGATGTTTGACTGGTAACTACAGAAGAGATGGAGGGGGTGATGGTGCAGCTATGAGATCACCAGCCCAGATCACCAAATACCTTGAATACAACCAGGAGATTATTAGGGAATAGATGAGTGACAAAGCATCCTATTACCAGCCCCAACATCCTTATACTGCATCATCAGATGTTAGCAGTTGGATTGCTGATAGAATAAAGCAAGAACACCATATCACCAAGAGTGCCATGTCATTTATTATTCTTTGTTGTACAGTGTGCCAGATGTTACTCCCTAGAGTTTTGGAGTATCAGTGATTCAGAGTCTGTCCAAGAATCAAGTGTCATATCTTGACATACTATGACATATTCCAAATAGTGTCACTTTTTAATCATTGTGCTTTTGTGATCCCATCTATAACAGTATCATTCAAAGTTTTGTCAGCCTATTTAGAATTGTTATCAGAGCACCTATCATCACTAAAAGCAGTTTTCCCAGAGCATTGAACCTCTAGTTATACATATCAATATTTCATAATCTTCCTTCTCTCCTTGTCTTCAATTCTGCTATTTCCCAGGGCTGTTTCTCAACTACAGTCATGCCCGTCATATTATTTTCTAATCGTTTATCGGTTTTGGTACAGAATGATTAGTCATTTAGGTTATATAAAGTGCCATACGGATGGCAAAATATGATAATTGATCACCAAAATAAGTGAAATTTTCCTTCAGTGCCCAAATTTTTATAATTGCAAAGATTTAGATACAAAAATTGTTTATTACTAGAATTAATATTTGCTGTGATCACATTCCTTTGATCACTTTGCTCAAACCTGATCTCTGCATGCCTAAACTATTTATAAATGGTCGAGTGAAGTTTTAAATTACTGAAATAGTAGTATGCAATAAAATGTGCATTTCATTGGGGCAGCAACATGCTTGTTTGAGAATCAATGCCCTCATAATTTTTCAACAACTTTTTCAAGTTCATGATAACCCCAGGTAAAGAAAAAGCACAATTTTCTCAAGTAAACTACACCACCACTGTTTGTCTTTAGTTAATTTTTGGAGACTTAGTTGAGTGATACTGAGTTTGCTATTGTAACAGGGGAAAATATTCTGAAGAGTAATGTTCTGATTTTCTGCCTGTCTATATGACAGCCTGGCTATATAAGTTGTTGCTCCTTGCCTTGCACCCCATTGCCCTCTATGCTACTTTTGCCCTTCTTTGGTGTGGTGCTTCAGCTGTACAGGCTGGGAATTTTCTTGTTTCTCTAGTTTTAAGAAAATGTTCCAATGTAGTCCACATATTTTTAAAATTGTGGGTTTTTTCTATTATAGACACCTAGTACATAAACACAATATTCCCTCCTGTTTGAAATTGAGCAGGGAGAATCCCCTGAATACAGTCCCCTACGTCCAAAATAAACCATTTGGTTTTACAATGCAAAACAGTGGGAGGACTGGTGATCCAGACTTCCAAATCTGAGTTCAGATTCAAGGTCCACAATGAGATGTATCACTTTCATATCAATCTGTACCAAACTGATGAGTCACACAAAAGTTTATGTATAACTTGTAAAAAGATAAACTAATACTACGTCATTTTTGGGGAACTTCTCGGGAAGTAAACCTTTTTATTTCTTTTCTCTTCTCTGCCTTTCTTTACTTTCTCCCTTCCATCTCACCTCCCCCACATCCTTCCCCCCCTCTCCCCCCCTAGCCATCCCAAACTTTCAGGCCCGTTTTGCCGGGTTGATTTTTCTATCTTTTCATTAAAAACAATATATATCACCAAAATATATGTGTGTGTGTGTGTGTGTGTGTGTGCCTGTATGTATGTATACTTATTATCTTCTGAAAACCCAATAAATATATTGCAAAAAAATTTAAACCTGTACCAAACTGAACCAAGATATTAACCCATGAATTGGACTGTGCACTATGTGCCTATGCACACCTTAATTCAATTTAGGACTTCATCCCATTGGATAATTAAAATGTTTGAGATAGCAGATTTTTCCCTTAAGCTTCACCACAGCCTGTTTTGAAATTAAATGGAAGATTTTCCCATATCACCTAATTCTCCGCTTTCTTTAAGATTTATCTCTTTGATTTGCCATCACCCAGGAGACACATATCTTCTCCCACTGTCTCCTCCTTGGTTTTCTTTGCATAGAAAATCCTACATGTTTCGTCTTGTGGAAAGTATAAAGCATATTTCATTTACTATAAGTTGAGATAGTCCTCAATTAAAAAGCGAGATCTATTTATTTTATGTTTTAAAAGAGATTATTACAATTCCTTCTTCGTCAGTCCCAACATGGTAATGGTGGAAGAAGGGAAACAATATTGCCCATCTAGACTCCTCCCTCCCTCCATTTATTTTATTTTATTTTAATTATTCGGTCGCCTGGATCACCGTAGCTAGGTCATTCCTGGATAGGTAAGGAGCCAGTCAACAAGCCTGTCAGAGATGGAAGAATGCAGACCTGCTAACCATGGAGACCTGAGTCTCCATCAATAGCAGTGGGTCAAATTGGACCTCCAGGCTTTTGACCAAAGATTAGCCGCTCACCATCCAGGGTAGGCAACCGACACTTACCGACACCAGGATGACCCAGCCATTGGATCTCCGTCTTCGATGGGTTCACCTTCAACCGGCTAGAACACAGCCATCCAGTTACGGCTTCAAGGCATTGATGGAAAACAATCGGGTACGGTGTCCGGCCTGCCATCCATTCTCAGTACCAGCTGGGTGTCATTTGCATACTGATGACACTCCAGACCAAAATCACGAACCAGTCGGGTAAGTGGACACATATAGATATTAAACAATAAAGGGGAGAGGACAGCTGCCTGGGGAACCCCACAACTTAATGGTAGTCTCCCAGAAGCCACCCCCCCCCCACACACACACGCTGTCCCTGGTCTTGAAGAAAGGAGGCCACCCATTTAAGGGCAGTCCCCTAACTCCCATCACGGCTAAACGGTGAGTCAATAATGTGTGATCGACCGTCTCAAGGGCTGCCGTGAGATTTAACAACACCAGCAGCACTGACCCACCATGGTCCAACTGGCAGTAAAGTTGGTCTGTAATGGAGACAAGCACAGTCTCCATCCCATGCCCAATACGGAAGCTGGACTGGAAAGGCGCAAGTCCAGCTGTGTCATTTAAGAAATGTTGCAGCTGGCCTGCTACTGCCCTCTCAATCACCTTACCTAGGGAACAGCAAGTTCGAAACCGGGTGGTAACTGGAGGGAATCGAAGGATCTAAATTCGGTTTCTTCAGTAGCGGTCTTACCATGGCCTCCTTCGAACCCCCTGGGAACACTCCTTGCTCAAGGGAGCTGTTAATTATCCTACACAGGGGGTCTCGTAACCCCTCCCAACAAGATCTAACTAGCCAGGAGGGGCACGGGTCAAGGGAGCATGTAGTTGGCCTAGCTGTAACCAGAATCTAATCGACAGCTGCTGCGTTCAGCAGTTGGAAACAGCTGAAGGTGCGCCCATCGATTGGCCATGGAGTCTCGAGTTCACTTACTGTATCAATTGTGGCTGGGATATCCTGGTGGAGGGTCAAAATTTTGTCGGCGAAATAGCTCTGGAAAGCCTCAGCTATTGGAGCCAATTCCCTATCATTTTGGACTGCCGGAATTGTCGTCAATGACCGAATCACCTTAAATAATTGAGCTGGGCATGAGCTAGCCGACTCTATCAGGGAAGAGTAGTAATCCTTTTTGGCTTCCCTAATAGAAGCAGGAACCCAACTAGAAAAGCAGTTGGGCCACTCGACGACAATGGTCAGAAAGGGAAAATCAGCGAAGACAAGGAGATTGCTGAGCGGCTAAATGACTTCTTTGCCTCCGTTTTCACACAGGAGGACAGACAACATATGCCTGCAGCTGAGTCAGTTTTTTCAGGGAGGGAATTAAAAGAATTAAAACAGATAGAGATAAACGAGGAGGATGTTCTCATATGCCTTACTAAACTAAATGTCAACAAATCACCAGGTCCAGACGGCATCCACCCCAGAGTTCTTAAGGAACTCAAGTGTGAAATTGCTGAACTTCTAGCTAAGATATATAACCTTTCTCTAAGATCAGGCACTGTACCCGAGGACTGGAGGGAGGCAAATGTAACACCAATCTTCAAGAAAGGATCCAGAGGTGATCCAGGAAATTATAGACCAGTCAGTTTAACCTCAGTTCCAGGCAAAGTGATGGAAACCATTATTAAAGAAAATATTACTAGGCACATAGAAGAACAGGCATTGCTGAAAGAAAATCAACATGGTTTCTGCAAAGGCAAATCATGTCTTACTAACTTGTTAGAATTCTTTGAGGGTGTAAATAAACACATAGATAGAGGGGACCCAATTGATATTGTTTACCTTGACTTTCAAAAGACTTTTGACAAAGTCCCTCACCAAAGGCTCCTAAATAAGCTCTTCAGCCATGGAATCAAGGGACAGGTCTTGTCCTGGATTGGAACCTGGCTAAACTGTAGGAAACAAAGGGTGGTAATAAACGGACATTTCTCTGGGTGGAAAGAGGTGAGAAGTGGCGTACCCCAAGGTTCAGTTTTGGGTCCGTTACTTTTTAATTTATTCATTAATGATCTGGATGTAGGAGTGAAGTCTGAGGTAGCAAAGTTTGCAGACGACACTAAATTGTTCAGGGTAGTTAAAAATGAAACTGATTGTAAAGAGCTCCAGAAAGATCTCTCGAAATTGAGTGAATGGGCAACAAAGTGGCAAATGCATTTTAACCTAAACAAGTGTAAAGTCATGCACATCGGGGCAAAGAACCCAAACTACACCTACCAATTGATGGGGTCAAAGCTTTCTGAGACAAACCAGGAAAGGGATCTTGGGGTCCTGGTGGACAGCTCAATGAAGATGTCAACCCAGTGCGCAGCAGCAGTGAAAAAAGCAAATTCTATGCTAGGCATGATCAGAAAGGGAATCGAAAATAGGTCAGCAAATGTTGTATTACCTCTCTACAAATCGATGGTAAGGCCACATTTGGAGTACTGTGTACAATTCTGGTCTCCGCACCTTAAGAAGGATATAACGGAACTGGAAAAGATACAGAAAAGGGCAACAAGAATGATCCAAGGGATGGAGCGGCTCCCTTATGAAATTAGGTTGCATCGCCTTGGTCTTTTCAGCCTTGAAAGACGGCGTTTAAGAGGTGACTTGATCGAAGTGTATAAAATCATGCATGGGATAGAAAAGGTGAATAAAGAAAAATTATTTTCTTTGTCACAAAACACTAGGACTAGAGGGCACTCCCTGAAGCTCCAAGGTAGGAAAATTAGGACTAATAAAGGGAAATATTTCTTCACCCAGAGGGTCATTGGGTTATGGAACTCACTTCCAGAGGAGGTTGTGACAGCTGTCAGCCTGAACAACTTCAAGGCAGGATTAGACAGAGTCATGGATACCAAGTGTATCGGTAGTTACTGAAAAGGACATTAAAGTGCCACTTCGGAGTTGGTTGAGGTAGGCACGATTTCCCTGGGTACTGGTTGTGGGGGGTCGGGAGCAGGTCAGGGTTTTGCCCTCCCTTCTGCTCGAGATCCCCGTGTACAACTGGTGGGCCACTGTGTGATACAGAATGCTGGACTAGATGGGCTGAGGTCCGATTCAGCATGGCTCTTCTTATGTTCTTATGTTCTTATGCCTGTTCATAAACCTCTTTAAATTGTTTATAAGCCAATTTCGATGCTCCGTCACGAAGATCTCGCTACTCGCCACACGTCCTCTAGCCGTCTCTTTCCTCGTTTCCTCGCTCGTAGTTCCTTGGTAAACCAAGGTGAGCGATGTACACAAGGTAGACGGCGTCTGGGGGTGATTTCGTCTGCAGCAGCTGAGAGACTGATGTTCCAGAGCATTCAGGAATCTTGTGGGTTCCATAAGTCTCTTTGGGCGAACCCAAATAGGTTCAGTACCCTTACAGGGCGTAATGGCTAGCTCTAATCGGACTTCCAGGACACAGTGATCCGACCATGGAATCTCTATTACAGAGGTTGGGATCACTTGGATTCCAGCCACGAAAATCAAGTCCAGGGTGTGTCCAGCCTGATGAGTGGGCCCAGTCTTACAAAGTGAGAGTCCTTGTGTTTCCATGGTTGACACTAGATCCTCGGCTGCTATTGAAGGGGAGATGGTGTCAGTGTGGACGTTGAAGTCCCCCAGAACAATAAGTCTGGGGAACTGCAATGCCCACTCCAAGACCATCTCCAGCAGCCTTGGTAGACTCTCTGCTGGTGTGTTGGGTGCACAGTACACCAGCAGAAAGGCTACACTCTCCTTGGAATCCCACACCAGAACTACACACTCTATTCCTGGGATGTTCACGGTTGGAACCATCCTGAAACTAAAATTGTCTCGACCGAGCAAGGCCACTCCCACCCCCCGCCTCCCTGTCCTCATCTGGTAACTTGCAATATAACCCAGGGATGTTAACTCGTGCACAAGCACTTCATTACCCTCCTGTAGCCACGTTTCCGTAATACAAGCGAGGTCGACGTTCTTATCTAGAAGGAAGTCCCTAATAGTCATGATCTTATTACGCACGGATCTAGCATCTACTAGTACCAGAGTTGGGGAGGAGATACTTGGAGACCCACCAACAGTCTGCTTGGGGATAGCACGCAGGTCAGAAGGAGGCCGAGTTTTCTTCCAACTCCATCTCCTCGAGTTTGGCCTGCAGCTACCACTAACTCTACCCCTCCCCGAGATCACAGCGATTTCCCATCCCTGATCAATGGTTGATCATGATGATGTCATTGTTTTATTTACAAATGGAAATTCCCATCACATGTTAAATTGGGTGTTTTTAGATGTCTCTACATTGGGAATTGAAAAAAGTAAATTGCCAATCAACTTAGGAATTGTGGGGAAAACCCACACTTTAGAAACAGTGAAATACCTGGAACCCACAGTTGAAGTTTGTGATGACTCCAAGGGTTGCCAATTCTTAAATGTGTAAAAAAACAATTTTGGGGTGGGGGGTGGGGTGGGGGGATGAAGTCCTAAGTGCGTCTTCTATTTAAGTTACCAAAACATCTAAAGTAGGGTTATTCTTATGTTCTCTAATCCTGCGGCAATACACTATAATGGTAGATATCCTATTAAGTTTAAACATACAAATGCCACTCTTTCAGTAAGGGCTCCTTGTAATACCACATTTACACACAAAAAACCCTGAAGATTTTATGGTTATAATTTCCCACTTAAATGCACTTCCTTTCCCCAAACCCTTTAAATACCTGAAATAACATTCCAAGTGACTGTGGAAGAAAAAAAACATAGGTCTAGCTCATGGGGATCTAGAGAGTGGGTGAGAAATGAGTGTCCCGTTCCCCCCAAATTGCCTCTCACAACTCCCGTTCCCCCCCCGACTTTCCACTGTTGGCCAACACTGCTCTAAATGAAGAACAAGATGCATTATCTCCCTATGGCTTTGGTACATGCATAAAACAAAGCAGCATTGCTATCACTCCATGTAAACAAGTTATAAAGAAGGCCAGTTAGGGTGAAGAAATTCTTGTTCCCATTCACAGACTGTGACATTTGCAGAAATAGCCAAGAATACATGGGATTTTTTTAATATCTGTATTGTGCATCATTATTGTGCAAGTTATTGTTTCCCTCATTAGTGCTGTAGATCTGTACATTACTTCCATTGCAGGTCGTGACCTTAATGCTGACAGTCCATCCTTAACTCACCCTTTGGTGCCTAGGCATTGCAGCAAATTTGCTATAGTACGTGACATCCCACGCTTGAATATTCGGCAGCATTTGAAGGCAAGGATTGCATTCAAATGCATTACTGATCAACTCCGTGACTAACAAGAGGCCCATTAGGGCAAGAGAGAGGGAGGGAAAACTCATTCCATTTCCCTGCGCTTTATAAACACATTGCATGTTTTTCCAATGTTTATGCTACACTTCTTGGTGAGAGTTTTTTATTTGGTTCACCCCACTCCATAACTCTCCCCTCCCCCTCTGTAATGCATATAGAATTCCCAAAATGTGTTTTACTTAGTTTGCATAAGAGGGTAACAAATATTTTTCACACAAACTTGGAAGCGAAAAAGATTTGGAGATGAGAGACAGAAAAGAAGAGGGTCGACACAAAGTCCTCTTGGTTTGCCAAATGAAATCAAAAGCATCAGAGTATCTGGTAGCTGTTTGTTTCAAAGGGCTAACCTGAACACACATCCATGAATGCACACACATTCACACATACACAGACAGACACACTGGATGGAATTGTATACAGACAGTCCCTGAATTACAGACAACTGACTTACAAACAACCAACTCATAGTTAAGAATGAGGGTGAGACAGCAGAAAGTGAGAGAAATTTGCCCCCAGGATGGGAAATTCACTACTGGAAGAGTTATCATGGGAAAAAGGTGTCTCAGCTTAAAACTTTCTCACCAATCCTTGTTTCCACAAGTCAAATTTTTCAAAATCCAATGATCACAGGGCCAGAAAGTAAGGTGAAATCTTCTGAACGGGCA
Source organism: Anolis apletophallus (assembly GCA_030556195.1). Taxonomy (NCBI): domain Eukaryota; kingdom Metazoa; phylum Chordata; class Lepidosauria; order Squamata; family Anolidae; genus Anolis; species Anolis apletophallus. The sequence continues at coordinate 151,486,130 of JARBWK010000002.1, forward strand.
CAGACAACAAAACAAATACCACAGAGGACTTAACCCTGCCCTGTGCTATCCAAAACGCTCTCTATATCTGGCTGAGTCACACTTTAAAAATGTACTGTACCTGTTCTGACTTACATACAAATTCAGCTTCAGAACAAACTTACAGAACCTATCTTGTTCATAACTTGGGGATTATCTGTATTGGGAAATGCAGCTCTGGTATGTGTTTTTTATTTTATTTTTTATTTATTTATTATTCAAATTTATATACCGCTCCATTCCCTTAGGCTCAGGGCGGTTTACATAAATAAAAGCATAACAATTTCAATAAAACAATTTAACACTATATAATTAAGACGCTATAAAACTACTGAACAACTGTCCAGCTTGTCACAATACCAGAACTCTAAAGATATAGGACAATCAGTTGGGACCATTGATATTAAATGCTTGTCGGAACAACGTTGTTTTACAGGCTCTTATAAATACTGATATTTCTGTAAGAGCCCGAGTGCTATCTGGCAAAGAGTTCCACAGTGTTGAAACTACAATAGAGAAAGCTCTTTGCCTCGTAGAGGATAGGTGGTAAGTTTTGACTGAGGGAACCATTAATAGGTTTTGCTCTCCAGACCTCAGTGATCTCTGGGGAATGTATGGGGAGAGATGGTCCCTCAAGTACACAGGCCCCAGACCATGTATGGCCTTAAAAGTTAATACCAACACTTTGAATACAATCTGATATTCCACTGGGAGCCTGTGTAGCTGCTGCAGAAAAGGTGTTATGTGGCATCTCGCCAGAGCCCCGGCGAGTAGCATTCTGCACAAGCTTGAGTTTCCAGATCGTGGACAGAGATGACCGTCGCCTGGATCATCATGGCAAGGTCGTCGTTAGACTGATAAGGTGCCAGCCGTCTAGCTTGCCGCAGGTGGAAAAATGCAGATCTGCTGACCATGGCAACCTGGGTCTCCATAGTCAGCAGCGAGTCTAACTGGACCCCCAGACTCTTTATGAAGGGCAACGGGCAAAGTTCCACGCTGTCCAGGGTAGGCAGCCGGCACCCCCCTCCCATAGGGTGGCCCAGCCAGAGGATCTCCGTCTTCGATGGGTTCACCTTCAACCGGCTAGCTCGCAGCCACCCATTCACAGCCTCTAGGCACTGATGGAAATAATTGGGTACAGAGTCCTGTCTGTCCTCCATCCTCAGCACAAGCTTGGTGTCATCAGCGTACTGATGACACTCCAGACCAAAACTACGTACCAGTCGAGCCAGTGGACACATATAGATGTTAAATAATAGAGGGGAGATAATGGCCCCCTGAGGCACACCACAACCAAGGGGGAGGCCCTCAGAGACCACTCCACCCCTCAACACTCATTGTCCCCGGTTGTGGAGAAAGGAGGCCACCCATTTAAGGGCAGTCCTGCTGCTGTGAGGTCCAATAGCATGAGCAGCACAGAGCCACCTTGGTCCAACTGGCAGCGCAGCTGGTCTGTGATGGAGAGCAGCACAGTCTCTGTCCCGTGCCTACTATGGAAACCAGACTGGAAGGGATCGAGTCCGGCAGTGTCTCCATTTTCTGATGTAACTCCAACCAATCTTAAAAATGTGTTCTAGATCTGCTTTGTGTCCCCACTGCTCAAAAGCTCCAGGGGGGGGGGGCTTTTTTTGCTTTGGAGTACCCTACAATGGCACTTTTTACCACATTTAGAGATCCCTTGGCATCCCACGCTTGAACAAACATGCCTTTAATTGTTTTTTAAGTGATGTAAGGCCATTTCCCCCATGCTTTGGTGTTTCTTGAAACTTCTTTTTCTGGTAGTGAACAAGAAGTAACTCTGTCCTCCTGTCTTGTTGCATAAGTTTGTCTACTGATGACCAAGTGCTCTCCCTGAGCTCTACGGTTGTCTGCAGCAGCAGCAACAAGGTGAAATGGGCCCAAATGGGTGATGATGGGTGCAGGTAAAAGGTGATGGGGATGGTGACCAATATGAGCACTGAACCCATTAGTGCTATCCAATAATTTTGACCAAACCCTGAGGACCCTCAGGTTAAGAACCACTGGTCTAGCTGAAGAAGACTATATTTCAGAGGAAATAACTGTTGAAACTACCTCTGAGGCCCCTTCAAGCTTCAGAGGTAGTTTCAAGACAGTTGAATACCATCCCACATTTTCTACTTTGAACTGGAATACATGGTAGTGTGGATTCAGATAACCCAGTTCAAAGCAGGTATTGTGGAATTTTCTGCCTTGATATTATGGCTTATATGCCTGTGTGGAAGGGCCCTGAGTATTTCTTGACTAAGAGAATCCTATGAAATTAATGAGGCTTATCATAAGTCAACAGACACATACACACAGGCACCAAGAGCAGCACCATCTAATGGTTGGGGGTTTTGTTCATATAGTTACCACATGATTCACTGATGCCAAGTGTGATGTGCTGTAAGTAAGGGGTTGGTGGGGAACATATACCTCAAAGCAGAATGCAGAGTATGTAAGTGTATTGGATAATGCACTGAGCTTTATTAAATATGCAACATATGTGCTTTTCGCTGTCAGCACTATTTTGTATCATTTCTCATAGGAGGTCTGTAGTTTGAGTTTAGCAATCGACTCTTCTGGTACATTTCATTCCTGCCATCCAAAATATCCACATACACACCATTACCATATCAAAGCTCTCTTGATTTTACAAACAAGTATAAGAAAGTCCTAGAAAATAATTAGCAAAACTAATTTATTTTTCCATTTTTAAAATTAAAAAATGCTATTAATATACATGGGGCAGGGGAGAAGGTTAGTCTCCCCTGAAAAGTATAGATACATTTGTACAAACATAAATGACTCTTTGAACTTGACAGCAGAAAGAACCCCCAGCAAATGAGCACTACAGCTCTTTAATTTTAACTTGCATATTCTAGAGTCACAAATCCCATGTGAGCGGGGGGGGGGGGGGGAGGCTACTTTATAGGTTAGTTTTCCCATGATAACTCTACTATTCCTTAAATTCAAAGCTGCCTCAATAGTATTGTTAGAATAATAACTACCATTTTCACTATAATTTTTTAATCAGCATTAAAAATATCAACAACCAGTATCCATAACTTGCCTTTAGTTATTTGTTTTGGCTCTTGCATTTTAAATAAAAATGTTACAATTTGGAAAAAACCCAGATTTAATGCAAATTGAAATGTATTAATTTATACCTGCTGGGGGCCAATTTAGCTCAAAGCTGATTTTTACATCTACTGTTTTATAAACAAGTGACACAAAATAAATTCTTCAAGTAGTATACACACAGAGAGACAGCAGCATTGTTCATAAATCCACAAACAAAAAAAGATAGGCAATTTGTAAAATAAATGAATCTTAAAGATGATTTTGAGGCTAACTTTCTGCTCACTTACAGTGTGGAGGGGGATGCTGTAAAGGAAACTCTTACATACCTTTATCTAGAATGGCACAGCTGGGGGTTGCTATAATAATCCTTTTGCTTTCATGTGGCCATCTGGAGGCCTATTAAAAGTGGTCTGTAAAACAGACACCCCAAGTGTGTTGAGTATGCCAGTTTCCATGAAGCCACCAAAATAAGGGAGTTTGTCCTTCTTTGGGGTGAAGTGGCCCACCATGGAGAGGGAGGAAAACTTGACCCCTAGCCCTTTTCCGCTGTGAATGCGTTATGTACGGGTTGATTTTGATACATATGTTGTAATTGTGCATAAAGCTACAGCTGGGTCTGCTCTGTATCTCTAGGCTTGTGGCGATAAGACAGAATAGGTTCGAGGCTGCAAGGACGGAGAGGGGGGGCACTGTAACTTTAATGAAGCAGCATGCTTCAACGGGATAATATTCTTCCTTGGTTTGTGAGCAAAGCAGCTATGAAATATTGAAACAATATTGCAAGCGTTAATGGTTTGGTTGCTGAAAATATCAAGAGTTGAATTTCCCCCTCTTTTTAGACATAACACACACGCACACTCAAGCTGTTAAATACAAATTAGGAAGAAAACTAGGTGGGGTTATTCGTAAAGTCATTGCCTTTCTTGGAAAAAAAATAAGATTCTTCACTTGTTCTCTTAATGAAGTGCATTTGGCAAAGGCACTTGCTCAAAAACGCACAAGAAAGCCAAAGAGACATTTGTCCGTAATAGAATCCTTCCAGTAGATTTTTCATTAAGCATCTTGCTCCATAATGTGGTTTGCAACCTATTAAACTTGAGATATCAAAACAAAAATTAAGTCACTGTCTTCGACTGCACTGGAACTCGGATCGAGAGGACTGAATCAGATGCATTAATTGCTTTACTGCTTCACCGCAAAGCCACTCTTAAAACATAATTCCTTAATGAAGTCCGTTAATTTGTTCATGGCAGTACACAATCTGTTCAAAATGACACAGAATTGCACTCTGTTTTCTAACCCCTGCAGTTTCTTCTGTTAGTCACTCTGTCTTGTGTTGTTATCCCATGGATAGTAATTATTTTATAGTGGCTGTAATTAGGAGAGAATTAGGCTTGGTAAACAAAACCTGCCTTCTCCTGTTAATAGCTAAGGATAATAAATTTGGCACTGACATTCACTATATTTGGACAAGGCTTGGCCTACTTCCAGTTTTCCCAATAAGAACTTTTATTATATAATTATGCCTTAGAGGGTCTCGGATTACAAGGTAATTTTTTTTGTAAAGACACATATTGCATGGCTCCCAGCCAGAAAATGATATACTGTAATATATGTCTCCAATAAATGTTTTAAACAAAAATTTCTCTAAGCAATATCCTTCTAGGCTCCAGAGCTGTACACAGTTATTCAGCATATATTATTTACTGGGTTATTCGTCATGCAAATTCTTCCTTTGTGTTTGTTCTGTTCAACATTATATAGTAACTGTCTTTAAAAACTTTGGGATTATTTATTTTTAGTTGCACACAATATTAATATTCACTAATAATAAAAAGCTGAGATGAGAGAGAGAGAGAATTGCACTATGTCTTACCAAGAGTCCATAATATATATAGTTTAGTTCTATCTGGAATTTGTTTAGCAGCAGAATGTACCAATGTGTACACACACACACACCTGCAGCATTCACTATATATATATATTTGGTTCTTGTCACAAGACCTTCACTCATTCTTGCTCTGTCCTCTTCCCTTGGAAATAGAGTTGCCCTCCCACATTTGTGGCTTTAACTTTTGTGCATTTGATTATCACATATTTGATTAAGATGTTATCTCTAGGAATCCTGAGGTCTTTCAGTATGAACTGCTGGACGACATAGAGATTTCTAGAGAAAAAATGTTTCTAGGAATGTAAGTCCTCCAAAATGATTCTATGGACCTCTTCACACAGAATTATTTTCAGTGGCAGTGATGGGTTTTTCCACTTTCTCCACAGAGCCCACTGGCTCTCATCACACACAGTAAAAGTACTTTCAGGGCGGCTTTATGGTGAAAGTTGGGGAAAACAATCTTTCAATACAAATCAACAAGTAGAGCCAGCTTAAAGAGGATTCCCCCCCCCCATGTGATGATATGGGGGAAACCAATATGGTGCAGGACACAGGGTGACAGGTCCCCACACCTCCTGGGCAGGCACTGCCAAGATCACCGCAATCAGCGGCTGTTCTCAGAAATTCCAGCGGCATGTGCATCAAGCTCCCAAGTTTAGCTTCCAGCCGAAATTCACCATAGAGTCATGCTGGAAGACCTAGAAATCCCTCAAGAGGTGCTCTCTAAAGTTAAAAAAATCACAATTTACTTATTCCCAGTTTTTAAAAATATTTTCTCAGAAGTCCTGTGCCCTTAATCACTGTGTAAGTGGAGGATTGACTGCATGCACGTCTCTATCTGAGGAAGCAGGGCCATACGAACAACAAACAAAACAAAAGACTTTCAAGCATCTGGGTCTAAAAGAAAAAAAATGAAATTCATGGAGAAGAAAGGAAAGATCAAAGTAAAACTGATCTAGTGCACTGAACAGAACTGTTTAATAGGCAGATTCCTTGACAACAGTAACCATAGTGTGATGGATGAACAAAGCCTACTCTATCAGCAATGAGAAGAGGAACAGAAGCTTGGTGAAGTAATGGCCACTTCCAGGGGAAAAGGAGATAAAAATTCTGGAAATATAAGAAAAGCAGCCACCCAGGATCAAACATTTATAAAACACAGTGGTTCTTCTCAACAGCACCAGAATCTACCATCTAACTATATATCCTCCTTAGATATGTTGAGGAGGCCGGGAATCTGGAGTCCCTCACTTACATTCTTATTTGAGATACTTCAACATCCATATTCTCCCCAACATGATGGGTTTTAAATCCTAGAAAATAATTAGCAAAACTAATGGCAGAGCTTGGAAAACATTACAGTTAATCCTCTGTATCCATGGATTCTATATCCACAAATGCAACCACCCATGGCTTGAGAATATATTTTAAAAATCTAGAAATCAAACCTTATTTTTTTCATTTTAAGGGGAAACCACTGTATATAATGGGAATGAGCATCCACAAATTTGGTATCCATAGGGCATCCTAGAACCAGACTCCAATAGGGGTTAATTCATTCAGATTTTGATTACTGCAGTTCATCTCACTAGATTTATTAGTTGGTGCTAAAATTACATTTGTGCATTAGTGGAATAATTGATGCTAAGCCAGGCCCGTAGCCAGGATTTTGATTTGGGAGGAGGGGAGGCTAAGTTTGATTTGGGGGGGGGGGTGTGAGTCTGAGTGTGAGAGGGTCTACCCTAGCAAATCTTTTGTACCATTATCCCAATACCCCCATGCATATGGGCTATATTGAGCATGGTGATCAGATCATGATATGAATAAACATAACAGTTTAAATAATGTACCAGTAAGGCCTTCTCACGGACCACCCTGAAAATTCTGGGGTGGGTGAAGCCCCTCAAGCTCCCCCGCTACATGCCTGTGCTAAGCAGTTACTGTTATTAGATATCCTTCCCTTTAACAGATTCAGGAAATCAAGAAGGACATTAGAGTAGAACAATTAGGACTTGAGGAAATACATCAAATATCTCTGGTATGTTGGGTAGGCTAGACTGTTGCTGCAGCATCTCAGTCTCTTGGAGGAGGGGGAAGGATGGGGAAACTTCTGTTATGAGGAACAGGAAAACCATGAACTTCTTTGGGGTGGCAGGAAAGTGTATTTGGGGATCATTGCATATGGGGACATACTTCTTATTAGCTCCCACGCCCCACCAGTATTCTATAAAATAATCCATTGGGTAAACACTGGACATGGACAGGTAACTGGCAAGAGGATGGTACCAATTGTTTCATACATTCTCTAAGCACAATTTTGTGTAACACAACTGCACCCTGACTAAGGCTTTGAGAACAAATGAGGGGCTCAAATGAGATGCCAGCAGCTCATTTTCCTGGGGTCTCAAGTGTTTCTTCCACCAAATGCCTGCTCCCAAAGAGCGAGGACAATGGAAGCAGATATAGATGGGTTAATTTTTGCTTTGCACATAAAATTCCTTAACAAACTGTAGTGCTATAGTTTCAGAATTCCTTTCACTTTTCATCTAAAGCTGCAGTTTTTGTTGACTTATATTAAAGTGAGGTGGCCTCTTTATTTTCTGTTTACTGCATGAATTAAAAATACCCCTTTGTTCCATTTAGAGACCATATCAGACAATGCGCCATTCACTCGTCACCTCCCAACTTGCTTTTCATTTTATAATATACCTTTTATGTAAAATAAAACTTAAAGAATAGCTCAAATTCCTTTTCAAGACCTAAGCTAAACAGAAAAGGATTTTTTTTTCTTGCAGGAGAGATTTGTAAAGGGAAACGATTTAATGGCTCAGAAACAGAGAGTCTCTGTTTTGAGGAAGGGACAAAACAAAAAGTAGGAATGACAGATAAAATTCTGAAATACCATGGAAAAACATAAATAGAAGATAAATGCAGTGATTTCTATAGACTTTCACTCTCCCTGTGTTAATAGTATTCAGAAGGGACTTGCAATCTGATGGCCAAAATTTGCAGTTTGTTATTAGGACATGAACACTCCGTGCAACCCCTATAGCCATAGGGAATGTGTTACTGGACTTCACTTGTATATGCAAAACCAGAGACAATGATAGTAAACTCTGTTGAAATGAAGGACTTCTGGGCCAAGAATGCCATAGAGTCGCACTTATTGAATGTGGATAAATGAAACCATGAGTCCAACGGATACAGGGGTCACACTGTATTAATTTCTCTTTTAAAACAAGTGAAACAGGGATTTGGATCAACAGATCCAGGAATGTTATTTGATGCTATTTTGAACAAAGTAAACAGTGCAAATTTCAAGGAAAAAAACTGCCAATGGTACTGTTGCTGAACATCAAATTCCAAAATTATGAATTATGAAACATGGCTCCTTTGAAACATACAGGGAATCTACACTGTCTTTTCCATTTGTCCTATAGCAACCTCTTCATGAATTACTCTGGATTGTTGCCCCAATATACCTTGGGCTTCAGCATGTAAACCACAATTACTATAATACCTTCACAATGCATCAGGAAGACTCTAGGGACATACAATGGGCTTGCATAAGAATCCCTAGGCTTTTCCCTTGACATGATTTGATTTATTTCTGGAAACACTTTCTCACCCATGTCATCAACCCAGACCTGTCTCAGGGGTTCTCATTGAAATGACCAACATCCTAAAGCACCCTTATATAGTGGACTGGCACCACTATATTAACTGGAGATGAGATATTAAGACCCATTTCAGCCTAGTATTGCTTGCCCCACCACATTATTTTCCAATTGTGCCCCTCTCATGGGCAGATCAACAAATGAACACACTCTTCAAAATAATCCAATGACAGTTTATCAAGTTTCTCACTATGACGGAAGCCATCTATTGATGGTGACAGAAAGAGCCCCAGGCCAACCAGGGAGTCTAATCCTAGTTGGCCACATTTTGACCAATCAGGAGCTAGTGCAAGCAGTGTGTCTATGTTTTGAAGATCTGTCAAAGTGCTATAAATATTTCTGTATGTTTGCACTGCGGTGTCAGTTCTTTGGAGTGCTGTCTCTGCTGACATCCTCTCTGGCCATTAAGAATAACACCTCTGATTTTGCATTCAGCCTGACTGTGTTCTATCTGGTCCTTTGGAAGCTTGGCTGAAGGCTCCAAACTTGCAGTTTTAGTGGAGCTGAAATCACACAACCATGAGAACCAGATTTTACAGGCAATCCCTAAGTTACAAACAAGATAGGTTCTGTAGGTTTGTTCTTAAGTTCAATTTGTATGTAAGTCAGAACAGGGACAGTCTTTAAATGTTACTCCAGTCACATTTAAATATATATGCTAAGGGTTAAGTTTCCTGTGGTATTTGTTTTGCTGTCTGTCCCTGTGATCACTGGATTTTGAAAACATTGGCTTGTTGTGGAAATAAGGGTTGATGATAAAGCTTCAATGGAGATATCTTTTCACCATGACAACTCTTCCAGAAGTGGATTTTCCTTCTGAGAGGTAGATTTCTCTCCCTTCCTGTTCTCTCAACCCTGTTCTTAACTACGTGTCATTTGTAAGTCGAAAGTTTGTAACTCGGGGACTGCCTGAATATATTTTAGTATGCATCTACACTACAGAGTTAATGCAGTTTGACACTACTTTAACTATGATGGGTTAACACTATGGAATCCTGAGATTTGTAGTTTGGTGAAGCACCGGCTTTCTTTGCCAGAAAGGGTTAAACACTTTGTAAAGCTTCTACTTCTATGTTTCCTTCACACTGAGCCATGATAGTTAAAGCTGTGTCAAACTGCACTAATTCTACAATATAGATGCACCTTATGCAAACAGTGGGTGTGCCAAGTTTCACATGTCAATAATTTACATATTTCATGGCCCAAATACAGTAGATTAGCTAGAACATTTGAAATATTTGGGTACTGTTTTATTCCAGATCTCTAAGCTATTCTATAGTGTAATTCTTTGTGGCTGTTAAAAGAAACGGTTTATTCCAGTGAACCATTCTGTTCACTGCAATAAACATTCACATAGTTTCTTATTTAAATCTTATCAAAATCCATTTTTATCTACACTGTTAAAGAAAACTTGGGAAGCGGTTTTATTGGTCAGATTCATATGGTTTGGGGACTGCTTTTGGAAGTAGTTTTATTAGTGAGACCACAAATTTTCATTTTTAAATAATCTCATTCCATAAACTTTAGACTCTAAAACATCATGCTAGAATAGTACTTGTTTTTTTCTCCATCATTTCATTATCACTATATCTGTTAAGGTTTTGCCTTTGAGTTATTAGCTTTGTTAAAATTGCATTTATATACTGTTGTTACTTTTTATTAACATTTTCTTAGAAAAAATACTCAGTGCAGAAAACAGCAATGCATGCTTACAAGATTTCTACATGCCCTTTTTGATCCAAGAGCCTTAAACATCAAGACAAGAGTTATGGACACAATAACTCCAACCCCAGCTCACAATGAAGATACAATGAACTAGAAGCTGAAAGCAGGTTTGGTCTTTGCAATTAAATGTTTAAATTCAAGGATGGTTGAAATCCAAAAGGCTACCTTAGGCTAGTAACAGACTTATTTCTATGCAGTGGAACACATTATATTTCCCCTCTCTAAATAGCAACTCTCTCGTCATCTTACAAACTGTTGAAGTCCCCAATTTTTCAAAAATGATTATTTATTTACTTTGTTTTATATCCCACCCTCTCTCCCTCAAAGCAGCTAACAGTCGGCAACAATTTGAAGCCATTCAACATAAAACAACATCAGATTCAAAATATGTGACACATAATAAATACATTAAAATTCAACTAAAACAGCACATGATAAACCAGCATTAATACCTGCTATATCAAAACCCACCTCCATCTCATTGTCATAATCACAATCCATTGCCATTATCAAAATCCATTGTCATTGAACCTAGTTAACCATTGTCTTTCCCAAAAGCCTCCTTCCAAAGAAAAGTTTTTATTTGTTTTCTAAAGGATAACAGGGAGGGAGCCATTCTGGTGTCCTTCAGGAGGGAGTTCCAGAGCTAGGGAGCCACCATTGGGAAGGCCCTCTACCTCATTTCCACCAGTCACACCTGAGATGGGGGTGGGATCAAGAGTAGGACCTCTCCAGCTGATCACAAGGATCAGGCAGGTTCATCATGGGAGATGTGATCAGATACATAGGTTGGACCTGAAGCATTCGGGGCTTTAAAGTTTAAAACCAGCACCTTGAATTGCACCTGGAAGCAAACTGGTAGCCAGTGGAGCTGCTGCAATAAAGGGGTTGTTCGCTCCTTGTACGGTGCTCCAGTAAGCAGTCTGGTTGCAGGTCTTTGGGCCACCTGAAGCTTCTGAATGCCCTATGTAAAGCGCATTACAGTAATCCAGTCTGGATGTGACAAAGGCATGGGCCACCATGGCCAGATCTGTCTTCTCAAGGTGCGGGCACAGTTGGTGCACAAGGTTTAATTGTGCAAAGGCTCCCCTGGCCACCACTGACATCTGAGGCTCTAGGTTCAGTGATGGGTCCAGAAGAACACCCAAATTGTGAACCTGCATCTTCAGGGGGTGTGTAACTCTAACACAGGTTGTAACTCTATACTCTGATCAGCCTTCCAACTGACCAAGAGGACCTCTATCTTGTCAGGACCAAGTTTAGGTTTGTTTGCCCTCATCCAATTCATTACCGCCATCAGGCACTGGTTTAGGATCAGAATGGCTTCCTTGGATTTAGGTGGAAAAGAGTAGTAGAGTTGAGTGTTATTTGCATAGAGTTGACACAGCAGTCCAAAGCTCTGGATAATCTCACCCAGTGGCTTCATATAGATGTTAAAGAGCACGGAGGATAGAACAGACCCCTGAGGAACCTCAAAGGACAAAAGCCAGGGGTTAGAACAGGAGTCCCAGCACTATCTTCTGGGGCCGGCCCTCCAGCAAAGACTGTAGCCACTGAAAACCAGTGCCCCCACGTCCCATCCCAGTGAGCTGGCCCGGAAGGATACCATGGTCAATGGTATCAAAAGCTGCTGGGATGACCAAAAGAAATAACAGGGACACACTCACCCTGTTGGGCTCTCTGCAGAGGTCATCCACCAAGATGACCAAAGCTGTTTCCATTTCATGGCCAGGCCTGAAGCCAGATTGTTAAGGATCTAAATAATTCATTTCTTCCCAGAATCCCTGGAGTTATGAGGCCACCATGCACTCAAGAGCCTTGCCCAGGAAATGAAGATTTGACACTGGCAGATAATTATCCAGTTGGGTGGGATCCAGTGATGGCTTTTAAAATAATGGTCTCATGACCAACTCTTCCAGACTTGTTGGAATTTTACCTTCTATTAAAGAGGCATTTACCGCCACCTTCACCTACTCCACCAGTCCCCTTCTGGCTTGTTTGATTAGCCAGGATGGGCAAGGATCCAGAGCACACATGGTAGGTCTCACATTTCCAAGAATCTTGTCCAAGTCTTCCTGCTGGACAAACTGAAAATAATTCATCAAAACTGGACAAGTAGGTGCCCAAGCCACACCTACAGAAACCATATTCAAATTCACGTCTAAATCGGAATGGATCTGAGTGACTTTATCTGCAAAGTACCAAGCAAAGGCTTCACAGTGAGCTGCTGACTGATCAGGGATCCCATCAGAAGAATTAGGATCCAAAAGTTTTCTGATCACATGAAACAGCTCAGCTGGATGGTTCCAAAAGTTTTCTGATAAAACATGTTAAAAACAGCAATTCAAAAGCTGGATGGTTCTCTGCCTAAACAAATGATGTAACCTTGGCAGCATTGTAGGATTTTTTGCTGCCTTCATTGAATCATAGAATCATAGAGTTGAAAGAGACCTCGTGGGCCATCCACTCCAACCCTCTGCCAGGAAACAGGAAAATTGCATTCAAAGCACCCCTGACAGATGGCCATCCAACCTCTGCTTAAAAGCCTCCAAAGAAGGAACCTCCACCACACTCTTGGGCAGAGAGTTCCACTACTGAACAGCTTTCACAGTCAGGAAGTTCTTCCTAATGTTCATCATTGCCACATAATAGGTTTTAGAATAAGTTCTAGCCCATGTTGGACAATGAAACAGGAAACTGTTGATGGTTCCTATCCCCACCTATTTTTCAGTTGTAAACATGGGAGTAAGGCCCGGTAAGAGGTAGTAGCTCTGAACACAATTGCTGGCCCATGTTCAGAATTCAGGACATTTCTGGACATTTCAGCCTCTTTTCAACCCTGGAAAATGTGATGAGCTCCATGCCTTTCCATGCTTGAAAAGAGGAAAATTTCTCAATGTGATAAGGTGGTATGATATTGTGGAAACTATACTAAAGCAGTACATTCTTTACTGCAGTTATAACATTTTTCAAATTGTTTTTTAAAGGTATAGTTACAAAGAAGGAAGAAAAGAATGAGGAGAAAAGTAGGAAATTCTTAAGATATGATGAAGGGCTGTGCATATAATAAACTAAAGCAAGCTGGCAATATTTTCAAAACCATATTTACTTAAAGCTGATGCCAAAGCAGTGATATCTTTTTTTGACTATTGATGGGTAGTCTTTTTCTTTTCCACCTTGGAATGTAGTATAGATCCTTGGTATCTGCTAGGACTTGGTTCTAAAACCTTTCATCAATTGCAAAATGTATGGATGCTCAAGTTCAATTATATAAAATGGTGTAGTACAATGATGTCTCATGTATAAAATGGCAAAATCAAGGTTTACTTAAAAAATATTTCTGCACACACATGGTTAATTCCATGAATGCAGTATGTGTGGATAAGGAGGTCAAAGTGGATCGGTTTTTTTTAAAGTTACAGTACAATCATGAAGTATCCAATTACACTGACCATTAGTAAAAATCCACCTATTATAAATATATATAATTTAAAAGAATATGTGTATTTACATATGCCAAAAATTAAATTTAAAATTGATCTGTTTTAATATACCCAGCCCCAAAGTAGTACCCATGGAACACACCCATGTCTAACAACATAAGGGATCATTGTCACTACTACACAGCTAACTGTATTCTAATACTAAAAGTAACTGAATTTGCATTTTATTATGTATGAGTCATTATGCTTTTATTGAACCCTTGAAAACATTATATTGAAGCTGATTTATATAAATAGACTACAAAACTAAGACCTTGGGCATTAGCTCTAAAGTGTGTGAGCGAAAGCAGAGTAAAGGACAGACTGAGCCCTGAAGCAGTGGATTAAATTAACTCTTCCTAAGCAGTTTAAAATTATTATGATGTTGCTAGAAGCATATTGGAGGAAGTCTTCAGGGTCTCCAACCACTTTATTTTGGGCACCAAAAGACCTTCAATCCACTTCAATATTGAGTAATTATACAAAGAATTCATTTGGCCACATTACCTACTCCTAAAGAGTTTGTGGGGAGGAAAATTCCCTAGAGGTATTGACTTAGTGTATCATCATCATTAGACTGTATAAATGCTTTATTGGGTCATCTAATCCATTTTCCCCTAAACAGTTAATGTAGGTTCAGCCCCTTAATAATATAATCTACTCTGCTTTGTCTAGACTGTGTTTTTTATGGCTTAATATAATGATGCTAACATCACTTTTCTTGGCAAACTATTCCACATGCTATTAGGAGTTTGTTTTCCTCTGTTGTTCAGCTCAAATTATTTTATAGTTAATTTAAATCTCATTACTTTTACCTTGGCCACAAATACTGCAGGATGCCTTCAGAAAGCCAAGTCAAGTCGTTTTATTTGATTGTGATGTATCCTAAATCCCATAAACCCACATAACAGCGGCTCCATTCTTTGCTTGCCTACTGAACTATGAATGATCTGATTCTACTTTATTCATAAAAAAAACTAGATTAGATTAGTTTAAAAAAATACAATTACAGGAATGGTTCAAAATGGTTCATTCCAGGCCATAATGCTGCAGAATAATGCCATCTACATTATATTGGTGGAAATACAAATGGATGTTTTTCATTTTTGTTATGTGCCTTCAAGTTGGCAATCTGTCATGGGGTTTTATTGGAAGGATTTATTCAGAGAAGAATTGCTGAGAGAGCTTGACTTGCTCAAGGTTACTCATGAGTCAATGTAGATTGAAGTGTAGTATTCCAGAGTCCTGGTCCATACTCAGACTACTATCCCACACTGATCAACATCTGCCACCTACTTCTAACACCAATGCTATTGAAGAAGCATAGTACTATAGAATTAGAGCAGTCAGTCCAATCCAATTCATTCTGCAGGAACATGCAAAGTACACTTTAAAGATGATCATCCAATCTGTTTAAAATCTTCAAAGGTGACTCCACTACATATCGAGACAGTGTATTCCACTGTCGGACAGCTCTTACCATCAGGAAGTTCTTAATATTCAAGCGGAATCTTTTTTCTTGTAACTTGATTTTAATATTTTTGTATATTTTGTTGTCTTTGGGATATAAATGTGGTAAATAAATAAATAAATAAATAACTTGAATCCATTGCAACATGTCCTTCAACCTTGAGCCCTTCTACACAGTCCTATATCCGAGAATATTAAGACAGAAAAATCCCACATTATCGGAGTATGGACTCAGATATCCCTGTTCAAAGCATATATTGTGGGATTTTCTGCCTTGATATTCTGGGATATAGGGCTGTGACACGACCACTGGAATCACCTCAATCACCTCACGTTTTGGGGTGGGGGAGGGGTTAATTCTGGAGCCCCGCATTGCCTGGCTCCAGAATTCAATGATCCCATAAGGGAGCAGCGTTGACCATGTGGCTCACCCCCCAATTGGTACTGATGGCATCACAGGAAGTTCAACTTTTCATCACCCATAGAGCTGCACTGGGCATATGAAACTAAAATCTGCCTTTTGTGATGTGGTCTTTAGAGTTTAGAGCAGAAGGAAAGAAGCATGCCCCCTTCTTTAATGTGACATCCTTTCAAATATTTAAACATTATTATCGTGTCACCTTTTAATCTACTCTTCTCCAAGCTAAACATACCCAGCTCCCTAAGCCACTTTTCACATGAGGAAGTTGTACAAACCACAATCAGGTTAACTGGGTAAGATATGTTATCTAGGCATAGTGGCACCATGTCTACTTTTTTCTTTCATTTTTTCCATGTAACTAAGTTCTAGGAGATGCCCATTGGGACAGAAGCTAAGACCAAAGCCCTACATATAAATGTGAGAGCGTAAAGCAGAATTCTGCCAGGCAACCTTTGAATCTTGCAAAAAGCAACCTCCTTGACAAATGAGGGTGTGCCCACAGCTATTCAATGGGAGGGAAAAGAGCAATGGTCAAATCCAGTAATCTAGCCAGGGGATGAGGGGAGATGTCAACTTCCAGATCTCCATGGAGGAATGAGGAGAATATAGTGGAATTCAAGCGGAATCTACAAGACTACCAGGGATGGTGGCCGAAGCCGTTATCCCAAGAGGCCGTGAACACTTTGGCACTTACTTAGTAGTCCTAAACTGCAAAAGACACGTTATGTTCAAGTGAAAAAACTGATTATTATGATAAATCATACCTCTCCATCTCTTTCTTGCAGGAATAATACACTGCAGCATGATTTCTGACTCAGAGTAGAGGAACATTAGTGTCAAAGCTGATTTGTTAACAATTACTTCATTGTTGTTAATCATATTAGTAAGACTTATACAATTCAGTATATTAATAGTTAATAATGCATTAGGAATACATTAGTTTTTAATTTATTTAAAATCAATTGAAATGATTTAAAAAAGACTTAAATAGTCAAATTACCACACACATACACAAATTAAAACTATGTGAAATAATGATGGCTATGCAGTCCACTAACATTGTTGAAATTTAAACAATTTTAAAAGTAATTGCTTAAAGTAACTGCATTTTTCCAATTAGTTAAGACACAAAAATGATTTTGTGACAAATTACATGCGAGTGTGAAGAGCAAACCACAAACTACCTATTACAATGCAGCCTGAGCCCTGCCACATGCACAATAGAGGACCTTCTTATAGCAACACTAAAAGCACTCCAAGTGGCCAGCTACTGGTCAAAAGACATTAGTATAATGCCAAGTTTTTTCAACTTTGTGTTTTTTAAATACATTACAACTGTACCCTCGGTTCGCTTCTGATAAGATAAATACCATTTTTCCGGTGTATAAGACGATTGGGCATATAAGACGACCCCCAACTTTTCCAGTTAAAATATAGAGTTTGGGATATACTTGACGTATAAGACTACCCTTCTTCCAATGCACACCAAATAAAAATTTAAACAGCATCAGATTTGATTTCAATATGGCAATTTTCCTATTACTGCACCTCCTTCTCTGCCTCTCAGATTTCGCACCTGCACACCTGCACAGCTTCACTGCAGTTTTCAGGAGCAAGATCTGACAGGCAGAGAAGGAGGTACGGTAATAGGATAAAAGGGCAGAACAGACAGGTAAAAGAGGTGTGTTTTTCTGGGCCCAGAGCCACTCTATCTCTTTTTTCCATACCCGGGTGCCCCGGACACGTGCAGCTTGCTCTGCCCTTCACTTACACCTTCCCGGTGAGGCACCCCTTCAACTCACCATCGGGACCGTATTAAGTCCACGAATCCTGATGAATGGATTTTCTTCTTCCGTACTTGTACAGGGTCGCCCTTAATGCTTTCATACAGTCACTGCATTTGGTAGGGATGCGGCCACTGCCATTTTTTAGCTCCCTCCACTATATGCAACAACCACAGATACTGCAATCCGGATTGGAAGTTTCAGCACCCACTCTATTAGATGACTCCTGCATATAAGACGACAGCTAACTTTTGAGATTTTCTTGGGTTAAAAAGTAGTCTTATACGCCAAAAAATACAGTACTCATAAATAAATATCACCCATAAGGCCACCCTAGGTCAAGGCCTATGGCGGCAGCCATTGCAGAGCAGCAAATTCGGACCCCCCAATTAATTTTTTTATTATTTTTTTAAAAATAATAATAGTAATTTTTAAAAATGGCAACTGGCGGCAGTCAGTGGGGGTTGCCCGGGGCAGCGCTTAGCAGCTAAGCACCGCCTCAGGCGCCCCCAATTGGCTGCCGCTGCCTCGGTACCTTTTTCTGCTTCTGATAAGCATAGCAGAAGCAGGAACAAGTAGCGCGGTGGCGGCAGCCAATTGGGGTTGCCCACGGCGGTGCTTAGCAGCTAAGCACCGCCTCAGGCGCCCCCAATTGGCTGCTGCTGCCTTGGTACCTTTTCCTGCTTCTGCTAAGCAGCATCGGCTCCGGGGGTGGGGCTTTCCTTCCTCCTCGCGCTGGCGAGGCGGGGGCAAAGCTGGGGGCGGGGGCGGGGCGGAGCTGGGGCAGGGGCAGAGCCGGGGCGGGCGGAGCCGGGAGCGGGAGCAGAGCCTTTGGCCTAGGGCGCCAAAAGGCCATGATCCGGGCCTGCTAGGCACTGCACCCAGTGTGCCGATCACCACTGGGACCACCTTGACTGGCTTGTGCCAGAGTCTTTGCAGATAGATCTTTAAATCCTTGTATCATGTCAGTTTTTCCAGTTGTTTCTCTTCAATCCTGCTGTCACCTGGGATTGCAACATCGACGATCCATACTTGGATTTTTAACACAATTGTGCTCCAAAACTCTGTCAGTCTGAATTTGGAAGTCCCAGAGTAGTTTGACATGTTCATTTTCTGTAACTTTTTCAGGCTTTTGATCTTGCCAGTTCTTTGACACAGGCAGATGGTATTTGTGACACAAGTTCCAATGAATTTTTGTTATTATTATTTTACTGATACAAAAACACAGTATGTCACAGCAAACGAGATCTATATGCTGGATTTCGTATTGCAAAACCACAAGTCAAACACTTCCCAAGCGTCTAGGATTGTGTGATGTATTTTTGAATGATGTGCACAGATCCAAGTAAGGTGGCCTTTTGCAGTTGACAGATCATGATTTTGTCAATGTTTATTGTTTACAAATGCTGGCTGAGATCTTCCAAGGCTGAGATCTTTTGGCACGGCAACCAGTGTGTCGATGACTACTGGGACCACCTGTACTTGTTTATTATTATTATTATTATTCTGTCCCCCCTCCCCTTCCCATGAAGAAGAGATTTTGGAGCAAGCCCAAATTCATCCTAGCTACAAGATATCTCATCTGTTTTGAATACATACCCTTTTATGAATGCTTATTCTAAAGATTCAACCTGCCCCTCTTGGTGTCAGGTAGTAGTTTAGCGCAATAGATTTCCCGTAGTTTTCTCCTTTTTGCAGAACCATGATATGCTTTCCAGATTTCAATAGGCCCCGACTGGCCTGAATTGTAATGTCAAAGGTGAAGTTTGAAACAAAACTTTCAGGCTGATCCCCAGTGGCAATATAGCAGAAAAGTAAAAGAGGCTGAGGCAAGGATTGTGTGTAGACAAGAGTGAAGGTCCCTAATGATCAAAAGGTTAATAAAAGGAGGAAAATGGCTTGTATGAATGCCAGCTTCTGTCCAAGTCTTAGCCTGGTACTTAAGGGGAATGTTTTCACTTAGATACGTCTGGTCCTCCTGCCGACGTGAGGGAGATGCTGTTAATAACGGAGATTGTCCCTCATGGTGGCAAGTCTAATTACAGGATAAAACAAGAAAAGGTAGAATGAAGTAATGGGTTTGTAAGGGGTTTTTCTCCCCCTCCTGGATGTCAGTTTATTACCAATCTGACACTATAACTTCAAGGGTCATTTCTCTGCAGTTACTGCATTACCAAAACAAGAGGAAAAGCAGAGCCCAGGAAGAGGCGAAGGGAAGAAAACAATCTTTGTTAGTTTCCTTTTCAAAATATTTTCCCCCTATGAATAATGACTTATGAAAGTGCTCTCCTTGTAAAGGACGCCTCCAAGATGCCAGCAGCATTCACATCTGGCTTATTTAATTCATATCCTTTAAAGGAAGCTTTTTATTCATCCAGGAATAATAACACTCTGAAATAAAATGAAACTGAAACCTTAACCAGTGTTTGCAGCTTTTCCTCTAAAGCGGAACACAACGGAGAGGCTTAGAAAATATATGAAACATATTCTAAGCGGCATGTCTAATTTGTCTTCATGAAATTCAGACCTTGTTCCCACTCTTGGGTTGGGAATATATGGAAAATCCAGACTAATTTTAAGGACAGTCAAAATATTGGAAAGAGAGAATGGGGGGATGTAGCTTCCCCAGTTTCCATGTCCCGTCCCCCCCACTGCTATCTAAAATCTGCCAATTTTTGTGCCTAAAACAATGGCTATTTAGGGGGCAACATGAATTGTCAGGAAAATGTCTTGAGATAATCTTTTCATGCTTTTCTCCAAGTAGGTCCTCCAGGACACTGGTTCTTAAACTGGGAGTCCAAATTACAAATGGAGTCCCCTTAGCTCAATGTTGGGGGTCCTGAAAAATTTGGCAACAGTAAAAGCTTTCTGAAGATCACCTAGTGCAGTGGTTCTAAACCTGTGGGTCCTCATGTGCTTTGGCCTACAGCGTCCAGAAATCCCAGCCAGCTTACCCAGCTGTTACGATTTCTGGGAGTTGAAGGTCAAAACATCTGAGGACCCACAGGTTGCGAACCACTGACCTAGTGGCTGTTTTAGACATTTATACAAACCTGTTGCACAGTCTTTAAAGCTGACTCTGCTGAAGATGCTTCAGCTGTACATCATAAAAAGGAAAATTAGTCTGTTTAGTGAGCCTTGAATGGAAGAAGAGGTGACAGCCCAGTGGGGCCAATGCAGCCCCAACTTATATGGTCCTTGATTCTTCATGTTTAGAGTGGATTTGTTGTTGCTCCAGGTCAGATTTACACTGGAGCAATCTTCCCAGTATAAATTTTATTTATTTATTTATTTATTTATTTATTTATAAATTCGATTTGGTAGACCGCTCTCTCTGGAGCCCAGAGCGGTTTACAGCATAAAATCAATAAAACATCAATAAACAGATAAAAGACGTATACCCAAAAGCCCCCCTCCCCACAAATGATCCCGGCAAGCAATAATACGCAGAGGCAATACATGGCAGGACGGTATGTTGGCAGCTGGCAACTAAGGAGGCATCAGTTGGGACCAAATGCCTGCCTATATAGCCAAGTCTTCACAGACTTGCGGAAGGCCAACAAACCCCGTAGTGCTCGTATCTCCTCCGGCAGAGAATTCCAGAGGGTCGGAGCGGCCACTGTAAATGCTCTCTGCCGGGTGCTCGACAGCCTTACTCTTGATTCGAGTAGATCCATGAAATCAGTGGGATCTATCTACCTGTTAACTCATCAACATATAGGAGTCTAGTACTAAGCACTTGCCAAGTACTCAATGATTCATGGGTTCCAGCTTAGTTAGGGCTAAAAATTGGATTAAGGACAAATACTATTATTACCACCACCAAATCATAAAGTATTGTTATTACAAAAAGGGCTTATAATTTTCATGTGACACATTGGACTTTTAAGTGCTATGTTGTAAATGTGATTTGTATTTTTTTCAGCTTTGGGCTTGTTTTAAACTTTTAGGTGTGCCTAATTTTTCCTGTAGAAGGAAAACAGAGGGGGAAGAAGTGAAAGGAAGGAAGGATGTAAAGGAAGATATGGAAGGGATTTCTCTAACAAGGGACATCCCTTATAATGAGGGACATTCAGCAACCCTAGCGTATATACCATTTGTGTATATATTGTATTGTGATGATGCAACGGAAACCGATTCTAATAAGGAGACACTGAGATTTGTATTTAATATTTTTAACTGTGAATTTTTTACTTATATATGTTATTATTAAATGTTTTGTATTTATCTGTGGGTATTTGTTTACCATTGTACACCACCTCGAGTCACCTTTGGGCTGAGAGGGGCGATATAAAAGTATAGTAAATAAATAAATAAATATTGTAGGCTTGCATTGTGTGCATGTTTGTTTGCGTGTGCGTGCATACACAGAGACAGACAAACCTTACTGCTACACTAAGTTGTGTTGTGGTTCTACACATAGCTGCAATGTACAAACTCCAATTCATACAAATCTGCCTGGGTACGATTTGCTGAAAGTCTTCCCACAGTTCTGCACCCTTCCAAGGCTGTTGCTTGTAACCACTGGCAAATGAGCCAATTTTCCCCATATCTGGAATGTAATCAGAAGCAAGCCTTCTCATCACTTGTGCAATGGACAAGAGGCAAGATTCAATTCAAACAATGATCTTTAGAAACATACAGTGTTATGTCACCATCATAATCCTACAGATACTGCCCACCCACAAGGCACCTTTATCAAAATCTGAGATTTGCCAAGTGATTGGCTAAACGCACAACGCTGTCCCAAAACAGAGAAAGTAACGTAGCCACAATATCCAACATCCCTTTCTGGAATTAGCATTGATAGATTTCATGGTACAAAGGATTTGCCATATATTATATAGAGGTATACTGCTTGAACATTATTGTTCAAAACTTAATCTGAAATACTGTGTTGAATTACACAGCTTGCACACATATTTGTACTTACACATTTATCTACCCTTTCTCTCTCTCTTTTTTCCCTCCTGAAGCCCTGACATGATTGACACTCTCAGAGAGCCAAAGTTGGAATAAGGAACATGCACAAATGATGGTTTCCTTAGCAACAGGAACCATGTGAATTCTCTTCTTTCCTTCTTGGGTTTTTTTTTTGAGGTGGAGGGATTTGCACTTTACTTACTGGTCTCTCTCCACATTGGTTTTCATGGAGACTTAATGCATATTTAATCTTTAAAATACAACAAAACTGTGAACCAAAGAAAATGAAACGGATTTGTTTGTTGAAATTAATCTGTATTTTTATTTGAAAAGATCTCTAAAAGTAGACATGGACTGAAGAGCTTATCTGAATATACAATTTGTATTTTAAAATTTGTTTCTGATTCTTGAAACATAATTTGCATTTTAAAAAACATCGTCACCATTTTGATTGTCCAACCTATGTGATATCTTCTGATTCCTCATCTGTAGTAGGAGAATGAAATGGGCTGATACTTTGTCACAATATGTTTCTGATTATTTGCATCCCAATCAGTTCTTTGGCCCTTAAACATCTTTTAAAAGAATTGTTGGATAGCCCACATTCTGACCAAATGTTTGAATGAGTCCCAGGTGTTTTTTCTCTCTCTCCATGTGTCAGCTTTGCATTGAAACTGGAGGAGAGTTAAGGGTGATCCAAACAGTTTGTGGTCTATGATAAGAGTTAGCAGGTCACATGAAGTGGTCATTGCCATGTGACCGCCAATAGCGCAAATGGAAAGATTTTTTTTTGCAAGCAAATTTACATTGAGATGAGTATGCCCAGGGGCCATGTGTTGGTTGCTTAAGATGAACTCACCACAATCTGGTTGTTGTGTGGCACTATTTTTGCTAATGTGAGGTCCATGTAAATCTAGAAATGCAGGGTGAATAAGATTTTTTTTCCAGGTGTAGACAGGCCCTTTGTCTTTCATTTTTGAAACGCAAATAGTAGTATAGAATCATAGAATCAAGGATCTCATGGGCTATCCAGTCTAACCCCCTGCCAAGAAGCAGGAAAATTGCCTTCAAAACACCCCCGACAGATGGCCATCCAGTCTCTGTTTAAAAGCCTCCAAAGAAGGAGCCTCCACCACAGAGTTCCATTGCTGAACAGCTCTTGCAGTCAGGAAGTTCTTCCCAATATTCAGGTGGAATCTCCTTTCCTGTAGTTTGAAGCCTTTGTTCCGCGTCCTAGTCTCCAGGGCATCAGAAAACAAGCCTGCTCCCTCCTCCGTATGACTTCCCCTCACATATCTATACATGACCTGTATCATGTCTCCTCTCAGCCTTCTCTTCTCCAGGCTAATCATGCCCAGCTCTTTAAGCTGCTCCTCATAGGGCTTGTTCTCCAGACCCTTGATCATTTTAGTCACCCTTCTCTGGACACAGTCCAACTTGTCAACATCTCCCTTAAAGTATAGCATACTTCATTCCTGCTGCTGCTGTTGTTTGTGTCTTCAGATCATTTCAAATCTCTTGCAGTACTAAAGATCTCCTATCACAAAGTTGTTCTGACAGATTTTATTCAGAGGATGTTTGTTATTGCTTTCCTCTGAGGCTGAGGCCTCTTCCACACAGCAGAATAAAATCCCACACTATCTGCTTTGAACTGGAATATATGGCAGTGTGGACTCAGACAACCCAATTCAAAGAAGATATTGTGGGATATTCTGGGTTATATGGCTGTGTGGAAGGGGCCTGGGACAAGCAGAGGTTTGAATCGTAGTCATCCTGCTAGGGTGAACCGTTTTCACCCTAGACATGTTTTCTTGAAATGCCTATTAAATATGAAAAAAATTAATACAAGTCTGCTTGGAACTGTATCCTTTTTAAAAATGATACAGATAGAATTTGTATGTGAAAAGTGCTTTTGCTTCAAAGAACACAGAATTTTGCATTGTTTGAAAGAGAAGAGTCATGACTAAAGGAGGAGACAAAAGAGGACACTGATTTGGATAACAACATGTAGAGGTGCAACGTTAGAAAGAATAAGTATAACCCGCTCCAAGTCCCCTTTGGGAGATGGTGGCAGGATGTAAATAAAGTTTGTTCTTATTATAATTGAAATAGAAAGTGGTGTATGTGCTTTCAGGTTGCCTTTTGAGTTATGATGACTCAATTAATTTCACAGGGTTATCTCAGGCAAGGAATATTCAGAGTTGTTTCACCACTTCCTTCTTCTGGTATTCATTGGTGTTCTTTTATCTAAGTACCAACCAGGGCTGACCCTGCTTAGATGCCAAGATCAAATGAGATCTTGAGCTTTTAGGCAATATTGGCATCCCACCATTTTAAAAAAAGACGTCTGTGATTGTCATCCTGTGGATGGCCCCTCGTCTTTTATTCTTCTAGTCCTTTCATTTAAAAATGGACATAAGCTGTAAAACTGTTCAAAGAGAGGACTATCTGCAGTAAAGTAAGGCACACAGCTACCCAAGTAGGGTAGGATGGAGCAGATAGGATAGTTACTGAGGGAGAGGTGTTTATTCCTTCAGTAGTCACGTGGTCCTGGCTATATGGCAGACTGTATCTCCCCATATGAGCCTGCCCAGGCCCGGAGAACATCAGGAGAGGCTTTTGTCTCAGACCCACCAGCATCACAAACATGATTGGAGAGAATGCAAAACTGAGACTTCTTGGTGGCTATCACCAGATTCTTGAACTCCCTGCCCAGGGATGCCAGAATGACCTCTACCTTATTGTCCTTCCATTAGAGAGCAATATTTTTATTTATTTATTTATTTACAGGCTTTAAAAAAGTTTTTAAAGAATAAGCTAGAGGTGCAAATTGAACAGTTTTTATAACTTTTTTCCTTTTAGGTAAAGCTTTGTATTCTTTTATTACTTAAAATCCATGTTAATGTTCACTGTTCTGTTTTTAAAATTATAAGCCACCACTTTTGAGAGAAAGGAGAGAGGATTCCTAGTTGCTGCAGTTGCTGAGAAAATACACTTCCCTTCCAGCTACTGTGAAGGATTTCAGCTAGATGCAGAGGAAACAGAGCAGTCCACAAGATGGAGATGACAGGCAACATCATTATTCCTGTCATTTAAAAAGTCTCAGTTTCACCCTTGAGGAACTACAATACTAGTTCCATCAGCTGATTTATTCTAGAACGGGTTCCATTGACACAATACATTAACTAATATTTTCATAGCAGAACAATGAAATAACATTTTAACAACTCTCAGGTGTTGTTTTTTTTCCCTCCGGGAGTGTCTACAGGCTTTTAGGTCACATATACGAAGAGCATGGGAGAAGTCACTTTTATTGCAGCAACCTATGGCACATTGGTGGCAAAGTGCTTCTAAAGAGACACCATCAACTTGAAATCTTGTCATGTTTAAGTGTTGAAAGTGATTTCATACGTTACACTTGCCCTCATATTTCAGTTTCATCTTCTTCAGAAGCATTCATAAGTATGGTTAACCTCTCTGGCCCTCCACACCCACAACACAATCAAACTACAATCTGGAGCGCTGCTTCTGGATGGAGGGGAAAAAGTTATGTTGCTTCCAAGGTACCAGTTTAGTCTCTTTCCTTGGTTACATCATTTTAATCACCACCACATGTGTTTACAGGCTTGATACCCTTGGAGGCATGCATATAAAAAGTACAAATGACAAGGGACACAATGCTACTGCTGAAAATAGCAGTTCCATGTTTAGTTTCACTCTTCCTTTTTGGATAAGTTATCTTATATGCTTTATCTTGACATATTCCCCCCATTGTCCCATTGTTGTAAGAATTGGCAAGGCTAGGGAAAAACTCAAGATAACATTATAGTTAGAGCAATTCACCAAAAAGACATATTTGCCATTCTTGCTGGAAAAGCACATTAAAAAAGAAGGGAACCGAGGACAATCCCTCCTTGCTGGTGACTATTTCAAGAACAAATGACCCGAGTCTTGTGAAAGATTGGAATGGCTTTGTTGAGATGTTAAGGAAATAGCTCCTATCACCTTGAAGGCTGACATTTTTTTCAAACAGCAAGATCAACTCAAGACTACTGCTTTCTGTGAAATCATCCAAGAGTAAGATCCTGTCAAAATATTTCCATAGACATCTTCCCCTGTGGATCTTCTCCTCTTGGACTTATTTCAAGCATCTCCTTCCTACCTGTGGAATAAGGTTGCTATTCGGGTTTTTTGCTTCCCTCTTAAGAAAGGATTTCATCCCATGTTCACAGCACAAGGAGTTTCTTTGTCTCATTTTTGACTCATCTGCTCCCATTTCCTTCTACAGGTGGAACAGTGATATGCTGTTCCTATTCATGCTTAGTTATTTATTTACATCTTGATATTTATGTGGCTGCAGTGGGAGATTTCACAGGTGGCTGATGAAGCTCATTATATTTATTCGGGCCTCCTCAGCGCTCCTTAAAAGGCAATTAAAATGAGAATAGAAATGACAGTATGTGGTCAAGTGCACTGCTGACTGACAATTCATACAACTGCTAGCAGGATATATATAAAGGAAGGTATGCTTACGCAGATTCGAGACAGAGCAGCTGTGTTAATGGCTCCCCAAACCTCTATATCCGAAATGTGCCCAAGACAAAAATTACAATGGCATCGGCTACTGAAACACTTCAACTCCTTTATATATTTATCAGGTTATGGAGCATGGATAGGCCACATGCCTCTCTCTGCCAATCATGTGTCATACCAGCGGTCTTCAACTCTGGCATTAACTGCCATGATGGAATACAAACCAGCTCTGGCGATCCTGAAGTTGAAAGATGTAGCAGTGTTTTTTTCATTGCTAAAACACTGCATCCTACAACATGGCTGGAGCTTGCTGCCACAAACAGTGACTGCAGCCTAAAATTGTACTATGAGCATACTTGCTCTTCTGATTGACATGGGTCAGCCTGAATGAAAGAATCACGAACCATTTGGTGCTGTACAATGGCATGCCATTAGTAATATATGTGAGTTAAAAGTAGTATAGCTCTTGTTGAATATGATGCAAAGGATACTCTCTAGTCTTTGTGGCCCTTTCTTTGTTGCAGTTCTGGGTTCCAAGGGGAAGGAAAAAGAGGCTATATATCTGCACATGTTTGTTTTCTTCTTCTTTTGGGTTGAGAATATTTATTGATTTGTTTAAGACCATCCCTCCCCCTGAGGCCCCTGGGAGTGATGCACATTTCCTCGTCTGAATTGCTTCCTCCCTCCCCCATCCTATTTTAGTAAGTAACAGCAGTGTGATATTTTACAAAACGTGATAGCTGCCAGGTTGGATACCGAAATGTGCGGGTGGCATGTTATGCCTTCCCTACTTGAAGAAAGAACGAGGTCATATCAATGTATCAGCTCCAATGAAGGGCATAATTTCCATCTTTTCCAAACATGGGTCATAGATAATTATTGGTATCATGTCTATAGGCCTTTACCTAAGGATCTACTTTGGATTAAGCCCATTCTCTGGTAGTTACTCACATTGCCCAAAATGCTTCTCCTGGTCTTTTCTCTGCCTCCACATTTTAGGCATTCAAGCATGTCATGTTGCAACAAAATATCCCCCATTACAGCATGTGTTGTGTTTTGATATGGCTATTGTAATTAGTTTGCAGCTTACCTTGTTTTCCAAACTGGCATGTGTTGTTCATTTGTTTAAAATACAAATATTGATACAAGGGGCCATACCTCAGCAGTAGATCTTAGATTCCTTTTGTAGCTCAGTAGTATGTTCTACATGTATAGCATCCATGTTTGGTCCTTCGAGTCTTTAGTAGGATTGGGAAAGACTTCGGTCTGAGACCTTGGTGAACTCCTGTCAGTCAATATAGACCAATGTTTTCCAACCTTGGGTTTTTAGAATTAGTTAGACTATAACTTGTATTATTCCTGTACACTTGACACAGAGTCAGGAAATGATGTGAATAATATACTTCGGCAACAGCTGGAAATGCAAGGTCAGAAAAGTCTGGTGGAGATAATACTGAGTTAGAAAGACCAAGTGCTTGGCTTTAGTTAAAAAAACCTTGCTTATGTTCCTATGAACCCAATCCTTCATTTTTCTCCTTCTTCTTTCTTTGCAAAGGGAAACAAAAAAGGTGTGGTCTTGTACAGGTAATTAATAAAGGCTGCTGCCAATATCCAACATCTCCTACTTAGTTACGAATGCATAACTAAATCTCTCTATCTCACTCTCCAAACCTAACTTCACAGCCATCAGCCATTGAGTAATGGTCACAACCTTATATACTGGTGAGGGGGAGCTAGAAAGGCCAACTTCAGGGACCACACTCACCCAGCTTAACATATCTCTATCACTTGCTGTGGCTGTTGGCTGCTAAGGTAGGATTCTAAGGGCATCTACAGAATATTATTGAATATGGAGCAGTTATACATCTGTAACTTTAGATTATGAAAACATAACTGCAACACAGAATTCCATCCTGCATTTCAGTTTAAAAACATAAACTTAACAATATTTCAGTGGAAGACCACAGGGACCATTCAGTCCAGCCCTCTTTTGAAATGCAGTAAAAGTACGATCAAAGCACCCCCAAAAGAAGGATATCCGGTTTTTGTAATAATAATAATAATAATAATAATAATAATAATAATAATAGCAGCAACCCCAGGGACCATCCATACCTCCTTATTCTTTGCAGGCAAAACACAATCACCCCTCCCCCCAATTGGTGAGAGGGAAATAAGATTTTGGAAACAAAGAAGGGGGGGGGAAAGGGTTTGGGCAGTGAGGAAGAGTCCTGGTGGCGAGGGAGGAGTGGGAGAAAGGGCCCGTGCCTGAGGAGGATGCCATTGCTGCTGCTGTTTCAGCCATTACAAACTTTAATTTCCCTGCATTTCTAAGGAGGAGGAGGAAAGAGGAGGAGGAGGGAAGCAGCATGGTGTTGCAGAATCCCTCACTATCACTTGCGGAGCTCCAAGGGCTCCACAGAGCACAGTTTGAGAACCCCTGCTCTAGAAAAATGTTTCTCAGGCTTTATGTGGCATGAGATCAGTGTTTTTTGTTTTCAAATGTGCCAGAGATTGGTACCACATTTGACCCCATTTGGTTGTTGGTTTTTTTTTGAAACAGTGTATAGCTTTTAAACCGGTAGTACTGTAATCCACAGACCACAATTTTGGGTAGCATTCCTCTAGAACAAAAGATTAATAGAACCATTTTTCTCTTCACTGTCTGGTGAACATTTCCATAAGATTAATGCAGTTTGACACCACTTTAACTGTCATGACTCACTGCTGTGGAATAATGTGAGTTGTAATTTGTTGAGGAACAAGCACCTTTTTGCAGAGAAGGCAAGAGACTATGTAAAACTATAACTCCCAGGATTCAGTAGCATGGAGCCATGGCAGTTAAAGTGAGGTCAAACTGCATTCCTTTGAAAGTGTAAATGCACACTAGGCATGGGAATCTTCGTTATTCGGATTAAAATCGGAATAAATCCCTTTTTGAAGCGTTTTGGAAGTGATTTGGGAGCCATTTCGAAGCCACTGTCACCATCTTTTTTCCGATCCAGGAAGTGAATCGGAAATGATTCAGTGTTTGGAGGCAAGCAGCTGCTTGCATACTGGGTTGCTTGCCTCCAGCCAATGAGGGGAAACCACCTCGGGAGGGGTGGGGTTTCGGCACAGCAGCCATTGCCGTTTAAAAAGGGCTGTGCATGCCTCGTGGGCTCATTTCGAGCTGGGGACGCGAAGGCAAAGGGACTAGGGCAGGCTGCTTGGGTGGGAAAGGTGCCACGCCACTGCTTTGCAAGGGAACAACATACCCGGGGAACCTAGTAAAATCCCCCCTTCTCGTGTTTTCCTGAACAGGCTGGGACTTGGAGGAGAAAAGGAAAGAGGAAGGGAAGGGAGAAAAACAGCGGAAAAAATGTCAGTTTAAACCAGTATGGGTTCCTTTCCTTTCCCAGTGGTTTTAACCAGAGTGGATGGATATCTTCCCTTTGCCCCCCCCCCCCCCAACCCACCTTCTGGAGTAAAACAACTAATTTCAAAGTAAAGACCACCCAATGAAACAGGAATTCGGAAGTCTCGGAATTTTTTTAAAGTTTTGAAAAAAAATTCTGTGAAAATCGGAATTCACTTTAGCTCCAAACCACCAGCACCCCTACATCCGAAACGAGTTTTGAACCATTTTTTAAAAATCAAACAAGCCTAATGCATTCATTTGAGCACCTGCTTGAATTCCTTAACAGGAATAGAATTTAATCCAAACACATTTCTAGCTATATATTTTCTCCTAGTAAGGAAGGGTAGTTTTTCTTCTTTCAATGTGGGATATAAGTACGAGTAAACTGAAGATACCTACAGACAGTCTTCAAGTGTAGCACAGCAGTTCTCGTTTGTGCCTGGAGAGCAGGGGCTAGGACCCGGGGTTCCATTGGCATTGGGGCCTGCAGCTGCAGAGACAGATTCAGAAGAGGATTTGGAAGGGTGGGAAGGACAGTTTCCCATCAGCGGGCCTTCTTCGCCCACAGAAAGTTTGGCATGGGAAGAGCTGTGTTTTGGCCCTGACGTAGACATACATAACCAGGTGCAAATGGAGGACAGCGATTCTGGGAGTTATGAGCACCCGGGGGGGAGAGGGTCACAGGAGCTTTTGAGTGAAAACATAGATGAAAGCGCCTGGGAAGATTCTAGGGAGGAGAGCTTTCATGTAGATAGTGACCCAGCTGCTGAGAGACAAGGTCGAACCTTTGATAGGAGAAGTAGCATTGAGTCTGGGAGAAGGGGATGGCACCGCAGCCTAGACAGGCCGAGGTCCGTCAGCAGAGATTGGAGACGACGGGGCCTAGAGCGTCGGGGACCTCGGCCGAACGATTAAGTAGAGCAGGCGTGGGAACGCATCCCCAGTGCTTCGGCCACGTCTCTTCTGAGTAGGCGTGTTAGCGAAGTGGATCTACGGAGCCGAGCTGGCTCGTGGTCACCAAGTTTGCCTTGCATTCACCTTGCCTTGTTCCCGCATTGCCTTGCGGAGCCTTGCTCAAGCCTTGCATTAGCCTTTGGATTGTTTTGCCAAGCTGTTTTGGACCTTGTTGCTTCAAGCCTTTGATTGCATTTATCTCTTCTATGGACAATTTACCTTTTGGACTGTTTTTATATTCAATAAAGTAGTTAGCCTTCAGCCCGTCTCTGTGTGTGTGATTAAGGGGCCGGTCAAGTCCGTGCATCGTGACATCAAGTTACAAACAAGATAGGCTCTGTAGGTTTGTGAGTGTGTGTGTGTGTGTTTATGTATTAGCTGTACCCGCCACATGTTGCTGTGGCCAACCTTCTCTCCCTCTTTCTCTTCTTTCTTTCTCTCCTTCCTTCATTCCCTTATTTCTTCCCTTCTCTTCTTCCCTTCCTTCCCTCTTTTCTTTCCCTTCCTCTTTCTCCCCTTTCTTCCTTCTCTACCTATTCTTGGACTGCAACTCCTAGCAGTCCTCCTGATCAATTGATCTATCTATCTACCTACTTATCTCTATCTAATCTATCTATCTGGAGGATTGCTGGGAGTTGCAGTCCAGGAATAAGAGATTGGAAATATGCAGGGTTTGGGATGCTCTCAAAGAAATCCAAGGAGAAGAAAGCTCCCATCTTGGAAGCAGTACATTTGAATCATTATTCTCTCCTAAAGGGCCTGGTCTAGGGGATGCTGGAAGCTCTATTCTGGAAGAGAGTGTAGATATGCTATTGTGTGTTTTGTTTGCCAGGGGGACACCCTTCCGCTGTGTTTTTCATTTTTTTATGGATGGTGATCACTTGATGGCCTGATAGGTGTATTGTGTCCAAATTTGGTGTCAATTCGTCCAGTGGTTTTTGAGTTATGTTAATCCCACAAGCGAACATTACATTTAGACAGAGAGAGAGAGAGCGGGCTTTGGATAGCATAGGGAAGGGTTAACACCCCTGTGGTATTTGTTTCACTGTCTGTACCCGTTAGGGAGATTTCACTTCACTTTCTGTCCCTATGATAATTGGATTTTGAGAAATTTGGCTTGTTGTGGAAAGAAGGATTGATGAGAAAGCTTCAGTGGAGAACCCTTTCCCCCATGATAACTCTTTCAGGAGTGAATTTCCCTTCTGAAGGTCAGATTTCTCTCAATTCCTGCTGTCCTCACACCTATTCTTAACTATGAGTCATTTGTAAGTTCTATGTTTGTAACTTGGGGACTGCTTGTACTTGAATTTGAGATATTATGAATCACTTTGGGTGATTATACACACAAAAAAAAACATACACAGCGCAAACTGTCTTCACAACACATGAAGCAAGAATCAGGACCTTTTACTCCTTAATTCAAACTTCTCCACAGGAAGCAAAGTTGGGGGATACTTCTAGGTGTCCATGAAATTCTGGGGTGTCCCCAGGGTTTGCAGTCATGTGGACAGTTGTATTGGGGTTCGTTTGACAAGATCCATTGTTTACATGCACATCATCACCCTTCTTCTGTGTTGATCAGCACAGGGAAGGGCTTGAGCTATCCTTGTGCTGTCATTGTTGCTTCCTCGATGCCCAAAGATCTTCCCATGAGAGCCTGCCCATCATGGTCACATCTGCTGAGGTTAGAACAGAACAGTAAAATGATCAACAAGAAGGTGGCTACTCTACTCCTTTCTTCTTGATCATATGGGCACAGCTGCTTGGCAATAGTGGCAATGATGACACGAGGACAAGGGAATGGATCAGAAAAGGGACAAGATGGACCATCTGGACACATGGTCCTGAATTCAGCAGATAACATGTTAGATGCAGGGCAGCCCAGGGACACAAATGCACCGAATTAACCTGTCAGATGTATATACACCCTTTGACCCTTGGGTCAAATTTTACATTGGAAAGGATCTCCGGAACCATATTCAACCATGAGTGGAGCTAATAGCGCAAGGTGAAGTCAAAATAAATGGGATGAGGCAAATGCATTTCTTATCAACTCAGGCCCCATCTACACTGCCATATAAAATCCAGATTATCTGCATTGACCTGGATTATATAGAAGTGAAGACTAATATAATCTAGTTCAAAGCAGATAATCTGAATTTTATATAGCAGTGTAAATGAGGCCTCTGTCCTTTCCTTTCTAACCCTGGTGCCCCCACCTCAAGTCAGTGTCTACTAAGGAATATGTTTCAATGCTAGGAGGAAATTACATCTATGTTAAGCATTAACTGTATTTGATTCAGCAATTACTTGGAATATTTTGGGATGGGGGTTCATTCCCCCAAATTAAAATCTGGTGACATGGAATAATTTTAACGTGCACACGTATACAAGCATATCACTTTCCTTTCCTTCTCTCCCTCTGTGAATGTTTCATTTTCTGGGTTTGGATTCTTTGTTAGTGGTTTTAAAGTCACATATCCAATAACATTTTATCTAAGCTCTTTAAAACCTGCCAAGATAAAAGCTAATCTTTACTGTAATCAGTATGCAGAGATGAAGAGAAGCAGCAGCAAAGCAGTTGCTGCATGTTTGCTGACAAAATATTTAATCCAAACATTTAATTTCAATCTGCCACTGTTCTCAGTTGGTATAATTACTTTAAGCAAATATCATGTAAGTAGAAATGGAGAAAAAGTCTCAGCCGTTGAAATGTAAATAATAAAACATAATCATCATCACAGGCTGAAAGATTTCCTGGGATCTGTTCTGTAGACTATTTTAAATGTTTTGAGTGGCTTCATGATAATTTTAACATTACAGTCTGTATTTCTTCCATAAATACACACACTATAAAGCATTGCAAATGAGTTTCCATCCAATAGAAAACCAAAAATGTAATTTTCCCCTTGTTTCCCCCTTTTTTTCTGACCAGAATGTACAAATATTGTATGCAAATCTAGACAAACCCTCACAAGCTTTAGGAAGCTGAATAAAAAGGTTCACACTATGATTAGGCACCTAAAATTTAATAAGATTTGCTCACATTTATCATATAATGTTGCTATTTGAATCAGAATGTACAGACCTTGGAAGTGGAGAAAAGTTGGTATGGGATCCAATGACTGCTGGTATATTCACAGGTGATAAAATCTCCATGCTGAAATATGCTTCCACCAGTGGGGTGGGTGTGCGTGTTATATAGATATACATGTTGAGACTCTTGACTTTAGAAACACAGCAGTCGGTCCTTGTTTTCTTTATTTTTCAACAAGAGCAAAGGTCTTTCTTTGGCAGTCTGGCTGCCATTTTCCTTCCCCCAGAGAGTCCCTAGCCCAGATACGGCATTATTCGAAGCATGCAGTGGGGCTTGCAGTTTTCCCCAGGGTCACTGCTTGTTAGTGGCAACGGAAAGAAGAGGAAGAAGTAAACAAAGACCTGCTGCTGCCCTGCTTCCAAAGGTGAGCTGCCAGCTTGAATTTAACCACAATCCTTGCTCTGTTAAGGAGCAGAATTTGCTCCCTCCCACTCATCCCACACACACATTCACACAGATAGGAAGATTATGTGAAATGATCATTTTGGCAAACCCAGCCTTCGATCTGCTTGGGCACACCCATATAAGGTCTGGGGCATACATTCTTGCAGGGGCCAAGTGAAGAGAAGCAGAAAACTCAATACATAGCCAGGGATTGAGGCTATGTGTTGGTCAAAGGCCCAGATATGGCTGTGATTCCTGAATGAAAGAAGTGTTTATCACAACTGTGGGAACAGAAATGAATGCCGGATTTCATCCAACTACATACTATTTATTATTGTAATGAAACCATTGGTCAAGCCCAGAGACAGAAACGATTGGAGGAAAAAGGCAGTGCAAACCTAGGCCTGGGATTGTTCTGGTTCCTGGGCAAACATTGGGTCCCATGCTTTCATTGCTTCCAAGCTGTCTGTGTTTGGGTTCCAGAAGGTTATGGATTTTTTTTGGGAGGCCAACTCTTGTAAAGATCAAATGTAACAATATTACCATCACTTAATGCCAGGGCTATTGGCTTATGTCCTGACTGTGGCGAAATTGCAAGACTGATCTCATTGTTTTAAAGAAGAATCACTACTTCTAAGAATGACACTATTTTTTTTCTTTTCTTGGATAAAACACACAGTTAGTAGGGCTAGAGCAGTGGTTCTCAACCTGTGGGTCCCCAGATGTTTTGACCTACAACTCCCAGAAATCCCAGCCAGTTTACCAGCTGTGAGGATTTCTGGGACTTGAAGACCAAAATATCTGGTTGAGAACCACTGGCTAGAGCAACTTGTCCAACCCTCACCCTCTACCCCTGTTAGCCTTCAGCTGATGTTTGATATTCACTGGGGCTTGGAGCCCCCGGTGGTGCAGTGGGTTAAAGCACTGAGCTGCTGAACTTACTGACCGAAAGGTCACAAGTTCGAATTCAGGGAGTGGTGTGAGTTCCCGCTGTAAGCCAACCTAGCAGTTTGGAAACTTGCAAATGAGAGTAGATTAATAGGTACTGCCTTGGCAGGAAGGTAACAGCGCTCCATGCAGTCATGCCAGACACATGATTTTGGAGGTGTCTACGGACAAGATTGGCTCTTTGGCTGAGAAGAGGAAATGAGCACCAACCCCAAGAGTTCGACACAACTGGACTTAATGTCAGGGGAAAACCTTTACCTTAGGTTTCAAGAAACTCCATGGATACCAAAATCTGTAGATGTCCAGATAGGTGGGACATAAATGTTTTCATAAACAAAGAAATCAACCAACAAATAAATACATCAGTATAAGATTCTAAGCTGTTCCTCCATACATCCCAGTTGTCTCAACTTGACAGTCCAGATTAATCTTCCATCATTCCATGTCCCAGTTTCTCTCTCCTCAATTTACTTCAATTGGGGCAATGGGTCTTCAAAGTGCCAAAGTAGCTTGCACACAATTTACTCAATTGTAAATTTGGTAAAGAGTGCCATTTTCCCATTCCTCATACACTCAAGCAAGAGCAAACTGCTGCAACCTCTCCTGACTTGTATGCTCTTATTCATTACTAGTCTTCCCCATCTTGATCACACTTTGATGTTGCTCAGCCACACATGTCTGGCTTTCATCTGTTGGAAGGTATGTTTTTTTCAAGCACAGCTGAGGCCTAAATAGCTCAGATTATTAGAAAGCAGCCATAGCCTCTTGGTGAACTTTATAAAACCAAGTCTTATTTCCTCCTGTCCATCTTCCACTCAATCTACTAGCTAGCACAGGTTGGGGGAAAGCTCCAAACAACATCACTCTTTCAATCTGCAGCTTTGACTCCAGGTGTTCCATGTTATGAGATTTGCCCTCTCCTGGCCCACCAATAAAATATGTAACACAGATCTTTGAGGAAGAAAAGTATCTTCTGCCTTTGGTCATTA
This sequence comes from Anolis apletophallus, assembly GCA_030556195.1. NCBI lineage: Eukaryota > Metazoa > Chordata > Lepidosauria > Squamata > Anolidae > Anolis > Anolis apletophallus. The sequence continues at coordinate 151,522,910 of JARBWK010000002.1, forward strand.
AGGCAGCTAAAGAATGTCACTAATTGATTGTTTAGCAAAGGCATTCAAAGATTACAAATAAATCCTGTCACTCTGCCCACCCAGATCATCCAGTCTAACTGGCGGTAATTAGGAAACGCCAAACATGTCAAAGGAGTTGGGGAGGAAAAAGAAAAGGACAGACTCTGAACTTCACAGGTTCCAAAGAACCTCAGTGGGCAATGTTGCTTCTGGAGTAATTACTACCATAACTCTTTGAAGTGAAGGGCACAATTTTGTTTACTCCTTAACCAGCCTTGCTTGTATTACAGGTCAAGCATGTATGTCAAAAACTGTTGGCTTGTATGGCAGCAATTTCAGTTACTTATCTGATTTGTTTACATGGATAAACAGCAAACGGGTCTCTCTCCCCCCCCCCCCCCTTATTTTTTTCCCTTTGCTCCTCACCCGGCATGTTGCACAGGCAAGAAAAGAATTCCACTGCAGTGGCAAGGAGAGGAGGCACAAGCTGACAATGGTAACCTAGTTCTTTATTTATTGCTCCCAGCAGGTGTCAGATGCTGTGGTTTCTTTACAACCATCAACACCCTGGGGCTTTTTAGTTCCACATACGAGATAAGGAAGATGGGGGATGGCAACTTACCTCCAGGGATTAGTTTACCTGAATCCTATCCCAACTGCTAGCAGACTCCAGCTGTGCCTAAATGTGTTTTTTTTTGGAAGGGGGAGGCAAGAATTTCCAATGTTCAGTTGTGGCTGATTACTTCCAGATTTTAGTTCTACCCCAGTGGAGACTGGCTACAAAGAGTTTTTGCTGTTGTTAAACACTGCAATTTTTGCACCAAGGAAATGTCTTCAGTTTCAAAAACATGAACTGGTAAAAACGTTTTTTTTTTAAAAGGAAAAGAGGCTGAAGGGTAGGGGGAGTTGCTGAGAAGGGGGAGAAAGAATACTACAGAAGTCTCAGAAAACTCAGAACAAATGGGGCAAAACAGGAGCTGAGCAAAATGTTAAGATGGAAAAAACACGTGGCTGCCAAAAGTCAGGGACCTATTTTCATGTCAGGAAAGACTTGAGAAACTGCAAGTTACTTCTGGTGTGAGAGAATTGGCCATCTGCAAGAATATTGCCCAGGGAACACACCAGATGTTTGATGTTTTTCCTTGTGTTGCATGAAACCCCCTTGGGCAAAATTATTATTTGTTCCTTTCGTACCTGCAGCAGAGAGTTCCAAAGGCTGCAGATACTTAAAGTGTACTTGTTTGGCTCTGCACATGTTCAGACAATCAGGAAACTAGCTACAGACCGCTTATGATCCCTTAATAAATTGGTTACCCTGAACTTCTCTTGCCCTTTCCTTGCTGTAATGTACCTTTCCCAGCCATCATGTTTCTTTCCTCTTTTCTTCTCTGTCTGGATAGCTGGTTCCAAGACTGAAGGGCACCCTTCCCAGCTCCCACCAAGGTGAGTCACAAACACCCTCCAAAAATGGCATTTTTGTAAATGCAGCTGCTGTGGGTAAGTCACTAGAAAGGGTCTTATGTTCCATTGAGTGCAATCCCCTCCTCCAAGCAGGATCTCAAGAGAAACACAGTGGTTCTCAGCCTGTGGGTCCCCAGGTGTTTTGGCCTACAACTCCCAGAAATCCCAGCCAGTTTACCAACTTTTAGGATTTCTGGAAGTCGAAGGTCAAAACATCTGGGGATCCACAGGTTGAGAACCACTCAGCTAAAGCATCCCCAGCTTTTAAAAAAACATCCAGAAAAGGAGAACTCAGTACTCACCACTTCTCTAGGCAACTGGTTCCATTGCCAAATGGCATTCAATGCAAGACATTCCTTGTAATGTTTAATTAAAAACTGATTTTCTATGATTTAAAACTATTATATAATATTCTACCTTCTGGGGTAGCAATAACAGCCTTATTCTTTCCTGTGGCAGCCCTTGATGTGTTTAAAGCAGTAGTTCCCAACCTGTAGTCTGTAAGAACTAAAATGTGGTCCGTGAAACAATTAAAATTTAAAACCTTTATTCATTTAAGCTACATAGGGAGTGGGAGCTGCTGAAGGTGAGGCAAATGAGTTCCTAGTTGTAAGCAGGTGAGTAGAGCAGCGCGGAACCTTACATCCTTAGTTTGTTTGAGCCCAAGACTCTTTTTGGATCGGACTGGAAGAGAGACTAAGGCAGGAGGAGGAGGTCAAAAGTGGGGAGAGGCAACAAACGATGCTTGTCGTTGTTATTGTGTTCCTTCTAGTTGTTTCCAATTTATAGCAAGCCTATCATAGTGTTTTCTTGGCAATATTTGTTCAGAAGGGGTTTGCTGTTGTCTTCCTTTGGGGCTGAGAGAGTGTGACCCTGCCCTAGGTAACATTGGGTTTCTATGACCAAGCATGGATTTGAACCCTGGTCTTCCAAGGTCATAAGCTGCACCTACACCAGGCATGGGAAATCTTTGGTGTTTTGGACTTCAGCTTCCACAACCTTGAGGTCCCTGCTAACAACAACAACAAAATCTAAGTAGTCCCTGGTCAAAAAAAGATTGGCAACCACTGGTTTAAAGAGTGCAAACCTGTCGCCCTTCAGTCTTCTCTTCACCAGGCTGAGCATGCCCAGTTCCTTTTCTAATATGTTTGCTCTCCATACTTTTCTGAAGTGAGAACCATCAAGTCCTCAAGACCTTTGTTAGAGCAACTGTTGTTTTCAAGAGAAAAAAAATCTTCTGAGTCTCACTAAAACTAACCAAATTCCCAACATGTGCTCAATAGAAAATCAGATGCAGAGCCAAAAGTCCTCATCCTATTATTATGTTCCTACTTATAGCTCTGTCCGTAAACATATAGCGGTTGATTCCATAAGCCTGTTTAATATTAATTACAGAATGCTTAGGTCTCTACAGCATGAGGGAGCTGAAAAACACCTTTCCCTTCAATGGTAGAAGGGAGAATGAGAAGTCATCTCTATGGGCCAAAGAACACTGATGATTTGGAATGGGCAATGACTGCAGATACAGCTACCAGAAGTTAATATGCTTTTTGAGTATTTTTCCCTTAGTGCTTGAACTGGTGGAGGGAAATTGGAGGGATGTCAATGAAATCTAACTCCATAATTTCCTCTAGATTATATATAGCCATGCTACATTTGTACCTTTTAAAAAAAGTAACTAATGGTGCCATCACAAAAAATAGAAAGCACACCTTTCTATTTTATTGTTTTTTTAATCAGGACATCAACCTGTTAAAAGTTATCACAATCTGTCCAAACACTCCTGTTTTCCAAAATTTTAGCCAACTGAAAAAATGGTGAAGAATTGAATGGTATATAATATCTTTAGTGGATGTTTATTACTGTTCAGTCATTCTGATAAACGGTGTTTTACTTCTAGATAGAGCAGATACCTTTAGGATGTCATGGACAGAAGGAGTGAGTAGTGGCCAGAGGTGAATTTTCATGGAGCTGTTGCTGCTGCTCCAGACAATGAAAGGCTAAAGCATGTGCCTGTTTAGAACCACTCAGTCACTTGTTCTACAAGCTATCATTACTGTGACTATTTTGCCATTGGAAATTAAGGAAAAATGTTCTCTAGTTCTTCCAAGTGGCCACTTCATATATTGCAATAAGAATATTCTGAGAAAAATGCAAAAAAACGGTCCTTCAGTAATCCAACTGAAGCAGGAGGCAGCTAGTCATGTAACCTCTCCCCATTGTATTGCTCAAAAGAAGCTGGCACATGCTTCCAGTGTTGAGTAACAGACAGATTCCACTTAAATGTGGTGAAATAGAGCCATGACTGTTATAGGCAAAAAAAACCCAGATAACAGTTCCAACTTGTTACTATGAAAAGTAAGTAGTTCCAAGGTAATTAATTACAAGACAGTTCCTTGATGCTTCTGATGCTCTGCCCATCCCAACATCACTGACAATTACAAGAGCCAGAACAAATGACTGAGGGAAAGTAATGAGTCTCTCTATGTGCTCCACGTGTACATTGCCTTGTCATATACAAGGATCTGTATCAGCTTCTGAGCTGGGAAACCACTATGGTCATTCTCTTACAGGAACAGAGGGCACACACTATACCATAAGCATAGTGTGGTCAAGAGACATGGAGACTTTTTATCTGTATGATACATTTGTCCACTGTCCTTAATTAAATCAATACATGTAGATAACTTAGAAAGCTGCTATCAGTCATCATACAATCACGAATTATTACTGGTGCTTTGATGACCACAAGGAAGTTATTATGTTTTTGCCATATCACAATGTTGATCGACAGCTATCCAGATGCTTTAACCTGATAGCAATCAGTTCAGAGCAGTGCTGTGATTCTAGCAGATGGTGAAAGTGTGGCTAATCCATACACGTTTTATGATGTTTGAAAGCACAAGATGTTAGAAAGTTATTTTCATTCTTTCCCTGTGGCAGACTACGTTGTCCCATTTAACAGAATACTGTGGTGATTTCTGTAGCTAGCAAAGGCAGGTGCACACATACATGATTATGATGTGAAGTGTGGCACTTGTAGCTCAATAGCATAGCAATGCAACAATGCTGTATACAGCATTGATAGCCAAATACAGCAGCTGGGGAGACAAAACAAACCTCTGATGTGTATACTGTGTCTGTTCTATTTGTGATAGTTCTCTCTATATAGGAGCCTCCAGTGGCGCAGTGGGTTAAACCACTGAAAGGTCGGTGTTTCGAATCCAAGCAGCAGGGTGATCTCTCACTGTATGCCCCAGCTTCTGCCAACTTAGCAGTTCAAAAACATGCAAATGTGAGTAGATCAATAGGTACCACTCCAGTGGGAAAGTAATGCCGCTCCATGCAGTCATGCTGACCACATGATCTTGGAGGCATTTCTAAGCTCTTCGGCTTAGAAATGGAGATGAACAATTGGAAATGATTAGACTTATTGTCAAGGGGAAACTTTTACCTTTCCTCTCTCTTTCTATAAGTAGTATCGGCCCTTTACTCATGTACTGCAGCTACCCCATTTCTATATTGCATGGAGATATAGAATTATGGTCTTCACTGCTTATCTTAGAAAGGCTCAGTTGTTGTCCAATGTCTTCATCGCTCATGGCTGGTAAATCACAATTACAGCAGGATACTTTGGCTGGTACTTATCACACAACATCATATCTCTCCTGCTGCTATTTTGTATTTCAGTTGACAGTGGAGTGCCTCTTTTCATTGATGGGGAGACTCATCCATGCCTTCAAATACTGCTCCTGGTGGGCTCCCTCTAGTATAGTTGAGATATTCTAGCAGTCATGTGGCATGAATGGCTGTGATTCTTCTCTTCTTCACCTCTCTAATCCTAAAAAGGTTGATATTACTTTTACTCAATTTTTCTTTTTCTTTTCTTTTTTAAAAAGAAAACATTATTTTTATATTTCTCTTGTAATAGTGCACTTACAGCAAAAAAAAACATATTGAAAGTCATACATGTGCTAGGTAGAGCTGGTGTGATACAGTACTAAATCTGAACCAGAGGTGTAATCCATTGGATGTTTTGATTCTCTAGATGTCTTACCTCCTCAGATCCCTTAACATTTGTTGTTACCAAAAGGTGATAATGGGATCTGAAGGACCAAAAGGACAGACCTGAAGAACCAGTTCTGGAGAAGCAATTGAGATCAAAGCAGCAACATGGACGAGTTTGCTTAACTCTCACCCTACTTACCATGTCTTCTCTCCTCTCTCCTACTTACCATGTTCCCAAGTATTGCCCCTGTTCTCCCCAGAGCGTCAAATGTGCAGCTAGCACAACAGGTTAAACTGCCATCTACAGAAAATCTTTTCAACTGGAAAGTCGGCAATTCGAGACACACATCAAGGTGAGTTCTCGCCATCAGCCCTAGCTTCTGCTTACCTAGGAGTTCAAAAACAGCAATGTGAGTAGATGAATAGGTACCGTTTTGGTAGGGTGGTAAAAGGTGCCCCTGAAAACATGCCAGCAAATTTGATCAAGAAGGCATCCATGGACAACAGCCTCCTCAGTGTGGAAAATGGAACAACAGCACCTCTGCATGGCCGGGTCGAGCACAGCCTCCAGATGCCAGAGATGAAAAAGTGGGAAGCCTTGCTTCTGTTTATGTACTCTCTATCTTTGTTGTTATATAACAGCATTGAATGGTTGCTATATATGTATTCTGTAATCCGCTCTGAGTTTTCTCGGGAAGATTGAGCATAATATAAATAAAGTATATTATTTATATCATGCATTTGAACCTGCGTGGAATGGACAACACAATTTGGACCAGGGAGAGTGAAATCTTCTCCAATAACAATTGCCCACCTGTAGCAGCTTTTGCAGTTTCAAAGGGGCTACTAGAGTACAGACATCTGCATGTAACATCAAGTTTTATCCCAAAAGTACAAGTTTTCACACAATAATTGGATTGCTTAGCACGCTATTCAAATCAGCTTAGTGTCTAACAATGAAGAGTGAGCCAAGTTGTGATTTGCTTTTATCTCAGCAGACAGAATTTACTGGTCCAGAGAATTCTATTCGAACCAACAGCAACACTCTTTTTACACAGTCTAACCAGTGCTACATTTTCATTTCTTTCCTTTAAAAACCCCTCTCCACAGCATTGTGTTTTCTAGCTAAATCCATCCATAGAACATAACAAAAGGTTATGCCACTGCCTCAAATTATCAAAGGAGCTATTTTATTTGATTACAGTGGAAAGTTGCCACGAAAGCCAAAGTCAGAGAACATTATCATCTCCGCATAATTATTCATTAATGATTTACTTTAAATTCATTCTCTCCCTGAAAAAAGGAATTGATTGGAAATTGGGTTTTTTGAAAGAAGTGGAATGATTAGATGCATATAGCTTTGAGGAGGGAGGCAGGGGCCATCTTCAGCACCATGACATACCACAGTCCACATTGTCTCAGGGGGAAAAAAGGATTATTCATTTTTCATTGCATAGTATCACAAGTACCGGCACCTAGTTTTACAAATGCAACCTTGTCATTGCAATTTGTCACACAATTGGTGAGCATTTTAGCACACAGTGAAGTTTCATCTCCTGGATCTCATAGCCAATAGCCATAAAATACATGACACGGTAATGAAAAAGCCAAGATTGCAACAAGGTATAACAGCAGCGGCCGCATGAGGCAAAGTCAAACACCCAAAGTCTGTGCAGGTGCTGGCGTTGCATTCAAAGTATGTGCAGCTGCAGCAAATCCTGGGAAAGCTTTGTATGGGTGCATGCATAAAATCTCAGGGCCAGCCCCTGGCATTTCCATTTAAAAAGTAGCTAGGTTGGAGAGTTTGTGTGAGTCAAAGGGCCCGTCTGCACTGCCATATAATGTAGTTTCAAACTGCATTATACTATGGTCAGTGTAGACTCATATAATGCAGTTTAGCTGCAATATATGAGTCTGCTACCTGTTCTGGTTAATTTCCCATTAACCAAATCAGGTCAAACAATCACACATTTGTTTTATCAAATGTGAAATGCAAGTGATGTTCTCCTAATTCTTAATGATGCCCAATTCTCACATTGTTCCCTTATCATTTCCAAGGACAAATACAGATTTACATCCTATTAGAGACATTCACTCAAGAGTTTCCCTTACACATATGTATGCCCACTTTTGAATATTGTTAGGGTTGTTATTCCCTTCTTTCCTTCACCGTACCCAAATACCTTTAATTTATGGAAAAACTTCAAAAGTACATGCTTCTAGGTAATGGACAGGATTGCAGAAGTGTCAAACAGTGCCCTTGTAGCCAGATGAAAATGATGATATCAGTGCTGAGATCTGCCAGATTGCTGTGGGGGTCTTTGCACTGCACTCATTGTTTTGTATTTGGCTTTCCCAGGAACATGCTGCAAACAAGAAAATGTTGATGGTCCCCTTTGCAAGTAAGAATTATTTCTTCAATTTGTTATATACTTAAACTGGTTTTACTGGTACAAAATCTCACTTCTCTTAAGATAGTGGTGGTGACACTCAGAGGGTATTTTGTTGTTGTTTATTCGTTTAATCACTTCTGACTCTTTGTGGCCTCATGGACCAGGCCATGCCAGAACTCCCCCAGTTCCTTCAAAGTAAATCCAGTCACTTCAAGGATACTATCCATCCATCTTGCCCTTGGTCGCCCCCTCTTCCTTTTTCTTCTCATTATGTTGCCAAAGCACTTCATCTTTGCCTCTAATATCTTTTCCTCCAGTGAGCAGTTGGGCTTTATTTCCTGGAGTATGGACTGGTTTGACCTTCTTGCGGTTCAAGGCATGCTCAGAATTTTCCTCCAGCACCACAGTTCAAAAGCATCTATCTTTCTTCGTTCAGACGGTATTACTAATATTCAGAAACCTGAATTAGTATTCAGTTTGTATTGGATGAAGATCAATACAAATTGAAGCTCAAGAAGAAGTTACTCCTAGGTTGGGGTACTGGAAATAGGAAAGAGAGCATCATACTGTCTCTGAATCAAAAGGCTACTGGAGATGCCCCAGGATTTTTCCCTGATCAGTGCAAGTGGTTGGCTTCAGCCATGCATAATGTCATCTTGGCAATCATGTGTGAATTGGAACTTTTGGCTTAGGAACTTTTTTCTTGGTTTAGGAGACCCTTTTATTTATTACCCCACAATGTGAGGTGTGGTTAGTGGGCACGATACGGTGTCTTTGCAACTCTGGTACTTATTATGGAGGAACTAAATCCCCAGGTCAAGTTGGCCTAACCCTTTCATAAGCTAATTTTTAAGAAAGGTAAAGACTTTGATTTTTGTATTTAGGATAGCCTGTATTTAGACTTTGTATTTCTAGGTGCAAAGATTACTGCAGACACAGACTGCAGCCAGGAAATCAGAAGACGCTTTCTTTTTGGGAGGAGAGCAATGGCCAATCTTGATAAAATAGTGAAGAGTAGAAACATCACACTGGCAATGAAGATCCGCATAGTAAAAGCAATGGTATTCCCCATAGTAACCTACGGATATGAGAGCTGGACCACAGGGAAGGCTGAGCGAGGGAAGATAGACGCTTTTGAACTGTGATGTTGGAGGAAAGTTCTGAGAGTACCTTGGACTGAGAAGATCCAACCAGTCCATACTTCAGGAAATAAAGCCCAACTGCTCATTGGAGGGAAGGATAGTAGAGGCAAAGGTGAAGTACTTTGGCCACATCATGAGAAGACAGGAAAGCTTAGAGAAGACAATGATGCTGGGGGAAAGAAGGGGAAAAGGAAGAGGGGCCGACCAAGGGCAAGATGGATGGATGGTATCCTTGAAGTGACTGGCTTGACCTTGAAGGAGCTGGGGGTGGTGTGGGCTGGTCCATGAGGTCACGGGTCAGAAGCAACTAAACAAATAAACAGCAACAACAACTTTTAGAGGACCTCAACAGGAATCCTGTTGGTGTCATAAACCTATGTAAGTCCCCATAAATGTGTGATTGTACTTTTTTGGCTCTTCTCCAATAGATTCAGTTAGTTAAAAATTGTGTAGAAGGAATTCTGCAGCTGTAACAATATTACAGGCAAGTTGTACATTGTTTGGGTTCACACTATTTGTTGGTGCTTTCAATGTTCTATCTCAGAGCTGTCCAACTGGCGGCCCGGGGGCCGTATACGGCCCCCCAGCCCCTTCCCTCCGGCCCCCTTAGCTTATTAATAAAAAAATAAAAATTGAAAAATAAAATAAATAATTTTTTTAAAAAAAAATACCTACTTCCGAGTTCAGAGTAAGTATCGCGAGAATACGCAATCCACACGGATTTCGCTGTCAACGCGAGATCACGCCGGCGTTGACAGTGAAATCCCGTGTGGATTGCATATTCTCGCGATACTCTTCGACTACTCTACTACTGGATCGCTGAGGCCCACAGACGCGATTAGGACCATCTTCGACTCAGTCGGTCATCGCCTCTCTCGTCGTCCGGGTACTCCTGGATCCTGCGTGTTTGGAAAAGGTAGGCCGAAGCAGGGGGCTCCTCAGGGGGCTCCTCATTCCCTCCCCCCATCTCCCCTCATGTATGAAATTAAATATATTTAAAGATGAAATAAGGGGAGATGGGATACATTAAGGGGGGAGGGGAGGATGGAGTTAAATATATTTAATATTTCATTAAAATAAGGGATAGAGGGGAGGATGGAATTAAATATATTTAATATTAAATTAAAATAATTTAATATCTTATCCCTGCATTTTATCTCAGTAAAAGATTATATTTGACTGTATGGATGCCCCTTTTGAATTCCCACCCTGCATTTTATCTCAGTAAAAGATTATATTTGACTGTATGCATGCAGGGGTGGGGGCGGGGCGGGGGCGGAGCCGGGGAGAGGGTGGAGCCGGGGGCAGGGAGGGGGCAGAGCCAGGGGCGGGGGCAGACCCTACGCCCCCCCAGGTCATCAGTGACCAGAATTCAGGCCCCTGGGCCAGTAGAAGTATGACAGCCCTGTTCTATCTGATTTACCCTGGTTGCAGAAAACTGCCATTATGCATTCCTTAGTACACAACAGGATAATAAGCAAGCATATTGGTAGGACACAATTTATTATACAATGTTGATATTCAGCAGGTAGGTGGTGTAGTACAACCACCATCTACCTATGTAGATTGATACTATGAAGATTGCAGTTCTGGTATTGTTCATCTAATGCACCTGGTGTATATTATAGTAGAGTTGTGTTGCTGCTATGGATGTCTTTACACTCTTTCCGAGTTATCCTTTTTCCGAGTTAGCTCTGAGTCCCTCCTCGGGGGTTGAGAAGAGCGGGGTAGAAATGATGTAAATAAATAAATCAATAAATAAATAAATAATCCTTTTAGATTCCAGCACCTGAGAATATCGGCCTCATCATGTTATCTTTGGGATTTGCTTCACATCATGGTGAATCCATGGGGTACCATTGGAAGATGTGAGAAACCCATCCTCGCACTCCTCACATCCCCTGACTTACCTGGAACCCAATCCCATAGCGGGAAATGCCTGCCACTCGTCTCCCCCCATTGTTTAAAAGGTAACATGGATAGCTGTGTTGCTGCAGTGGTGACATATGCTGTCTGCTGCCCCCTTTTGCGATGGAATTTGGCCAGAAGTACATGTACATCATTTAATGGGCTCCATGGCGAAAGGGGAGAACAAACAGCATACAACAGGCAAAGTTGCCCATCTGATGAAGTCGTGAGATTCATAATAGGCTCTGTTAATTTGTGATAATCACACACACATATACCCCACAGTGACTGTCCTTTTGGCAAAGAAAGGCAGGCTATAAATCTCTAAACAGATACACAGAATGGACTCTCCCCCTTGGAGGCATCCCAAAGACTTCAAGTGTTTGTATTGATGTATTGTCTTCTCTTATTCTAATGCTTGTTTGGGCATCTATATATTTCAATTTTCAATTATTTAACAAGGGGGTAAGTTGTAGGTTGTGATTCAAATTTCATGGCAAATATATAGTGACAGAATATATAGTTTCTTTCTTTGTCTCTAAGTGAGCACAGATGGTTGGTTATTTAATTCACCTCCAAGCATCTCTTTGACTACTAAAATGGAACTGGTGTTTTACTGCATGTATTTTCAATGAGGAGAGAAAAAAGGAGAAAGCTTTAAAAATGTTTCTGGCAATAGAGTGAAGCAGCAGAAGGTGAAAAGAGGGCAGGGAACTGTCACCATCACAACACCTGAGACCAGGAAATATGTGTTAAGTAAGGATACTGAAGTGGAAAATCGGAGATTTGAGATAGGCAGATGACAATGACTGGCCGCTTGGTTTCTTGGATTTCTGTTTTGTTTTTCATTTGTGTTGCTTGTGAAATCTTAAGGTGCCACAACCAGATTAGCAAACCTAAGTTTCATTAATGAAGAAAAAGTGGGCAGAGGGCTAATCTATGGCTAACATGGCAAGTGAGCAGATCAAGAGTCCTTTGGGCTTCAGGTAACAGGAAGAGGGCAACTTGTTCCATCTCATCTCGGACTCTGGCAGATCTATTTACTCCTTCCCCCCACTCCATTATATGCGGCCTTTTGGTCACATCCATTTCCCCATCCCTTGTTCATCAGTTTCTTATTTTTAACAGCCTTTTATTCACCAGAAGCTTGCTCAGATATGATGTCAATGGACTCTATTTTTTGGAAGCCAGTACTCTATTTGTAGGCATCTGCTATTTCAATGACTAGTTGAAAAGTAAAGAATCGTAAGAAGAGAGACTTGTATAGTTTCCTTGATGTTGACCATCAACAGTTAGCACATGCACAGCAAATGAGATAGACCAGTCATCCCATTTTGGTGAAATATTCAATTGAAATCATGTTATTTCTACATTTACATCAATGCATATGAATTAGCAAATGCAAATTGTAATTAGATTCCCTTTGTTATCTTTTGCCCTCACTTAGAGTGATGCATTTTGTTCAGAGTGAAGTTGTTGTACAAATATCTTCCAGGACTAAAAGGTAAGAATTCCTATCCCTGGTTTATAGGAAAAGCAATATGAACAGAAGGAAGAGAGTGCTTGCTGCCTCCACAGTGGCATGCATTCCTTCTACCTCTTTATCAGTCTCTGGGTTGGCTCTACTATTAGACAATGTGTGGAAGTTGATTTTGTGTGTGTTTGTTTTGTTTTTTTGTCGTGTCAGAAGCAACTTGAGAAACTGTAAGTCGCTTCTGGTGTGAGAGAATTGGCCGTCTGCAAGGACGTTGCCCAGGGGACGCCCAGATGATTTGATGTTTTATCACCCTTGTGAGAGGCTTCTCTCATGTCCCCACACGGAGAGCTGATGCCAATAGAGGGAGCTCATCCAATCTCTCCCCATATTCGAAACTCTGACCTGTCGGTCTTCAGTGCTGACGGCACAAGGGTTTAACCCACTGCGCTACCGGAGGCTCCTGATTTTGTGTCTGTTATGAAAGGGTACCAAATAGAAAATTGTTATTATTGGATTCTTATCACCAGAAAGGGGATGAGGTGTTTTTGAACTTTCTTAATTTATGTGCCAAAATAATATGGTTGCACCACAGTACCTTTTTTCTTAATGGAGAGAGTGTCATTCACTGTGCTGCCTCGGGCAGTAAGAATTTTTAGCCAATTCCTGATTACTCTTCATTACAGACTTTCTGCTGTCTTTTTCTTCTCATTGCTTCTCCCCCTGCCCTGCATTATCAATACTACAAAGGCATCTGGGAGGTCTGTCCATTTGCCCTCTAAACCCTTTTCACTATATAATAGGTGAAATATTTTTCAGCTAGAACCATGGATTTTGTATTCCAGCTGCAATGTATACTGAAAGACAGAGGGAAACAAGAGTAATAAAAAGGATAACACTAATCCTTTAAGTATAATACGTAATATTCTGTTCAAAACGTACAGAAAGCGTAATTCTGCAATTTAATATACTTAGTGACTCTCGGAGCAAATAAAATGCAGCAAGTCATCAATTGCCCATTTCCCCATTTTCCAATCACCACAAGAAATGCTATAACAAGCTTTGTTTTTCAAGAATTAGTTGCATCTTGTTAACATAAATGCTAACTTGAAAGTCACAATTTTATGTAGCGTACTGGGGGGAAAACAAAGATTCAGCCAGCGCAGCAAAACAATGCACAGCAGGAAAACATCTGAGATAAAATTGAAATATAATCCCTGCTATTTCTAACCTATCTAATGAAAACCTTTTAATATGGGTATCCCATACACCTCTGTATTGCTTGAATCATCAGAGTCTGCAGAGTGTTCTGTGTGAGAAGAGACAGACAGGCAGATAGATAGATCAAAGACAGATAGAGAAATAGATAGTTTCCCCACTAACAGTACGTACTTTCCTTAAAAGTGGAAGGAGTGATTTTTAACCATTCCTGCAGCAGCACATTCTCCCAAAATTTATTACCCTATCCCTCAGTTTTTGGTGGGACACAAGTGAATGTAGAAGAGAGTAATTGCTCATGCCTACTGCACTAATGCATGTTTTCTGCCAGTGTGGGACATACCTGATTTCTACAGAGTTTTAAAGAGTGTATATAGTATCCAATAACCTACAGAGTTTGTAAGATATTTAACATATCTAACTTCAAATCCTTTAAAAAGTCAGCTATATATTCTTTTCCTCCTTGAAATAAGTCTTACCCCAAAAGGAAGCTTACCCTTTGGGGAACTTTTTGATCTTTAGAAATGAACATACAATAGTTCAGATTCAGATCTTATCCCTGAAGTAGTTCAAAATCTTCTCTTCTCTCTCTCTTTTTTCAAAGCTCCTAAATGCTGAATTTGTCAAAGGAGGAACACCAAGCACCAGTACAATAATTTTCAAAAGAGTGTGATGAAATGTGCTGTTGAATGTTACGATCTGACCCCAGATGCCAAATCCGAGAGCTGTGTTTTTCCCCCTACCTTGCGCAAGCCATTTCTTGGCAAAATTCGGAGACCCTTGGAGCTGATGGCTTTCGAGCTCCCTTTGAATTCTTCATGTGGCCGACCTGCAAGGGACTGCGCTATGATAGTGTTTTCCTGCTTCTTTCTGCTCCTTTTAACTTAGCAGAAACACACATATTTTTTACAAAAGACAAATCTCAATTAACATTTTTTAAAAATAGGCCGTGGTATATCATCTCTCCCCCTTGATGTGGCAGAATAAATAAATAAATGCTTGTCCATAGGAAATCTCTCAGAACAAACACCATGGGAATTGCTAATGAATTTGCCATTTACCACCAGGTATGGGAGCTGAGGAGAAGTTTTCCAATCTACCTTTGATTCTGAAGAAAAGTCTCCATCTTGATCTGTTCCAAAATAAATCCTTGTGCTCATGAGATCCACACAAAGGGCCCTTTTATGTGGGTCAAAAGGATGTTTTCCCCCCGTGCCCATTTAATATGTTGTCTGTGAAGTGCTGTGTGCTGCCCTTAGGGCCATTCACATGCTGGCGATACGCATGTAACTCGCACAGCCAGTTTTCCTTCCTCTCTGAATCACAATGTCTACAATTCAATCCATCCCACAATGATATTGTGTGTGTGTGCCACCTTCCACATGCTCTATGCATACTGGAAGCCTGAAAAGGGTCTCAAGATGGGGACAGGCTTTAGTGAGAAATTTATCATTTAAACAGCTTTCATCTTGACAATGACTGATGTGGCTCTCTGAGAATATTATATATTTAGAAGTTTAGAAAGGTTCTTCTTCTTTTCCTTTTTCTTTCCCCCTCTTTTTAAAAGTTTTTTCCCCTCAAGCAGCTTTGTGCTTAAGAAACATATCTCATCATGAACTCCTGATCTAAGTCTTAAATGTTTAAAGAAAGGTCAAAAAGGCAGCCTGCTACAAAAAGGTGCAACCCACACCTGGCTAATATCAGAGAAGAAAATCATGCAGGGAATAATTTGAGTAAGTTTTTTTTATTTCCATTCTAAAATCATATACTTTTCTCCCCCTTTGAATATTTATTACAGAGATTTAGAGCTGGAACTGGAGTAGTCTTAACAAAGCAGAACACAGACTCCAGGGTTACTGGTAGGAAAGGGGGAGGCCTGAGTCCATCAGATTCTTCATAAACTTTTAGGAGCGTTTCCTCCAAACATGCTTCTCCATTTATACAGCAGATCAAGGAAGGCTAGAATCCAATTTCAAATCAAATAACCTCCATATCGATGTGCAAGGTAGTTGACAGTGCACTCTCATCATCTCTGTGCTTTCTGGTGGGTAATGTGCACAATATAACTTAGAGTAGCCATTTGGCAGAAAACTGCTGTAGTCAAATTGAAATAGCCTTTAGTGCCTTGGTTAAAATGGAAAGCCCATAAGATATGCCTGTCGTGGGGGCGGGGGATTAGAAAAAGAAGAAAGAAGAGGGTTTGGATTAAGGTTGGGGGAAATTGGCAGTGTGGATAGGAACAGCACAGATGTCAGGATCCTATTTAAAAGTGTTAAGGCACAACACAACACAGAAGCAAAAAAAATGGTAGGAAACACAGGATCAGGAACTGGTGATCAAAGATTTTACTATGAGTCACCTACAGATAATTACACACTTCAGAAGGAAAATGTAAACTGGCAACTTGAAAATGGGATTATTTCCAGTGGTACTTTCCCTTCTCTATATTTTAAAGAAAGGAGGGGAGAATTATCAGCATGCACATTATGATTACCTACAAATGGTATGTGTGTGTATATAATATCTATATCTTGCAGGCCAGATATGTATGAATGTGCGCAAACCCTTTGTCTTTCTCTCAAGTTTGAGAGAAAGGCAGAACATAAACAATAACAATATCCAAAGATATGCATGTTGAACATTTCCTTTCTCAATACCTGGTTTATGGCATGAGCATTTATCAAAGAAAGATAATGCTGGAAGTAACACAAAAGCAGAGCAACATGTATAGTTTTCCTAGATTATACTATTGCAAGTGAAGAATTTGCGGGCCACAAGAGAGAACCTTTGATGTATGAGGGAAATTCTTAATGGGGCATGAGGGTCTGCTATAGGAAGGTGTGTCTCAGGAATTCTCAGTGAGTCCACAGAAACTTTTCACATAAAAACTTGGATATCAAACTAAGCCTCTTACATTCATGGCATTGTATTGAGACACAGAAGATTTTTAGTGAATAGCATGAAATGTTCTTTTTAATGAAAATGTGACTATGGTGATAAAGATGGCAATCAGAATGAGGAAAATGTTCATTCTTGATACAGCACAAAGAAGTTTATCTCTTTGAACGTATCCGTACTGTATAGTTATTCCAGTTTAATACCACATTAGCTTCAATTGGTGCATTCTGGTGCAAATCCTGGGGTGTATAATTTGGTGGAATAACTAACATTCTCTGATAGAACTGTTGAGAGGCAGTTCAATACGTTTTGGGTTTTATTTCAGTTTTTAAAGGAGATATCCAAGATCCTGACTTCTATCCCCAAAGTAGGTTCGGAAACTAGATAACTTCTTTAATGTCTGAGAATCAAAGAAGTGCCTGGCTGTGTCTATAGAAAGTGGAACAGAATTCTAAGTACTAAAATCCCATGATCTTGTAAGATAGAAGTGATGGTACTTAAACTAGTAAACTATTTTAGCTATATAGTGTATACACATAATTTGCTTAAATGGTTATCCAAAGATTTTTTTTGTCTTTATGCATGGTCCTTCCTGTGAAACATAGGCCCTGTATAATGACAACTAACATGTATAGGTGGATCAATCCCATGACAGCCAAACACTGCACAAGGTTGATCCGGGGTAACATGGCAAAACGAAACCTTAACATGGCTTTGCTCCACCACAGAATTAAGACTTTCCCCCAACTTAGGACCTGTAAGAACAGTTGGCCATTTCCGAAATTGAACTGGCTGCAGTTGTCTCCACTGCCATCCCATGTTTTCTGGGTTTGGATATCTTGGGGAACACGGGATGGCAGTGGTCTCCAGCTGCATCATGACTTCTATCTGTCTGCCACCACATGGCAATGTTAAAGCATAGTTAAACCATTGGTATTCCCCACAGTAACTTATAGGTGCAAGAGCTGGACCAAAAGGAAGGCTCAGCAAAGAAAGACTTTTTTGAACTATGGTGTTGAAAGAAAATTCTGAGAGTTCCTTGGACCACAAGAAGATCAAACCAGTCCATACTCCAGAAAATAAAGCCCAACTGCTCGCTGGAGGGAAGGATATTAAAGGCAAAGATGAAGTACTTTGGCCACATAATGAAAAGACAAGATATCCTGGAAAAGAATATGATGCTGGCGAAAATAGAAAAAGGAAGAGGGGCCAACCAAGGGCAAGATGAATTGATGGTATCCTTGAAATGACTCACTCGACCTTGAAGGAGCTGCGGGTGGTGACAGCCAAACGGAAGCTCTGACGTGGGCTGGTCCATGAGGTCATGAAGCATCGGAAGTGACTGAACGAATAAACACACTCCTCCTCCTCCTAATAAATAATAATAATAATAATTCATTCTGTCTAGGATTCTTGAAAACTCTTCTTCCATTGTCACTCCCAACACTACTATAGCCTCCTTTTTTCTACATTACATCTCCATATAGATTAAATGCACAGGACAACAACAATAAAAAAAACCTGGACTGCACTATCCCAGCCTATGTAATTCCTCTTCAACCCTGTCCTCTGATATCTGGGCATTTTCATGTCTGTGGTCAAATCAGTCATATTTTATTATTTATGATAATTCTACCGGCATTTTCATCCCATCCAGAGTTCAGTTTTCAAGATGTTCTTTCCACTTCAAACTCCAACTTCCCGGCCCTCTGTCCCTCATTCACATCCATATCTTCTCATGACATAAATCAGACTAGCAATTCATTGCAGTTTGATTAAGATTAAGATTAATTACAAAGTCCCATTAGAACATTATTTTGCTTTAAAACACACACACACAGGGGGGGGGGCAGATTAAATATCCTATTGCTTCTGATCATGTTAATAATATTGGATATCAGTGGCAAACTAATTTAATTCATTGGACTAGTGCGTGTTATATGTAGCAGCATAAAGGTGGCAATAATATGACTGATCAACCCTAAACACATCACAAAGGGATATATATTTAAGCCACAAGACTGGTTGTTGTCTTACAATCATATAGTTTAAAAAGGGTTTGTTTTGGGGGGGGGGGGGTTGCAAAAAAATAAAGTCAGGGAAAGTGCATAGAGAATATACAATAATGAATAAATGATGGAGAACCGAGAAAGCTTCGAGGGGCTTTTCTAGAGGATCCACTCCATATGAAGGAGAGGGTTGATACAAATCATTTCTTGTACATTTCAATCTAAGTAGTATCAGATATCTTTCATAAAGAAACCTCATTTTGCAAGCAACAAAGACATTTTTTTCATAGAAGAAATAGTTTTCGGATTTACTTGTATTTCATATGAATTCCTGAGAAAAATGTGGAAATACCTTAATATCTTAAGGGTCTTTTAAATATAGGCAGTCCCCAAGTTATAAACAAGATACGAGGGTGGGTCAATAAGTCCGTGCCTTTTTGAATGAAACACAGGTTTTTGGATAAAAAATCATTTTATTTTTCAACGTAGTCTCCTTTGAGCTCTCTACACTTTGTCCAATGTTTCTCTAATTTTTTTATCCCTTCCAAAAAATAAGATTTGTCGAGGTCATCAAAATAGGTATTTGTTTGTGAGATGATGTCATTGTTGGAGTCAAATCTCTTTCCGCCGAGCCATTTCTTCAGGTTTGGAAACAAGAAATAGTCACTCGGGGCTAAATCCGGAGAATAAGGCAGATGAGGGAGCAATTCGCATCCCAATTCATGGATTGTTGCCATGGAAACTGCACATGTGTGCACCCTTGAATTGTCCTAGTGCAAAATAACTTTTTTCTTGGCCAAATGTGATCGTTTTATTTTCAAATCCTCATTAAATCAACCCAGTAAGTTGGCATAATATTAGTCATTGATTGTTTTACCTTTTTGAAGGTAGTCAATGTGGATAATACCGCATGCATCCAAAAAAATGGTCACCATGACTTTATTGGCTGACAAACCCACTTTGCCCTTCTTTGGCGCTGCTTCACCCCGAGAAACCCACTGTTTTGACTGCTGTTTGGTCTCTGGTGTGTTGTGGTGGATCCACGTTTCATCCACGGTTACGAAATGGCACAAAAACTCATCTATATTGCGGTTGAACAATGCCAAACACTCCTGTGAAATTGGCACACGGTTGCGTTTGTGGTCGATTGTGAGCAAACGCAGTACCCATCTTGCGGAAAGCTTTCTCATACCCACGTGATCATTTAAAATTGAAACCACTGAGCCATGTGAGATGCCTATGGCTTCCACAATCTCTTGCACTTTCAATCTCTGATTGATCAACACCATATTGTGATTTTTTTCCCAATTGTTTCGAGTGTAGAGACCTCAACTGGGCATCCAGAATGTTCGGCATCTTCCGTGCTTGTACGATCACAACAAAATTCAGTAAACCACTTTTTAACCATTGAAATTGATGGTGCAGAGTCCCCATAGTATTTATCAAGCTTAGCCTTGTTTTTGTTCCGCAAAAAAATAATGCTTAATGAGCACATAAAATTCACTTTTTTCCATTTTCTCCTCAAATCACACGGTAGTCTGCTATCAATGGCTGTCAAAACAAACTAAATGACGCAGCTTGTTCAAAGTTTGACAGGAGTCAACTGAAAGATGCCTGTTGACAGGAGCAGTGTTGCCCTTTCAGTTAAGAGGTGGGAAATTCAAAAAGTCATGAACTTATTGTCCCGCCCTCGTAGGTTCTGTTGGTTTGTTCTTAAGGTGAATTTGTACATGTCGAAAGTAGATTTTAAAAGTGTAACTCTAGCCATACACACACACACACACACACAAAAGGTTTGTATAGCATAGGGAAGGGTTTGTTTTGCTGTCTGTGCCCCTGTGCAGAAGATTTCACCTCACTTTCTGCCCCTGTGTGAGTTGAATTTTGAAAAATGTGGCTTGTTGCAGATACAAGGGTTGGTGAGAAAGCTTCAGTTGAGACACTTTTTCCCATGTTGTCTCATCTCTGTTCTTAACTACGAGTCATTTGTAAGTTGAGTTTGTTTATGAAAAATAGCTTTTTTGGACCTCAAATAAACCTAGGAGGAACCAGAATCCAGTTTTTCCCCCAGGTTAGTAAAGCTTGAGGCATGCTCTATAGCTTGCTTGAAATTTCAGGGAGTGTGGGCAGCAGGATTGGGTCTGATTCAGATTAGTCTGCTCTCTACATGGGGCACCACTGTCCTTTCCTTGTGCTCAAATATCTGTATTGCTGCTCCTACTCAGACTCGAGCTCTGTGTAAGCTCCTGGCTGTCACAAGTGCCCCATGCTGACATCAGTGGTGGCCACATGACCAGGAAGAAGGTAGAGGAGATTAGCTCTCTCCTTTTTCCTGGTGGAGTGGGTCACTTTGTCAGAATGGAGTGCCCATAACAGCCAAGTTGTTCTGCAATGGTCTTCACAGAGGTGACAGACTAGTCGGGCCAATGCTGTCTTGCCCTAGCTGGACTATGTAGACTCCAGCCCACTGCTGCAGCAGGTTCAAAAGGTTGCATGTGGCTACCCCCAGAGCCAGTCCAGAGCATTTGCTGGCTAGTTTACCCATGGAATAAATGACCTATTCATCTAAAACATCAGCATTAGCTCAAAAAAATTCCCATTGCATTCAATGAGTCTTAGATCTAGTAAGTGAATACAGCTATACCTCAGTTTAAAAAGTAGATATTTTCATGAACATTAGGATGTTGAAAGAAAAATTGGTGCAAGACACCCCCCGGGGGGCAATAAATGGAAATAACAGGGATGCTTTCCTACATTTCAAAAAATGGACAGAGGGAGGGATATTAATTCCTTGTTATTCAGCATTTTTTTTTATTCCAAACTAACAATATGCACATGTGCAATGGAAAACCTAGGTCAGGCAAGCCTTGGAAGTGTAATCAAAATATTTCTAACCTTCTAGATACCATTTCACAGCTTGTTCCAAAATGCATGAAATGTTGGTGGACAGTTTAAATTGGGTCGAAATCAGTGTGCCCGCTGTAAGAAAGAAGGCCACTGGCGAAAAGACTGTGTGGAAGAAATGTCAGAGGAAAGTGATGCAAGTGCAAAAAGAGTTAAAATGCCAGCTAGAGGGTCAGGAAGAGGAAAAGGAAGAGGCAGAGGAAGTTATAGACCTTATGAGAAGGCTGTTGTGGCTGCTGCTATGCAGGAAGAAGAGGAGGAAGCTGAGTGGGAAGATGAATGTTGAAATATTGGCAGGGCTTTTCTGCTGCTTGACCCAGAGGAGCCTTTGGTTGCCGTGGATGTGGAAGGTCAGCGTGTAAAGTTCTTAGTAGATACCGGAGCGGACAAATCTGTAGTGAACAAAAAATTAGCACCCCTTAGTGGTCAACATATCAAGGTTGTTGGAGTATCAGGAAAGCCACAGAAGTGTCCATTGTTACAGCAGAGAAGATGCAAACGTGCGGGCAGCAGGGATGAGGAAACACGCAACAACTTCACTATCCCATAGAAGAAGCAAGACAAGTAGAAAGAGGAGCGAGATGGCCAACCCCTAATGTTGACAGGATGATAGTGCGTCCCCAAGACGAAGAGGGGGGGGATGAATGCTCCGGAGCCTCAGGGGGGCTGATTGCGCAATCCCCCAGAGTCAAAAGGAGAAGCTCCTTTGAATCCGCAAGAGTGATAGAGCGCTCTCCGGAATTAGGCCGAAGGCACAGTATGAGACAAGCCGCTTCCCCAATGCGAACCAGAAGCAAGACCAGGGTTCAGGAAGCAAGGCAAACAGAGGAAGAGGAGAGAGAGGTCTTAGAGTGTCCTATAAGACAGGTCCCACTACTGGACGCACACAACAGGGTCCTGCAAGCTTATCAGATAGTCCCATTTTCAAGCTCGGATGTTTTTAATTGGAAACATAATACTCCCCCATATCCCTTTTCTCATGACTTTGTTGGCAGAATGCATAGATCTGTGCTTTTTTAGCATGCTTGGGAGAGGTGATGAGATAGGCTTACCTGTTCTCTCCTTTTAAGTCTGTTTTGTTGTCCATGCATGCTCAGTAAAGGATTCTGAGGGCAACTGCTGTTTAACTTGCATGTTGTAGGCAGGCACACACAGCTACAGTAAAATCAGATCCCAGTTTTTCCCACTTCAAGACTTCTTTACATTGCTTACTTCAAATATCTGCCCAAACCTAATACCAAGAATCTAGGTTTCTGCAGCCTCCTTTCACCATCTTCCCAATGCTGATGGCGATTTTAAAGCTTCCAGCTTGACAGAGGATTAGGAAGCAAGTGGCATCTGGGAAGCTGTGAAAAGAGCTGCTTTCTCAGAGGTTTTGTTAACTGAGATACGTCTGTGTAGGATTTCACACTTAGGGCCATTATGAAGAGGCTTTGAGTAGTTTTATCACCAAATAAAACACACACCTGTATTACCCAGGCGCATATAATACCTTTATCATTTTATGAGAAGATGGCATTTATAAATTAGTCAAAAAGAACATTTGGAAATACATTGGCCTTATTTGATTTCACTTACAGCCAAATGTATCCATATAAGAATAGATTTATTTCACTTCATGACTTTTGTTTTCAAGTTTAACTTCTGCCTAGTCCTACTAATAACTATGAAAATGTTTCTAGCAAATTCAGGAGTGTTGTAGCATCATATTATACAGGAAGCACACAGCCATTTGTTTGACCTTGACTATTTCCCTTGTTTTTTTTCTAAAGTCATCAATGGATGGAACTATGTTTTTAAGAAAATGGCAATGAAATAAGGGCAAATTTGACCCTTAGACAAGCATGTGCAGCTCACAAATACAGCACATTAATAGGGCTGTATTTTTCCTGTTATCCGTAGAGGAAGAATCTGAAATTCTAGGGTTGAAAAACTTCACAAGGGTTTTATTTGGAAGCCTCATTAAAAACTCATTTGAACCCTCTCTGTCTCTTTCTCTTATAATTTATCTCAGTTAAACCAAAGAACAGAAGCCAAACATGTCTCAGCAAAATAGGCTGAGATATTTTCATGGAAAAAAATGATATTCTGAACAAGGTAGAGATGTATGTAGGACATGCAAGACTAATAATAATCATGCCATGTCTCAAACTAAATCTCTTTTTTCAAGCTTTCTGAGAAAGCTTTCCCCTCTCCATAGTCTTGGAATCTGGAGTGCATTAATTACATTTTAAAAGCGTGAACATTTTCAACTTGTGTGATTAGAACACTACTAACAATTTAGACAGAAGTCCATATATTAAAAAGAAAAAAACACAAAACACCCATGTCTGTTGTTTAGTACCATATGGCTGCAAGGTAGTCAGCCAAGAACATGGCATCTCTGTGAGTGACAGAGCCCACATTTCCAAGACAGATCCTGAAGTTAACGATGGAAAGGACTATAAAATTATGCAGGGGTGAGTAGATTCTTTGGAAATATGCCAATCTTCCTGTCAATATGGTGGCGAGGGTGAGCCTTAGCCTGAAACCTCTTTGTGGGATAGACTGACTGACCCCAAAGCTCTTGGGAAAGGCATTTTCCTAAACATATTCCCCGATCCAGCCTTTCCTCCAAGAAAATGAGAGGAAAGTGGCCCTTCCTATCTTTTGGACTTATGAGATTTTATTGCATGAAGCTGTTATTCCACAGCAATAATATAGATATACATTCATTATCACCCCTCTCTCAATTTGCACAATAGCACAGATTCACCAATCCATGGTCCCACAGTCATACTCGGGTTTCCCTGCCACTCTGAGGGAAGCAGAGGGAGTCTTTTAGTCCTAGTATGCAACCCAATGCATTTTCCAGTTTGTTTTTTGCAACTGTTAAGCTCCGTGCCAAGTCCGGCAAAGACTTTGTTACTGAATAAACTGTTTGATTTTCAACCTTAACCTGGAGTGATTTTTGGGTTGCCGGACCCCCCAGTTTCTTCAGCAAGCATTCTGCAGTCCACCAGGCAGATAGGAAAGCACATCTGCAGTTTTCGTTTTAAAGACACCTGGTGTGACGGCATACCAGTGGTTCTTATCCTGTGGGAAATGGACCACTTGTATTTTTGGTTGGTTTGTTTTGTATTAAGATCACAGTTAGGTTGTTTGTATATTGTTTGATGTATTTTGTTTTGATGTAATTTGTTTATATGTTCTTTATAGGCATTGAATGTTTGCCATATATGTTGGAAACCACCCTGGTTCCCTTTTGGGAGACAGGGCAGCCTACAAATATTTTTATTTTTATTATTATTTATTATGCCCTATGAGTCATTCTAGTGCAAGACACGAATAGCTTGTGCAGTCTCCATTGTCTCATTTGGACCTCTCTTTCAGGTTCTGAAGGGCCTTGAAGGTTGAATTATAACTTGCAACTTCACACACATACAAACACCTTCCTTTCTAACTCTTGTCTGTGTTGGGATTTCCTACTTTCAATTGGAGTGGATTCTTTTATAAAAGAAAAATCAAGACACAACTACATTTTCACATAAGGAAAATAATTGCACTATCAGCCAAAATTATATATCAGCCATGTATTTGCCCCAGCAGTGTGGCTACAACCTGCTACCTGTTAGCACTTTTAAAATGTGAATCCCATTCTGTGTGACTTCCTCCTCCCTCTTTCACTTTGTTGCTTTAACTTCCTGCCAACTTTGCTTCCCTCCCACCTGTTGGCCCATATTTTTCTTATTTTATACATCAAGGGGGAGATGAAAGGACTTGAAAATGTGCCTTTTCTTTTGCAACACTGTGGGTAGTCTCTAATAAAGGTATTGTCAAAATCTGCTGCAGATTTTGGATTGTTTGTTAAGCATCAATGACTCCCACTCCTAGCGTTCCATAGAATTCTACTGGTATACTCTTTAGGAATTTGTAAGGTCTTCCAGTGGAATTATATAGTTCTGAGGGAATTCTAGTTTTGAGGGAAGCATATTATAGGGTCATCTGGAGGACCTAGCAAATTCCTAGAGAGATCTATTTCCCCCTGGCATGGCTAATGGTAGGTTACATACCTGTGACCATCTTTCTTCGAGTGGAGCTCTGTGAATCCACACTTATGAAGTCTGAGCGCCAGCGCGGGCTTCCAACAGAAACTTTCCCAGTTTGAAAAGTTTTGGCGGTAACCCCGCCCAGCGGTCCCGGAGGGCATAAAAGCAGCTCCATGTGCGCCCACCACATTCCTACGCTACATAAGGTAACGAGGAAGGGGTGGTTTGTGTAAGAGGGGACGGCCGGGCGGGTTAGTGTGAATTCACAGAGCTCCACTCGAAAAAAGATGGTCACAGGTATGTAACCTACCATTTTTCTTCGTGGGCTCTGTGAATGCACACTTATGAAGAACTAGCAAGCTGAGGTTCTGGAGGCGGGAACAAACTGACCAAAGTTTAAGAACCAAACAACAAGTTTATTGCAACAAGCAATGGTAATAAATAACTGTAATAAATAAGGGATGGAAGGCAGGCTCCCATCCCCTGTAAACATAGTGCAACAAGCACGATTCATGCCAGGCATGCAGGCCTCACATTTCTATAAAAGTGCACAAAAAAGTGCAATAACATGTAAACATGCCCCCTAGGGGCAAGAGCGTGCAATCAGGTGTTAAGAACCACAGTGACCCTATGGGAACTAAGGGCACGGTACCAAAGTACAAAACCATGTCATAACACATGTGCGACCGAGGGGTGGTCGACAAACAAGCATGATGTAACCATACAACAAACGGTCGATCAAGGGAATGCCCTGTCGATGCGTGACCGTGGACCCATCAGTAAGGTAGAGGAGTAAGGACCGACCGGCCAAAGGCTGCGTCCTTCCTGTGCAGAGTATCCACCATGGGTGATAAAAGTCGAGGGATTGGCCCAGATGGCCGCCCTACAAATCGAGTCTAACGGGATCCCTTTAAGGAAGGCTGTGGAAGTGACTCTGGTTGATCTACTCTTCACCCTTGGAGGGGGCGGTTGTCGAGCTATCTCGTAACATTTTCATTTTTCCTTTATTCACTCTTATATACCGCTCCTTCCGGCAGGCTCAGCACGGTTCACATAAAACACATAGCATAAACAGCAGTAAAATCTAAAATCTAAAAAACATACAACATCTAACCAGGCATCTACATAACAATATCAACTACATTCCAGGGAGTGCTAACTCAAGGGCCAGCAAGGTTGAAGGCTTGCCTAAATAGAGCTGTCTTGCAAGCTCTCCGAAATGGGCCCAACTCTCTAATTGGCCCAGATGGCCGCCCTACAAATCGAGTCTAACGGGATCCCTTTAAGGAAGGCGGTGGAAGTGACTCTGGTTGATCTACTCTTCACCCTTGAGGGAGGCGGTTGTCGAGCTATCTCGTAACATTTTCATTTTTCATTTATTCACTCTTATATACCGCTCCTTCCGGCAGGCTCAGCACGGTTCACATAAAACACATAGCATAAACAGCAGTAAAATCTAAAATCTAAAAAACATACAACATCTAACCAGGCATCTACATAACAATATCAACTACATTCCAGGGAGTGCTAACTCAAGGGCCAGCAAGGTTGAAGGCTTGCCTAAATAGAGCTGTCTTGCAAGCTCTCCGAAATGGGCCCAACTCTCTAATAACACGGACCTCATCCGGCATGGAGTTCCATGAGAATGGTGCTGCCACAGAGAAGGCTCTCGATCGTGTCGTCGACAGCGACAGGACTGGATCGAGGGGACTACTAGGAGGTCCTGTTCTTCTAAATGATCTCGGGGGAACATATGGGGTAAGGCAGTCCCTCAGGTACACCGGCCCTAGACCATACAAGGCCTTAAAGGTCAACACCAGCACCTTGAAGATGATCCGGTACTCAATTGGTAGCCAGTGCAGTTGCTGTAATATAGGTGTTATGTGATCTCGTACCGATGCTCCCACCAGTAGTCGAGCCGCAGCATTCTGCACCAGCTTGAGTTTCTGGATCGCTCTCAAAGGAAGGCCAATGTAGAGGGCGTTACAGTAATCCAGCCTCGAAATGACCGTCGCCTGGATCACGTAGCCAGGTCGCCTCTGGATAAGTAGGGGACCAGTCACCTAGCCTGTCGCAGATGGAAGAATGCGGTCTTGCATACCGTGGAGATTTGCAGCTCCATCGATAGCAACAGGTCCAAATGGACCCCCAGGCTCTTTACAGAGGATGACGGGCTTAAAGGCTCACCATCCAGGGTAGGTAGCTGGCATCCACTCAATCCAGGGCGGCCCAGCCATAGGATCTCCATCTTCGATGGGTTCACCTTCAGCCGGCTAGCCCACAGCCATCCAGTCACGGCTTCAAGGCATTGATAGAAACAATTGGGTATGATCTCCGGTCTGCCTTCCATTCTCAGCACCAGCTGGGTGTCATCAGCGTACTGATGGCACTCCAGACCGAAGTCACGAACCAGCTGGGCCAGTGGGCGCATGTAGATGTTAAACAATAGTGGGGACAAGATGGCACCCTGGGGGACCCCACATGTTAATGGGAGTCTCCCGGACACCATCCCTCCCACCTCCACTCGTTGTCCTCATTCTTGGAGGAAGGAGGCCACCCATTTAAGGGCAGTCCCCCTAACTCCATCATGGTTAAACGGTGGGTTAACAGCGTGTGGTCTACAGTATCGAATGCTGCCGTGAGATCTAACAACACGAGCAGTGCTGACCCATCCTGGTCCAGCTGGCAGCGAAGTCGGTCTGTAATGGAGACAAGCACGGTTTCCGTCCCATGCCCAAATCGGAAGCCGGTTAGCCCAAATCGGTAGCTCTACAAGCAAAGCTATCCAGTTAGACAATCTTTGTGACAACACCGGTAAGCCCAGCTTATCGGTGGCATACAAAATAAACAATCTGGGAGACCTTCTGAAGTCTGCAGACCTTTACCTGTAAGCCAAGAGGGCCCTCTTGGCATCGAGGGTGTGGAGAGTTCTTTCCTCATCAGAGGAGAGCTCTGGGAAGAGGTCTGGTAGAACAATGTCAGTGTTCACATGAAAGGGGGACACTACCTTAGGGAGAAAGGTTATGTCCGTTCTGAGGATGGCCCTGTCTGCCAGGACCAGAAGGTATGGCTCATCCACCCGCAAGGCCGCCAGTTCGGACGGCCAACGGGCCGAGGCAATGGCCACCAGGAACGCCACTTTCCATGAAAGTAGGCGTAGGTCGATGGCAGCAAGCGGCTCAAAGGGTGGAGCGGTGAGGCAAGAGAGCACCAGGTCTAGATTCCATCCCGGTGTCGGTGGATGTACCGGGGGATGAAGGTTGTTGACCACTTTCAGGAACGTCCTGACCATCGGGGACTGGAACAGGGAAGGACCGCCTCTCTGTTGGCTGTGCCAGGTCAATGCCATGAGATGGGTCTTTAGCGACGACATGGAGAGGCCCCTCTGGATCAGCGAAGCCAGGAAGTCGAGAACCGTTGGCACCGAGGGTGGAACGGATGTGTCGGCTTGGAGGCCCTGGAACTCTGCGAAGCGGGTGAGGCAAGCCGAGTAGGCCCTGGACGTAGAGGGCTTGTGCGCCGCTGCAAGGATCAACGCAACAGCGGGAGTGACATCAGCTAAGGCTGGATTCTTCACGCTGTCAGGTGTAACGAGGGCAGGTCCGGGTGTAGAAGGAGGCCTCCCTCTCTCGTGAGCAAGTCGGGACGACATGGCAGGTGTCGGTACCGGCTGTTGGAGAGGTGTAGCAGAGCTGGAAACCACACCTGTCTCGGCCAATAGGGAGCGACGAGAATGCAGTCGGCCCTGGACATCTGTATCCTCTCGACAACCCGAAGGAGAAGCGGGAATGGAGGGGAGAGGTACAGGAAGCCTGTCGGCCAGTCAAGCAGGAGGGCATCTCCGAGGCATCCCGTGTGAGCATCCGGGGCAAGCCTGGCACTGTACCGAGGCAACTGGTTGTTGTCCGGCGACGCGAAGAGATCTGCATCGGGAAATCCCCAGTCCTGGAAGAGGCGTTGCAATTCCTCCAGGTGGAGCATCCATTCGTGGGATGACCACCGGGTCCTGCTGAGGAAGTCTGCCTCCGTGTTCTGCTCCCCGGAGAGATGGACGGCTCGGGGAACGGTCTGATGGTCGACCCACCACTCCCACAACTTGTGGGAGAGGGACAAGAGCTTTCTCGACCCGGATCCGACTTGCTTGTTGACGTAATACATGACCACTATGTTGTCTGTCCTGACCAGTACTACTTTCCCGGCGACCAGGGGAGCGAAGGCCTGAAGAGCTTTGAAGATGGCCAGGAGCTCGAGGTAGTTGATGTGGTGTAACCTCTCTACTGCCAACCACTGGTCGTTGATCGACAGTTCTCCTGTGTGGCATCCCCAAGCTGAGAGCGACACATCTGTTGTTAGGGTGATTGACGGGGGAGTCGCGTGGAATGGCACTCCTACGCAGACGTGGCATCTGTTCATCCACCACCGAAGAGAGTCTTTTACTGGACCTGGAAGAGAGAGTCTCTTTGAATGGTGTTCCACGACCGGGTTGAAATGGTCAAGGAACCATTGTTGTAGTGGCCGGAACCGGAGTCTTGCCAGGGGCGTCACTGCTACGGTTGAGGCCATGTGGCCCAGCACAACTTGGACCTGTTTCGCCATTACGGTTGCTTGTCTGCAGACCTCTATCTCTTGACACAGCGCTTGAAACCTGACGTCGGGCAGAAAGGCGAGCTGATCGATGGAGTTCAACATCATCCCGATGAACTTTATGCAGGTTGTGGGGATGAGCTGAGACTTTTCTTTGTTGAGCTGGAGGCCCAATGAAGATAGTAGATCTAAGGTGATTGAGACGTGTTCTCTTAGCACGCCTGGAGACTGGGCCGCCAGCAGCCAGTCGTTCAGGTAAGGGAAAATCCGGATTTTCTGCCTCCTTAGATGCGCAGCCACCACCAACATGCACTTTGAGAATGTCCTAAGGGCGGTCACGAGGGCCCGAAGGGAAGGACGATGAACTGGTACGTCTGCCCGGCCACCTTGAAGCAGAGGAAGCGTTGATGGGACCGCCGTATCATGATGTGGAAGTAGGCGTCCCGCAGGTCTATATAGGCAAAGTGATCGCCGGAGTGCAACAACAGGAGAATGGACGACACCGACACCACCCTGAATTTCCTCGGCAAAACGTACGCCTTTAAGTCTCTGAGGTCTAAGATGGATCGCAGGGTACCGTTGGGCTTCGGCACGGTGAAGTACCGAGAGAAGAATGCCCGGTTGTCTTGACTCGCCTCCGATGGCAAGATTGCCCCCCTTTGAAGCAGAACGTTGACCTCTCTCAGGATTGTTTCCGACGGCTCGGTCTCAATGATGAACCCCGTCGGTGGAAGTTCTTCGAACTCCAAGGCATAGCCGTCTTGGACAATCCGGAGCACCCATGCATCGGAGGTTATGTGTCGCCATGCACCGATGAAGTGGGTCAGGCGATCTCCGAACGGTGGATCTTATGGACTGTGAGGTCGAACGGTGAGCTGTATGGTGGAGGCAGCAACGGTACCTAGCGAGGAGGTGGTGTTGTCCTGCATCCCGTCAAACACGGCACCTGGACTGGCCATTGCCCGAGGTCTGGCGTGGCCTCGAACGCTGGTTCTGCCGGGCACGGCCCTGTTGCTGTTGCTGCTGCTGCTGCTGCTGCTGTTGTTGGTGCTGAGGACTTGTATAAGGCCTTGGTGATTGTCGGTATTGGAATCTTGATTGATACCGGGGCCGTTGATAAGAGTATCTGGCCCTCTGTTGTGGAGGCGGCCAGTCGAGTTTTGCTGTGAGGAGTTTGAAATCATGGTTTGACTTTAATTTGTCATCTGTGCCGGTGAAAAAGAGTCCTTGTGCGTCAAACGGCAGATCTTCGATCATCTGGCGGCAGTTCGAAGAAAGGCCAGAGGACTTTAGCCACACATGTCTCCTGATGGCGACACCGTGGGCCAGCAGGTTCCTGGACGTGTCACCTGTATGGGCTAAGGCTTGAGCTTCTTGGCTGATGGAAGCAAGGGCTGCCTGCTGCTACTGGGACAGATCCTGGAAGAAAGGTTGAGCCCTCTCCCAGAGGATCTGGTCGTACGGCCCCATGCACGCCCTGTAGTTAGCCATCTTGGTTAACAGGAGGGCCGCCGAGTAGATTTTTCGACCAATGGTGTCGAACCTCTTGCCCTCTCGGTCGGTGGGAGCCGAGGATTCTCGACCCAAGGTTTGGGCCGACGTCACTATCATAGAGTTGGGGGTTGGATGGTTGTGCAACCAGTCCTTCTCCCTGTCATCCATTTTGGGATGGACGATGGGGTCTTCCAGGAAGACTTCACAACTTCCTCCAAGGGCGCCAGCAATGGCAGATGGGGCTAGGAGGCATCTTGGATCTGGACCCTACTGAAAACCAGGCAAGCACTTGACCTTTTCGGCACATAGGTCTGCATGCCGAGGGCTGTTGCCATTCTCCCGACTTGATCACTGAAGGCACGGGCGGTATCGGTCGGTGACGTGGCTGGTTCATGGTCACACGCTCTCGATGAGGGTGTGCGTTCCACAGCTATGGAAAGCACAGACCCTGACAGCACCAATCTCGGGGCTTTACCCTCCTCTAGGTCGTCGTCTGAGACAGGTTCGATGACTTCCGGTCCCACCAGAAGTGCAGCAGTCAGAGGGGCAGCCACGGTCAAGGCAGGAGCTGAGACTGTAGAGGCTGCAGCAGTCAGTGGCGGTGGCCTCTTGGAAGCTGAGGCCAAAGCCAGTCTAGTAGTTTGGCGACCCTTCTCCGGCGTCGGTTGGACGAAGAGTTGTCTCACGGACGGTTGGGCCGGTGGTATCTGCACTACCATCTGCACCGATTCTGATGGTGAGTTGGTCGCTTGCACTACCCCTCTCTCCACAGCGAGAGAGGGAGTAGGTGAAAAACTTGAGGAGGTGGCCAAGGCTGGTGTCTTCAACGAATTAGAGGTTGAAGATGGCGGCGTCCTGCGTCTCTTCGGAGAGGGTGGTCTTGAGGCAGCGGCCTCCAAAGACCTCCCGGGAGTCACGGGCAGCAGTCTTCTGGCCTCTGCTCTCTGGGCCTCCTCATTCGACCGCCGAAAGGTGATCTGCTGGCCTTGTTGGAGAGAGTCCTCGAGATGGCCGACCTCTGGGAAAGGCCTGACGCCACCGAGCTCACCAACGACCGTCGGGAAGGAGGCGGCTGCACAGTTTCGGTGGTTACTGTGCGCACAACCTATCTTGGTGCTGGAGCCTTGGAAGTCTTCGATGCTTTCAAAGCGGTGGACTTTGGTCTCGTCTTCTCCTTCAGTGGACGCTTCTTCCCAGCCAGGAGAGAGGTCGACACCGAGGGGGCCGGAGCAGCTGCCCCGACCCCGGAGGAGGTGGATGGGACAGCCACCGCCATCTGGGATGGAGCAAGGGATTGCTCAAGCAGATAGGCCTGAAGCCTTCGTGCTCTAGTTTTTCTGGTCTGCGACGAGAAGGCCTGGCAGTGTCTACAGGTCGAAATGACGTGTCCCTCCCCGAGACACCGAAGGCACTTCGAATGACCGTCACAGTCCGGGATCTTGTTACCACAGGTGATGCACCTTTTGAAGCTGGTTGTGGACATGCTATCCCACACAACTGCCAAGAGAATTTCTGATGTTGCCCAAGTGGCGGAAAACAAAGGAATGTTGTGGGCGCGCATGGTGTCGCTTTTATGCCCTCTGGGACCACTGGGCGGGTTTACCGCCAAAACTTTTCAAACTGGGAAAGTTTCCGTTGGAAGCCTGCACTGGCGCTCAGACTTCATAAGTGTGCATTCACAGAGCCCACGAAGAAAAAGTAAAAGTTCAGATATGAGGTCCATGTTTATGAAGGTTTTACTTTACTGTATTATTTTATCTCTTAACTGTGACTGCATGTATGTACATGCACATGGTGGGAATACGAAGAAGAACCTTCGTGGTTGTTAGCAGTCTACAAAATTCCCTCCCACAGGAGACCAAATTGGCTCCCACCCTGCTTTCTTTTAGCCTGCAGGTAAATACCTTTTCATTCAGAAAGGCCTTTGACTCATAACTCGTGTGGGGAAAGAGTAATTTTTTGTGGTGTATTGTACCTCTGGCACAGCGAGTTAAATCACTGAGCTTCTGAACTTGCTGACCAAAAGGTTGGTGGTTCGAATATACAGAATGAGGTGAGCTCTGGCTCTTAGCCCCAGCTTCTGCCAACCTAGCCGTTTGAAGACATTCAAATGTGAGATCAATAGGTACCACTTCTGTGGGAAGGTAACTGTGCTCCATGCAGACATGCTGGTTACGTGATCTTGGAGGTGTCTACGGACAATGCCGGCTCTTCGGCTTAGAAATAGAGATGAGCACCACCCCCCAGAGTCAGAAACAACTAGACTTAATGTCAGGGGAAACCTTTACATTTACTTTTATTATATTCTGAGTATGTTTTTAAGGGTTTTAAGTATGTGTTATTAATTGAATTGTTTATTTAATTTCTTCTTTGGCTTTTGTATAAATTTTAAAAAAATTAATCTCATGTTAATTTGTTGTAGGCCATTTTGGGATTTATACTGGGAGAATGATAGGATATAAAATAAATATGCAAATAAAATATGATCATATTTTTCCAACCCAGTGCTTCTATAGATATGGTTGGATTTCAGTTTTGATTAGTGAAGGGTGATAGGTGAAGGAATTCAGCAATATTTTGGGGTAGGGAGTAGATCTTCACCTCTACCTCCCAGCTTTGCTCAACTTCATCCACCTTGCCATGTCATGCAAGCTCTTGTGCCTGGATAAATTCTTCTTTTCCACTACAACCCCAAGCATCCCCAAACAGCACAGCCAATCAACATGTTGGCTCATAATTTGGGAATTCTGTTACACAAAGAGAACTTTTACAAGTTCTTCCTCAAACCTTTAAAATTAAACCATTGTGTACTCTGCCAGGTAGGTTTAGTAATGTTCATATTTGGGGGCAAGTAATGAACAAATGTTATTTTAACCAATTCACCAAAAGGTGATTGAAGGCCTTATTTAGTGAGGCAGCTTCGTGGGCTAAAGGTAACGTAGGATCAGTTCTTAATAGTTCTTGCCTTGGAAATCTTCCTTTTAGAATTTTTTTTGTTTTAAACCTTAATTTGCAGCAGGGAATTGAAGTTAGTCATTCAGCAAAAGACATTTCCCCCCCCCCCACTTCTGAGTCAAAAATTGAACCAATGCCCAGTATTGCTTAAAGGTGTTAATTGCTAGATTGGATATAAAAACGAAGGTTGTGACCTCGTATGGTAATTAAATATCCTATGGCAATGTTCCCAAGAAAAGGAAGCTAGGCGTGCTTTTCTGGCTCAGTTCTACAAGCAGGGTTATCTAATCCTATATGGCTTCAATGCAAATTATCTGTTTTGAAGTGCTGGTGTGGCATCAGTGCTAGATTGCAAAAAAAGTTTAAAAGACTGTTTCCCCATTATTACATTTGTTAAGAAAGGGATGTCTCTGAATGGTAATGAACTCTAAATGCAGTCAAGTGAATCCCTTTGTAGGTGTCTAGAATCTAGTGTTTACTTTGAAATACACAGGTCATTCTTTAGAATATGATACAATCTAATGAATATCTACTCAACTGTAAGTTTTGCTGTCAAGGACACAAGATAAATAATGTCAAACATTTTCTTCATATTGGACATGATTATGAAAACCTATGTGCATTTCCAACTCTCTCTCTCTCTCTCTCTCTCTCTCTCTCTCTCTCTATATATATATATATATATATATATATATCACTACAAGG
Organism: Anolis apletophallus; assembly: GCA_030556195.1. Taxonomy (NCBI): domain Eukaryota; kingdom Metazoa; phylum Chordata; class Lepidosauria; order Squamata; family Anolidae; genus Anolis; species Anolis apletophallus. Next base: position 151,558,091 of record JARBWK010000002.1, read on the forward strand.
ACTTTTGGGTGAAAAATTGTGTTAAAATATCTTTTTTGAGGAAAAAGCCTGGGAGGGTGCACAAAAACAAACCAGAAACATTTCAGAGTAAAACAAAAAGAATGCCCCCTCCCAAGCCATTTATGCAAAAATATGTCAAGACAACCTGTCTTTAACAAAATTTATGAGTATTCTTTATTTCCCTGATGCTTAGGCCTCTTCTACACTGCCAAGAAATCCAGATTATCAAACCAGATGTCCACATTATCTGCTTTGAACTGGATTATATGGTTTACATTGCCATATAATCCAGTTCAAAGTAGATAATCTAGATTTTTATGGCAGTGTAGAAGGAGCCTCAGGCATAGACTGAACGTCTAGTGCTCTATAGACATGTAATTTTTTGCTAAATTCCATACTGAAAGAAATGAGTCATTTAGCCGTTTTCTTCCCACTGTGAGAATGTCTCTGCAGTCTCTGAAGTCCAGTCACTGGTATTGTTCCACTGTCCAGACAGAGACCACAAAGGGGCAGTAGACGGAGAAGGGTCATCCATTTAAAGAGGGAAGAGGGTTGAAAGAGTTAAACCATTTCCCCCTGTTTTCCTGTTATTCCCCCACCCATGTCACCACCATCAAAACGATAATTGTTTACACTATGAGGGGAGAAAGGGAGTAATAATCAACAAAAATGGGGGAAATGATTTTTTCTTCTTCAAACCCCCCCCCCCCCCAAATTAAACTGGAATATCTTTCTCTGTCTAGGTATCCTTTTGGAGTCCGACCAGATAATGGAACAGAACCTATTCACCATTCAGAACAGATTCTGCACAAAATTTGCACAGAAAACTGAGCTTTGTGTGCAATTGTCAGCATTCTCCTTGTAAAAAATAATTCTGCATATAAACAGAGAAACCCACGAGCATGTTATCCAATTTGAATTATTTTAGAACCTTTTTCACAAATAAAGGGCAAAGGAATGGTTAAGAAACTCGTCACCCAATTCAAAATGGCAGCCTGCTAAAAGTCCTTTTAATTTAAAACAAACAAATAAACAAACTGTACACTGTTACATGTAGTTGCATGTAACATCGATGGTGCCCTCCAGACAATAATATGAGCATGTTTAATTCTAAATTTCCAAGTCTTTTCTAATCGCTTGGTATTTTAACCCCAGAACTGCATTAATGCTGGAGGGGAAAAGAAATATGTACAAAGGTTATCTCCATGGTGATTGTTTTCTTATGTTCATATTATACTTTTAACATATGAACATCTTCTAAATAAGAGAAAGAGCTCAATAGAAAAATAAACGTAGTTGTTCATGTTCCTTGCAAATGAATTATGAAACCAGCATGGTGCAGATTCAGCAGATACAGGAAGAAAATGATGGAATTAAACCTTGCTTATAAGGACAAATACATGACACAGTTCACAGGCTTACAAAGACAGATTCTAGATTCAGCAAAATATATATTTTATTTTGAAACATCCTTCAAGAAGGTTTCAAGGTTTTTTCATGTACATAAAATAAGTGTTTAAACCTTTAAAAAATGTATACACAGTGAAATAATGAACCAAGAAAAAGGTGTGCTGCACTATCAAATAAATGGTGAGGCTGGTAAACCCGTGCTATACTACACGAAAGCCATAAACCATAACATCATATGCATATATAGTATTACATGTTTGCTGAGCTTCCATTGCTGGAGAAGGCTAGTGCTTTTATTGTTGTTTCTTCATGCCTTGGTAATATTTTCAATTACCTATTCTTTGACTTCCCCTTGAAAAAAGAGAATTTTTTTTAAGGATGGCTTCACCACATGACTAGCTAAGGCATATAGGAAGATCTAAAGCTTGAATTGTGTCATATTCCTCCTCCATCATTTAGTGAATTTTAAATGTAACTAAATAATTACAGTTACACCACAAAGACATAGGAAAATGTCTTTGTTTTAGGCTTAATCAGTTCTGTGAGACATATAACATAGAGAGCTGATTTAGTGTTAACCTGGGCAAGGCCACTTAATACAGACTTGAGCCTAATTCACAGAAGTCGTTAGATATTCCAGAGCTTTCCCAAACCTCAAACTTTTTAAACAGAGGGCCAAGCCACAGTCCCTCAAACTGTTGGAGGGTCAGATTATTTATTTATTTATTCATTTTATTTACGTCACTTTTACCCCACTCTTCTCACCCCCGCAGGGGGACTCATTATAATTATAATTTGAAAAAAGCATGAATGAATTCCTATCTTATTTGTAATGCAAAAAACCCCACTTTAAAACAATACAATAATTAAAATGAAGAACAATTTTTAAAAATATAAATTTATTAGTATTTCAATGGGAAGTGTGGACCTGCTTTTGGCTGATGAGATAGGATTGTTGTTGTTGTTGTTGTTGTTGTTGTTGTTGTGTGCTTTTAAAGTCATTTCGGACTTAGGTTAACCCTGAGTGAGGGCTGGGTAAATGACCTTGGAGGACCGTATCGGGCTCCTGGACCTTAGTTTGAGGACCCCGCTCTAGAGCAACCAGTGACTTTGGCTACATACATACGATTCAGAAAGCAGCCACAGTGGTTACACATCATCCCACTTATACAATAATAATAATTGATATGAAATCCAGCGTATAGATCTCATTTGCTGTGACATACTGTGGTTTTGTGTCAGTAAAATAATAATAATAATAATAAATGTATTTATTTGACCAGTCATATGACCATTTCAAGATACCACACAAGTTAAAGACAAGGCAAAAAGGAGAGGACAGCAGCTGACCTTCTGTTTACAGTCAGAATCTTATCTGTATACAATACAATACAAAACTTTATTATGGTCACTAACCAGCATAAAGCAGGGCACAAGCACCCTGGGAGGGGAAACACAGCTCCCCAGTGAATTATCCCACTTTCCCCTGGTTCAGGGAGGATTTACCTTGTTCCCCGTCAATACACCTGATGTTTCAATGAAAAAAATGTTTCAAAGCTTATTAAAAATTAGGGGTGCTGGCATTTTGTTTCTAAAGTATAGTTAGTGAAAATTTTGTTACTATAACAAGAGTAACAAAATTTTGTTACCTTTTTGTGCAAGTTGGAAATTTTCAGGGGCTCTTTTCTCCCTCATTTTGACCGCTATTGGGATGAAACTTGCTACAGTGGTATGACACATTTACTGCTGTTAGCTCATCAAGTTTCAGAACATTTCACTTATCTGGGGAGTTTTGGGGAATTTCCAAAGTTTACTGTATATAAACAACTTTAAAAAAAACTACCAGAGCTATCTCCTTGAATTTTTTATACAATGACACAAGATAATTCCCCGCAACCTCCAACTTTCAGAAACATTCATACATGTACCGATTTTAGGAATTTTTTTTAAAAAAAGACAAAAATGTTTTTGAAAAGCCACAACAGTTCTCTCATATTAATCATATTAATGTCTCTCATATTAACCAATAGAATTTCCATTTAGGAGTTTCTTGCCAGCCCAGCATAGATATTTACTTATTAGAATTCTAATATTTACTTATTAAATTCTCTTCTTTGCAGATTCAACAATTTATTGGAACTCTGGCTGGGTGCTGCTATGGAGGGATAAATCTTTTTCCTCTCAATTGGGGCTTTCTGATGCTGGACAGAATTCTGGGAAATGTAGTTTAGGGCAGGGCCTTTTGAATTTTCTGGCATAGGGCTCCTCAGCTTCCCAAACTACATTTCTCAGAATTCAGTGCTCTCTCAGTCTCTTTCCCAGCGAACTCTGCTTTCTCCCTGCTGCTTCCCTCTCCTCATGGTGAGAGACCATTAATTTAAAGAGGAATGGGAGCCTTTTGGGCTTTGCTTTGTTTGCTTGCGCTGAAAATGAAACTGACTTTGATCACCTTCCTAGGTTTACAAAATTCAAATGAAAAAGTATTGGATAAGTTTTGATTCTTAAGTTTGTGGCTCAGGCTTACATGCCGGATATTACATCATAAGCATAAATTTAACAAATTTGCAAACCCTAGTAATTACCCTTTGATTTGAGGAAAAGGAATTGAAAGTACATCATTTGGTAGCTAATTACTCAAAACATCATTCATACATATCAGGTTAAACATGCCGGGATCCTTTTTTTTTTACTGGGACCCAATCCAACCCCACCCCAGACAAACAGAACTTTGCAATAAAACATTCTACATTATATAACATCTCATGTTGGAATATAACTTCAGGTAGATAGAATTATGTATCTTCTGTTCTATCAAACTAGTAGGAAAGAAGAAAGTCTGTCTTCAAAATCTTGTATTTGTGAGCCTAAGCAAAGACACTCTTAAGTATTGCTTCAGTGCATCGGTTTCTTACTAAAGAATTGTCAGCTAGCTGATCAGCAACAGTCCCCAGTTTTGATAGTTGTAAATGCTAATGAGTTAGCTGAAGAGAGCTGACTCCAGGCAGCTACTCAGGCCTCCTGCAAAGGATCATAAAAAATACGTACACATCCAAAAATAGGTTTGTCAAATGACTATAAGGGGATTTTTTTTGCAAGTCAATTAGCTTGAATGCTTTAATTGATTATCCAAACAATTGAACACTTTGGCACTCAATATTATTGACTCTCATTTATAGGCCCTGCATAGATTGGGGATGGGTGAACTTTTTCTGGTACTGTTCCATTATTTGGGCAAACTCCAAAAGGGGGCCTAGATAGAGAAGGATCGTCCATTTTAGGTGGGGGAGATGAAGGAGAAAAACAATTTTCCCCATTTTGATGGTTATTCCATCAAATAACCAACACCCCCCCCCCCCATCTCAGAGATTAATATATTCATCACACTAGAAAAAAATCTTCTTAAAATCTGCTTTCTGCCTCTTGGAGAATTCAGGGGTTTATAGTTTAGTGAGACTGTTAAAGGCTCATCCCTAAACTACCATCCCCGGAATTCCACAGGAGGCAGGAACTGGATTTTAAGTGGATTTTTTCTGTAGTGTGATGAAGTGGTAAGATGGTCTGGGAAGGCCCTGCTCTCAGTCCCGCCTCCTTTGCAGGCACGACTGGTGGGAATCAGAGACAGGGCCTTCTCAGTGGTGGCCCCTCAGCTGTGGAACTCCCTCCCCAGTGATATTAGATCAACCCCCTCTCTCCTGGCCTTCAGAAAGAGAGTGTAAATGTGGCTTTGGGATCAAGCCTATGGAGAAGTGCAATAGAATGTGAAATTACTATTGGAAAGGTCCCAAATTTCGATTCTGCATGCCATGGTTTTAACAATGTATGTAATGTTTTAACTGTTTAAATGTGTATTAATTTTTATCTTAATTTAAATGTTTTTTAAATTGTATGTTGTTTTTAAGGCATTGAACAGTGGCTTATATGTAAAGCCGCCTTGAATCCCCTTTAGGATTGAGAAGGGTAGGGTATAAATATGTTAAATAAATAAATAGATTTAATAAACAATGGTTGTTTCAATGACAGCTACTTGAGTGCGGGGGAATAACAAGAAAACAGGGGGAAATGGTTTAACTCCTTCAACCACCCCTCTCCCTGTAAAATGGATTTTCCTTCTCTCTCTGGCACTGCCTTTTGGCCTCTGTCTGTATAATGAAACAGTACCCTTTTTCTTTCTTTTTTTTGGACTCTTGTATACACCGTTTAGAAATCAATAGTTTTGTTGATTTTCTATAATTCCAGAATCTGGAGCAATAGCAGTTGCTTATGATTCCATCATTTTCTGTTTTTAGATAAATTGCATTTCATCTCTATCTGGGCCCCTTCTACGCTGCCATATAATTGAGATTATGAAAGCAGATAGTCCACATTATCTGCTTTGAACTGGATTGTATGAGTCTACACTGTCATTTAATCCAGTTCAAAGCTGATAATCTGGATTTTATATGACAGTGTAGATGGGGTCTTGGTCAAATAGACATGAACAATTCCAGTAGTAATCATTCTAAATTCAGTACTTCTGAATTTTTTTGAAATGCAAATACTTAACTAAGCGGTTGACACAGAATTCCAGACATATATATCCTGCTATATTGGAACGGGCTGAACTATACGCTAAAAAGTAAGGAGCAGCTAGCCCGGGAGGGTAGGGAGTTGGGCTGGTTCACATACCAGCAAGTTACAGAGAAATTCAAATTGGATAAAAAAAAGGGGTTCGAGGGCGATCAGCATGAGTGGGAGAGGGTCCTTCTAGGGCCTGATAAAAATCTAGTAGGAAAGATATACAAACTACTATCTGCAGGAGACACCAAAATAGATGACCATGTGAAAAAATGGTCATGCAATATAGGTATCAAGATAAAGTGGAGCACTTGGCAGTCTGTCTGGGAAAAAAATACCAATTTTTCTATTTGCTACAAATTCAAAGAAAATTGGATCAAAGTCTTATATAGATGGTATCTGGCCCCAGATAGACTGGCCAAAATCTATCAAAATGTTAAAACAAACTGCTGGAACTGCGGAGCCCAGAACGGAACCTTCTTTCACCTATGGTGGTTATGTCCAAAGGCCCAAAAAATTTTAAACATAATTATGAAAGAAGTCGACAAAATCCTCTCAAAAAAGATGGAGAGAAAGCCGGAGATGTTTCTCCTAGGGATATTAGATCTAACTTGGAATGTAAATGAAAAGACAATATTCTTGGCTACAACCACAGCTGCCAAGTTGCTTTATGCTCGATACTGGAAATCCACCGATGAACCAAGGAAGGAGGAATGGCTTTATAAACTGATGGAAATGGTCCAGATGGAATGGTTGACACAAGAGATAAGAAGTATGGATGGGATGGGTACCAAAAAGACTGACTGGTCTCCTGTTCAAAGCTACTTTATGAGGGAGCATAAGACAAATCTCACACTAAATTGGTAACTCCTGCGGGAAATGCTGGCTTAACTAGTAGATAAGCCAGAGAGTACCAAAAACAAAAACATAGACAAATAAGCGACCGGGAGAGGGATGATAGAAGGGATAGCTGATATGATTGAATATAGGTAGAGTCTGAGCTTCATACCCCAATGGTAATTTTTTCAGTCTGGGTGCAATGAGAACCACTGACTTTTATGTTGATTTGTTTCTCTATATCCGTATATAGGCACGAAATAACCACTCCGAAAAATAGAGGATGAAGATAGATAATACCACCACAAGTTGTAAATCAAATATGGATTCGATCTTTTTTTTGTACCCCCTATTCCCCCTATGTATCGTGACGCTTTTCACTACCTCCCCCTTCCCCATTTTCCCTTGCACCCCCCCCCCGATACCCCCTTCCCACACCCATCCTTCCCTTTTCGCCCCCCGTGCGCGTGTTTGTGTGTTATATGTCTTTTAAAAAACTGGAAACTGTAATAAAGAATATTTTTTTAAAAAAAGAATTCCAGACATACATACATTAATAATTAATTACCAAAAGACATTAGCCTTTCCTCTCAACTTTCCTATAGTTGATGTTAAGTGTAATGACTCGAGTTATCCTAAGGCAGTGTTTCCCAACCGGTGTGCTGCGGCACACTAGTGTGCTGTGAACGATCACCAGGTGTGAAATTGGCCTCTGTCCCTTTAAGCATGGAAATGAGCCCGGCGGAATGGCAGGGCGGGTCCGAGAGCGGCAGCCAGTGACAAACCTCGCAGACAGCCAATTGGTAGCGCAGGGCCCCCGCCCCTTGGCTTTTCATTGGCCTCATCTTCTCCAGAGGGGGGGGGAGGGAGTGACATTGCTCTGACCCCGTCCCCTTCGCAGAAAACACTGCCACCACCATTTTGACGAGGCAGAGACGGGCGAAGAGGAAGGAAGGAGGTGGTAGGAGAGGGGCGGGGAGAAGTGGCCTTAGGGGCGGAGAGGGGTGGAGTGACCCCTCTGGGGCCGAGAAAGAGGTGGTGCAACCTCCCCAAACACGCCCGCCTGCCTGCCTGCCAGCCAACAGCTGCCTCTTCTGTGGCCTTGAGGAGAGGGCGGCTTGGCCCAGCTCTCCCTTCCCGAAGCATGCTCTCCTGGCATTTCTCCTGCATCTATGACAAGCCTCCTCAGAGGTGGTGAGGTCTCCTCCCCTCCTCCTCCTCCCCTCCAGAGATACCCCTGCCCTGCCTCTTGCTGCCTTCTTCTTCTTCCTCTGTGTTCGGCCTCCCCTCCTGCCTCTTCAGGTCCCATAGCCGACCATAAGGGACTTGGATCCCTTTGGAAGAGCCAGACAGCCCAGTCCTGCCTCTTGACTTCTGGGCTTCATTTCACCTCCTGCCTCTTTAGCTCTGCTCTCTGGCCTTCACAGGCTGGAATTCCTTTGGAATAGCCAGAGATTCATAGAATCCTAGAGTTGGAGGAGACCTCGTGGGCCTCTTTCACCCAACACACAGGAAAATTGCCTTCAAAGCACCCCTGACAGATGGTCTCTGCTTAAAGGCTTCCAAAGAAGGAGCCTCCACTACACTCCAGGGCAGAGAGTTCCACTGCTGAATGGCTCTCACAGTCAGGAATATATAAATACATTTAAAAACATATTAACTATATGTATTACTGTGTTAGAGTGTCATTTTGTGTCATTTTGGTTGGTGGTGTGCCCCAGGATTTTGTAAATGCAAAAAATGTGCCGCGGCTCAAAAAAAGGTGAAAAACACTGTTCTAAGGTGCATTTACACTGTAGAATTAAATGTAGTTTGACACTACTTTAACTGCTGTGACTCAATGCTATGGAATCCTGGGAGTTGTACTTTTGTTCAGACACCAGCATGCTTTGGCAGAGAAAGCTAAATACTTTGTAAAACTGCTATTCCCATGATTCCATAGCATTGAGCCATGGCAGTTAATTTGGTGTCAAACTGCATTAATTTTACAGTGTAGATGCACCCCTTAGATGCACCCCTGGCTGTTTGAAAGTGGTGTGTTGGTCTTTTATCTTTTCTGTTAAGCTTTCAATGAGTTCCAGATGGTTTTTACACATGTGCTTTTTAAATAAAAAATTTAATTGTTTACCTGAATGTTTGTTTTAAACAATTGTAAGCCATGGTAGGAGTAAAGTGGTATAAATAAGAATTTAAAATGAAATATAAAATGGTAGGAGTTTGATGTAACAGGGTGTTTTTAAAAAGATGGACTTTGGCAGCATCCAATGGAATTTTGCACATGACAGTTTACTGATGTTCAGGGGAATTGACTATTCCTGTCTACCAGAGAACTTGAAGTCCTTTCACTAACCACAAACCTCAAGACTTCATGATGGCCATAACAGTTAAAATGGTCTCAAATAGCAGTGTAGATGCACTCCGAAGTCAAATTCTACTCATGAATCAGTATTCCACTATTATTTCATTAGTATAGGCAGCGTTGGAAGGAGAAAAAAGATCAAGGTTCTAAAATATTGGAGGGCTCAAATCTGGCATTCACAAAGAGTCAAGTGACATTCATTAAATTGTTTTTCCACGAAGTTTGTACTAAGCCCAAAGAATCCTCAAATGAGGCAAAGTACGGTAAATCAGAAACAACGGTGAACAGCAATAAATTCCAATCTCAATGAATATGAGCTACTTTTCTCTGAAAGTGAACCTTAAGTTTTCAAATTCTTGGGCATTCGGACAGAAAACGTTGCACATTTTCATTTCTTTTAGTTAGCGAGGAGGTAAGCGAGATTAAAGACTAGAGATTTGTGCACTGTCTAGTTTTGTTTTTCACTCTGGAAGGACAAAAGTTGAAAAACAGCTAAACAAAAAATTTGGGGGGGAAACAGAGGGGACTTTGATTTTCCTGACTTAAAAAAAATAATATTTGATATGAGATTGTTCCGTGTTTAATTTTGCTTGGGCAATAAGCAAACCAAGGAATAAGCTATATGTACAATAACAGAACAGGGAAAAGGTACCAGGTTTTTTTGTTTTTTTAAAAAAAATGTTTTGCTCTTATATTGCGAGACAGGCGGCTGTTTCCTTCATCATGTGTGAGCCTGCTTGGAAGCTGGGTGAATATATTCCCATTATTGGAGCTGTGCACAACCTAGCCAGCCCTAAATGCCAAGAAATAAGCAAGGGAGAGAGTGAAGCATCAGTGGCAAATTGGAATCTAAGGCCTTTTGTGCTTGTTAAATGGTGGAATGATTATAATTGGAAAAAGTGATGTGCATTAGTTCTGAGTGAATGTACAAGAAATGACAAGCGTGTAACTTAATGATTACTCCACAACACTCAAAACTGCTGTGGAGTCTTGCATGGAACGGTTCAGCCCTACAGCAAAGAAAATGGCATACCTTCGACTGCTATTCACGGACATCCCCCACAGGTCACATGGAAATAACCTCGAAGTGATAAGTCTTGGTTTAGGAAGTCTGCTGCTTAAGCTTGTATAAGTCATTGTGACAGAAGGTGGTGTGTGTGCGAGTGCGTCTGGCTGTGTGTGTGTGTTTTTCCACGCCTGCAAAGCCATTGTGTTTGTTAGCAGCAACTGGGCAGAGTCTTGTTTTAAATGAAACAATATACTGTATGTTTAATCTCATGGGCACCGAGGTATCAGAAATGCTGTAGATCATATTTCTATGATTTATTGGTGGAAGCCTTTCCCTTGTGGAGCATTTCCTTTCAAACCCACCCTTTCACATTACAACACTATACAATCACTGGTACAATGAAGAGGGAGAAAAGAATGATGCTGGCCAAAAAAAAGTCTTCAGCAAATTAACATAAGCCTTTCGAAAGATTGAAAATGATAACATTGTCATGCAAGAGCATCCCAAGTGTAACATTTGTGAATTACATATCTATTTCATTTAAATATTTTTGTATACAGGAAAACAACGTGTTGCAATCCATTTGTTTCTTCATTCTTTTCTTTGGTGCTCTTTTACTTGGAAAACAACACCAAAAATATTGTAATATTTTGTTTTTAAGTTTAAATGGGTATTATGTGTGCAATTTCATGTAAACTGTCAGATTGAAGCGCTCAAATAAAGCAGATATTCATGGTTCCGCATCCATAAACACGCAGAAATTGTGTGAAGTCAACTCTGGAAACAGGGGGTGGGGTTGGATTTTAAAAAATCACCACTGAGACTACAACAAAATCATAGTTTCATACAATCTAGATAAAGTTGACCTTTTATGTTGAACAAATAATCTAATGGAATCTCACAATGAGTGGAGGAATATTGCTCATTCATAATCTGTGGAAACGTGAAATACCCACAATAAGGAAGCTAAGGCCCCATCTACACAGGGACTACAATCCATCTAGAAGTCAGCTTGAGGTTAAGGTGTCTACAAAAACATTCACTCTCAATGCATTCATCTGGAAACTGCATGTTAAAAAATATGCATAACAATTTAAGACACAAGTGAAGACCTATCACTTCTGGCACAGTCCTACCCAGATAGCTTTACTGATGAATTTTAAACATCTACTCTATGTCTAAACTTTTGTTTTGTGTATTTTAATATGTATTTTATGAAAATAAGTTTTAATATGTGTTTTCTAAGAGGTTTTTTTATGATTATGTGTTTATGTATTTGATTATATGTTTTAGAAATATTGTAACTCGCCTCAAGCCATGAAGAGAGGTAGGTAAGAAATAAAATAATTATAATAATTATAATTATCAAGCTGGATACTACTTGTTAAAAAAACTTGCTGGAAAATCAGAACTCAGTGTAGCACAGCAGTTCTCGTTTGTGCCTGGGGGCCAGGAAACAGGACCGGGGGTTCCATTAGCATTAGGGCCTGCACCAGCAGAGATAGATTCTGAAGAGGATTTGGAAGGGTTACCTGAAGGAGCGTTTCCCATCACTGGGCCTCTTTCCCCCACTGAAAGCTTGGCTTGGGATGAAAGTTGGCTTGACCCCTATACAGACATAGATGATAACCAGGTGCAAATGGAAAGCAGTGATAGCGAAAGTTATGAACATCCGGGGGGGGAGGCTCACAGGAGCTTCTGAGTGAAAACATGGAAGAAAGCGGCTGGGAAGATTCTAGGGAGGAGAGCTCTCATGGAGATAGGGACCCAGGTGCTGGGAGACAAGGGCGAACCTTTGATAGGAGAAGTAACATTGAGTCCAGGAGAAGGGGATGGTACTACAGCCTAGACAGGCCGAGGTCTGTCAGCAGAGATTGGAGACGACGAAGCCAAAGCGTCAGGGACCTCGGCCGAAAGATTAAGTATATAATCCGGGGAACGAATCCCCAGTGCTTCGGCCATGTCTCTTCTGAGCAGACGTGTAGCGAAGTGGGTCCATGGAGCTAAGTTGGCTAGCGGCCACCAAGTCTTGCCTTGCATTTACCTTGCCTTGTTCCTGAATCCGCATTGCTGCGCGGAGCCCTGCTTAAGCCTTTGGATTACCTTGCCAAGCTGTTTTGGACATTGATTGCTTCAAGCCTTTTGGATTACTTTGTTATGCTTCAAGCCTTTTGGATTACTTTGCTATTCTTATGGACAATATACCTTTTGAACTGTTTTTATATTCAATAAAGTAGTTAGCCTTCAGTCCGTCTCTGTGTGTGTGATTAAGGGGCCGGTCAAGTCCGTGCATCGTGACAGTTGGCCGAAGCACTCCAAGAACCCCTTATCACACCACGGGACGCCGCAAGAAGCGCCCAACGAACGTGGCCGCCATGACTCGGCCGTCGGATGCTCAAGTGGCCGAGATGCAGCAAGAACTGGGGGAGCTAAGGACCAGGGCCGGACGGCACCCCAGAGTATCCGCGCCTGCACGATTTGGAGGCAATCCGGCTCAAGTCGAGGTGTTCCTCGGCCAAGTGGACATGTACCTGGAGCTGCGGCCCAATGAGTTTGCCAACGACAGGGCCCAGGTGGGCTTTGTCTACAACTTGTTGGAAGGAACGGCGGCAGCGTGGGCGACTACGTTACTCCGGGCCAGATCCCCCCAGGTGGCTACGTTGAGAGACTTTCTAAACGCTATCAGGGTGACTTGGGGAGCCCCAGTGAATGCGGAGTTAGCCGAGCGGAATTTGGACCGGCTATCGATGAGGGACATGTCCTTGTCCCAGTATATTTCTCGTTTCCGTGTGCTGGCTGCCCAGGTGGATTGGAACCCCTCTGCCCTCCGTTACCAGTATATCAAAGGGTTGTCATCAGAGATGCAACAGGAGATGCTAAGAGGGCATGGCCGTCCCGCGGACCTGGAGGCGGCAATCACCTTGAGCTTACGAGTGGAAGCGGGTTTGCAGACCCGGAGGCGTTGGGATAAAGGTGCGGTGGAAAAGCCAGTGACGAGGAAGGAGTCGGGGGCCGGACAATTCTTGCCCCGACAGTTTGCCCCGGCTGCCCAACTGTTGGACGATCCGGAGCCTATGCAGCTTGGGACTGTGTGACCCAAAGTAGACCCGGCGGAAAAAGCACACCGTCAACGCCTCAACCTGTGTTGGTATTGTGGGGGAGCTGGACACTTTTCTAGGGAATGCCCCCAGAAGTCGCGTGGAAAGACTCCTCGGGCCTCAGCCGCCCTTGAGAGGGCCCCAGAGGCCGAAGAAGCAATCCAGGCGACGGGGGAAGGGCCCGGCCGGGTGTAAGAGGGTTCGCTCACTCGGCCGACGTCGCTCATCTTCCCCCTGAACCCAAGACTGGACAATTGTTTTTAGTAATGGTCAGCCTGTGGTCGCCAGAGAAGGGGCCGATGATGGTCCATGCCATGATCGACTCAGGGGCTACCAACAACTTTATCGATGCAGACTATGCCAAGTCTGCCGGATTACAATTTCTTGAACTCCAAGAGTCAAAGGGTGTGCAGACTATTGATGGGAGAACCCTGAAAACAGGGGCGGTGACTCACTATACAGCCCCTACTAAGATGTGGACCAGTTCCCATAAAGAGGACATTTCCTTTCTTTTGACCAAGTTACCGGATTTCCCTATCGTCCTGGGCATTGTGTGGCTCTCCCTCCATGATCCCCAGATCTCCTGGGCCAAGAGACAGTTAGTTTTTTCTTCCGACCATTGCCAGAGCCACTGCATGACGGCTCGGGCTTGGCAGGCTCAGGAGGTGGAAAACGTTGCCACATTGCCCAAAAAAAGTACGGGGGAGACGCTACCCTCTCTCGGAACCAGAGCAACAGGCTCTCCGAGAGTTCCTGGATGAGAATCTGCGGAAGGGCTTCATTCGGCCTTCTCAGTCCCCGGCCGGGGCGCCCATTCTTTTTGTCAAGAAGAAATCGGGGGAACTGCGGCTCTGTAATGACTATCGGGAGCTCAACAAGATCACGATTCGGAACCGCTACCCCCTACCCCTGATCCCCGAGCTGTTGGAGCGGATGCGGGGAGCCAAGGTGTTCACTAAACTGGACTTGAGGGGTGCTTACAATCTGGTGCGGATTCGTCAGGGCAACGAATGGAAGACGGCGTTCCAGACCAAGTGGGGAAGTTTCGAATACCTGGTGATGGGATTCGGTTTGTGCAACGCCCCAGCCTGTTTCCAACATTTCATGAATGACATTTTCTGAGACCTGTTGGACCATTATCTGGCAGTCTACCTGGACGACCAGCTGATTTTTTCTCCAGATCAGGCGACCCATGACCTCCATGTCAAGGAAGTGCTCCAGAGACTGAGAGCCCACGGGCTCTATGCCAAGTTGGAGAAATGTGCTTTTGATCTGCGTGAGGTCGACTTTCTGGGCTACCGTATCTCACCTACGGGCATTGCCGTGGATGACACCAAGGTCCAAGCTGTGGCTGACTGGACGGCCCCGGCCAGCAAGAAAGACATTCAAAGATTCCTGGGCTTTGCCAACTACTACAGAAAGTTCATTCCTGACTTTGCCAAGTGGGCTGATCCTATCACCCAGTGCCTGCGGGGAAAGGTGCCGTTCAGGTGGACACCGGAGGCGGACGTGGGTTTTCGCAAGTTAAAGCAACTGTTCACCACCCAGCCGCTTCTGCAGCATCCCAACCCCCACACCCCTTTCATCGTGCAGGCCGACGCTTCGGATGTAGCAGTGGGAGCGATCCTGCTACAACCGCAGGGGATGAACTCGTTGCCCTGTGCCTACTACTCCCGGCAGCTGACGGCTCCGGAAAAGAACTATACCATTTGGGAGAAGGAGCTCCTGGCCATCAAGGTAGCCTTTGAAGTGTGGAGACATCTGCTTGAAGGGGCCAAATTCCTGGTGGAAGTTCACACCGACCACCGGAATTTGGAGCACTTGAAGACTCAGCGCAAGTTGAACCAGAGGCAACAGAGATGGTCCCTGTTCTTTGAGAGATTCAATTTCTGCATCCACTATGTGACCCCCAAGCAGACCAAGCAAGCTGATGCTCTGTCCCGGAAGCCGGAGTATGTTCGTGGCGGAGAAGGGCTTTCCGAGGCGTGGTTGCTGAAAGCGGAGAACTTTGCGGCTGCTCGGGCTTGGGTGCAAGAGCAGCTGACCAAGGGGTGCAAGCCCTTTCCAGGTAAAGAACGGGTGCTCTACCACCGCGACTCTGTCTATGTTTCCCCTGGCCCGAGCGGGAGGACATTCTCAAACTTTGCCATGATAGCCGGGCCGCCGGACACTTTGGGCTGTTCAAGACCCTCCAGTTGGTGCTACGGTATTTTTGGTGGCTTAAAGTGTGGAGGGATGTAGAGGACTATGTGGGCTCTTGCCCTGTGTGCCAGCGGGCCAAGAACCAGGGGGGCAAGCCGGCCGGCTTGCTCCAGCCGCTTCCGACCCCTTCCGCTCCCTGGAAGATGATTTTGGCCGATTTCATCACCGACCTGCCCAGGTCCAAGGGTTTCACCACGATCCTGGTCGTGGTGGACTGTTTCACCAAGATGGGACACTTCATTCCCTGTGTGGGGGTGCCTACTGCCAAAGAGACGGCTGATATGTTTGTGCAACATGTGTTTCGGCTGCATGGACTTCCACAGAGTTTGGTGACGGACCGAGGCACCCAATTCACTTCCCAGTTCTGGAAGGCTGTCCAGAAGCTGCTGGGGATTGATGTTCGGATGTCCACGGCTCATCACCCCCAGTCCGACGGGCAAACCAAAAGGGTTAACGCCACCTTGGAACAGTACCTGTGGTGCTATGTCAACTATCAGCAGAACAACTGGGCGTCCTTGTTGTCTTTGGCTGAGTTTGCCTACAACAATGCGACGCAGGAATCCATCAAAGAGACTCCTTTCTTTGCTAACTATGGACACCATCCTCGGTTCTACCCTCCGGTAGACCCGTTTGGGGGCACTGCCGGCGGCAGAGGATTGGCTTCGGGAGCTCACTGCGCTCCAAGACTTGCTACGTACTCAATTGGACCAGGCTAAAGCGGATTACAAGCGAATGGCTGATCGGCGGCGCCAGGAGGGCCCTGAGATCCTGGTGGGGGATAAAGTTTGGCTGTCTACCAAGAATCTGCCCACGCAGAGGCCTAGCCGCAAGTTGGATGCGAGATTTCTGGGTCCTTACACGGTGCTGGAAAGGGTGGGGCCTGTGTCCTTCAAACTACAACTCCCAGCGGACATGAAAATCCACCCTGTGTTTCACCGTTCTTTGCTCCGCCCGGTGAAGGGGGTGCGGCCTGATGTGACGCAGCCGCCCCCTCCCCCTGTGATGCGTGATGGTGAGGAGGAGTTCGAGGTGCAGGACATCCTGGATGCACGCATCAGATACCGGAAGCTGGAGTATTTGATTGACTGGAAAGGTTTTGGGCCGGAAGAGCATTCCTGGACGCCGGCTCGAGATGTTCACGCCCCGGACATTGTTGCTCGGTTTCACCGCAAGTACCCTGACAAACCCAAGCCTCGAGGGCAGCCTCAGAGGGGCCCTGAGGGGGGGGGATAGTGTAGCACAGCAGTTCTCGTTTGTGCCTGGGGGCCAGGAAACAGGACCGGGGGTTCCATTAGCATTAGGGCCTGCACCAGCAGAGATAGATTCTGAAGAGGATTTGGAAGGGTTACCTGAAGGAGCGTTTCCCATCACTGGGCCTCTTTCCCCACTGAAAGCTTGGCTTGGGATGAAAATTGGCTTGACCCCTATATAGACATAGATGATAACCAGGTGCAAATGGAAAGCAGTGATAGCGAAAGTTATGAACATCCGGGGGGGCTCACAGGAGCTTCTGAGTGAAAACATGGAAGAAAGCGGCTGGGAAGATTCTAGGGAGGAGAGCTCTCATGGAGATAGGGACCCAGGTGCTGGGAGACAAGGGCGAACCTTTGATAGGAGAAGTAACATTGAGTCCAGGAGAAGGGGATGGTACTACAGCCTAGACAGGCCGAGGTCTGTCAGCAGAGATTGGAGACGACGAAGCCAAAGCGTCAGGGACCTCGGCCGAAAGATTAAGTATAGAATCCGGGGAACGAATCCCCAGTGCTTTGGCCACGTCTCTTCTGAGCAGACGTGTAGCGAAGTGGGTCCACGGAGCTAAGTTGGCTAGCGGCCACCAAGTCTTGCCTTGCATTTACCTTGCCTTGTTCCTGAATCCGCATTGCTGCGCGGAGCCCTGCTTAAGCCTTTGGATTACCTTGCCAAGCTGTTTTGGACATTGATTGCTTCAAGCCTTTTGGATTACTTTGTTATGCTTCAAGCCTTATGGATTACTTTGCTATTCTTATGGACAATATACCTTTTGAACTGTTTTTATATTCAATAAAGTAGTTAGCCTTCAGTCCGTCTCTGTGTGTGTGATTAAGGGGCCGGTCAAGTCTGTGCATCGTGACACTCAGTCACAAAATCCACTGCCGCTGATCAGCCTGTGGCCACTACAGAGCAGGAATGCGGAAGCAAAATGTGGAGTATGCATGAGGACAAGGCTAGTGCTGGAATATTAGGGTACAGGAACCAGTTACACAACTCAACTGGAAAGTAAATATCTTCCTCTGGAAATGAAACCCTTTTCATTTTCCTGCTCTGCACTGCACTTCTGCAAAACTGATCCTTATCAGATAGACTATTTTTTGCAGTTCATCTCAATGAAAGAGGTAAGGAAACTGTCTATTATCAGGTTAATATGCAATGTGCAGCTCTGTCAGGGTTAGGGTTAGTGCTGAGGACAAAGATGAAGGGCTGCTTCACCCAGCATCTGAGTCAGGGGCAAGCAGAGTGTAGCAACCTGACACTGAGGAATCTACCCCTGAAGAGCAGGACCATGCGCTGCAGCGAAGTAGGGACACAAAGTTGAGGCAGGATCAGGAGCTCCAGGAAGCAGACCAGGAGTTCAGAATTTCAGCTAGGCTGCGATTAAGAATTGATGCCATCCAACTGAGGAGTTCTAATCAGTTGGCTCAGAGGAAGAATGACAGGTGAGAGCACTTGGGAAGGTGGCTTAGATAGCTGGAGTTGATAGTTAGCTGGGAGCAATGTTTATAGAATTGCTACAGCCTGAATCTCTTGTTGGTAAACTCTTGGATGGAACTTTGACAGTAGTGACTGAACTACGGGTTTTGGACTACAACATGCATTGATGAGATTGACTTTGACCCTTGGAAAAAATTCTGGATGATCTGTATGCTTTGTCCTTGTTGGACTGCTTGCTGTGTATGACTACAGACTGCCTTTTGACTATGAGATGACAAGCGGCTGCACTCTGTGTCAGGTCCTTGACAGGATTTGTGTGGACTTTGTCCCAGCTTCTAGCTGGTTCCTGGGTTACTTAAGTAGGTACTCCAAAACAAACCAAATCTCTTTGATCCACATCCTGAATCAGATTAAATGGCTATGTGGAAGCCCCTTAAGAATAACACTTCATACAAATATTGAAAAGCACCCTTCAGGGGAAAAGAAAAAAAACTATACTGATTATTGGCCACAATTAGGAACGGCTACCTTAAAGAAACAAAAAATCCTGATTGAATCACTAGGCGGCACAAAATGTGTGGGCAAGAAATAAAGATGATGATGATAATAATAATAACAACAACATTGCACATTTCCCCAAAATGTGAGATGGGTGGGGTAAAAACCACCCCCCATAATATGTCAAATTACTTGGGAATGGGCCTGTGTGAGCAATAAAAAAATGTTTCAATATTCATAATGACATTCGGGGAGGGGGAGAAAATTTGTTTTTAAAGTGTTTCCAGAATTGGATGGAGTCTGTCTCATAACTATAATGAGTTAACTATTTTTGTTATTTTTTCTTAAGTAATTAAATGTGATAATGGAGACGCTTCTGAGGCTCCTATGTTAGAGCTATTGGCATGAAACTTGCAACAATTATATGATAAGAGCATGCAAGCAATCCGTGAGTGTATGTGTATCAACTGCAAAATAAAGTGCATGAAGCCAATTGGGCAGGCAATACACGGGGTGATGTCTGAGCGTAGAACTTTTGGATGCTGTTGCAATTTTGTACAAGGCTTGAGCTATGCAGATATCCAGAGAGTTGGAAGAGAAAAGAAGAGAGACAGACAGACTGATTTTTTTCTTGGCTTCTGAAAAAAAGGTATCTCATATGGACAAAGAAACACCATTTTAAATCTCTATGAAAGGACATTTAGTGAGTTGATGCAACTGATCATATTGTACATATGTTGTTCTGAAGTAAGAAGAGTAAACTACTTGTTCTATATTGTTCATCTGCGTGGCATACTTTATTTCCCTGGCAAAGCAGTATGTAGGTTGATCAAATGTGAACTACACGTGATTTATTTTATATTCCATCACATAATAGAACACATTTGCCCAACAAGTTTCAGAACATTTCACTCATCTATGGATTTTTGGGGAATTTTCAAAGTGTTTATAAACAACCTTTTAAAAATAAACCTACAAGAGCTATCCTATTGAATATATATACAAGATAACAGGTGATCACTCCCCCAAGTTTCAGAAATATTCATATATCTACTGAGTTTTGGGGAAAAATTTAATTTTTTTAAAAAAGCCACAATAGCTATCTCATTGAAAATCTTACATAGAATTTCAATTTAAGGATTTTTTCCCCAGCCCCGTACCGATTTACTTACTAGTATTGAAGTATCAGTCAGTCCTCCTCTTTGGAGACTCAACAATTCATTTGAACTCTTCCGATGGTAGGATGGAAAAATCTCTCCCTATCCTAATTGGAGCTTTCTGATGCAGAATTCTGGGAAATATAGTTTAGAGCAGGGACATTTGCATTCTCTGGCATAGGGCTCCTTGCCTTTCCAAACTCCATTTCCCAGAATTCTGCACTCCGTCTCTTTCCCAGCTCACTCAGCTTATCCCACTCTCCTGCTTTCCTCTCCTCATAGCAAGAGACCATTAATTTAAAGAGGAATTGCTTGCGCTGAAAATGAAACTGACTTTGATAGTCTTCTGAACATTACAGAATTCAATAAAAAAAGTATTGGGTGAGTTTTAATTCTTAAGTTTTTGCATTTATGCCTTCCCCCCACCCCACCCCGCCCTGTGTTCCTTAATATCTGTTTGTATATACAAAACTTACACATTAGATATGACTTACTAATTAAAAATGAAATTTTGCACATCCCTACTTGGGACAAAAAAAATTAAAAGAACTCAAGGCCTAGGGATCTTAAAACACTTCTCAGTATTATTAACTTTGTATGCCTTGTGTTAAGAATAGTAACACAAATCTTCATGGTGGTCTCTAAGACTGGCTGTAAAGGTAAAGGCAAAGGTTTTCCCTTGACATTAAGTCTAGTCGAGTCCAACTCTGGGGGTTGATGATCATCTCCATTTCTAAGCCGAAGAACCAGTTATCAGTAGACTCCTCCAAGGTCATGCGGCTGGCATGACTGCATGGAACTCCATTACCTTCCTGCCGGAGCAGGACCTATTGATCTACTCACTTTTGCATCTTTTCAAACTGCTAGGTTGGCAGAAGCTGGGGCTAACAGCGGGAGCTCACTTCGCTCTCCAGATTTGAACCACCAACCTTTCAGTCAGCAAGTTCAGCAGCTCAGTGGTTTAACCCACTGTGCCACCGGGGTATACCCTGCCCTATATCCCAGGATCTGATCCCTGATTATCTGTTTATCCCAGATTATCTGGCAGTGTAGACTCATATAATCCAGTTCCAAGCATTTATTCTGGGATATGATCCTAAGATATAGGGCACTGTAGATCCACAACAGTTGCCATTTTAAGGTGAAACTGTATAGGCAAGGATGGCTTTACTTAAAGGAAATCTAGAAGACAAACCATTAGTCTCTTTCCTTTTTATTTTATTACTAATGTCTTTGAAACCATGATTTAGTATGAAATAGATGCTAATAAGAAAGGGGTTTTTACTTTTTTAAGGGGGAAAGGCTGACAGTTGGGAAAGAGAATAGATTATAAGGTCCATCATGCAGGTAATATCCTGTATATATCGAGACTAATCACCCATTTATAGTTAAAACAAGAGGTGTTAAGGGTATAGTGAATCACAGCCTAATGATTAGTGATAAAAAATCACCTGCGTAATGAAACTGGTATTGAGAAACAGATTTTTAGGCAAAAATGATTATCAGGTGAGATTGATTAAAAGGATAATTGTGGAACAATGTAACCTTCCCCATAATTATAAGCCTGAAGTTGCTTTAGACCATTTGTCATAATGGTGTGATGATCCTGTATTGTAAAAAGATTGGCCAATGATTAGAAAGATATTTATTGCTTCCCATAATGTGAGGTAGTATCACATCTATGTACAGTATAGCGGTAATAGATCTTTATAAGTTAAGGACAGAAGCTGAACTTGGATTCAAAAGTCCATACAAGTTTCTAATTTTAAAATGAATGAAAGTAACATCTAGAACAAACTAATGAAATATTGTGGGGTGTTCTCCATTATATTCATTGCAGGATCCTAAATAGGCTTCATTTTGTTGGCTAGCCCAGTGTTTCTCAACCTGTGTGCCGGGGCACACTAGTGTGCCGTGAGCGATCATCAGGTGTGCCGTGGGAAAATGGAACCTCCGGGGGAGCAGGGGGAGTCTAGTGTGTTGAAGTATAAAAACCCTAAGAAACCTACCTTGATAAAAGCACAAAATTACAAACACCCCCCCCCCACCCGTTGTCTACTTGTTCTCTCCCTCTCCATGCATTGGGAAGGCCCACCTCCCTTTCCCCAAGTAGAGACCTCCTCTTGCCTCCTGGGGGTTCTGTGTGGGAAGTTTGACCCAGTTCTACCATTGGTGGGGTTCGGAATGCTCTTTGATTGTAGGGAGAACTATAAATCCCAGGAACTACAACTCCCAAATGTCAAGGTCTATTTCCCCTGAACTCCATCTGCGTTCATATTTGGGCATATTGAGTATTCATGCCAAGTTTGGTCCTGATCCAACATTGCTTGAGTCCACAGTGCTCTCTGGATATAGGTGAACTACAACTCCAAAACTCAAGGTCAATGCCCACCAAACTCTTATCGCATTTTTCTTGGTTATAATATTATGGGAGTTCTGTGTGGGAAGTTTGTGTCTTTCTGCCATTCCTGCCAGGATAGCTATGTTGAGTTCATCGAAACAGGCCCAGGTTTCACACTGAGAGTATAAATACATTTTAAAACATATTAACTATATGTATTGCTGTGTTAGAGTGTCATTTTGTGTCATTTTGGTTGGTGGTGTGCCCCAGGATTTTGTAAATGTAAAAAGTGTGTTGCAGCTCAAAAAAGGTTGGGAAACACTGGGCTAGCCTAACCAAACAAGTGTGTAGAATATGGTTGCCTGGGACTATTTTACCAAGAGCATTTCCTGACACTGCAAACAGTTGAGGAATGGTAGAGTCTGAAAGAACAGCGGTTAAGGGTGAAAATGGTTTACTTGACTGCACAGACTGTGTATGGAAAAATCTGCAAATCTTTCAGTTTGGTTTTCCTAAATCAGGGGTGAAAATTAAATTTTGATCCACTTCAAGGCTCATTTGGGAGAAAGGCAGGATATTGATTTGATTTGTTTTATTGGATTTCTTCGCCGCCACTCCCGGGTGGCTCGGGGCGGCTTACAAAATTTAAAAATATATTAAATACTATAGAATAAATAAGTAAACTACAGTGTTCCCTCTTATTTCTCGGGTCAGGTTTAACAAACTCACTGTTTCGCGAATTTTAAACAATATTAATTTAAAATATATATCATGGTATTTTCACTGTTTTGTGAGTTTTTGCCACTGCTGCTCTCCAAGGTGCTTTCCCTCCTCAGTCTTCCCTCCCTCCAGCCTTGAAGGGCCTTTTCTTTCATTCACTTTATTTTAAGTGTATAAAGACTTAAAATAGTGTATACCTACTAAAATAATGTATAAATATTGAAATAGAGCGTCCATACGTCGCGGTTTTTCACTTATTGTGGATAATGTAACTTAATGTTGCACCTGAGGCTCTTGGAAGCTCCCTTAGTAAACCACACGAGACCAGCTGAGGTTAAATGCTTTTTTTAGAATAACTGGAATAGAAAAGAGGCTAGGAAATAGTCTATTGATGCTCTTAAAGCTGCAGCAACAGATAGCAGCACATTGTCCACAAGGAAGCAGAAACGGATTATAGTCCTCTGGCAATAAGGAACAAAACAAGGAAAGCTTCTTGCCCCAAACCGGGCTAAATCCACAGGCAAAGTCCGTAAGCAACTTGGAACAAAGTTCTTTAGCAAGGAGGCCGGCTGGCCTATTCAGGATCCCATGAGCTTGAGTTTGCTACATTGGCTTGAGATGGGGATGGTTTCTAAGTCCCAGCGTTTATAGTTCACCAAAGCTTTGATGGGTCCGACGCAAGTTGTGTCGAGTGTCATTCCCACGGAGAGGGTTTCCAGTTGTTGTTAGCCTCCTCTCAAGGGAAAGATATGCAACCCCAATTAGCACAGACATCTGTGCAAAGGAGTGGAGCCATCTCTAGGATCCCAGCGCCTCAGCTTATCGGCCTGAACAGGAGTAGTAACCTTGACCAAAGATTGAACCTGCTTGCTCTGCAGTTGGTTTGCATGGGAAAGGCAAGCAGGCCTGACTGGCACTTTAATGCCATCATGGCTGCGGTTTGGTTCTAGGGAAACAGAGGCCTGGGGTCTGACACTTAATGTAACCCCCGCAATAAGTGAGGGAACAGTGTACTAGGCCTGAACAAGATTGTTCATTAGGAGAAGATACAGTAAATACACATCTTCCTTTTTTCAACAGCCTCAGTCTATTGAGGCACAACTGAAAGTGCTAGTTATGGCCTCTAAAACCCTATACATCTGATTTTCAAGTTATCTGAAGAGCTGTGTTATTCCACATGAGCCTGCCTGTTTTGAGATCTTCTGGAGAGGCCTTTCTTTACATACCACAGATGTTGCTACTTTCAGGGTCTTCTACCACAGACTAAGCTTTGGGACTCTCAGTCCAGGTTGAAAAAACCTGAGAGACGTAGCTGTTTCTTCTGCCACCAGACAGAAGAGACAGCCAGTGCGTCTTTCAGATTTTCCCAGCATAAGACTTGAGTCAATGTTGGAGAAGCCTGCCTTCTCTATTTCCTCTCTACTATCTGCCTATCTATTCTATGAAGCTGTCTCTTGTTTTCAATTGTGCTAAAAAAATGTCATTTGAGGTGGGGTTTGAGCTTGGGGAACCAAACTGCACAGGGCAAAGCCAGGGTTGTACTGTGCATGGGGAAGGGTTCAGAAAAGTCTTCACATTGGTTTCAATTCTTAAAGTTAAAGGACGCATTACCTGTGACCAGACATAAAAATTACTGTGTACATTGCTGATGTACTGACTGCTACAAGACACAGACTCAATTGAGGAAGGTCAAAGTGTTCTCCTGGGTTCCACTTCCACTTGCCTCAACCCCCACTTTCCTTCCATAGCCCTTCAGTGCTGACAAAAAATCATTCTTATTACTTCTGGAACAGATCTATTTGTCTTATCCACTGGCATTTCTTCATTCACCACTGAGTTGAGATTTTTTTCCAACCTCCCCCAAAAAAAAAATACCTAAAGGAAATGTTGACTTTCTCATTTTGTATCTGTCTTCTCCAGCTCCTCTTCTCCACTTCCCCACTTGGTTGTCCTTAGCTAGCCTGCTTGCCTCCTCCAAGAAGATGAAAAAGGAGAAATAGGAGACTAGCAAGCTGGCTGCTGACAATTACAGGCAAATGAGCAGCAATGAATCCATCTGGGGAGAGCCTACCATAAATGAAACATCAACCCCTTCAGTTCTCTACACCAAGGCAGAGTAGTGTCAAAGTGTCACCACCATTTTCTTGCCTGGGCATTCAGAAGGATTAGGAACAGCATCTTGGCAGACAGAAATATCATACTGACCAGCGCATAAGTTGCCCCTGGGTTTTGGATAAACTTTTGACATGCATTTTTAGACCTATACAAGCATATTGTAGATGTGTTCAATTGCAAAAAATGTTGTAAAATTGCCACTCAAAAGTAGCCTTTAAACAGACCCTTCGACTTAAACAATAAGTGTTAATCATTTTGAAAAACATTTAGTGCATATGTTTAAAAGCCCAAATATAAGATTGGCACTGCACTTTTTAAACAATAACAATAGAACATGAATCAGCCCTTCCAGAGGAACTTGAAAAAAAATCAGTCATTTTTGGAAGGTGAAGCTGGATATCTAGGTTTTTGTGCCTTTATGCCAGACTTCTGTCAAAACTAACCTACCAGATCTTGAAGAGAGAGAAACTTACAATACTAGGTTAAAGCAAGAAGCAAACAGGAGAGCTTTGAAATCTTACACTAGGGCTGATTTATTGTAGTGAGGACTATGAATGAAGACAGTGAGATGCCAAAGCAAAGGTAATAATCAAATTCTGGGACGTGTTCATAGTGTGTCCCATCTGTTGTCATTTCTAGATAATATTACTCAAAGCAGTTGAGGAAAAGAGGCAGGAGAGCTGATATAGTCACATGGTTACATTGATGCAAAACAGAATCAGCAGTAGTATAAGGATGGCCATTTCTATGTTATTATACTGTTATATACTTGTCATTCATTTCACTATAGAAAAAGTAATTCTATATTCTCTGTTACATGTTTGTGGTGTTTGTTACTTTTATATTACTTCATGTTACTTTTTCAGGAGGAGAAGGGGAGAGCTTTTCTTTCCAAAGGTAGGTTCATGGCTCCAAGGTGTCAATTATTCTCAAATGACCTCTACAGGATTTCCATACCCACATGCAACACACAACCACACAGGCCAAGTCCAGGAGATGCCTTTAATAAAAAGGGAAGGGGAAACAAGTAAGAAATGGCTCTCCATGTTGTTTACATTTATTTATTGTTTGTTTGTTTGTTTCTCTGTGTTGCATTTATATGTCAGCTTTCTCCGAGTGAGATCCAAGATGGCATTTCTTTGGCCTCAAATTACCATAGAAAGTTCCAAAATGGGGTGAAAATATTCCAATGTCCCTAGCGGCATTTGTGGGCTACTTTGGATTCCATATGGGAGAAAAGTGAGGTACAAAACAAATGATTTTTTTTTTAAAAAAAGCTTTTTCTGTTGGGGGGGGGGGGTGGATGTCGCAACATTCTCTCCTTTTCACTCTCAATCATAGTCACATCTGACTATTTTGCATGTAACCAACTACTCCCAACTCTCCTCCAACCCATGGAATTAATTTGCTTAAAGGCGGTTTGATTCCAGTCTGTGGAGTGTCTGTCTACCTGTATTTTCTGTCCCATTTTGCCATATGATGGTGGAAAGGACAGCGGGGCAACGTGCATTGCTGCACATTGCCACCCTTTCTGACATGTGATGGAGGAAGGAAAGGGTACCAAAGCACTCACTCCCACCCTTCTGTGTAATGAGGGGAGAAGGGAGGGCGCATGGGGTGCCACAAACTACCTTGTGCGCCTTCCCTTTTCACCACCAATTGCTGGTGCAATGGCACAGCCCAAAAGGCCCACATGAAGAGGTCCTTAATGTCTATCATGTTTTTAATTTTTCTGCTGAATTTCTGCTGAGAGGTGAATGTGTAAATCCCCCTCTCCTCCAAAAGAAATGAGTCATAGCTATATTGGTTTTCTAATACTGCTGAACTGAATTCCGGAATCTCAAGTTGGATTAAGGATATGTACTGAAAAGTGTGAATTGGGCTGCATATGATTATTGAATTTGGTTTGAAATAAGTTAGAGGACCTAATGGTTAAGTGTATTTTGGAGCTACGTTGCAAAGAAAGTAGCATCTAAGGAAATGGGGAGAACTACAATACACCAATGGTACATTCCAGGACTCAGAATTTACTCTTAAGTGCCCTTTTAAAAGTATACAGAGAGAGAAAGAGAGAGAAAATGAATGGCTTTTGCAAAGTCTCTTTGTCCCCAAGCATCCTTGTTTAAGGACATATTTATACTAAAATTGTATGACTTTCCAAAGCATCTTTGCCATTCAGGGTTTGTTTGGGTTTTTTTTTTGCCATTTTTAAGGAGAAGAGCATTCCACTTTAGCTTTACCACATAAAAAGAATACCTGTTTGTACAGATATTGCTGCCTAGGAATTTTTTTTACTTCTCAAAACAACATTATGCAGAGCAATTCTTAAAAAAAATTGTATTTCAATCTGGCATGCGCTGTTCTATTTACTGGTTGTCAGGTGCACTCTCAATGCCTCTGAAGAGCTTTAAAAAACAACAAGAAGAACTCAGAGCATACACAGAAGTATCCTCAAGCCTTCAAGATGCTGAGTGCCTCTTGAGACCTCTCTATTTACCATAAAAACTGAGGGCATGCCTTGCAATTTTGAACACAAGACATTAAAGATATGTAATTCATTCAGACCTTCCCGATTCAAACTGTTGAGGTGCAAGGACTGCAAGAGTTTCAGATGAGTCGTTTTCTATGGTCACCAGAAGCTCTGTCAAAACAGTGTGGCGAAGCTATTATAGGAAAAAGTCTAAAGAACCACAAAGCATTGTCTCACTCTGGAACAGTTACTGTACATTATTTTGAAGATTAAACCAGGAGAGACTTCAAAAACTCACATTTCAAAGTAGCAGAACTAGGAAATATATTCTTTGTTGCCATTCAAGCAGTTGAGAGGAGAGGGAATCTTGGAGATCTAATCCATAATTTTTCTTTAGCTGTGCTTCTATGTTTTTTCATCCTACGTCTCTTCTGCTTCTTTCCATACTTGCTCCCATCCACACAAATAGGCCTAGATCATTTCATTAGCTTCTATAGGTAATTCACTTAATATACTAATGATGGGTGGGTAGGCCCCCATACCCATGGAGGCTACGTTCCCAGACTTCATATGGGTACACAAAATGGCAGATAATAGTGAACCCTATTGAAGTGAGGGATATCCAGCTCAAGAATACAATAGAGTCATGTTGGAGGACCAAGGCAATGCCTTGTTGGACATGGAAAAGTGAAATTGTGATAACTGGTCCCTTGGATTTAGAGGTCATACTGTGATTCAAAATATTATATTTATTTTGCCATTTGGCATCCTTCCTGATTTCACTATCTTAGTCACAGACTTTGGTTTCTATTTTAGCATTTTGTTCACTTATCGATAATGAACAAAATACTAAAATGGCAGCCTTTAGGAAAAGCCTAAAAACCTAGCTTTTCCAGCGTGCCTTTGAAGAATGAACAACAAATCCCCATACCATGACTGTGCCATTACAAATCTGTCTTTTAGATGCACTCACCCCTCAATGAAACCCAACCTCACCGTTTGTCCCATCTGAATCTCCCACCAGATATACTATTCTATTTGCATTAATCATGATGATTCCCAAGTATTTCACATTTTCTCAGTTTTAAAGTATTTTCCCCTATGAGTGAAATTGATCCACTATACCCAACCTTTTCACAAATATCTTTGCATTTTGATTATTTATTTTAAAGCCCTGCAGTAGAAACATTTTAATTTTTTCCCATCAACATGGAAAGCCAAAGGCTTTTCCAAAACTATTTCTAAAATGTCAGTAAATGTCTTTATAAGTTTCCATTTCAATCCTTGTACCCCTAATTTTCCTATCTTGTCTTATATGTCTATTCAAACCTTAAGCAACAATATCAAAATAATTGGAAACAATGGACATTTCTGTTGAATATCACAATGTCCAATTAATTCTTCATTTACAATTTTCTGAGTTTTCTGTGAAATATTGGTAGGTTACATACCTGTGACCATCTTTCTTCGAGTGGAGCTCTGTGAATCCACACTTATGAAGTTTGCGGCCAGCGCGGGCTTCGAACGGAAACTTTCCCAGTTTGAAAAGTTTTGGCAGTAGCTCCGCCCAGCCGGCCCGGAGGGCATAAAAGGCGCCTCCATGCGCGCCCACCCCATTCCTATGCCACAATTGCAACTAGGAAAGGGTGGTTTGAGATAGAGGGGACGGCCGGCGGGTTCAGGGATTCACAGAGCTCCACTCGAGGAAAGATGGTCACAGGTATGTAACCTACCATTCTTCTTCGAGGGCTCTGTGAATGCACACTTATGAAGTCTTACCGAGCTAAGGTAAAGGAGGTGGGAACAAACCAGCCAATTTTGAAAAACCGAACAGGTTTATTGCAACCAGCAATAAGTATAAATAACATTATCAACACTGTAATAAATAAGAGTGGAAGACATGCTCCCAACTTGTAAACATAGTGCAACAATCACCATTCATGTCAGGCACACAGGCCTCACAGTATAAGTGCAACAAGCACCATTCATGCCAGGCACCCAGGCCTCACAACAGTAAGTGCAACAAGCACCATTCATGTCAGGCACGCAGGCCTCACAGTATCAGTGCACAACCGGTGCAACATAGAACCATAGAATTCTAGGTAAAGCGCACTTTAACAGGTAGACTGTGCCCCGGGGTCCGGGGAACGGTAAACACTTAGCCTCTCTACAATGGTGGAGAGGTCTGATCGACCCAAGAACTGTCGATCTAAACACTAGAGGGAGCAACACAACAGGGTCGTCTGTTAGACACTATCCCTGTAGGCCTTTGGGAGTGAGGATCGCTCGACCAAACGCCGCCTCCCTTCCAAATAGGGTGTCTACCCGGTAATGGGATGTGAAGGTGGAGGGGTTGGCCCAGATGGCCGCCCTGCATATTGAATCCAGAGGAATCCCCTGGAGGAAAGCCGTCGACGTGGCCACTGCTCTAGTCGAGCGGCCCTTAACTCTAGGGGGACATGGTTGACGGGCTATCTGATAGCACAACTCAACCAGGGAAGCCACCCAATTACACAGCCCCTAAATGAAACGGGGACACCACCTTAGGCAGGAAGGTGATGTCCGTCCGCAAGATGGCCCTGTCCGCCAGGAACAGCAGGTAGGGCTCGTCCACACGCAGCGCCGCCAGCTCGGAGGGTCGACGCACCGAAGCAATGGCGACCAGGAACACCACCTTCCAGGAAAGGAGGCGTCGGTCGATGGACGACAACGGGTCGAACAGTGGGGCCGCAAGGCAGGACAGCACCAGGTCAAGGTTCCAGCCAGGCGTCGGTGGATGCACGGGAGGGCGGGTATTGTTTGCCCCTCTCAGGAATCTCTTGACCATCGGGTACTGGAACAGCGAAGGACCACCCCTCTGCTGATTGTGCCAGGTGAGCGCCACCAGGTGGGTTTTCACTGAAGATGTGGACAGCCGGGAACCAGACCTGCCTCGGCCAGTAGGGAGCGATGAGGATGCAGTCGGTCCCCGATAGCTGGATCTTCTCGATGATGCGGAGAAGAAGCGGGAACGGCAGGAAGAGGTAGAAGAAACCTGTCGTCCAATCGAGCAGGAGTGCGTCCCCGAGGCATCCCTGGTGAGCATCCGGGGCAAGCTGAGCACCGAAAAACTGGCAGTTGGCTGTTTTCCGGCGATGCGAATAGATCTGCGTCTGGGAATCCCCATCGCTGGAAGACACGGTGGAGTTCCTCCGGATGCAGCATCCATTCGTGGGACGACCAGCTGGTTCTGCTGAGAGAGTCCGCCTCCAAGTTCTCGACTCCCGGGAGATGGACGGCCTTGGGGGTCACTTGGTGACGAACACACCACTCCCACAAGTTCTGGGCTAGGGCCAGGAGCCTTCTCGAGCCTGTTCCGCCTTGCTTGTTGACGTAGTACATGGCCACTGTGTTGTCTGTCCTGACCAGTACTACGCGTCCCCTGACGAGGGGGGCGAAGGCCCGAAGTGTCTTGGCTATAGCCAGGAGCTCGAGGTATTGATGTGGTGGAGCCTCTCCACCGCCGACCATTGGCCGTTGATCGACAGGCTCTCTGTGTGGCCTCCCCAGGCAAGCAGCGACACATCGGTCGTTAGCGTGATGGATGGGGTCACCATGTGGAATGGTACCCCTAGGCAAACGTTGGCGCTGGAAGTCCACCACTGGAGGGAGTCCTTGACCTTTTCCGGGAGGGAGAGCCTCTTTGAGTGGTGCTCCTGACTGGGTCGAAGTGGTCGAGAAACCAACGTTGCAGCGGTCTGAAGCGTAGTCTCGCCAGTGGGGTGACGCCTACCGTGGAAGCCATGTGGCCCAGTGTGACTTGGACCTGCTTTGCCGTGACGTAGGGCCGGGTGCAGCTGTTGACCTCGTGCCGAAGCGCCTAAAATCTGACCTCTGGCAGATAGGCGAGCTGATCGACGGAGTCGAACATTGTCCTGATGAATTTTATGGTCGTGCATGGGACCAGCTGCGACTTCTCCTCATTGAGGCGTAGGCCTAACGATGAGAGTAGCTGAAGTGTCGCTGTGACCTGTTGTTGCAGCAGTTCCCGGGGACTGAGCCGCCAGCAGCCAGTCGTCTAGGTAAGGGAAAATTGAAGTCGTGATTGGCCTTCAGCTTGTCGTCCGTGCCCGCAAAGAAGAGTCCCTGGGCATCGAACGGCAAGTCCTTGATGGTCTTCTTAGAGTTGGAGGACAACCCCGACGACTTCAGCCACGCGTGTCTGCGGATGGCGACACCGTGGGCCAGCAGCTTTCCTGAGGTGTCCCCCGTGTGGCGGGACATCAGGATCTGGTGGTGTGCCAGCGCCTGCACCTCCTGCGAGATGGAGGCCAGTGCAGTCTGTTGTTCTTGGGAGAGATCCTGGAAAAAGGGTTGGGCCCTTTCCCACAGGATCTGATGATAGGCTCCCATGCACGCCCCGTACCGCCATCTTTGTTAGCAGGAGCCCGGCTCGGTAGATCTTTCTACCGACCGTGTCGAATCTCTTCCCTTCTTGGTCAGAGGGGCTGTGGACTCTCTGCCTGAAGACTGGGAGGAGGTGACGATCATTGAGTTGGGTGTCGGATGATCGTGCAGCCATTCCTTCTCCCTCTCGTCGATCTTGTACCACGCCTCGATACGCCCGGACGTGGGTGGGATGGACGACGGGGTCTTCCACGACGCTTTCACCACCTCTTCCAAGGGTTCCAGCATGGGAAGATGTGGCTGGGCAGCCCCCTCGACCTGAAGACGGGGCAGGCGCTGGATCTTCTGGGCACATATGTTTCTATGCCCAGAGCTCTTGCCATTCGACCCACTTGGTCACCGAAGGCTCTTGCGGAGTCTGTCGGCGACGAGGATGGCTCCAACTCACAGCCTCTGTGGGAAGGTGTTCGGTCCATGGCGACTGACAAAATGGACCCCGACATCACCGATCGCGGGGCCTCGCCTTCCTCGACCTCGTCCTCCGACAACGGTGGTGGTGCTCCCGACGTGGATGGGACCGCGGTCACCACCATCAATGCAGGGGGAGGCTTCTTTGCAGCAGGGACCATGGCGAGCCTTGTTGTCTGCCTGCCCTTTTTGGGTGATGTCACGAACAGTTGTCGGACCGAGGGCTGAGCCGGGGGGACTCTGACGACGGTCTGAACCGAGTCTCCCGGTGAGATGGTCTGCTGCTCTACCCCTGTCTCTACAGCGAGAACAGGGGCAGGTGGGGAATCAGGGCACGACGCAGATGATGATGACGTCAGAGTCCTGCGTCTCTTTCGAGACGGGGGTCTCGAGGCTCCGGCCTCCTGAGACTTGCCCGGAGTCACAGGAACTAGGCCTCTGGTCTGGGCTCTATGGGCTTCCTCACTCGACCTCCGAAATGCTATTTCCATAGCTCTGTTGGAGGGAGTTCTCGAAATGGCCGACCTCTGGGAGAGGCCCGATGCCATTGAGCTCGCCGACGACCGGCGTGGTGGAGGCAGCTGAACCGTCTCCATCGTCACGGTGCAGGGCCTCTTCGGCGCCAAAGTCTCCGAAAAGACAGACTTCGTGCCCTTCTCCTTCCGTGGACGCTTCTTCCCAGCCGGGTGAGTGGTCGACACGGTGGGGGCCGGAGCAGCCGCCCCGGACCCCAAGGAGGTAGATGGGACAGCCGTCGCCATCTCTGGAGGGCAGAGAGCACGCTCCGTCAGATAGGCCTGAAGCCTTCGGGCTCTCACTCTTCTGGTGTGCGACGAGAAGGCCTGGCAGTGCCGGCAGACAGGAACAATGTGCCCCTCTCCGAGACACCGCAGGCACTTCGAGTGACCGTCGTAGTCCGGGATCTTGCCACCGCAGGATAAACACTTTTTGAAGCTGGTTGTGGACATACTATGCTCACACAACCAGCCGTATTTCCGATGTTGCCCAAGTGGCGGAAAACAAAGGAATGGGGTGGGCGCGCACCTTTTATGCCCTCCGGGGCGGCTGGGCGGAGCTACCGCCAAAACTTTTCAAACTGGGAAAGTTTCCATTGGAAGCCCGCGCTGGCCTGCAAACTTCATAAATGTGCATTCACAGAGCCCTCAAAGAAGAAAAATTAATTTTATCCATTTTATAAAGTTACACCTAAAATGTATATATTCTAAAACTTTAAAAGGGAAAGTCCAGTTCAATTTGTCAAAAGCCTTTTCTGCATCCAAGATGTGTAGCTTGCTTCTCATTATGTCTAACTATTGCAAAATAGTTAGTCATATGGGTTGTTGTAGATTTTTCGGGCTGTATGGCCATATTCTAGAAGCATTCTCTCCTGATGTTTTACCTGCATCTATGGGAAGGTTGCAAGGTCTCATATAGTCATATATTTCTAACATTATCTCCTATATACCACTTTCAGTCTTCTGCTAGCAGTGAGGGGGAAAGCGCAAGGTTAACCACCTTCCTCTTCTCAAAGGGACACCAGTAGCTGTCATTGTTAATTCTCAAAGGGGCAGACCAGTAGCTGTCATTGTTAATTCACTCCCATAAGGGAACACATAAAAAATACATACCTAACTTGGGCAGCTTTCAAAGTGGATTGGAGAAGGGACCCTCATGGGGAAAGGGGCCCTCAATGGCCCCTGCTACAGTATCAGCAGCACTGTGGACATTTTAATATAAATAGCTAGGGACCACAAGATGGAGGATGCAGTTGCACTCAGGTTGTAATGAGGAGCTTTTCTTTGGCAACTAATTTGCTACTGTGAGAACAAAATGCTGGATTGACAACCTTATCACATACACCAGACGAAATGCCTTTTAACTAGATAGCCCATTTTAAGAGGGCTCGATGAGAACTGAATACATACTGGATATACATACCCATCTCACCAGATCTCTTCTTTCCATATGTAATAAAATAATGTACCTTTGACTTATTGCATGGCAGATTAATGTCTCCTCCCTATCCAATGCATGTTCCTCCATGTTACTGTCTTCCTTTTTTAATACAGATCTTGTGCAATCACACAACTTCCTGGCTTCTGTCCAAATGGAGAAAAGTCAAAACATATTTTTGAAGGTGCTTAATTCTAAAATTTAAAAAACAAACAAAAGGAATCACAGTACATATGGAGAAATGTAAAATTATGGTCTTTAAATAATTTCTTTTAATGGGAAATCCACAATCTGCTAAACCACTTTGAGACATGCAAACCCCAGGATCTGTAAAACCGCTTCTTTCAATGGGAAACCATGATCTGCTAAACCACTTTTA
Organism: Anolis apletophallus; assembly: GCA_030556195.1. Lineage (NCBI taxonomy): Eukaryota > Metazoa > Chordata > Lepidosauria > Squamata > Anolidae > Anolis > Anolis apletophallus. Next base: position 151,592,735 of record JARBWK010000002.1, read on the forward strand.
GCCATGCAAACCCCATGATCTTTAATCCACTTATTTCAACGGGAAACCACAATCTGCCAAACCACTTCTAGCCATGCAAACCCCATGATCTATTAATCCACTTCATTCAATGGGAAACTCACAATCTGCTAAACCACTTCTTGCCATGCAAACATTTATTTATTTATTTATTTCTTGGGCTTCTATGCCGCCACTCCCAGAGGGCTCGGGGCGGCTCACAAGCACCGGGTAAAACACGATAAAAACATAGCAACAGTTAAAACATGGCAGTTAAAATACAACATAACACAGTAGAAGTTAAAACCATGTGTGTAAAGTACAACACTATAGTCAATCTCTTGACTATCAATCTCTTAATCCACGTTTTTCAATGGGAAACAGAAGGTGTGCTGCCAATGATCTGCAGACAAGTGTACTATCACACACACAAAACTGCACCTATGCAGAGAAATAAAGGACAAGCAAAGGTGATTGGAATCCTGTTTTTCAAAAGATACTGTCTGCAGTTCTTTTGCCTATGGGTTCCTACAAATTATCTATGAAATGGACCATGCATCATGTGATAGGACCTATAGGAATCAGTACACAAAGGGCGTCAGTGATGGGGTATTTTACTGTGTGCTAAGGTCCTTAGAGAAACCTTTGGTCCAACATATCTTTTTACATTCTTAATCTCTCCTCATACATATTTGCATAGGGTTACAAAAGAATGAAATAGCCACACCCCCTTAGACATCAGCCACAAATAATCAGGATACAGAAAGTGGAGTTAGTTTTACAACAGGTTCTCCTATCCATAGAAGTAATCTGCAGATGTGTTTAACAACTGTAGTTAGATTATACACCTAAAGCAGAATCCATTAACTACCAAATAAACACCTGCACGAGTCATTTAAAATAAAGATTGACATGACTGTAAAGTAGGCATGCTCAAATCCCTCCCATGTGACTGAAATGTCTTATTTAAGAAAAAATATATATCACTAGCAATAAGAATAGTTACACAGTCATTGTTTCAGTCGGGCTGAATAAATCACTGTGATTTAGTCCCTAGAAGTCATAAAAATAAATGATATTGTTTTGGTTCATTACTACTGAACTAATGAAATGTAATGAATTTTTAAAAATAATGACTGAAATGGTCTCATAAAAGCAACAATTTGAATCTGTTCGTCATCCAATATTAAATTAGAAGCACAACGTGCAAGAATTATGCTCTTGTGTCAAAATTATCTAATTATGTCAAGAAAGCCAAAAACAAGACTACAATGTACACGATTTATGGTTTAAGTCTAATTGCTGCCATCAGTTAAGAGTAAGCCCAATTCATATTTGGACAGAGTTGGTCTATGGGTGCATCTACTCTTTAGAATAAATGCAGTTGACTCCATTTGAATAGCCATGATTCAATGGTATAGGATTCTTGGATTTGTGTTTTGATGAGGCATCAGCACTCTTTGGTCGAGAAAGCTTTAGAAAACAACAACTCCCGTGATACCATAGCATTGAGCCATGGCAGTTCAAGTGCAATCAGACTGCATTTGTTCTATTGTGTAGATGCAGTCTTTGATTTCCGAGCAAAACCAATGCATTTAAAGTTTTGCTTTAAATTGAAAATGCCAAGCAAGTCACCAGACCAAAGTTGGGTAAAATCTTTCGTTATTCATTGTAGTGTGAGCATATCACGTAGAACAGATTCTATGTCTTTCTTCCACATTTTAAAATATAAATATAAATTCCTATTGATTCAATTAGGGTGCATCTGCTCTGTAGAATTAATGCAGTTTGACACCACTTTAACTGTCATGACTAAATGCTATGGAATTCTGGAAATTGTAGATTGGGAAGGCACCAGCACTCTTGGGCAGAAAAGGCTAAAGACCTTGTAAAACTACAATTCTCATGATTCCATAACATTGAACCATGGCTGTCAAAGTGGTGTCAACAGTGTATTAATTCAACAGTGTAGAAACATTGTAGTCTATCTTGTATTAAGGTATTAATGCCTTTTGTATACCTTGGACCTGTTTCTTTAATTTCCTGCTATATTGATTTCAGCAGGGCCTTTTCATGAAGATGTGTCTTTAAGATTACAGACACTGGCTACAGAAAAGAAGTGAGCACCAAAAATGTATATTTCAATTAGGCTCCAAAATGTTTATGCTACTAATTAAAAAAGAAATCAAGCAATTCAGATGAAGTGATTAAATGAGATTGAATTAGGTTAGGAAGAAGCTCCAGCTGTGTTTCACTATTTTTAAAAGATGACATATGTTCTCTTATATTTGGGAAGGGGAATAAAACCTGTGTATAGTGTGCTGTATAGACACATTATAGCTTGACATTGAACAGAAGACAACTCCTAGCATAGAACTCTGTGTATGCTCGAACATATTTTGGGTACTTAGCCACATTTCAGTGTTTTTCTAAAAGGTTTCACCAATATAGTCCAAATCTCTGATTGTCAACCAAGTAAAAGGAAGGAACAGCACAGAGATAGGATGTTTGAAAATATTTATAGGTCAGAGAAAAAAAACCAGAACACTCCAGTCCCACAGCATTTAGCATTATTTGGAGACTCGGGTTTCTTGTGGAGCAAATGAATTGGTTCTCCTTGAAAGGCATGATTTAAAGAGTCTCTTGGATTACGCTAAAGCAGCAGATCAGCCTGAGCCCTGTAAACATGGATTTCTAAATGTCTGGAACAAGTTATTTTCCGATCCCTTACTGACTTCAAGCTAAGGATGTGGAGAAGATTGACAAACAACAGGAGGAATAAAACCCAGAGTTTAGGAGACTAGAGAAAAATCTTCATAGCTGCCACAGGCTAGCCAACCTGGAAATTCAGTTAAAATCCATGTCTTTGGAAGGGCAGTAAGAAAACGTGAACAGAAAATTGCAGGTAGAGGCATCCACATACCAAAAAATGCATGACTCCATGATAGACTGAAGACAATAGACTCTGAAATTCCTGAAAACAAGCACAATGACAGACATGGCTACAGACTTTGGAACTTTGAGATATTAATCTCAGCATGATGTGTAAGCATGCAAATAACTTTACATCCATAATAATAATAATTATTATTTATTTATATACCATCCTATCTCACTGAAGGGATTCAGGGCAGTGAACAACAAAGTCAAAAAACATTCAATGCCATACAAAATAAAAACACATAATCATCCCATCCAAATGCATTATGTGTAAGCATGCAAATATTTTTACATTCAATGCATGGCATGTAAACATTCAAATAGCTTTACATTGCATGTAGTGTCCATAATAAAAGTGAGTCAAGTGGTTATTACCAACAACGACAACAACAAAAACACTGTACTATTTGTCTTTTCACCCTCAACAGTTTGTACAATATTGCCAGAAAAATCAAGGAATGAAGATTCTACCACTCCTATCATCCTCAGCAAGGATTATTACTGGGATCTGCAGTCTGACACATCTATAGGACTCCAGGTTTGAGCAGGCTGTAATAGATTAATTTCATTTTAAATTAATTCATTTATATATACCCAACTTCACAAGGACTAGAAAGAAAACCAAATTCTTGAATACCTGCCTGTGATGTCCCCCATTACTCTTTCACTTCTCTCCCACACACATTTCTCTCTCTCTCTCTCATTCTGTTTAAATTCTTTGAACAATTCAGAGGCCCTCTACATCAAATTAGCTTGCTAAAGAAAATTAGAAAAGTATGGCACCTAGTGACTGAAGATGTTACTGCAGCCTACAAATCAGTTTTAGTTAACTGGAATTAATTGATTTCTTTTAAAAGCAAAATAACCCAAGGTGCACAATCCTAAACTTATATTACAGAGATAATGTTCTTTGTTATTATTTGTAAAGGAATGATCTTCCACGAAGCAGGGGTTGGACCATGTGGCCTCCAATGGCCCTTCCACTAATATTGATTTCTCTGATATGACTGGTGAAGAGAAGGATCCATTAAAAAACTCTTCTCAAAACTTTAGACCTTGGACAGACTTCTGGATGTGTTTTCTGCTTCTTATCTTTCTCTAGGCATGGAGGACAGAACACTTTAAGCTCTCTGAAGGTCAAGAGGCAGCTTTAAAAGTTCAGCAACCTTTGTTCGGTATATGTGGAATCACCTGCCTCTCCAACAATTACAGGGAAAGCATGATACAAGGAAAGTATTACAACTGGGGAACAAGAATCTCCTTCTGTACTGATTTATGCACATGCATCCTAGAAATATACTACTAATCTTTAGAGCTACATTATGATTTGCACATATGAATGCTTCCTTTGCAGTTTAATAGTAAGATTGGAAGCCCTGGAAGCAACAGAATCAAGGGAATTAGAGGAAATGCTCATTAAAACAAATTTAAAAGGTCTAATGATTAAAATATTGATTAATTAGCCAAACATTGATTAACAGTCACACATTATCAACTACAAAGGTTCTAATTACTGCACCATTATTCCAAAGATTGACCTGTTCTCTCTTGTCAGTTAGGATGAAGAACAATTTTTATTAAGTGGGTAATTTGGATTTTTGACCTGTAAAATTTTAATAGGGAGTGCAGAGAGAGTGTCATGTGTGGTTTGGCATTTTAGTCATCAAGGGACCGATAGTTACTGTCTCTACTTAACCAAAGGCACAGGAGTGCAAAAGGGATGTGAATACTTAGGGATTAAAGCCCTAACAACTTCATAATCAGGAAAATATGGAGACATACATGTAACTGGAGAGAATTCTTCTCCCAGCTCTGAGGAACTCTTCAATTATGAGAGCACACTAACAAAGCAAGAGACCACAAGAGGGACTACCTAGATTCCTTTGGAGGATGGAACATACAACATCAAACTTCTACTGATCTTGCAGAGATAGTGAGTGGGGGAGAAAAGCTGTCAGCTACATTGACTAGCCATTGGAGTGAGATTAAAAAGGTCCGGGCCCTGGAGCACTTCCAAAACCAGTGGCCCATTTGGGCTGATGTGCAGTCTTGAGGCCAGAGCCTGGTGACAAACCTGCCAAGGTGGTCTGACGATGGCCAGAATGGAAGTGGCAGTGGCCCTAAAGCACATTCCACCTCTTTACTGACTCTGCTTCTGGGAAATGATGTCCAGGTAGGAAGTCACTGGTGATTATATGTTTTTAATAATTTTACATGTTTTTATAATGTGCATTAAATGTTTTTAATTGTGTTTAATGGCATCAAATTATGCCAGTTGTAAGCCGCTCTGAGTCGCCTCCAGACAGAGAAAGGCAGCATAGAAATGCCATAAATAAATAGGCAGTAAAAGTGCTTATTGTTGGGGAAGGTAGACAAAGAGAAATCTAAGGAGCATTTTTGTCTCAATCGCATCACAAAACAAAGAAGCTTAGGCATGGATATGTGAGGTTCTGGCAACAATGTAGGACACAGATGACCCTGGGGTATTAACTCCATTTCCACCATTGATATTTCAGCCTTGTTGTTCTATAGCTTCCAACATCTGGGATTGTGGCATGAACTATGGGAAACCAGGAGTTCCTAAAAATAACATTGCCCATAGTGATTGATTATTCCTACAGAAAGCAGGCATCTCGTTTAAACCTTTTAAATGGGAAGATTTACGGGTAGCCCTGCCTAAGACTATCCTGCTGATTTCTATAACTGTCTACTTAAATCTGTTGATGTAGCATTTAAACCTTGCCTCACAAAAGAAGAGAGGCCAATACACACCCAGGGTTACGCTCTCCATATAACTGTCTGAAAAGTGATGGTCTGGATTTACTCTTGATGAGATCAGCTCCCCAGCTTGCCCATAGATTTATTGGGTGGGCGCAAATGAGCAGGGGGAGGAGAAGGACCTTTTTGATCGCACATATGCTTGTCAGGCAAAACGGACTCAAGACCTTTTCCTGCCAAACAAGTATGAGCTGGTAAATTGCTCACCACCCAATGAAAAATGGCATATAGCAGCTCAAGAAATCAGCATTTAATCTGGCAAAGGTCAACATCTAAAGCCTGGGAACAGGCCAGGTTGACAAGGGTGATGCCCAAATATTACTATTTCCATCAGACTCAGCTTTGAGATCTTGAAAAAAGAGCCAAGATAAGAGTTGGAAAATGACCAGGAGTGAATATAATTATTCCTGTCTTTGAAGCCACCCATAACTTAACAGTGATAAAAACTGATGCTGTGGGACACAGAGCATTATGCTACTACTGGTTGTGCTCAGATTGGGATCGTTTTAAACATGTCCTAATACAACAAAGGACTAAGCTGTGATCTCAATGCAGTTCCATTACAAAAACAAAAGTTATAGTACAGGTTAATTTCTGTTATCTGGAATTCCAAAATCCAAAAATTTTGAAATTTGTTCAGACGGCTGAGATAGTGACACCTTTGCTTTCTGATGGTGCAGTATGTATGCACATTGTTTCATCCACAATTTTATTTAAAATAATGTGTATAAATTTGCATCCAACCTGTATGTATAAGGCAGTGGTTCTCAACCTCTGGGTTCCAGATATTTTGGCCTTCAACTCCCAGAAATCCGAACAGCTGGTAAACTGGCTGGGAGTTGTAGGCCAAAACACCTGGGGACCCACAGATTGAGAATCACTGGTATAAATTATATGGCTCCCTAATTGTAATAACTTCCCAGAATTGTGACAGTGTTTTTAACTGTATATTTACACAGCAACCAAACTGGGAACTGTGCTCTCTGATTGGCTGGCCTCAAACTGAGTTTAATTCATATGTAGATTTGGGTCTCATGTTGTATGTATATACAAATATAAGTATTCCAAAATGTAAAAACATCCAAAATTCTAAACATTTCTGTGCCCTAGCTTTTCAGATAAGGGATACCCCACCTGTACTATGCCAACATAACTTCTCTGACATAATACCTGTCAGAACTAGTCCAAGACATCTTGCTGCTGGTTGCAAAGCACAAGTGATAGACTTGCATATGCCAAAAGTCAAGGTGCATGGTATCTAAAACCAGCCATGCTATTTCAGAAAATCTCACAAATATGTCTTCCCCACCCCAGGCAGTAAAAATACAGTAATAACAAAATAAATAACTAGCAATTTGCTCTCTTTTCATGATACCCCCAAATTTACGGCCTGAGGTGGCTGCCTCACCATGATAGTTTGTGAAAACCCCTTCTGTTATTACTGAATTATGTCAATACAGAGTTTCAGAACTATAATCTATGAAATATGTTTGATTCTTTTTTGCTGTTCATTGCAAGAAAAACCTGCTTCCTTTCCACACTAGCAAAAGAGTTGTTTGGTGGGTGGGTTTTGGTGTGCGGGAATAAATAAATAGTTACATGAAAATTGCCATTTAAAGATACTACCTAAAATAACATTTGAGGTTACAGATATAAAGGAATTGCGATCACAGCAGAAATACACACCTGTCTAATCTCAGGGCCCTTTCGCACTATACAATTATAGCTCTATGATTCTACTTTAACCTTCTTGGTTCCATCCAATACAATCCTATAGAATGAAGGGAGTGGTGCATCTGCTACCCCTGACCAGACTAGAAACAGTAGGATTCCATAGTAGGCAGCCATGACAGTTGAAGTAACATCTAAGAACTTCATCACACTAGAATGCCTATCCACTTTAGAGTTGGTTGCTGGTTCCTGCAGAATCGGGGGTTTGTAATTTAGGAAGGGGCCTTTAAACTTCTCCACCAGAGAGGTCCTCACTAAACTACAAATCCCAGAATTCTGCAGGAGGCAGCAACTGGATTTAAAATGGATAGATGCTCGAGTGCAGGCATGGGCAAACTTTGATCCTCCAGGTATTTTGGACTTAAACTCCCACAATTCTTAACAGCTTACCAGAATTGTGGGAGTTGAAAGCCAAAACATCTGGAGAGCCAAAGTTTGCCCACGCCTCCTCTAGTGTGATGAAGTCCATAGTGCTATGATTTTGTAGTGTGGAAGAACCTTAAAAACTGCAGGTCAATCCTAAGGGGTTGGTTTACAACTTTTAAGTTGCATTATTTGTGTTTAGAACATACCATGTGCCGGCTATATTTCATCCTGCACTTCATTACCACTTAAGGTTGCATTCTTAGGACTTATTTATTTAAAAAAACAGGTTATTTGTTTTCATGTGAGTGCTTCTCAAACATGTATACAGGTACACAGAGCAAAAAAAACCATGCAGTATATAGAAAGGACTACCACTGAAACATTTTCAGGACAGCACTTACAGTATATAATTCCCAAGATGTGATGGGAATCAACTTGAGCCATTTGGAATGCCAAATCAGCAGTGCCCTATTCCCACCAATTTCAGGACCAAGATTTTGGACTAGCAGGGTGGGTATTCTTCATTGCAATGTCAGTTGGGTGGGTTTTTTGTGGTGTCACATAAAAAGGGTAGGTAAGGATTGGTAGGCAGATCAGATTTGCTATTAGAGCTGCATCTACACTCACCAAAATAATCCAAAGTTCTGTGCTTTGGAACTGCCCTAATGGAGCATGGGAGTACCCCTGAATCCTTTTGATGTCTGGATGACTGCCGCTGCCACTGTTTCCTAAAGCAGTTGCAAGGTAATTCTGCGTTATTTGGGTGATGTAGATATCGACTAGGGATCTAATCACACTAGGGCACTGATTGTCAAAGTGGGCGGTCCCTAGTGGGCAGTGAGGCAATCCAAGGGGGCGGTGGGAGGCTCAGGGGAATTTCGGGGGCGGTGAACCCCTTTAGGGGGGAGGCGAACAATAGGGGGTTCTATGTGCCAAGTTTGGCTCAATTCCATTGTTGGAGTTCAAAATGCTCTTTGATTGTAGGTTAACTATAAATCCCAGCAACTAAAACTCCCAAATGAGAAGAGCTATTTTCTCAAAACTCCACCAGTGTTCAAATTTGGGCATATTGAGTATTTGTGCCAAATTTTATCCAAATCCATAGTTGTTTGGGTTCATAGTGCTCTCCAAATGTAGGTGAACTACATGTCCCCTAAATCACTGCCAATTCCTCCCCAAACCCCTGCCGTATTTTGTGTTGGTCATGTGGGTTCTCTGTGCCCAGTTTGGTCCAGTTCTGTAATTTGTGGGGGTCTCAGTGGTCTGTGGAAGTCAGAGCTGAATCGATGGAAGGTGCTGCAAATCCCATCATCCGTTGTCCATACTCCCCCAAACATATTGTTTTTGTGATTAATCACTATGCTTTAATTATGTTCAATCTGTAACAATGAAAATACATCCTGCATATTAGATATTTGCATTAGAATTCATAGGAGTAGCAAAATTATTTATGAAGTAGCAACGAAAATATGGTTGGGGGTCACCACAACATGAAGAACCTTATTTAGGGGTCACAGCATTAGAAAGGTTGAGAACCACTGCATTAATGCATATATCTTTCTGTTTAATTGCTATTAATTTTTAAAAAAAATTAATTTCTATGGGGGCGGTGAGTAATTTTTTTTCTGGAAAGGGGATGGTGGGAGCCACTGCACTAGAGAATGAATCCACTTTAAATCCAGTTTGTGCCCCCTGCAGAATTCTGAGGTTTGTAGTTTAGGGAGGAGCCTTTAACCGCCTCATTAAACTACAAATCCCAAAATTCTGCAGGAGGCAGAAAAGAGATTTAAAGTGGATTCATTCTCTAGTGTGATGAAGTACTAGGCCAGCTTATTGTGGAAATAGGCATGAGAGCAATCTGGGTAAATGGGTCTACAATTTGAGTAAACCAAATTACCGTATTTTTCGCACCATAAGACGCAGTTTTTTTCCTCCCAAAGTAGGAAGAAAAATCAGCTGCGTCTTATGGAGCAAAGATGCAGGCAGGGAGGGGGGCTCTGGAGCAGGGGGCGGCGATATACTCACGCTATATTCGCGCCCCCCCCCCCCGGCGGCTCCCAGCGGCTCTCGGCTGCGCCCGTGCATGCCCAGACTCCCACCGCCGTGTCGCCGCAGCCAGCCAGCAGCGTGGAGGAACGGGGGCGGAAGAGGGGACTCACGGGGCGGGCTCGCCGCTCACGGACTCGAGGAGGAGGAAGCCACGAGGGCGGCCCCCACGGCGATGCAGCGGCAGCGGCAGCAGCAGCAGCGGACTTCCTCCTCGCCAGAGGCGCATCTTCGTGACGTCACTCAGTCGCGCTTCTGCCGAGGAGGAAGGGGAGGAAGGCCTCTCCGGCCGCGCGCTGTAAGGACGGCTGGAAGAGAGGCCCGAGGAGGGAGGGAAGGAGGAAGAGTTCCTCCCTCGGGCCTCTTCCAGCCGTCCCTACAGCGCGCGGCCAGCGAGGCCTTCCTCCTTTTCCTCCTCTGCAGAGGCGCGACCGAGTGATGTCACGAAGATGCGCCTCTGGCTTTCTGGCCCTTCCGGCGGCGCAGCAGTAGCAGCAGCAGCGCCGCCGGAGGGGCCAAGCCAGAGGCGCATCTTCGTGACGTCACTCGGTCGCGCCTCTGCCGAGGAGGAAAAGAGGAAGGCCTCGCCCGACGCTGCGCTAACGACGGCCGACAGCGCACGGCTGGCGAGGCCTTCCTCCCTTCCTCCTCGGCAGAGGCGCGACTGAGTGACGTCACGAAGATGCGCCTCTGGCGAGGAGGAAGTCCGCTGCTGCTGCTGCTGCCGCTGCCGCTGCGTCGCCGTGGGGGCCGCCCTCGTGGCCTCCCCCCTCCTCCTCCGGTCCATGAGCGGCGGGCCCGCCCCGTGAGTCCCCTCTTCCGCCCCCATTCCTCCACGCGCCCGGCTGGCTGCGGCAACACGGCGGCGGGAGTCTGGGCATCTTGTGGGCGCAGCCGGAGCCGCTGGGAGGCCGGGCCCCCGCGAATATAGCGTGAGTACCGTATATCCGCCCCACCTCTGCTCCAGCGCCTCCCGCCCTCCATATTAGTGTCTCAAATAGTAGCCAGCCCCATTTTTTTGTTTCCCAAATTTCCTCCCCTAAAATCTAGGTGCGTCTTATCATCAGGTGCGCCTTATGGTGCGAAAAATACGGTATATATATATATTTAAAAATCAACATCAACACACATTTGAATACATTTTGTATAGTATTATGTTTGAATCTTGAGGTATGTATATACTTTCTCTCTCTCTTTCACACATACAAACACACATATTTTATGTGTGCCATGAGTGAAAGAATGGTGCAGAAGCATTTTGGTTCTATAAGTTCCGGCATCAGCAGCACAAGACCTTTGGTGAGAGGAGGGGGGAGGAACTTTCCTGAGAGTTAGTGGTGAACTTTCCATAAACCCATCAACAGTGTAATCCCTGGGAAATCTCTCCATGTTTTATGCATGCCCACATGTGTTGTGAGTCCAAGTGAAAAACTAGCATTCAAAAACAGTGTGTCTATTTGTGCTTTGTCATCCTCCCTTGTTCTGGGTTGACATATTATCCACTAGCCATCCCCTCCAACACGTTGGTGTGGCCCAGTCTGTGCGTATGTGTTTTGTGTGTGTATATTTGTGTATATGTGTATATATGTGGTTTTGCGCATGCGTTGTAATGTTTTTAAATAGCTTTTTAAGTATCTTCTGCTGTGCTTTTCAGTATTTTTATGAGTGATGGTCACTTGTTGGCCTGATAGGTCTGTTGTGTCCAAATTTGGTGTCAATTTGTCCAGTGGTTTTTGAGTTATGTTAATCCCACAAACATTACATTTTTATTTATATAGCTTACCGTATTTTTCGCACCATAAGGCGCACCTGATGATAAGACGCACCTAGATTTTAGAGAAGGAAATTTGGGAAACAAAAAAAATGGGGGCTGGCTACTATTTGAGACACTAATATGGAGGGCGGGAGGCGCTGGAGCAGAGGGGCGGTGATATACGGTACTCACGCTATATTCGAGGGGGGGCGGCTCCCAGCGGCTCCCGGCTGCGCCTGCGCATGCCCAGACTCCCGCCGCCGTGTTGCCGCAGCCAGCCGGCGGCGTGGCCCCCACGGCGACGCAGCGGCAACGGCAGCAGCAGCAGCAGCGGACTTCCTCCTCGCCAGAGGCGCATCTTCGTGACGTCACTCAGTCGCGCCTCTGCCGAGGAGGAAGGGAGGAAGGCCTCGCCGGCTGCGCGCTGTAAGGACGGCCGGAAGACAGGCCCGAGGGAGGGAGGGAAGGAGGAAGAGTTCCCTCCCTCCCTCGGGCCTCTCTTCCGGCCGTCGTTACAGCGACCGGCGAGGCCTCCTCTTTCCTCCTCGGCAGAGGCGCGACCAGTGACGTCACGAAGATGCGCCTCTGGCTTTGGGCCTTTCGGCGGCGCTGCTGCTGCTACTGCTGCGCCGCCGGAAGGGCCCGAAGCCAGAGGCGCATCTTCGTGACGTCACTCGGTCGCGCCTCTGCAGAGGAGGAAAAGGAGGAAGGCCTCGCTGGCCGTGCGCTGTAAGGACGGCGGAAGAGAGGCCCGAGGAGGAACTCTTCCTCCTTCCCTCCCTCCCTCGGGCCTCTCTTCCAGCCGTCCCAGCGCGGCCGGCGAGGCCTTTCTCCCCTTCCTCCTCGGCAGAGGCGCGACTGAGTGACGTCACGAAGATGCGCCTCTGGCGAGGAGGAAGTCCGCTGCTGCTGCTGCTGCCGCTGCCGCTGCATCGCTGTGGGGGCCTGCTCTCGTGGCCTCCCCCCTCCTCCTCGAGTCCGTGAGGCGGGAGCCCGCCCCGTGAGTCCCTCTTCCGCCCCCCGTTCCTCCACGCTGCTGACTGGCTGCGGCGACACGGCGGTGGGAGTCTGGGCATGCACGGGCGCAGCCGGGAGCCGCCGGGAGCCGCCGGGGGGCGCGCCAGCGTGAGTATATCGCCCCCCCTCTGCTCCAGAGCCTCCCCCCTCCCTGCCTGCATCTTCGCTCCATAAGACGCAGCTGATTTTTCTTCCTACTTTGGGAGAAAAAAAACCTGCGTCTTATGGTGCGAAAAATACGGTATATACCAAAATTAATAAACAATTTAATCGTTATTTGGATCTTAATTCTTTTACAGCTTCCAATAAATGTGTCTTTTATTTTCTAGGTCCTCCATCATAACCCTGGGGTATTCTTGTCACAGAGGTCCCTCATTTCACTGCTATCCATAAAAAGTCCAAGGATCATACTCTTTGGGAAAAAGTTGCATTCTATACAACCTTTTCATACACAGTATAACTCTTCATCTTGGGACATCTAAAATACCCTAGACCTACTTGAAACCTACCAAGATCCTGGACCTTCTGTCTTTAGTTGCATATCTATACCTGAAAAATAAGAAGCACAAACTGGATAACAATGTTATACGTGGTAAGCCTTAGAAATTTCCTTGCAACACCCTATTGCATCAGATCCAGACGTTTATAGGCTGTGAATATTTTCCTTCTTTCCTTCTTGTTCCTAGTTATCTCCCCCACTGTGGGATTTATGCACAAGGTAAATAAACTACAAGTGAAGGTCCCACATTATGAGAGGAACCTAAAATCCTCACTCTCTTGTTCTACAAAAGTGATAGATCTTTCATGTTCTACATGATTGACAGAAGACTAGAAATGCTACAGGCCCTCTTAAAATTGATAATGTTTAGGGCCCCAGGTTTCATAATCTGGCCCTTCTCTGCTCTCTTAATCTTCCTTAACCCAAGCATGCTAGTACCACTGCTGAAGAGAGTTGGTGCACAAGATAGTACAGGGAGATAAACAAATAAAAGTAGCCATTGACAGTTCTGTGAATGACAACAGGAAATTAGTCATGTTATACTCAAAATAGCAGCCAGGGCTTCAGTCTCACCAAAACACTGGGGATTTTTTTTCTCACACAGTGATGCACTTCAGTCTCACCATAATGGAAATATATGGTCTATAGACTATCACCAAAGATGTATATTTGGACACACCTGTCCATTTTCCTCCTTTCCTTTGTTTCACATAAAATCTCTTTATATGGTTAGTATACAAGTTATAACCATAATGTTATTTCGGTGTATGTGGGCTAATTTTGACAAATACGTATACACACAAAGTGGATATATGGATATTTCACACACACTGGGTTGAACATATATTTATGGAAATAGATCACATTATTTTTGGCAGAACAAAAAGGACAGATAGCAACTACTTTGCGTTACAAATGTGAATGTGGAATCCCCCAGTAAACCTCCTTGCATTAAAAATGAATTAACTGTGTGATTATTAATTGTGCATATTCCAATCCCTTTGTGCTCTACTGCATGTTTCCTGAATCTCATTTGAATCCTTTGGCTAAGTAATGTGTCAAGGGGGGTACTAGCCTGAATGCCTGATTTATTTAAAAAGCAGGACAGCATTTCCAGATTAGAATACCAATGAGTGGGGTTAAAAAGGCTTCACTGTAGTTGGAGGGCAGCTCTCACTCTGAGAAGTGCCTGAAAAGGACCTCTATGGACTAATTTTCAGAATCACATTGTAATGTGGGCTCATGTCAATCATCAGAACAGACAGCTTCATCCCATGATATAAACTAGTTATACATTCAAGAGCTGCTAGAGGATCTTCATTAAAAAGGGACTTAGCATTAAAAGAAGAAGGTTGTTTTATTATAATACTTCAAACATAGTTTTTTGTTTTATATGTTCTCTGAAACCCTTTTTTGTTCTTCTCCACAGCATCAAAAAAAAGTGCCACAGAAGAAGCGACAACATTAACTATTCCAATTTTTAATAGGAATCAAGGTAGCTTTCTGGTTTAAGGCATGCAAAAAATGATATACATTTCCCCTTAAATATATTCATGCCTTTGACTAACAAAAAGAAACCTCCAGATGTAATAGGAGGATGTTTTTAATCTTTTGTGAGGAGGGATTTGCAAAGCTGCTACTCAAGTACAATATCTAGTGGCAAAGTATATCAGCAAGAGGTGTATATATTTGTATAAAACCTTTGGGCTATCACCAGCTTCAAGATACAAGTGAGATACTACAATCCATGTCATTAAAATATAATGAGATAGTATTAAGAAGAAAACATTAACAATATCCATGGAAGTAAATCATTGGCACAATAATCTCATATTTCAAGGAACCTTAACACAAGTGTATTTTGAAAAAGATGTAAGTGCATTTCTATTTACCTACATGGTTGCCTTCTCAAAGACCCTCATTTAAATATAATTCGACAAGTCACACGTCTTCAAATTAAATAGGGCATTTTAATAAAAAAGCCTTCTGCCTTGTGAACATAAAGTATATGGAAGCAGGCTGTTCGTCTTGGCTGCTTGTTAGCTCAGCAGTCTTTTTGCTTTGGTAGCCCATCAAAAACTTAGCATGGGTATGATCTTTTGATTTAAGCATCTTCAAGGCTTTGGGATTAACCTTTTCTCCCCATTTTTAATTTATTTATTTTGATACATTTATGTGCTGCTGTTCCAGATGCAAAACATACGGTACAGATAAAGACTGGAATCCTGTATGGGAGATATATGTGTAAGCATCATCGTTATGTGGCCACAGAGTGATTCCTAGCTCTGCCCACTCAAACCTCACTTACTCAGTACCAGCTACTGTGATTTATGAGTATCTGTTCCCTGTTGAGTGAGAAGCAGCTGACTGTCATTTCCACCCTTTCTGTAACTGATCTCTAGTGTGACAGTTAGAAGCAGGACCCCTCTCTATTCCTCCTCATACAGAAATTGCTCATGCAGAAGGGCAATCAGTTAGCTACTTCTTGATGACAGGGGAGGAGACCCTTGTCACTTGCATCAGCTGCTGCCAAGTAAGTAGGGTTTGAGGGACTTTCACAGCTTCTATGTATTCCCTAAAATAGGAACTACCTAGGTATTGTGAACACATAACAGTCATGAATTATTAACTACTATAGAGGACATTAACTATGATGTATAAAAATGTGTAATAGGCTAAAATATGTAATGGATGAAATTTCTTCTTGTACTGAAAGCTGTGGACTGCTTGCCAATAGCAAGAGCAACTCTTAATAAAGTCACCGAGAGGCTGTGTTATGTTATATGCATACTTCTTTCACCCCAAGAGTCAGAATTCATAGCAGAGATGTTATGAGGAGCTTAATTCCAACACCCACCCGCCCACCCACCCTGCTGGCAAAAGGTGGCACCCAAAAATCTAGTATGACTTCTTTGTCCACAGGGGATATGTTACTGGAATTACAGTGGTTAGTGAATATTGCAGATAACAATGAATCCTACTGAATGAATGACTTCTGGTAGATACATGCTGGAGGACATAGACAATGCTGACAATTGCTAGTATGCAAGTATGCCATAGAATCATGCTGGAGAACCGAGGAAATGCCTAGAAATAACATATTTTGTCAGATACAGGTAAATGAAACTGCCTAGAAATAACATATTTTGTCAGATACAGGTAAATGAAACTGTGGGTGCCAATCCAACATAAATGTTTTTTTTACAGTATTTAGTTGTCACTATTTAAACCTTGGAAAGAACATGTTAGTTTTTGTCACACCACAGCGTCTTCAGGCTTCCTCTTTGCTTGGGTCTGCATTGAGCCATTAGGGCTGTAAAGCAGTTAATCAGCTAGCTTGATGCTTTCCAGGCCCCATCAGGGCCTCTTTGCACTCTCGTGTGAAACTGGCACGGAATGCATAGATAGCTTTATCCATGGTAACCAAAACTTAGCCTCCCCTTTGCAAGGCGCTTCGAAGGAGCCATAAAATACTCCCTGTAGAACATATGCGCCCGGTAATTGGCAGGCGCATTCCGATGGACCTTAGGTAACAATAAACATATAGCTTCTCATTAATCATTGGGCTTGATGTTCGACGCACCGGAACTGGTCACAGAACCCTATATCAGTGAACCCCTCACCATAGGGATCATCTCGGATCAACTTTTGCTAAAGGAAGATGCTACTCTGAAGCACCAGCCGTGAACGGCCTGCCTTAAGCTACACCCGCCCTTTCCAATGGGCTGCATAGGTTCACCGAACTCTGTGTGTGTCTTGCCCAAGCCTTGTTCCTGAAGAGACTCTGTTGCTTGAACTTCCTTGCTTTCCAAGTGGCCCGTTTGCAGAATCGGAGGGAATCTGTTTAGAGACTCTACCAGCGCATCCGGCTTGGAATCCCCGCCACAGGACCATACCTACCTGCTGTTCCGGTTTGCTGCTACTTTAAGGCTTTGTATTAACCTTCACGCTTTCCTTATTTCCTCCACAATAAAACTGTGTTGTACCTCAAAGCTGTGTGGTTTGTTTAGGGAGGTCAAGTGTGCCCAGGCCCTGAGAGGTGACAGTTTTTTAGGATGGTGAAAAACTACAACTACATGACAATGACACCATTTAGGGAAAGGGATGTGCCATGGAGAAAGACAATGAAACAGGAACATCCTAAGAAGACTAGAAGTAGGTTTCCTACATCTAGGTTAGAGTGGTTGATCCATGGGCTAGAGGTGGGGGAGATAAGAGAAAATTGACCCCATGGCAGAGTCCATGCCTTATAGGGGGAGGAATTCAATTTGCCTCCCTTAGTAGAGGCTGGTAATTTCTTTGCCAGTGGCAATTCAAATCTTTCCTAGGTTGTAGTTTAAATTTAAATAGTGCGGTCTAAAACACTGAATATACTTTTTGGATAAAATTTAGCACCTTGAAGTGCTCCTTTAACATTCGGATGAAACACCTCAGATGAGATATGGGATATGGAGGCCATCAGACATCACTCCTTAATATGATGGACAACACATGATGGGAAGTTCTGTTTTCCAGAAATCCCATAAAGTCAAGTAAACAGCATAGAGCGCACTGTATTGTGACAGACAAATCCTTCATTTTAGCATTACACAGTTTCCTGGTTTCATATAAGTGTGGGTTCAAACTCCAGCTATGTTATGAATCTCATGAGAGTGGTTAGACACAATTTCCAAGAATGATCCCTGGTGATATCATTAAGTATTATGCATTAAGTACAACTTACAGTTACAGCTTGTTAGTCAAGCACACCAAAGGGGTGGGGGCGGAGAGGTCACACTATGTTTCATTGCATAATAGCTGTACCCCCTTTTTGGGGGTGGAAAATTTGGGATTTTAGTATTTCCCACATAATAGTCACACCCTTAGTTCACTCACCTGGGTGAGTGAATTAAGTGTGCGACTGCCCCTTTGGCCCCTTTGACTCCAAGTGCCAAAAGGGCACGTAATTTCCTTGGAGTTGTGGGGCTTGACTCAACTGGGAGCTGAGTCAAGTCCCATAGCATCAAAAGGGCAGGCAGGGGGCTGGAGCTTCACTCTCTTGGCTGCCTGCCCCCTTTCAAGCTACAGGGTTTCACTCAGCTACCAGCCAATTGAAGCCCTGTAACTGGATTCTCACTGTATAATAGTCACACACCCTTTTTTAATCCAAAAAAGAGGGATTAAAAATGTGACTGTTACACAGTGGATATAGTATATTCCTGTTTAGAAATTAAAGCAGAAATATTAAGGTGATATGAGAAAAATATTATTTCTCACCTACTTAGGGAAAAGTGAGAAGGAATATTTATAATCTAGCCTGCTGGCTTCTAGACAGAAGATGAAGAGCAGAATGGAAGATGAGCACTGGTACTACTACAACTGGAAAGGAAAAGGAACTATAGCAGCTAAGAAGACACTTTCTGGAGAGTGTACTGCAGCAATGGATCACACCTTGAAAATTGTCCCCCTGTGGGAGAAGGGTGGGGTAGAAATAAAGTAAACAAATACTTGCTGAAAGCTGCTGCTGCTCTACTAGCTCATCTGGAGATCTACAGAAAGTGATTTCCTGTTACAGGGAGCTGAACCCACCAAAACTGGAGAATTTGCACTTTTGTCTTCTCCCCGAGATGCTCACAAAAACTGGAAACTCTGAGACAGGCCTTGAGTTTTAGCAACTTGATTTTAAGTATCTGCCAAGGAGGTTGTGAGGATGAAATTGTGTAAAAGGATGACTATGTATGCTATTCTGTATCCTAACTGAAGGAAGTAATAAATTAAAATTGAATGAATAAAACTTGTTTGAGTCTTAACCGTCTCTTCTGATTTGATATCTATTGCACACATTGGCTTCAGGCTCCCAAGCACTGTGTGAAGGAATTTTCTATGCTCTTCTGAGTTATAGGAGGATCCTTAAAATGCTGCTCATGCAATAATGCATAAGAAGCTGATGCCATCTCAGCATGTGGCACCTTTGGACAGAATCTAGCAGCATGCCTAGAATATTACTATTCGAGCAGTGGTCATGGAAATAGAGAAACAGAAGATTAAGCCATTTCCTGCAAACTTCTAGGGAAGTTTGGAATAAATCATCATACATTGGAAATAAGAGTCTCCTTTTTTGTTACAGCTGTGCTTCTTCATAGAATTTTCATTTCAAAACAGTTCCTTTATCATAAAATTGAACAAAGCAAGATACATGTTATGCTGTGTTACATTTTCAGTGGATCCCACTCAAGACAACTCTCAGGAAATAGCATCATTATGAAATGAGTTTTGAGAGCTTAGAAAATCCACCTGGTGTGTAAGCTCTGTTGCACTCGCGTGAACCCAGAGAGAGCTTAATTAAAGTCTTTCTGATGCTT
Source organism: Anolis apletophallus (assembly GCA_030556195.1). NCBI lineage: Eukaryota > Metazoa > Chordata > Lepidosauria > Squamata > Anolidae > Anolis > Anolis apletophallus. The sequence goes on from JARBWK010000002.1 coordinate 151,612,203, forward strand.
AGAGATAAAACAGATATACCAATCCTTGCTCTTTGGGGCTCTTAAAAGAACTCTTTTGAAGCTCCCCTCATTGCTGTCTCTCTCATGCTGAAGGCTTCGATTATACACAAACACACACACACAGATCCTCTTCATTAAAAAAAAGATGAGTGTACTGCCACAGAGCAGAATAAGAGTGTGACAGACTCCGTGAAGCCTCAGCACCTTTTTAGCCTCCATCTTAGGAGCAGTTAGCAGTACAATCTTTGATTTGCCCTTTATCACTGCCTAATGGGTAAAAGGCACTGACATCTCAAATCTTAAGCACACAAAGCTTTGAAGGACTTGTGCATATACAGTTTAGGGAAACTCTCCACAGCACTATCAGAAGCAGAAAATCATAGGGTATTTGTGGGGGGGGGGGGAGAGCCATACAAAAATCATTTCAATCCTTTATCCTGTCAGTAAAAAGAAACAGGGATAATGCAACACTATTGAGGAATCAATCCTGAAGTGTATCCAAAACCTACTACATACTTCCAGATACTTAGGCCCCTTCCACACAGCTGAATAAAATCCTACCTTATCTGTTTTGAACTGGAATATATGGCAGTGTGGACTCAGATATCCCATTTCAAAGCAGATATTGTGGGATTTTCTGCCTTCATATTCTGGGTTATATGGCTTTGTGGAAGGGCCCCTTGTCCATGGCTTGAGCCCTTCTCCAGATGGGTGCTTTTACTGTTAAAGCCAAATATTGAATATATTCATGAAGCACCTTCCAATATAATATTCTGGTTGACACATATTCACCATTTATACATTGTATGAATACTGTTGTGGGTATTGCAAAATAGAGTAGTTCCCAAGAAAATGCAAAATTATAGCTTGGAACAACCTACATGGTTAGTCCCAGGATTTTTATGTCTGCTATTTTGGCTTAGATATAGAACTCTCTTGTTATTTCACTTTTCACTGGCTTCATGGATTTCATATTATATTATATTGCCAGTATGCAGTACATTGTGGTCAAAATATTTACAGGAAGAAAGAGAATGGAACAGGAAAAGATCAGCATAAAAATGCCCTTAAAAAAAAGAAACAGCAGGTTTATTTAAAGAACACTTCAAGTTTAGCAATAAAGTCAATGCTAGGAGAGATATCCTTTGAAATTATACTGTCCTTCTGCTCAACTGTCTTGTGGAGTTCCATCTCTCCTGAACTTCTTCACCTGAACTTATGTATCACATAATTAATTTTATTTATTACAGATCGCCCCTCAAACACATGCAAAACATCGTAGACGTGGCAGATTTGAAATCATGATGGTTGGAATCCAGTTGGTCAGTTACAAATGCATAACCTAAAATTGCTGTCTTGACTTTTTCATATTCATGATCTCTAAATAGCCCTTAGTTTAGCAGTGACATAGGGACTGTGAAAGTCCCTTATTCTTCATTTATTAGGAAGCAATTGCTGCAATCAACAGGGGACTTGTTCCCTATCAATTATTTATTATTACTTCAAACTTGTATACCGCCACTCCCCGAAGGCTCGGAGTGGTTTACAGAAGTTCAAGTGACACAACAGAGCAAGAATACACGACACAATAGGGAGGAGGAAGGGTGGGGAGGGGAGGAAGGAGGGAGTAGGGAAGGTCAGCCAGCCAGCGATAGCCCGCTAAGGTGCCATCCCGCCATCAAAAGAGGGCAGGCAGGGAGGCCTCAGCAGGATCACTAGCACCCGAGAGTAGGTGGAAGGCGGGACCGGCAAGCTCCCCAATGGTAGCCTGCGCTGGCAGTTCCGACCCGCCCGTCGAGTGTCCTTATTGTCCCTCATGGTGGTAGGGCATGTCCCTCGGAGCTTCAACTGCCTATAGCAGGAGCTCCAGATGGTCCTAGTGGGAAAAGTCCTCTGGGTCCTCATCGTCCTCTGTCCAGGCCGTCCTTCAACCAGTGGACCTACAGGGGGCCTGGCTCTGCAAACCCAGCCTTCTCGGAGGAGGGTCGGCCCTGTCCCCCGGTCCATGGGTTGCGAAGAGACACAATTCTTTTCTCTCCGCCTCCGTTTCCGCCTCCTCCTCCTCCGAGGGCTCCGCTGCTTCCGGGCGGGGTCCGTGTCAGGAGCGAAGTTCTCCGAGGGCGGGTCCTCCGATGGTTGGCTGCATCCGGTTGCAGGGTCCTCCAAGGGCGGGACCTCCGGTGGTTGGCTGCAGCTAACTGACTGTCCCACCCATCCCTTATCTATGGGAAATTGAGATTGCACTAAAGATAATGCACAGAAGGGGATTGGGACATCAGCAACTGATTCCTAGTGTACAGGGGAACAGACTGTTTCTTTACGGTAAGACATAATCATCACCATTGGAGTGATTATGTCAGAGTTCTATGCAGTCATTGCTGAAGTGACTCTATTAGTTCTGATTAAGGAGCCAGGTATCCAAAAAACACAGTTGTAGTGGTCTTCAGCTCAAACAACAAAACATACAGATATTTTTGTTATTTCTCAAATAAGCAGAAAGACTTTTCTTTCTGCTTTGTTGCAGCAGTATACAAAGTATATACAAACTTTACAGCTTCTTCTTCCTCATGACTCACAGTGCTAATTATCCAACACCCTCTTCAAAGTACAATCCATCCCTCATCAAACTTACTCAGTATAATGACAACCTATATTATTCCCATTGCATTAACTACCACACCCTAATTATAGTAGCTTAACTGTTTTACAGGTGGTTAGGCCAGAAATATTAACTCGGCTGTCACTTAGAAAATGTCAGGTAATTTCCAAATCCTAACAGATTAGGATGGGATTGGGTTGTTGTAGGTTTTTTGAGCTATATGGCCATGTTCTAGAAGCATTCTCTCCTGACATTTCGCCTACATCTATGGCAGGCATCCTCAGAGGTTGTGAGGACCTCACAACCTCTGAGGATGCCTGCCATAGATGTAAGTGAAACGTCAGGAGAGAATGCTTCTAGAACATGGCCATATAGCTCAAAAAACCTACAGCTACAACAACCCAGTGATTCCAGCCATGGAAGCCTTCGACAATATATAGGATGGGATTAACTGTGCAGCACCATAGCACTGGGGTTTATGCATACACAAATCCCCAACAGGACTCCAGCAATGTTACTTATGTCACATTCCAACTTGAGTATCCCTTATCTGGAATTCTAAAATTGAAAATATTGTGAAATCCAAAATTGTCTGCATGGATAACTGAGATAGTGATACCTTTGCTCTCTGATGGTTCCAACTTCACTTCAGACATGGAACCCACTGGATCCCATCACACGATGTAGATGTACTTCTGATGGGCCTCTGTGTCTGAAGTGAGGTCAACCTGTCATAAGAGGCAGCCCCGGGAACATGGGAGGTTTTCTGTGTTCCATTGAGAAGAATGGGATGAGGCTGGACAGCAGTGATTCCCTCTGTGGGATGAGGTAGGGTCAAGGTGGGTAATGCAGGGTGACAAGTTCCCCACTCCCCATGTTGGATTCTCTACAATCCATAGCAAATTGCCCTGCTATTGCACAGTTTACTGATCTCAATGTCATGAGGTCCTTAGTTAAAAGCATCAATCCACTGCAAATGCAGCAAAAGTGAACAGTTATCAAGTACAGTCACTAAAACAAAGATGGTGGATTATAAGAAAGGATTTTAAAGTCTCTGGGCATATATTGAGCATTGTTCTACATAGTTGAATCCTTTCTGCTTCCCCAGTGCCAATCAAGAAGCACATTATACAAATATCACTAGGGGCCTGCCAGTACCTACATCAACAAAAAAAATCATACCCACCCCATATTGGCAGCTATTTTGATTTCACAAGGTTCGTAATGATTTTTTTTACTTATTACTTGTATACCGCTTCATCCCGTAGGCTCTAAGCGGTTTACAGAGTTTGGGTGCCCAGTGGCAACACCCAACAACACAAAGTACAATAGACATGGGTAGAGAACACGAGGGTGGGGGAGAGGGAGGGAGGGAGGGAAGAAGTCAGCAGCGATACCTACTGAGACACCACCCCGCCGTCAAAAGAAGGCAGGCGGGGAGGGCCCAGCAAGATCGCTGGCACTAGGGTGCGAGCGGAGGGCAGAGAGGGCAGACTGCCGGCGGGTTGTCTGCCCTGGGTGGTCGAAATCGTCCGCAAGCTGTCCAAGGCAGCAGTCCTTGTTGCTGAGGTTGCCGCTCTGGGCTTCAGCTGCCGGTAGCTGGAGCTCCAGAAGGTCCTTGGTCGAAAGGTCCGGGAGATCCTCCCGGGCCTAGCCAACCTTGGTGCTGGGCGTCTCTTCCTCTCCTCCAGTGGGTCCAGTGGGTCGATGGGGGGCCTGGGCCCGGGGTCTCGGTCCTCTCAGCAGGGGGCTCCTCCTGCTTCCTGCTCGGCTTGATACTTCCGTGTTCGGCAGTGCCGCCTCCTCCTACAGGGGGCTTGCTACTTCCAGACTGAGTCTGTTTTGGCATTGGAGTCCTCCGGGGGCGGGACTTCCGTACGGAGACTACTTCCAGGGTTCTCGGGGGGAGTGGAGTCCTCCAGAGGCGGGACTTCTGGGAGGCGACCATCTCTGGGTCCTGCTCCCTCCTCGAGGCCGGACACATGGCGGAGTGGAGCGTCCTCAAGGCCGGTCGCTCCATCTCCAGCTGGCTCCCCCAGCTCCTCGCGGCACGGCGCCGGCGGGCCCGGGAGTTTCGGGGGAACGCCAGGATGGCCGTAATGTCCAGTTTGTCGGTCAGCGGCTCCGTCAGCGCCAGTGAGTCCTCCAGACGCGACTGGTGGTCTCCGGGGTCACCGGGTGCCTCCTCAATCTGGGACAGGCAGGTAGGCAGGTCGCCCTGGTCGTCGGGGCTCGGGCTCGGTGTTCGCAGATCATCCTGGCCCCCGGGGGTCAGGATCAGCGGCGCCACCGGCTCCTTGGCAGAAGTTGGTCCACCCTCAGGGCTAGTGGGAAAGTCCCACGAGTGGTCCCAGGCGAAGTCTGGGTCATCACGGGGGTCCAGTTGGGGTTCATGACGGGGACTAGCCCGCTTGGGAGGTCTGCCAGGTGCATCACCCAGGAATGGGATCCGGGGAAGTTGCGGGCATGGCATGCCCGTCTTCTCCAATAGGCCACCAAACCTCTCCTGGAACTTCTCCATGTGGGACGCGAGCTCATTGTATTCTACAATGAGCTCCGCGATCAAGCAGGGATCAGGTTGACCGGGATCCGGTTGGTCAGGAGGTGATTCCAGGGGCACTCGGGGTTCAAGGGGCACCGGCGAGCTGCTTCTTGGGATCTCAAAAGTTTCAAGGGAGTTTCGGCGTGTCGTGCGCCTCCTCTCCCTCGGGGGGGGGGGGGTCCCAACTGGCCTCTCTTCCTGAAGGACCTTAGGAACTGTGCGGAGGCCGGTGTTATTGGCCGAACATGCCATCGGATTTGTTGCTCCCGTTTCCCATCGGGGTCGTTGGTTTGCGCAGGCCCTGGGGAGGGCGACCAGGCCGTTGGGCCGTGCAGCCTCAGAGAGCTCCGGCGGAGTGCAGATGCTTTCCCTAGCCATATCAGGCTATGGGGGGTCTGCGGGTCCCCAAAAATCATCTCCTGGGACGAGCGATCAACCGTGGTCTCCCCCCGAGGGGATCCAAGGGATCGGCGGGTCGTACCCAGGGCATTTTCCAAGGAAATTGGCAGACTGTGCTGGAGCTCACCCAAAGGGACCTCTACAGCCGCCGCCATCTTGCATCTCAAAGGGTTCTTTGGCTCTTAAACCACTTTAAAAGGAATTGCCTTTGACTTCACATTTGGGCCAAACATCCAAAAAGGTTCTAGTTTTTTTCATGTGGCTCTCAGCAGTAAAGGGCTAGATCTGGAGGAAGAGCTAGAGGTGACCCAAACTGGTTGGTGGGAAGTTACAAGATACAGCTGGTCTTGTCACCATTCTCACCAAGAAATGGCATTTGACACAGTTTAATTTTTAATTCTACACCAATTTTTTAAATAATGTGCATGCAGTTTACACTCATATATCAGTATGAATTCACCTCTACATAACAAAATGGCTAAAGACATCTTAGGCAGATACATACACACACACACACACACACACACCAAGTTAAGTTTATCTAGGGGATACATGTGGCCATTTAAGAATTCACCATAATATGAGTGCTGCACTAACATAGGAAATGCAGGGTCCATGCAGATGGGGAAAATACAATGGAAATTAAAAAATTCAAATACAGACAAGTGAGATAGTGTTTTGCATTCAGGAGCTAGGGATCCAAAATTTATGACAACAGTAGTTTAAAAGATTGCATATCTAACAACACAGTTATTCTCTACACCCATCTTCCCTTAAGAGCTATTTGTTTAAATCTCCTAACCCTGTTTTGTAAGGCTAATAAAATGAAGCAATATTTGTATTCATTCATTTTGACCTAAGAATTTCTTTAAAATCTAAGAATTTATCTGTTGGTTCACCTAGGGAAATGGACTTAATAAGAATAAATGGAACAATCCTACTCTACTTACGTGGGAGTAAGTGCCATGTGTGACTTTAAGACTTATTCAGAAGATGTACTTCTGAGTAGATGTTTTTACAAAAAAATATAAAAAGAAGTAGCAGAGCATGAATTTGAGGGCTTTATCTTTCTGCACCATGCTTCGACCTTACCAAAGCCCTTGAAGTGTGCAGCCAAATTCATAAAAGAAGGTGATTGGGTAAGAAGCAGAATGAGAAGGATAGGGAGGGGATGAAAGAAGACACAAAAGAAGAAAATAGTAGATGAGCTTGAAGAGACAAAATTACAGTGGTGATGATTATATGTATTCTTTTACTTGCCTTTCCCTATAGTTCGAGACAGGGAACAACAATAAATAAAATTCATAATGCCAGTTAAAAGAGCATAGGAAACCAATACAAATTAAATACTGTGTAAATACCTACTTAAAATCATTTCATTTCAAAGTCAATTGAGTTGGCATGTTAAAAAAATTGCTCTTTGAATGATCAATTCAACACTTTATTATTTACCCATAAACAAATTGGCAGAAATAAAATGCCCTGAAAGATCTCTCCACCTGAAGCCTCACCCTGCCAAGACACAAGTGTGTGCTTTCCGTCTACATAATCATGAAGCTAACATGAAACTGAAGGTTAGCTGGAGAGGCCAAAAGCTTGAACACTGTTCCCACCCTAAATATCTCGGTGTCACCTTAGACCAGTAGTTCTTAACCTGTGGGCTGCAGATGACCAGTGGGCCACAAGGACAAAAATCTGGTCCATGAGCCTCCTTCCTCTTTATTTTATTTCTGCTCCTTTCATGCCACCTGCCACTCCTTCCTTGTCGCTGACCATGGCATATGTTCTGTATCATATGAGCTGATATGGTCTATCCAATGCAATTTATTGAATCAGCACTCCAAACCAAATCTAAAGTTGACCAAAAACCGATTTGGCACCCTTTTGGTACTAATGTTGGAGAGTGGTCCCTGGTCAAAGTGGTTGGGAACCACTGCCTTAGACCAAATGCTAACATTTAGGAAACACTGTGCAAACATCAAGCACAAATTAGCTGCACACAATAACATCCTGCAGAAACTTACTAATAGTGCAGACCCAAAATTAATAAGAATACCAGCCCTAGCCTTGGCTTACTCAATTGCTGAGTATGCCTGATCCGACTAGCATAAATCTGCCCATGTGAAGAAAGTGAATATAGCACTAAATGAGACATGTAGAATAATCACAAGATGTCTTAAACCTACACCTGTTGATAGACTCTATAAGCTAGCTGGCATTGCCCCACCTTGCCGATGTGCAATGGGAAGTTGCTGCAAATTGCAAGAGAAATAAGGTTGAACACTGTGAAAGCCACCCATTGTAGGGCTATCAGCCTCCTCCCAGTAGATTTAAATCAAGGAAAAGTTTCACGAGAACCTCCACTCCTCTAAACATTCCTCCAGCAACAGCAAGAACATCTCTGTGGGCAGCAATCTCAGGCTGGATGGCCCAACTGGATGGCCCCCATGAGGATCTTCCTCCAGGGCCAAACTAAGAATGGGCAACCTGAAAGTCCCTGAACAGACCCAGAAGTGGAGTTGGCAGATCAAAAGACAGCCTGGCAAAATGGCACTACCTAGAAGAATCCTCCACCTTGTGCGATAATGGAGCAGAACAAACAACTCAGCATCTGTATGCTTGCCCACAATACTCTGCCTCATACACAGAGAAGGAATTGTTTACAGCTACAGACAATGTAGTCACTGTTGCCCCTTTTTGGTCTAGAACCATCTAGCAGCTTGTGATCCCTTTATTTTATCAGTTTTTAGATAAACTATTTTATCAGTGTTAGATAAACTATTTTATGCAATGCTTTTGACACAAAATAAATAAATAAAATATTGGTGCAACATTCTCATTCCTAGATATAACTCGTAACCACTTTGGCTGTCATATTTTCACTGCAGAGTTCATACAACCAATGATATTTCACCTAACAGTGGTAAATAAATTGCTAATAATTCCAATAATAAATCACTGTTTGTGCCATTAAGAAAGTATTCAAATGATTTAACAATTTGACACGTTATCCATTTATCAGACATTCCTAAATAAAGCTTGTCTCAGCAATTACAGAGCCTAATAACCAGAACTAAATTAAGTTATAGCCAATCAAACACACTGATTTTCTGTGTCATGCAATTACGAAACCCTTCTTTTGTGTACAGAGAGAACATATATGAAATGATCTAGGAGCGTTTTGTGGCAAATTAGTGATAGCTGATAAAAGTACATGAAAAAGAATTTCTCGGCATACTGGTACAAAGGAGAGAAAGTTCTGTTTTTGACCCTTTTCAAAGGTTAGCAAAAGCGCAGAGTGCACATTTTACTACCCTGTGTCTGCTGATACATTTCTACCCTAGCCTTTACTGTGTTCTCCTTTAGAAAAAAATCCTTAGGAGAAAATGGTGACAGCTAAGGGGGAAATTTTGAGCCTTGCAGATCTCAGATTTATTTTCAAAGGGCCACAGCAATCTCCATACCACCGAATATATTTTTCTTTTAAAAAGTATGAAGATGCTTTAGCGCCAGAATAAGGATTTGATGTCTAGTGACTTCTTCACAGCCATGTCTCTTTAAAGAAAGAAGACTTTCTGTCATTAATGCCCAAGTCAGTCGGCCAGACAGACCTTTTTTAATAAGCAGTTGAAGAGCCACTGTCTTTAGCACATGAAGCTAACAAAAGGCTCATTAGTCAAATGAACAAAGAATAGTTTGAATATCAATGTCTTATTTTAGAGGAACGTCTGCCCCACATGCACACACAAAAATCTTAGTGCAGTCATTTGGCTGGACTTTCTGTGTCCAACTTTTAATGCTCCGGACCTTACTTATGAAAAATTGATGCTGAAGAAAATGTTGAAAGAATATATTCACTGCATGTCACTGTAAGTGATGAGTCTCTATATTCAACAGTCATTTAGAAAACCTGCCTTGAAAGAATAATTTTTAAGAAAAATATACTTGTTCAAAAATATCTTTTTGGGCCATCGGAATCAATCCAATGTATTTCTACTTCCAGGAAGTCTGCTATGAGGATGCTGAACCACTGGGAAAATATATCTATAAAATAAAACATAAGATTTACGTATTCTTGGCAAATAAGGACAAAAGTGGGAAAACAGTTCTTAGAATGGAGTAGATTTCAGTATTTCAATCTTTAGATCATATTTGACTGTACACAAAAGCAATGAGAAGAGAGTTGAAGTCACTTCAGTTTTAGACACAAGTCAAATTACCCATGATTAATGAAGGGAAAAAATAGAAAGGAGCAAAGAAAAATTCACAGAATCCACTATAAGACTAATACATGCATTTGAAAGGTATAAGTAACTACTGTCTAACTTTTTAATGCACCCATGACTCTCTGATGGTTTATTCTGCAAAACTAAAGCCTACACCTCCAATAATTTTTTTCACAACAAAAAAAAGCTTCCCCGCTGTTGTCCATCCCACTTGGAAATAATAAGAACACACACATAAACAGATACCTCCTTTAGAAAGACAGTCACGATTACAGGAATACATAACTAGTTTTCATGTTGTGAATTAAGCTACACATATATTAATATTATATTATTATTTATTAGTTTTAATAAATTGTTATTATGTGTGATTTAAAGGCTTATAGAATGTTTAGAATGCTTGCATTACAGGAAACCTAAAAAATAATATTGGAAAACTGCTCAATGTTGTTTTTTTTAAATACATCCCATGCTATTTTCCATAAAGTAACACAGTGTACTGTAAATATGTGTGTATAGGTTGACTCAAGGGCAGGTTTGGGGACCAAATATATGGATTTTGACATGACTTGTGAATAAATTGAGGGTCATTCCATAGGAAGGGGGTCAATCATCTCTGGCTGACAAGGTCATCATTTCCCCACCCAGGCCTTCGAAAAGGCTTTTTTGCCACTCTGCTCAGATAAGAGGATGGTTCCTTTATTGATAATAGTTAAGGTACAATATAAGCTCTTTTTGGGGAAAAGGAGCCACCCCTTCTCTGAGCAGCAGTAAAAGGTCATAGTTTAGCCCACCTTAGATGAACCTAAAAGAAGTACTGCCCTTCTTTACTTTCTCAGTGGCCTTTTGAGTGGATGAAGAATTGCCATTGCCATCACAATTTCCCCTTTCAGGCATCCAAAAAAGCAAGTGATGCCAAGAGTAGTGGTTGAAGGTATTTCTTTTAGGTCCATTTGGGATGAACTAAGCTCCTGACTTTTACATTCTACTCAAATGAAGGGAATTGTTCCTTTTTTCATAAGAATGAAGGTACACTACTTACATTGATCCTATTTACTTACTTAGACGATCCCTCGTTGTCCGAGTAAGATTGTCCTCCAGTGCTGTATCGTGGTGGTGGGTATGTAGGCGGCTATGGAACCCTATTCTTGATCTGCATGTTTTCCCTCACTGAGGGCATTGCTTTCCAGGTGGAAGGCGGTCCCGGTCTGGATTGGCTTGACTGGCCTTCCTCTTGGCACGTTTCTCTCTTTCACCCTCCATTCATGCCTCTTCAACTTCTACAGCACTACTGGTCACAGCTAACCTCCAGCTAGAGCACTCAAGGGCCAGTGCTGCCCAGTTCTCAGTGTCTATGCCATAGTTTTTAAGGTTGGCTTTGAGCCCATCTTTAAATCTCTTTTCCTCTCCTCCAACATTCCATTTTCTGTTCTTGAGTTCAAAGTAGAGTAACTGCTTGGGGAGACAGTGATCGGGCATTTGGACAATGTGGACTTTTGTGGAGAGGTGCCTGCCAAGTTAGCGGAAATGATCAACGTTTTCTAATGTTACACCTTTAAGCTGTATTTCTAGAATTGCAGAGGGATTGGCTGGTGCCTGCTGGAAGAGCACTTTGGTTTTCTCGATGTTCAATGACAGGCCAAGCTTCTCGTATGCTTCTGCGAAGGTGTTTAGAGTGGCTTGTAGGTCTTCTGAATGTGCACAGACCATGTTGTTTATTTCCAGTGTTTATACCTCACTACTTCTCAACCCCCGAAGGGGGACTCAGTGCGGCCTAACAGACGGCAACAATTCGATGCCACACAATACATAGTAAAACACAGTTAAAATTAAAATACATTAAAATACACCTAGAATTCAATACATTAAAATACAGTTAATATTAAAAACATCATATACATTCATCACCATTAAAACAATGTTCCATCCACAGTCTTAGATCTTAACCACCAATTTGCCAACTGACCAGTCTAAAGTGCCGTGTTGTGCTAGGGTGCAAACGCTTGGTCCCAAAGCCAGGATTTCACTCTTTTTCTGAATGTTAGGAGGGATGAAGCTGATCGAATATCAATAGGGAGTGCGTTCCACAGACGGGGGGCCACCACCGAGAAGGCCCTCCCTCTCGTCCCCGCCAACAGCATTTGAGAGGTTGGCGGGAGTGAGAGCAGGGCCCCCCCGGATGATCTTAAATTACGAGGTGGGACATAGAGGCCAATGCGTTCGGACAAGTAAGCTGGGCCAGAACCGTATAGAGCTTTAAAGGTCAAAACCAGTCTTTTGAATTGAGCTCGGAATTGGACAGGCAGCCAATGGAGCTGACACAACAGGGGGGTGGTATGCTCCCTGTATGTAGCTCCGGTTAGTAATCTGGCTGCCGCCCGTTGGACTAGTTGTAGCTTCCGAACTGTCTTCAAAGGCAGCCCCACGTAGAGTGCGTTGCAGTAATCTATTCGGGATGTGACCAGAGCGTGGACGACCGTAGCCAGATCAGCCTTCCCAAGATCAGCCTTATGTTGTTATCAGCATATTGGAGTTCTAGAACAGATGTTGTTGTAACTTTGGTTACAACATTGATCCATAGAAAGGTTGACTCAAGAGTATTTTGGGCTGATTTTTCTGATTAACCATTTCATCATATGGGGCTTTTTAGTGTCCTAGGATGTTTTCCTGCCAATCCAGTGATCGATGGGCACGCTGCACATCACATAACATTGCTGGTATTCTGGTGGAGGCCCCACCAACAACTAAAGTTGAAGCATTGTATGATGCTTCCCTCACAATACGGGAGGGTTGCCATGTTGTGGTGTGATGGGGAAGCACCACCATGATAAAGCAGCACATGGAGTGGGGTGGGGGAAGTCCCCTGTGTGATGAAGTACTTAAATCTCTAGGCTTATACACAAGTATATATAGCATTGGATGTCTAGAATAGGAAAAATGAATATAAAAAACATCTAAATTTGACTACCAAAAGAGCCCCAACAACTTTGACTGCATTTTGTTTTGTTTTGATGAAACCATGCTTTCAGTGAATGAGTTTCTAAGTGATTCATCTTCCAGGCAAGGAAAGAGATATATTTCATAATGGATGCCTGAACAATGTTGTTATTGAGGAAAAAGTTCTGGTAGTTCTTTCTTTTGTTAAAAAAAGTTTCCACGGGAGAATTGGTAGACAAAAATTCATTGCAACTTTGGTACGCTTTTGATACAGGGCTACATGGGTATGGGGAAGTTTCTCCCTCCTTTTCTCGCTGATCAGCAGAGCTCCAAACACTCTGATCTAACCCAAAAAGGTCAGCAAAGAATGCCACTAAGGTGGCTGGAGAACTGGCTTGGATACTTTAGACAGAGGTCACTTGTGGTAGTGCAAAATGGAAAGAAAGACAGGTAGAATTATGCCGTGAGCATGAGGGGGTTAGTCTGGTTTCTCTTCTTTTTTAAAAAAAGTGTGTTCTAATGACCTGATTGAAGAAATGAGCAGAATGCAGGGTGATTTTTTATTTTTATTTTTTTGCTGATGTGAAAAGGAATTGAGAAAGTCAATGGAAAGGTGAAAAGTGCTAGAAAGTCAGCCTTACTTGGGATGTGCCAAGAGCCTGAGGGTGAAATTCTAACCCCACTGGAAAAAAATACTACTCTCCAAAAGCATCACAAATGCATTATCATCATCATCATCATCATGATTATTATTATTTACAAACTTGCAAGATAGAAGACGTTTTTGGGATGACACTCAATGGACAATTAACCATGCATGCTGTCTGGATGAAAGTTGGATTGTGCAAATTGTTGTCATCAGACTGTGGCACTCTAACAGATTAAAATGTCCAAATGGTAGCAATTGAGAAAAAGAATACATTCTGAAACCATGACAGGGACATTAGCAATTGAATTAAAGAAGAATGGTAGTGATTGTCTGCTCCTCGACACAACAACAAATACCTAAGCCCCTTAGCAGCATTTCTAGTAACCTTCTTCAAAAAAAGAAAGTCTGGAGAGCAGTTGCAATAGAGAGGTACAACCAGGATCATAAGGGACAATTTTGTGTTTTGTTGGAAGGGGTTGGTGATTAACAGGGAACTCTATTAAGGTGTACACAGCCCTGGGGGGAATGGAGTGGAGCAGTGCTGGAGGCTATATGTGCTTGTGTTAAGTAGAAGGAACAAAGGGGCATGAACTTCAGCTGAATTGGACACTTAAAAAGTTAGCCAGGATTTTCTTGCACAAACCCACAACGGATAGGTTACAGTGACAGAAAGTTTGAGAAAAGGGAGGGGAGCTGAACGAAGCAAAACTGTAGAACAAAAGCACAAGTGTCAAAAGTTTGCCTTATGTGAATACAAAAAATTGAAAAAATATAATAATAATAATTTGTGCCTCTGCATTAATAAGTATCTTTGATATAAGTTAGGTGCTTATCAATGTTTATGTTCTACTTTTTATTTCTGGAAAAAGCAATAAAGATTATATATATATTTAAAAGATATAAGTTAGGTTGGATGGATAGATAGATAGATAGATAGATAGATCAATCAATCGTGTGATTGATAGATCACCAAGAATAAAAATAAGTAAACATCCTATTTGAATTATCAATACTGAAGTCAGCCAAGAGAGCTTACATGGCTTTGGTCCAGGTTATTTGGAGGGCCATATCTTTATTTCTGAGCCTATTAAAATACTACAATCATTTGGAGAGGACATTTCTCTGTCCTCTTAAGCTTGTTTTGTACCAACACTCCTGCTATCAGTGGGTCAACCTCAGGCAGGAAAGATAAGATCAGACACACAGTTGAAAGGGCAGGTGGATATTTTCAGTGTATGTTAATAAGAGTACCAATTAAAATGTCCCGAAATTGCTTAAAAATACAGATTTTCACCAGTATACCATATTTTATTGTGTAGTCATTGCATTTTATGCCTTTGTCAGAAAAAAGTGGTGTTTGACTATTATGTGGGGGAAAAACTTCCCAGTACTACATACTTGAAAATCATGATTTACTGAACCTATGACAGCTTTGCCCACTATATACAGTCTAGCTCACATGGAAAAATATCCAGGGTTTTTGCATGATATTTTTGCTTACAATACCCAATGACAGCTTTACCTGCATGCCTGCTCCCCTTGCAGCCACAACTGTTCACTGGCTGGAGTCCAAAAGCTGGTATTGTCACTCTCTTCACTGCAGTGAGTCTGAAAGTACTGGGTTGAAGAGAATGATACTGGCTGCTGTACTCGACCCAGTGAAAAGCCATAGCTGCAAATGTATGCATCCCAAACATAGCACACATTCCCTACATGACCAATCTTGAATACTGATGGAGTTCTAGGGAATTGACCTTGGATGCTGGAAGTTATAGTTCAACCATATCAAGAGAACACTGTGAACCTAACCAATGATGGATCTGGACCAAACTTGGCACATGTTCCCTACATGGTCAACTATGAATACTTTGGGGGAGGGGGGTGCTTTGGAGGGAATTGACTTTCAGTGCTGGGAGTTATAGTTCCACATCCAGAGAGCACTGTGAACCCAATCAACAATGGATCTGAACCAATCATGGCATACATACTTATCATAACAATGGCAGATGATGATGGAAATTGCAGTTTACCCACAATCTTATGCATTTTCTAATGTGTCCATTCTTAAAATCTAAACGTAACTATGAATAATTTTTATGTTTATCCTTACAAAAGACCTAGCCCAGGCCTAAGCTAGTCTAAAATAAAAGCGAAACACCTTGTGATTAGTGAGGGAGAGTTGGAGAAAGAAGGAGAATCCTGTGCGCACGCGTGCACAAACACACACTTTACTGCTGGCATTATTATTATTATCTATCCTGTCCTATCTGCCAAAAGGGACTCAGGGCAATGTTCAACAAAAAAAGGCAAACATTCAATGCCTATAAAACATAACATAATAAAGCGCTTCAAATGAAAACTAATATATAGGACATCAGAATATGCTTATAAAACCACTCAAATTAGCAGTGAGGGATTTAAATATACAAAATAAATAATCAGGACACATTTCTCTAATTTAAAACACATGTTAAACATATCAAGCAGTTAACAATAAGCCAAAGGTCAATCTCCATGAGCTGAGTCAGAATTTAAATAAAGTGATTATACTCCTGCTCCACTTATGATTGAGTACACAAGTTAGTTTTAAACAACTTCTTGAAGGAGAGGAGGGAAGGAACAGTTTTCAGTTCTTTAGGGAGGGTGTTCCAGAGGTGAGGAGTGATCACTGGGAAGGCCCTTTCTCTCATTCCCACCAGCCACATTTGGGACGGGGGTGGGACCAAGAGGAGGGCCTTCTCCGCTGAACACAGCACTTGTGTTGGTTTATATACGGAGATGCATTGTTTCAAATAGCCTGGGCCCTGAGCCATTTAAGATAATAACCATCCCCTTGCATGCTGGCACAGAAGCAGAAGGGACCCAGTTAGGGGCATGGACATTGCAGGATTGAAAGTTATTGACAGTTTTATCCATGCATAGATAGGGATGGGAGAATCTCAAGAGGAGGCAGACTGGCAGTGAGGTACACAAGGCCTTGTGCAATAGCTGAAATGTTGGTTTGCCTGCCTAGTGTGATAAAGTCACAAGTAACTATTGAGAAAAAGAGTTTTACTGAATCAGATCTGTGTCTTCCTTCTCACTTCCTGTTATTAGTAGTAAGTTTTCAAATTAATGGTCTAGAAGAGAGCCAGTATGGTGTAGTGGTTTGAGTGTTAGACTAGTACTCTGAAGACCAAAAGTCTCAAAACCCCACTTAGCCATAATAATTGTAATCTATTGCTTCCACACATTTCACACTAGTAGAAAGTGAACTATGGGTCCCTTTCAGACAACTTTCCAACAAAAAGAACTGCATTAGCTTAGCTCCTTTGCCATGTAGGACTTGTAACCATGGGCACTGCTCTCTCTGTGTACATATGTGTATTGTTTTATGTTTGTTTCACACAACTTTGTCTTTAAGTTCCTATATAGGTTGTTTTGTCTCACTCCCTTCATGTTTTCTCTGGCATAACCTGTCTTGCCCCTTGCAGAATGAGGACAGTCAATTTCATTTTTATATTCAGTACAAAGTGTTTGAAAAGAAATGTGAAGTTGAGTGTGGGGATGACATGGGGGGGGGAGAAGACCCCTTCCTTCAATTTATCTTCTTTGAGCATACATACTATATACAGTATGTGTATATGTTGACCTCAGTTAATGCTACATTTTGGGATCAAAATTATAGATTTTGATATGGATAAATCAAGTGTAATTTCACAGAGGGGGGAAGCATTCATGCTGACTCGGGGCCAGCTGCCTCTCACCACCATTGTTTCAGAAGAAGCTCAATGTCAGAGAGAGTCTAAGGGGCCAGTGCTTCTTTTAGGTTCTCCCAAGATGGCATAAACTCTTGCCTCCTGACACTCTACTCAGAGAAGATAGTTCCTTTTTTATAAGAGATCATGTGCAGTACTCACATTGATCCATAGAGAAGATGACTCCTTTCTTGGGTTAACCTTTTGACTGAAATTACTAGACTTATTCATGAGTATATATGGTAGATTAAGTCTAATGTCTAATTCCATGCACAAATGAAAGTAAAACAGTGGGAATATTACTACCCATTCAGGTGTAGTGCCAACAGCAACTACACTGGTTAACAGATCCAAAGTGAAAAATCAAGTAGGTGTTAGGATGGCTGGGGACCATTTCTTGGGGCTGACAGGTCTGTGTCTGAACTTGCTGCCACTTTTTAAAAATCAAATTTTAGCAGATATCTTACATTGATTTAAATTTGTCTTTATTTTATTTTATTTTTTTAAATGATTTTTATTAGGTTTTCTTGATACAGAAAAAAGGGTACAAAAGGAAATAGTAGGGGGAGGGAGTTTGGGTGAGGGGGAAGGGAAAGATGGCAGGGGGTTTGTGGGAAGAAGGGGGAGGGATGGGGGAATGGGGCTAGGTAAAAGTTAAAAAACAGCATGGAAAGAAACATACATTGTGCACAAAAGAAAAGTTTTTGGGAGTTTAGCGACAAATCTGTTCCCATTCAATTCCAACAGTTCTCCCTGTACAAATAACTTCGGAACAGCTATTTCTTCCCATTAAATTCGCTCCTCCTTTGGAGCAAATTGTCAGCATGGTATTCTATCTAAGAGACAGAGAGAAAGAGACACCAAATCAAAGTTTACTTCCCCGAGGTCGACCTTGCCCTCCCCTCTTTCTAAATCATATTCAGGTCTGTCTTCCATATCTTTTTACAGTATTCCTGGAGAGGGGACCAGTCCCACTTAGAGTTCACCCCTTCCTTGCTGTATGTTTTTTCTTTTAACCTTTCTGTTAATAACTCCATCTGGTATACATCGATTACTTTGTTTAGCCACTCTACCCTAGAGGGGGAGTCTTTAGATTTCCAATATTTGGCGAAGGCTAGCTTTGCCGCCGTGGTCAGCAAAATAAATAGCTTCTTTTCTTTTGGGGAGAATTCTGTATCTAATATGCCTAGGAGGAAGCTTTCCGGTTTTAATGTTATGTTTTTCTTGAAGATTTTTTCTATTTCTTTCTGTATTGTCGACCAGTAACTCTTAGCTCTTTGGCATAGCCACCATACATGAAAGAACGTACCATGTACCCCTTTGCAGCTCCAGCAGTTCGGTTTTGTCTTTTTGTACATTTTTGCCAGCTTTGCTGGTGTCATGTACCAGCGGTACAGCAGCTTTAGCCAATTTTCCCTATATTTGTAGGAATATGACACATTTATATTGCGTTTCCATATATACTTCCATGTCTCCATTTTTATTTTAAAACCTACGTTCCTTGACCATTCTCTCATAAAATTTTTCGTATGATGTTTTTTGTTTTCAAGATTTAGTAAGAGCCTATACATTTTTGTCACCAATTTTTCATTCTTTCCCATAAGGACCTGTTCTAATTCTCCCGGTTGTGATTCGAACCCAATTTTTTCGTCTGTTCTGGATTTTTCTCTAATTTGGAAATATGTGAACCAGCCCATTTCTCTACCTTCTTCTTTCAATTGCTGTCTAGTTTTAAGTATGTAACTATTGTCGGTTTTTGTTAATAAATCTTTATAGGTGAACCACTTGTTTTCTCCTAATTCTCGAATTTGGAAGGCCTCATTTGGGGAGATCCACATAGGGGTTTTTCTTTGGAGTTTATTTCTGTATTTGTTCCAGACTTTTAATAATGGCTTTCTTATATAGTGGTCATTAAAATTTCTGTCTGCTCTAACTTTATCATACCACATGTATCCATGGAGGCCGAATTTTAAATCGTATCCTTCCAAGTTTATGATTTTGTCGTCATCCAGTCTACACCAGTCTCTAATCCATACCAAGCAGTTTGCCTCAAAATAAAGTTTAAGATTAGGGAGGCCTAAGCCTCCTCTTTCTTTAGGCTCCTGCAGTATTTTCATTTTCACCCTCGGTTTCTTTCCACTCCATATAAATTTCGAGATATCTCTATTCCAGTTATCGATTATAGAGGATTTGGATATTATCGGGAGAGTTGAAAAGAGGAAGTTAAGCTTGGGTAGGACATTCATCTTTATTGTGGCTATCTTACCGAGGAAGGAGAGATTTAATTTAGACCATCTCTCTAACTCCCTTTTGGTTTCTTTCCATTTTAGTTGGTAGTTGTTTTTAAACAGGTGTGAGTTTCTAGTTGTTAAATAGACTCCCAAGTACTTAGCCTTATCCACTATCTTCATTCCCGACGCTTTCTGTAAATCTTGTTTGCCCTCTTCACTCAAATTTATTGTCATCATTTGGGTTTTTTCCCTATTAATTTTAAAGCCTGCCACTTCTCCGAAGCTTTCGATTTTTTCAATCCATTTTACCAGGGTTTTGTTTGGGTCTTCCACTACTAGGGCTAGATCATCAGCGTATGCCAATACTTTGATCTTTTCGTTTTTTAAATTTAGCCCCTTTAAATTTGTATCCCCTCTGATGTCCGCTAACAATATTTCTAGAATGAAGATAAACAATAATGGGGAGAGTGGGCATCCTTGTCTTACCCCTTTATGGATTTTAATGGCTTCAGTTTTCTTTTGGTTTATTATCACTTTCGCTTGTTGTTCTTTGTATATTGCGCGGATAGCGTTTGTTATCTGATAGCCTACATCTAGTTCTCTCAGCAAGATGTCCAGGAAGTCCCAATTAGTCCTGTCGAACGCCTTTTCGGCGTCGACAAGTACTAATGCAACTTCTTTGTTTATGTTCTTGTTATAATACTCAATAGAGTCTATTATCAATCTTACGTTGGTTTTTAGGTACCTATTTGGCAAGAAACCGTTTTGATCTTTTTTAATCCAGTCGCCCAAGAACTTTTTAAACCTATTTGCCAAAATGCTTGTAAAGATTTTATAATCGCTGTTCAGCAAAGAAATGGGCCTGTAGCTCGATGGGCTGCTTGGATCCTTGCCTGGTTTGCTTATTACTATGATATTTGATTCTTGCCATGAGGTTGGTATTATTCCCCTAGTCATTACGTTATTAAACAGTTCTGCCATTACTTCCCCCACCTGTTCTTTGTATTCCTTGTAATATTCCAATGGGTAGCCATCAGGTCCTGGGGCTTTCCCCTGCTTTCCCTCCTGTATGGCCTTAATGATTTCTTCTTTTGAAATTGCCTCATTTAATAGCTCTCTTTCTCTCTCCGTTATCTTATTTAGTTTTTTATCACCAATGTATTTTTGAATATCCGGAATTTTTATATCGTCTTTTTTATATAACTCCGAGTAGTATGATTCAAAGCCTTTTCTTATCTCGGCCTCCGAGGTATATTCTTTTTGATCTATTACTAGTTTGGGGATTATGTTCTGTTTTCTCTTTTCCTTTAGCTGCCAAGCTAGTAGTCTCCCTGGCCTGTTGGCCGACTCAAAATATTTTTGATTAAGATATTTTAGGGTTTTTTTCTATTTTTTCTAAGTCCATTATCTCTAGCTGTTTATTAAGGAGATCCAGTTTGTTCTTTAGTTCTTTATTTTTTGGGTCTTTTTTTAAATTCCTTTTCCTGTGCTTCGATTTTCCTGTACATGTCCTCAGAGGCCTTTTGGGATTTTTTTTTCCAAATTGATTGTTGTTTTAGAAAGAAGCCCCTCATATACGCTTTGCCCGCGTCCCAGATTATCTCTGTTTTATTATTATTTGTGCAATTAATCTCAAAATATTCTTTTAGTAACTTTTTACTTTCTTCCAAGAGTTTTGGGTCCCTTAAAAGCCTCGTTGGAAGTAGTCTTTATTTTCTTTTAATTACTGTATTTTAATATTAATATGAAGACAATACAGGATTTCCCTCATAGCCAAAGGCTACAGAGGGAGAGGATTTTGCCCCTCTCCCACGGAGAAAGAGGAGGTTCTTGGAACCTCTTGGAGGCAGGGGGCATGGCCTTCCTTTAGGAAGGCCAGCCTCCTGAGAGCTCAGTTGGAGCTCAACACTCGGAGGAGACAGTCGCAGGTCTCCTCCGTCAGGTAAGCTCCTTGGGGGGAGTGGGGCCTGGTCCCTCCCCCCGTTTGTTGGGCTAGCCCTTCGCCTGGGCCTGGGTCCCCGCTTTTGTGAGGTCTGGGCCCGGTGCTGCAGGGCCTGGGCCCGGAGTGGCATGAGGGGGCGGGGGGCCAGTCCTGGGCCCGCCCGCCCCCCGCGGCACCGGACTCTTGCCTCCCCGCGTGGCCTGGTCGGCGGGGAGGGCAGCCTTTTTGGGGCCTGGGTGGCTGGGCCTCGACCGTTTCCCGCTCACCCTCATTGCGGGTTGCGGGAGGCCCAGTACCGCCGGCCCTGAGGAGACCGTGGCTGGGCTCCTTGGGGCTCGCCGCGAGTCCCTGGCGGGCGACGGGGTTTCGGGGCTTGTCGCCCCTGTCGGGAGGCGAGGCGGCGCAGTCGGGGCTGGTCCTCTTCCCGCTTCTCACCATCCGGGGCTGCCGCTCATGGGTGGGGCAAGCCGCGCCGTGTCCGGGCAGGACACGGACACTGCTTCCCCTCAGGGCAGCCGTCCTCATGACTGGGGCCTGTTGGCCGGGTGCTGGCCGGGCAGCTCCTGGGCCCGGCCCCTCCCCCTTTTAATTCTTCCCGGGCAATGTGGGACCTAGGGAGGCGCCATGTTGGCCACATGGCTGCTGCTCTCTCCCCCCCCTCTCTCCTTCGTTTGCAAGCTCGCGAGGGATATTTTGTGCACCAGGAACGTGGCGCAGCTAGCTGGGAGTCAGCTGCATAAGATCTCTACTGACCAGAAGGTCATGAGTTCGAGGCCTGCCCGGGTTGGGGTGAGCTCTCAACCAATTGTGTAGCTCGTTGTCTGTCTATATAGGTTGTATGCTTATGGCATTGAATGTTGCCTGTATATGTGCATTGTGATCCGCCCTGGGCATGTAAATATCTTGTTTCTATTCGATGCTCTCAGCAGACAAAGATTTAGGTAGACTCCTTTAAAGGCCCCCCTTTTGCATTAGATCTCTACTGACCAAAAGGTCATGAGTTCGAGGCCTGCCCAAGTCGAAGTGGCCTCTCAACCTATTGTGTAGCTTGTTGTCAACCCGAAAGACAGTTGCATTTGTCAAGCAGGAAATTTAAGATGCTACTTAGGGGGAGGCTAAATTTACCCAAGGCTAGGCACTGCCTGGCAATTTTATTCGTTTGGCTTGGTTTGTAAATAACAGTAATAATGATTAAAATAAGAATGAAAAAATAAAATAAAATAAAATTAAAAAATAAATAAATAAACAAAAAGGCTTAATGGTTGTCCTATGTTTGACAACATTAGCAATGGCGATTTTGATTCAAACAATGCATTTTTCATTTCACCTTATTTTAATTTGATTGGAAGAGTGAGCTTCCGATCCTTGATATGGCATACTGTTGACCCTTGGCCGACAACATTAGCAATTAAATTGCTAATTTCAAGCAGTGTGGTTATTATTTCGCCGGGGTTATTTGCAAGGTTAAACGTGAGTAAGCTCACAACCCCTTGGTATGGCTTGCTGTTGACCTAATTTTGTCAACATTAGCAATTGAGTTATAATTTCAAGCAATGTATTTATTCTTTTATCGGGTCTTTTATAAAAATAAAATGAAAATAGAAACAGATAAATGGATAACAATCATAATAATTTTTTTTTTAAAAAAAGTTAATTAATTTGAGTGAAATCCCGACCCTTGCTATAGCTTTGTTGACCTATGCCCGTCAACACTAGCAATCGAGTTACTTTTCACCTGGGTCATTTTAAATTTCAATTTGAGGAAGTGACCTCCTGACCCTTGGCATGGCTTACCGTTTACCTATCTGGTCAACAGTAGCATTTGAGTTAGAATTGCAAGCAATATATTTATTCTTTCACCGGGTCATGTTTAAATTTCAACGTGAGTAAGAGCCCGACCCTTGGTATAGCTTTGTTGACCTATGCCCATCAACACTAGCAATTGAGTTACTGTTTCACCTAGGTCATTTTAAATTCCAACTGGGCAAGGGAGCTCCTGACCCTTGGTATGGCTTACTGTTGACTTATATTGTCAACATTGGCAATTGAGTTACAATTTCAAGTGATGTATTTAATTTCCCTGGGTTAATTTTAAATTTCAACTTGAGTGAG
The DNA here is from genome assembly GCA_030556195.1 of Anolis apletophallus. NCBI lineage: Eukaryota > Metazoa > Chordata > Lepidosauria > Squamata > Anolidae > Anolis > Anolis apletophallus. The sequence goes on from JARBWK010000002.1 coordinate 151,635,577, forward strand.
CTCCCGACCCTTGGCATAACCTACGGTTGGCCTATGTCTGTTGACACTAGTATTTGAGTTACTGTCTCACCTGGGGTATTTTAAATTTCAAACTTGAGGAGTGAGCTCCTGACCACTGGTACGGCTCACTATCTATCGTTACGGCTCACTATCGTTAGTTAATGTTAGCAATATAGTTACTGATTTTAAACCATGTAATTGTTCCTTTACCATTAATTTGAGGAAGCCCCTGACCATTGGTGTAGATTACCATTGACCTGCACGGGTCTGGTAGCATTGGTAATTGGGTTATTGATTTTAAGCAATATATTTGTCCTTTTACCTGGGTCCTTTTGAAGTGTAACTTGAATTTCGAATTTCAACTTTATGTACGAGCTCTTGACCCTTGGTATGGCTTAATGGTGACCTATGTTGTCAACCTTACTAGTGAGTTAACAATTTTAACCAAGATATTGGTCATTTACCTGGGTCATTTTCAATTTGACATAAAAGAGAGCTTATAAAGATTTTGGTATAGCTTACTGCGGACCTATGCTTGGCTGCATTGGCTATTGTGTTATTAGTTTCAACCAACGTATTTCTTAATTTAACGGAGTTAAAATACAGTTGTCTCCAAGGGAGACAGGCTCTCTCAGCCCTTATTTATGGCGGGAGAGTTAAACGCTTAACCTTTTCTTAAGAAGACCTTACCGCCAGGCCTACGTGGGCACACTTTCTCAACCTTATAAACGGCGGGAGGATATAAAAGCGGGTTTCCTTTTATGCAAAAAGGACCAGTTATTGAAGTCACACCCTCTCAGCCTTATGAACGGCTGCCGGGTTCGAAAGCGCTTTTTCTTTTAAACCAAAAAGATCGGTTATGAAAGTGACACCCGGTCAGCATTATAAATGCCTAGAGAGTTTGAAAGCGGTTTTTTCCTTAAAAGACAAAAAGAATAATAGTCATTTGAGTCACATCCTCTCAGCCTTAGAAACAGCCGAAGGTTTCGAAAGGGGCTTTTCTTAAAATGCAGGAAGATTAGTCATATCAGTTTCACCCTCTTGGCCTTATTAAAGGTTGGGGAGTTTTATAAAGTGTGTTTTCATTGAAACATAAGAAGATTGGTTGTTTGAGTTCATTCCCTCAGCTTTATACAGGCCTTGGGAGTTTGAAAAGCGCATTCTCTTTTAAAACAGAAGATTAGTTGTTTGAGTCACACCCTTTCAATATTGTAAAGGGCTGGGGAGCGTAAAAAGCGTGTTTTTCTGTAAAGGCTTACAAGATTAGTCATTTGAGGTACACCCTCTCAGCCTATAATGGGCTTGGGAGTTTGAGAAGCGCTTTCTAAAATTATAAGACGATTAGTTGTTGATTTACACCCTCTCGGCCTTCTAAAAGGCTCAGGAGTTTGGGAAGCCCGTTTTTTCTTTAAACATAACAAGATTAGTTGTTAGGTCACACCCTCTCAGCCGTATAAAGGGCTGGAGAGTTAGAAAAGCGTGTTTTCTTAAAATATAAAAAGATTAGTTAGTGGAGTTTCACCTTCTCAGCCTCATAACAGCTAGGGAATTTATAAAACGCGTTTTCTTTAAAAATATAAGGCGATTGATAGTTTGAGTTACACCCTCTTAGCCTAAAAACGGCTGCGGAGTTTAAAAGAGCCCCCCTTTTTCCCCTTAAAACATAAAAGATTAATTGTTAGAGTCATACCCCCCTTAGCCCTAAAAGATGGCGGGGGAGGTTATATATAAATAAATAAATAAATAATAATAAAATTATATATATATATATATATATAAAGGGATTTTCTTAAAGACAGACAATGATTAATCATCAGAGTCACGCCTTCTCAGCCTTTTAAATGGCGGGAGAATTTGAGAAGCACATTCCTTTAAAAAACAAAAAAACAAGGGATTAGTCGTTTGAGCATAACATCTCAGCCTCAACAAGGGCTGGAGAGTTTGCAAGTGCGGTCTTCTGTGAAACAGAAGAAGATTAGTCATTTGAGTACACCCTCTCAGCCTTACCCGGCGGGAGAGTTCAAATGGCGCGTTTTTTGTGAAAAACAGATGAAGGTTGGCTGTTGGGTTGCATCCACTCAGCCTTATAAATGGCTGGAGGGTTTGAATGCACCTTTCTTTACATTATAAGTTTAGCAGTGAGTTACATCCTCTCAGCCGTATGAATGGCTGGAGAGTTAGAGAAGCGCGTTTTCTTTACAACATAAAAAGATTTGTTTTTAAGTGACACCCTCTCAGCCTTACATAAGACTGGAGAGTTTGAAAACCGTGTTTCCCTTAAAGTTAAAGAAGTTTAATCATTTGAGTTACACCCTCTCAGCATTACTGGGCTGGAGAGTTTGAAAAGCGCGGTTTTTTCTAGAAGAAGGTTAGCAGTTTGAGCTACACCCTCACAGATTTATAAACGGCTGGGGGGTTTGAAAGTGCTTTTTCTTTTAAACAGAAGAAGATTAGGCGTTAGAGTTACACCCTCTCAGCCTTAGAAATGGCTGTGGAGTTCGAAAGCGAGTTTTCTTTGAAATGTAAGAGGAATATTATTTTGAACATTCCATTTCAGCCTTATAATAGGCTGGAAGTTTGAAAAAATTTATTTCAGCCGTTGGCAGATGTGTCCAATACATACAATGGATGCTCATACAGTTAGTACTAGCTATTGGGGGGTCGGTCCCATGTGGCTGACACTCAGGTAACCACCTTCGCTGTTTTACAGTAATGGCCACTTGGCAGAAAGGGGAGCTCAAGGGAGTCCCGATTGCCAGTGCTGACTCTGGCCCCTATTGGGGCTACCCAGTTTCAGGAATGGGCAGGCAGTGCCCGAGGTCACAATCCGTGAGTCGGCCATCGACCCACAGCCCAGTTGAGTGGGAAGTGTGAGGATGGCTTAAAAAGGACCATGTGGGTGAATTGGGCCTGTCTGATGGTAGTGATCAGCCGCAAGGGGTCCTACATTTCATTTTGGCCAACATTTTGGGCCTGGACTCCATTACCTTTTGGAATGGAGTGGTAGACGTGGTCTGCAGCAAACTTGCATTCACGGTCCTTACCCCCTGTTGGTTTGAGGCTCTAAGCCGATGCTGGCGGAGTTCTATCCACTATATACCAGCAAAAATACAGTTCCTGCCTACTTACACACTAATAACTCAAGAATCAGGAAAGGATAAATTTCATATATGTATATTGTAACTTTCAGATAAGTATATCATTCAACTGTCTAAAGGCGCATGGAAACAGAGTATCAGTACAATAAACAATCAAACATGTGAGTAATGCGGATTTGATTGTTTATTGTACTGATACTCTGTTTCCATGCGCCTTTAGACGAACCATATGATTTTTACATTGTTGAATGATATACTTATCTGAAAGTTACAATATACATATATGAAATTTATCCTTTCCTGATTCTTGAGTTATTGGAGTTCTATCCACATCTAGGGGGAACGGCTTTGGCTTGCGGACGGGCAAAGCGTCTTACAGGCCCGAGCAAATTCGTACTGTTTGGCTGGCATGGCCTACATCACATCGTCCGGTCCGCCAATATGCCATCTCGTTGGTGGTACGGCGTGTGGAGATGTGCGAGTCCTCATAAAGTGGGGATCAAGGATGGGGCCATGCGTTCAACAGTACGAGGGGTAGCACGCTACCTCCTTTATCAATGGGCTCGCGACAATGCTTTGTTGCTGAGCGGTTGGATCGTGATATCGGAATTGGGCAACGTTCCGTTCATCTAACATAGGATAGAGGGTGTTAGGAGTCTCGGTGGGCGATGGGGACTAGGTGGACACCTGTCCCCAATCTGTGGCGGAAAATAGCTAGGGAAAGCCCATAGTCGGTGTGCACCTAAGGCACCTCCTTCAGGGGTGAGGGCCATTAAGTTAACATTCACCTCAAAGTTCAAGTTGAGGGGTTAACAAAGTGTAATGGCACTGGAATGAAAGAGGCTGATCTCAAGATCTCGAGGACAGACCTCTCATTCATTTCCCTAAAAGGGGTTGCCCTGGTTGGATAATCAGGGAATCCAGGTGTTTCGCCCGAATTTGATATCGTTTAGGGGGCATGATACCCCGGCTAGAATACACCTTGATTCCTGACACCTTCTGAGTTAGACTTAAGGAAATTTAAATAGGTAACTTTAAATAAAAGTTGCTCAATTTGAACCCAATACTTTGTGTGTCGTCTCTTTTGTTCAGGGGGTTGGAGGGCAACAGGATTTCCCTCGTAGCCAAAGGCTACAGAGGGAGAGGATTTTGCCCCCCTCCCACGGAGAAAGAGGAGGTTCTTGGAACCTCTTGGAGGCAGTTGGAGCTCAACACCCGGAGGAGACAGTCGACCCACCACTCCCGCCCTTTAGCAGTAAAGATTTTTGATCGCTCTTTAACTAAGAGGATCGGGTGAGGAATTTTCTCCCCTGCCACCTTAACTGTGGAGGGGAGTTTTTTGCCTACCCCTTTGCGGTGTAGGGGCTAGTAAGGGGAGCGGTATGTATTAAATAGACTTAGCGGAAAATAGCTAGGGAAAGCCCATAGTCGGTGTGCACCTAAGGCACCTCCTTCAGGGGTGAGGGCCATTAAGTTAACATTCACCTCAAAGTTCAAGTTGAGGGGTTAACAAAGTGTAATGGCCCTGGAATGAAAGAGGCTGATCTCAAGATCTCGAGGACAGACCTCTCATTCATTTCCTTAAAAGGGGTTGCCCTGGTTGGATAATCAGGGAATCCAGGTGTTTCGCCCGAATTTGATATCGTTAGCCGAGGGGGCATGATACCCCGGCTAGAATACACCTTGATTCCTGACACCTTCTGAGTTAGACTTAAGGAAATTTAAATAGGTAACTTTAAATAAAAGTTGCTCAATTTGAACCCAATACTTTGTGTGTCGTCTCTTTTGTTCAGGGGGTTGGAGGGCAAAAGAGCTTATGGTATAGTACAGACATGAACAAACTTCAGCCCGGCCTCCAGGCGTTTTGGATTTCAACTCCCACATTCCTAACAGCTTAGGCATTGTGGGAGTTGAAGTCCAAAATATCTGGAGGCCCAAAATTTGCCCATGCCTGGTATAGTTTGAGGTATGGCATGAATAGTTAGGCCACTTTTAATAGCAACTGTCAGGCTACTAGAAACTGTAAAGCATCTACCAATCTACCGGAGAGTCTATTGTATTAATTTATATAATGAACATTTATTATTTCATTTTAAAAGCTTGTAGGCCACTTTCCATGCATTTTTCGAGAGAGAAAGCTAAACCCAGTAAAACTACAACTCCCATATTTTCATAGCATTGAGCCATGATAGTTGAAGTGGTGTCAAACTGCATTCATTCTATAGTCTAGATGCCTCCTTAATTTTCAATTTGACCAAGCCCTTCCCAAAACTGAATCTAGCTGTGACTAATAAAAGAAAATGGGGAAAACAATGCTGCCAGTAGGAGAAGGCAGATGTGACTAGTTGTACAAAGAGGTTTCAGAGGGAAAAATCCATTCCATACAACAACTAGCTTATATGTGAGAGTTGAAACAGGACGGTATTTGGCTCAGTTGTACCAATAATCCTGTGTTGCTGTATTGATGTATTTATATCTTTGTCAAGAGTAGCCTCTCAAATTTTTAAAAAGCATGTTATTTCAGAGGGTAGTTGAAGCCTCCATATTTCTTTAGTCCCTGAAGATCAGACATCAAGACTTTTACTTTTATATACAAAAGCCAGGATCCAAAGAGTTGCTTCAGGCAGGTCTACTGGGACTTTTGACTTTTCCCCCCTTTGTCCAGCAGGTCTTAATGCCATTTTACAAATTGGCACTTGGGTGAAACTTTTCAAACCTGAATGAAAATTTATTGCAGTGGTGGGAGAGGGTATGTTCAGTTACTACAGAGAAGCAAAATACTTTTAGGGATAATATTTTTAATAACCACCAACAAGAACAAGAACATTTCTAGGATATTATTGTTTTAAAAAGAAAGGTTCAATTTCTCAAATTTTAACTAGAAACAAATAAAACACAGACAGATAGACACATACACACACACGCGCTGGCTGGCTGGCTGGCAGGCATTTAGTTAGAAATATATGCTTGTATAAGTGATTTCTCAATAAATATTACATTTATGCACTGTGAAATCCAAGTTGTGGTTGTCCATTGTATAGTGTACAGTGCAGTTGTTCATCACATGCATGCACAATGGTACCTAGTCACTGACATGTGCTGGATACATGAGGTTGCATAGTGCTTATTGATATATATCTTGCACTGAAGAAATAGTGAATGATAACCTATAACAATATTTTTTTTGTTGATGCATTGCTGCTGGTTTTTGTTAAGTACCTTCAAGTCACGCCCAGTGTACAGCAATCCCATCCTAGGATCTTCTTGGCAAGAGTGATTGAAAGGAAGTTTGCCACAGCCTTCCTCCTAGGATGAGAGAGTCTGACTTGCCTGATGAGTCTCCATGGCTTACTCAGGTCTTGTAAGAAGGCCTGTTTTTACAACCCCGTTTCTTTATGAGCTCTCCCTCACAAATAATCTGCTCCTCTTTGATCTCACCCTGAGTTTTAGCATTTTATCTTGCACATGCATTGACAATGTTCATTGTCATTGTGATTGTGGATATTTTTATTTCTATATTGCTTATTGTATTCATATGTTTTCTGTATTTCACTGTGTTGTTGTTTGTGTCTTTGGTTTTTATTTCATTGTATGTTGTTGTTTGGGCTTGGCCTCATGTAAGCCGCCCCGAGTCCCTGTTGGGGGAGATGGTGGCAAGGTATAAATAAAGTTTATTATTATTATTATTATTATTATTATTATTTCAGAGTCTGAATCCAGAACTCAAACCACTACCCCATGTTGTTTCTGGGTGCCTCCAGACAGCACAAAAATGCAGGTTTTAAATGGGGATGTAAATAGGATACGATGGTAAAGTCAAAAAGCCACACCACCCAATGGTAAGTGTGGGATTCATAAGCATTCACATTGAGTACGAAGAATCCACGATATATAATAGAATGCAGCAAAGTAAATCCACACTAAAAGTCGATAGTCCAAGATAAACAATGAGGTCCAAGATAAGTGAGTCCGCACAGCAAGTAAAGTCCAAAGTTCCACCACAAAGAGGGCTGCGTAGGCAGGCGGCGGGCTGATGGGATCCGAAGCGAACCTGATGGACGTGGAGGGAAAGGGTGGATCCCTCCCGCAAGTGGAGGCTCGAAAGTTCAAGCCGACGGCACGCTGTTGCCGTTATACTTGGTTGCAAAGCCGTTTCACCATTGCTGGCTTTCTCAGGGCATGAATTAGCATTAGAAGGGTGTCCAATACATCAGGGTAATCCGGAGCAATCACATAACCCTTCCCAAGTAGAAAGGGTGACCCAAAGGTGTATACCAGCTACATGTTGAGCTTTGAAACTATTGGTGCATCTACACCAGGCATGGGCAAACTTTGACCCTCCAGGTGTTTTGGACTTCAACTCCCACAATTCCTAACAGTCAGTAAGCTGGCTGGGATTTCTGAGTGTTGAAGTCCAAAACATCTGGAGGGCCAAAGTTTGCCCATGCCTGATCTACACTGTAGAACTTATCCAGTTTTTTAAAAATTGCTATGGTCTAATGCTATGAAATCTTCAGCACTGTAGTTTCACAGAGTCTGTAGCCTTCTCTGCCCAAGAGTGCTGGTGCCTCACTAAACTACATCCCCCAGGATTCCATAGCATTGAGCTGTGGCCGTTAAAATGCTGCCAAACAGCATCAGTGTAACAGTGTGGATGGACCCTATGACTAACAAATCGCTTTTTGAAGTAACTCAAGCTCTGTAAATGGACAACTAGTCAATTCAGTTCTTAATACTATCCCATAATATTCCATGCCTGAAAACAAACTTCATAGGAAGCAGTATCTTTGAAACCATTGTTTTGCTTTTTACTCTTACTTCCAGTCCATGAACCATTTGGTGTCTTACATTAAACATGTCACAGGTACTTCTTTTTATGTGAATGGCTTGACATGACTTTACATGATTCCTTTTTGGTTTAATTTATCACATGTCCTGGCACCATTTATCACTAAATGCAGAATGGTGAAGAAATGACTCTATTAAAACTGAATAGCTACTAAATTAAAAAGCTGTTAAATGAGTTGGCGTGCAGACCACCGTTAACAATGTGTAGGAAGTGTGTTTGGCTTGAATAAATTGCTTTCATGGGAATAATCTAAAGAGCCCACCTTTGGAGAAGCATGTTCAAGCATTCACATCTTGATTCCCCAAGTACATGAATGTTTTCTATTACTAATATCTTAAAATTAGCCTTGTGGAGAAGGCAGAAAAATGCCTGGTTCTTGTCAATTGTTCCAATCTCAAAACACAATTCGTTCTGTATAAAGTGACAGGTTGTTGGTGTTTTTTAAAACTTGTTTTATTTTAAGATGTATAATGTAAACTACCAGAATCCAATTAATACAGTCTAGTTTTTTTGCCTATAATCTATTTGTGAATACATTTTTTACAATATTTTAAACTGTTCTTCCATGCCAACTTGTAAATAATAAATACCAGTATGTTGTCTCTACTTCAGGAAAGTCAAAATACAACAGACCTGCAAAAAGTAAACAGCCAGCTTGCTAATGAGTTCAGATTCATTTTCATCTTATTGATTGCTGTGTGCTTGGTAGGTAATGGAAAAGATCCAATATGCAGCTGATATTGCCACTGACATGGCATAACAATTGCAAACCTGAAAGTGTATTTTCACTAATAAGGTGAAACTCTGGGGAACTCCGGTGGGTTCCAGTGCATGCACCTCACAGTTTATATGGGTTTGAAATACCAGGGTGCCAAAGAAAGGATGCAATCTTTTGATATATTCTCTCTCTCTCTCTCTCTCTCTCTCTCTCTCTCTCTCTCTCTCTCTCTCTTTAATTCTTCAAAAGTGGCAATTATCGGTGTTCTTCCTCACGGTAAAACACTGTAGTTAGGAACAACAAAAAAACACGTTAATGATATTCTATTCTTGTTGTTTGGAAATAATACTGTTCAATAGGAGGGAAACTTTACTTACTCTTATTAACTTATGGTAGGTTCACTTTATTATTTGGTACAGGTTTCTGCTCTTCATTAGTCTCCTTCAAGTAATCTCTTGGGGCCCATCCAAAGAGAACCTTTATTCTAGGCACTTCTACAGCAAACAGGAGGGTGGCCAGATACCGTTTCCTGTAAATGCAAAAGCAATCACTACAAAAGGCAAAAAAGTGAGATTTCCAGGTGCAGATATATCATGGTTTTGAGCCGAATATGCAGATCTTCTCATGTCTGTATGTCCCTGCAATCGGAAATCACAGGATTTTTTAAAATCTAGGTTTGTTCCTGGGGTTTAGATGTTTGTTCCTGATTGGTCAGTCCCTACAAAGAAGGTGACAGTTGAGTAGAATGTGAAAACTTTGTTTGTGTGCCAGAAACTTCATGAAACATGTAGAGATTTTCTCTGTGCAGGACAAAGTTGTGCCCCCTAGTCAGGCATGTAGCCAGGGGGAGGGGGCTTGGGGGCTTCACCCCCCCCCCCTGAAAATTCTCAGGGTGGTCTGCGATAAGGCCTTACTGGAACATTATCTAAACTGTTATGTGTATTTATATCATGATCTGATCACCATGCTCAATATATCCCATATGCATGGGGGTATTGGGATAACAGTACAAAAGGTTTGCTAGGGTAGACCCTCTCCCACACAGATTCAAGCCCCCCCCCCCCCCAAATCAAACTCAGCCCCTTCCCCGCGAATCAAAATCCTGGCTATGGCCCTGCCCCTAGTCAATGTTGAACATATTTTCAGAAAAAGTGCAATCAGGAAGAGACATATATAACACAGGAACAACACTCTGTCTGCACAGATGGCCCTGCAGCTTATATAACCCAGGAACGAAACGTATACAATGATTTGCACCTTCACATGTTTGCAGCTTAAGTTTTTTTAAAAACAGCTAAAAGTTCCAGCAGAAGTCTTGTGGCGACTATCTTGGAAGACTCTAAATCTCACAACATGGCATCAAGTCTGGACAATGGAGGCAGAAATCTTGTGACCAACAGGTCTGTATGAAGTCCCAGGATTTTTTTTAACCCCTGCTTAAAACCTGTGAAGTGCCCTTGGAAGTGCCCTTGTTAGACATTTCTGATCCATAAAGGGGGCAACTTTATCGTGTAACTAGCATATACCACACGTTCTCTGGAGAAGCACAGAGAGGGTGATTGCCCGAGATCCTACACTGAGGAAAGGGGGTCTAACTTTACACACACAGGGTTGCATGGCAATTGCACATTTATTTGCCTGTGAATTACAACCATGAACAGTAGGATGAACAACGATGTGTATCTGTGTTTGCAGTGCTCCCCTATTGAACATATCTAACAACTTCCATGGGAGAAGATATCAAGGTACCTGAGAAACCTAAGAGTTTTATCTAAATGTGTAGCTTTTTTTAAAAAAAAACCCTCAATGAATCTTCTGTTGAAAGGTTATACTGCTTTCAGTACTGTCAGAGGAAAGAGATTTTCCACATCTAAGGAGATTTCACCTCACCGAGAACACAGGCGCACAAGACAACACTTACAGTTTGATGTCAATTGACTTTTTTTAACCTAGTGTACTACCCAAATTTAATCTAAAGCTCAGTCAATACAAAGACTATCATATTCCACAGGGCCTCTGCCGTAAGTCAAGTCAGTGGCCTGTGTGCTTCAAAAGGGACATTTGGCAGTTGCCCGAGTCTCAGCCATGTCTCTAGTTGGTGAGGGATGGACAGAAAACTCTGAACCTAGATTCCCAGGGGTGGCATTGCCATGCCCCTCCAGCTGCTATTGGATTTCATCTCCCAGAAGGACATAAGACAGCATAGAAAGGATAAGAGATGCTGCAAATTGCAGTTCAACAAGATCTGAGGAGTCACAATGATTCCCACTCCTGCTGTAAACTAACACTTTAGTACCTTTTCTTTTCATTGGGCCTATTTCTACATCTTGCAGCTACATATATAATGGTCAACAGACCAACCAACTTTTTAAAAGCAATTTGTACCATCATGATTAGAGCGTCTAGATCTAATCAAGTGTTGAGTTTAAAAAAAACTAATATTTTTGTTAAAATTAAGTTAACTAAGATGCTCTTTTATGTTCAAAAACTTCCAGCTCAATTGATAAAATAACTAATAATAATTAGTTAGGCCCTGTCACCTATTACTCTTGATGGAGAACTAGAAAGCTTATGCTGCCATTGCCCTATTTTCGTAACAGTTTAGTGCTCTCCCAAAGAAATATTCCCCTACCCTGCATTTTCTTCTGGCTTAGAGGTCATACAGTTACACACACACACAGAGAGAGAGAGAGAGAGAGAGAGAGAGAGAGAGAGAGAGAGAGAGAGAGGAGTATCCTCCCAGTAGTGATTGTTATTTCTAATAGTCCTTTTTAAGGCCCACATCCCCAATTACTAGGGTAACATTTGTCTACATTGCAAATTAAGAAGAGATATTGCTGACTATTTCTGGTGAAAATATTTCACATGGGCTTTGATGCAAAGTGACTTAAATATTAAGCAGGTTTGAAAATATTATGGATATTATAAGTGCAGAAATAACATTAGCCATGTGCCCAACAGCAGGAGCCTAAGGAAAGTGGAGTGCTGTGTAAAGCCACTCCAAGTTCTGAATCTTGATGTTAGTCCCAACTAAGGTTGATTCATTGAATTATTAAGGTTTTTCTATTGTTGACTAACCATTTAACAATTGCTTAAAGGTATCTAATCTATCTAGGAATAACTAACAGGATTCGGGCCCAAGTCAGGATTTCAAATGATTACATGCAGGCTTGCTAAAAGTAAATTTGGTGAGAGCTTGAGGTCTTTATGTTAGGATAGCCATGTGAGATATATTACAGAAGACAGTCCTCTATCTGAAGGTATATATAACTATTTTTATTTTTAAAAATGATTTTAATTTGATTGGTTTTTTAAAAATCTGTTTTATGAAAGCATTCTGGAGTACTTTGGCAAATAGGTGTGCTATAAGTTGTGAAGCAAATAAACTAAATATTATTTTGATCTGAAATCATTTGGCTGAATGGACGATATGCTATTTATGCTTTTAACTTCCAGCATGTTTCTGTGGATGAGTAGGAGGGCTGATTAAATAGTAAACCTAAGGTGGATTTTCAGTTTTCAATTCAATCATGCATGATTTAACTAGCTTAATTTCCATGTTGAAACATGTCTCTGGCTCCTGTCACTTTGAATTATAAATATGTCATGGTGCAGACCATTAAAAACACAGTAAATATTACTTTTTGAGTGACATGCTAAATGCTTTACTATGCATCCTATCAGTTCCGAAATGTAACAACGCGTTTTCATAAGCCGCTGATTATTGATAACAACGTGCCATCAAAACACATCCCGTGATGTCTTTCATTCTTGATTCAATTAAACTAACATTCCATTACACCAAACTTCCCCAATGGAGGAACTTCCAGATATTTTGGTTTATAACTGCTATCAACCCAAGCTAGTATCATCATCATCAACAACAACAACAACAACAACTACAACAACACATTTATTTTCCATCTCTCCATGGTGCTCAATGCAGGATACATCATTAAAACAAGAGATAAAACACTATTAAAAGACATACAACAAAATACACAGTTAAAATACAAGTTTAAATCCATTGATAAAGTGCAGATTAAAATTCCCAACTTAGAATTGACTGGGTAGGCCTGCCGGAAGAGATGAGTCTTGTGTCTTGAATTCCAACAGTTGTTCTAGCTATTGGATCTTTTCCGACAGGTCATTCCACTGTCTTGGGGCAGCTGATGAAAAGCTCCTCAGGGTGATGGTTGTTAGTCGGGTTTGGGCAAGCTGGAGTAGATGCCAGTGAAAGGACCTCAGTTTTCGAAGGCAGATTGTATGAGAGAAGGTTATCCTGAAAGTAACCTGGATCCAAACCACATACGGCTTTAAAGGTCAAAACCAACACTTTGTACTTTGCCCAGAAACTAATTGCCAACCAGTGGAGTGACTTTAGAATAGGTGTAATATGATCATTCCTGAGTGTTCCTGTAACCAATCAGTCTGCTATGTTTTGATCTAATTGCAGTTTCAAAACTTGGTACAGAGGTAGCCTAATGTAAAGCACATTGCAAAAGCCCAATCTTGAGGTTCCCAGCATGTGAACTACTATCCAAATCTACGAAGGGGTGCAGTTGGTGGATCAGCCAAAGCTGGTAGTAAGCAATTCTGATCAGTAAATCTACCTTGGTTGACATTTGGAGAGATGGGTCCAGGAGCACTCCCAAGCTGTGAACACAGTCTTTCAGGAGAAGTGTAACCCCACTCAGAACTGGTTGACACATCTCCATTTCTAGGTTAGGATCCTTAATGACAAGTGCTCCTGTTTTGTCTTGATTCAGTTTCTATTTGTTTGTCCTTATCTAGCCCATTTCCTTCTCCAGGCATTCATTAAGAGAAGGCATGCTATCCCTAGCTAGAGCTGTTTCAGAAGGCATGGGGAAATAAATTTAGGAGTCATCAGTGTACTGATAGCATCCCATCCCATGCCTCTAGATCAGTGGTTCTCAACCTGTGGGCCCCCAGGTGTTTTGGCCTACAACTCTAAGAAATCCCAGCCAGTTTACCAGCTCTAAGGATTTCAGGGAGTTGAAGACCAAAACATCTGGGGATCCACAGGTTGAGAACCACTGCTCTAGGTGGTCTTTCCTAACGGTTTTAATGTAAATGTTAAAAAGCATTGTGAGATGTCATATAACAGCTCCTTTTTTGAGGAGCTGCTATCTCCAAGTTGTTTTCACTTCATAACAGAAAAATGCTGTTTTATCTTTTCTTCTTCATTTGTTGTATAAATTGAAAAACTTTAATAATAAAAAAAGAAATATGGGTTTCCTGTCTCTCATAAAAAAAAATAACTTTTTAGAATGTGGGTTGTTGTAAGTTTTTCAGGCTGTATGGCCATGTTCCAGAAGCATTCTCTCCTGATGTTTCACCTGCATCTATGGCAGGCATCCTCAGAGATTAAGAGATCAGACGTCAGGAGAGACTACTTCTGGAACACGGCCATACAATCCGAAAAATGTACAGCAACCCAGTGATTCCACGAAAGCCTTCGACAATACATTTCTAGGATGTTTCTAAGTGGTCATAGTTTTGAAATGGTTAATATTCTATACATTTAATATTACTAATTATCTCATGTTTTGATGGACTAGATATAGCTTGGGGGAAAATACTATGGAACAGACAACTGCATAACAAGGTTAAATGCCTTCTTGTCTTCAGTACCAATTACCTTTAAGGGGGAAAAAGCTGTTTCCACATGTGACAGCTAATTTACTAATGAGCATATGCACCCAATTTATAATAAAGCAATATTGACCAAAACTAATTGTGCATTGGTACTCATTGAAATTATTTTATTGTTCAGGTCTTCTATTAAATAAATTGGAAAGGATTAATTTTGCAAGATGGGATTGTCACAGATTGCTGCATAAACTAGATGCATGTCAGCACTAAATTTAATTATTGATCACAATGCAATTGTGCTGACTTTTCCAATCCCAAACAGCTTCCAATAAGTATCAGCAGATTCCAAATATAGAGAAAGAAAGATCAAATGAAAATATGTAAATGCCGATGACCACATTTTATTAAATAAATATTTCATCAGTACAAGATAAAAAATTAATTATAGCATCTACTTCCAACCACCTGTTCATTCATACAATAAAATAGGCACATATTTTCTGTTGTTCACATCAGTAAATATGGATGGAATGGTTATTTCATGCATTTCTCATAGGACAGCTCATACTGATTAAGTAATGTGTGTGTTCAAAAAACAGTATTTAGAAATGGCAAGCCATATAGGACAAGTTATTTTCTTCTAAGCCATCAGAAAGCCATCAGAAAGTGAATGACACACAACCTGACCTACATTATAGATCCGTGTTTCCCAACCTTTTTTGAGCCGCAGCACACTTTTTTACATTTACAAAATCCTGGGGCACACCACCAACCAAAATGACACAAAATGACACTCTAACACAGTAATACATATAGTTAATATGTTTTTAAATGTATTTATACACTCAGTGTGAAACCTGGGCCTGTTTCATTGAACAGAACATAGATATCCTGGCAAGAATGGCAGAAAGACACAAACTTCCCACAGAACTCCCATAACCAAGAGAAAATGCTATAAGAGTTTGGTGGGCATTGACCTTTAGTTTTGGAGTTGTAGTTCACCTATATCCAGAGAGCACTGTGGACTCAAACAATGTTGGATCAGGACCAAACTTGGCATGAATACTCAATATGTCCAAATATGAACACAGATGGAGTTCAGGGGAAATAGACCTTGATATTTGGGAGTTGTAGTTACTGGGATTTATAGTTCCCCTACAATCAAAGAGCATTCTGAACCCCACCAATGATAGAACTGGGCCAAACTTCCCACACAGAACCCATAGGAGGCAAGAGGAGGTCTCTACTTGGGGAAAGGGAGGCGGGTCTTCCCAATGATTGGAGAAGGAGAGACCAAGTAGACAACGGGTGGGGAGAGGTATCTTTACTAGAAATTTGCTAGGTCCTCCAATGCCATTCTGTGGAACTGGCATGCCAGGAATGAACTCTGGGATTTGAGACAACAGAAGGAAGGACAGACAGATGGAAGGAAGGAGTGCTTGTGAAAATGTCGAAACAAGATGGCAAATGTTTACATTTTCTTGTGTTCAGAGCACAAAAAAGATAACTTTATTTGGCTGGACTAAAATTTCCATTATCATTTAAAGCATTGTTTTCAAAGACAATATACTCAACACTGGGAATATATTTTCTGGTTCAGTACAGAGCTTTGAAATTTTAATTTCCAATCCAGGGAAAGAATAATTTCCAACCTGCTCTGTGTGTGTGTGTGCTTTGCTTATGCAATGGTATGCTCCAAACTGTTGTAGGTAACACTTAACATCACTGGGGCCCAGTTCTGGACCTGAAATCACAAGGCCGGGAAAGCATGTGATCTGATCACTCGATTCCTCATGTTTGTAATTAGCTAATAATTTGTCAGCCATTTTGTGTGTTAGAGAATATTGCTATTCTCTAATCCGTTTTATGTTTTCCCTCCCTTGTAGTATTGCTCCCTTTGCCCTAGGCATTTTCATGCTTCCTTAAGCCCCCTTTTATTTAATTTGTGTAGTGAGACATACTAAAATGGATATACATTTAGGCAATTGTTTCTTTTTTCTTTTACATAATGCTCTGAAAAGTTCCACAGGGTGATGCTATGATGTTGATGATGTGGTGCTTTCGCTTGGGCATCTGATTGACAGGTACACCATTATTTCCACAATCTGGACTGATTGCTACACAGAGTAAATGCTAATTTCTTCCCGTTCAGTTGTATGTGTGCGTCTTTCTCTCCCTAACACATTATTCATTATTTTTTCCCACCAGTGTAGAAATGACCTGTTTGATGCATTCCTCACTCTGTGCTCCTTTGCCAGGAGAAACCAGGATGGAATTGAAACACCTGGACAACTAGTCTCTGATGAGGCATGTGGTATGATAGCTGTGTTGGTAAATACCCACCAGTACACACTATGGTACATGACTCATTAGAAGCCAATAAATGAGTCATCTAATTTAGTCTAATTGAGCTGTACCTAGAGATACTGTATGCATATGCAGATCACTCTCTTTTTATCAGGAGTGCTTTGCATGCACAAAAGCTAACCCACAGTATAAACCTGCTCTATATTCAGTTTTAATTTAATCACAACTTGGTATATATGCTCAGGAGACAGAAGATTTCCTCCCCTAATATAATTGGATACTAGTACCCGAACATTTCAAGGAGTGAATAGTAAGAAACTTTTGATGTCATTGCATATTATATTGGGATTAGCAATCAAAAGGGCCGCTTATTCGATGGAAGCTGTTTAAGGAGTTTGTTTCCAACAGAAACACTATCATGGGACACACAAAAAGTAATTCAGGGAAAGGTTTGATATATGAGAAAGACAAAAAATGCTTCCATTGAACAAAGTAGGGCTTACAAGAGAAAAAAATTACCAAGTTATCAGCCATTGTAAGTTTTAAATGGGGGTGGTGGTTGTTATATGGTTGGCACTCAACTATGCTGCCAAAATCTGAAGAACCTGCTACATGTCAAAATAACACAGACCAAAGTGTTTGCTATAAGACAAATTCTGAAATTAATAATCAGTACTTTTACTGCATAAACTAAAAAGACATAAAAAGCATGCAAGCTTTTAAGGCCATCAGATCTCTTCATCAGGCATGATATTATATGACCTGTAAATAATAATTTCAATTCAGCTCCCAAAGTCCACTTGTAGAACTTTTATTTCTTACCTCCTCTCTTGAAGGTCAAGTGTGAGCCACTTTTTTTCTCTAATTCCAGAGATGAAGAAACTGGCAAAGAACTGGTTAGGGAAAAGAAAGAGTAAACATTAATTTGCATATTATGGCAGTCAAATCTGAATTAGTTTGTAGAGATTATTTACTTGCATTATATACTTTGTTATGTTGATGCATTCTTGAAACTTCACTTAGCTTAGTTATAGTATTACCTGTGGCAGGTTTACAAGGGTTATAGGACTCACTCTATATTCTTGAAAACAATCTGAGTCTTTACTGAAGATGATGTTTTAAAATAATAATAATAATAATAAGGTAGTGTCTACATGTGGAAGCTTAATCAGGGTTTTGTGCCCCAGAGCTGCACCATATCAAGCATGTACCTGCTGAATCTGAGACCATGTTTCCAGACAGTCCAGCTGCTTGGTGACCCATCCCCAAGTCCTATGACCTCATCACAGGAAGAAATTTCAGCATCCTAGGATGCTTCCACCTCAGTTGAGCCACAGAGCCTATTACACAATGTAGTCCCACTTCCAGTGGGGCTCCGGAGCTCAACTGTGATGGTAGTGTCCTATGACGATGTGCCACCAATATAGGAGCCTCTCCGTGTTCCATTAGGAACAGGGTTACCATGGGGGGAAACTCCAGCAAAGCTACAAGGGGTGACAGAATTGCCCCACTGCTCTCCGATTTGCCACAGAGGCTGGCAAATCAATCTGGAGGACCTCACCAATGTGACGAGGTCCTTAGTATCTCTACTTCCCTTCTTTCTGGCCTCAGTTCTGTGAGAACTTGGTCATTGTATATCATTGTCTATCATGTCAAGACACACTGAGCATATGGGCATCCCATTCTTATTGCAGCAGATGTGACCATCATGGCCAGGTTCTTCCAAGGATTCCTGAAAGAAGAACCAGGAAAATAAGATTCTGACTGTAAATAGGTCAGCTGCTATCCTCTCCTTTTTTGCCTTGTCTTTTATTCGTGTTGTATTTTGAAATGGTCATGTTGATGTTGTTTATTTGTTCAGTCGCTTCCAACTCTTCGTGACCTCATGGACCATCCCACGTCAGAGCTCCCTGTCTGCCATCACATCCCCCAGCTCCTTCAGAGTCAAGCCAGTCACTTCAAGGATACCATCCATCCATCTTGCCCTTGGTCTGCCCCTCTTCCTTTTTTCTTCAATTTCCCCCAGCATCATTGTCTTCTCTAAGCTTTCCTGTCTTCTCATGATGTGGCCAAAGTACTTCATCTTTGCCTCTACTATCTTTCCCTCCAATGAGTAGTCGGGCTTTATTTCCTGAAGTATGGACTGGGTGGATCTTCTCTCGGTCCAAGGCACTCTCAGAACTTTCCTCCAACACCACAGTTCAAAAGCATCTATCTTTCTTTGCTCAGCCTTTCCTATGGTCCAGCCCTCACATCCGTCAGTTACCACAGGAAATACCATTGCTTTTACAATGTGGATCTTTGTTGCCAGTGTGATGTCTCTACTCTTCACTATTTTATCGAAATCAGACATTGCTCTCCTCCCAAAAAGTGAACGTCTTCTGATTTCCTGGCTGCAGTCTGCATCTGCAGTAATCTTTACACCTAGAAATACAAAGTCTATCACAGGCTCCACGTTTTCTCCCTCTATTTGCCAGTTATCAATGATTCTTGTTGCCATAATTTTTTTTAATGTTTAGCTGCACCCCACCTTTTGCACTTTCTTCTTTCACCTTGATTAGAAGACCCCTTAGCTCCTCCTTGCTTTCGGCCATCAAAGTTATATCATCTGCATATCTAAGGTTGAAATGGTCATATGACTGGTCAAATAAATATATTATTATTATTATTTGCCCACAAACCCAGAGTTTCCTGCAAACTTGAGCGTCCAGAAAACTCCACAGTATCTTTTGACTTCACTTAGAGTGGAGCAAAAGCAAATTAAGTGCTAAACGGCCTGGATTCCTGCTGGAAGTTGTCAAACCTTGTGAAGACTGCCAAAACTGCCTTTGGTTGTGTTTGTTTTTGTTTTGACATGGCCTTAGTTTCTCTCCCCCTCCGTTTCCCCCAGTCACCTCAAGAATTATGACTTTTCACTTTATCCTCTCAAGAACCTTGAAAAGTAGTTGAGACTGAGAAAGTACACAATTGATCCAGGAACTCTCCATGAGTTTCAACCTGGATTTTCCTCTTCCCATTTCAAGCCTGCACCCTGTAGATCAAGCTGACTCTCTAGATGCCAGAACTGCAAAATTCACATATTTTACAACATTTGGAAAAAGCTAGAATTCTCGGTTTTAGAACATTAAATTTGCTACTGAATCAGCTGCTACAGCTGAATGCCCCTTTTACAATACCCTTAGCTATTCAAACTTCCAAGTCACTGTATGTGGCAGCATACCACACCCCCCACACCCTCCCGGCCACATTTATATGGCTTTTGTACCGTGGCAAATGGTACAACTGCACTGTGTCGTTACACTGAAGAAGTTCAGATTTAACCTGACCTACCCAGAATGGGTATCTATCTACACATCAGTATGTTATGAGACCTTTTGTGATGCTTCTTTGATAATTCTTTGCAAGTTTCCATTAGAAGCAGGGAAAAAGCCACTTCAAGAGTGCACACTTACAGCTTACTGTTTACCCATACACTCATAAGATCAAAACCCCTGGTCTTACTGTTTTTGTTAACAAGGAGCACTAAAAGTCTTCCCACATACTGAGTTTTGGTTTCCATTTTACAATCCGAGATGACAGACGACACAAAAAATGATGAGAAAACTGTGGGGAGGCTTCCAGAAGATTGATTCTCTCATCAGCTGATTCTTTTCTAGTTAGTCTTTTATTGACTACAAAGGTATAGGCAATGCAGAAAGGGAAAAACCAGGCTGCCCTGTTTAATCCTGAGGGCATTGGCAAAAGGTGATCACTTTTTGAGAAAACAGAGGCCTACAAGGAAATCAGCACACTGTATGAGCCGTTAAGCTGATTTAAACACACAAGGGAGGCCTGGGGTTGAGCTCAAGATCTCTGAGGTGTGAGATGAGAATGAAACCATTCCACAGACTAATATTACTGAGCTTTAGTAGCAGGTGGTATAGTTGATCAGCCAGGAACCTGTCATTTGGAGAATAGGCCAATATATCTGAGAGACATGAAAAGTCCTTCATTCCTTTCTCTCGCTCGCTCGCTCCTCCCTCCCCTCTTTCCCACCAAGAATGAAGAAATGCGGCGACAGTGAACTTTGACAATCATATGCCATACATTTTCACAACTTGGAAGGAAAAGACAGGCCCAGCATCCTAACATAGTATTTTGCTGTACACAAATTGAACGATTGTAAAAAATATATAAAGATAGGAACAGTGAAGTAAACTCCCTCTTGCACCTTACCGACATTCACAATGACTTAACAAATGATGTCCTCTCTCAAGACAGAGCAGCTGTATTCTGTTTTCTAACACATATTATGCTTACAACCAGAATGAAATGTAATTGGTTTGAAAATTGCTAGGTTACGTTGGAGTGGGAGAGCATGGATGGACAACCAGGGCCTGTTTTATAATTTTTTACTACAGATCTTCTCTGCAGGATAGATCTAGATGTGGATACTCAGAACTTATATCACTGTTTCACAGCAACATAGTACTATCACAGCATCAATGTTGCTGATTTACTCATATGTGTGTGTGTGTGTGGACCGGGAGCACTAAAAGTAAAAACAACCTATCATTAGCATAACAATCTAGTTACATCTTGTAAGGTTGTTCAGATGGATATTGTGTGACTTGAAGTTGTTTCTGACCTATGGTGTCCCTAAGGCAAACTTAGAACAGGGTTGTCTTACCTAGATTTGCTCTGAAGAGGTTTGTCACAGCCATCCTCTGAGGCTGAGAGAATGTGATGTTCCCAAGGTCACCCAGGGCTTTCATGGCTGGACTGGGATGTGAACCCTGGTCTTCAGAGTAATAGTTCAACCCTCAAATTCCTACATCACACCTGGCTCCTCTCAGACAGTGCCCTGTACCTGTTTGGGGCCATTGACACCTTCTTCTTGCACTGTCATTGCACAAGGATAGACTGTCAAGCAAAGTGCTGTACTGTTGTGCGCTATGGATCATTGCACAATGGTCACACTGCTCACTCTGCTTGTGCAAAGGTCTTATCTATGATAATGCTCCCAAAGCAGCCGTTTTAAACTGTGCAATTGTAAATTGGTCTACATCATAAATAATAAATAATATTATAATATTTTATACCTCCACCTCCAGCTCCCCAAAGGGACTCAAGAGTGGCTTACAAGGGGCAGGCCCAGAAAATACAGATTAAAAGCAAGCACAAAAATACAGTCAAGATCTAAAAACAATACATTATAATCAGACAAACATCATAAACCAATATTGTGGCTGACAACAATAGTGGGTTCGGGCTCAGGATTCCTAGAAGCGTTTATTCCTATGTAGCACCAAGAGCAGGTGCGGCAAACGGGGGGCTGGGCTAAGAGGCAAATGCCCTTACCTTATTAAAGTGTTAGAGAAGACCAAGCATAAATAACAAGCAGAATGTCAGCCAAATATTTGCTTCTCGTGCCACTCCCTAACATTTCATTCTGCATTTCCTCTCCAGGCAACTGTGGACATTGTCTTGTTACTGTGATGCAATACTGTAAAAAAATGGCATCAGTAACTTATTTTTATATGTAGGGTTGGAGCTGTATTCGCCTTACCATCTCCTTTTGCTGAATCCTCCATCCCTGAACTGACAATCCTTAGGCCATGCCCTCTCTGCCCTCTCTTATCTGCATGCCCCATCACAAGATAAAGATAGCAAGGGTTTTCAAATCACAGAATTTCATCTGAAAAAGATCCACATTGGCAAGCTGGTTTTGCAGGAGAGATTTTATCACCCTAGACAATAGGTCTCTGCCTTGAATGAACATTAGCAAAAATTATATTTAGTGCAAAGCCAAGTGAAATGTTTTCCGCCATTACACTTGGTGCAATGTTTCTCATTTCAGCAAACATGTGATTTTTAAACTCATTTCTAGCATTAGAGAGTGAGCACATCCTGAATTAAGGAAACAATATTTCATATTTCTTGCCCACAAAAGTTGCATACTTAAGACTTACGGTTATAACCAATACTTTTAACTTGTCTTTAAATTCATGTTTATTACAACTTAATTGTAGTAAGAGGCTTTCTGATAGCAGTCTGGAGGAAAGCATAATGCTACACTCATCGTGAGATGAAAAGAGAATATCCTTGGCACTTTCCATTTCATTCATACATACATATATATATATATATATATATATATATATATATATATATGACATTTGCTAGAAGCAACAAGAAAATGTCTTGTTTTTTAAAATTATTAATTACTATGTTTGTCCATCAGCAATAGAGAGAGATGTCACTGAGTAGGTGAGGTTCCACAGGTCAGGTTTGGGTGTTGCATACTCCATGGCTACTTCCTATTAGTAGACACTAACAAGTTATTTGGACACACAGTCCTCAGTTCCCTAGAGATCATTCTTGCGGGATCTCATTGATTTTTGCCACCAGCTGCTAACCCCCATAGGAAACCTAACCCACAATGCATTTCTAATTCCCATAGGTGCTTTTCTCCCCCTTTGAGCTAACCTACTAGTCTTTATTGAGTTGGTATATCGTTGGTATTAAAACCAGTGTAAAGAAATCAATGTAAGTAAATGAAATTGTTTTTCATTTGCTAATGACTAGAGGTCCAGCCTACTCTTGAACTACCTCTCTCTTAACCATGAAAGCAAGAATATGGAGAACAATTTGCTTATTTTCAAAGTAAAGGTTGTTCAGATTCCACTGTTATTTAAATATTGTGTTCTTAGATATTTATTTGCAATGCTGCTTTGAACTTTCAAGGGGTTTATTATTCACCTCGTAACAGTCTATCTCTACTGTTGCCATGCATTTTCACTTATATTGCTTCTTGAAATTTGAAGACTCATACTCTCTAGTTGTAACTGGGTATTGTCACCGTGCTTTGGGTTGATAGAAAAGGTTTTTTTGTTCAACAGTGCCTTCTTTGGGGTACACATGTTAAGGATTAAAGAAATCTTAAACAATCAAGCCAAGTTGAATGCAAGTGGATTATGTTTCTACACATGCACAGGAAGAAGACATGGTCATGACATGAATCCTACCAGTTGGCCATCATTTGCATTGATGTTGGCCAAGGCAATGGGACAATTGCGAAGGGAGCGGGAGAGGAGGTAGCAATTCTTCCCTTACCCCCTCTAGTATTGCTTCATTGTCCTGGCCAATGTCACTGCAGGTGACTGCAACCAGAGACTGGCACAACATGGATATTGGGAGGGGATGGCAAAGGTGGCTTTCCAGCAGTGTTGAACCAGGTTCAGTGCTGCTGAGCAGCTGGTACTCCCTCCTGCCTCAATAGCAGCTAAGATGGTGATGTCTGTGGGAACAATCCCAAGGCCAACTATGTCGTTCCAGATTGGTCCCAGGATAACAGGTTTGTGTTCATTCACCCTTAGTCAAATCATGAGGCGGGTGCCATTTGAAGTTATGATTGTATGCTATAATTTGTAAATAAAACACTGTGTAGTGTTTCAAATCACACCCTAAGATCTTAATCCAAAATAAGAACATGTTGAGATGCCCATAACTGGCAATATTATCGAGATTGCATTTTGAGGACTTGTTACCACTAGCCGCTTGTCTTACTGCTACATAAGATTCCTTTGAGTCCTGTTTCCAGAAAGTGCTGATCCAGAAGTCTTGGAGATGGAGGAAAGTTCCCCCCCAATAATTTCATGGATTAAATTCTGGTGTCACCATTTAAGGTGACCCTACATGGCTTACCTCTCCATTGGCGCCCCCTTGCAGTGGGGGAGAGGCTTGCGTACCCTAGTGAAGTTGTGAGCTATGCTGGCGGTGGCATAATAGCCGGCGGTAGGGCCTCCCATACCAGACAGGTCACAACCGAAGGGTCTGACAAAGAGTGTCAATGGGCAGGATGGGCTCTCTAGCCTTTTGGCAACCATCCTAAGAGAAGGAAAGCTCTGATTTCAAACCCGGGCAGATGGTGCTCGTCTAACCCTGTAAGGTCAACCATCTAAGAGAAGGAAACTCGAACCAAACCTACGACCTGAGGACCTCGCTGCCACCGTCCAAGCTTGCTAGGCCCTGGCAGATGAACCTTTGGTTTAAAGGGTGAGGCCAGTTCTGTGCACGCTGCGCTCCACCAGAAAAATCCATTGCACAGGCTCGAAGGACACATCCAACTTCCGAAAAAGCCCTGTAGCGATAGGCGAGGGACGAAACGGTAGGTGTAAAGATGCACTGGAAGCCGCAGACCCAACCCTGCATGCAGGCGGTTCAGGACTTTGGTCGCTCGAGACTGACCCGGAGATGACAGTCTTGTTCGGCAGCATCCTGAACGACCAAGCAGCCTTTTTAAGGAGAGCACTGCTTGCTCCGTATGGAGAGGGGCCTAGAAAAGGTGGCCTAACGAAAGCTCATCCCCGTCTACCTGGTTGGCTAGCCGCGGCCAACGGGCATCTTCCGATGCGGTCGAACAAAGACAAAGAAACAAAGGCCAACACCTGCCTGCAAGGTGCAAATAGACTGACACTTGCATGCTGGAACATCAGAACCATGCAAGATTCTGCAGATAGTGGACGTCCTGAGCGTCGTTCTGCTCTAATAGCCCATGAACTATCACGGCTTAACATTGACATCGCTGCTCTTAGTGAAGTTCGTCTCCATGAGGAAGGCAGCCTTAAAGAACACGGTGCCGGCTACACACTCTACTGGTCTGGCAAACCCAAAACTGAGAAACATCTTTCAGGAGTAGGCTTTATGATTAAAATCTCCATCGCCTCTAAGCTCGAAATGTTGCCGACAGGTCACTCTGATCGCATTATCTCCTTACGCCTCCCACATGCTGTTCTCTTCAGCATATATGCCCCAACTATGCAAGCTGACCCTGTGGAGAAAGACAAATTCTACTCAGACCTACGCCACATCAAACAAGAGGTCCCTGCAGAAGATAAAATCATTATCCTTGGTGATTTCAATGCCAGAGTAGGAAAAACTTTGAAGCCTGGAAAGGTGTATTAGGCAAGCACGGTGTTGGAAACTGTAATGATAATGGGCGCCTTCTGCTAGAGTTTTGTGCAGAACAGCAGCTGACTATTACAAACACCATCTTTCAGCAGAAAGATAGCTTGAAGACCACCTGAATGCATCCCCGATCCAAGCAGTGGCACCTCATTGACTATGTTTTAGTGCGCCAGAGAAACATTCGTGATGTCCGTCATACTCGAGTGATGCCCAGTGCAGAATGTCAAACAGACCATCGCCTTGTAAGATGTAAACTAAATCTACACCTTAAGCTCAAACCTAAGAGGGGTGGCATCTTAAAGAGGAGACTCAAGTCAACAGTCTTCAACAGGCTGTTGTGAGAGACAACTTCCAGGTAAATCTGCAAGCAAAACTTGAAGTCCACCCTACAGATTCTTCTCCTACAGCGCTCTGGCAACACATCAAAAACAGTATCCTGCAGTCTGCTGAAGAATCCCTAGGATTCTCCCTTAAGAAAAACCAAGACTGGTTTGATGAAAACAACCAAGAGATCCAGGAGCTGTTGGCAAAGAAGAGAACCACTCACCAGGCATTCCTCGCCCAGCCATCTTGCCATGTAAGAAAAGCAGCCTTTCGTCTCGCATGTAGTAAACTCCAACAAAACTCAGAGACATCCAGAACAAGTGGTGGATTGATTTATCAGAAAAGACACAACGCTGTGCAGATCTCGGTGATCACAGAGGTTTTTATGAAGCTCTCAAAGCAGTGTTTGGACCTACTTATCAGGTCCAAAGCCCCTTATACAGTACAGATGGTCAAACACTAATTACTGATAAAACCTCCATCCTGAACCGATGGGCTGAACATTTTCAGGGTCTCTTTAATGCCAGCCGAGTAGTCCAAGGTTCAGCTATCCAACACATGATACAACAACCAATGAAAATGAACTGGACACAGCTCCCACTCTGGAAGAGACCATTGAGGCCATACAGCAGTTGAAAATGGCAAGGCAGCCGGGATCGATGGAATCCCACCTGAAGCTTGGAAACAGGGAGGTCATGTACTGCATGCTAAATTCCACGAGCTCCTTGTGAGTTGCTGGGAAAAAGGTGAACTGCCATCAGATCTCCGAGATGCAGTTATCATCACCCTGTATAAGAAAAAGGGAACAAAATCCGATTGCTCAAACTATCGAGGTATAACACTGCTCTCCATTGCTGGAAAAATCCTTGCAAGGATACTCCTGAACAGATTAGTTCCGGCTATTGCAGAAGAACTTCTCCCTGAAAGCCAATGCGGCTTCAGAGCAAATAGGAGCACCACAGATATGGTTTTTGCCCTTAGACAACTGCAAGAGAAATGTAGAGAGCAGAACAAAGGACTCTATGTAACATTTGTCGACCTCACCAAAGCCTTCGACACTGTGAGCAGGAAAGGTCTGTGGCAGATCCTGGAACGTCTAGGATGTCCCCAAGTTCCTCAAAATGATTGTCCTGTTACATGAGGGCCAGCACGGTCAAGTCAGATATGGCGATGCTCTCTCGGAGCCCTTTCTCATAACTAATGGAGTGAAACAAGGTTGTGTTCTTGCACCAACCCTATTTACAATCTTCTTCAGCATGATGCTCCAAAGGGCTATGGCAGACCTACAAGAAGAAGACGGCATATATATACGCTATCGTACTGATGGTAGCTTGTTCAACTTAAGCCGTCTGAGGGCTCGCACTAAGACTCTAAACTATCTAGTCCGTGAGCTACTTTTTGCTGACGATGCTGCCCTTGTCGCCCATTCAGAAGCAGCCCTGCAGCGCCTCACATCCTGCTTTGCAACAGCTGCAGAGCTGTTTGGGCTGGAAGTCAGCCTGAAGAAAACAGAAGTCCTCTACCAGCCCGCACCACAGGAAGAACACCACCATCCTCACGTCAGCATAGGCACATCTGTGCTTAAGTCCGTTCAGCAGTTCACCTACCTGGGAAGCATCATCTCTTCAGACGCCAAGATTGACAAAGAGATAGATCACAGATTATCAAAGGCATATAGTGCATTCGGAAGGCTTCACAAAAGAGTCTGGAGCAACAAGCACCTGAGACAAAGCACCAAAATCAGTGTGTACAGAGCTATCATACTGTCCATTCTCCTCTATGGGTCTGAAACATGGGTCACCTATCGCCAACACCTACTACTGCACGAGCTTTCATCAGCGCTGTCTTCGCACAATCCTAAATATACACTGGACCGACTATGTGACGAATGTTGCTGTCCTTGAGCAAGCAGGGATCAACAGCATCGAGGACATGCTATTGAGAACACAGTTGCGCTGGGCAGGGCACGTCTCTAGGATGGAGGACCACGCCTCCCAAAGATACTACTCTACGGTGAACTCGCCACGGGTCAGCGCAAGAGAGGCGCCCCCAAAAAGAGATACAAGGACTCCTGAAACAACATCTCAGGCTTGGCCAGATTGATCACCAACAATGGTCCACCCTGGCCTCACATCGGGAGGCATGGAGAAGCACTATCCACAATGCTGCGGCCTCTTTCGAGAAGACACGCCGAATGGGTCTCGAAGAGAAACGACAACGCAGAAAGAACCGCAACTTGGAAAAAACATCACCCAAGGAGACTTTCTGCTGCGCTTTCTGCAACCGAACTTGCCTATCTCAGATTGGCCTTTTAGTCATCAACGCGCTTGTAAAAAGCGTGGGATGAGTCCTTCCTGAATCTTCGTTCGCGAAGTAATGCCGAGAGACATGGCTTAGGAAACCTTGAGTGCTTGGAAAGGTCGGTGATTTGCCCATTCAATATTCCAGTTGCTGCCTGCTTATCTAGAAACAGCCACCTTAGGTTTAGCTGTATCTAATAGGCATGGTTTCGAATCCAAAAATGGCGATTCTAAAATCAAATGGGGGGTTTGATTAGTAAAAGAAAGACTTACAAAATAATTTCCAAAAAGTTCTGAAATGTAACTTAATTACTAACGAAATTCGTTAGTAGTTCGTATGCCAGCACATGCGCATTCCAGATGGTTTTGGCCTACAACTCCCAGAAATCCTAACAGCTGGTAAATTGGCTGGGATTTCTGGGAGTTGTAGGCCAAAACTTGAATAAATCACACTGAATTCTAGATGGGACTCTCCAAATAGGAAGGAGGGAGGGAAGGAGGGGGATATTCTATTCTTGGAAGCAGCAAAAGAAAAGGAGGAGCCCCCCCTCGCTCCTCGCTGCCTCTCTCTCACCCTGATCCCGAGGGAGCGAGGGCCCAAGTTTGCCCAGGCTGGTCATATACCTACATTCCATGCACATGCAATAATACAGCAGTAATAACAATGGGTATAAGAAGAGGTAAAATTCAAACCGAAGTATTCTGACTGTGCTCCCTCCTCAAACTGCAAAAGGCTCTTCTCTGAGCCTGGGAAAAGGCAAAACCCCGGGCACAGCATTTGCTTCCTGGGTGCACACACATACATATTCTTTGGGGGGGATTTGCTGCAGAATCTTCTCTATGAGCCCTGGATTCTGGAGCAAATCCCCCCTCCCAAGAATATGTATGTGTGTGCTCCCAAGCAGCAAACGCTGGCTTTTCCCCGGGCTAATTTCCCGGGCGAATAAGAGAAGAGCCCGTTTGCACCGCATGAGGAGAGACCAGTCAGAATACTTCAGTTTGAATTTTACCTCTTGTTATTGTTATTACTGCTGTATTATTGCATGTGCATGGAATGTAGGTATGACCAGTTGGATTACTTATAATATTAGGCACTTACAGTAGCATTCATTCTATTATACATTAGGTTGGTTTCTCACCCCAATACTCTTTGATGCTTTAGATCCTGGCAGGGCAGGAGAGGCAGGGAAGCCTGGAAAAATTGTAAACAGAGAGGTTTACTCAGAAGTAAATCCACAAAGTGCCCTCCTTTGCAGATTTACTTCTGAGTAATCCTCTCTGTTTACATTTTTTCCGGGCTTCCAGCCGAAAGAAGGAGTGAGTTTAAGGCTTGCCTTGCCATAATACTTATTGGCAAGGGAGGCGGGAGGGTGGTGAGAGAGAAGGAGGGTGCCCCCCCCCCTTACGACCTAATAACGACACTTAAGAAAATCCTGGCCCCCGAAGTTCGAAAAAGGAAGTCCACTTCCTGGTTGGCGTTCCAGGTGCGGAAATACTCGAAAGTAGCATTTCTTACGAATTTCTTACGAAACAAATCATTTTCATAACTTTTTTCTCATGCCTAGTATCTAGTGTAACTATTAATGCATGTATCAGTTATGACTGCTGTGCTCTGCGGCCATCTGCTGTGAAGGTGGTTGAAGATGCAGACTTGACACACTTCTGTCCTCTATTTAACATTATTATTACAATAAACTGGTTGTGGAAAAGAGTGTCCTTAAAATAGAGCAGTGTTTCCCAACCAGTGTGCCATGGCACACTAGTGTACCGTGGCACACTAGTGTACCGTGAGTGATCATCAGGTGTGCCGTGGGAAATTGGCACTTTCCCCCCTCCTACCAGCCCCCTCACAAGTTTCCAAGAAACAAATTGAGCCTCTCTGCTTGGAAATGTTTTTTGTACTATTTTACTGGATTTTTCGAGAGTTGCCCCCCAAGGAACTGTTTATAACAGCTTCGTGACATCCATAGTAAACTGGAACCAAGTTTCACTCAGGGTGAAATTTCACAAAGGTCTGGAGAACAAGCTCTATGAGGAGCGGCTTGAAGAGCTGGGCATGTTTAGCCTGGAGAAGGGAAGGCTGAGAGAAGACATGATAGCCATGTATAAATATGTGAGAGGAAGTCATATATATGTTGTGTTCATCGAAGCAGGCCCAGGTTTCACACTGAGTGTATAAATACATTTAAAAACATATTAACTATACGTATTACTGTGTTAGAGTGTCATTTTGGTTGGTGGTGTGCCCCAGGATTTTGTAAATGTAAAAAATGTGCCGCGGCTCAAAAAAGTTTGAAAAACACTGAAATAGAGAACAAATGCAAATAGTGCATTAATGACACTGTGTGCCATGTGATTGATGCATCTGAGATTTCCATGCTCTCCTTGGCCATTGATCAGGAATATGATGCTGCTATGATGTAGCAAAATTCTTGTCCCAAATAGAAAGATAGAACTGTCTATGAGTAGAGTTCATCTTTTCACTCTCCCTCTCAATCTAACATTTTCCTTATATGGGAGAGTTTTGCAATATTTCAGAGATGCGTGGTTTGCTTTTCTTCTATTGTACTTTGGTATCTAGGGACTTCATCACACTCAATAAAATCAGTGTTTCTAGCCACTTAAGAATCGACAACCCACTGAGCCCATTGAAAGCTTCAACTGTGGGTTCCAGGTATTTCACTGTTTCTAAAGTGTAAGTTGATTAGCAACCAACTTAGTTTTCAATTATCTGCAAAGAGGCATGTAAAAATGCTCAATTTAACATGTGATGGGAACCCACCCTCCCTTGCTGGTTTGTAAATAAAATTATGATGGCGTCATGGGGGGAGGAGCCGAGATGAGCAGTATAGAATCCTTTCTTCTGCCATAATCTTTAGAAGCAAGGAGGTAATTTATATCTTTTTTTAACAATAGCAAATGCTTCTTCAGGTAGTGTGGCTCCCACTGAAATACCGGTAAGTGTTTTAAAAGGGTGCCTTAACTCAGCTTCATTTGGAAGGGTGTTGAGGGCAAATAACTCCCAAGAAGTGGTTCCTTCAAACAGATGCTTTAACACTACTGTCGTTGAAGGATTTTGAGGGAAAACAACAGGGATGAGACACTGGTAGGTAACATATGTCTTCCGTGTGGTGGCAAATCAAACTGATAAATCTTAAAGAAATAGGAGAAAATGATTAGATGTGATAGAGGTAGAGAATCTTCCATTTAATATTAAAATTGGATGTGGCAAACTTTGGGGAGACCATCTCTCCCAAGTGCTTGACTTATCCTGTGGGATGAAGTCCTAAAAAACCAAAATGATTGAATTCTGGCTCAAAACCAATACAGAGTTGGACCTGTCCAAACTAGGTCATTTTAGTTCAGGAGCTGTTCTTCATTTTCACATCCCCTTGTACATGACCCTTTTATCTGAAGATGCCAGTTATTAACAATTTAATTGTTAAATTGTTATTATATGTTTGGGGGGGGTTGACTTGTTGCTGTGTTGTATTGAGGGCAGAGACTGCCTGTATAAACCGTCCCGAGTCGCCTTCGGGCTGAGAGGGGCGGTATAGAAACGTGACAAATAAATAATAAATAAATTGAGCCTGAGAACCTCTTTATCTCAGTTATATGTTCTGCCATTGAACATTCCTTCTTTCCTCTTACTAAAGACCCCCTTTCTTCAGAAAGCTGGTATAGATGCTAAAGCTGACCATTTGTTAGTCCTCAATAGAGCAGACGCACCAAACCTATGAAATTTTGTAATGTGTTAATTCACCATTCAGCTATTGATTCAATAGGAATATTATGACTGAGATCATCCAATAGGATTCATGCCAGATAATGCTTCTGTCCAACTCCTCCCTACCAGGGGAAAAGATTTCGGGTTTTTTCCATTTTGTAATATAGGTTGGTTCAATTTATTTCAGTCACAGACCATAAACCTATACAAGCCACAGGATCAGTATCCTAGTTATAGCATTTCCACAGAATATCTAAAACATGATACATACAAACAGAACATACTGTAATTAAAATCAAAAACTAAAACATGTTGTGTGATGCATAAAATAATTAAAATATATAAACATAAATGTTATACATAGCAAGGGATATATCATATTCACGAACTTACCCCCTCTCTCGGCATTACTTCGCGAATGAAGATTCTTAGGAAGAACTCATCCCACACTTTTTACAAGCGCGTTGATGACTAAAGAGGCCAATCTGAGATAGGCAAGTTCTGTTGCAGAAAGCATAGCAGAAAATCTCCTTGGGTGATTTTGTTGCCAAGTTGCGGTTCTTTCTGCATTGTCGTTTCTCTTCGAGACCCGTTCGGCATGTCTTCTCGAAAAAGGCCGCAGCATTGTGGATAGTGCATCTCCATGCCTCCTGATGTGAGGCCAGGGTGGACCATTGTTGGTGATCAATCTGGCCGAGTCTGAGCTGTTGTCTCAGGGAGTCCTTATTTCTCTTTTGGGGGGCGCCTCTCTTGCGCTGACCCGTGGCGAGTTCAACATAGAGTAGTATCTTTGTGAGGTGGTGGTCCTCCATCCTAGAGATATGCCCTGCCCAGCGCAGCTGTGTTCTCAATAGCATGGCCTCAATGCTGGTGATCCCTGCTTGCTTAAGGACAGCAACATTAGTCACATAGTTGGTCCAGTGTATATTTAGGATTGTGCGAAGACAGTGCATTGAAATCACGAACTTACCACAGAAACATAAAACCATGGATAATGGCAAACACTATTGAAATAAATGGCTTTTGTTGCAAGTTACCACAGAATCACCCTGCTTTACTTAGACAATTCTTAATACTGACATCTCTAGGAATTTGCTAGGTCCTCCAACATGAATCTATTGTAAATTCCAGCAGTAACATGCCGTAGTGTTGCCTGGAGATCTAAAAATTCCTACAGATGACATATTTGTTAGATGCAGGTAGATGAAACTATGGGTACCAGTTCTGAGGGCACAGGGATAAAACTATATTAAACATTTTAAATCCAGGGCAATACATATATGCTTACCAAAATTGCTTTGAATGACAATACTTATAGACAATGTAAATGAACTGAATTTAAATTTATGATTCTGACCTAGTATAATTGGCAAGATTTCAACATTTTAAAGACAGTGATTATAATTTCTACAATAAAAGGTAATATGGCTGTATAAGAATATTTTAAATTCAAATATGACTGAGATGGTCAAGGTCTTAGAAAGCAGTAAAAAAGTTGACCATAATCCAACCCAAATTTCATGATCAGGTTATAAGAAGAGCAGAATTTATTGGTTTTATTACTGCTTAATAATTTCAATGGGGATGGCTAAGATCCCATGGAATGTAAAGCATAGTGCTTCTCAAGTTTGAGAACCAGAAGCATGTGAATAAACAATGAATGACAAAAGAACAACTTCAATATGTCTTGTAACTAAATTCAAACCCCAGTATTCTGACTTAACCAGTGGTTCCCAATCTGTGGTCCATGGACCACCAGTGGTTCCCAAGAACTAAAATATGGTCTGTGGCCTCACTGCTGTTACTACACCATTGCAACGAGAGCAACTGGTCTCACAAAACCTCTTATAGTGCTGAGGCAACATGGGTGTCAGGAGGGGAGAGGCTGACTACCTACAAAAGGTGCAACAATAGGCCTCCTGACTGCTGCTTCTCCTCCTCCCTCCCCCTAAGTGGAGCCGTTCCATATGGTGCCTGGAAGCAGGGATGCCTTAATGTCTTCATTTTTAGGCCTGTTCCTGAGGTTATTTGGGGTGCTGATTCAGAAAATTGCATTGGATAGACTACATCAGCTCTAGATTAAGCAGTAGCAGCAAGCATACTGAAGAATCTAACAATGGTGCTGAGATTGTTAAAACTGACAAACTGGAGAGAGTGCTTTCTACAGCCAATACAACAAGCACCTCAATTGGTTGGTTACTGATGTTAAGCTTCAGCTGATCAGAGGAGGAAGAGGGGGCAAAGAGGGGGCTCTGAAGGGAAAAATTTACTGGGGATTTAAAATGAACATAAGAAAAGGGAGGACAGAAAAGCCATGGCAGAACTGCTAATTTTTAGCTTAACTTTTGCTCCACTCCAGTCGTTTGTTTGGTGAAGCATCTGATTGAATCTTTGCTTCCATACTATGTTATTGGTCAAGGAGCAAATAATTGTTTCAGGTGGTAGATGGTGCCCCCCTCCCTGCCCTTCCTATACTGTATAAAATCTTCTGCATTGGGCTTGGCCATTGAAGACACCACCCTCCTTCAAACAGCAAGATGCTGAGGCTAGGAAAAGAGCACAACAGCATCCAGCCAATCAAATTATAGAACAATGAGAAGGTCAAGTATCATCCCGTATTTCTGTCCTTCATAGAACACATTGAAGGAGGCATTTTAAAAAGGGAGAAAATTTAACCCCTAGCGACAGCGAGGGACTCCTGATCCTTGTTAGCAAAATAATGTAGAGGATGAACCTGTCCCATTAAGCTTAAGCAATCAGGGGAGTTTCACAGTCAAAGGGGGAGCAGGTTAACAGTTAAAGGAATTACTTGCCCCCTTATTCTGTTTTCCAATAACCACAGAAATCCCCATAAAAATCTTGCTGGCAAGAAGGGCGCTGGTGTGTCTTTTTAATAGGAAGAAATGAACTACCGTTTCCATCTCACCAGGGATTCTGTACTAAATAGTTTCTAATAAATGGTCCCTTTATTCCTTTAGGTTCATTTTAGCAGGTCTCAACTGGCAAGGTGTTACAAGATGAAGGCTTCTTCTATTACAGCCACAGCAGCAAGAAGAGAGATTCCTTTATGGTGGATTCCTCTTGCAGTTAAACACATTTAGTGTGTCTGACTCTGATTCTGCGTGTATCTGTGTCTGTCTGGAGGAGAGCAGAGGACAAATCTTAATAATTCATTACTCTATCCAAGTCTAGGTGCGTGTGCCTGGATGAATGGCTTTCAAAGATTGTAATGTCATGCCAAATAAATACCAAATAAACATGCCCACCTACGCTTGAATGTTTTTTAAGTGTTGATCGTACCAGTGAAAATGCCATTATAACTAAAATCATGTAAGACAGAACTGGGAGTGGGTATCTTCCAGGTGGGAACCACAGTCTAACAAGACCTGGAGGGTAATACATATCACAATCCTACTATAGGTAGTTCCCAAGTTATGAACAAGATATGTTCTGGAGGTTTATTCTTAAGTTGAACTTGTTTGTAAGTCAGAACAGATACAACACATGTATGAGTGTGTGTGTGTGTGTGTGTGTGTGTATACACACACACATACACACACACACACACTTTGGATAGCATAGGGAAGGGCCAACACCCCTGTGGTTTTTGGTTTGCTCTCTGTGCTCCTGTTCAGAAGATTTCACCGCATTTTTCTGTCCCTGTGATCATTACATTTTGAAAAATTGGGCTTGTTGTGGAAACAAGAACTGGAGATAAAGCTTCATTTGAGACACATTTTCCCCATGATAGGAATGAATTTCCCATCTCATTAAGGAGGCAATCTGCAATCACAGAAAGGAATGCTGTGATCACTAAAAGTCAACATGGATTTCTCAAAAACAAATCATCCCAGACTAATCTTATCTCTTTTTTATAGAGTTACAGGCTTGGTAGATGCAGGGGATGCTGTGGATATAGCATATCTTGATTTTAGTAAGGTCTTCGACAAGGTCCCCCATGACCTTTTTTCAAGAAAACTATAATCAAATCTGATGGTGTGTCTTTTGATGGCATGCACTGCTTCCTCTACAGTTTTACAGTGGACCTCGCTGGCTCCCATCCCATGACATTGAATTACTTTTGGTGAGGCTCCATTGAAAACCATAGAGGAAGCAGTGTATGCCACAATGTGTAGCAATTCTGGCAGCCTGTCTGAAGAGGTCCTTCGTAAAATGGATCTGCAAATGGATAAGCGGCAAAACCCAAAAGGTGCTCACCAATGGTTCCTCTTCATCTTGGAAAGAAATTACTTGTGGAGTGCCACAGGGTTCGGTCCTGGGTCCAGTACTGTTCAACATCTTTATTAATGACTTAGATGAAGGTTTAGAGGGCCTACTTATCAAGTTTGCTGATGACACTAAATTAGAAGGGATAGCTATTACTCCAGAGGGCAGGATCAGAATTCAAAACGACCTTAATAGATTAGAGAGCTGATCCAAAAGTAACAAAGTGGATTTTAACAAGGACAAATGAAAGATAGTACATTTAGATAGAAAAAAATGATATGTAAAGATACAGAATGGGTTATGACTGGTTCAACAACAGCACATGTGAAAAAGATCATGGAGTCCTTGTGGACAACAAGTTGAACATGAGCAAACTATGTGATGCTGAAGCTAAAAAATCCAATGGGATTTGGGGCTACATCAAAAGGAATATGGTGTTTAGATTGAGGG
This sequence comes from Anolis apletophallus, assembly GCA_030556195.1. NCBI lineage: Eukaryota > Metazoa > Chordata > Lepidosauria > Squamata > Anolidae > Anolis > Anolis apletophallus. Next base: position 151,672,142 of record JARBWK010000002.1, read on the forward strand.
AAACCATGGTGCCCTGCTATTTTGCTTTGTTTAGAACTCAGCTGAAATAATGTGTCCAATTCTGGGCACCACAATGTAGAAGAGACACTGACAAGCTGGAACATTTCCAGAGAAGGGCAACTAAAATGATCAAAGATTTGGAGACAATGCTCTATGAGGAGAGGCTTCAAGAGCTGGAAATGTTTAGCCTGCAGAAGAGAAGGTTGAGAGGAGACATGTATAAATATGTGACAGGATGTCAAAAGGAAGAGGGAGCAAGCTTGTTTGTTTGGGTTTTTTTGCTGGATTTTTGCTTGGATTCAGAGTAATTACAGCAGATTCCACTTGAACATTAGGAAGAACTTTATTATTTATTTATTTATTTATTTGCAGTATTTCTACCCTGCCCAACTCAGAGTGGCTAACAAAGGCAGCAATTCGATGCCACTTTCTGACAGTAAGATCTGTTCAACATTGGAACTCACTGCCTCAGAATGTGGTGGAAGCTCCTTATTTGGAGGCTTTTAAACAGAGGCTGAATGGCCATCTGTCATGGGTACTTTGATTGTGCTTTTCCTGAATGGCAGGGGATTGGACTAGATGGCCCATGTGGTCTCTTCCAATTCTATGATTCTATTATTTCTTTCTGAGGAGTTGATTTCTCTCACTTCCTGTTGTCTCATTTCCATTCAAAACTGTGAGTTCTTTGTAAGTTGGATGTTATAACTCTGAACTACCTGTATAATAGTTACCATGAAAGTAGCTTACCTACACACAGGCTGATCCACACTATCATTTTTTACCACCACAGCTCAATGCTATGGAATAGAGTTGTAGTTTTTACAAAGTCTTTAGCCTTTTCTGTCAAAGAGTGCTGGCACCTCCCCAAATTACAAATCCCGGGATTCCATGGCAGTTAAAGTAGGGTCAAACTGCTTTAATTCTAGAGTGTAGATGCACCCACAGAGTTATACAATGACTCCAATTGTGTGATTTGGATTGGATCCAGATTAGTCATTTTGAAAAGTAGATATGGTAATATTAATGGGAATTAATGCCATTGATTTCAAAATAATTAGATACAGTAGGGCTAATACCTATATATAGCCTGAGTAGCACCTCCTCAACTGCAACTCTTATTCTGCATGGCTATTCTACCAGGACATCAAATGTATGTGCAACTTTAAAAAAATGCAGTAGGCAAAGCGCCTTAAGAAGCTATTTATTTGTACCTAAGAGAACACCTCTCTATTGATCTCTGGGTCTTCCAGCATGCAGGACCTACAAACTGTTTCATGCTGGAGGACCTGCAAATGCTTAAAGAAGTGTTCTCACTACCAACCCATAGGTCCTCCAGCACATCTCTGCAGTGCTGCACGAGAGGAGATAGAGATTTCTAAAGAGAACATATTAATAAAATCTGTAGATAATCAAATCCACCAAAGTTAAACCTGAAAATATGGAGGCTGAACTGTAGTACCTGGACATCCTGTGATGCACAGAACCCAGATTGTAGTGTGAATCTCTGGAGAGAAGGTGATAGTGGTATATAAAAAGCCACACCCAACAAAAACGGCTTTCATTCAGTTTGCTTTAAGCTTCATCCTTTCCTTTATCCCACTACCACAATGAACAGAAAAATGGGTTTTCAGTGACAAAAGATTCAGACAGAGAGCTCAAGAGGATAAAGGAAAAAAGCTAAAATGTTTTCATAGCGACAGCAAGACACCCATCTCATTAACATTAATGGAATATACACATACGCATAAAAGGAGGACAACCTCATGCCGTTCCTGGCCCTTGACCAAAATGGAACCAGTCAGCAGGGTTTTCAATTCATTAGTTATATGAATGGAGGTACGGACTTCACTTCAAGAAAGATTCCAGCCATGAGACAAGTAGACTTCTTTTTCACTCCAACTTCACCCAATTTTTGTTGCCCATTGTGAGGAAACATAAGGCTGGTGTTTCATGACCTCTTCTTATAGAAGAAAGGGGGGGGGGAGATCTGTTGCTTTCAATATGGAGGAGGAGGTTTAGTGATCTTAGATTTTAAATGATGTGTTATGTTTAGAGATAACAATAAGTAAATGCAATTAAGTGGCTTGTTCTCAGTAGCTTGACTGTATTGATACAGTAAAGCAGAGTATGGAAAAATACATATCTTGGACCACATGCAACCCTAACCCCAGCTTCCACTGCTAACATTGATGGACCACCATAAGGTTCAGGCTGATGCCACACCTTAAAGAACAAATCCCCATAAAATTGAGAATACTGTCTTCACTTGGAAAAATAAATATGGGATGGAGTTCTGTATCAAAGCACAATGTCACCTGGCATGTTTCACTGTAAAACAAACACTTGCTGCCAGGCCAGCAAAAAATAAATTCTCGACTCTCTTGGTTTGGATTCAACTCAGCATTTATTTTCCCCAGAGCTAGAAAATGTTAGTGTTAGCTCTAACACATTAATGTTAAATTAGCAAACAACACTAATTTGCTGACATTTGAATACTTTATTTATTTATTTATTTATTTATTTAGTTCATAAAAGACTGGTGGGACTTGTTGGCTGTTCAAGGGAAGTTACTTTTCAGTTATGGATAGAGTTAAAATTTTATGACTTTTTGTTTCCCAGAGCCCACATGGTCAAATAGAGAAGTGGTGTCTACAAACGTGGACATCCCACCAGAACTTCTTAACTGATTATTTTTCTTCTCCTCCTGTCAGGCCCGTAGCCAGGATTTTAATTTGGGGGGGCTGAGTCTGAGTGAGAGAGGATCTACCCTACCAAACCCTTTGTATCATTATCCCAATACCCCCATCCATATGGGATATATTGAGCATGGTGATCACATCATGATATGAATAAACATAGCAGTTTAAATAATAAATGTTATTTATTTACTTTCATTAACAAAGTGTTTAGAATACTTTTTGACTTATTTTTTACTTTACAGCAACAGTCTTCTTTTCTTCTCCCCAGCCATTTTGTCAATTACTTTTTCCTGGTTTGATAGTGATGTCCCGATGGATGAAAATCATTGCTAGTCCACTAAATCTCTGGTCTGTCATTCAACTTCTAGATACACATTTCACTCTCTTCATGGTTGAAAATGATCTTTCCACACTGCATGTCGTTACTGGGAGAGTAGCTAACACAGTCAAAAGGAAATTTATTGACCGATAGTAGGTTTTGTTCCAACACTTTAAGTACCCCAGTATCTTTCTTAACTGATGGTGTAATATTACACCACATTATGTACTCAGCCTTGACAGCAGCAAGTGCTGTGTCATTTTCAAAGTATTCTGACAGTTGATCCATATGGTGAACTTTGTCTAGACCTGAAAACCCAGGGAGGAGAACCTGGAAACTGGTTAAAATGTTTTCATTTGACATGAACCTTTCAGTAATGTACTGTATGAGTGAATGGACACATGGTATGAACACCGCAACTCTGAAATAATCTTCTACAGAATTAGTCCCAGGATTTGCCTGATGCACCTGTCTTAAACTTTGCCTTGGAAGTTGCTTTGAAATATTTTTTCAGATGTTTTTCTTGTTAAGTCAAAGAGTTTTAGAAAATGATCTTTTGCATCTGCTTTCAGAATTTCTAAAGACTTTAACAGTGACTTAGCGTGGTTTGTGGCAGATGCCATATCAAGACTTTTTTCCTGAAGAAAAAATGATAGGGGCAAAGTAAGGCTGAAGAATTGTTCACAAACAAACAGGCTAACAATGAAATCACTTTTTTCAATTGCAGTCAATAATTATTATTATTATCATCATCAAACTTTATTTATACCCCGCCCCATCTCCCAGAAGGGATTCAGGGTGGCTTACACGAGGCCAAGCCCAACAATACATAGTAAAATAACACAACAGCAAATAAAACAATGCAATCACTATAACTTACAATAAGCAATAAACAAAAACAACACAGTTTAAAAACAATTATGGCTGGGCCAGATGTAAATTATTTTTAAAAATTTAAATAAATAGCACTGGGTACGAACAGAGGTAGAATGTGTGACACAGGAGGGTTTTTAGGAAATAATATGGAGCAGACAACCCAACAGGTGATTAAAGTGTTTCTGAGGACATTTTGCAAAGGTTGATCAGGGCAGGGTGATATTTACTTTATTCTGGGAAGGTATAATAACAGGGCATTGAACCAAGCCAACGCTGGATCTGGACCAAACTTGGCACATAGAGCCAATGTGCCCAACAATGCATACAGGCAGGGATTGGGGGATGATTGCGCTTTTCAAATGTTTGTTTATTTATTCATTTATTATTTATTATTTCGGCTTGATAGACCACTCTATCCGAAGCTCAGAGCGGTTTACAGCAATAAAATATACCATATTAAAACATACAAAAGTTGTTGTTTACCTGGATCCAGAAAGCACTGAAAGCAGCCAACATCATATCTGGGCCAAACATGGCCAACTGTGTATTCAGGACAAGCAGGAATTGGGAGTAATTGACCTTGGATCTGGGAGTTGCAGTGTGCCCTTATCCAGAGGCCATTGAACCAAGCCAACGCTGGGTCTGGACTAAACTTGGCACATAGAGCCAATGTGCCCAGCTGTGCATAGATGCAGGGATTGAGAAATGATTGCCCTTTTTCAAATGGAAGTTGTTGTTTACCTGGATCCAAAGAGTTGCAGAAGGCAGCCGACAGACTCAACTCACTCCACTCCCAGCCATGAGTATGGCGAGATTTCAATGCACAGGAGCAAAGGCCTGCCAAGTGCATGGGCACAAAGGCCTATTGCAGCCTCCAAATGGTCTGGTGCGGCAGCATCCTCTTTGGCACCTGGGCTGTCGGTGTACTCCCCTTCCTCTCCCGACAACAAAGGCTGAAACCAGGGGCACCGAAAAGGAGAGTGCGCCGAGGGCCCAGACACGGACAAGGACACCACCGTGCCATGTATCAGTAAGGCCTTCTCATGGACCACCCTTATAATTTGGGGGGGGCTGAAGCCTCTCAAACCCCCTCCCCCTGGCTACATGTCTGCCTCCTGTATGACTTTACACCTTTGTCTGGTAAACAAACCAGTGGAACTTTGAAAGTTCAGTCTGGGATCAAGCTGGGATGTATATAAAGGGACGAAGAACCAGGAGAACTTGAGGGTAATTTTGTCTCATTTTGTTGAGGAGACAAACTCAATGTGCCAAGCTGTTACTAGACAATGTCAATAGTGAAGGGTGATGCTGGACTAGATGTCTCAGAGACAATGATGTTAGTGCTGTAACTAACACTTGTTCTGCATTGTACAGGGGGAGGCATGGTAAACCCCCTTTTAAAGATGTTTAAACCATGGAACCCTCAGGAGGGGGCAATAAAAGTAACAAAAGATAATCTCAGGATTAACACAAAAACTACTGGGATAGAGGAGAAGGCGACTTACAAGTAATGCAACTGAACTCAAACTGAAGTTCAGCTATTGATCGCCCTCAGAGGTGAAAGGAAAGTTCTAAGCTGGACAACTCATATTACATTAACATGGAAGATGAGAAACAAGAATCAAGAAAACCTAGACATGGTAAAATAAGAAATGGAACATATAAACATTGTGGTATTCAAGCTGAGTGAGCTAAAGTGAACAGGGACATCACAAGTCAGGAAATGAAAAACTAAAAAGAAATGGGATGGTATTTATATTGCAAACATATGCTGATTAATGGAAGGTGCCAAAGAATTTCAAAAGAAAATCAGCCTGTGCTTTATAAACTATAGCAAAGCCTTCAATTGTATAGTTCATGAAAAGCTATGGATTGCTTTTAGAAAAATTGAGATGCCACAACATTTGGTTGTCCTGATATACAACCTGTATACAAAACAGGGGGGTACTGTTAGAACAAAATACAGAGAATTTAAATAGTTTCCAATTGACATTAGTCAGGCAAGACTTGGTCAAGTCTACACTGATGACAAAAAAATCTGTTTGACACTGCATTTTCCTGGCGTGCATTGATCCCAAAGTTGTCTTTTTAATGCAATACAAATCTTGGTGACATTGCCATAACTGGTCATACATTTATTTTCCCTGGCAAATTCAAGTTGCTTTTAGGGGGTGGTCCACAATTCCAATCCATCTTATTTCTGACCACATTTCCCCTGGATTCTGTTGTTATTGGTAGTGAAGACTGAAAACAAAAGAGAGAATCTGCAAAAATACATTCTCCAGCTTGCATTCTCCTGCAGGACCACCGGTTTGAACACAGACCTTCTTAAGAAGGGGAATTCTCACCAATGTAATATTGGTAATATAATAGAAATTTTGTCTTAATTATTTACAATTAGTTAGTAGCTATTGCTGTGATGAATGGGCTACTAAAGTAGCGTAAGTGGGAATACAAATATCAGACACACTATATTAAGATATGCTGTGGGCATTTTAAGCAACTTTGAACCATGTGAAGATCATTGAGATATTCAGACTGGGCTGCTTTATAAATGATTGCTTTCTTAAAAAACAAAAATTGAGATAATGTGCTTCATTAAGTTAATGTTTCAATGTGCTGGCAGTGTGCTAATGTACAGGCATTGGGCTGTTTTATATGGATTGCCATTGGTTTTATTTGATTTTATTGTCTTCTTTGTAACTTGCTCTGGGTCCATTAAGTTTCAAGTAAGATGGAACAGGAATAAAATTAGATCAGCCTTGTTCAACTAAGGAACTCATAGGTATGGTTGGATTATATCTCTTAGTATTTCCCCTGCCACTTTGGCTAATCCAACAGGGAATGATGGCTGCTGTAGTGCCATTGTTATTTATTCAATTGATAAAATTAAATTTAATTAAATTTTACTACAGTGGACCTAGAGTATCCTCGGGGGTTCAGCTCCAGGATTTCCCATGGAGAGACTAAAATTATTTTGAACGTGCCCCATTTTATTAAATGGCATTGGTGTAAACATCCATGCTTCAGTTTATCTATGTTCACACTGCTGCTATTTACCAATCCAGTAGCTGCACCAATCCACAGTCGCTGAAAATTGCTGATCTGGATCCCTAGGATCTGGAGGATCAATTTTAATTTAATGTAATTAAAATATTTATATCCTTCTATATCTATCACAATGCCTTAGCACAGTTTTCTAATAAATTCTAATAACCAGTTTAATTTTCAAACAATAAGAAATAATTTTAAACAATCTAAAATATATCAAATGATTGAATAACTGAAACACAGAGTCATTAATAAGAATGAATACTTTGAAATAGTTAAAAGACTTTCTATATCTTGGCTCCATTCATCAGAATGTACATTGCAGCCTAGAAATTAGAAGAAGACTGGGACTAGGAAGGAAAACTATGAAGGAACTAGACAAGAACTCACAGTGATCATTGAATATTAAAGTCAGGATTGCCCAGACCAACTTCTTTTCCTTTTCTATGTATATTTGTAAAAGTTGGACAGTGAAAATAACCAACAGGAAGGAAGCAGACTCATTTCAAAATGGTTCTGGAGGAAAGTTATTTATTATTATTTATTTCCGGCATTTTACCCCGCTCTTCTCAACCCCCAAGGGGGGACTCAGAGCAGCTTACAAAAAGGCACAATTTGATGCCCACACAGTAAAACACAATATAAAACCGCAGAAACATTCAACATTAAAATACATTAAAATACAGTTACATTAAGCATCATACACATTCAATTAAGTTAAAAACAGTGTTCCGTCCATAAAAAGCATTGAGCCCTATTCATCAACTTATGTGGACAGCATGGTTTGCCAAAAAGACAAAGAATTGGGTTCCTAGAGCAAATCAAGTCTGAACTCCGCCTCGAAGCCAAGATGACTAAACTGAGACTTTTAAACTTTGGGCATATCATGAAAATACACAACTCAATAGAAAAGACCATAATCCTTGGTAAAGTGAAAGGCAGTAGGAAAAGAGAAAGACCATATTCCAGATGCATGTACTCAATCAAAGAAGCCACGACACTGAATCTGCAAGACTTGAGCAGTTGTTGTTGTTGTTGGAAATCCCTTATTCATAGGGTCAACTGAAGTCGTTTTGATTTAACATGATACTAGAAACTAAGGGCCCTTCCACACAGCCTTATATCTCAGAATATTGAGGCAGAAAATTCCACAGTATCTGCTTTGAACTGGGTTATGAGTCCATACACAGATAATGTGGGATTTTCTGCCTTGATATTCTGGGATATAGGGCTGTGTGGAAGGGCCCTAAGACATCAGAGTAGGAGTTAATGAGGCTACCAGGGACGAGGTATTCCACAGAGCCTTCTCTGTTTAAAGGTGTCAAAACAGAAGGCTCTCTCTCCCCAACCTAAAATAGTATATTTCACCGATTGGTGGAACATAGAGGAGGGCTCCATTTGCAGACTGCAGTCTATTATACATAGTTGCCTAACACAATAGAAAGAAGAGTACCCAGAGCTAATACCCCAAGTGCTCAGTGCAATGCAAGACCAGTGCAGGTCATAGGCAAAAATATATATATCATTTATTATTTCCAAAATGGAAAAATAGTGAGGCAATGGGCCTCCAAAGAAGTACCAACCAGTGAAATATCACTATATAATGAGAACTAAGCACAAGCCATGAATACACTGAATGCAATAAGAGATAAGAGAAACCCCCTCAATAATACAGGCAATATAAGCATAAACATGAATGGAAATACAAACAATAAACTCGGGAGTTCCTCAAATGAGGATATTCCCTGGGCGGGTGGTGAGGAATGTCCCCCTGGAATACCAAAACATGAGGTTGGAGCCCCGGAGGATCCAAAACGCCGGTCTGGAGATAGAAGGAGCAGTCAATGCTCAGACCCGCCTGGAAAGGGGCCGCCGCTGTGCGGGTGCCCCGGTGCGGCTGCAGAGGCTCCCCTGACCCAAATGGGTGAGAGGAAGGAGTAGGAGACCCAAAATAAGGGCGTTCCCACGGTGGAGGCCAATGCCCCAGGAAATAATTCAATCCGAAGCCCCCCCAGATGATGGAGGCTCCTGGCAGCACAGTTGAAGCGCCAAACCAGGAAGCAGCCTGTACTCAATACGCAGGCTCGGCGTTCCCCAGTGGTGTGATGCCAAATGGGGGAAGGACGGGGTCGTCAGAGAAGATGCAAAGGAAAACGCTGATGCACAGGGTAGTAGGGAAGAATCCAAGGAGGGGGGCAATCCAACGCCGAGGAGGGATTCAGTGGAGTGGAGGCTTGTTCAAACCCAAATGGGAAGCATCAACATGACATCCATATGGACAATAGAAGATTCATGGGGAAGGCCCCATGAAGTGGAGGTTCTAGCCGCGGACGGCACTCAAGTAATTGGCCAAGTCCGTTTCGCCTGTAGCGTCGGCTTGTTCACAGCGGCGAACCACAGGGAGCGATATCCACAAAATTATAGTACATAAACAATTATATCAGCGTCATCGCAGATGAGGGGAAGTATAGACCCAAAGGTCTATTATACATAGTAACAACTAAAGTAAACTCACTGAATTGATGGTAACTTGCCAAGTCAACACTTACATGTATTCTATGAATTTAATGTGTCTACTCTAATAAAGAGTTGAAACAACTGGGAGTGGCCCAGGTTAGAGAAGGCTGAAATAAAAATGTATTCTCTGAAAGAAATATTATTCACTGCTCCTTGAAACTTGTGCCCTCCCTTTATACAAAGATAACGCTTCAGAAGCCAGGGAAGCCTCAAAAATACTGGTCTCCAGTTCCTCAATCTTCAAAAGAGGCCATTCATATAAATTTAGTAAAGACAGTAATGTGTGAATCTGATACTACCCTGACCTCACTCCACCTTCAAAAGCAACTCAGCAATCTTAAACAGTAAAATTCAAACAAAAAAAGGACACCACTGCTGCTGCCAAACAGATAGATAGCCTATGCCTGAACTCAATTTACAAAACAGGGACATCACTGTATGTTAGCCACTTTAATAGATTCAAGTTTATTTTCAGAATATACATCTACCATCAGCAGACTGTCGAGCAGAGGCAAAACTGAATAATGCTGACTGAGAAAAGTGACCAGAGAGATGAACATAAAGGAAGTCAATTAACCCTTTCTCAATTTTTTAATATAAAAATTGCATATCCCCTTGAAATTCCTTCCTCGCCCACCCCCAATGGTAGAAGAAAAGAGGAGGGAGGGGGCAAATGTGCTAGCTATAGTGATTGGCATTCAAAATTATGTTGGACCTGGGTATGTGCTATATATTCTGGCAAACTGACAGTGGGTTTTGAGATTGTCACCCTTAAATCTAATCCCATTATCCAAGATGAAACAATGCAGGTTGCATGGCACAGTTAGACCCATCCTAATAGTATCAAAGAAATCAGGAAAAGCCCTTTAGACGTCTGGCCCTAAAAATGTTACTGGAAGAGTAACAAGCTGCAAGCAATCTATGAATCGAGAAATGGCAGTAAATAGGATTGCTTTCTGTTTATGAGCTAGTAAGCCTCTTTCAGAGTGTCTCACAATGACAGACAGTTAAAGCAATGCTTGTGTTCCATGCCGAGTGACCCAAGGTCATCAAGATGGATGGTCAAGGGTAAAAATGCTCAGGCACCTCAAGTCTGGGAGCCACACTTATTCCTAGCTCTCAATGCCAACCCATCCAATGCTTTAGAAATACTCAAAATGTCCCCTGTATTCTAGCATTGTCAACAACTGCCCACACAGCAGTTTTAGGCCTAGCATATGACTTTTTAAAAGCATGAAATCAGAACGTCTCCTAGGCATAAAACCAATTGCCTTGGCCTAAAACAGCCCACAAAAACAGTGGCAAACTTTTGAAATTCATTAAGCAAAAACTGAAAGGTGACAGATACCAGTAAACTGGGGCTCCTGCCACTGAGAAGCCCAAAGATAGTTTGGGTTACTTGAGAAAAACAAGATGATTCTTAAAAGGGACAGATGTGCCTCCAACTGGCCTGATTTGGCAGAACGAGTCTCAATTAATCCTTTGCCTTCCCACTTTTCCTACCATTTTTTATAATGTTTCCCTCCCCTTTTCTGATTTTCTTCCTACATTCACAGCTTACTTAAAAATCTAAAAATTGAGTTTAAAATGCAAAGTATAGTTGGCCCACAGTTCTCTCAGCAGCAGGGAGATGAGAGGAGGGAACAGATTCATACCCCGCCAAGAAGCTCTGAAAAAGCTAAACTACGACATCCTTTCCTAGATTGTGTGTTTTGATATTTGACATGTTGACCACACTCTGGTGTTTAGCCATATGTGTCCCAGCTTTCATCTGTGAAATATTGGAGGGTAAGGTGTGCTCAACGCGATGTAGTGATTTGAACACTGGATTCTGGAAACCAGGGTTTGAAATCCTGCTCGGCCATGGAAATCCATTGGATGACTTTGGACAAGTCAAACAATCTCAACCTCAGAGGAAGTCAAAAGCAAGCCCTCTCTGACCAAAACATGTGAAGGAAACTCTATGATAGGATCACCTTAGAGTCATCATAAGACAGAAAGAACTTGAAGGCATGCAAGAACAGCAGCATTGTATGTGTATTGTTTGAGTTTCTGGTTGTATGCAAAAGAAATGCAATAAATCCTTTGCCAAAATAAACTCAGGCAGTGGTTAACATGAACATGAAGCTAAGGTGCAAGGAAGTCATACACAATTGTGTTGCTTCCAATGGTTGGCACAATTCACAAAGTGTTGTCCTGATAATAGAAGGTGTGCATATTTCCCCACTTCTCTGTTATCAGGCATGAACTGAAGGCAGGTCCTAAAGAGAGACACAGCGTGAAAAGCTAGTAACAAGGCTTTTCTTGTACTCACTGAAAAATTTACTGTCTCAGTCTCATGGCATTTGGCCAGTAAGCAGCAGGCTTCTAAATCAGCAACACTGAGAGTAAATGTCTTTCTTCAGTGTGGGCACGAATGTCAGAGTGTAAGCGGTCCTCTAGGATAAGGCAGATAATTTCAGTGGCATATGTCTCAGCTAATTCTGATCTCTCAAATACAACTTGCATTTATGAGGCATTATCTGTAGAAATCTAACCTCTCAAGGACATCTACATTGGGAAACAGATGGCTTGCAACAGCATGTTTGATCTCAAATCAAATAACAGGATCAGCATTTCAGAACGATTGCCTGTATAGACACTTTTGTCAGACAGCACAGCTTAGAGATCTCCATCTTGTGCAAAAGGACCTGAACAAGAGTTCTGCTGATTTGGGGCCTTTAAAAAGCAGTTTCCATTTTTTAAATTGATCAGAAGTTAAAGATGCACAGATTTCCTTCAGAGCAGAAGTCTAACTTTTTGATCAGATCTGACTGTTGTACATAACCGCCAAATGAGTTGTTCTACCAGTTGTTTCTGAAACAATAACTAAGACTCTAAAGATATCCCATGAATATGTGAATGGCACTATAAGTCCTGTGTCTGGAAATGTTTATATAAACAAAGATGATGTGCTGCTGGTGGATAGATAGAAAAACTTCAGAATTCAATAAAAACACTGCAAAATAATAATATGATACACTTACATATTATGGAACATATTCATTTACTGAATACACTGTATATTAGTGCAATAATTATAATGAAACTAAAGAAGTGTTAAAAACCCTAAACCCATTCTATAATGTTTGCCTCACCAAATCCAGTGCATTCTTGCTGTGTTGAACTATAATTTCTATTATCTACAGCTATCAAGGTAGAGTACAGTCATGCGCTGCGGCAGCAAAATAAGACAGTATGATTCTGCGTTGTATCAATAGGAGTATAGTGTTAAGATCGAAGGAAGTCATAGTCCCACTCTATTCAGCTTTGGTCAGATTTCACCTGGAATACTGTGTCCAATTCTTGGCAAGACAATTCAAGAAGGATATTGATAAGCCAGAGAAGGGTGATCAAAATGATCCAAGGTTTGGGAAGGATGGTAAAACATCAAAACATCCGAGCGTTCCCTGGACAACTTCCTTGCAGAAGGCCAATTCTCTCACACCAGAAGTGATTTGTACTTTCTCAAGTTGCTCCTGACACAGAGAAGGCTGAGAGGATGTTATGATAGCTGTGTTTACATATTTGTTAGGATGTCACATTGAGAAGGGGGCAAGCTTGTTGTCTACTGCTCTGGACACAGAGCAATGGATTTAAATTGCAGGAAAAATGATTCCACATAAACACTAAGAAGAACTTCCTGACCGTAAGAACTGTTCAACCATAGAATTCACAGCCTTGAGGGGGTGGAGTGTCCTTCTATGAAGATTTTTAAGCAGAGACTGCATAGCCATCTGTGAGGGATGCTTTGATTCTACATTCCTGCATAGTAGGGGATTGGACTGGATGGCCATTGTTGTCTCTTCCAACTTTATGATTCTGTTATTCTAAGAGCTTCATATGTTCAGATATGTAAAGAGATGGACAAGACCTTCTCTTTTTATCACGAGTGTAGGTACATGTGTTTGTGCATGAAGTAACTTAAAAGGTTACTTCAAAATTAATTTGAAACTATTACTGATTCACCAGTTCACAATATAGGTACATGTTATTTTTTTTTCTTATTTGTAAAGCAATCTTGGAACTCCAGCTTTCTTTTAAAACAAAATATTACTGTTAAAAAAACAGGTCTGGAATAACAAAGAAGAGCATGCCAGCAAAGAAGCAGAACAGACTCCTCACACAAATTAGATGGGATTCTTGCAGGACTAACAGCTATTGAATAATTTTCTCCATTAATGAAAGGCTAATTGTGGGGAAAAGGCAGAGTGATAGCAGGATGCACATGACATTATGCAAAAAGGCCCATCAACAAAGGTGAGAGTCCTGTTTCAATGCCAGTTTTCTTCCATTGTGCAATAAAATCCAAAGTAACTGGGTTGTTGTAGGTTTTTCTGTTTATATGGCCATGTTCTAGAAGCATTCTCTCCTGACATTTTGCCTGCATCTATGGCAAGCATCCTCAGAGGTTGTGAAGTCTGTCGGAAACTAGGAAAATTGAGTTTATATATCTATGGAAAGTCCAGGGTGGGAGAAAGAACTCTTGTCAGGAACAGCTAATCAGTAATCACCTCTCAACAAAGGATTCCAAAATAACTCTTTGGTTTTCCATTTATTGGAAGTCACTAAAATAGATACCCTTGAATAATTTGCTGCCATGACTGGCATTGTGGATCTGAACCCAGGCATTCCAATATTTATTTATTTTATGTATTTAAAACTTTTATATCCTGGCCCTCTCACCTCCAAAGAGGGACTTGGATCAGCCTCACAGCAAAATTCAATGCAGATTAATACAATATTAAAACATCATATACTAAACAAAGTTAAAACACATATAAATAGCATAAAATACAATACAATACAATAAAACCAAATCACCAATTTAACATTTAACATTCTCAGAGGCACAAGTATTTAAGAAAAAAAATTAAACAGAACTAGAACACAACATCAAATATTACTACATTTAAATCTTGAGGGACACTAAATATCTAATGACAACTCACACCTCTCTCCCATATTTGTAGCACCAACACTCATATTTCTCACTCTCTTCCTCCCCCATATCCTAACTCCCAATCACATATATTTAACCTGCTTGAATTTAACTAGTCTTTATCTCTGGCCCTGACTAGCTCTCCTGATATTTCTAACTCATATTCATACTTGATCTTCTGACCTCCAGCTATCCTTTTAAAAGTCACTTTTCACTTTTCAGCCAATCACCGGTTACTGCCAACATCCAATGTTTTCACCCTGTTTATTTTTTTTTTATTTATGATATTTCTATCCCGCCTTCCTCAAATTTGAAGGTGACTCAAGGCTGCTTACAACCAGGCAGCCATTTGATGCCTTAACAACATACACTTAAAATCACATTTAAAACAGAATTATAAAATACATACAATAAAACCTTTAAAAAATAAAACCTCATTGTCCAAAATTGTCTTCATGATCCAACAGATCCTTACCTTATTAGATGTACAGCTTCAAAACAATGCAGCAAGGATCTCTGAATCAGCTGAAGAAGACAAAATGAAAAATTGTGGAATGGGATCGTGGAATGCCTTGGGTTCAGCTATTCATAGGGTGCATTATCCTAAAGAAGGCAAACAGGAATCCCAAAATATGGCATTCCTTCTTGCCACATACTGTAGGTACACTATCCTCACTTGCAAGTATAATACCATCCCCTTATCCACAGATTTGATATTCATGGTTTCAATTACTCATGCTTCAAAAAAAAAGATTCCTCACATCCCTGAAAACCTTTATGGGCCTCTTTAAGTTGTCCAGGGTAATAAATGATATGTTTCCAGCTCAAACATAGTCAAAATAGAAGCTTTAGCTTTACCTGCAGCTTCAGATATCCACAGAGGCTCATTCCCCCATGGATATGGAGGAAGTACAGTGCCATATAGAAAAGATAGATATTTAACCAGGAACATAGTGGGGAAAGCCATTGTAATAGTAAAGCAAAGGTCAGTGTTAAACCATGGAAGGGGGTCTTTTTACTTTGATACTGTTCCATTATTTTATTATTTCAAATTTATATGCCACCATTCCCAGTGGCTCTGGCTGGAGGCCACAAGGAGGCACTAGAGAGATAAGATCAGACCATTTTATTTGGGGGGAGAAGGAGGAAAACCATTGCCCTCATTTTTGCTGGTTATTCCTCACTTCCCATTTCATAAACGAGAGTTGTTTCCACGAGGGTGACATGGGTGGGGAAAATAAAAGGAAAACAAAGGGAAATGGTTTTACTCCTTCAAACTCCCTCCGCCCTGTAAAATGGATTGTCCTTCTCTCTCTAGTGCCCTTGTGTGGCCTTCGCCCGGATCATGGAACAGTACCTTCTGGTGTTTTGTCGGGGGAAAGATCTTTCTTGGGACTAAATCACATAGTGCAACAATCTGACAAAATTGCTCTCACAATCTTGGAAAAAATGAGGCTTGTTTTTTTTGGCAGCGAGTGAATTTGAGTTTGGGGGGGGGGGGCAGTCTGGCCCTTTGAGGTCTAGCAGCACATTCATGTCTGTCCCCCAGACTTTGAAAAGTCACCCATGTCTTTTCTAAATGGCTGCTATCATAAGGAAGCAGCCTGAATGCTGGAGTGAATAGGCTAGTGATTCCTTTGTACCAACCCTGAAACTTTACTGCTTCACTCAAAGAGCTACTGAGGGTTCAATGAAATGTCTTGTTATTTTGTATGGCTCTGTCACTTTTGCTAGTTGACAAAGGAGGAGAAAGAGGCAAAAACAAAGTTTTAACATTGCTGGAAAAGAAGATAATATTTGCAAGTATCAGGAATATTAAGCTCCAAAGAAAAATGTACTGAACCAGTGTGCTTATGAAACAAAGATGACACTAACAAATAAAAAAAATCTCTATTTGCCTGAAGAGCTTATAGTATTTTTCTCTCCAGTGCTTTTGAAACGAGGCCCTTCTCTTGAGTACTTTTCACATACCAGAGTGGCAAATTTTCACAAAGCCTGCACTAATGTTATGCATTTTCCTTCCAAGTGAAAGGCTCTTCAGTAAGTAAACATGAGTATTTGATTGTGTGGAATCTGAAGACAATGGGGAAGCCCTCTGTTTTGAAACATATTGATAAGGAAAACATTTTAAAAGCATTGAATAATACAGAGACGCACTGGAGAGCTGAATCTCTCAAACCTGAGAACAAGGGCGGTGTGATATTTCCTTCTCTGCTCCTCATTTGCCAAAACCGTTTGACAGGACAAAGCAAGATGCGTTTATTATTGTGCTGTATGTATGCTGCAATTATTGAAGTGCGACATCTGAGAACAATTCACCATTGTGCAGATACTCTAGTTCTGTTATTTCCACTAAGTTCTTATTTCACCATCACTTAATGGCTTAGGTTGAGACTGGTTAACATAGGGCTAAATGCAACTTTGTACTGCTGATTGGTTGGTTGTAGCACACCTTTACCTCCCCATCATACAACTCAGTCAGTCACCTGCAGTGCCCAAAAATGATTCTAGGGAGCTTCATGCCCCCTGTGCCCAGTTATATGGTCACACAGTGGGCTTCAGCAGGCCAAGGGCATTGTTCCTTTCATGTTTTGTTGGATTGCACCATTGGTCTTTCAACCACAGTGGAAAATACAAGACTTGTTTATTGCGATGTAGAAGTGCTAACTGGGTATGTGGGTGAATCATCTTCAGTGATATAGAGAAAATGAATGGGAGAAGAGTTCAGCTCTCTCTCACAACCACACAATTTAATTTTAGACCAAATTTTAAATAGAAAACTCGGGTGCTTTCTAATGCTATCCGAATTTGAGCCCATGTTGGCCCCAATGTTGATTTTATTGCTTTGTTGATCAGAGAAGGATGGCAGGGGAGAGAGAATACCAAAAAATTTGACATGCCACTCCTGGTCTGTGACCGTAATAATAACATTCATTCATTCATTCAATCTGACATGCGTTCTGTTCGGGGCTGTCATTATTTTATGGTCTTTCAAAAACAATGGACTTTGTTCTATTTGGATCAAAATTGCAATCGGCTCTCTTATTGGTTTGATGTGCATTAATTATAGTCATGTTTTATTGCTGTGATTGGCGGGTTGTGTATGGCAGGAACTTTAATAAGGTTTTATTGGAGAAAAACTGAATTTGTTGCTTTCCTGGTGTCCATTTCCTTCCCACTGGTGTGAGCTTTCCCCAGATGAGGAAATGATAGTTGGTTGATGACAATAGCCACTGATGGATTATCTGGGTGGAATGGCTCTTTGGTGATGGGATTTCCTGTTTTCTACAAAATAGGACAAAGAATTGCTGAGCTATGATGATGGCCTTCTGCATCCCCTAAATGACTGGTTGCCCACTGATATTCTGACTGACTGACTGACTGACTGACTTTATTATTTCTGAGTCGCCCTCCACGTTAGTGCTCCGGGCGACTTACACATAGCAATTCAACAATTAAAAATATTAAAAATATTAAAAATTAGATTAAAATATTTAGGGGTTAAATGCAAGGGCCAGGCTCAGGTAGTTGAGTTCCTGGTTCTGCATTAGCCATGGGCTTTCCTAAATAGCCAGGTCTTTAGAGCGGTCAGGAACTGGGGCAGGTCGAGGGAGGCTCTCTGGTCCGGTGGCATCGAGTTCCAGAGAACGGGGGCCACAATGGAGAACGATCTCCGTCTCGTGGCCTCCAGGTGGGCCTCTTTCACGCCCGGGACGCAAAGGAGGTTCTTGTTTGCCGGCCGCGGTGTCCTTGAATAGGCAGGCATCAGCAAGCGGTCCTTTAAGTATGTTGGGCCCCGGCCCCGTAGGGCTTTGAAAGCCAAGGTCAAGGTCTTATGTAAGGCTCTATACTCAACGGGCAGCCAGTGCAGGCGCTGCAGGGATGGTGTAATGTGGCAATTCCAATCCATTGTGCTCAGCTCAGGATAGATTTCTGTGCCCAACTGGTGACTTGTGCCCATTGAGATGTTTTGTGAAAAGGGGAAGAACCAAGTGAGGTTTCCTAATGGGTGGGCTTCCTGCTTCTGATCTCAGGCAGGGGCGCCAGGAGACCATACATTCAAGCCCTGTTTTCAGGGTCTTCAGACTTGGGTTTCTGAATAACACCAACAGCATACAGCTATATATGTAATTTATACCATGTAGTTTTGCAATGGTGTTAGTTCACATGATAAGTTCTTGAAATTCACTTTAATACACAACTACTCAAAGTGCAAGAGCCCTGTGCTCTTTTTCATCATTCAGTCTTATGTGGCTTTGCTGGCTAAGCCTCTTATGAGTTATAATTTACAAAACCACACAGTGTCATCCCACTCTAAAGCAATCGGTAGAAAGAGCAAAATTCAGTGACATTCAGAATGGTGCTCAAGAGATTTAGGAATGTGATACTTTTCTGCATTGAGTACTCAGTTACTACTTTATTGTAAGTAAATTAGTTAGATTGCTTTCCCAGTTTCCATTTCAGAAGAGGGCTCTTCATTCCAAAGTGTTTTCAGACAAAGTAGCTGTTCAAAGTCTGGACCCTTTCAGCTTCTCTAAAGTTCACACTGAAACCCAGACTGGATTCATTGTCCATGGACATGGAAGACACCAGCTGTCCACAATCCCAGCTTAGAAACTGATGGTGTGGCATCAATAGTCACAAAACAGCAGCCCAAGGCTTACATCATTGAGTACATGATCAATGAGGGTTCATTGAATTTTTTAAAATAACAAGTATTTTTGTACCATCCAAACCAACTTAGCATGTGGTAGAATTTTGTTAACTTGCAATGCTGATGTAGTATTTCAAATTGCTTTGCCTGGCACCCGTTTTGTTTTTTTTTTGCCTAGTGTAAGTAGCCCAGGGTTCACTAATTTAGAAACAGCCCCCGCTGGACATAACAGTAGCAACATCCAAAGCAATTAGAAATAATTGAAATGACAACACAAGATCAAATTAATCTCATTTCCACCAGAAGATGGTCAATGAACCTGCACATGGGCAAGCAGGACAGGTTAAAAAAAAAGCTCAGCCATCTTCCTTCTTCCAAAAGGTAGATGTGTGATTTATTGCCCATGCCAAAAAGGCATAAATTGAATGGTTTAAAAAGCAAACCAATTTTGCCATGTTGGATTTATGAGCACAAGAACATTTTATGGCATATCCAGATCAGTTTCTCAGTAGAGCAAATGCTTTCTTGTGGGGAAAACAAGGAGATGGATGTCAGTTTAATTCTAGGGATACTTCTTCCTTTCTCTCTTTCTCTCTCTCATCAGTCAAAAGGGAGAAAGCAAAGGTTAAGGTCATTTTAAAAAACCTTTGAATTTTAAAATCTGAACAAGGATCAGGGTTTCCAATTAAAAGACAACTCTTAAAATTCTATTACTTGCACTCATAAAAATAACATTGCTTGGTCAAGGATGAAGTACACAGGACACTAGTTATGTGTTTAAAGAAGCAGGGGGGCTAACCTGAAATATACACCCAATTTGGGTCAGGGCCCTACATTATTATCTCCTGAACATCTTCCCCCGATTCCTGATTTTGCTATCTGCATTTTTGCTGATGGGGAATATCCCAGAAAGGTGCCCATTTTCAGCAGAAACTGTTCTGGAACAGAAGACCACATTCTGGATATTCAAAAGTTATGCACACTGGTGTCAGCATATGTTTAACATCGCACAGGGCATGGTTCTCATTTGAGGCATGAGGGGATATAGACCTTTGAGCCTAGAATAAGGGCTAAACATAAGGTATGATGAAACAGATACTGCCCCAGCCATTGGTGTTATGAAAGCAGGATTAGTTGGCTGGAAATTCTGTCTTTGTGTGCTTTTTCTTTCAGACCTAGGGTTTTTTGCAACCAGAGATGAAAAAGAAAGTGGAAAAAATCACATCCACAACTACCTCATACTATTGCTCTGCTCCCACCAAGTTAGCTTGCGTTTTATATAATTTTTTTATTTTTAATACTGAGGAACATATATGGAATTTTATGTTATGTCTAGTTAGGTTCTCAGTCTGTCTAATTATTCCTAAATTTGGAGATCCTAAAAATGGTAGTGTACATATTTGGTAACCTCAAAGATGGAGTTCTACAATGTGCTTTACACTGGACTATCTCCGTACCAAGCTTGAAAACTTCAGTTAGTTCAAAACATGGCAGCCAGACTAGTTGCAGGAACATTTAGTACTGAGCATGATGCCCCCATATTACAGTCACTCCATTATTTACCAATTAGCTTCCAGGCAAAGTACATGTAAGTTTTGATCTTTACACTGTTTGGGTTCATGTTACCTACAGGATCACTTTCTCCTGCACAATCAGCCCCTTATGACACTAAAGGTGCTCTGGGGGGTGGCTACTCCAACCAGCCAGAACCCGACTGGCAACCATCACCCAGAGGATCTTTTCATCAGCCACCATAAGATTTTAGAAGGACCAGCCAAAAGAGATCTGACAGATAAATGAGCTGTTAGAATTGAAGACACATTTGAAGACCTATCTCTTCCAGCAGATCTAAACAGTCTGTTTTCACTATCAATTTTAAAATCACATTATATGTTTATTGTGTTTTAACTTTTATCTTATGTATTTTAATATGTGTATGTTTTATATATGATTTTAATACCATATTTTAACTAAGTTTTAATGTGTGCTTTTATATATTGACTATGTTGTGTCCCGCTTTAAGCCAATAGGAGAGGCGAGTAATAAATAAAATTTCATTATTATTAATGTTATTCTGGACCCATTTATTTATTACCATATGCAGCAGTTACCAGCTGTTCTTTAACTGTATTTAACTTTGTCAATTCTCTCTGTCTGGATTCTAAACCAGAGAACCTTAATAATTCACCTCTTTGTTGTTGCCGTTGGATGCATGTAAAGTGGTGTGCATTTGCTTCTGAAGTGTCCTGAATTTTAAACTAAAAGATCTCCTAAATAAGGCACATGTGTTGCGACTTGACAGTATTTGTCACCTTTCTCTCCACTTTTCTTTTTTCAATCCCATGCTTTGCTATCACTGATTTCTTTGAGATTTCTCCCTTTCTTTTCCAAGGTATTATTTCTTATTTAGGTAATGACTACAAAAATGGAAACATTTTTGTGGGGATGTGTGGGTTCTTCTTTTTATATGAAATTGTTAGTGGTAAACTCTTAGGCTCTCCTTCACACACATCCAGCCACTCCTGTCCAGGCGCTGAAGGAACAGACAAAAGGAGGCATTGTGAAAAGACTTTCAAAATAATTTATTTTATTTTATGCAAACTTTTGTCATACAGGACTTATTTCAGTATACATTTTTGCATGCCTCCTGAAAACAGGCAGGTAGCCAAATAGCCATTTTTGGTCAGCAGCCAAAAAGTGTGGCTAGATCAGGCCTATTGGCAGCGGGGGTTCCACAGGCTCTAATTCCCCTCATTTTCAGAGCTATTGGGATGAAAATGGCCACATGTGGAGGACATATCTACCACCGCTGGCCCACCAAGTTTCATAACATTTGGGTCAACCACTGATTTTTAGGAATTTTATATAGGCCCACCCTATAATTTCTGCAGGATCAGCAGCAAGGCAACATTCCTTCCTGCCAAATGTCAAATATATGCTTCCACATTACACAGCCACCCACTATTACACTTTCTTTATTAATAAAATAAACAACAGCAACTTCTTCCAAAGTGTTTGTAATTTGCATTTCTTGTTCTCACAACATATTGGAAGAGGCCAGCAGCCCACCATTCACAAGCAAGGAAGCAGCATGTCCCCCCCTATTACCAAAACACTCCTGTATGATCCAGAAATTATTCGGTATTGGTGGTAAGATTAGGGCGGTAGGTAGTAATTTTCTGAGAATAAGGCTTTGCTGTTTACTGTTATTATTATTATCTTTTTAAAGTTTTTTGAAGGAACAGAGCAAAGAGAAAAATATAAGGAGAGGCAAGAAGAGAAGAAGCTAAAGGGTGACTCCAGGCTCAGAGCCACCGTAATATTTTTAAATAAAAACATACCCACCCACCTAAAAGATGCACTTTCTCCCAAGTCCCCAAACACACACACCCATCCACCCTTTCCAACTCCCAGTCCTACTAAATAAAAAGAATCAGGAAAATGAAGAAATATCAAAATGATTCAATGCTAGAAGTCAAGTCAAGCAAAAAAAAAACCTAAGCAGAGCTGCAAGTAAGCAAGCAGCAAGGCAAGGCACAGGCAAAGACAAAGGCAATTGGAGGGATTGAAGCAGCACCTCTCAGAGCCAGGATGCAACTGAGCAATGGAGGCACTCACCCCATTAAATAGACACAGCTTGCATAAGACATGTCACAGCGTTCTTCTACTCTGATTGGCCCAACAGGCAGGGCTCAAAGAGAAACCCCTTGTGAGCACACGGCAGCCTCTCTGCACACTGTATGTTCCCGAATAGAGCAGAAGGAGCCGTAACCAGCAGCCACGTGGTCCAGCTCTGTCAGAAAAACCATGAAAGCAGAACCCTTTCTGTTATGGGCATCTGAAGAAGCCAGAGAAGCCAAAGGAAAACGGCCAAAATGAATCCATGCATAAGTCTAGTAGAGTAAATTTTATGAACCCCTTTCCTCCTCCTTTCCTCCTCCTTTAAGGCACTCTGAGACAAAGCAGAAAGATGCAGTGGTATTTCCCCTGGGGATGCGTAGTTCCCTCTGTGTCAATATCTTGAGGAAAAAACATTTTTTGGCTAAATTATTGATTAAAAATTTCAATTCTACTTGAGGACATCTGTTTGCATTTCTCTCCATAGACTAAGCGATTGACTGCTTTGAGGGAAATCTAGCACCTTTGCATACATTTTCAGATATGTCAGACTGCTTCCATTATCCTTCTTTCATCCCTTTCCTCCTTTCCCTAGTAAAATGAAATATCAGTGCAAATTTTCTTCTCAATTACACTTCTGTAACAGCATTTCAGTAGTCAAGGTTTTATTCCCACATAAATCCTCTCCCTTCTGCATTTGAGGAGAGCTACAGAGACAGCAGCTGACTAGTTGATTTCAGATTTACATTCTCCAAATACCAGGGCATATGGTCTGGCTTGGAGATGGATATCAAGTGCTACCTAAGCCAGGCACAGTTCATGAAGAGAAGTATAAAATAGCACATAAGTGACTTGGACACGGTCATTTAACATCTGTTCCAGTCACATTGATTCAGATTGAACATCCCATGTAAACATACGCGGAGAAGAGCCAGGGAAAATGGTATATACTAACTAGATAATACACTCACTCAGGAAAGATAAAAATTTGATGATGTGTGTTGTAGCCTGACTTCTAGCAAATGGATATATAATTCCTGATATCTATTCAAAAATAGGGCTCACTATACAGTCAGAATATTATTTTTTGGAGAGCGAAAAGGAAAGTTTTCAGGTGATGGGAAGTATTTCTTATGGGCAAAATTCCTTGCTGCTTTCTTCCTTCATGCCTTCTTTTTCTTCTTCCTCTTTCTTTGGCCATTGCTTGTTTCCAGTGGCATTTCTCCATGCTTCTTGGCCTGATTTACAAATTTTCATAAACCAAGTGTGCTGCTTGGTAGTGGATCTCAGCCTATTGTAACTTACAGATCAACTGAATGATCTTAAAGTAACACACTGTCTTAGTTTATTAATAAACCGCAAAGCCAAATCAGAAGGAAGGCATCACCCTTGTTCAGAATAGACTTATTGATACGGCCATGTATTTAATGAGATCTGACTATGCCAAATAAATGAGACAATCCTTCTTTCTAAGTGGGGAAACAGACCCATCCTTTAAATAGCCCAACCCAATCTTTTGAAATATTGGGTGCACTCTACTGGAGATGAGGTTTTTGACTAACAACCTCATCACCTTCACCTAATGTAGTGCAATAAGTGAAGATGAAATATATGTAATCATGACTGGAATGGCTCCTTGACTTTGATTTTGATTATGTGGGTCTTGCTTATAATTGGTTTTAATGTTTTTATGCTTTTTAATCTTATGTTTTAATGTATTTGTTTATTTTATTATGTCTATTTTATGTTTTTATAGCATCAAATTGTTGTCTATTGTAAGGCTGCTCTGAGTCCCCTTTGGGGTGAGAAGGGTAGGATGTAAATACAGCAAATAAATAAATAATTCACTTACATTCATGATTGCCACAGATCATGGCGAATCTGGCAAGGCCCGGCGAGGCATGTAGGGAACCCATCCTCCCACATCACCTGTCATGCCATTTGCCCCATCCCACGGGGGAAAGCATCACTAAGATCCACCAGGGAGGCCTTGCTCTCGATCCCACCAGCTTCGCAAACACGGCTGGTGGGGACGAGGGACAGGGCCTTCTTGGTGGTGACCCCCCACCTATGGAACTTGCTCCCCAGTGAAATCAGGTCGGCATCCTCCCTCCTGTCTTTCAGAAAGAAACTAAAGATGTGACGGTGGAACCAGGCATTTGGACAATGAATATAATGGCACTGATCTGTGCTATGTGTATGTTTTTATCTTTTTATTATACTGTATTTTATTACGGCATCGAATTGTTGCCATATTAGCCGCTCTGAGTCCCCCTGTGGGGGTGAGAAGAGTGGGATAAAAAGGACATAAAAAAAATAATAAAAAAAATATCCAGCTTCCTCCTGTTGTTTCTTGTGCAACACGAGAAACCTCCAGTGTTGCACAAGAAACACTGCCTCCTGCAATGCTTGGACTTCAGTTGAAGCATGGAGCCCAGACAGAAGTTAATCTACATAATTAACAAGAACAAGAACAACAACAACAACTTTATTCTTATACCCTGCCACCATCTCCCCAAAGGGACTAGAGGAGGCTTACATATGGGCCAGGACATCCACAAGACAAAAAGCAAAATAGTCCATTAAAACCACAGCACAGTTAAAACATAACAAAACATAACAATCCAGATAAAACACAATTAAATAAAACATTAGAGTATAAAACAACAGCACTGAAAACTCCATCAAAGCAATGCATCGTGTGATGGTAGCCGGTGGGCTCCAAGCCTCATCTGAAATCCAAGCATCCTAAGATGAGCAATTTTGCCCATCTGATGAGGTCGTACATGAAAACCTAGATCTGCAACAGTAATAAACCACTTTCAAATCTTGACACTGATAGCATAGTTCTATTTGTGCAGACAACATCTGTCCCCAGTAGCCATCTTATGTTGCCACTAACTTTCAGGAAAATAAAACAAAAAGCCACAAGAGATTGGACATACATTAGTGAATCCTAGGAAGATTGATACTGGAGTCGGCTGGCTGGCAAACTGAGGCAGAGCCACAAGATTGAACTTTTTCAAAACCAAATGGGCTTTTGGGTAAAGGTGGAAAAAGGAGCTGACGTGCTGGAAAGCGAATTGGGTACATTTGGAGAAGAACAAACAGATTGGCAGACAAGGAAACCATCAAGCTCATTTGCCCATTCCATTCAGAGACAGAATTGATTATCTAGGGATAATAATCATAATCATAATAATCTTTATTTGTAATCTGCCCTATCTCCCCAAGGGAATTTGGAGTAGTTTCCAGAACAGAAGTGGCAAACATTCAATGCTATTAATGAACAAACAAAACAAATCAAACAATAAATAAATAAATAGCATAATTATAAACTTATAAACTTAAATGACTAACCAAAGAATAATTAAAACAAATAAATCTCATACACATTTAAATTATAATAAAATCTAAATAGTTGAAATACATTAAAAGTATAAAATGAGAATGAGTGATGTTGTTTAAAATAATGTGATGATGATGTAGAGCAACTAAACAGCACCAGAGTGCATTTCTTATATCCAAACAAATTATGTATTAAGATGTTCTAGTCATCCTCCTCTCCATAAGCTTAGGTACAGAGATAGGTTTTTAAGGGTTTTTTTAAAAGAGAGGAGAGAGGGGCCATTTTTACTTCTTTGGGGAGGGAGTTAGAGGTGGAGGTGATCACAGAGAAATCCCCCCTCTTGTCCCCACCAACTGTGCTTGAGACAGGGTGGGACCTAGAGTTGGGCCTCCTCCACAGACCACAGTGCCTGTGTTGGTTTATATACAAAGATGCAGTTAGTTAAATATCCTGGATCCGGACCATTTAGGGCTTTATAGGTAATAACCAGCACTTTGTATTTAGCCCAGAAGCAGACCGGCAGCCAGTGGAGTTGCCGGAACAGGCAGAATGCTGATACCTTATATTCATCCATCATTGGACCATATTTGGGGGGGAATCATATATACTCTTTATGCAGTGTTATATTTTTTAAAGTATAAGTTTATAAACTATTAAAGACCATATTAAACTTTGGCCAATTAAAAAGAAAGCTCTGTCCTTTCTCCTGCACAGCAAAAATATTACTAACTGCTGATATATTTGAATAGAGGAGGGGAAGAAGGCGTTAAGAATAATCAGATCAGATTCATATTCTTCTGAAGAGAAATGTGCATACATATTGGAGAGGAAAGCACTGATGAGCATACTTTAGTCTCATTCAATTTGACTACACAGCCTAAGCAGTCGAATAAATTTGCACACTTTCCACGAACAGAGATAGGGTATCATTTGATTTGAGTATGCTCATTTGCTTCAGCCATAGTAGCTCAAAGTGCAATAAACAAATGAGCCCTAAGGTCTGCAAAGATGCGTTTGTGAATACTCTGGTAAACAAATGGCAACATTACTCTGTGACATAACTATACCCCCAAAAGGTTCTTGCCCCCTTTTATGTCTATTTTATTATTGATATGCTTTATAGTTTCTATTCTCTTTCTCTCTCTCTCTCTAAGCTTTCTGTTGTATGCTTAACTGTACATAGTTACCTTTATATCTAACTTAGTAAAACGGGGAAAATGGTGGCAACAAACCGTTATTTTACTCTACATTCCATCCAAAATAAGCTCACTACTTTCTGAAAGGTTGATGTTTGCTGATTGGTTCTAAAATTGCATGAAAATCTTTTGAATTTTTCGTTTTAATAAATTACAGAGCATACTTAATATTTGAGTAACACTCTAAAACTTGAGAATAAAACCTCAGAAGGAAGTTAAGTGCAATGATGCTGGTAAAAATCAATCAATTCATATCAATGAGAATATCTCTCAATCTTTTGTTCTGTAAACTGTTTTCATTCAAAATCAAGTACCTCTTAATGCTGAAGCAGGATCAACAACTCCAAAGAACATCTCTCCATAAGCTCGATTGATAGGTTGAGGATCTTCAGTGGCAATGCACAATATTAAACAATGAAATAAACAGATGCTCCCCAAATCTAGTCTCTTCTTTTGTTCCTTTCTGTGCCCTAAATTTACAAGTAATTCTTTCGAGTGTGGTGACAGAACACATTTTGCTTAGCCAATTGCTAAATAATAGACGGTCAAGAGACTCCTATCATGAAAATATCCAGAAATCTGTCAATCTTAGTGTAACTAAATATGTTTTGTTAAAAGTTGTCAGTAAATCTGTGCAGATGTTTTGTCAAAATCTGTTTCTTTGGGAAGTACCCAAAACCTTGTTGTAGTAGGTTTGCTTTAAGAATGTCATACATTGGAAATATCTTGAAGGCACACCACCACCACAACTAAAACATTTTCTTCCATAGAACTAAAGAATGCAATAGAAAAATGAGTAGGAAAATGCTCAACAATGGGAAAATATGATAAGAGTTCTTAGAGTCAAGGATTTCTTATGCTTTTATCAGAACGTGTCGCACCCCAAGAGCCTCCAACGACATCTTTCCTAGGGGCTGCATTTTGCCCGCTTGACTTCAAGAAACTTTCCAGCACAGCTGGGTTAACTCCCGGCTCCTACAGTGGGCCTCTTTGCTGTTCTCCTAAGAAACATGCCATGCTAAAGGCATGCCAAGGCCAAGCGGAGCCCACCAAGCTGATAGCAGAAGCGGGTACTCGGAGCAGTAAGCGCTACTCCCCAGTCCAGGTGGTTCGCGCTAACGAGGGCCTACATTCTTCAGGACTGAGGTTCTCAAAACAACCTGGGGCTCATCCATCATCCAACTTGATGTTCGACGCACTGGGCCCTGCTGACAGAAATCCTATAAAAGCTGTGAGATCCTGCTTAGCCGCATCTCGTACCAACGACCGCTATTGCCATGATGTCAATGTGAACCAGGCCTTTCGGCCAGCTACTAAGATCCAGCCAGCCAGCCTTCTCCGGCTGCCTCGTTCCAGCATCAAGCCTTGTTCCTGTTCATCGTCGAGCCCTGCGGGGAAGCCGTGTTGCTGTTGCATCGACTTTGCCTGCAGTACCTAAAGCCGCCAACCTTCTTGCGCCGGTTGGGGGCTCAGAGACTATCTATCGCATCCCGCATTGGTGCCTGAACTGACTCTGCTTGAGATCCTGCCGTTGCGGATCCTCAAGTCTTGCTGATTCCAGTATTTGCTGCTATCCAGAGGCTGCATATTAAAGGCTTCCTGGACTATATATTTACCTTGCTACTTTATAATCAATAAAGCTTGTTGTACCTCAGCTGTCTTGTCTGTTGTCCGGGGAGGTCAAGTGCCAAGGGGCCCAAGGGGGCGACATAATGGTTCCCACAAGTATTTTAAAAAGTCTGCCTCATTTCACCACATTAGTCATACTCTCCCCCTTTCCCCTCTTCACAAGAGGTATGTTACTATTACACAGTGAAATATTTTAAGGTCTACCTCTCCCCAGCAGGTGAGGGAGGCCTCCTAACTCTCATGCTTTTACCTGCCCATGTGCCTGCCCCTCAGAGCTACAGGAGTTGTTCCAAGGGGCAGGTGCATGGGAGGAGATGCAAATATTATGCGACGAATTCTTAAATCCCCAAATTGGGACCCCAAAACAGGATGTGTGACTATATTGCGGTGGCAATGATTATGCAAAGAAATGTGGGTATTATCATTGTAAATTATTTTCATCACTTATGTATCTAGCAGCTAAAGTGCTTTGTTTTGCATTTTATCATTACTATATAAACAAGTGTTAAATTTGTAAATCTGAGGGTAAGTATTTCAACCCCATTGTGGGACAGAAAACAGCTTAAGTCAAAGCAAATCATATTACCCTTAATGTCTAGTATAATTTCTTGAATTTGTTTCTCCTCTGCTCCTTCTTTCATTTTCTTCATGTTCTCTGCTTCTCTAGAGTACCAGCTCCAGTTGAAGAGGAACTAGACAAAAAACACCCACTTGGCAAGGCCCTCCACCATCTCAGTGGGCTTACCATGCTGATAGACAACAGCCAGGCCCGTAGCCAGGATTTTGATTCGGGGGCTGAGTTTGGTTCGGGGGCTGAGACTGGGTGGAACCCCCCCGGCTACATGCCTGACAACAGCAATATTAAAATTATAATGTGGCATGTTGGAAGCACCAGTTAAATTTCCCACTGTGACCCAGAGCTCCACTATGGACTTTATTGCATAAACCTGCTACTCCACTACTGTCCCACTATCATTGTTAGCAGATACCCATTGGGATGCGCATCTTTGTATCACACTTCTTTTCATCCATGCAATTGCACCAATTCGGTAATTTGTGGTCCTGCAATTTTACTTCCACATACCCTCATATCCCTTCCATCCTGCACTTCCACTGTTCCATAATTCTTTAATTTTAATTTTAGTGGAATTTCACAATCCCAGATTTGTAAAACAAGAAAGGTCAAATTTAGCTAAATAATAAGAAAAAATAAGCCAAAATAACCCAACCATCTTGGGAATAGTGAAGAGAAGAGGAGAGGAGGTTCCCCACCCCCGATGTCACCTTACTCCTGGCGCACTGGCAAATAAGTGGAACAGACCTATTACACCAGTGGTTCTCAACCTGTGGCTTCCCAGGTGATTTGGCCTACAACTCCCAGAAATCCCAGCCAGTTTACCAGTTGTTAGGATTTCTGGGAGTTGAAGACCCAAACATCTGGGGACCCACAGGTTGAGAACCACTGTATTACACCAAGGTAGATGATGAGAATGTTGCGGGATCACAAACTATTGAAGAGTCAGTAGTGAGGAACCTGATTGTCATGGGAAGAAGGCAGATCAGCAGAACGATGTACACAGCATCATGTGATTGCAATTTATTATTTATTTATTATTTATTATTCAATTTTATATTCCGCTCCTCCCTGCAGGCTTGGGGCAGATTACAGCATACAATAAAAACATACAATAAAACATACAGTAAAAACATCCATAAAATTCAGTACATTACATTAGTGAATAACGAAGCTTCAATATCTGCCTAATGCAAGAAAGTTCTTTATCATTTGGCCATGTGAGAAATTGGTGGCTCCATGCTAACACATCATAGGGAAACATAGGAGAAGACCTTCATGGGATGCAGTACCTTAGGAATAGCCCAAGGATGCCAGTTGTTGATGGCAGACCTAATCCCAGAAGCAGCATGACTGAAGAGAATTGTATATAGCCTGTCCAGCCCATCACTCTTTCAAGTCTGTTGGAAGTCAAAGTAGCAAAGTATTTTTCAATGATCATATTACCTGTCTCCACTGAGTATTCCATCACTTTGCAAACTCCATCCCCATATTTCATCCCACAGTTTGTGAGTCCCAAAGCTGCAGTGAACAGAAGTGAGCATGATCTCTTTATATCGTGTGCGAGGTATTTATCATTTAAATTCCCCTCGTTTTTAGGTTTCAGCTTTCTTATTCCATCAACCAATTAAACGAAAGAATTCCTACAAAGCTGCGTACTTTCCTTACTAGGAATAATCAATATATGATAGCTAGAGTGAAACACTTACAATCTCTGTTGGCAAAGATAAAATAAAATAACACACCCAAGTGATGCCATTAAATTGATCACATATCCTGTCTTAATAAATACCCTTTTCTCGTTAAAGAGTTTTATTCCTTTTAAAGAGCTTTTTAATTGCACTGTTGTTCAGCCCAGTGATGATCACAGTGCACAGGTGTTGACTAAATACAAATCATCATTAAACCTCTTCTATTTTACAGGCCAGTTCTTAAAAAGCAGTCTGCCAATGTAAGGCCCATTCCATTCAATCTCCCATATGTGTGAGCAGAATGCTTTTGCCATTCAAGCTGTAAGTTATTTCCCCCCAAGGGCCTTCTGTGTTAGAAGCACAGTCTCCGTATAACTGATTTTCCAATTTTCACATTACAAAGTAATAGGAAGCAAAATGAGAGCTTTCATTTTGTTTCCCCATATATGTGGACCTACACCATTTCAAAAGTGACTGTAAGCAAGTAATCCTGTAAATAAACTTCCTTTGAGGTTGCTGCAGGTAGTCAGAGGATATATGAGGCAGCCACTTTGCTACAACTAAGCAGGTCTGATTCTGATCAGTGCCAGGATAGAAGGCTGCTGGGGAACTTCATGAATACTGCTCCAAGTTGTACGATAGCAAAATGTTAAGTTGTACATCTACTAAATTAATACGTGTATAAAATTAAGTGTGGGGGGAGTACACTAATGAAAACCCAGTGAACTGGCCAGCCGGCCTGTTTTCGAACAGAAAAATGCATTTCGGAAGTCGATTCGGATATTGGTTTTGCTCTGGCTTTGGATGTGAATCACTTCCAATTTTTTTAGTGATTTTATCGAAATGGATTCGGGTGTATTCCAATATTCGGAAGTATTCAGATATAGTGTCCGCGATTGCGCAATGTGGGAAAATTAGCAAAAGGGAGAGTCAAAACTATGGGGAATCCCATTTCCATGTTACTAATGACAAAACTACCCACTGGGACAAAATATTAAGCACTGTTAACACATTAATAAACATTTTAAAAAATGGGACATAAAATTAAATACATTGGCATCACTACCGATGACATCCGAGCCTTTTCCAAGAATGGTGACGGAGCTCTCGGAATGGCGAATCCTGTTTGGGGAGCTGTGCTCAATATCGCTTCAATTATCGGAAGTCCTAAAAAAAAATCTGAAAATCAAATGTATCCGGTTATCGGAAATAGGCCCACTGGCCAGCATATCTTCTGTGAAAACCATGTTGTTGATTTTGTTCTTGCCAACATATTTCTACCCTCCTGCATTATCTCATAGACTCTCTGGACAAATTGCAGTAAAGATCAGTTTAGACAAGTGATAGTCTTTGAGGGATGGAGTGCCCAAACTGGGATTTGGGGTGGGTGGGTGGGGGGGCTGTTACTGTTTCATATTTTCAGGTATACATTGTGTGATTGTTTTTTAAATTGTGTAAGTTGTGTAATTATTTTTATTTGGGCTTTTGCTGTTTTTGATTGATATTGTTTTCATTATGTTGATAGCCACCTTATGTTCCATCATCTGTAGAAATCTGAGACAAACTATTTAAATACCTTGTCAAACACTGGCTCAGTTGGTCTTGGGCTGTATATTACTTGCATACTTGGCTTCAAACTCCCCCCCCCAATTCTCAGGGTAGTCCATGAGAAGGCCTTACTGGTACGTGGCACGGTGGCATCCTTGTCCGCACCTGGGCCCTCAGCACACTCTCTTTCCTTTTCAGTGCCCTTGGTTTCAGCCTTCAATGCCAGGAGGGGAAGGGGAATAGCCTGGGCGCCAAAGAGGATGCTGCCGCACCACAGACCATTCGAAGGCTGCAATAGGCCTTTGTGCCCATGTACTTGGCAGGCCTTCACGCCTGTGCATTGAAGTCTCGCCACACTCGTGGCTGGGAGTGGAGTGCATCGAGTTCATCAGCTGCCTTCTGAGATTCTCTAGATCCAGGTAAACAACAACTCCCATTTGAAAAAGGGTAATCATTCCCCAATCCTTGCTCTATGCACAGTTGGGCACATTGGCTCTATTTGCCAAGTTTAGTCCAGATCCAGCGTTGTCTTGGTTCAATGCCCTCTGGATAAGGCTGCACTGCAACTCCCAGATCCAAGGTCAATCACCCCCAATCCCTGCCTGTCCTGTATGCACAGATGGTTATGTTTGGTCCAAATATGATGTTGGCTGCCTTCAGTGCTTTCTGGATCCAGGTAAACAACAACTACCATTTGAAAAGGGAAATCATTTCCCAATACCTGCCTGTATGCACTGTTGGGCACATTGACAGAAAATGTCTCTAAAGTTATCCTAGAAAAATGCAACATATTGAAATTGGACATGAACAAGTGTGTAGGGCAGGGCTACGATGGAGTTGCCACCATGGCTGGCCATCTAACTGGAGTTTAAATAAGAACTTGAGAAACATACCGCAAAGCAAGATATTTTCATTGTGCAAGTCATTGACTGTACCTTGTATTGAGTGATATATTTTCAAACTCTTCTGTCGGAAATTGTCTTGGAACAATAAAAGAAATAACAAATTTCTTCAGAAACAGTAAAACTGCTAATAATATTTTGCAGATTAATATTAGCGTTCATGTGCCAGAAAGAAAGAAAAAAAGACTGACACGTTTATGTGAGGCTCGTGTCATTGAGAGGCATGACAGTGCACTGGCATTCATTAAACTATTTAAGCTGACTGTAATTGCCTTAGAAGAAATCTCAGAGAAACCATGGAAAATCTCTTCTTCAGCTTCAATCTTTTTGACTGCAATTGAAAAAAGTGATTTCATTGTTAGCCTGTTTGTTTGTAAACAACTCTTCAGCCTTATTTTGCCCCTATCCATTTTCTTCAGAAAAAATGTCTTGATATGGCATCTAACATAAACCATGCTAAGTAACTGTTGAAGTCTTTAGAAATTTTGAGTGCAGATGCAAAATATCATTTTGTAAATAAATAACATGTATTATTTAAACTGATATGTTTATTCATATCATGATGTGATCACTATGCTCAATATATCCCATACGCATGGGGTTATTGGGATAACGATACAAAAGATTTGCTAGAATAGATCCTCTCTCACTCAGACTCAGCTCCTCCCCCCCAAATCAAAATCCTGGCTTTGGGCCTGTACAACAGGGATGGTAAAAATATGACCTACAAACCAAATGCAGGTCACTCTCCTGGTCATTTTCATAACCATCATATTTGCCACTGCAACTCGAAAGCATCAGAAAAGTGGGAGAAAAGAGGATTAATTAGGACTGGTCTTGCCAAATTGGAAGCAATCAGAAGTTTTGAAACTGGGGTTACTTCAGCTTTTCAAGATTATTGACCAAGGAAGTAATCCAACAAATGAAAGAAGACTGACGCATGATGTGATCGTTTGCAGGAGAAAAACAATAAAAAAATCATTTCTTTAAGGCTTCCGTTAAGTTTTCTTCACTGAGCTAATACTATTAGTTACTATTCCCTTTTGTCAGGAGAAAGCAAAAAATATTCAACCAATGTTTCCTACCTGTCAAAACATATAGCACTGAAACATGCTTTTCTGACAACAAACATGGCTGAGAAGCTGCAAACAGCCCAGTGTGCTTGGAGAAGGTGCATGCCGAGCATCTCAAATAAAAGTTTGAGGACTGAACAGGGGTGGAAGGAGAGAATAAAAGGTTAGCTAGACAGATGTACATTTAAAAAATCAGAACAAATTACAGAAAGGGAGTACAAATCACTTAAACCTTTCATCAAAGGTAGTCAAAAATATAATATCTAAATCAGAGTTTACTGTCTATTGAAACCTATTTTTTAAAAAACAGAATAAAACCAAATTGCATTGGGACAAAGATTCTAATTTGGTCTAAATTCCCACTGTGTCCATGGTGCTTGGCAGCTGTGATGAGTCTAGATTAGGGTGAACAAATTGAAATAAAATCCAGAGAAGACGGAGATACTCCTGGTCAGTCAGAAAACCAAACAGGGTATAAGGTTACAGCCTTTGCTGGACAGGGTTGACACCTACCTGAAGACACAGGTTCTCCACTTGGAACCTCAGGTCTCAGCAGTGGCCATGGGGGCTTTTGTACAATTAAAACTTGTGTGCCAGTTGTGCCTGTACCTTGGGAAGTCCGATTTGACCACGCTCTTTGTACATGCTCTTATTACATCCCGAATAGACTACTGAAACTTGCTTCACATACAGCCTTTGAAGACTGTACGGAAGCTTCAAGTAGTCCAACAGGCTGTAGCCCGGCTGCTCACCGGAGCAACATACAGACAGCATACACACACACACACACACACACACACACCCCTTCGTTATAACGGGTAGAGCATTACAATAAGGCGGGGAAGCCCTGCTCTCGATTTCACCCTCTTTGCAGGTGTGATTGCTGGGGTTAAAAGACAGGGCCTTTTTAGTGGTGGGCCTTCTTCTATGGAAATCCCTTCCTAATAACTTTAGACTGGTCCCCTCTCTCCTCATATGTAGACTAAAGTCCTGGCTATGCCACCAGGCATTTGGAGAATAGTCATATATAGGATACAACGCAATGACGGTAATGGGGCTAGGCACTATGTTTTGTGCTGTTTAATGGTTTTGACTGTTTAAATTGTATTGTATACTTGTTTATTTTCATTATTTTCATATATTTATTTGCTTTGTGTGTGGAAATGTGGCATTGAATTTTTGCCCATTTTATAAGGCTGCTCTGAGTCTTTCAGGGTGAGAAGAGCTGGATAGAAATGGAGTAAATAAATAAATGCATCTATTCCCTTTCATAAATGCCTCTCTTTAAAAATCAGAACAGTAATACAGCAATTAAAGCATTATGAAAATATATGGAAAATGGAAACATGGTAGTAAAATATTTCATGTTTTATGGTCGCTGTTGTGTACTGTCAAGAACATGTGTATCTTTTTCAAGAATTCTATTTTTCTCACTTCCTCTTTGTTGACTAAAGTAGCTTAGTAGCAATATTAAAGAGTACCAGGGTCAGCTTGAGTCTGCCAAGAAAACTAATGTCTATAGAAACCATTTTCCTTCACATTTGTTAAGCTTCTTACATACACACGCACATAGGAGAGAGAAAGAAAATCTCTCTCTCTCTCTCTCTCACTCTCACTCTCTCTCTCTCTCTCTCTCTCGTTTCTAGGATACCTTTTTAGGATATCTTTCTAATTTTATTGAGACTGCTCTGCTGAGGTATGGCACTATAGTTCAGTGACTATAGGAAAGTTAACCCAAAAGAGCCAGCTTGAAACTACCACAAACTGTTTTCACTTCTTATGTTAACATTTCATCTCAAAGGGCCCTTTTCTTTTTCTCTGAGTTACAAGGTATTCCTTTGTCTCTATTGTGCTTACTGTTCTAAAGGTGCCTCATTGACTGCAGTGAAGTGGACTCAAGTGTGCCAACTGGAGGCTTGCAAACTTTTTTAAAAATTTGGTTGAACTCCGAAGCTCTCAGTAATCCAGGCAGCCAGCCTTTCACCTTGCATTTCCCAATTAAGTCATCTGTGGGTTGAAACACAGAAGGTGTATCACTGTATTTTTCACTAAACACAGTTCAATTAACCACAATCCCTTGGGTGCTGTGATTTTACCCTGCTGAAGTTTGAAAAGCCTGGGATGATTTAAAATATACGGATTTCCTGGGACCTTACCATGCAAAGCTGCTATTCCACGGTATTGGTGTGAGCATAAATAACAGCCCCGTACCCTCATTTTCACACCCTTCTTCTTTTATACAGTATTGCCAATTAGAGGGTCCAAGTTCTTGCGGTTGTACTTTAAGTAATCTGTGTGTGAATATTTGTATAATGTGGTGACATTGCATTACATTAGATTTATGTTCCAGTAACAATAGGCTGAAGCAGTGTAACTATTTGTATAATATGGTGAAATTGCATTACGTTGAATTTGTATTACAGTAGCAATAGGCTGAGACAATGTGACTATATGTTCAATGTGGCGATATTGCATTATGTTATATTTGTATTCCAGCAACAATGTGAATAATGTTAATAAGAAATATATTGAAGTTTTATGAATGTAATGCAGAGAGAATTTAAGTGTTTATTGAAATTTCACATGCATCTCCACCCTTTTGAGCTCTTGGCTTCTTGTGTTGTCAGCTCTAGGCCTGGGCAGCAGGCAGAAGCCACAAGCACTGTGTGTGCACCTTGTGATTGCTGACTGGCCAGTAAAGCAGAGCGAAGCAAAATGGTCACCTCACCTTTAAGAGCAGCGCCGTTGTTGGCTGCTGCTGGCTATCTGATGAGGCCCCTAAAGTCATGGTCATACCGGGAATGTGGCACCGGGAATGTGGCGCAGTTGTCTGGGAGTCAGCTGCATAAGATCTCTACTGATCAGAAGGTCATGAATGTGAGGCCTGCCTGGGTTGGGGTGAGCTCTCGACCAATTGTGTAGCTCATTGTCTGTCTATATATGTTGTATGTCTATGGCATTGAATGCTTCCCGGTATGTGTACATTGTGATCTGCCCTGAGTCCCCTGCGGGGTGAGAAGGACAGGATATAAATGATATAAATAAATAAAAACAAATAAATAATACTTCCACATACCTTTATAATCCCACCTTCCTTAACTTTAACTGATCTGTAATTATTATTATTTTTTTAAATGCAGTTATAGCAATACTGAATATTTTTTAAAAAATAACTCTAAAATAAAATAAAAATAAAAAAGAATTCTGGAACAATGAGGGGAAAGAGTAGGAAAAAGAGAGAATCCCACCTCTTGATGCCAACATGCCAGCACAGAAGCAGAATAGCCCTATTGCACCAATACAAGATTTTTCCCCCCTAGCATTATTAGGAAGGGATTTCCATAGACGAGGAGCTACCACTGAAAAGGCAGGATTTGCAGCTATTGATGGGTTTTGCATGTCATTAGCAGGGGATAGGTTAACGATGGGAAGAGGCAGACATGCAACAATACTGCTTCAATACTGATTTCCGACCCTTGTGTGATACAGTCCTGGAAAGTCAAGGAAATGTCTCTGAACACCAAGGATAAAATCAATGTCTTCCGAAAGCAAGTGGCACCAATATTTTTGCTTTGAAATTTAATGTCATACTCCACTCCACCCAGGAAGATCTGCGCACATTACCAGATCACTTATGTGATTGCGGATGAACATGGCATTTCAAATTTGACCAGAACACAATCTAACCAGATGCATTATTTGCCCCAAAATAATGCAATTTGCCTTTGTGCACACACGTGCATATACACACTTATTCATCCAATCCATACTCTGTTTATCAATTAACATCCTTAAATTGGTTAGACAATAATTAATAATCTTGGCCCTCCACATCCACTGATTCTGTACTCATGAATGCAACCATCCACGGCTTGAAAATATTCACTCCCTAAACAAATATGTCCAAAAGCAAACTTGGATTTTGTCATTTTATGTAAACATACCATTTTACTATGCCATTGTTTATAATTAGATTCCAGCATCTACAGATTTTTGTGTAAATGGAGTTCCTGGAACCAAATTCCAGGGAACACCAAGGGGTCATTGTTACTAGTAAACATTTCTTTCACTAATCTGAGGGCCAACGAACACTATACATTTGCACTATTTTTAAAAAGGTACTTCCTCAAGTAGAAAAGGCATATACTTGATATGTTCAATAATTTTCTTTATGTACACATTTTTCATTTAGCAGACATTGTTTCCTGAATAGTCATTAAAAGATGGTCACAGTGTTAATTTGTAAGTCAAAATGCTGCAAAAATGCAAAATTGGTAGAGGAAATATATTAATTGCAACAATACATATTCCTGTTAACATCTAGTCTGGGCCTCAATCAGATGAGTCAGGCATGAAGCCTACTACAATTATAATATTACAGATGCTGAAGGTAAGCTAAGTACAGGAATCATGCAACATCACATCTCTAATGAATGACCACCCATCTCTATAACTATCTCCAGAGAAGAATACTGTCTCACAAAGCTTATAATTTGGAGCATCCGGGCTCAGAAATCGAGAATCCAGAATAGCCTAAGTGTGAAGCCCTCTTTTCCAAATTAATACCCTATAGCTTAGTATCTATAAAACAAATATATCACAGTGTCTCCTTTAAGAAAAAGGAGGTCCAAAAATCCTGTGCTGATTATTTAAAGAGCAGTGGAAAATACAGACTCTGGGTGACTGACAGGTACAGAAGACATGTCAAACTAATATCAGCAAGCATGGATTTCTGTGCATAACAGCATTAGAAAAAAGAACAAAATAGAAACATTGGGTCTAAAGGTGGGGAGAAGAGTAAAAGCATGCTCGATATATGTGGCTGTTGGGTTAAACTAGAAGCAAAAGACAGCCTAGAGAAGTCTGAAGAACAGAGATGGTGATCTGATTGAGAGATGCATTGGCTGTCTCCTTTTGAGGTGGGGAGGATGGAAATGTCAAGGTGTCCTGTTTTCTTGAAAGAACTGTGGAGCACTCAGTGAGTTGAGGGAGGGAGGGGGAAAAACCCCACCAAGCGGGACTCTCCAAATGGTGGCAGTCAAATTACTTTGGGTACCATCGACCTTTTAATATTCATGGTACTCAAATGTTCCAGCTTAAGAAATACTTGAGGGGAGCTTTTTTTAAAAAGGCAAAGACAGAACCAAAGTAAATCCACAGAAAAAGACAGCTCTAACTGTTCTCTCAACACAAAGGTGTCATGCTGCTACCAGAGAATGGGAGAAAAAAAGTTTTCAGGCATTTGAATCTGAGCAAAGAGAAGAAGATAATGGATTTAGGACTGCAGCAGCCTAGTACAAGGAATTGTGGACTAATTAGAACACTTTAGAAATAGGCTATTCAAGTGGACAGCTTTGAGAACAAGCTATGGGGGTTTTCAGATACTCTTGATTCCCTTCTTCAAAGCAGAGGGTTGAGATAGATGCTCATAGTGGTTTGTTCTAGGTTCATGGGGTTGTATGTGTAAGATATGTAGACCTAAAAGAATATACAGTAATGAAATCCAAGACTGCACATTTGCACCATTCAAGTTATGAATCTGTTGACTTGCAGTGCAAATGATTTACCTCTGCAAAAGTGGGGATCCCAATTTCTGGATGTTTATGGAATCCAGAGAACTTTGTGTATTTTTCACATGGTATCCCAAAGAGCCACCTGGTGGCGCAGCAGTTTAAACTGCTGTGCTGCTGCACTTGCCGACCAAAAGGTTGACTGTTTGAATCCAGGGAGCAGGCAGAGCTCCTGCTGTTAGGCCCATCTTCTGCCAATCTAGCAGTAAAAAACATGCAAATGTGAGTAGCTCAATAGGTACCGCTTCTGCGGGAAGGTAATGGTGCTCCATGCAGTCATGCTGGCCACATAACCTTGGTGGTGTCTATGGACAACTCTGGCTCTTCAGCTTAGAAATGGAGATGAGCACCAACCCCCAGAGTTGGACACGACTAGACTTAATGTCAGGGGAAACCTTTACCATTACTTATCCCAACTGTTCTTCTCATTCTCACATTTTGAGGCAAAGGAAAGCCAAATTATATTCTCTATGATGGGAAGATACATTGGGTGAAGAATAAGACATAGTTTGTAAGTATTTCTTAGGTAGATGTGCTTTATGTTATGGTGGCATTTTTTTTCATCTTGTGGAAAATAATGTTGTATGAAAAGTTCCAGTCCTTCTTTGCCTTTCTCTACCTTTTGTTAGACCACCAAATCAACCCCTAAAGTGAGAGACCTCCTCACATAAGCTACATTATAAATACATAGGCGCAGTAACAAAAATCCAATATAAAACGCTTTGATACATGAAAACTACCAAAGTACAATTACATTGCTCATCTCCAACTCCATGCCGATAGGCAAAATGTCAAAAAGTATTATTCCCTAACTGTAAGAGACCATTTATCAGATAAGCTTCCTTTCGGGGGGAAAGAGCATTGGAAATACATGGGTCTTATAATAGTAGATTTATTCTCAAGCATTACAATTTAACAAGAACAAAAGGATCCATACAAATAGTGAGTTTTTCTTACACAGCTTTGTCCATCTAAAATAACAAAATTCAGAATCAGCCTTCTGACAGGAGGATCTCAAAGCTGCTTCTCATATATTGAGTGGACAGAGACATTATGTATTTTTATCACTAGGTAGTACTGACCTTGTATATTTGGGCATAGCTTGGAATGTCATGCCTGGCTTCTAGTCTTGGTGGAGAAATTACAATCTATATAGGTTCTTGTTTAACATCCCGACTGGTTAGTCCTTTAAGCTTTCCATGTTGCATATTGGGCCTATGACCAAAACAGAGCACCCCTGCATGTAGCTCTTGGGGTGGTAGGGTGGATCTGGTACTCAGACATAGTATTGGATTTGCAATAATTGTCATTTATTTCCAAGTTAAAGCAAAATTTAGAGTAGGGCAGGGGATGCTGTCCCCCTCTGCCCCCGTCTGCCAATGTTGCTTGACTCAAATTCTAATAGAATCACAGAGTTAGAAGAGACTATGACCACACTCTAGTCCACCCCTCGTCGTGCAGGAATATCAACCCAACTGCTATAATGATTAGGATTACTGGATTTACAGCACAGAAACAACAGGAGGGTTGGTTTGAAGAACCATACAGCACAACTCTGTCCACTACCACTATTTACTGCTCTTTCTTCAAGACTACCAATGGCATTTCCTCCACAACCAAGTTCAGAACTTTTTCTCCCGTTATAATCTTTGGATTTTTTTAAAAAAAAGAATTAATAATGGTGACTGACCTCTGGTAATATTTGCATGAAATATCCTGTTCTGACAGGTAGACCCAGCCCTCTCTAGGGCATACAGACTCATATTACCCAGAATATGCAGAAGCTGAGAAAGTTTCAGAGAAAAGAACAGAAGGCTCTGTAAACTTCTCCCACAATTCAGACAAACTTTCAGTGAGATTGGAAACGTATTCATGTTGAAAATATTGAGTCACTAAGCCTTCAGACTGCATTCCAAAAGTCTACCAGAAACATTTCAATCAAGAGTGCGAATGTGAGACAGCCAAACCATTCGGGCTAAAAGGCACTGTGCAGAATTACGTTGGTGAATCTAGTGCCCTCCAAATGACCTCATATTACAGCCACAGTATTAAGTCATGGAGAAACCTGTAAGTAAGATGAATAATTTTTTTCTTCCTTAAAAAAAAGTAGAAAAGGAAAACCTCCTGAGTTCCCAGTAAGAATGCTAAATTACCCTTTCTCCCAATGGAATGGTTCACTTTCATTTCCAAGTAGCAGTAAGCCTATTGACCCCCTCGGTGTTATTCTTCTCACTGCTCATGCAGTACTTTCTTTAATCTCTCGGATCAAAGATTGGTCAATAAAAATCATCCTTGCTTTTGTGGGGAGCAAACAAACTACACTCTGTCTTATGATAATTGTAAATCTACACTAAAATCTTTGAGAAGGAGGAGAAAAACACTTAAAGTTAACCATGCTAGTGGAAATATATTGTTCTGTGAAAGGCAAACAGTTCTAAACCTATATGGTTTTAATCATATACAACTATACTGTATCTCCTGAACTATTCTTTTAAAAAATTCAATCTTTGCAAAATGTCTATTGCCTTCAGAATAGTTGTTGTGTGTGTGTGTGTGTGTGTGTGTCTTCAATTTGTTTTCTGATTTATGATGACCCTAAAGTGACCCTTTCATGGGTTTTTCTGTGGCTGAGAGTGTATGACTCAACCAAAATCACCCAGTTTGTTTCCATGGCTGAGTGGGGAATTAAACCCTCACTTCCAGAGTCTTAGGACATCATCACACTAACTAATATAAGAATCCTAGGATGCTTGTCAGCCAGCTGAAGGACAAATGAGCACACAGCTCATCACACAACATCACTGAGCTTCTTGTGGGGGGCCCATCCCCAACCAGTGTGGAAGCGTCCACATCAACACAGGAAGGTTCCCATATTGTGCTGGTATGGAGCCAGCACACTTCTGCCTTAACTGGGCAATGCTTCTGCCGTGTGATAGGCAAAGTGTCCGTCCCACCCCCCACCCCCCACACACACACCTGCTGTTTCGCCATGCTTGCTGGTAAAATGGCACTGGGGGAGAGAGCATGTGGTAAGCTTCTTAGTCCAAAGCTCAAACCACTACACAACACTGTACCTCCAACACAGAGGCTACAGTGGAGTTATTGCAACTTACTAATTTTCTGCATGAAAGCAGTAATCTTCAAGATTGGATGGCCCATAGAAGCCACTGTTGTTGTGTGGCTTTGACCCTAAGATGAATCTGTCACAGAGTTTTCTGAGCAAGATTTGTTCAGAGGAGGTTGGTCTTTTTTCCCTTTTCTGAAACTGAGAGAGTGCA
Organism: Anolis apletophallus; assembly: GCA_030556195.1. Lineage (NCBI taxonomy): Eukaryota > Metazoa > Chordata > Lepidosauria > Squamata > Anolidae > Anolis > Anolis apletophallus. Next base: position 151,715,667 of record JARBWK010000002.1, read on the forward strand.
GCTTACCCAAGGTCACCCTGCCATGGGGAGACAGAAAACATGGGAATATTTCATTCCACATAAGACTTTGCACTGAAAGGAAATGTCACCCTGGTGATTTGTGCATATGCACTGCAGAAGAAGGTGCATTTTATGTCATTAAAATATTTCTATTCTATTTGATGCCTGAAGGTTTTGGAAAGGAGGTTACAGTCAATTAAGCACAACTTTAAAACAATTTCTTAAGCAATTGAAACAGTTAACATGTATTCAGAAGACTCAAAACAGAAACCAAGGCATATTTAATAAGCCCCAGAAATGTAGACACCTTTTAACACAACATTGAAATGAGTCAATCTCTGTTCCTGAAAGAGAGTGGAGCAGGGGATTCCACATTCAGGACACCAATACCATCTTCTGCATTGCTTCCTATGGAGAGACAGAGATAAAGGACCTTTTGATAGATTGCAATTCTTGGGCAGGTAAATACAGTGCTTCTTTGGTATATGCTGGGGTTTAGCTCCAGGACTCCGCATGTATACAAAAATCCATGGATGTTCAAGTCCCATTATATACAATATTTAGTATATAATGTATTTAGTAAAATATTCTCTCTCATATATAATGGCAAATAGTATTTGCTTTAGTGATTTTTTTGATTTAAAAAAAATGTTTTTCAAGTCATGGATGGTTGAATCCATGGGTGCTGAATTTGAGGAAATGGAGGGCTGACTATATATGGAGAGGCACTTCATCCATACCAGCCTATCCATCCTTAAAGAAAGGTGCTTAAGGATTTGAATGTGATAATGCCCACTTTGAACATAAATCAAAGGCATATTTTCCTTCCTGTCTCTAAAGGTCTTGTCACATTAAGGTTGGTATTTGCCACACATCCTGGCAAATCCATGGGGTCCCAGTGAAGGGCATGGGGAACCTGTTGCCCCATGCCCTGTATTGCATGACTTACCACTGGCCTGATCCCACAGGGGGAAGCGTCCACTGCCCGTCTTTCCCCCATTGTTGCAAAGGCAACATGGCAAGTCTCCCATATGGCCGTGGCGGTGGCATACCCTCCTTGCCCTCCACTTTTGCCATGGAGCCCCACCAGAAGTAGATGCACATTGTGTAATGGGCTCCATGGCAGAAGGGGGGGACAAGCAGCATATGATGGGCAAATTAGCCCATATGATAAGGTCATAACTAGAAAACACAAAGCACAAAAATATCCAAAAAACTTTTTAAAAAACATGTTTTTTTCAAGAGTCAAGAAACCCTAATAAGACTATTAGACCAAGTTCAAGTTTTCAAAGTTCAAGGCCTATTTTGTGCCAAACAGAAACTTTAATAGCACTAAACTTTAAGCAACGTTTAAACTAGTTAATATTCATTTAATTTGTTTAATTTTAATTTACCATTAAAACTGGTAATGTTAAACTTCAACAGCATTTCTATTAAACACAGAAACAGCATTTCCTGTGCAGAAAATAACATTTCCTCAATGATTTGGTGTATGAAATGCTATTTCTTGCACAGAAAATTCTGTAAAATATTCCCTTCACGGAAAAACCTGTTTTGAGTGCAAAACCACAATGTAAAAATGTTGTATGCAAAAAGATTCAAATTCAAAATGGGCTTCAAAACTATGTGCTTATTGAAGATTTTCTCATAGTAGGAAGAAAAGTGCCAAAAGTATTTGTTTATTTCAAGAATAATCTTAGTGAAAAACTACATTCCTTTCTACAACTACCATTAATTCTAACGACATACCTATTAGACTTGCACCTTTACGTATCCAAACATCAGGGAGAGAATGCATTTCACATTTTTTTCCAGTAAAGTAGAAAGTGCTAATTACACAAACATGGGTCAGTAAAAAAGGTCAAAAAGGTTCGTAATCTATTAATAATGGCACCTGCATTAATCAAAGAGAAGCTATTTTAGGAAGCTAGTGACATCTTTAAGACAGAGAATAAGGTTAACAGGCCAGTACAGTGAAGTTTCTCATTGTGCACATAACAAAAAATGCATCTGGAATTAGTGGGTTGAAAATAAAAGCTGCACAGATGAAAGAGTGTTCGGAAAACAATGATTTTGTAGAAATGAACTTCTTAAAATGTGTGATGACTTTCTGGGATAATAATTATAAATGAAGCTGCATATAGTTAAACAAAATAATGAATAAAATCTCAAGACCTGCGACCAAGGAATGGTTAATCAATATTCAAAAGTAGTCTACCCCACCTCCAGCAGCATTACAATTTCTTGGCCCTTTTTGCCTCCAGTTAAGGTTGATAATTCACAATGCTATACTTAAAAGGAGAAGCCCTGATAGATAAATTTCACTGTCAGAGTCAATACTGCTTTATTTCACAAGGTTATGCTCCCTAGGTTTGCATCCCAAACTCCTGTATGTGCATGTTATCTTCCTACCCTCTCTGAATCCTAGGCATTTTTAATCTGGACATACTTTCTCCTTAGCACCTTCTTCCTTCAATCTATTGTTTCCAACAATTTTTCTGTCTTCAAGCTGTCTTCAAGCTCCAGCATCCATTACTTTACTTTCTTTAGTTCTGTTTTAGTTTCCCCATGAACTTGTTTTCCTTCTCTACTATAGGAGCCATTTTCTCCTGATCTTTAAAGCTGTTCAGTTTTTGAGGATCCCTTCTCACTGCAGCACTTTCTTCACTTGGTTTCTCATATTCCCTTAGTTTTTTTATCCTATACTTTCTTGCTTAACCTCCTTTTTCTTCAAGTTCCTGTTGACCAGTCTGTTACTGACTTCTGTAGTAGTAGTAGTAGTAGTAGTAGTAGTAGTAGTCGGTAACCCTGCTACATAAGACAGGGTTATGCTACTGATGAAATATCCAATGGACACAGAATTGTTTATATTTATGCCTTAAAAAAGCCAGAAGGTGAAATGGTTTTTGTTTGGCCATGGATAACAGCATAAGCATGCAGTCGGCTTTTCTGTGACCCGACTTAATCTGGAGACACCCATTGTTGCTCTCCACATCCGCAGCATTTGCTGTGTTTGATTGTATACTCCACTCCTATTAGCGGCTTCATTGGATATATACCTCTCTGTTCTGAACCTCATTCTCCTGACCCTTTGAGAACCTGGACTTTTATTCTTTGGCCAATTTTGAAGACTATTGGAATTCTTTTGGACTACCACAAACTGAGATGTATGGATTTAATGTTTTTGCTGGGCCTATGGGGGGTTGAGAATATTGGAACCTTTCGTCAGGAAAGAACATTGATTCACACCATTGACGGGACTGCATTTGTACGTATGTGAATGTAAGACATATATAGTCTATTACTGAACTATTTTGAGAGAAGTTTTTGTTTTCATCCTACGGTAGTTTCTGTACTGACTTGTCTATACCATTCTTTGAAGCAACTTGCACCTGAGTTTTCATATCCTTTGTCTCTGACTTCTGGAGATGTTTTCTCACTGATCATCCAACCCGATCTGTGTAACATTTTAGCCCTAGTCAAAATGATAGCTTCCCTGTATTATCAGTCTGGACTTCAGATATTCCTACAACTTTGTGCTCTGGCAACTGGAATATCGTTGAATATATTGTGAGATCATACCAGCTTGTTGGGTTAATGTCATCAGCTTCATTGACATAAGCTCGCTACCATGCCTACATGCTTCTACTAAACTTGCCCAGGATCACTGATTTTTAAAGAGAATGGTTAACTCAATTCTTGAAACCAACGATAATGTAGAAGTGCTCAACTTTTCATGGATCATACAAGTATTCCTAAAATCAACTCTTCCCATAGTTTAATAGAGCTTTTAAAATGAAGTAACTTTGAGATTTTTACACCTTGTAGATCAGTGAGGCTACTATCAACAGATCATTGGAAGCTAACACTTCTGGATCCACCAACACATCTCAGCCCTAGGCCTCAAACATTTTGAACACCTGGATGGGACATTCAGGAGGCCATCGCTTTAATATGTAAGAAAGTCATCTCAAAATGGAAGTCACTTCTACATGCTCATTTTGTTTTATACTCCAGAGCCCCTTATTTCATCTAGTGATCCCCTTTCATGAGCACAAGCAAGGAGTGCAATTGGCCACCCATATCTACAGAATCTGTATCCATGGATTCTGTCATATATGACTTAAAAATATTCCTGAAAAAAATTCCAAAAAAACAAACTTTGATTTTGCCATTTTATTGTGTATATAATAGGACTTGAATGTCTATAGATTTTGGTATCCTGGAATCAAACCCCAGTGGATACCAACACTGCATACTAAGAGCGAGGACCTTCTAAGTCCAGAGCAACATCCCATTGAGGTAAAAGTTTATGCGAGAAATAGACACATTTAACCAGCTGTCATGGTTAGAAGAGCAGACTAAGTTACATGAGGAGGCCAATTCCTAGCTGCAACCTTTTGCTTATTTTTCTATGCCAGCCCTGCTTTCATATCCTGTTCAATGAGTAATACCAGTCTTAATGGCCTTTTCAACCTGTACTCATGCATCGATCTCTCCCTTTCCACTCAACTGACTCTGCATAAGACACTCCCTGCTGAGCTTGACTGTCAAACGTTCTTTTACATTCAAATCCTGCTCTAAAAATCTACTACAGCATTTGTAAGATACTCCAAAAAAAGATTTATTCTTTGAAAGAAAATGAACATTTGCTTCACGCAGCGGTATGCTTCTTATTGTGGCAAGAGCCACAGATTCCAGTTGCTTTAAGCTGAGAAAAAAATGAGATTTTTGCCTCATCTTGTGGTGAGGAAAGAAATACATGGTTTTCAGATGACAAGAGAACAACTTTTGCCAAAAAGGCAACTTTGTTTTATTATTGATGCCATCCTAGAAATTACGTATTCTGGACTATGGATGCATTCACACTTAGAAATAATGCAATTTAACATCACTTTATCTGCCATAGTTCATTGCTAGATAATCATAGGATTTGTAATTTGGTGAGGCACCAGCACTCTTTGGCAGAAGAGGCTAAAGAACTACAGCTCCCATTATTATTTAACACTGAGTCATGGCAGTTACTGTATATCAACAGTATCAAGGGAAAAGTTATGGGAAAGCAATTTGCTGAAATTTACGAAGTAAAATGTTAGAGGCACAAACCACTGAATTTGGAGACACATCTCAGCTAGTGTTGTTTGTCAATGATGTAGAGTTCACGAGAGAGGGAATGTGTTATACTTAGAGAGAATATCCAGGTACTGGCACCATATTAATTTGTATTCCTACTCAAAAATGTGGTGACTATTGTTTTTCTATACTTGTCTACTTTTTGCCAAAGCATTCAAAGCTGCTTTCAGTTAAAATCATGATGAGACATGGCTTGAAAGTCTGGACTGGCGAAAGAATAGCAGAATTAACACATTCAGGAACCAACATTTTTATATAATGATAATTATTACATCAGGAGCATCTACCATGGACAGCAAGACATAAAATGAAGTTGTATGAGCAGTTGTTCCCATCAGTTTTTCAATGAAGGCTCCTACCTGTCCATAAGATAGCTGCAAGGAGAATTTCACATAGGAGAAACATGGCTCAGAGGATTCCAAATATTCCCGTGTCTTGCTTTTGTCCTTCTATCCTTCCTTCTGCCAAGTCCAGAATTAAATTGCAGGCCAGGCACTATAAGGCTGTGCCTCCTCATTTCTACTAAAGCTCAGAACATCTGCTGGGTGTGAAAATAATAAGTATGGGAAGGATGCAACATTTAGTCTTTCCTCATAAATAACAAACTATGGTTCTTTTTCATGCACATTTATATTGCAAGGTTAATACGCATTTTGCTAGCATACTTATTTTAAAAACTAGCTTTGGCTTCCAGCACCAGGTCAAGCACATCCAGTTGCAAAGGTTATAGGGATCTCTCTAGTATACAAGCAACACCTATGTCTTAAAAAGTTGTTCACAAGAGTTGCATATTATTATTTCTGTTGAGTATGAAGAAAAGTGGAGAGGTAGTCATTAGCTATGCAAAGGCTGTTGAATATAATTCCACTGTACTAGCATTGCCTGTCCTGTATTAATTAGAGAAAGAGAAAGATCAATTTTATACATGTCTCACTCTCTGTCAGACAGTAGTCAATGTCCAGGCAAAGTAAAGCTCTTCTCTGAACACAACAATATGTTCATATTTATGCATGTACGTCAGTAGTCCAAACCTACCTTTTATTTACTCCCCGCCCCCCATGAATATTAAATACAGAAAAATTATCTGTCCCTGTCTACCAGGATTTGTCTTCCAGAAACAAATTAATGCTCTAGTGAAGTTTCTATTCACAAAAAGAGACTCGATCTCCATGGAGATATTCCATTTCTATGGGCAAGATTATTTCTTGGTTGACTGGGCCTTTTAACAGAAATCCATCCTACCATTCCTACTATCTGTATACTGGGAATTGCAGAAAATAACAGAGGCCAGCCATTTGAAAAGACACACATACTTCAAAGACTTTCAAGACTCACACAGTTTGACTGACTGATTGATTGACTGATTGAGTGAATTTACTGCGTTGTTGTAGGTTTTTTCGGGCTATATGGCCATGTTCTAGAGGCATTCTCTCCTGATGTTTCACCTGCATCTATGGCAAGCATCCTCACAACCTCTGAGGTTGCTTGCCATAGATGCAGCTGAAACATCAGGAGAGAATACCTTTAGAACATGGCCATAGAGCCTGAAAAATCCTACAACAATGCAGTGATTCCAGCCATGAAAGCCTTTGACAATACATTGAGTGAATTTATATCCCTCCTTTCTCTCAGGATGAGATCCAAGGTGGCTGTAACCAGATTTATAAACAGAGTTCTCTTTAGTTCCTCTACCAATGTTGTTGGGTTTTTTTGTCTTGCTAATATTCTATGGAAATACTTGGGGATATTGAGTGTAATATGCTGATGACACCTGCATATATTTCCCTATGCCTTCCAAAATAGTTTCAGCTAAGGATAGTGGGTCTCGTCTGAATGTATGCCTAGAGGGGATAATGTGCTGGGTTAGGAAAAACAAACTGAAACTCAATCCAGACAAAACAGAGGTGCATGCGATCAAGATTCCTAATCTGGGGGTGGAGGTTTGTCAACCAGTCCTGCTTTGGGTTGCACTCCCCTTGAAAAACTGTGTTTGCAGCTTGGGAGTGCTCCTGGATCCGTCTCTCCAAATGTTAGTCCAGGAAAATGTGACAGTCAGGAGTGCTTACTACCAGCTTTGGCTGATATGCCAGCTATGTGTCTTCCTAGATTTAGAGGACCTGAAGATGGTAGTGCATGCGCTGGTAACCTCAAGGTTGGACTTCTAAAGTGCACTCTACATTGGGCTACAGTTGTATCAAGTTTGGAAACTCCAGCTGGTTCAAAATACAGCAGCCAGATTGGTTACATGAACATCTAGGAGTGAGCATATTATACCTATCTGAAAATCAATCCACTGCCAATTAGTTTCTGGGCAAAGTACTAGCCAAAACCCACCTAGCAACCACCACCCAGAGAACTTTTTCACCAGCTGCCTCAAGACGGTGGAATGATCTGACAGAAGAGCTCCAACAGCTGGATCAGCTCTCGAAATTTAAGATCAAGAGAAAATATATGATCAAGAGAAAATTAAAAGACAATGCACTGACAAATGGCAATAGCAATACATTGAATAATTATAAGACATGCCCTGTTTTCCAAAAACCTTTTTGGATGTTTTGCTGTTTTGACATATTTAAATTATAGTCATGTTCTGCACTTCAGATTCATAGACTCATAGAGTTGGAAAAGACCCCAAGGGCCATCCAGTCTAAACCTCAGCGATGCAGAAACACACAATCAAAGCACCCATGACAGATGGCCATCCAGCCTCTGCTTAGAAATCTCCCAAGAAGGAGACTCCACTACACTCTGAGGCAGTATATTCCACTGCTGAACAGCTCTTTAAACCTTTTGTCTTCTCTTTCAACCACTGCTGCTGCTTTTTCATCATGCTGTTATTGTTGTTTTCTCTTAGTCAGCTTGGCACCAGTAGGACCTAGATATTCCTAGAGAAAACATATCTCTGGGTCCTTCAGCACAGCTATATGGTTGATCTCCATGGGTTTCACATTGCAGATTGTGTATTGATATGCATTGTGCAATGTTACTATTTGTGTAGTGTTGCACAGTGCTTTACTGGATCTCTGCTGGCGGATGCTTCATGTTTATGCTATGATAAGGAAATGCTGGATTGTAACCAATACATGACATACATGAAAAAGTAAAATAGTGGACCAATCATGTTTGTGTTGTTTCATCTCTTAAAATTTTCAGAAATAATTCTAGCTTAACTCTATTGTTTGTTGTCATTTCTGAAGATTTTTTTAAAGTTTATCATAGAGTTAAACTAGATTTGGAGATTTTTAGAGAGGTGTTTCCCACACTTTAGCAGGAGTACTCCATACTTAATCCTAGCAAATACTGTAATTTATCCCACATGCATAATTGTACCGGGAGGATGAGAACTATTTGTTGTTAAGGTCAAAATAAATCACTCTTACCAATGGTGATGTAAATATACATTATTACTTTGTTAACCAACAAAGAAGACATCTCTGTGATAATTGTCTAAATGCCATCGTATTTTATAGGAACCCAGTAGTTGTTGATCTGCACTGTAGCAAATGTATACATTTCACACTCACAAAGACACTCAGTAAATGCCGATTATACAACAGTATCCTCACAAGGCTTCAAATATTTCAGCCTTGGACTGAATTTTGTGAACAACAGAAAACCACTTAAAGGCATTATGGAAAGTGCTGCCTATCCTTTTGAATTAAAGCATTCATGCTGGAAAAGAATACAAATACTTCAGAGATGAAATCGTATATGAAACAATATGCACCTTCTTAAAACTGTTTCTAATGATAGAGGGTTATTAATAAAATCCATAAACCATTAGTACTGTTATGGCTGCTTTGTTCTGAATTACACATAGACCTTTTATGTTTATTCCTCACAGAAAATGCATTAAAAATGAGATCCTCCCTAATTGCGCTCTCTGAAGATAGCTGGTAAAATCATTTCTAGCAGCTATAAATCAATTGCAGTATTTAAATGACCTGCCAGGTGCATCTTCTGGGTATCAGACTAATTAAGGGAATGTATTAATTGCAACTATTCATCAACACCACCAATGTTGTTAGGTATCCCTTACAATGAATCTTTTCACCAAATTATCCAGCAATAAAACTACAGTTTGGCCAAGTGGTAGTGATTATTGGGGGAGTTGGATTTTAAAGACATAAACATACATTTAGGTCTTTTCCCTACATTTTTATGGAATTCTAATCCACTTAAGGCAAAAAATTGGTTCCTGCTGTGTCTTTCCATATAGAGTCATGTGTTTTATATATACAGGTCCTTCTCAAAAAATTAGCATATAGTGCTAAAGTTCATTGTTTTAGTGTCGAATGCTGGAGGGTTTTATATTGTGTTTTATTCTGCGATTGTGATGTAGGCATCAAATTATGCCTTTTGGAAGCCGCTCTGAGTCCCCCCTCGGGGGTTGAGAAGAGCGGGGTAAAATGCCATAAATAAATAATAATAAATAAATTGTTTTCCATAATGTAATGATACAAATTAAACTTTCATATATTGCACACCAACTGAAATATTTCAGGTCTTTGTTTGTTTTGTACTGATGATTTTGGCATACAGCTCCTGAAAACCCAAAAATACTGTCTCAAAAAATTAGGATATTTAGTCGGATGGAATATGCTAATTTTTTGAGATATGTATGCCAAAATCATCAGTATTAAAACAAAAAAAGGCCTGAAATATTTCAGTTGGTGTGCAATAATTCAAAAATATATGAAAGTTTAATTTTTATCATTACATTATGGAAAATAATGAACTTTAGCACTATATGCTAATTTTTTGAGAAGGGCCTGTACACAAAATGTTGAAGACGTAGATAATATTTCTGACAAAGAATCTATTTTTACATAGAGAAATCATTGTTTCCTTTAGATTTCTGTTTTCCTTCAAGATGAATTAATGTGTTAGTAATAGTTTTAAGTGTGTGTTGTGATATAATGGTTTCAGTGTAAGGCTAGAGACTTCATTGCACAAACGTGGTACACTCATTTTGACTGAAAGCAGAAACATACTAGATTGGGCACTTGCAATACCACAACTCTTTTTGTTAGGCGATCCCTTGTAGCCTGAGGATGATGGTCCTCCAAGTGTAAGGTCTTGGTGGTGGGTCCATAGCTGGCTGTAGAGCCCTATTTTTGATCAGTATGTTCTCCCACAGTGAGGACATCAGTTTCCAGGTGGAATGTGGTCCCAATCAGGGTTGGCTTGACGCGCCTTCCTCTTGACACGTTTCTCCCTTTTGCCCTCCATTCATGCCTCTTAGAATTCTGCAGCACTGCTGGTCACAGCTGACCTCCAGTTGGAGCACTCAAGGGCCAGGGCTTCCCAGTTCTCAGTGTCTATGCCACAGGTTTTAATGTTGGTAGTAAGCCCATCTTTAAATCTCTTTTCCTGTCCACCAACATTACATTTCCCATTCTTGATTTGGGAATATAGTAATTGCTTTGATAGACGGTGATCGGACATTCAGACAATGTGATACTTCTACACATTCTCGTATACCCGCCTTCTCAATCTACTGCTATTCCTTTAATTTTTTAAATTTATTTGTTTAGAGCAATTGCACTTCAATGTTTTTTTAAAAAGCCAAATCAACTATCAAAAAGAAAAGAAAAAATTAAAACAGCCAGCTTGTGAATAGCAAGGGGGGAAGCAGAGACAGGGAGAATTCTGTATACTGACATCACTGCAAGCACAAAAGTAGAAGGAACCCATCTTGCCAAGGTCGGTGATGGGAATGCTGCGAGAACTGACATAGGAAGCAACCTGGATAATGACTGTGGAATTGGTAATATATTTTATTATGGATTAATATGTTTAATCATTTTAAACCGTATTGAAAGTGTATTTATATGTCTCATTTGATTTAACAATTAATTGTGGTATGTATTATTTGATTTTGTATAAATTGTGGCATTGAATATTGCCAAAAACTTGTAAGCCACTCTGAGTCCCCCTCAGGATGAGATAGAATGGGATAGAAAATAAATAAATAAATAAATAAATAAGATTGCAACAAGATTACTAACTGGGGCTAATTATGGGGAACATACTATGCCCCTATTAAAACAGCTCCACTGGTTGCTGTCAAGTTCTTGGGCCCAATTCGAAGTACAGGTGATTACCTATAAAGCCCTATACGCTTTTCGTCCAACCTATCTTCGAGACCGCATCTCCGCCTATGAACTGGTGCGAGCTCTGCCAGGGAGGCCCTCCTCTCAGTCCCACCTTTGTCTCAAGTGCGGCTGGTGGGGATAAGAGAGATGGCCTTTTCGGTGGTGGCCTCCTGGCTTTGGAATGTCCCTAAAGAGATCAGGTTAGCTCTCCGGATACAATTGAAAACATGGCTTTTTGCACAAGCCGTTGGGCCATGATTAGTACCTCAACCATTAAACCTGAGAACCTAGTGACAGATTTATGTCAGCACTTTATGGGCTGAGATGGTACACAGCTTGTTTTTATCTGCAGCTTGCTGCGTCTGTTGGATTTTAAATGGGTAGGGTTATATTAGTATACTGTTTTATCTAAATGTATGTTGTTTTTTATACAAACATATATTTTAATGTAAATGTATGCTGTTTGTTGTGACACTATAGTGTGCTTTTTGTGAGCTGCCCCGAGTCCCTTCGGTGAGATGGTGGTGGAGTATAAATGAAGTTTTATTTATTATTATGATTATAACCTGTTGATGGGTTTTACTGATTAAGAGTTAGAGATGGGAGAATCATGGGGAGGAAACAGACAGGTAGCATTGCTTACTTACTTAGGCGATCCCTCATTGTCCGAGTATGATGCCCTTCCAAGTGCAGTGTCTTGGTGGTGGATACGTAGGTGATTGTGGATCCCTATTCTTGACCCACATGTTCTTCCACAGTGAGGACATCGGTTTCCAGGTGAAAGGTGGTTCCAGTCAGGGGTAGATTGACACACCTTTCTTTTGGCACGTTTCTCCCTTTCACCTTCCATTCGTACCTCTTCATATTCCACAGCACTGCTGGTTACAGCTGACCTCCAGCCTGGAGCACTCAAGGACCAGGGCTTCCCAGTTCTCTGTGCTTATGCCACAGTTTTTAAGGTTAGCTTTAAGCCCATCTTTAAATCTCTTTTCCTGTCCACCAAAATTCTGTTTTCTATTATTAAAAAGGGAGTATAGTAACTGCTTTGGGAGATGGTGAATGGACATTCAGAAAATTTGTTAGCATTATACACATGGCATCGTATGATAGGGACCATCAATAAAGGTGGTGGCCCAGCTGCAATGCCAATTTACCTGCCTCATACTATAAAGTCCTATTATTCAATAAGACCTGGATTCAAATCCCCAAATGACCCTGGAAACCTACTGAATAATCTTAGGCAAGTGACATTATCTTTGCATTATTAGATGACAACAGCACCGTCCCTCTGAACAAATTTTGCTAGGAAAATCCTAGGACATGGTTTCTATAAGATGAGATCAACTTTGAGGTACATAACAACATATATTTGAGGTACATTAAAATATATCCATAATGCACAGTGGTTTCTGATATCACAAAAGAATGCTTGATACTTCATTTTTTTACCCATTGGGGCTGAAAAGCAGGACATCAGATGGCAGAAAGCTGACTGGAAAAATGTGGAGATGTTAATGGGAAATGATTGCATAGCAAACAAATTGGGAGTCTCATTTTGTCACAACCACACCACTGAAATTGGTTCATTCAAAAACAATGAAGATAAACTCTAGTCAATTGCAGTCTGTGCAACTGTTCTGAAGTTTGATTCTTTCCTTCCAATTGATTTCAGACACACTTACAGAAGAGGAGGCTGGGAGGGTTGCTTCTTGTTGACCCGCTTGCTCATTTTCACCACATACCCCATTTTCTCTCTTCAGTTATTTATGAGTCACCTATCACCTTTGCACCTAAACACTGAGTGCAGTGACATTTAACTAAGCTTTTCTCGCTGCTAACCACAAGACAATAGCTGTCATAGCCTCATAGATGCTTTTTGCCACAATGAAAGGAAACACCAGACCTCTGCCTAATCTTGTGGACCTGCCAGGTGGGCTGGACCAAAATTAGACATCATATAATTCAGGACATTGGGACCGATATGAGATAAAACTGTAAGCTGGCCCATCTTGTCATTGTATATATTGTACTTGACTTTTTGCCTGGTATTGAGAAGATCCAGTCTTCAGAACATCTTACTCAAAAAGTCTTGACCAGTATGACCATTATCCTGATTTATTCAGAGGAGACTGTTGTTGTCTTGCTCTCAGGTTGTGAGAGTGTGATGTACTATGGAAATCAAAGTGGATTTCCACAGTAAAATGGGGGTGTGAAGTCTGATCTCCCAAAATCCTAGGGCTTTTACCCCAAAAGGAACCAGAAGTTGAACTTGGATGTCCAAATGACGTCCAGAGACCTTCAGTCAGAAATGCAAAGTTAACCCGGTTGAATTAAGCAAAGCCGCAGAATGCTCCAGAACTTCAACAAAACTCTGGAGCAGCCCCACACTTCAGGCACAGCATGGACAGAACAACCATCTCCAATCCAAACTGGTCTGCTGTCATCACAGGCTCTCAGCATTATCCTCTTTTCCTTGCATTTGTCAGTACAGGAAAAAGGGATGGATTGGGTTTATATTTCCTATCCCCTCCTCCTCCATCAATTTGATTGATGACCAGAAAGCTCCAGAGAGTTCCTGACCATCACCATGTCCCTTTGCTGATACCCGTGTGACCAGGGGGAAGGAGGAGGGATAACAATGTCAACCTGTGAGGACAGAAGACTGGTTCGGATTGAAGATTGGAGTTATGCTTTCCGCACTCTAAGCAAACTCTGCTTCAGAGTTCCCAGAGTTCTGTAGCCATCCAGCATTGGCCACAGAGACAGGAAAGGAGTAGTGGTTTCACAGGGCCAAACCAGTTTCAGCCTGGCTGGACTGGCTGGACCACACTGCTGCTATCAGATAGACACAGAGAGTGTAGCCATCTCCAGGGGCAATCCGGAGTATTGAAACTCCAGACTGGGCCCAGATTATGTGCTATCTACAGATGAGCCCCTAGTCCAACCCTCAAACTATTGCACCACACTGCACACTGCACATGGCAATGCTCAAGTTAACACACTGCAAATTTAAAGGCACTAAAATACGGTGACAACATATAATTGATATCTGTACTGTATTTCCACTGAATGAGCTTCTTTTCCTTTTCAACACTCCAGTATTTGAAAGAATCAAACTTGAACCCAAACCTTTTGCTTTCTCATAGATTCACACAGTTGTCTTGAATACTCTTGCTCCTTCCCTCAACTGTTAAGAGGAAACTATGTGAATTAATATGGTAAAGCTTTCATATTGAGAACAGCACAATATAGCAGGTGTAAATGTGTAAAACACTCCTTCCTGATCCTGTGAACTAAAGTAGTTTTCGATACACAGCAGGCATACTGCAAACTTTGGGACTGTGAAAAGAATGGGTAGGACTGGATACATTAGTTTAGCTTGAAAGATGCCAGTATTTTAATAAAATTTGGCAGTATTGAAAGTATAGTCAGCTGGCGAAAAGCTGAACTGGAAACAGTGGGTTCACTTGCCACATAAGAAGTATGCAGCTTCAAGAGCTTTATCCATTGCATACTAACCAATTTCTCCTTAAAGACTTTTTTTCAGAATGTAGTCCAGGCTTCCAATAAATACAGTGCTTACTCTACATACAGTTTTATTGTTTTATATTATTTCTATACTTATAGGAAAGGATTTGTTCTTCACGAATATAATTGTATGCTCCTTGTGCCATGGTTTTTAAATGGTTGCTAAGTGCTCGTGGAATGGAGCATTTAACTGTCATTTATATATTTAGTCACTGTTATTGCTATTTATTATTTCGACTGTGGGCACAGCATTCCCAATCAAGGGTCAGGGCTCAATTGTCTAGTGGCAAGCACTAACAAATAACTGAAAAGACAGCTAGCCAAGTTCCCCGTCCCAGAGAGGTTACAGCAATAGCTTCAGCAGCACTCGATGTATTTCTAAAATGCAAACTTCAGCAAAAAAGGAAGTGAAGAAAAAGAAAACATGAGGGGAATCCTTAAAGCAAAATCTCTAAAGGGATTAGAACTCGGCTAGAAGTTTATTATCGGGAAGATTCACATTCACAGCCTTGATCTCCTCCCATTCTTAGGGCCACTTCAAAGATGACAAAATCTCATTTTGTCTTATTTTGTACAAGAGGGGAAACCAAGACCATCTCGCACGTACACAGGGCAGCCAAATCAGTTTTCCTGCATGTGCTGGGCCAGTATTGCTTCCCAGAATTAAGTATAGACACATATGTGCAGCTGTCATGTGGCAATCAGCATATAATTGTATACTTTCTCTTAAACAAACAAAAAGAGCCATTCATGTGAGAAATATGTTGTGTTTGAAGCAGCTTATACAATCCTGCTCTTCATGTTAGTTCTATAAGCTTTAAAATGCACCTGCAACTATCTTGCTATTCTATAGAAATAAGAATTTTAGTTTTCAAGAAAAATCCAGTCCTACTTTACAAGTTGTTTAAAGCTACCATCACAATCTTCCCTTTGTCTTAGGTGGATTGGTTAGTATCAACTTTTTATACTGTACCAAAAATCAGTATTCTCAAATATCTTTAGTATCTCAACTGTGGAAATAAAAAAGTTCACAAAGTAAGATATTGTCCTTGTCTTCCCCTCTCTTCTCATACTGCTTTATGATCTTCCTTTTGTCCTCGATCCCTCCTTTATCCTTTTCACCTTCTCTTTCTTACTCTCACACTGTCCCCTTGATCCATCAGACACAGCCAAGCCATCTGATACGTATGCCTGAAAGTAATTTTGGACAGAATCAAAATACCCTAGAATCCTTAGTAATCCTTCTCAGATCCATATACTGAGCTCTGGTTAGGCCCTTATATATTCAACAAACAGCCTTTCCATCAGTCAGTGTGGAAATTGAAAACCTCCCCCCATCCCTTAATGCTGGAGAGATGACAAGTCATGAAACGATACCAGCTCAGTCAAAAAGCATTGGAGGGAGGGGGAATCTGTGCGGATGCTATATAGTAGCCATCAAGAAGGAAAGGTTTGTACTCAGGACAGAATGCTACTCTACGCAGCCTTCCATATTTCATGCATAATTACATCAGCTGTGCCATATTGCTCAGAATGCATCACATTTAAAAGCTGTGCTGCAGTAATGGGACTTGTATGCCATCTTTCCCCACCTCCCTAACAGCTGGGAAAGGCAGAGTGAGAAGTAAAGTGATAGTAGCAGCACAGCTGGTGAAAGCAACAAAGATGGGGAAGAGCAGTAATATCAGTGGCAAGAGAGCAAAGAAGGGTTCACATGGACAAAAAGGGATACAAAGAGGCAAGGCAGAAAATATGCCTTGAGTTGGGACCACAGAAATGGCACTGAGTGGTCAGTGTCAAAATGTCTTTGGCTGCAGGAGAAGAGAATAGTGCTTGTAAAGGATGAAGAAGCATGTAGACCTAGAATCATACAGTTGGAAGAGACTCAAGGGGCCATCTAGGAACATGCAATCAAACACCCCTGGCAGATGGCCATCTGGCCTCTGCTTTAAAACCTGCAGAGAAAGAGACTCCACCATACTCCGAGGCAGCAGCATATTCCACTGCAGAACACCTCTTACTAATGTTTAGTTGGAATCTTTTTTCCTGTAATTTGAAACCATTCTCCATGTCTTAGTTTTCAGAGCAGCAGAAAACAAGCTTGCTCCCTTCTCAATGTGACATTCTTTCAAATATTTAACCATCAACCTTCTTTTATCCAAGCTAAACATCCCCAGCTCCCTCTGCTGTTCCTCAAAAGACTTGGTTTGCAGATGTTTGAGAAATCTGAGAACCCTCCTCTGGACATGTTGCAGCTTGTCAATATCCTTGTGCAATTGTGGTGCCCGGATTTGGACACTGGATTCCAGAATAGGTCTGACCAAAGCAGAAGAGAATAGGACTATGATTTCCTTCAATCTCAGCACTACACCCCTATTGATATCTGGAGTAGTTTGCATATGGTACTCTTTCACTGCAGTTGTTAGCAGGACTCTTGGCTAGGGATGATTCTCCATTCCACATAAAATGAAATCTAAGCCCACCATATGGGACCTACAGACCTCAAAGGAAGGCTTATGGGCAGGGCTGGCACTGGCATCTGACCAAAGGTTATTACAGTGTTCCCTCACTTATCACTGGTGTTACGTTCGAGGACCATCCGCGAGGTAGGGACGCTATATTTGTTTTGATATTTATACATTATTTTAGTAGTTATACACTATTTTAAGTCTTTATAAACCATCCCCACACACTTATACACTACATAACCCTCCTTGAACATATTGTTCATGTAATCCCAGACTCCAGCTTTTTCTGCAGAGGCAGCCTCACCATACAGACAAATGCTCTTAGGCCCATATTGAAAAACCGCAAAACAGCGAATCCACAAAAAGCGAACGGCGAAGTAGCGAGGGACCACTGTATTTGTCATTCCTCAGCTGTAGTGGGTTTACCTAATTATGGCCATCTTATTTCTAAGTAAACATGTACAAGACTGTGCTGTAAGTACATGGTACCTGCATTTAGCATCTTCTATCCCAGTGGCTTTACTCTGCTTTTTATTCACTCTCCTTCCTTTCTGTTACAATCCAAACTAAAAGCTTGCCATTTTTGCTTAGATATTATTTGCAGAAGTCACATTCAGCTTGTGTCTGTTTTAATTTTTGAAGGGCTTTAGTGGTCTCTCTGCTCATTGATTCTTTGCTTTTTACAAGAAGTGGTCTATTTTTGTTCCCTACTGTTTGTTTGTTTTTATATGTCAGGATACAAATATTCACGGCACAGTCATTTGTAGTGGCACAAGTTTCAAATGTGTTAATCTTCTGTGACATTTAGAAAAACACTTTAACTGTAAAACACTTCAAAATATTCAGCTAATGTATTTCAACTAATCATAAGTTATTTGTTTCAACACAGACTGTAATGTTTAGTAAAGCCAGCCTTATACAGTATCAGTTAGCTAAGTGGTGGGGTTTGGTTCCAGGACCACATGTGGATACCAAAATCCATGGATGTTTAAGTCCCATTATATACAGTGGCATAGTAAAAATTGTCTTTCTTATATAAAATGACAAAATAAACATTTGCCTTTTAGATTTTTTTCCAGACTGTTAATGATGACGATGATGATGACGACAACAACACCACAAATTACTATGGGACTTCCGTATTTAGACTGACAGAGGTTTGGAGCACAACACTACTGACCTCACGATTGTGTGATGGATTGTCAATGTTGTAATCCCAGGTGACAGCAGGATTGAAGATAAACAAGTGGAAAAGCTGGCATGATAGGAGGATTTAAAGATCGAACTGCAAAGTCTCTGGCACAAGCCAGTAAAGGTGGTCCCAGTGGTGATTGGCACACTGGGTGCAGTGCCTAAAAACCTTGGCCTGCACTTAAACACAATCGGCACTGACAAAATTACCATCTGCCAGTTGCAAAAGGCCACCCTATTTGGATCTGCACACATTATTCACCGATACATCACACAGTCCTAGACATTTGGTAAGTGTCCAGCGTGTGATCCAATACATCAGCCAACACAGTGATCTTGTTTGCTGTGGATTCATCTTGTTGTGTTTCAAATAATAATAATACACTTATACTTTATCTCCCCGAGGGGACTCAGAGAGGATTAAATTATACACATATATAGGTAAACATTCGATGCCTTTTATACAGTAGCAACAATGACATACAATACACAAACATAGGCAAAGGTTTCCCTTTCCATCTCCAGCGTCTGGAAGCCATTGACTCAATTGATGCAAATCGGTGGATGCAGAGGGCTGACTGTATTCAAGTATGCTTTGTAAAATATCAATCGGATCTTCACACCCAGACAACAAATATCTCCAGATGAAGATAGCTTTCCTTAGAATAGAAACTTAATTTAAAAGCATACAACATTTTTTAATCCTCACAATTCTTATTGCTTAAATACAAAACACTGTGTTTATTGATTTAGAAGCCACTGAAGAATGGAATTTTTTATCAGCTCTCCAAACCAATGAATTGTGTCAAATGTTCAGCAAAATGTTATCAGATGTAATTCAACTTTTTCATATTGTGCAACCCTAAAATGTATAGTGGCGAGAAACGAATACAGTACTTAGGATGAAGTATACAATATCTTCTCTAAGTGCTGAACCAGCACGATTTCTGAAGCTATGGCATTACGTGGCATCTCAAGGATATTACTCTGCTGATACCACATTACCAAAAATGGGGGAAAAAGTTTTATGAAAAATATATTTACACTTTTAGCTATGTCTATAGCATACATTTGCGGTTTTACCTCCATTTGCTATGTATAGAATTCCCATGAACCTGATCTCTCCTGGTGTAGCACAGCAGTTCTCGTTTGTGCCTGGAGAGCAGGGGCTAGGACCCGGGGTTCCATTGGCATTGGGGCCTGCAGCTGCAGAAACAGATTCAGAAGAGGATTTGGAAGGGTGGGAAGGACAGTTTCCCATCAGCGGGCCTCCTTCGCCCACAGAAAGTTTGGCATGGGAAGAGCTGTGTTTTGGCCCTGACGTAGACATAGATAACCAGGTGCAAATGGAGGATAGCGATTCTGGGAGTTATGAGCACCCGGGGGGGAGAGGGTCACAGGAGCTTTTGAGTGAAAACATGGATGAAAGCGCCTGGGAAGATTCTAGGGAGGAGAGCTCTCATGTAGATAGTGACCCAGCTGCTGAGAGACAAGGTCGAACCTTTGATAGGAGAAGTAGCATTGAGTCTGGGAGAAGGGGATGGCACCGCAGCCTAGACAGGCCGAGGTCCGTCAGCACAGATTGGAGACGACGGGGCCTAGAGTGTCGGGGACCTCGGCCGAACGATTAAGTAGAGCAGGCGTGGGAACGCATCCCCAGTGCTTCGGCCACGTTTCTCTTGAGTAGGCGTGTTAGCGAAGTGGATCTACGGAGCCGAGCTGGCTCATGGTCACCAAGTTTGCCTTGCATTCACCTTGCCTTGTTCCTGTACCCGCATTGCCTTGCGGAGCCTTGCTCAAGCCTTGCAAAAGCCTTTGGATTGTTTTGCCAAGCTGTTTGGATCTTGCTGCTTCAAGCCTTGATTGCTTTTATATCTTTTATGGACAATTTACCTTTTGGACTGTTTTTATATTCAATAAAGTAGTTAGCCTTCAGCCCGTCTCTGTGTGTGTGATTAAGGGGCCGGTCAAGTCCGTGCATCGTGACACCTGGGTTCAAACTATATTCTTGCTGGTCATTTTGACTCGGTTTATTGCCTGCCTATCCCCAAAATAATAAGGCCACACAACAGTATTTGGGTTTAAATATGGGCAACTTTTATTCATTGTTACCAATTAAATTTTGACTGGATCTAAACCTATGGATCCTGAACTTGGTAGCAAACCGAGGTAGCGTTCCCGCCCGGCCTACCCTTGGCTAGTTAGGGTGAAATATCCATGTCCCCAGGAAACCTAATCCGGGCAACCTCTAAGGGAAATGTGTTGGAACAGTCCCTCTTGTGTATCTGAGACATGACTTTCCCCATTCCTAGGGCATTAGGATTCCCCTCAACTCATCAAATTGTACCTTAGGTGAGTGTTTTAGTCAATGGCTTTCCCCCCTGAAGGGGGTGCCTTGGGCGTATACCAAATTTAAGCTTTTCCTAACTGTTTTCCGTGACCACCTATTTAATGACACACTGTCCCAATTTCCCCTGTAACAGTTTAGGGTAGGTGAAAAATCCCTCCTAGAGCGTAAGAAGGGGGGGGGGGATTCCTACCCGGCCCCTTAACTGCATCCCTAATATACTGTTTAATGGGCGGGAGTGGTGAGTCGACGTGCGGCTCCAGAATGAAGTAAAGGGGTCAGACCAGGCAAAAGGCCTGGCTCTGCCCCCTTGAAAATGGTTCCAGCTGGAACTAATGTTCTCTCTTCAGGGGAGGTGGCAAACTTATCTCCCCCCTCCCCCTGCCAGCTGCACCAGAGTGGGAAAGGTTATTATTTGAGAGGCATACTTTGGGGCTAGTTTCTTCTGACCCATCTTTTGCTTCTTCCATTACTTTTTTCTCCCAACTCCAAAATTTCCTTCTTTTCTAATGAGGCCATTTTCTCTCCCACTTTTTTCTTCCTTCTTCCTCCAGGTATACTTGCTACATCTGTCCTACTCTCACCTCCTATCCACATTATCTCTTTCTGAGTGCTATACCAAACCTTATTCCCCCTCTTTCCAAAATGTGAAAGTTTTTCTTTCATTTATTTGTGTCCAGACTTCCTACCTCTTACTTAAAACTTCCTGCCCCCCCCCCCCCCCTCTATTAGAAGATTTGGTTTCTGTTCTATTTTGAGCCCTTAAAGTTCTTACAGCTTTGGGCTGTTAGAGAGTCATGGGAGAGGGAACCAGAAGATGTAGAAGATGTAGGATCTGATACAAATAGTTAAATGACAACTGTAAAACATCATCAATTTGTCTGAAATGAGTGCTGGTTATTCTGGGCTTGTTTCGCTTCTAGTTTAAAGTTATTCCGGACACATCTAAATAATATTATGTTAGGTAATATGTTTATTTAATCTAAAGCTGTATGCATGGGCTTCAATTTCTAGGGGTTATTTTGTATCTCGTATATAGTGATGTTACAGCCATAAGTATTTCCAATGTAGGGAACATTTTCAATACAATAATACGAAATCTAAACAGAATAATTAGTCTACAATTGAAAGCAACATAACAAGAACATAAACAAAGACATCAGAATCATAACCGTATATCTGGTTTGACCAGCGAAAGAGTATAAGAAGCCAGAAATGACAACATGTTTTGTGATATAAAAAGGTAGAAGCAGATCCCATCTGATATTGGAAACTAAGCAGGTTCGGCCCTGGTTAGCACTTGGATGGGAGACTGCCAACCATTACCAGGTGCTGAAGGAACTGGCAACACTATTTCTTTGTACTCCCCATTTTTGAGCCCTTTGGGGAGATAGGGTGAGTTGTACATAAATAGTAATTATTATTATTATTAGTTGACAGGCACTTAAAGGCATACATGTATACACATGCGCATGCGCACACACACATTATTAGTATATTTTCTAGACATAGATTAGAAAAATAACTTTGTGGACTACAATTCCTAAAATCCCCCATCTGACTTGGCTACTGTCTACAAAATTCCAAACATTATAGTATTAATTTATAACAAAACTGTTCTGGTATCAAACAAGCAAGCTTCCAAGGAAACATATTAATGAATGATATGTGATATTTGGTAGAGCTGTGTAGCTGTTATAAGTAAACCATTACCAAACACCTGAAGGCCTTATTGAGAACGCCAGACTTTCAAACTGAGACCCAAGGAAGAAGTGGTGTCAACAACTGGACAAATTGCAAAGAAAGGAAATCTGTTCTTATTTTAAATATAAATGTGGGTTGATGCCAATAAACAGAAATGGAGTCCTGAGGAGACGGCCTCACTGAGTGTAGATGGACAGTTCTCAGATCCAGGGACTTACTGGGATTTATGACTAGAAGGCACACAACAACTACAAAGTCTGTCTCAAATGGGCTTCCATTCCTGCTGAATAAGCAGGTACCTATTCCTGAAGGCAGAAAGAAATATTGTCACATCCAGATAACCTTGTTAGGATGGGGTGCCTTTCACTATCATGTTTTAGATGATTTGCCACCTGCAGCCATTTCTGAACACAGATAATTTAGTCCAAGTGTCCCATAGTCTGGCAACTCCTGTTTCGATTGCAGTATTGTTCATGAGTTGCCAATGAAGGTGGCTTGGCAGCTTCAACCAGAGTTTTGCCTGATACAACCATGTTGTTTATGGATATCACTCCTATTTAAAAACAAAGAATTAATTTTCCAATACATTAAAAGAAGAGAAATATACAAATAGACGAGGAGGGGAAGTATTGAAAGAAAGGAAAAAGGTCGAGTTACTGTTATCAAAAATGCTTGGGACAAGAAGGGTTTGGATTGTGTTTTTAAAATTTTGGAATAGCTGTATTTGCATATCCATACATAATGAGATATCTTGGAGATGGGACCAAATCTAAACATAGAATTAACTGGTGTTTGATATACTCCATATAAATTGTTTTAAAAGTTTTGTGCATGAAACTAAGTTTATGCATATTGGACCATTGGAAAGCAAGATGTCACTCCCTCAGCCATCCATGTGGACAATTTTGGATTTTGAAGTCTTCCGTGTTTTGGAATTCCAGATGAGGGATGCTCAACCTATGGGAAAGAAGCAGAAATGGTTTAAATTGACACTTAACTTTTAAAATTATGATTATATATGGTGTGTGTATAAAGTTTGGGTGTCATTCAGAAATAGAGGCCTGTTTGCTTCTAGACCAGGTTCAACCTTGAGTTTGACGCTCAATAGGATGGAAGAATGACCTCCTTGAAATCTGCTGAAGCTGGTGGAGGTCTTTCTCTTGGAGCCTTATCTATCTGGAATATGCTATACTATTGATTCTCCACTTTTGATTTTCTGGACATGTTGGGACTTCCTCCTCCAGAAACTCAACTCAGGAGCCCCCTTTGGCTCCTGAGCTCTGCTGAACTAGATATATTTCTACTGAAAGCTCCTCGCCCTTGCTGCTTCCCTCCTCCGAAGGCCACTGGGCTTGCCTAGGCCCAAGGAAGTATCTCCGGATGACTCCTAGCAGCGCTGGGCAACGGCATGCCTTGGATGTGCTCCCAGAGGCTTGCTGAGAGCAGTAGTCCCCTGATTTCTACTGCTCCCTGAATGCCTCTGGGAGCACATCCAAGGCACGCCGTCGCCCAGTGCTGCTAGGAGTTGGCATCCGTAGGCCCAAAGAAGCGTCTCCGGATGACTCCTAGCAGGACTGGGCAACTGCATGCCTTGGATGTGCCCCCAGAGGCTTGCTGAGAGCAGTGGTCCCCTGATTTCTACTGCTCCCAGCATGCCTCTGGGAGCACATCCAAGGCACGCCGTCGCCCAGTGCTGCTAGGAGTCAGCGTCTGGAGGCCCAAGGAAGTGTCTCCGGGTGACACTGCATGCCTTGGATGTGCTCCCAGAGGCTTGCTGGGAGCAGTAGTCCCCTGACTCCTACTGCTCCCAGCATGCCTCTGGGAGCACATCCAAAGCACGCTGCCGCCCAGCGCTGCTAGGAGTCGGTGTCCAGAGGCACTTCCTTGGGCCTAGGCAACCCTTCAGAGGAGGTAAGCGGCAAGGGCGGAGGAGAACCTTGAATGGAGAGCGGCAGGGGTCGCAGAGAAAGCCCGGCGGGCCATCACCCCCAGCCGGTCTCCGTGGCAATGCGGGCTGCTATTCCTCCTCCCCGTGCCCTCCCCCCACCCTCCCCCTCCCTCCTCAAGCTGTGCCACTAAGGGCGATTTTTTTCCTTTAACTTATTTTAATTTATACCTGGCGTACTAGATGACCCCCAACTTTTCATAAGATTTTCCAGGCATAAAAAGTTGTCTATATGGTATTCGTTATCTTGGTCTGAAATTATTATATTTCCCTTTCCCCATTTTCTGCCAATCAGGCTTCTATACTCTTAAAATCTCCAAAACCGATGCTGCTGCCTTTCTGCCTTTCACACAGTTTTTTTAAAAACTGGCAGGAAAGTGGGCAATATGAAAAACCTCCTTGCTTTGGCCCCCAATTTAAGTATCTGATTGTGAAATTTGTGTATAAACCCACAAAGGGAAAATATATGTCACAGCACTATGAAAAATGGGAAACCTGTCTTAGTAGGGGAAGGGCTGCAGTCATCAAAACTGGACCAACTCTTTGTCAAGAATTTCAGCTTTTCTATTTAATTTAATATGACAAAGATGCTCCATTCTGGAGATCCTGAAACATACAGTGCTTGATAAAAATGTATATGCTATTCTCTCTTTACATTTATATTTTATGCACTTTTCAAAAAATACTGCTGTGATAAACAAAAGCATGGACAGTCGCATACTTTTTTCTGAAAAGACGTCCAGCAGAAATTCCACCATGCGAGTGATATTTAATTGTAACATAAAAATTAAACACCCTTTACTTGATATAAAATCAGGGTAGTATGTAAATTAAGTAAGTTTCAATTCATGTCTTCTTACTCACATCTGTTGGCAGTTTGAATAGTTTTAGTGTCATTAATTGTTATAAAAGTGCAAGATTTGCTGTATGCTTGCCACTTAGGACCAAAGGCACAAAAGTCTAATTGAACTAAGTAATTAGTAATTTGTCATTTCCTATTGTCAGCAATTACTTTCTATTGGAAATCCACTCTGAAAATTCTAATTTGAAGTGAGGCTTGCATTTTATTGCTGTCCATCTAAATTAGTTTTAAATTGACAGCTACATTTTCATTAAAAATGTAAAGATATTAAATATACCTGCAGAGACAGACACACAAAGTCTCTAACATACCAGTCTACCTCTTTGGCCCTGGAAGAGTAAAGGT
Organism: Anolis apletophallus; assembly: GCA_030556195.1. Classification (NCBI taxonomy): domain Eukaryota; kingdom Metazoa; phylum Chordata; class Lepidosauria; order Squamata; family Anolidae; genus Anolis; species Anolis apletophallus. Next base: position 151,741,288 of record JARBWK010000002.1, read on the forward strand.
TGAAATCTAAACTATTGTCTGCTTTTCAAACACAAAAATACCATTAAGTATCATATATTCATAAAAGGCAGTTTTTATCCTGACTCAAATAAATAGTTCTATTAAACTTTAATTGATTCGTGTAAATAAGAAACATTTTCCCTCATAAATCATGTTGTGTGTGTGTGTGTGTGTGTGTATACGATTATGTCAAGTGGGTTTGCTGAGATACAAGGTTCAAAACATCAGGGGAACCAAAGACATACATATACAGACATACATATACAGTCTTTGGTTCCCCTGATGTTTTGAACCTTGCATCTCAGCAAACCCACTTGACATAATCGTCATAAATTATAGTTGTACAGCAAAACATCTTGAGGATGAAAGATTCCCAAGTGCCAGCATATTCTATAAGTCTTCCACCTTGTATTTTCCGATTATACACATATACATAGAGGTACTTGATTCTGGGGTCTAAGGTACAGCAGTCGGGGGAAGTGGGATCACAATTCCTATTCCTTTAATAGTTTAGAAGAAGAAAAACACAGGAGTTTCAATAGGTGCAAGAACCCTATCTCCTTTGTCGCTGGGCCAACCTGAATGAGCTATTAGAGAAGAATAGACTTCTATGATTTTATATGTATTTCCCCCTGCCAGCCTATAACTGTGATGCAGTGGAGTGAGTGCCATTTTCCAAGCCTTTCATATTTATACTCAATTAAAGTAACGGCCAGTCTTTAACAGTCTTTATACAGTTACATATGTTTATTTTAAACATACAATACTATCATCTCTCTTTTTTTTACTTCTGTGGTGCACTGTTCTCAAACCATAAACTATTTTGCTGAGGTGAAAATAAACTATTTTGGTTGGATTCCATTGAAAACTAGTTAAGTCTGGTCTATTAAAAATTTATGGAATACAGGTCAAGAATGTCAAAGGACATTATCACATGAGGCTCCTAAAATGTGTTCTGCCATTGAAACCAGAATATGCCTGCCCAGTCCAAACCTTATTTGCAAGTGTTTTGAGAAAGCTCAAAGTTTATCTTACTGTAGCTGTAGGGATGTTATCTCCTGATCCTTGTATTTCCCCTTTTTGTACATGCTCCCTGTTTGGTTTTTGGTTATTTGTGTGAGAATTGGAAAACTCCAAGAGTTCAGAGGTTTAGAGCATACTTCTGTACTTCCGAGTTTTTGAAGTACTGAATCACCATCCATATGAACACTTAAAATATTAATTAAAAATAATTAGCATTTTGCAACTAAGAGGCTTTTCCTACTTTGTTTATTTTGCAAGGGGAAAGTGTAGTTTTGATTTTAGAGCCTTTTTTAGAGATGCAAAACTATGCATGAGTGGAAAGTTCTACAAAACAATTTTGCCTTATAGGAAAAGGGGCACTTCCACATTGCCCATTGAATGCAGTTTGACATGGTCATACATGCTACAGAGTGCTTTAAGACCCTTAAACCAGAGAAGCAAACTTGGGAGATACGGTATTTCACTACATAATAGTTGCAGATGTGCAATAGTCACATTCCTAGCTGGGGCTGGGTATCTCCCTCCTCCTCGTCTCACAGTAGAAAGATTTTTTTTTAAAAAAAATCCAAAATGGCAAATATTAGGCATAATGGTTGTTCCCCCATTTTTTTAAAAAAAATGGCATAGAAATGTGACCACTATGTGGTGAAATACAGTGCTCTAAAATACCATTAACACACTCTATGGAAAACACACTGCATGACAAAATTGACTGCAAAATTCAAATTGCTGTGTGGACACCTGAAGTGCACCACTGATCTGCCCATGCACATTCTGATGGGGTGTGTTGACATAAAAGTGCATTCTCTGTCACTGTCAAGCTGTGGATACTACAGATCCTGGAACCATTTTGAGGTTAGGGCATGTACGTACCGTCATCTGTGATGCATGTAAGCACCATCAAGCCCCTGAACTGGTTCCAGGACTTGCAATGTAATCATCCTCACAGTGAAGCTGCTTCCTTCTGTGACAGCTTCACCCTAGATTAAGTAGTCCGTGTAGATGTGCCCAGAGAAACATTTATTTAAGAGGGAAATTCATATTATTGGTTTGTTGTAGCCACAGAGTTGTGCTGTTACTTGATTTTATATAGAAAGAGGGGAGGGGGAGAAAGAAAGGGATCCTGGAGAAAGGGTTTGCCGCCAGATCTCTCCTCTGTCTGCCAAGCAGAAGTGGCAATGGCTTCAGACAGGGAACACACAGCAACAGCAAAGATGAGGAACACCCACAACACGCCCACATTACACATCACTGGCCTCAAAGTTGATAAAGAAGGAGCTTTAGGTTCCTCAAATAGCTTTGGAAGACTGGTTACACACATACTGAGCAGCCCTAAAATTGGATTTGACCATTTTCAGAGCTTACTGTTTCAACACAAAGTGAAAACTGGTTTGTAGTGAGTTTGTAATGACATCATGCGATACTAAGGGTTTTTTTTTCATTCATGGTTAGGGATCCTCCTACTTATTTTGCAAGCCTCAGACAATTTATTTATTTATTTATTTATTGCGAAGCGGTTTACAGAAGAAGCATAAACACCGTGAGTAATAAAACAGATTAAACAGTTAAAACACATTAAACATCAAAGCAGTTAAAACATATTAAAAACACTAGCCCTCAGACAATAACATCCTATGTCTAAATCCAGCCTCTTGAATAAATAAGTGCTCTGAGCACTCAAATGTGAGGATTCTGATCAGTATCAAGATATTGGTTTTGATCCCATTGAAATCAATGGAATAAGTTAGTACTGGCTAACTTAATTACCACAATTTTCAAGAAACACCAAACTGTAGTTGTCTCGGGCAGCATCCACACTCTAGAATTAATGCATTATTTATTTATTTATTTATTTATTTATTTATTTATTTATTTATTTACATCATTTATATTCCACCCTTTTCACCCCGCAGGGGACTCAGGGCGGATCACAATGTTTGCACGTATACAGGCAAACATTCAATGCCATAGACATACAACATATATAGACAGACGAGCTACACAATTGTTCGAGAGCTCACCCCGACCCGGGCAGGCATGTTGGGACCCCTGGGGGGTCACAAGCTGATGTCAAAGAGGTCACCAAAGACCATCAGTAAACACAGTATTTTCTGTTGGTCATGTGGGTTCTGTGTGGGAACTTTGGCCCAATTCTGTCGTTGGTGGGGTTCAGAATGCTCTTTGTGGGTGAACTATACATCCTAGTAACTACAATGCCCAAATGTCAAGGTCTATTTTCCCCAAACTCCACCAGTGTTCACATTGGGACAGATTGAGTATCTGTGCCAAGTTTGGTCCAGATCCATCATTGTTTAAGTCCACAGTGCTCTCTGGATGTAGGTGAACTACAACTCCAAAACTCAAGTACAATGCCACTCATACTCGAGTGATGCCCAGTGCAGAATGTCAAACAGACCATCGCCTTGTAAGATGTAAACTAAATCTACACCTTAAGCTCAAACCTAAGAGGGGTGGCATCTTAAAGAGGAGACTCCAAGTCAACAGTCTTCAACAGGCTGTTGTGAGAGACAACTTCCAGGTAAATCTGCAAGCAAAACTTGAAGTCCACCCTACAGATTCTTCTCCTACAGCACTCTGGCAACACATCAAAAACAGTATCCTGCAGTCTGCTGAAGAATCCCTAGGATTCTCCCTTAAAAAAAAAACCAAGACTGGTTTGATGAAAACAACCAAGAGATCCAGGAGCTGTTGGCAAAGAAGAGAACCACTCACCAGGCATTCCTCACCCAGCCATCTTGCCATGTAAGAAAAGCAGCCTTTCGTCTCGCATGTAGTAAACTCCAACAAAAACTCAGAGACATCCAGAACAAGTGGTGGATTGATTTATCAGAAAAGACACAACGCTGTGCAGATCTCGGTGATCACAGAGGTTTTTATGAAGCTCTCAAAAGCAGTGTTTGGACCTACTTATCAGGTCCAAAGCCCCATATACAGTACAGATGGTCAAACACTAATTACTGATAAAACCTCCATCCTGAACCGATGGGCTGAACATTTTCAGGGTCTCTTTAATGCCAGCCGAGTAGTCCAAGGTTCAGCTATCCAACACATGATACAACAACCAATGAAAATGAACTGGACACAGCTCCCACTCTGGAAGAGACCATTGAGGCCATACAGCAGTTGAAAAATGGCAAGGCAGCCGGGATCGATGGAATCCCACCTGAAGCTTGGAAACAGGGAGGTCATGTACTGCATGCTAAATTCCACGAGCTCCTTGTGAGTTGCTGGGAAAAAGGTGAACTGCCATCAGATCTCCGAGATGCAGTTATCATCACCCTGTATAAGAAAAAGGGAACAAAATCCGATTGCTCAAACTATCGAGGTATAACACTGCTCTCCATTGCTGGAAAAATCCTTGCAAGGATACTCCTGAACAGATTAGTTCCGGCTATTGCAGAAGAACTTCTCCCTGAAAGCCAATGCGGCTTCAGAGCAAATAGGAGCACCACAGATATGGTTTTTGCCCTTAGACAACTGCAAGAGAAATGTAGAGAGCAGAACAAAGGACTCTATGTAACATTTGTCGACCTCACCAAAGCCTTCGACACTGTGAGCAGGAAAGGTCTGTGGCAGATCCTGGAACGTCTAGGATGTCCCCAAGTTCCTCAAAATGATTGTCCTGTTACATGAGGGCCAGCACGGTCAAGTCAGATATGGCGATGCTCTCTCGGAGCCCTTTCTCATAACTAATGGAGTGAAACAAGGTTGTGTTCTTGCACCAACCCTATTTACAATCTTCTTCAGCATGATGCTCCAAAGGGCTATGGCAGACCTACAAGAAGAAGACGGCATATATATACGCTATCGTACTGATGGTAGCTTGTTCAACTTAAGCCGTCTGAGGGCTCGCACTAAGACTCTAAACTATCTAGTCCGTGAGCTACTTTTTGCTGACGATGCTGCCCTTGTCGCCCATTCAGAAGCAGCCCTGCAGCGCCTCACATCCTGCTTTGCAACAGCTGCAGAGCTGTTTGGGCTGGAAGTCAGCCTGAAGAAAACAGAAGTCCTCTATCAGCCCGCACCACAGGAAGAACACCACCATCCTCACGTCAGCATAGGCACATCTGTGCTTAAGTCCGTTCAGCAGTTCACCTACCTGGGAAGCATCATCTCTTCAGACGCCAAGATTGACAAAGAGATAGATCACAGATTATCAAAGGCATATAGTGCATTCGGAAGGCTTCACAAAAGAGTCTGGAGCAACAAGCACCTGAGACAAAGCACCAAAATCAGTGTGTACAGAGCTATCATACTGTCCATTCTCCTCTATGGGTCTGAAACATGGGTCACCTATCGCCAACACCTACGACTCCTCGAGCGCTTTCATCAGCGCTGTCTTCGCACAATCCTAAATATACACTGGACCGACTATGTGACGAATGTTGCTGTCCTTGAGCAAGCAGGGATCACCAGCATTGAGGCCATGCTATTGAAAACACAGCTGCGCTGGGCAGGGCACGTCTCTAGGATGGAGGACCACCGCCTCCCAAAGATACTACTCTACGGTGAAGTCGCCACGGGTCAGCGCAAGAGAGGCGCCCCCCAAAAGAGATATAAGGACTCCCTGAAACAACATCTCAGGCTTGGCCAGATTGATCACCAACAATGGTCCACCCTGGCCTCACATCGGGAGGCATGGAGAAGCACTATCCACAATGCTGCGGCCTCTTTCGAGAAGACACGCCGAATGGGTCTCGAAGAGAAACGACAACGCAGAAAGAACCGCAACTTGGAAAAAACATCACCCAAGGAGACTTTCTGCTGCGCTTTCTGCAACCGAACTTGCCTATCTCAGATTGGCCTTTTTAGTCATCAACGCGCTTGTAAAAAGCGTGGGATGAGTCCTTCCTGAATCTTCGTTCGCGAAGTAATGCCGAGAGAGAGATCATTGGTGGGGTTCAGAATGCTCTTTGATTTTAGGTGAATTATAAATCCCAGCAACTACAACTCTCAAATGATAAAATCAACCCATCCCCCAATTCCCCCAACTTCAACAGTATTCAAACTTGGGTGTATTGGGTATTTGTTTGGTCCAGTGAATGAAAATTCATCCTGCATATCAGATATTTACATTATGATTCATAACAGTAGCAAAATCAGAGTTATGAAGTAGTAACAAAAATAATTTTATGTTTGGGGGTCATCACAACATGAGGAACTGTATTAAGGGATCGCAGCATTAGGAAGGTTGAGAACCACTGGTATATAGCCTTGGTATACAAAGTCCACTTTACATGGTGCAGTTCACTGTGTTTTCACCATGATACCCAATTACTCACCTAACCAACATCCTATTCATAGCAAATAGCAAGTGATAACTAAGTTAAAATGGTAATAGGCAGATTTTTGTTAAATTTCAGGCAGCAATTCTAATTTAGCAACTCTGTTAATGGAGGTGATTTAATTCATAAAATTCATTTTGAAAAATCCTATAGAGAAAAGAAAAGGTCTTGGAGAAATTTCATTGTGATCCAGCACTGCAGAAAAATAATTTTGATTTCAAAAGTGTTGATAAAAAAAATAGGAAGACTTCTCAATTATTACTCATTCAAAAAAAAATAGGCAAAAATGTATGCAATATTCTATCATATATTTAAATGTATATCAGTCTTCCAAATGTGTCAATAATCAATCAGTTCAACGACATATGTAAACAGCTACATTATACATAAATAAGCATTAAGCAAAACTAAAATTAGCCTCATCAACAAAAAAGGTGTAGTCTTTGATTCAAACACCCCACCTTAGACTATGTATACTGAAAGTGGGTTCATTTTCTACTGAAATCCATTCTGCTAACCATGATGTATCTCAGCTCCCTCTATTAAGTGGATATTAATTAACACTACTTTACAATGGAATTCCCATGAAGTAGCACATATTATATAGACATTAAAACCCAAAGAGCTCACCAAAGAGCTGCCTGTGATTAATGTTGTGACAGAGAAGAGTGAAGAATCGTAATGATTTATCACCAATTAGTGACAGATGTTGTCCACAGTTCTTTAAACAGATGAAGTGGCCTTAGTATTATGTCGTTGGCAAAAAAAAGAAGACATAAGTGTGAGAATCAATTGGGTTTTTTGTACACTTATTTTCACTGGATTCAGCTGTCCAAATTCCAAATTGAAAGGGGTCAACCGGACTCACGTAAATCGGTGTGACTGATAGTGCTTTGTTCTTACTGCAATCAGTTTCATTTCTTCCGAAATTAATGGAAGACTGATTATAATTAGAGGCTTGATACGTACACAAATCTAATAGATGGATCGTTTTGAAGACACTGAGAAATTTCATCTATGTGAGCACGTGTGTATATATTCATTCCAAACCACAGTTAACAATTTGCGGCAGCGCTGGACAATATATATGCAAAGTGTACTTAAACCCCTCATTTCTGCCGTTTGTGCAATTGTGCTTAATTGCCAATAAGGCACAGAAGCAAAACAGAGAATTAAATTAAAAGTTCAATAAACACAGATCAATATCCTTGTAAATACTGAATCTATAAAATGATCCCCTCCTTAAATGTAGTTATACCGCAGGTGCTGTGCTGTGCCGTATCATCTCTGCCTGAATTTAGCTGATTGTTTTCCAGTCAAACTAAATTCCTCTCTAATAAAAACAGGCTGGAAAAACCCAGGCGCAATGCCAGAAAAGATTACAAGCCAGCCTCGCACTCCCAAACTGTTGCCGTCTCCTGCCTCAGCATTAGCTCACCATCAGCTGAATAAAGAAGTCATCTTCCGTCTAACATGTAAATAAATCATCAGCTTCACTTACTTTACCACTGGCTGTTTGTCATTCAGGAAAATAATGGTTAATCAATGGTTAATCAATGAAGATGTGTAACGTATTAGTTTGCAGTCCTTCATCATCCTATTTTCTTCAATTGCCTGGGGGTTTGTGTTCAGTACTTACAGAATCGATTACAATTGGGAGTGATCATTCAGTTCATGTTGAGAGCTGTCAGCTGCGCTTTCTGCAAGAAGGTTTTATGTGTGTGTGTTTGTGCGTGTCTCCCCTTCTGTTTAATATAAGATGGGGATATTTAGCTGCGTCTAATAAATGCTGGTATTTGCTCATTGTGCTCTAATGGTGGTGGTGATGAAAAAAATATGATATATATTAAGAAACTAATTGCAACACGACGCTGCAAACAAAACTTTTCCTGACTCCACAATAATCATAAGCATTACTGGCCTACTGCAGAAAATTAAAAGAAAATAGCCGTTCGCTTGAGTCTGATCATGCCTGCGGGGAAGGTCTCAGAAAGGCAAGTGACAATCACGTCTTTGTCTATAACCAAAGTGTAAGGAGAGATCATTCTTCCATTTTCTTATGAATCAGGACCAATTAAACCACACATATGAAACACACACATCACATATGGATCTGTTGATAAGTCCGTAACAGAAACCAATTAAATCTCTACATTTTAGAATCCCTTTTATGACTAACAATAGATATGTCAGACAAGGACTGACAGTTGTCTCATTGTCTAGTGTGCTTCAGTTTAAAAGGACTTTACTTTATCATCACCATATCATCATCACCTTTGAAGAAATCCTAAGCATGTTGCGCCCAACATACGGCTGGGACAAGGTTGGCTGGGTTCCTTTAAGTCCCTGCGGATGTTGTAATCAATGAATAAAGATGTTTGCATTAATTATTGTTTTTATCATTTCCTTTGCAAATCTGCATTGCTGAGTGTCACGGGGTGTGATGATGGAAACTAATAATCATTAATGCCTTTCATTAAATATTTACAGCTCAACAATATTGATTAAAAGGAAGTGTAGTGTATATTTTAAGTGTCATCCTCAAGAGTTTGAGTGCCAACACCACCCTCTTGTGGCTGAACGTCCGCAGATATTTTCCCCAAGCTGGAAAATTCAGCTTGATGATGCTGAGCTCCCAAACCTAACGCTCACCATCTAGCCATTTAGTTATTATGAAACTTTCAAAAATGAGAGCTCCTTGCTATTATGAAACTTTCAAAGCGGGGTCAAATCAAATGAGAGGCAATGATGAGAGATCTATTGGTTTAAACTTGGGTCTGGCCTCATCATTTTCAGAGCCTGGAAGGTCTGCATTTTTAGAAGAAAGGGGTTGACAGCTCTTGTACTCAGAGCTTGTGTGTGTGTGTTATGTGTGCCTTCAAGTCTTCTGTCAACTTATGGCAACACCATGAATTTTAGCACTTACCCCTCCATAAACTCCTCCACCTGCTCTTTTTCTTTCCCAAAAAAGTTTCACTTTATTCATAAAATAGCAAGAGGAAGAAGATAGGAAGTGTGCAGTAAAAAGTATAAAACAAGATGAATATCTGGGCTTGCAGATTTTATTTTATTTTTTGCATACAGCTACCATTAACTTGGGGAAGCCCCTGGTGGTGCAGTGGGTTAAACCGCTGAACTGCTGAACTTGCTGACCAAAAGATTAGCGGTTCAAATGTGGGCAGCAGGGCAAGCTCCTGTCGTTAGCCCCAGCTTCTGCCAACCTAACAGTTTGAAAACATGCAAATGTGAGTAGATCAATAGGTACTGCTTCAGCGAGAAGCTACCGGCACTACCTGCAGTCATGCTGGCTGCATGACCTTGGAGGCATCTACGGACAATGCCAACTCTTCAGCTTAGAAATGGAGATGAGTACCACCTCCCGAGAATCGGACATGACTAGATTTAGTGTCAAGGGGAAACCTTTACTTTTACCTTTTACCATTAACTTGCAGTCATCATAGACAAATAAGCCTGTCTTAGACATTTGGGGATCCAAAAGTGTCCTGTATCCCCTTTGATCGGAAACAAAAGGGAGCCCACCAATTACTTTCTATGTGATTGGGGTGCTGAAATATAGCTATGGGGGCACAAAATGAGGATGTTGTCATCCTAATAAGAATTGTGCCTGCTGATTAAATTTCCCCAAATTTCTTTCATTAAGCAACTTAAGACTTCAGTTAAACATTTTTATAAAAACAGATAGCCAGAAGAGGCAGACAAACAAAACAAGGGAATGTGGAATAGCCAAAAGCTCTAGTTTTGAAGCATTTTTAGTCTCTCACTCTCTGCAATGCCTGGAATTTGAAAACTATATGAAATTTTCAGGAGTAAGAATTCTTACTTGGAAAGTAATTTAAACATTACTGCGCTATGGCTACACCCATCTTTAAACAAATGATTCTGACATATTCACATATTAAATGTCTGATTATTTAGTAATACATATAAGTATAAATACAGACAATCAATGCAAATCAGTGGTCAAAAAGGCCAGGGAAATTTCTAACTGATTCACTCACTCCAAATATTCATGCAAGTGGTTTCAAATTGCATTGAGCTTCTTAACCTTGGTTTTTAAATTGCATCTGCCCAATTTATATTTTTTTAATCTCTTTTAATTGCATCATTTAAATTGTTTTGATCTGCTAATATTGATCTTATTATCAGCAGCCACTTGAGATCTTACGTACAGGGTGGCATATCTATTGATCAGTCAATTGATTGATCAATAGATAGATATCTCCCAAGATCAAGATCCCAGAGTCATAAAAATTCGAGGTAAGTCAAAGTCTGGAAAGACTGCAATCCAACCAAGGAAGTTTACTGTGTTTTTTCTTTCCCTTTTCTATTTGTCTTCCCCTTTTTTCTCCCTCTCCTCTTTATTTCTTTCAAATTTATTTTTAAAGGTAATTTTAAAGTTTTTTTTTAAAAAAACAAGTAATACAAGCTCACCCCCTTGAAGAAGAAGAAGAAGAAGAAGAAGCGACATGAAAGGAATGAGCAATGTGACTTTTAAAAGTATTTGTAACAAGCAATGAAAATGGACATTTTACAGACCTATGCAACAGGAATGAATGACATTCCAAAAGTAACCTTTCAAAGTGTGAACCTACCAACTGGATTTTGTTGATGTGAGTTTTCCAGACTGTATGGCCATGTTCCAGAAGCATTCTCTCCAATGGATTGTTGTAAGGATACAAATGATGTAAAGCCATGTCGAGAAATGTGCAAATGTGAAGAATGACATAACTAGGAAAGCATTCCTAAAGTAACAATAAAATCATTTGGTTTTTTAATCTATTCTAGCTCTCCAAAGGTGCAATTGCATTGAGACAATGCTGTAGATATGAACAGGTAATGCCTACAAGGCTGTATTTTCCTTGGCAGTTGATAGTGGAAGCTGAGTCAAGCAGACAGTAAAAAATCAACAATTTAAGCCTTTTAAAAAATGAATTGCAAAAGTTTTCAGCTTGATTTATATGATATATGTATTTATTTCATGCCTGTATGACTCTTTCATTATGTGTCTTTCAATTTGGAAAGAGAAATTCAGCTAATTAAGGCTGAGCTGTTTTGTTGTTTTTTGAGAAAAAATAATCTTCAGGGATCAAGGATCAGAAAGTGCAAGGCAGAGGCTACAAAAATGATGCTGAAAGTGAACATATGCCTATATTTGAGTCATTTTGTGTTCCTTTATCATCAAAACGGAGTTGAAAGGTGCTCCTAATTAAAAATAAACAGAACTGCAAATAATTTGTAATCTTTCTGTCAAGTGAGTTGCATTCACTTATGAGATTTGCCTGTTTCATTTCAGACGGAGAAATGATCTTACATCAAGAAATAAATTATCTCAAGCGAGGGGAGGGAGGGAGGGAACTGGGAATGTATTTTACAATTACAACATTTCTTCCTGCCCATGGGAAGGAAGAAATGTTGTTGTAATAGTAAAATACAGCACAGAGAGCACGTGACAAATGTGGATAAATAAAGCATTTGTGGAAAAATACAAATAATGCACAGGAAAAGCATTGTGCTCCAGCCAGGCAATTTCTGCAGTGGTCACTTTGGTGGCCTTGGTTACATCCATCTCCAAAGTAGTACCTAAGGCAGTGTAGCAGTTTAAGGGTATTGTGGCACAAGGAAGACAGGCTACAATGCATTATGTGTGTGGTTTCAAAACTAAATAAGCATAACAAGCAAATACTACTAAAATCAGTATTTGCACATTTGCATCAGCCAACTCAGTCTGAATATCCCAAATGAATGCTGTAGTCAGAATAAATTGGCCACTGGCTTTCTCATGTTCTCAGTGTTCGAACACTAGCCATCTTATAAAATGGGACATATTTAAAGTGTATATTTTGAGTTGCTGGAACACATTACTTAAAATTAAGCAAGCAGGATACGATTCGAATGGCTCCAGGATTATGATTTTGGAATTGTGTGGTTTTAATAGCTGATTTTAATGTATTAATGTATTAATATGCTATACTTTTAATTTTAATGATTTCAATGTATGTGTATATTATATCTGTTTTTGTGTGTGTATGGCATTGAATATTGCCAACTTGGAAGCCGCTCTGGGTCCCCTTGGGGTGAGAGAGAGCGGGGTAAAATTATAGTAAATAAATAGTAAATAAATAAAAAAATGGTATTTCAGGAATCAAATGCAAGCAATCTAACTGAACTGTGTTTTAGCCATTGATTAAAGGAGGTCCAACAAGAGGATGTGAATGTGTGTCATTTAACAGATCTGTACCTAAATGTCCTAAGCTTGCTAGGGGCAGACGAACCTTTGGTTTAAAGGGTGAGGCCAGTTCTGTGCACGCTGTGCTCCACCAGAGAAATCCATTGCACAGTCTCGAAGGACACATCCAACCTCCTGAGTTTTTCCTAAGAACCTTCATTTACGAAGTAATGCCAGAGAGAGATCTAAATGTTTACAATAATCAGCCACACAAGGCTCCCTTCTAAAAGGAAGAAACTGTTATGATTTTATATATGTTAATGTTTTTTAAATTGTATTTATGCTTTGCGGCATTGAATTTTTGCCTTGTAAACTGCCTCGAGTCACCTGAGGGCTGAGAGGGGCGATATACAAATACAGTAAATAATAATAATAAAATAATAATTTTGATTATAACACTGTGTAAGTGCTTAAGAAACTAGAGAAAGATCTTAAAAGAATTATTTCTAAAAGGCCCTTCATGACACAAGAACTAGGGAGAAGGGTGCTATTTTTTCACTGTTCGAATAAACTGTTGGAATACTCTTTGTATCCTTTGTCTCTAAGTTTTAAAAAATTGAAACCTTACAAACATTGCTAATGGAACTATGATAGAATCAGAAATACAGTAGAGCAGGGGTAGGCAATTACCGGCCCTCCAGGTGCTTTGGACTTCAACTCCCAGAAATCCTAACAGCTGGTAAGCTGGCTAGGATCCGAGCCAGTTTACCAGCTGTTAGGATTTCTGGGAGTTGAAGTCCAAAACACCTGGAGGGCCGGTAATTGCCCACCCCTGCAGTAGAGTCTCGCTTATCCAACATAAGCAGGCCAGCAGAATGTTGGATAAGCAAAAATGTTGGATAATAAGGAGGGATTAAGGAAAAGCCTATTAAATGTCAAATTACGTTGTGATTTTACAAATTAAGCACCAAAACAACATGTTTTACAACAAATTGACATAAAAAGCAGTTCAATACATGGTAACTTTATGTAGTAATTACTGTATTTATGAATTTAGCACCAAAACATCGCAATGTATTGAAACAGCTGTGGATCCAGGCAGGAGGCAGACTGCGTTGGATAATACAGAACATTGGATGAGGGGAAGGGGAAGGAAGGGAAAGGGATCTTCAAGTACCTGTCCAGATAGTTTATTGGTTCCAACTAGTGATAAAACTAGCAATAACTTGAATTCTGTCCCACTGACTATTTGGGAGCCTTACAAAGCCTGCCTCCTATATATTGCTGCAGTCAAGCAAAGAAAATCTTGAGTTCTTAGAATTCTAATTTTTTTCCCATCCAGATCTCTCCAACTGGCTCCATCCTGAACCTGCAGAAACACAAAAGGTAATACAACAATACAACTTTATATTTAGCAATGAAAAAATTATTTTGATGAAACCAGGAATGATCAGAGCTAAATTGACAAAGCAAATTTTGATTTGTTTTTTAACTGATTTAAATAGCATGCTAAAAGGGACCAGGGTGAAAAGAAAAACTGTTTGTATCTCCTTTTCTCCATATCATCAGACGTGTTCTGCTTTGTCTCCGGTTTAGAAAAGTTCTGAGGCTTAAAGGTTAGTAGCTCAACTCTTATTTCCCTTTCTTGGTTATCTTTGAAAAATTGCATTATAAGAAGTCATACATCATGTACCGAAGACATATGGGAATAGTTAAAGATTAAGGTAAACAGACAAATTGAGCTGCTTTAAATCATTTTTCCTATTTCTGTTTTATGAAAGAGTTTATGGACAAAAGCTGACGTTAGGCTGTTACACTTGGTGATTCTATATATATTTAAGCAGCAGTAAAGACTTTACTGTCTGAAAGTGTTGCATCACAGAGGCTTTTATCAATTTGATTGGTGTCCACATTTTAAAAAATGTTATTTTGTCAAGCCATAACCTTTGCTGAGTCTTTCATTTGTCATTGTTTTGCTGATGATATATATATATATAATATTTAACATCATTTGTGTCAATAAACATGTATCATCGTTCCCTTTACCTGCATTTTGTCAGTTGTCTTTATAAATTGTATTATAACTTTCTTTTGCTATTCATGAAGACTAGGTGAATACTTTGGGCAGTAAAACTTTGATTCCAAAGTATACAAACTTACTTCTTGAGCCAATGGAAGAATTAAACATAAATCTAGCTGGCTAAGGTATTTTAACGTTAATGCTGAAGCGGGCAAGATTTCACCCTTACAACTTCCATTAGCTTCAGTCAACACACCAATGAAGAGGCATCATGGGAGATGCAGTCTAATAACATCACATGTTAGTTCCATTGCTTTTCAATATGAATAAGAATGACGTGGTTGAATCTTTGTCTGAGCCAGGATATCTCCACTTCTGCAAAACTGGGGACAAATGTACATGATGTTAATTTCACTTGCACAGATGGCAATATAACAATTTTCCCAGATGGCTGGATATGCAGCACAGTAACTTTGTAAGGCATTACAAGTCAGTGAAATTGTCCGGAAATTGTCTGAACCCAGTGCAGACATTTAACATGACCATCCCTATACAGTGTTCCCTCACTACTTCGCGATTCACATTTAACAGACTTGCTGTTTCACAGATTTTAAAAAATATTACTTTAAAATAAATATCATGGTTTTTTCCACTATTTTGTTGGTTTTTGCCGCCGCCGCTCTCCAAGGCGCTTTCCCTCCTTAATTCTCCCTCCCTTTCTCCAGCCTTGAAGGGCCTTTCCTTCCTTTCCTTTAAATACTTAAAATAGTGTATACCTGCTAAAATAATGTATTTATTATTATTTATTTCCAACATTTCTACCCCGCTCTTCTCTACCCCCGAAGGGGGACTCAGAGCGGCATAACAAAAAGGCAACGATTCGATGCTGATACACAATAAATACAATATAAAACCATAAAAATTCAGCATAAAATACCATTAACATTAACACATAATACACATACATTTCAGTTAAAAGCAGTACTTCGTCCAAAACATAAGTATTGAGCCATATCCATCAACTTGCCATTACATTTCCACTCTAAAGTGCTACATTGTGCTAATGTGCAAACGCCTGGTCCCACAGCCATGATTTCACTTTTTTCCTGAATGCCAGGAGGGATGGGATTGATCATGTCGTCACTCGGAAGCGCATTCCACAGATGGGGAGCCACCACCGAGAAGGCCCCCTCTCTCGTCCCCACCAACCGCATTTGAGAAGTTGGCGGGAGCAAGAGCAGAGCCTCCCCGAATTATCTTAAATTACGAGGAGGGACATAGCGGCAGATGCGGTCGGACAAGTAAGCTGAGCCAGAACCGTATAGAGCTTTAAAGGTCAAAACCAGCACTTTGAATTGAGCTGGGAATTGGACAGGCAGCCAGTGGAGCTGACACAACAGGGGTGTGGGATGCTCCCTGTATGTAGCTCCAGTTAGTAATCTGGTTGCCGCCCGTTGGACTAGCTGCAATTTCCGAACTGTCTTCAAAGGCAGCCCCACGTAGAGTGCATTGCAGTAATCTATTTGGAATGTGACCAGAGAGTGGACGACCGTAGCCAAATCAGACTACAGACTACATATTGAAATAAATAGAATGTGCCTACTTCGCAGATTTTCGCTTATTGCGGGAGGTCCTGGAATGTAACCTCCGCGATAAGTGAGGGAACACTGTACTCACATTTCCAAGGAAGATCAACAAATACAGCCCCCCTGTGTTGATCTGCATTAGCAAATCATTTCCAACTAGACTACAAGTTGGTCTAGCTAAGAGGATTAACAGGCCCATTCAAGATAATCTCTCCCAGAATACTTTACACCAGATTCACAACAATATAGTACTAATGGGAAACTGCATATACACAGAGATACTTGCAGCTGCTGCAAACTATCTGTGTGTATATATACCCCAGGAATTGGCAAACCTGGATATTAGATATCACGGGATTTATCACACCAGACTGTGTCTCACAGCAAAACATGTTGTTTAAGTGAATGGAAATTTACCTATATGCAAACAACCACTTTCAAATCTTCTCTCCAATAGAACTGTGGTGATGCATGTTCCCACAGACACTCTTCTGCTCTACCTTTCTACCCATGTCTGCTCCACATAGCACATGTGTGCTGCATGTTTTTTCAGTGATTCTCAGCAATGGAGGGGACTACAGTAATTGTTTTATTGCACCATATTGGTGATCCATCCCCCCACAACAGCATGCATGTGCAATATTCTTTAAAAAAAATAAACAAAACCAAACCCAGGGAATAGGATAAAACATTTCTCTGCTGTTTGACGTTAGGGAAAGGATGTGATCCAATAACAAGGGAAAGGCAATGCAACAATGGGATAGTCATGAAGGTGTGTGATAAGGAAGGATCAAATGGAACTAACCTGGTTCAATTGTGCAACAAACCTATCATGTGATAATATCTGAAAAACATTTCTCTGCTGATCCAAAAACTCTCTGAAAGCCCCTTTCCCATGTGGAAGTACTACATACATAAGAGTTAACCTATTCATTTCAAAGAAGTGGATAGTTGCAAATTCCCAAAAACAGCTTAATTTGGTAATATTAAGATAAATCATTTATTTATTTATTTATTTATTTAAAACTTTTGTACCCCAACCTTCTCACCTACGGAGAGGGACTCAGACCGGGAAACAGCAAGTATTCAATGTTAAAATTTAAAATCTAAAACATCATAAATTTACAATAAAATTATCAATACAAATACAATAAATATATTTAACAAGCCTTTCGCCAAAGTAAAATCGAGTCCAACTCAATCCGTATATTCGGTCCGTATCTAGTGGTTAGCGACTTTAGTCGATTCACGATCTCCTCCTTCATTCTGCGAAGGCCTCATTGCACAGCCACTGTTGTGTCTCAGAACTGGAACGTACCCCCCTAGAACACACACACAAGCACTCTCTGTAAACTACTTTATTTAGAATAGAATAGTCCAAAAATAGAAGATAAAAGCAAAAAGTAAGTCCCAAAATAGAAGTCTGGAAAAATACTCAAAACAAGGTAAGTCCCAAGAAAAGCAATCCAAATAGCATGACAGGCCGCTCCTGCGGTCAAAACATGAAACTTGAGTCCAAAGTCAATGAAACAATGACACCATGAAAACTTGGTTCCGCAGGGCTAGCTGTCCCTGAGGTCAACTTGAACTGGGAACCGAGAGCCAAAGAAACGTTCAGTCCAAACGTAGCTTCGCATCTGTCGAAATCTTCCCAGAGCCCGTCTTAAAAGCAATCTATTTTCTGTGAGACCACTGAATTCCCCGTCTCAAATTCCAGTCCCTCCTCGAAGATCTGATACTAGCTCTCCTGTCAAAACTCGCCAGCTCGTTAGCCGGGCCAGGTGGACTCATATCTTGGTGGGAAAGTTCATCCTCCCTATTTCCCGAAGCCTCAGCTGGCATGGAAGACGGGTTCCCGTGAGATTCAAGGTTACTGGAATTCTCACTTGCAGTCTCGAAACTTATGTCCATAGAATCTTCGTTAACCCCTTCCTCGGGCCAATTCCCATGCAACCAGTCATTATCCCATGACAGGTCTGAATTTACAGAAGTGTCCATCTCAGGCCATTCATCCTCCTCCTCACCCTGATCCACTGGCACCACTGGTACCTGTCTTGAACCACTAGGCAGGGACCCCCCACTATTAGGCTGGGGCACCATACTACTAGGCTGAAATACCATAGCCATGTTTTCACCCACTTCCTAAAGGTTAGGAGGGAGGGGTGGATCTAATTTCATTTGGTAGGGAATTCCACAGCTGGGGGGCCACCACAGAAAAGGCCCTGTCCCCCATCCCCACCAGACATGGTGGGACCGAGAGCAGGGACTCTCCAGATGATCTTAACACTCTTGACAGTTCATAGGGGAGAATACGTTCAGACAGGTAAACTGGGCTGGTACTGTATAGGGTTTTGTAGGTCAACACCAGCACTTTGAATTGTGCTCAGAAGTTAATTGGCAGCCAGTGGAGCTGGCGCAACAGGGGAGCTGTGTGCTTCCTGTACCCCGCTCCCATTAGTAATCTGGCTGCTGAGTGTGGACTAATTGCAGCTTCCAGGCAGTCTTCCTAGGTAACCCCATGTAGAGAGCATTGCAGTAGTCTATACAGGATGTAATCAAAGCGTGGACAACCGTGGTCAAGGTTATCTCCCGAACATTAAGTCTAGTCGTGTCCAACTCTGGGGGTTGGTGCTCATCTCCATTTCTAAACTGAAGAGTTGACATTATCCGTAGACACCTCCAAGGTCATGTGGCTAGCATGACTGCATATACGTCAGGAATAAAGGAAAATGTTCCCCCGGTGTATAAACACTCCAGAAGAAGTAGGAGCAATACAACTGGGTAAGAATTCTGCTTAAAAGTTCCCATTCAGCTTGATGTACTCATGCTTAGGGTCACCTTGTTGAATTATTCCCAGAGCTGTGAATTTGAAAAGTCAGAGAGTCACAGTGACAACTCTTACAAATGCTTTTCAGTAGAAACATCATGCCCAAATTGGCATGTCTCCCACCAAAAATTTGCCTCCCAAATAATATTCCAGGAGGAGAGCTGAGCCTGTAAACCGAGTAGTGTTGTAAAAACAATTTGCACAACCAGTGTTTCCACAGAGAGGCAAATGTTGTTTTCCTGTTAAACAGTAATCATACTGTGCTTATCCACAGGGTAACTAAAGGGTAAAAGGAGTGGAAATTCCCCCAGAAAGAGAGGCAATTTTAGTGGGGGCTAACTCCCCCTACCAGCCCATTCCACCCTTAAATCCAATTTCTAGGACGAAAATGGCTGTTTTAAAAACTTCAAGTAAGCTTGAGAAACCGACCATGGATCATGTATACAACACAGGGTCAATGCTGTATTGAATTTCTAGGCCGTTTTCAGACTACCTTCTGGCAATGGAAGGATTTTGACCACTGACACTCCCTATGGGTATATCTGACTATCCTGGTACAATGCACCATTCCCCATTATTGAATCTACAACAAACTGCTGTAGGTTATTCATTGATTGAGTGTTTAAGTGTATTCTTTGGGAGTAAATGGAAAGTGAATCCTGTAGACAGCCCCACAACATAAAATTCTAAAAAATCAGCAGAATTCCTTGCTTGGAGAGATGTGCATTGAGGCCAGAGCAGGGTTATTTTTATACTTGTTCTGTCTCCCTGCATCCTTTTCTGCAAGAGCTGAATGAGTTATGTGGACAAAGAAAAATTAAGCCATCACCAAAATCTTACTACATAGGGACGTACGGGTGAGGAATATCTTCATGCTAACATCTTTATCTAAATCAATTACAATGCATAGAGCCCTTGTTAAATAGCCAATACATATGCAGGAGGGAGCCCTAAAGCATTTCCAAAGCAAGAAAGAGCAGGTGGTGTACATATTTTCAGATTTCAGACAAGGTGCAGATTTGTACACATATGTACAAATCTTCAGGTATTGCAGTATTCTGGAAATACAGTATGTCTAAATTATTCCCTTCTATATCTTAACTCATGCAGCAGGGGAAAGCGATCCATGGAA
Source organism: Anolis apletophallus (assembly GCA_030556195.1). Taxonomy (NCBI): domain Eukaryota; kingdom Metazoa; phylum Chordata; class Lepidosauria; order Squamata; family Anolidae; genus Anolis; species Anolis apletophallus. The sequence continues at coordinate 151,761,369 of JARBWK010000002.1, forward strand.
GAATCCTCCTTTCCCCCTTTGTTCATAGTAGTGTTTTGTTGTTTCAGATGCATATTGTATTGCCGCTGGCTTCTTCCGAGCTACCTTCCAATTTTAAAATGAAAAAAATGAACAAACCTTGATTATTCCAGTAATCCATATACAACAAGGGAGTTACAGAGAAGAACTTAAAAAACAAAACTTAAATGTCCACTAGGAAAAACATACAAGTTATCAATCATTACTATATACATATATTATTTGTAGTCCTTTACAAATGATTTTACTATCTATGTGTGATTTTTACCATGCACGTGTGAACTTGTTTCCTGAAGGAAGGGAAATGTGATAATAAAGGATTCCCAGCAGCGTTAACTTTTTTATGTAATTGTGTTCGCTGGAGATTCATTACAGCTTCTTTCAGGCATTGCCTATCAATGCAGGCAACTGTGAAGTGAACAAAGTAGGGTTGGACTATGCATCTTTGGCTCCCTCTACATACGTATTTATTTAAAGCATCTATATATTACTGCTCAGCCTGCCATGGCTCCTGTGGCAATGCAAAATGGGGAAAAACATTTTATACAATATATGGATAAAACTTTTTAAAGAAAAAAATAAGCTAGAAAAGTAATTTAAAAGTGAACTGTTAAAGTAGTCTGCTCCAGAGGCTGTGTGGAAAAATGCCATTTTAGCTGCCTGTCAGAAACTTGGAGGATATAGAGACATTCTAATCTCCTTTCGCAGCCAGTTCCACAGTAAGGAGGCTACTGCAGAAAAAGCCCTGTCCTGTGTGCTGAGACTCTCAAATGTTATGCACAAACAGTAATGACCTTATCATGCATGCACACACTGGTGACATTTCACCAGCAAGCACCGTGAAACGGCAGGTGCCGCTTCCTGTCACACAAGGAAGGGTCAACCAATTGGGGCAGAAATGTTCTGGCTCCATTGGAGCCAACACAGCACAAGAGCCTTCCTGTTTTGACAAGGAAGCTTCCTAGGATGCTTCCATGCCAATTGGGGCAAGGCCTTTGCCAGAAGCTGAGGGACATCATGTGATGGGCTGGGTGCCCATCCGTCCCTCAACTGAGGTGGAAGTGCCATAGGATTCCTCATGTGATGAGGTCCTAAATGCATAATGCCTGAACAGGGTTAGAGAAAGAGTGGGCCACTAGGTATTGCTGAACTGTCTATTCTATTGGCTGTATCCATACTGCACAATTATAGCAGTTTGACACCATATTAATTGCTTTGACACAGTGCCATGGAATTCTTGGATGTACAGTTTTGTGAGATATTTATCCTTCTCTGTCAGAGAGTTCTGGTACCAAAACAGACTACAAATCCCATGATATGTGAATGTTCTCCTTAACACTAATTATGCTGGCTAGAGCTGATGGGAACTGTAGTCCCACAAAATGGATGCCATGCCAAATTTGAAAGGACCTTGAATTTGGTTTTGTAAAAAAAATAAACGCTTGGATGACCAGCAGCTTAACATTCAATATAGAAGAAGAGATGTTTCACTTGAAAGGAGGTACGAAGCCAGCCAACATTTTGCATGAATGAACCCTTTGCAATTCCTGCAAACTCAGTACATACCAAAAGGGGGGATGTGGGGAAGAGAGAGGGAGTCAGTACATCTCTGATTGCCACTGGCCTCTTAAACACACTAGAGCTTTTCTTCCAGAATGGCAATGGAAATGCCATTTGGTTTTTAATGGGTAGATTGGAATGCTTAAGTCTTGAGAGGTGAAACTACAATGAAGGAAGATTTTTTTTCCTAAAGTAGAAATCAGTGTTTATTTTAAGACACTTAGATGAAAAAAAAAGTTTTTTGTTTCTTCCCCACAGGAATCTGGCAGGTTTCCAGAAAGAAACTGGCACACTTTTGTGGCATAAACAATGCAGTCCTCGGAAACAATATGCAAATCTGTATATACCTGTTGCTCTGTTGGGCCCTGCTGCAGGAGAGACCCTGGAGCCTAAATATTTGCCATCCAACTTTACTGCCTGCTTAGTTGTGGGCTTACCCATGAGACGACCTACAGCTACACACTCATTTTAGCCAGCTGATCCAGCAGCCTCCAAGGAGAGAACATGGCCCCTGCAGCTTTGCTGCACAGCTACTTTAATGGCTGCACTGCCCACCACCTGGCTGTCGGGACATCTGCGTGGGGTGCCTCCATGGGCCCTGCAGTGTTGCTGTGCAGCTCATTTAATGGATGCACTGCCCAACGCCAGTCCACCGGAACACCTGTGTGGGGTGCCGCCATGACAGGGCCTCACCTTGCGACTATTTTAATGGCCATGCCGCCCATCAACCGGACATTGGAACACCTGTGCAGGTGCTTGTTTTCAGGGTTCCCCTGCCTCGCCTGTTGCCTGCTGCTTAAAAGTAAATTGAATGTTTACTTTTAAGCTGTTTATTGTATTTATATTTAAATTGTTTAATTGATTGTTTAATTGATATGTCATCAGCCCACTTCGGTTGGGATCAAATATTTATTTTAAATATTTTTATTGTATTTATATTTGAATTGTTCAATTGATATGTCATGTTTATTACTGTATGTTTAAATTGATATGTCATGTTTATTATTATATGTGTAATGTGGCATTGTATACCATGGTCTGTAAGCCGCCCTGAGTCTCCCATCAGGGTGAGAAGGGTGGAGTATAAATGTAGTATAATAATTCCTGGTGCAATTCACAAACACTCCAGTCAAGTGAGTCAGTTAAGACTAACCGCAAACACTAAGAAGAACTGCTCTTGGTGTTTCCATTAAAAAGTACATTTAAAAGGATTTAGTCCTCATTAAACCATGGGAAGATCACTACTTCACCTAAGCAGGCCTTTCGACACAATGAATATGATGGAGAAGAGAAATCATTCAAATTCTTCACTTTTAACAGTTGATATAGCAGAAAATGACCAGCCAGAAAATAGCATTGATGAAAAAGAAAAAGAAAGGAAGTGGGCTTGATCATTCTGAGTTTCAACATACTTTTTCATCTCATGTTTTCACATTCCAGAAACTAAAGATGAGATTTGTCTTTCATACAGCTTTACCATTCACCCCATATTAATCACAGAAAACCAGTGGAAGCATTCTAGCCTTGTGGCAAATGCAAGGGTGTGTGTATATGTGTGTGTGTGTTCTTTCTTTCTTTTTTTCTTTCTTTTTGCTTCCCCACCCTCCAGATTTAGCAATGGCACAGGTGAGGCGGTTGACACCCCTGCTGTTTTCTCTCCACACCTGCACCTGCCATGCCTGCAGCCAGTGGGGAACAGAAGGTGATGCCAGAAAGGGCACCTGGTCACTGCCTTCAGAGAAAATTTGATGTAACCTCCTTGGTAAGCGGCGAATAGCAGGGAGGAGGAAAATTCAGCCCTTGTCCACAAGTCAAAGAGATAAACTCAAGCTACAAGACTGCAGGAGTCTCCTGAAAGACACATTGACAGTAGGGAGCCCTTGTGTGAAGAATTCCTTCCCACACAAAAGAGGTTACCAAGTCACAACAGCTCTGAATGGCTTTTTAGAGAGAGAAAGAATGAGCCCTCCACTTGTTGCTGCTTATAAACTAAGAGCCTTGTCTGCTCCTTTTGGTGATCTGTGTAAAAGGTGTGCTCCAGCTCTGGTCATAGTGCTCCTCATCTTCTGAAGGAAGGGGTTGTGCTCCTCCCACCTCAATCTCAACCTTGTACCCTTATATTATTTTTTATAAAGAGGGCAAGTGAGGTATCAATTGGGCTTTTTACATCAGGTGAAAACCACTGTGCAGGGTACATAGTGCCTGCGTAAAAATGATGGAATCACCCCTTGTATTGGTGTGCTATCTCAAACAATAGCTTGGAAACATTCGCTTTTTTTCAATTCCCGGATTTGAACTTTTGGAGAAGCCTACTCATTTCTTGAGTTCCTCCTGAAGCGTGGCTTCATATCCTGAGCTTTAGACACAAAGTTTTTCACATTTTATGAAAAGTAGCATTTATCAGGAATTCTATATTAATTCTATGTAGAATAATGAAACACCATCAGGTAACTGTACTGAAAATTTTGTTATAGGTTATGAATTAATAGCTGAGCAAAACACCTATAAGTTGCAATTATTTACTAGAAACTGGGTCTGTGGTCTTTTGGTGGCTTCATGAATTTTATAGGGTTTTAAAAGCAAGGAACACAGAGGTGATTTTGCCAGTTTCTTCCTCTGAAATGTACAGCATCTGGTATGTATTAGTGGTCTTCCACCCAAGTGCTAGACAGGATTGACCCTGCTTAATGTCCAAGATCAGAATGGATTTTCAACTTCATCAGACTGGCTAAATTGTCTGTCATACAATGGTCCTACTCTACTTGCCTCACGGAGCCCGCTGGCTTCCATCCCATGATGTCAAACTACTTCACATGGGGCTCTGTGGCATGAGTAGAGTGGGAATATCGTGCACCACAGATGCTGCAACATGGGGGGAAACCGGCCGACCAGTGGAGACTTCCCCCCATGGGATGGTGTAATGGGGAAGCCAGGCAATGTGGGATATGGGACGATAGGTTCCCCACGCTACTTGCCGGGCCCCAATGAATTCACCATGATGCATGGTAAATTCTTATGGAATGTGATGAGGTCCCTTGTGTTTTTAGGGTATTTAGAGTCAAGGAAGCTTACAATAATGTTAAAGCAAGATACAGCTAAAATCAATTTGCATGTTTACCAACATAATTACATATTTTGTCACTGTCACAAAAAAGCTATCTGAGGCCCATCTACAGGGACCATATAATCCCGTTTCTGAATGCAAGTTAACTGCTTTAAACTGGATTATATGAGTCTACACTGCTATATAATCCAGTTTAAAACAGATAATTTGTGTTCAGAAATGGGATTATATGGCACTGTAAATAGGGCCTGAGTTGAATCATCAAGACCTTCTACCAGGGCTTCAAAGATGTACTCTGAAGGAATGTTATTTTTTCTTTTTTAAAAAAAAGTTGCTGGAAAAAATATTTTAGAGAATCCTATTTTGGTCCCTTTAATGGAGGAAAACATAGAATGACCTGAACACAAATTCTTTATTATTTATGCTCCGAATGCTTCTGATTATTGTGTTTCCTTCGGTGCCTTCTTGCTTAAGGTACAGAACTCACTGGGGGAGAGAACTCGGTGTCTCCTTGCCTGTAGGCTCCTTTCAAGAGACAACACCTTGGAAGTAAGCTTTTTCCCACAGTGTTCAGAGATAGATGGGTAGCAAAAGATAAATGAGCAACTCCAGAGAGGTTGAGGAAACTACTGCTGTTTAAAGCTTAGATTTCCAGAACACTTGGGTATAAAGAATTCTTGTAGTGATGCTTGCGTTAAAGCATCATGGCCTCCAGTTTGAGAACATGTGAAGAGGCGTGACAGATATATTAGGCTAAAACCAGTCACTCACACCATATCTACTGAAGTAAAACTCTGATAACTGTTAACTCTTGGTTTTTAAGATTAATGCAGGAGGAAATTGCTTTATCCAGCCATGCCTAGTTTTATTAGGTACGATGTCTGGTTTTTGGATTAAACATAGAGCTCTAAACTCCAACATAAATTCACCCAACTTCAACACAGAATAAGGATGGTTGGAATGGCAGACATGGAACACAACTTTCTCTCACATCTCTCTGAATTGAGTGCACAAAATAATTCCTTTTCATATTTCCTTGTGGCTGTTGTTTAGCCTAAAGAAGAAAAGCAGACTGACATATAGTAGAGGAAGAGTATATCTAAATATGTTGGTTCACCCAATATGGACAACTTAGCTAATCTCACTGTGGAGACCATTCTACATAGAATCATAGAGTTTGAAGGCACCACAAGGGACATCCAGTCCAAACTACTGCCATGCAGGAAAACACAATCAAAGCACCCTAAGCAGATGGCCATCCAGTCTCTGCTTAAAAACTTCCAAAGAAGGAGGCTCCACCATACTCCGTGACAGCGTGTTCCACTTTCCAACAGCTCTTACAGTCAGACAAATCTACATAGGGACCACCAAACGCAGCGCCCAAACACGAATCAAGGAACATGAAAGGCACTGCAGACTACTTCAACCTGAGAAGTCAGCCATAGCAGAGCAACTGATGAACTAACCTGGACAGCATATTATTTGAGAACACAGAAATGCTGGACCACTCTAACAACCACCATGTCGGACTACACAGAGAAGCCATTGAAATCCATAAGCATGTGGACAATTTCAACAGAAAGGAGGAAACCATGAAAATGAACAAAATCTGGCTACCAGTATTAAAAAACCTCTAAAATTATAACAGCAAAACAACACCCAAACACAGGGATACTCCAGAGAGGAAACAATCAGGGACAGCTAATCACCTCTCAACAAAGGATTCCTCCAGGCACTAACAAGCTATACCAAAAAACTGCCAGGCCATTAAATGCTAATCAAGGTGGCCAGTTGAAACATTCACACCGAGCTCCAACAGACAAGAGTTCTTTCTCCTACCGTGGACATTATTCCACAGATATATAAACCCAATTTCCTAGTTGCAACAGACCTTGCAAACTCAGAGTTGTGGCTTTCTCGGTTGTGTCTGTCCATACACACACACTTAACATTTTAATACATATATGATTCTTTTGATTGAACATGGAAGAGGTTTTGGTTTTGAAGGTAGAGGAAGACCAGCAGATTCATTTCATATTTCATTTCATATTTAATTGCCCAAGACACTGATAAGCCTATCAAGACCAATTATGCTGCACTCTTGAAATCCCCAAATATGGGGTGCTTTAGGGGTACACAGTTAGAGAGCTGCAAGGACTAACCTTTCATGTGTGTACTAATTGCACTCATTTATTGGCCAGAATATTATACTTCAAGATATACCAGGGAGAGTTGTGAAATCCCTTTTTTCCCTCTTTGAAAGGTTAAAAAAGTCCCAAAAATCTAGCAGGGCTAACCCATCTCTCTCTTTAAAGTCTATTTTTGGCTAATTCTTTCTCTTGCTATTTTCCCCCCTCGTCGAAGGTCAAACCAAAGAAAAAGAATGTGAAGGATGTGAAAGAGAAAGTAAAGTTTGCTGGCCTAGAAAAAAAACCAAATGGACACCAGCAGACATCAGAAAGAAATTGCTAGACAGAAGCAGTAAACTCTCCCCTCACTCCCACCCCAAGCAGAGGGAGACCCTGGATTTCAAAGGGTGAAACAAAGAAGCCTTGGCTATTATTTTTTAGCACACATAGACACGTCTCCTAAAGCAATATACAATTATGGAATAAAGCAGAGCTTGGAAATGATGGATTGGTATACCAGCACTCTGGGGCTTGGTCATATGAACCTGCCATACACTGAATGTGTCCATTGGTTTCCCTAGTTCAGTACTGTTGGTACTGCCTACAAAAATATGTCTTCTCAAGGCATTTTCTAGATGCCCTGACAGAATTGTATGGTATGTCAACCATAGAGCCATACTAAAGGACATAGAAATGCTATACAGGCATTCTATTTAGGCATTTGGTATATCCTCCAGCACAATGCTGTGGTAAGTTTCTGCAAAAACTCATTCATTTCAATAGGGTTCTGTATTATCTATGATTTCACATTACCACTATAAATCCAGGAATATATCCCCTACAGACATGAGGGCTATACTATATTTCCTTATTATTAAGGCAAGAATCTTAGCTGAAGGGTCTCTTCCCAAATCATGATGATATGAGGGAATTACAAATTGCAGCTAATTTAGGGAGACAAGATAAGAAAGCCAAAATGTTGGTATAGAGAAGAAGAGGACTGTGCCCTGGCATCAATAGGGATAGGGAGGGAATAAGGATACTAACACACGAACCCCCTCAAGAGTCTTTGCAGGTTGTAGCATCAAATGAACCAAGCCTTACAAATGGTAACAAGCTGGTGTATCCCTACCTAAGTGGTAGATTTACACAGAACCGTTTCTTCTTGCCTGAAAGTGGGCTGACCAAAAGTGGAGAATTTTCACCCTCATCTCCTGGCTGGATGTGACCCATGAAAACTGGATACTTGCATCCAGGGACTGAAATATGGCAATCCTGGTTCCAGGTGCAGAATACCTTCCCACATTTACACACAGTCTGATGCACCAGACTACCACTTTGCCATCTCCTTACCTCATCTGCCTGTCTACCTACTCACCCATCTTGTCAAAGGGAATGCTGCAGTCAAGCTTCTGGGCAGTTGGTCTCTGGAGTCTTTTCTTGATCAATGAAAAGCCAAAAAAAGGAGGGAGGAGAGTGGGAGGAAAGATATTTATGTGGATCCTTCTCCTGCATATGTAGCCTATCCAACTGAGTCCAGAGCCATTCGCTTGGTATCTGGCCTGTAGTGACAAAGCATTGAACATTTCGCAGATGAAAACCAGGACATGCATGACCAAGCAACATCATCAGAATGTGGTCAAGCTAGCAAAAGTGAAAAGTGAATCCATTTTCCCTCTTCCGTACTGCCTCACTAACACCTTGTCCTCAATTTACTTATATTGCTACAAACTGAATTTAATGTGCAGAGGTGGTTTGTGCTCAATTGACACAATGGGGGAGATGGAGATAATAGAAGAGGGTGAACTCCTGCCCTTCCAAGTTATGTCAGGCTAAAGCAAACTGCTGTGGCTTCTCCTAGCTTGTGTGTTTTTCCTCAATGTTAATATTTGCCATCTTGATTACACTGTTATCACTTGGCACATGTTTTTCTCTGTGCAATATGAGGAGATACATGTGAAGATAATTTCACTTACAATAAAGAATCCCGTTCCAATGTCATAATAATTTATCCTTTACAACTGAAATATTTGACAAATAACAAAAATAAAAATAAATAACACAACAACCAATAGTGGCCATACCAATGTATGTAGTGATGCATTGTCAAATTCAATTAATTTGAGTAAGGGATTTAAAGCATGCAAACCCAGTCTGGATCGTAGCCAGGGCAACATCTCAGCATGGGAATCAAAGGGTTTCCAGCTCAAAAAGAAATGGAATGTTAGGTAGACAAAATATAATGACTAAAGCTTGGAATGTGGCCAGGTCACTGATGTTAAATCCTCACTCTAGCAAAAAGTGCCATTAGGACATTAATGACCACAAGCGGCCAGGGCCTTGATTTGCATCTCATCTGAAAGACCTTAAGTGCGCAACACTATTATCTAGTGTTGGGGGGGGAAGTGCAGAATCAAGCTGTCTAATGGGGCAATTCTTCTAGTTAAACTTAGGGTCAAGAAAGACTTAAGAGCCAACACAGAATGATCTATGAGCCAATCGGAAAAGACATGAGAGTAGCCCTTCAACTGAGGTCAGATGCCTCAAGCAGAGGGCACTCTACTTCCAGAGAGACTCTGAGAAATTAGTAAGTTAAAACCTAATTAAAATAAACTTGCAGACAATAGCTTTCAATGCCATTCACCCAAGATCACTTCTTTCTCTGAAATTAAGATACACCAATTCCAGGAATCTACACTATTTTTCATCCGATATTCAGAGGGCAAGTACACGGTGTGAGTGAATGTGCCAAAAATATGTCAGTGGTGCATACGCTGAAGGAGGAAAAGAAGGGAAAGACAGATGATTTTGTGCTCTTGATAATTTATTTTCATACTTGGATCCACGCACAGCAGGAAAGCAGAGGGAAAGAAGCAGTTGGCAGTTGCTTCCTTTTCCAACAGCCACAAGGATATTTAACTGAGCATGAGTCATCATTCGAATGACTAGTCAGCCCACCAGCAATAAAAAGATCTGGTTGGCTAGCAAAGGTCAACATAGGACCAGCAACAATGGATTTTACCATACAAAAAGAAGATTCTGGGGCTACAACAAAGCTATTTGCTTAGATTGCATCTATGCCAGAATTGCAAATATATAGTTACTATACTACAGGATTGTCATTTGGCTTCTATGCAGGAAAAATATATAATGGCTGATGCTACAGTATTTCTGTCTATGATGCAGCAGATTTAAATAAGAACAAAAGGACGCTGGAGCATCAGAAATTTCTGTTTGCCACTGCAGTAGCTAGAGGATAAATATCCCCAAAAGGCTTTGTTGTTAAAATATCCCACTTTCTATATTACAATATTTTTTCCCTTCTACTTTATTTAATTGTACTAATTCTTTTGAAAGCACATTACCATCTTAATTTTATTTTGATAGCAGACATTTGAGGCAAGTCACCATCATTAATCCCAATCTGTATCTGTATTTCTGTATATCTGTATCTGTATACCTTTATAAAGCGGAATGTTTGTATGTATGTGTGCATGTGTGTATGCGGAGGGCGGGAGGGCGGGAGGGCAGAAGGGCGGATATGTGGCAGCCACTTTCACAGGCCACAGCGACCAGCGCGGGTGATGGACCTGCACCAAACTTGGTACACATAACCCCCCTAACCCCCTTTACGTCTTGGTGTGGTTCGGGGGACATGACCCATGGATTATGGGATTTGTAGTACTTTCAAACACTTTGGTTCCCACAGACCACTGAGGCCACCAAAAAGGACCAATACAGACCACACTTAGCACACACAGCCCCCATGACCCACTCTACGTCCTGGTGCAGTTTGGAGGAGGGTGGACAATGGATGATGGGACTTGAAGTACCTCTACTCACTTCCCAAGTCCGCTGCAACCCTCATCCAATCACTGATCGAGACCAAACTTGGCATACATAACCCCTATGACTGCCTTCACGTCCAGGTGAGGTTTGGGGGAGGACTGACAATGGATGATGGGATTTGTAGTACTTTCACATCCCTCTGTTCCCACAGACCACTGTGGCCCCCAACAAACACTGATAAAGACCACACTTGGCACACAGAGCCCCAGTGACCCACTCTACATACTACTGAAGTTTGGAGGGGGCCAGAACATGGATTATGGGACTTGCAGTACCTTCCCTCACTTTCCAAGAGTGCTACAAACCTAATCCTATGACTGATCAACACGAAACCTGCCACACTGAGCCCTCATGACCCACTCTACATCCTGGTGCTGTTTTGTGTGAGACGGACCACGGATGATGGGACTTGAAGTACCTTCACTCACTTCCTAAAAACAATGCAACCCTCATCCATTCACCAATACAGACCAAACTTAGCACACAGAGCCCCCATGACCCAATCTACATCCTACTACACTTTGGGGGAGGGTGGACCAGAGATGATGGGACTTCCACTACCTTCAGTAATTTCATGATACCACTGCAACTCCCAATAATGATGGATCAAGACCAAACTTGCCACACAGAGCCCCCATGACCCACTCTACATCCTGCTGCACTTCTCAAATGACCCGGGCACCGCCGGGTCCCCAAGCTAGTTTAGAAATAAAAAAGAGACTGTCATGAATAGATTCTGTGAAATCCTATGATATTGGGCACCAAATTTTAAATGTAATAACTTATGAACATAAGACTCACAGACTGGGGAGTGCAGATATATCAAACCATGACTATATGGTAAAGTTATATTTTTCTCATTGCAAGACCCAATACCAAAAAAGGTAATATACATCTATGTTGGTTGATCACTTGGTCAATCAATTGATCAATCGATCAATAGGGATGAATATATTGTGTTGTGATCGAGGATCTACAGACATCATTCAAGGCCTTCCCCCAAAAGCCTTCATGGACAGCCATTCATCTTTGAAACTAGGTGCAGGGTTCTTACTTTGCTGCACGTGTGGAATACATGTCTAATGACTCATGATCAGTAGTCAGCACCTTAAAGGCATAAACTGTATGTTCTCTTGCTTGTCACACTGGATTATATAGAAGCAAGACAGAAAAAACATGGGTATTTTACAAGGTAGGGCTTGTAATCAGGAACTGAACAAAAGAGACTCACGGAGTCATTTTGATACCCAACTAGATTTCCCAACCACTAAGAGATAAATGTTTCATCTGACAAGGTGGAATGAGCCAAAAGAAAAGAAATGTTTTTGTTTACTTCCTCCCTCCACTGCCACATAAGCCCCCCTCCAATACCCACTTTTTGGAGTAAGTCTTCCTATCAACGGAGGAGGATCATATTCCCCACCTTATTCTTTTAGCAGAGTTCTGTTCACAAACAGACTGAGTTTTTGGGCATTGTCTTTCTCCATAAAAAAAATAAACTACGGTAATACCAAAATCAAGTCTTTGAGGGGTCAAAAAAAACAAAAACAAAACAACACCATATAATAATTGCAAATTATGTTAAGCCTTGTAACCATAAGTATGGCATTTGTCCCTCATATACAGGAAGTACTCTATTTACTCCCAACATTCTTGTGCATAGGATTCTAAATCATTGTCTAGAATGGGCCAACATTCAAAACATTGTCAGAGACTCTCAAAAACCATGAAAATTGGTTCTTTGGACTGCAATACCCATTTGGCCTTCCTAGCTGAGAGACTCTGAGAGTTATACTTTGCAAAAGGAGCATTTCCAGTTTCTGATCCCAATATCCAGGCTGCCCTGCTCACCACCACAGTGATCAAATGATTAGTCATCCCTAATGAATCCTGGGCTAATGACATTCTTTTCATCAGGCCCGATTGCAAAGAATTTGGTGAATATCTTCAAAGCAGAGGTTTGTGCCAAATTCACATGGATATTTCTTATCAAACAGTGGTGGAATATTTTTAAAAATCCACATGAGTCCATAAAATTAATCACATTGAACATTCACTATGAATATTCATTTCCACTGTAATTAATACATAAAACAGTTTAAAGGATATAAATGACAGCCATTTCTACATTTTTTTTCTGTAACTCTCAACAAAAAGCTTCATTTTATTACTTATTTTCCTCCCTCAGGGTATGATTGCACCAACTCATTCTCATATCATCAGTCATATGAAAATTTGCCCAATGAACTAGTGGAGTAGTCCTTACTCCTGGTCACTTCTTGAGAACACTGCTTTCCCTTTTCACTTTGGCACATGGCCATTGTGCACTTCAGGTTCAAGTCAGTGTAACACTATTGTTGAGCATGGATACCATCTATAAGCTCCTCACAATTGATTCTGAACAGTTTAGGAAAGAGATCTAGTTTTTCTAAATGCCATGTAAATCAATGTCACATACATTGGTGAAACTTCCCTGGACATCTTACACATGCATACAAGATAAATCAATGATTTATTATAAAAAGTCACTGGGAAAGCTAGGAGCAAGAGGGGAAACTTGATCTTTGAAGAAAATGAAATTACTGAGGTTGTGACTGCAATCTTGGTTCTCCAAGTTCCAGGATGACTTTGGTCCCTCACAGGCATGTAGCCCGGGAGGGGCTAAGGGGGCTTCAGCCCCCCAAATTCTCAGGGTGGTCCGCGAAAAGGCCTTACTGGTACATTATTTAAACTGTTACGTTTATTCATATCATGATCTGATCACCATGCTCATTATATCCCACATTCATGGGGTTATTGGGATAACAATACAAAAGGTTTGCTAGGGTAGACCCTCTTCCACCCAGTCTCAGCCCCCGAACCAAACTCAGCCCCCCCCCCCGGAATCAAAATCCTGGCTACGGCCCTGGTCCCTCAAGTAGTCTTCTGCAACCGAGATGAAATGGTTTCTTAAAGCTTGTGTACTGTCATGCCTTATCTTAGATGGTAGCTTCTAGAAGAATGAATCTGAAGAGAAGTTGAAGGCACAAATGGATTACCAAATCCTACCCTTGAGATTACCGGAAGTAGCATTTTTATTGTTTTCAACTAGTTTAAGCATTCCTAGTTTTCCACTGGCTTTGGGCAAAATTATATAGCATTGCAATGAAAATGAATGACTAGAATTGCCATTCTAGCCCTGAGTCCAATTTGGGGTTGAGAAAGGCAGTATACAAATATCACAAATAAGTAGAATATGAAATGGTTAACAGTAATATTAATAACCTTTTCCCTGCTTCATTTTTAATTTATTAATCGTGGAACTTGTGCCACAAATACCATCTGGCTGTGACAAAGTACTGGTGGGATCATAAGGCTGAAAGCGTTACTGAGAATGAACACATCAAACGACTCTGGAACTTCCAAATTCAGACTGACAGAGTTTTGGAGCACAATACTCCTGATGTCACAATCATGTTTAAAAAAACCAAGTATGGCTTGTTGATGTTGCATTCCCCGGCAACAGCAGGATAGAAGAGAAACAACTGGAAAAGCTGACACAATATGAGGATTTAAAGATCAAACTGCAAAGACTCTTGCACAAGCCAGTAAAGGTGCTCCCAGTGGTGATTAGCACTCTGGGTGCACTGCCTAAAGACCTTGGCCTGCACTTAAAAACAATCGGCGCTGACAAAACTACCATCTGTCAGCTGCAAAAGGCCACCCTACTCAGATCTGCATGCATTATTCACCAATGCATCACACAGTCCTAGACACTTGGGAAGTGTCTGACATGTGATCCAAAACAACAGCCAGCATAGTGACCTTGTTCGCTGTGTAGTTATCTTATTGTGTTTATTATTATTATTATTTTACTGACACAAAGCCACAGTATGTCACAGCAAATGAGATCTATATGCTGGATTTCATATCAAAAAATCACAAGTCGAACACTTCTCAAGTGTCTAGGACTGTGTGAAGTATTTCCGAATGATGTGCGCAGATCCAAGTAAGGTGGCCTTTTGCAGTTGACAGATTGTGATTTTGTCAATGTTTATTGTTTCCAAATGCTAGCTGAGATCTTTTGGCACCGCACCCAGTGTACCAATTACCACTGGGACCACTTGTACTGGTTTATGCCAGAGACTTTGCAATTCAATTTTGAGGTCCTGATTACGGCTGAGCTTTTCCTGAACAATCTGCATTTTGGGTCATCAGTTGATTTTTCGATCCTGGCCTTAATGGCATTGGTTCAGATGGCTTGCTCCTGGGCTGCAAGAATCAGGCCTTCTGTCTCCTTCTTCAGTGTTCCATTCGTGAGCCATAACCAGGTCTTCGCCTTGTCAACTTTTCCTTTTATTATTATTATTATTATTATTATTATTTGCCCACCTCTCTTTAGGTGGAGTCAGCCTTCTAATGTTCAATAGTTATGATTACTTCTAATCCAGACTTGTAATGAATGGTGGATAATTGACTTCACACTTCAGCTGCAGTTATATCAAATGCTCATGGGTATTGCAGTTTTGTCATAATTATTTTTGATTATGTAATGAATTATCTTCCTTGTTAGAAGACATGTCATATAATAAGCACCAATCTTTCTTCCCTTTGCATCTGAAATCCTGTCATTTCTCTATGTCATTTATTATTACCAAAATGCACAGAGATAGGCCATTATTTCTGTTTTACAGAATCTATGTGTGCACACAAGAATACACACAGAGAGCATATGCACATACATTTTACAGTGAGGTTTTCTGCTTCACTAAAGTAGAACAAGCTGTATGAACAATTCACTCAGAATGAAGTGTCACCAATCATCCTTTTCAATTCAAACCACTCTCGATATCTCTATATCCTATCTATCTGTAATAGAGATGGAAGGGAAAAGGAAGGAGGAAGAGGGAGAGTTTGCAACAATATAAAAGCAGTGGGATAAGAAAATGTAGCTCACTATTGTGAAAATAACATGATTTGAACTCAGGGTTTCAGTGCTGAAAAGGGTCCGAAAAGTCCCCTTTGGCCCGTGCCATATAGCATCAACCATATTTTAACACTAATTAGTCACTCAGCCGATTATTCGGCCAAAATATGCCAGACTGAAACAAATTATATTCTTAGCACATATTTCACACCCTGGATCGAGTCTTGCGAGGAATTTCTTTTATTATTTATAAGATCATGTGATGCCTTCCTGCAAAAAAAAAAGAGAGAGTCTGCATGAGAAAGAGAGGTAAAAGAAGTGCAGAGAAATGAAACAATCAGATATTCCCTAATGATATTTAAAAATAGAGAAAAAATTGCTACTGCTACATACAGCATGTTCCATCTTTTGAGATTTAATGGCTCTCTTGTGGTTTAATGGCGAATTACTTTCAGTAATTGATTATTAAAATTTAAAATTGCTAACCATCTTCATTATTAGAGGAGCGAACATGTTATCCTTGTAATTAAAAAAAAAGCCGGAGATTCACTTTCATCCTGTTGACAGACTGGGCAGATGAGCTCCTCGCTCCAGCATGAGAGTTTTTCAGACTGGCTCCTTGTTTGACAAAAAATAACCAGCACATTGGTTTGCGATAAAAATGCAGAACATCCACAGAGACTGTGCAGAGAATAATGAACAAAGATAAAAATAATAAGAGAAATGACAAAGCCTCCAAAGCTAATTAAAGTGTTCAGGCCCAAATATTGCCTGCACACATTTATGGGAGATTACTGCACATGGAAGCTATTCTCTTGTTACAAAACATGTAGGAAGCTCACTGCTCAGGGCAGAGTTGAGTGGCGAAGAGGTGCTAAGTACTGGCAGGCATCCCAGCAACAAGCTTCGGCACTTAGAAGTACCGGTAGATCTGATAAAGATCCCCCCAAAAAAGCTTTTGACAGCTGCTGCTGGGATTCTTGAGAAACTGGCCAAAATAATCAAAGAAATAATACTTTAAATAAAAAGCATTTTATATGTGTTTATATGCATATGTGTTTGATTTTATTGTATTTTATATTGTGCTTCATTTCTGTTTGTTTTTAGGCACTTTGTGCCATCTGTAAGCTATTCCGAGTCCCTTTGGAGAGATGGTGACGGGATATAAGAATAAAGTTGTTATTATTATTATTATTTTACTGACACAAAACCACAGTATGACACAGCAAATGAGATATATATGCTAGATTTCGTATATCAGTGTTTCCCAACCAGTGTGCCGTGGCACACTAGTGTGCCGTGAGCGATCATCAGGTGTGCCGTGGGAAATTGGAACCTCCAATACCCTTTCTTCCCCCTCCTGCTGAACACTTTTTCTTCTCCACTTGGGCTCCCTTTTTCCCAGCCTCGCTCTGCTTGCTTTGCCTCGCTTTGCTCACGCTGCCGCTTCTGCGGGAGGGGGGACGGAGAAAGACGTGACCTGTGAGGGTGCTATGCGCAGACTCGCCCCACGTCTTCCTCCCTCCCCTCCACAGTGCTCTCTGGATATAGGTGAACTACAACTCCAAAACTCAAGGTCAATGCCCACCAAACTCTTATAGTATTTTCTCTTGGTTATGGTAGTTCTGTGTGGGAAGTTTGATTCCATCCCATCATTGGTGGAGTTCAGAATGCTCTTCGATTGTGGGTGAACTATAACTCCCAGCTGTTGAACAAGACCTTTGTGTGTGTCTTTCTGCCATTCCTGCCAGGATACCTATGTCGTGTTCATCGAAACAGGCCCAGGTTTCACACTGAGTGTATAAATACATTTAAAAACATATTAACTATATGTATTACTGTGTTAGAGTGTCATTTTGTGTCATTTTGGTTAGTGGTGTGCCCCAGGATTTTGTAAATGTAAAAAATGTGCCGCGGCTCAAAAAAGGTTGAAAATCACTGTCGTATATAATATATTATTATTATAGAATAAAGTAAAACAATAAAACTATGTTACTTTAAAATTGTCTTAATCTTAATTTGCTTGCAATTACTGTATTTCAAAGAGCCCTCGGTGGTGCAATGAGTTAAACCTTTGTGCTGATGGGATTGCTGTCCGACAAGTCAGCAGTTCGAATCTGGTGAGAGCACAGATGAGCTCCCTCTGTCAGCTCCAGCTCCCCATGCAGGGACATGATGGAAACCTCCCACAATGATGGTAAAACATCAAAACATCTGGTCATCCCCTGGGCAGACAGCCCAGAATTGCAGATAGCCAATTCTCTCACACCAGAAGCAACTTGCAGTTTTTCAAGTTGCTCCTGAAATAAAAAAAAATCCTGTATTTCAATATTAATATCAAGTCAATACAAAGGTTATGGTCCGGTATAGTATTAGTTAGAACTATTTTTAATAGTAACTCTTAAGCAACCAGAAATTTATCCAGTACTTATCAATCCCCATGGGTGCCAGTTAACTGAGTCTCATGTGCTGAACATTGGTCTGACTAGGGACACTTTCAAACAACATGGTCTAACTTACTCCCTAACCCTAACCCTAGCACTGTCATTCTTCTTTAACTAGCATGGTTTCAGGCCATGGGATCCTGTGACTGTCAGTTGGGAGCAGATTTGACTGATCCCAGGAGCCCATATGTGATGATCTCGGTCACCCAAAATGAAATAATTAACACTCCTGGTAAACTGCCACCAACCTAATAGGAAATTAGGATTTACTTTAATTAAATAAGATGTCTGTGGAGTGTCTTTACACCATACCACCCACCATGAAGAAAACTGAGGAGACCGAAAGATGACAGAGGCTTCTATTAAAGTTAATAAGAAAAGTATTTATTAACTACAAGGCTATTAAATAGGCACAGATCATAGTGGTTCTTCAAAAGAGGTAACGAGAGCGTGTGGTTACAGAATTAAACAGATTAAGGCTAGCGTGATGGTTAACAGATCAATATGTTTGTGTGCTGGAGCATGCGGTTACAGATAATAGTTCAATAAGCTTAGATCTTAACAATACTCTAGTCAGTACTGTGTCTTGACTAAAATATAAACCTGTCACCCTATTGTCTGAAAATAGCAGTGAACAGCTGGTTCCTATTAAGGAGCTTCTATACACCAGAAGTCCCTCTGAGTCTTGCCTGCCTGACTTAGCTTGCTGCTAACTCTCCAGCCACAGAACCCACCTTTCCCTCTATACACTGAGGAGACAAGGTGTTTAGTCTGACTATACAGAGTCAGCCCTAATGGCTCTATCCTAACTATCAGTGTCACCCCACACACCCTGGATGTGGCACTATAGCAACTGACTGGGCAGATCCTATGGCTGAGGCTTGCAGGATATTGTCACTCCAACCTCAAACCACGACAGCTAGAGCTGAGATGTCTCTCAATCAAAGCTCTGCCCAAGACTGAGGATCTTTCTGACAAGATCCCTCCTCTAGTCAGCTCTGCTCCTCCCCTCTGGCACTCAGCCAATCACAGGGCACTCCTATCTCTGAGCAGGATTGACTCTAAGGCCACGCCCCCTCTCTGGCTATGACCTCCCCCTTCTGGCTGCTGGCTGCAGCCATCCTCTCCAAGATGGATGCCAGCACAACCAAAACAGGATTTCCAAACCTCTTCTAAGCAGGCCTCGGCCCTGCTTAAGGCAGGTTAGTCCTTACACCATACAATATTGCCATTAAAATGATTCATAATGTTGTTATGTAGTGTGCAAATTCTACATTTCTAATTGCATGTTCAAATATACAGGCAGTCCCCAAGTTATTTATTTTTATTTATTTATTTATTTATTATTTGCATTTGTATTCCGCCTCTTCCCGAGGGCTCGTGGCGGGTTACAAGACATACATAGTGATCGGCAGGCAACACTCATGCCGACTCACGAACAAAATAAAACAATGCTATAACCATAAAAATAACAAAAATGATACTAAAAACATCATTAAAACATTGTTAAAATTACACTAAGTGATAAAAACGGTAACACAGAGTCATAAATCGATTGAAAGCAAGAGGCGTTATATGTCAACCGAAGGCCTGCTTGAAAAGGAAGGTCTTACAGGCCCTGCGGAAGGGGGCGAGCTCCCGTATGGCTCTAGCCTCCGGCAGGGCATTCCAGGCCGTTGGAGCTGCTACTGAGAAGGAGCGCTGCCTAGTTGATGATAGGCGGCAGAGGCGGATCGGTGGAATCTCCAGCAGGTTTTGCTCTGCTGAGCGGAGTGATCTCGGGGGATCGTATGGGGCAAGGCGGTCCAAGAGGTACGCAGGCCCTAGACCGTACAAGGCCTTAAAGGTCAACACCAGCACCTTGAAGGTGATTCGGTACTCAATTGGCAGCCAGTGCAGTTGCTGGAGCATGCGGTTACAGAACTAGATAGGTTCTGTAGGTTTGTTCTTATGAACTAGATAGGTTCTGTAGGTTTGTTCTTAAGCTGAATTTGTATTTGGAACAGGTACATTTTTTCAGTGTAACTTCACTGAAATATATGCAAGCTTTAGATAGCACAGGGAAGGACTAACACTCCTGTGGCATTTGTTTTGCTGTCTGTGCCCCTGTTCAGAGGATTTCTCCTCACTTTCTGTCCCTGTGATAATTAGATTTTGAAAAATGTGGCTTGTTGTAGAAACAAGGATTGGTGATAAAGCTTCAGTGGAGACACCTTTTCTCCATAATAACCCTTCCAGGAGTGAATTTCCCTTCCGACGGGTAGATTTCTCTCACTTCCTTTTGTTTCATCCCCCCTTTTAACTATGAGTTGCTTGTAAGTCAGATGTTTGTAACTCGGGGACAGCCTGTACTTCTGACATGGTTTCTATTAAATTGCTGATGTTATCAGTGAAATTGCTAACCATGAATTTTCAAACACATCCTGTTTCAGATAGCAAGAAATTCTAATATGAAGACGTCTCTTCAGTTCCAGGAAGTTAAGTTACTTGTAATGTTTCTTATACAACCACAATGTATGAGAATTGTATGTCCAGGTTGCTGATTAAATTGTTATTATTATTAGAAACACAACAAGATGAGTCCACAGCAAACAAGATCACTCTGCTGGCTGTTGTATTGAATCACACGTTGGACATTTCCCAAGTGTCTAGGACTGTGTGATGTATCGGCAAATAATGCATGCAGATCCCAGTAAGGTGGCCTTTTGCAGATGACAGATGGTAATTTTGTCAGTGCCAATTGTGTTTAAGTGCAGGCCAAGGTGTTTAGGCACTGCACCCAGTGTGGCAATCACCACTGGGAGCACCTTTACTGGCTTGTGCCAGAGTCTTTGCAGTTTGATCTTTAAATCCTCATATCGTGTCAGCTTTTCCAGTTGTTTCTCTTCAATCCTGCTGTCACCTGGAATTGCAATATTGATGATCCATACTTGGTTTTTTAACATGATAGTATTGTGCTCCAAAACTCTTGTCAGTCTGAATATTGAATTCCCCGAGTAGTATGATGTGTTCATTTTCTGTAACTTTTTCAGTCATTGTTGTTATTATTGTTGTTGTCATTATTATTATTATATCTATTCTGCTTTCTCTCTCTTGAAAAGAGACCCGAAGTGGCTAAACATCTCTGACTACCTCATTCTTCAGAGATGAAGATGCTTCCTCTGAAACCTACTTTTTTAAAAATTGCAATTTTGCTTGGGCTTTCAGATTAATCTCTTAATTGATTACTTTTGCAAAATAAACTTTCCAAATGGTGCCGTGTTCTCAGTGTGCTCCTGGCATCCTTTCATTGCATGGGGAAACCATATTTAAAATGCTATCTCCATTAAATCCAGAATTTGACAACCTACTCTAGCCTGCCCCCAAATGCCACCATTTACTGATTTAATTAATGGGAGTGTGCCTAACATCTGTTAGTCAATGGCAATGTGTCAAAAGCAGCAGCCATAACTGGGCTATGTCTTCTTTTTTGTCTGCCTCTAAGAGCAGCTTAGTCAAACTGATACATAATAATGTTCTCTTGACACGCAGTCCCCTCCGTTTCTTTCTCTTACTCAACTTTTAGCAAAAGTTGGGTTTTTTTCACTTCTCCTTCTCTTTCTCCCTCCTCTCCAGAGTCAGATAATGTTATTTGTTAAATCTTTTTGTGTCAGCATGGATAGAAGCTATCTCACTACAATGGAAATGGCAGATTGTGAATAATTAACAGCAGGCATCAAGGCATTGACATGTCATTCACTAGTAACACCATGGGACGGAATGCCAATAATACTTTCTAAATATGCCAGAGAGGGAATTCCCAGATTCTTAACAGAGTGTGCCTTGATACATAATGTATAAGGAAGCATCCACCTTCCTCTGGAGCAAGTATCCCAAGGATGGGAGAAGGCAACTGCATTAACTGTGAAACATTGGCTCCAAGAAACAAACTAGTTTTGGATGTCTTAAAACCGTACGCATAGTATGTAAATTATAATTTTGAAGATAAACTTCCATCTTGTGTTAAACAGGACTGCCAAAAAAACCTCTTTCAGGACGGCCAATTCTGTTTGTTTATTTATGTATTGCTGCTATAAATAGAATGTTGAAAGCCAAATGTGTAAATCACAAAATCAACTATAAACACAAAGTGCAATTACAACTAGCTTGTTACTATAACCACAAAATTAAAAATGGAAGTCTCAAAACAAAATGCAGCCCAACCCACCAGTAACAAAATAAATAAATAAATAAATAAATAACGTTTAAGTATCCTAATCAATACTTTCATTGAAATAAGCCTTATATAGAAAGGAGGTTAAGTCTTTCTTTTTCAAATTCATAAAAATAGGAGCTTATCTGGAGGGCACCTGCAAGTATGGTTTTGCATATATGTCTTAGGATGGAATTCTGCAAATATATCACTACCCAAAGGCCCTTTCCTCTACAAACGGTTTGAATCTCACAGTATCAACAAAATCAAACAGCTGCTTGGATAAAGAAAAAACTCAGTCATAACTTTGAGCAAGTAAAGAGCCCCAGAAAACAATTTTTTGCTCCTAAGTGATACTGGTTGCTATGTGCAGATACAGGGATAATACAATTGTTTGTCCCAATTAGAATTGTAGCTGCTGTGTGCCTTCAAATCATATTCATGAAGACCCTAAGATGGACCTATCTCAGGGGGTTCTTGGCAATATTCATTCTGGGCAGAGGACGGTGCTTCTTGGGCAAGCCGTGTGCCCTATGTGGCTTGCTCAAGCTCATCCAGTGGATTTCCATGGGCAAGCAAAAATTTGACCCCTGTTGTGGCCAGTTTCTCAAACTCAAATCACTACAACATTCTGGTGTGTGCCTAACTAGAACCGATTCATTCAATCAATGGAAAGTTGGGACATCAATACAATAAGTCTTTATACTCTGGTTGGAATTAATTGCTGCATTTAGGCAAGTATCCTTGTTGAACAGTGGTTCTTAACCTGTTGGCCACAGACCACCAGTGAGCCCTAAGGACGAAAATCTGGTCTGCGAGCTTCTTTCCTCTTTGTTTGTTTATTTATTTGATTTTATTTCGACTCTTTTTGCACCACCTGCCACTCCTTCCCTGTTGCTGACTAGCCCCATCCCGCCCCCTTGGATAGACCACATCAGCTCTAGATTATTAAATATGGTTTTCTGTGGGCAAGCAGATGGCGACTACTGAGTGGCATATGTTCTGTATCAGAAACTAGGGCTCATGTGCTCTATCCAAAACAATTTTCTGAATCAACACCCCAAATAACCAAACCAAATCTAAAGTTGACCAAAAACTGATTCGTAACCCATTTGGTACTAATGTTAGAGAGTGGTCCTTGGTCAAACTAGTCCGTGGTCAAAGTGGTCCCTGGTTAAGTGGGTCCTGGTCAAATAAAAGTTGAGATTGACTGTTCTAGAGATTTTCACTTGGTTTTGAACTCAATCTATGGAGCTCCATCTAGCTCAGTGGTTCTCAAGCTGTGGGTCCCCAGATGTTTTGGCCTTCAACTCCCAGAAATCCTAACAGCTGGTAAACTGGCTGGGATTTCTGGGAACTGTAGGCCAAAACACCTGGGGACCCACAGGTTGAGAACCACTGATCTAGCTCCATCTGACATTTACCCACCCAACACTTTATAAATAGCAGTTTTGACCTAAGTGGACAGCAGGATGCCCTATCTCTTTTCATTGCCTTCAGTTTTGCAAGATGTGGAAAAATAATATTCTGTTACTCTGAATTAAATCCTAATGCATGAGAGAAGGCAGCACATTCACAGACCTCTAAGCAGATTTAGTTCTAATCTGCTGTTTCTCATATCAACATTAGAATGCAGCAGTAGCCCAATAACACACCACCTTCTCGCTATAACAAAACAATTGTACCACCTGTCTGTTTGAGAAAGCTTTCTTAATTCGATACGCATTGTTTAATTTGATTTATTATGTAGTCACTGAATTGCTCTCTAATGCATTTGTATTTGCATTGTATTTCTATTTATAAACACAAGTTAAAAATGTACACTGGAAAATCATTAAAGGGGATCATTAAATATTTCTAATATAACAACTAAAGCAGAGTCTATTGTTAGTAGGATAGATTTCAGAGAACCGTTGTGTTCACTGGATTGTGATCCTCTTACTATATTAATTTACAACAGCAAGAGCATCACATGGCTCATAAAGGCAACATCTCCATTGCACCGCTAAAGCAATTTGACTGTTTTAAATATACTTAACTCCGAGTGCATCAATACTGTAGAATTAATACAATCTGATGCTCCTTGAACTGCCATTCTATAGAATCATGGGAGCTGTCATTTAGCCTTCTCTGCAAAAGGGTACTGCTGCCTCACCAAACTACAAATTCTAGGGTTCTATGGCATGAAGCAATGCCAATTAAAGTGGCATGAAACAGCATTAGTGCTACAGGCATGGGCAAACTTTTTTGTCTTGGGGCCTCATTGCAGGCCTTGTTGGAAGGACTGGAACAGGAGGGAGGAGGGCTAGGCACACACTGGGCGAGGCAGGCCTAGGAGGGGGAGGGTCCAGGAGAGGGCAGGGCCAGGAGGGAGCAGGGCAGGATCATTCTCAGGTTGTCCTGCCAGCATAAGGACAAGAGGCTGCTCACCCTATCTTTATGATAGGAGGAAGGTAGGACAAATGGCAACTGCCCTAATCCTCCCTCCACCCCTTAATCCCCCTTCCCATCCTCCGATCCTTGGGCTGTTTTCTTGGCATTATGCCAGGAGGAGGGCAAAACAGGTGGAGGTTGAGAGTGCTCCGGAGGGCTCTCAGCCACCACGTGCCTTTTTCAAGCCGTCCTCCCAGCATGGAGATGGGGGCATTCACACGGTCCTTATGCAGGGCGGAGCTTGAGAAACACAGTAGCTGAGAGTGCTCCAGAGGACTTTCAGCTGCTATATGCTTTCTTTCCCTATCTTTTTGGTATAAGGATGCGGAGGGCCACCGTGTCCTTCTGCCAAGAGGACAGGGAAAATAAGGAGGGCCTGAGGTAAGCACTCAGGAAGCCGCATCTGATCCCTGGGCCTTAGTTTGTCCATGCCTGGTGTAGATGCACCCTAAATAGCAGTTCCATAATCTGAGCCTGTATTTGTGTATGCAAATACATAACTTTTAAAATGAGAGATTTCTTAAATAGCATATAATAGATAGGTAGGTGCAAGGATTAAAATTTAAGTGTGGGAAATCTCATTAGAATGTAAGATGGGAAAATAATTAATAACCTACACACACACACACATCCTGGAAAAATAAAACCCTAGGATGTTTTGAGCAGCTCATTTGTAAAAGGAAGCAGTCAGACTGTAGCCTGGATGTTAAATCAGCAGCAATTAGCTCCATACCTACAGCAACGTTCATTGAAAATTTCCTGCCCAGTATTTCTTCTAAAGAGAAAAGAAGAAATATATATCCAGGGCTTGATTCCGTTGACAGGGAAGTCCATTGAAGAGCCACCAGTAATTTTCCAAAGAGACAGAATCACTCTGAAGACCTCTGTGGGTCTTAGATTCAAAGTTCTGGCACAGTAGCGATGTTGCACTCTAGAAATGCCTTGATCTCTTTGAAACAAACAACAAGCCATCAAGGCGCAAATTGTTTCAAAACACAACACTCCCAAGCCAAGGAGGAGACAAGAGTTTTAACCTGTTTAGGTTAATATACACTTTTTCATGACAGCAATTTTACCATCATGAGGCCATGACTGACGACATGAGACTGAAAATTAATCTTGGGTATTGACCAGCAGATGCTTCATGGAACTCTCAGACAAACTTGTCAGAGAGAGACAAGAGAAAGATATCTCATTTTAACTCATTCAAGGCCATAATCAGAGTAAGTGGTTGGGAGCATTCTCTAAAATTGTTCCCCATGAGAATGACTACTGTACATGGTGCCCTAGACTGTCAAATTGGGATTGCTATGGAATATGGATGTAAAAGTAGCTTTCATTTCTTGCATACTGACTCATCTTTTATGTTTGTCATATTCTTTGCCTTGGGATATTGCAATCTGTATGTGCTCTATCTCTTGGAATGCCCTGGTCTTGGCTCTTTCTTTGTGAGGTCAACTTGGTGCATGTCATTAGCTCATCCATACCTTCACTGTTTTTACCAGTTGTATTAAAATTAAAACCTTATGTATGAACAGGGTTCATTTTAAGCTGTTAATCCTGGACCACGCTATCTTTTAAATGTATTTATTTACTTACTATATTTATATACCACCTTTCTCACCCTAGGGTGGGACTCAAGTTGGTTTACAACATATTAAAGGCAAAAAAATTTCAATGCCATATACTATACATATACATATAAGATAAAAATTGTAATAACTAAACTCTATCATATAACCATAAATTAAAATCATTAAAACCATTAAACATAAGACATAAACATTTAAACAAAGCATTAAAACATCCTAGTATAAATATTAAAATCATGTGATCCAAAGATCATACACCGTAGCCATTCTGATTGTCATTGCACATATTTCCTAATTATTCTTTGCACTGGATTATTTTACTGGCCAAAGGCTTTTGCCCTATATGTCAGCTCCGGCAAGGGGGGTCTAGTAAAGCAAGCTCACTCCAAACGGGGTTGAAGGATAAGTGGTTTAATAGGTCCTTAATCCAAAGCAAGCAAAGATAGACTAAAGTTTTCCCGCGCAAGAGTCTCTTCAAAAGCCCTCCCTGGCCCGCCCCCTGCTGGGCCCTCCTTCCTCAGGGATGACCATCCGGCTCTCCGCATATCAAAGTTCAGGAAAGGTGCCTGGCACATCAAAGGGCGTTCCATATCAAAGCCCGCCAGTTCCAGTTCAAAGGCCGCCAGATGTTGCTCTTATCTGATGGCGCGCGGGGCTTGGTCCGTTAGGACAACAACCGGACCAAGCGGCGCTGACATAGCGCACCCCTCCGTAAAGCGAGCACCTGCAAGGGAGAGAAGAACAAAGGGGAGGGAGAAAATCAGGGTCCCGGCTTGGCAGGGAAGGCAGCATGAAAGGCCTTCAGCAGTCTTGGGGCTTTCAGGTGCTGGGCCAGCACCCACTCGGGTTGCAAATCCTTTGCTGTCCATTTCACTAAGTAGCGGAGGCGGCCCTTATGGCGCCGCGAGTCCAAAACCTCCCGGATCTCAAAGTGGGTGTGGGGCCCCACCATGATGGGCACCGGAGCGTCTTCCGGCATGGACCACTTCCGGTCAGTCACCGCTTTCTTGAGCAGGCTCACATGGAAGACAGGGTGGACCTTGCGCCAGGTGTGCGGGAGGTCCAGCTTAACCGCCACGGGGTTAATAACTTCCACCACCCGGAGAGGTCCCACGAACTTGTTAGCAAACTTTAGGGACTGCTGTGTAGACTTGAGATGCTTGGTGGACAGGATCACGCGGTCCCCAAAAGCGTATGTAGGTTGGGGCATTGGTGTTTTTTCTTGTCAGCGTACAGCTTGTAGGAATCCCGGGTCTGGCGGAGGGCAGCCTGGATCTGCGGCCAAGCGGCGGTGACTTTGGCACCCCAGTCGGTCGGCGGCGTGGCAGCGTCCATCGCAGGATCCACGGCCGGGAAGGGGGGAAAATCGCCGAGTGTTCAGAGTTGTTGTAGCAGTACTCAGCAACATCTAGTAGTTCTGCCCAGTTGTCCTGCTGATAAGTGGAGTAGCACCTGAGGTACTGCTGCAGGGTTCGTTGGACCCTCTCCGTCGCTCCGTCCGTCTCTGGGTGGAACGCGGTGCTCAGGGCCCGTCGCGACCCAAGTCCCGCCAGGAACGCCTTCCAAAACTTTGACGTGAACTGTGGGCCCCTGTCGCTCACGACGCGGCGCGGATAGCCGTGGAGTCGGAAGACGTGGTGCGTGAACAGGCGGCCCAGCTCGGGGGCCGTAGGGAGCATTCGCAGAGGGACGAAGTGGTCCTGCTTGGAGAAAAGGTCCACCACCGTCCAGATGGTAGTGTACCCCCCGCTGGGTGGGAGGTCGACTACAAAGTCCATGGCGATTTTGCTCCAAGGCTCAGCCGGATCAGCCACTGGCTGCAGCAACCCCGTGGGTCGACCCGTCTTCGGCTTGTTCCTCGCGCAGACGTCGCATTCGGCAATATAGTCATTGGTGTCCTTCCGCATCGCCGGCCACCAGAACTGCCGCGCTAGAAGCTTCAGGGTCTTGGTGAGGCTGAAATGGCCCAACAGCTTGGAGTCATGTGCCTGGCTCAGGATCGGGCCCCTCTGGGTCCGCGGGATGTACAGCTTGTCTTTGTAGTACCAAATCCCTCCAGTCTGCGTGAGGTCACCTTGGTGGTCTTTCAGCCAGGCGTCGTCCCCATAAGCGGCCGCCAGATCGGCCAAGAGTTCCGGGGTCCCGGGGACCGCAGGTTGCGGTGGCTTGGCAGCTGCTCGGGTGCGGGCCACCAGGCCCAGTTGGCGTTTGGAGAACACTGTGCCCACTTCCTCTGGCGCCGAGTAGTCGGCCTCAGGCATCCGGGACAGGGTGTCGGCAAGCACATTCTTCGCCCCGGGTAGATACTTTAGTTCGAAGTTGAACCGGCTGAAGAACTGCGCCCATCTCAGCTGTTTAGCGTTGAGCCGTTGCGGGGACTGCAGCGCCTGTAGGTTCTTGTGGTCTGTCCAGACCTCAAAGGGCGAAGTGGTGCCTTCTAGGAAATGCCGCCAGTGGCTCAGCGCGGCCCGGACTGCGAACGACTCCTTTTCCCAGACGTGCCAGCGTTTTTCTGTCTCCGTAAACTTCTTAGAGAGGTAGGCGCACGGCCGAAGGACGCCCCCATCATCCCGCTGCAGGAGGACCGCCCCGTAGGCCGCCTCGGAGGCGTCACACTGCACCGTGAACGGGCGGTCGGCTTGGGGGTGCATCAGCAGCGGCTGACTGGTGAAGCTCCACTTTAGGCTGTCAAAGGCCTCTTGGCATTGCGGTGTCCACTTTAGCTTGGCGCTCGGGGACTTTGCCTTCTTCGTCTCCCCCAAGCCCTTAGTTTTTAATAGTTCAGTTAGGGGGAGCGCTATCTCCGCAAAGTTCTGGATGAACTGCCGGTAGAAATTGACGAACCCCAGGAAGCCCTGCAGCTGCCGCCGTGTCTGGGGCGCCTCCCACGCTAGCACGTCTTTTACTTTACTAGGGTCCATGGCCAGGCCTCGCGTGGAAATTCGATACCCCAGGTAGTCCAGTTCTTGTCTATGAAACTCACACTTGGAAAGCTTGACAAAGAGTTGGTTCTCTCGAAGCCGGCGAAGGACTTCCCAGGTCAATTTGACGTGTTCCGCCTCAGACGTCGAGTAGATCAACACGTCGTCTAGGTAAACTAGAACTCCTTTGTATAGCAAGTCTCTAAAGATCTCGTTGATGAACTGCTGGAATATTTTCGGGGCGCCTTTTAGTTCGAACGGGGTGACCCGGAATTGGTACTGGCCCAGATGACAGTTAAACGCTGTCTTCCAACAATCTTCGTCTTTCACCCTTATCCTATAAAAGGCTTCTCGAATGTCCAGCTTGGTGAAGAGCCGCGCTCCCCCCAGCTGGGCTAGTATCTCCGACATCAGGGGCAGCGGATAAGGGCTCGATGCACTGATGGCTTTGAGGCCCCGGTAGTCCACGCACAGCCGCAGGGAGCCATCCGCCTTGGGGCGGAACAGGACCGGCGCTGCCAACGGGCTCGTAGACTTTTCAATAAACCCTCTGTCCATATTTTTGTCAATAAAGTCTCTCAATGCTTTTCTTTCCGGTTCGGACAGGGCGTATAGCTTCGGGCTTGGCAGTTTGGCGCCTTTTTCAATTTCAATAGCGCAGTCGGACTTCCAGTGGGGGGGCAGCTGGTCACTTTCCCGCTCACTAAAGACCTCCTCCAAGTCTCTGTACTCTCGCGGGATGCCGCTGGGCTGGCTCTCTGCTGCCCCCACTCCAGCTCCCTCGTGCTCTGGGGTCCCGTCTTCACTTGGGTCATCTATCCTTGCCCATGCTTCCCCGTCTCGGAATTTTACGGCTCCCGACTCCCAGTTGACCTGTGGGTTCTGGGCGCGCAGCCAGGGGGCCCCTAGGATGACGGGCTGGTGTGTCATTGCGGAGATGACGAATCTCAACGTTTCTTGGTGGGACTCGATCTGGACTCTCATCTCTCCTGTCTTGTGGGTGGCCGGCTTCCCGTTAGCGGGGGACCCATCCAGCTGGGAGAAGAGGATCTGCTCTATCAGGGCTTGTGGCTTTATCCCCAACTGTTTCGCTAGCTGGGGAGACATTAGGCACCGGGTGCACCCACTATCTAGCATGGCCACTGTCTCTATGGGCTGGGGCGCCCCGGGGCCCCACACTTTAATGTCAAATTTGTATGTGTCGCAACCAAGGGAATCAGACTCACCGCCCGGAGAGGTTTGGATCTGCCGCCGGGCGTCTACAGCAGATCGATGTCGTTTCCTGCCATCCATTCGGGGTCGCTCTCCTCCGTCTCTGGCTCCCGCTCATCCGCCTCTCGTAGGCCGGGCGCCGGGCTGTCTCCGCAGCGGCTGCTGCCTTTCCTCGGGCTGGGGTCTTGACCTGTTGGGTTGGCTTGGCCTCTGGCGCCTTCTCTGGTTTCGGTGAGGGGGAGGGGCCCTTCTTGCAGCAGTCTGCCGCCCGGTGGCCTTCTCGCTCGCACGAGAAGCAGGCTCCTCTCTTCCCCCTTGGGCCTTCCCGGCTGCCTGACCGGGCCCTCGGCGACGGCTTCCGGGCTGGTCCAGACCTCCCCGACGGGCCCGACCCTCCTCCTCGGGTTCTCCCGCCATCTCTGTAGCATCACGGCATCTGCTCCATGTCGCACTCCACTCTCCCCGCTGAGACTATCCAGTCTTCTGGGGTTTCGGGGTTCCCCCGGTGCATGGCCCACTCAAGGATGTCCGACCTCAGGCCTGCCTTGAAACACTCTAGTATGGTGGTCGCGGACCAGTCCCGGATCTTCCCTGCTAGGGCCTTGAAGCTTAAGGCATACTCAGAAACGGACCTCTGGCCTTGGTAGATCCTCCTCAACTGGGTCTTGGCCTTCTCGCCAGCTAAGGGTCTCGGAAGAGGGGCTGCAGGGCGTCCAGGAAAGCGTCCAGCCGTTTCAGCTGTGGCGCTTGAGTGTCTGTCATCTGCACTAGCCAATCTGCTGCGGCCTCCTTTAAGTTGGCCCCCACAGCCCGTACTTTGGCCCCTTCCGAGGGGAACGAATCCCCATAGTCCAACATAAAGTTCTGCACATTAGTGACAAAGTAGGAGAGCTGGCGGGGGTCCCCATCGAACTTTACCTTCAGCTCCCTCCTGCTTCCCGCCACCTCTTGGCTCTGGTCGGCCTGGCCCAGGTTGAACGTGGAGGCTCCCCTCGGTGGGATGAAGTCGTCTCCACTGTTCCGGAAGGTCACCCTTCCCGATGGTCGGCCTGGCCGCTCCGATGCTTTGCTCGCTCCTGGGACCGGGCATCTGGGACGACCCACGGCAGCTCCTCCGGTCTGGTCAGCAACAACTCCATCTGGGACTGGAGCTTCTGCACTGCCTCGGTCAGCGCAAACACCTGCACCTCCATCCGCATCTCCGCCGGAGTGGGGAAGTGTTCTTCTAGTGCCGGGTCCCTTGCTCCCGGGGCCGCCCTTCCCTTGCGCCGGGTCACGTCTTTTGCTAGCTGAGCGGGGACCCGGGGCTCCTCACCGTCCATCCCGGTGATCACGATCTGGGGTTCCCTCCTCGGGGCTCCGGCCTCGTCTCCTTCTCCCTCGGACTCCTCATCCAAGTCCCTCGGAGGCAAGTCGGCAAGGGGTTCCCTCTCGGCTTGAGACATCTCGCAAGTTGGTTACGGTTTTCACGGCCGTAGTAGTTGGTGAGTCTATCTTTATGTCAGCTCTGGCAAGGGGGGTCTAGTAAAGCAAGCTCACTCCAAACGGGGTTGAAGGATAAGTGGTTTAATAGGTCCTTAATCCAAAGCAAGCAAAGATAGACTAAAGTTTTCCCGCAAGAGTCTCTTCAAAAGCCCTCCTGGCCGCCCCCTGCTGGGCCCCTCCTTCCTCAGGGATGACCAGCCGGCTCTCCGCATATCAAAGTTCAGGAAAGGTGCCTGGCACATCAAAGGGCGTTCCATATCAAAGCCCAGTTCCAGTTCAAAGGCCGCCATATGTTGCTCTTATCTGATGGCGCGCGGGGCTTGGTCCGTTAGGACAACAACCGGACCAAGCTGCACTGACACTATACACTTACAGTACTGTGATTTGAATGAATGGCTGCATCTTATAAAATCCCCAGATTTTATAAGATGCAGGAAATTCTAAAGACCCTTCCCTGAACAGACAGCTCCAGGAAATATGGCAGTTAAAGTTGAATCATAGTGCTATAACTATGTAAGGTGAAATGAGCCTGAATCAGGTCAGTTGTAACTGGAGCTGGGAGTAGGGAAGAACCATGCTGGTTGGCTGAAGGACAGAAAAAACCCAAGGCCAGATTTTGACTAATTCCAGGATTTGGTGTAGATAACTAGAAAAAGGAACAGGTGAATTTAACATAAAGTCCATTCATCCTAGTATCCCAACTGTTGAACCAAAAAACCCAAATGGGTATGACAAACAAGTAATTGTGTGGCCTTTTTGCCATAGCTTTGTTCCAAATTACATCTATTCCATTCAGTTGGAGGCAGTCATCAATTCCTTTTGTGTGTGTGTGTGTGTGTGTGTGTGTGTGTTTAAAATAATCTTTATTGATTTGATTAAAACAAGGGAGCAATAATAGATAAAGAGTAAAGGAGGAAAAGAAAAAGAGAGAGAAAGAAACAGCGACAAAAGAAAGAGAAGAAAAATAAAAATAAAAATAGACATTAAAAATGAGCTTCCGATTTTGCTTGTCGTTTTCTGGTTGTTATCTTCTGTAAGTCTTCTGTTTTTCTTTTGTACGTATACTGCTATTTTAATTATATATTTTTTGTTTATAAACTTCTGTTTGGAGAACAATTTTTCTATCTAAATATATATAAAAGAAAAGACAAAATAATTTAAGTAGGAATCCCACGTTTTCTGGTATATAGTTACATTTCCTTTAATTATGTAGGTTAATTTATCCATCAGGTCAATATCTAGGATTTTCAATTTCCATTCATTGATATCTGGGGTATCTTCTTGTTTCCAATTTTTTGCGAGCATCTGTCTAGCAGCTGTGGATAGAAAAGTAAACAGTCTGTCTTGGGAGTGAGAGGTTTGGGGGATCTGCATACTTAATTGGTAGAATTCTGCTTCCATCTTAAATTTTAAATTCAATTTTTTTTGTACCTTTTTATGTATCTTTTTCCAAAAAGTTTTTACTACTGGGCAGGACCACCAACAATGAATAAAGGTTCCTTCTGTCCCTTTACATTTCCAACATCTTTTATCTTGTTTTTTGGCTATTTTGGCCAATTTACTTGGAGTCATATACCATCTATGCGTCATATAAATTTTCTTTTAAATTGTAAATTTGAGGTTTTTTGTCCATAAGTTTTGCCAACTATTCTGACTTATGGTATATCCTAAAATCTTTTGCCAGTTTTTTCCCACTTCTTCCTGTGTTTTGTTTGAGTATTTTAGATTAATTATAAATTTGTACATTTTTCTTTTCTGATGATAATAGAATTTGGTCCCATTTGGTTACTCTATTTATAATTCCTGTCTTTTTGTCCAGATTGAATCTTTCTTTGAGTTGAACTGATTGGAACCAATTTAGTTTGCATCCCATCTCTTCTAGTCTTTCTTTTGATTTAATCTGTAGTTCTCCATTTTCTATTTCTACTAATTGTTTATATGTATACCAGTTTTTTGTTCCTGACTCTTTCCTTGAGATAGCTTCTAATGGCACATGCCAACTGGGAATTTGCCCATCATATATTGTATTTTTATATTTAGACCAAATTCTTAGGCTTGAACTCCTTATATAATGATGGGTTAAAGTTTTGTCTGTTTTTAACTTGTGTAATTTAAATATGTGTGCCATCCGTGTCTTATGTTAAAGCCCTCTAAGTTTAGAAGTCTGGTATTTTTCAGATTAATCAATTCTTTGAGCCATACCATATATGCGGCTTCAAAATAGTTTTCTATATTTTGTACTGATAGTCCAACTTTTTCTTTTAAGTCTGTCATTATTGCTGACTTGATTCTTGGTTTTTTATTCTGCCAAATGTATTTGGAGATTTCACTCTGCCATTTTTTGAGTAAATAATTATTTTTTAGGACTGGGATTGTTTGAAATAGGAATGTCAGCCTAGGGAGTATATTCATTTTTATCGTGGAAATTCTGCCCAGTAGGGATAGTTTTAGATTTTTCCATCTTTCCATTCCTGATCAGCATCAATGCAATCCTGAAAACATAGTGCGACTCATTTGAGATACTACACATGTGATTTTATTCATCTACATGCATGATGATTACTTAAAATCATTTCTCACTATATTTAAAATGTGAGCCACGAAGTATGGAAACTAATAACATTCCCTAATGCTACCTAGTATTTGTTTAACAGGTCTCTTTTGCATGCCTACCTATTCCCATTACCATTGTATTTTGGTTTCACATTTCTATTCAGTAGTCCAAGGGCATTTAAATTAGAAATTTATAGCAATTTTTTTGCAACCTATGCTGTCATAAAATAAAACAAAATACCTCTTCCTTTGCATAATTAACTTGGTGGTAGTAGAAATTTGAAAAAGTCCAATTGCCTATAGAACATGTGCTGTATTATACAAAGTTGAACTCCTTCTTGGGCCATTTGCCATTGTCCATGCACTGCAGCTCACTCTGTTTTGTTATTTATAAAGTGTCGCAATGTGACAAAGTCATGCCATCCATCAGGATCCAATCTGAGATGAATCTGGCAGAAAGAAACAGAGTGAATGGAGTGATATTTTTGGTATTCATTTAAGGTGGCAGTTTGGAGAGTTGCTAAGGAAAAAATAAAATCTACAACTTTATTCATTCAATTTTAAAGTGCATGGATTAATTCACTGAGCAAAACAGAAACTGGGTTCCATGCCCAAAACTTTGTATATCTTTGTAAATGCTTGCTAGGAAACTTGGGACCTCATCCCATGTGAGGGGGAAAGCAGAGGGTACCATCTTACTTCATTCCCTACCATCAAGGTCCGTCTTCTGGGATGGCTAGATATCCCACGTCCTTCCCCCATCTTTCCCTGTCTTTTGTTGTTTGGAGCCGGGTAGTACCCAACTCCTGAAAATGCATTCTGGGCTCTGTGCCCATGCGCTGCGGAAATTGAGTCCTACAAAGCTCGTATGACTGAGCCATTGTATGGAAGTTCTTGAACCTTTTCATTGTCTTCTTCACATACTTTAAAACTATGTATATAATCTATGGTATTGTTTCCTTAAAGTTCAACAGTCAACGTTCTTTTGTAGTTTCTTCCTTGACTTTCTTCAGTAATTGTTCCAACTAGCTATACCTACCCACAATGTCATACATACAAAGTTAGTTCAGCAGAACGACAATTAACTTTTTTAAAAAAAAACAACAACCCAAAACAACCCAAAGAGTGCACCGTAAGTGGAAACTGCACTTGGAAAGAGCACTGTAGCGTCCAAGGGACATGTATACCTGCAGAGTGATTGGCACCAAGAAAGTTGGGTAATATTGAACTCCTACAACAAAAGAAAACCAGCTGTTTTTAGAGTTTGTGTCTGTTACCTCATTAAGGATATCAGACCAAGATTAGGAAGGGTGATAAGTATAGGAATAAAGAGGATAATCCAAAGTCTTTCCAATAAAAGTGAGCTTTTAGGAGGGATTTTGGGAATTAAAAAAACATTGTTAATTGACTTTTTTCTGTGTCAGGAGTAACTTGAGAAAGAAAGCCACTTCTGATATGAGAGAATTGGCTGTCTGCAAGGATGTTGCCCTGGGGACACCTTGATATTTTACCATCCTGTGGGAGGCTTCTCTGATGTCCTCACATGAGAAGCTGGAGCTGACAGATGGGAGCTCACCCTACTCCCCGGATTCAAACCGCTGACCTTTCGGTCAGCAGTCCTTCTGGCTCAAGGGTTTAACCCATTGTGCCACCAGGGGCTCCTGGCAACTGACTTGAATAACAATGAAAACATTTTTAGAACATTGATCAGAGCAAAGACTGCAGGTGTCAAGATGAGAGTCAACTAGGACTGGAAGAAAAGTCTCATTGGAATATGTATGAATGAAAAGGGGTGGTTTGTTAAGGCTCCTGTTGCTTAACCTGTATATTTGTTTTCTCAAATATCCATGTTTCTGGATAGTCCTTGATGTACCTCTCCCTGATTTACTAAATCATTTTGGAAATTAGGCGTTCTAATGCCTATTTATTTTCTGTGCCTTTAGGGCCAGAAAATTATGATGTGCCGTTTTGCCTTTTCCTATCTCTTAACCTGCAGCATATACTTCTCTACCACCTCTCCCTGATTATAATACCAAGACAATTTGCATTTATAAGTGACCCCACTTTACTGGCTGCCACCAGAGTAGCATCAGCCAATCACTTGCATTTCCTGATTTGCTCATATATGCATAAGTGGGGGGGGGGGGACCTCCCACCATCAGTCTTTTTGAATGATGTTGCTATTGCAATGCTTACGAATAGAATATTAGCTAAAGGCATATGATATAGTCATGAAGAGGACGTCTTGGTTATAAGTTTCTTGCTCTAGAAAGAGAGAGTGCTGTGAAGGCTGAGATATGTAAAAGAGAAAGGGATCATATACACGGGAAAATTGAAATGCCTTAAGGACAACAGCATAACTAATGCCAGCTAATACACTGGATTTCCTAATCGAACCGATTCTCTTTTATTTTCTACCATGTTCAAAATATATACATTACAAAAGGAAATGAGTGTCTTTTGGAGGCCTTGGAGGCTGTGACATGGTGATATTTTCCTCTAAGTAGTCTTTATGAAGTGTGGGTTATAGCCCACAGAAGCATTAGTTGAGATAAATTGGTCGGACTTAAAGGTGTCACAAGACTACTTTCCCCTTCCATTGTTATACTTTTACAGATGGAGGCCTCTTTGAAAAATACCACAGTGCAAATAGATCAATCATGAGCATCAAATGTCAACACACTTTAAAGACCTTACCACCAACTACTCCCAAGAAACATTACTGCACCTCCAATAATATAAATGCCCCTCTTGTGTCATTGCGTGCATGTATGTGCCTTCAAATCACCTAGTAATTTATGGGAACCCAAGACTTTTACATATATTTTTTTACTCAAGAAATACTCAGAAATGGTTTAGCCAGTCCCTTCCTCTGAAATATAGTCTATTCTACTTGGTATTCATTGGTCATCTCCCATCCAAGCACTAAACAGGACTGATCCAGCTTAGCTTCCAAGAACAGACAAGATCTGGTATCTTTATGATATTTTGGCAGCTTTTTGCCATTTTCCTGAAGACCAATATGGGTGACACGAAAGCATCAAACATACAAAGCCATGGAGAGATATTAAAACACAGTAAAATGCAGGAAAAGGAATTAAAAGGAAGCAGTTTATAACTGACCATTAGGAGAAAGGCAGAAGAAAATAGAAGGACTTTCTTTATTCACATTAGCATTCTGTAATCCAGGCCTTGGCATTCGTTCAAGGAAAGATAAAGAGCAGGTCTGGAGTGTGTTATTTTTGCAACAAATTAGTGGTACTGTATCATTTACTTGACTGGTAAAATTGAATGTTATCACCCTGTGTTATTTCTTAGTCAATCTAATTGCTGGGATGGAGATGAGGTGGGTGGGGAAGTGTCTCTTTGTCTGGAATTATGCTTCCTTCTGTCTCCCGCTGCCTTCTGTTTTACCCCTCCACCCCATCCCTCTCCCTGATTTAAAGTGTATTTTGCCTATTCTCCTGTTGCATCTCTCTTGGTGCCTCTGAGTTTTTCAAGATCTTCAGGTTGAAGACCTGGCAGCAATGCCTTTTCTAATCCAGTACTTGGGACCTTCAGGAAATGTAGATGTCAATACAGACTCCAGTACAGAAAAGGCTCATACAAGCTTGATAACACAAAGGCACCTATGCCCTGCAATATGGTCTATCAAGAAATATCTCTTAGATGAAGCAAATCTCTTCCCCAGCCAAAAGAAAAAGAAGAGAGAACAGACTGCTTTGAGCTTTCCTTGGTAGGAACCTGTTAGGCTGCTACTTTATTGTGTAGGAGATGAAATTTCACCAGGTGTTGCTTGTTACCTGATAATTTGATAAGCAACATCTGCTAAAATCTCACAATGAGGTAACAAACAACACCTGCTGATCTTTCCTGTTCTACATAACCATTAAACATACAGGAACCTCTCCAGCTTCTGGTCTGTCACCCAAAAGAGGCTCTCTGCTCCCCAATTTGCTCCAACAAATAAGGACTTCATCCCATGGAGTAAGTGAAGCATTTGGGACCATTGGTTTTCCCTTAAGCTTTGCAATGCCCCGTATGAAAATTAATCTGATTTCCCTACTCCCATCACACTTTCTCCATTTCTCCGCGTTCTTTAGGATTTATCTGTCTGATCTGCCATCACACAGTACAGATTTGTTTCCTCCCATTGTCCCTCCAGGATTTGGATTATTTATCTTTTTTATTTAAAAAAATCACCCTGGATTGTGGTTTTAAATTAACCCTGATCGTTCCCCAAGCCTCTGTATTGGTGATCATTAGAAGTGGTTTAAAATAGGAGAAATTGGCATTTCAGCCCCTCCCACACACAACACCATTGTTTTATTTACAAGTGGGCAACAGGGATTAACATCACACAGGGAAACTGGCCATTTTGCCTGTCCCTACACGGGGAATTTAAAAATAAGTCCATTGCCAACCAACTTAGGAATCACTGGGAGATCAATACTTTAGAAATGGCAAAATGCCTCAATCCCATGTTTGAAACTTGAGTCGTGTGAAGGGCACCATGGGTTGCCATTTCTTAAATATGTGGAAAGACTGATTTTACTATGTAGAATGAAGTTCTAAAGGATCTTCTCTAATTATTTAATAATTTGTCTGTTTAGGTTATTCACCTCTAATGAACGCTTATTCCTTAACAAGACAATCATCTAACCTATGTGTTCATGGTTGGAATATTGTGCCATTTGGTCAGGTACTACAATGAGTAGGTCTTCAATGATATTGGACTTGAGTAAAGGTGCATGTGAGGGTTCACATATTCATAAACATCGGCCTGGGACCCAGAATCAAGGACCAGACCCAGTAGTATAGTTCATGCTACTAAAAGATCCCTGATCTTTTAATTACCACTCATGTCTAGGATGGCGTATCACCACAAAAGGCTCACATAGTCCAATATCCTGTGGCTCATTAAAACCAATCAGATGCCTCCCACAACCAGGACATGGAGGCTGTAACGGATTAGCCTACCTCACAAGGTTGGTTTACAGGAAAAGCTAAGGAGAACAGGGAGAAGGAGAGATCAGTCAGCTTCATAGCTGAAAGTGGAGTCTGATTGGCTGAAGAAATTGGAGGAAGTTGCTTAGCAACCAGGGATGGGCGGAGCCAGAGGGAAAGGAAGGAGCTAATGCAGCCAGAGTTTTTTCAGTTTAGAGTTAGGAGTTTGGAATTGTAGCAACCCAGTTCTCTTTTGTGCCTGGGGGGCAGGGGGCAACACCGGGGGTCCCACTTGCATTGGAGCCAGCCGCAGCTGATGAGGACATGGAGGAAGGGGTTAATGAGTTAGCTGGGCCTTCCTCTCCCACAGAGAGCTTGGCCTGGGATGATGGATGGCCTGATGGCTACGATAACTGGGAAGGTCAGGAGGATTCTGAAAGTGTTGATAGTGACGATTGTTATGAGAAGCCAGGTGGTTTCTGGTCGCAGGAGAGAATCAGGGAAACAGTGGAGGATGAACCCATGGAAGCTGAAAGGGAGTTTGTCTCTCATGAAGATAGCGAACCAGGTGCTGGGAGGCAAGGATGGGGCTTCGATAGGAGAGAGAGCATCGAGTCCAGCAGGAGGGGTTGGCACCGCAGCCTAGAGCGCCAGAGAAGCGCGAGATCCCGTAGCACAGATTGGCGCAGAAGCCTAGAGCGTCGGGGGCATCGCCAAGGGGATTAAGTATAGCAGGGGTGCTCAGAATGGTGATCTCAATCACCAGGGTGATCTTCGGGCTTCATCCTGGTGATCTTCAGACCCCTGACCAGGTTTTTTGCTGTTGGTCCTCTTCACGCACCCCTGCACGCTGCAAAGAAGTCCTCCGTCGTTGCTCCCCACTCCCTGCTCACGCGCCGCCTCCAAAAGCTCAGTCCAAAGTCCAAGAGGCAGAATGGGCCCCCTCTTTTGGATTCCTCCTCCTCCCTCCGTCCTTCTCCAGCCACTCAGAGTCGTAGGAGACCAAAGGGGGCGGGCCTGAATGACGCGATGCATGGGTGGCCCCGCGCACATGCGCAGAAGCGCCCATTCTGCCTCTCGGACTTCTCGTAAGCTCTTGGAGGCGGCACGCATGCTGGCAGCGTGGAAATAGGAGCAACGACAGAGGAGAAGAAGAAGGACACTTTGGGGTCATTTCCGTACCGCATCTCAAAGGTCGGTCTTTTTACTTTGGGGTGGGTGCTTGATTGTTCTGTGGCATGTCTCTTTGTTTATTTTTAATGTTTAAAAATGGCCTTTTAGCTCCAAAGCCTCTCTGCTTGCTTTGTTCCTTGAGAAATATATGTTGGGGAATATGGAAATGTGGGAGAAATGGGGTGGTTGGATGTATTTTTGCATGCCCCTTTGTTTACCTTGCTGAGTATTAAATGGCCTTGCAGTTCAAAAGCCTCTCTTCTTACTTCCTGGCTGATAATATGTGTGGTAATATGGCAGTGTGGAGAAATGGGGTGGTTGGATGTATTTTTGCATGCCCCTTTGTTTACCTTGCTGAGTATTAAATGGCCTTGCAGTTCAACAGCCTCTCTTCTTACTTCCTGGCTGATAATATGTGTAGTAATATGGCAGTGTGGGAGAAATGGGGTGGTTGGATGTATTTTTATACTCTGTTTTATATTGTTGTTATTAAATTGAAATGTTGATGTTTTATAACTTCATTTTATGTCAACTGCCCCGAGCCTGCTAGAAGGAGTGGTACATAAAAATGAATAATAAATATAAATAAATAAATAAGAAAAATAGTTATACGTTTTACATTTCTGGGTAGGTGATCTTTGGGACTTGGTTTTTTAATCAGTAGCTCCCATGCTGAAAAAGTGTGAGCACCCCTGAAGTATAGGATCCGTGGGAACGGATCCTCAGTAGCTCGGCCACTTCTATTCTAGGAGGAGTGAAGCGAGCAAAGGACCACGGAGCCAAGTTGCCGGCTCGTGCCTTGCCAAGAAGTTTCTTGGGCCCTGTGAACTTTGTCTTGTTTCTTGATCTGCATTGTTTTGCGGAGCCTTTGCCAAGCCTTTGCCAAGCCTTTGCCAAGCCTTTTGCCAAGCCTTTGCCAAGCCTGTTGCCAAGCTTTTCCCAAGCTATTGGATTTGGATTACTACGGACTCTTTCCTTTGGATTGAACTTTTCAATATTTTATGGACAATTACCTTTTCACCTGTTCTTTATTATTCAATAAATAGTTATCTGATTACCGTCTCTGTGTGTGTGATTAAGGGGCCGGCCGAGTCCTTGCATCGTGACAGGAATTTGAAGAGTTAATTTTAGGAAATTTGAAGGGGAAGGAAGGAAGGAATAGTTTGGGAACTGTTATTAGAAAGATAACTCTTTGAGGAAAGTAATTAAATCCTTCAGGGAGAAAGAGTAAGAAATATAGTGAGCCTCTATAGGTTTAGAGTGCTGGTGTGGAAAGAGGATTCAAAAGGCTTAAAACAATGCCTGTGTGTGGAACATTGTTTTCAAGAACCTCGTGATATAAAACCATTCTCTGTATAAGTAAAGCCTGACAGTGAAACGACTACACATCTTTACTGCTCAAGAACAAAATAAACATAATCTTGTTTTATTTCACATGAAGAGTTTGTGAGTTTGTGTGTCTTCTTAGACATTCTAATGAACGAGATGTCCTATGGATCAGTAAATGGTCCTGAGTCCCTCTAGCCGTCCTGAGTCCCTCTGCAAAGGTTGAGAATGGACGGGGTATAAATGTTCTAAATAAATAAATAGTAGCAGCAAAAGAGACCTTAATAATAAATTGGTGACAGCAAAGAAATAGATTGCATACAGTGGTAGCCTCCCACTGTCCTGTCTTGTGTGTGTGCCTTGTCCCTCGGTCTTTGCCTGGCCTATCTCCTTATTGCAGAGGCCATTATTCTCTCCTACTGTTGCCAGTAGCCAGAAATGTATCGCATCTGCACATACAGACAATGCTGCAGGCCCAAGCTGGTGCTTCAGTGAGCTATTCCTCACCACACCCCCAATATCTCTTCCTAATTTTCACCATCAGTTTAGATCCCTTTATTTACATTATCAGTTCAGAGAAGATTTTTACCCTAAAGCATATCATTTACAGTTATTGATATTCAAACTTGTGATTTTTGTGCCTTTCAGAGAAATCCTTTCAGAGCTCTGTTTGAACTATATGCTAATATCACTGTTCAAACAAATTGGTGTTACAGTCATCCATATGTAACCACTATTTGCATCTACAAATTCAGCCAACAATCGCTTGGAAATCCCCCCTCCCCCCAAAATCCAAAAACCAACCATTGATTTTGCCATTATTATATAAGGAACACCATTTTACTGCACCATTGTATACCACAAGATTGGATCATCCACAGGTTTTTATATTCATAGGTGTCCTAGAACCAAATCCTAGTAGGTACCATGGCCCCATGGTATTTGGTATCCTCCACAAAATTTGTTATTGCATTCTTCCTTCTAGATCGTTCACAAACAAGGGAAACATGTCCACGATACATTGATGCCTCAGGCAAAGGAGTCAAAGTGCATCCCACCCATGTCTAACTACCGTAATATATTTTGACATATGAGACACAACATTTCATGACATTCAAAATCTATGCCTGCAGCAGCTGCTTCATTTTACCGAACTGTAGAGCCGGCCCACCCTGACAGGTGTTAAAACATATGCTTGAGGGAACCCACTTTTTCTTCTCTCCGTAGCGTGTTCTGTTTACTCCCCCTCTCAGTTCTTCTTGTTGATTCATATGAAGTTAAGTATATGACACTTCCTATGTAACCTCAAATACAGAACATATTACATTAATCATCATAAACATCATATGCATGTTTGAACTGTGTAAGTGTTGTTATGCTCACAAAATGTCATAAAACAGTCAGAGAAGTACAAGTTATACCTGTTCCAGTTTCAGTCCCCTTTGGTACTGAATAAGGAAGGGATATAGACTAGGGCACCTGCCACACAGCTAAATAAAATCCCACATTATCTGCTTTGAACTGGAATATATGACTAAGATAACTCAGTTCGAAGCAGATATTGTGGGATTTTCCTGCCTTGATATTCTGAGTTATACAGCTGTATGGAAGGGCCCTGGTTCTCATTTTGTTGATGCAAACTGTCCCAAAACCTTTCCACTGGAAGCCAACACTAAAATATAACCCTGCCAGTTTGTATAGCTTTCTGGTATTAGACAAAGTTTGAAATACAGATTGATCCCTTATCCAGAATTCTGAAATCCAAAATACTCCCATGTGTGGCTGAGATAGTAATGCCTTTGCTTTCTGATAGATCACTATACACAAACTTCATTTCATGCATGCAAATAATAATTAAAAATGTATACAAAATTATCACCAAGCTATGTGTATAAATTGCATATGAAGCATAAATTAATATTTAGACTTAAGTCTCATCTGTAAGACCTATTATGTGCACTTATATGCAAATACAGGTATTCCAAAATAAAAATCCAATATCCAAAATACATCTGGTTCAAAGTATTCTGGATAAAGGTTGCTTAACCTGCGCAACATAAACATTTTAATGCAACAGAAAGAGGGCATTTCGCTTTCCTATTTTCTTTTCTGTCAAAGGGCACTGAGGACTTTTAAAAAGGCATAAAAAGGCAAGAGTTTTAGAAAGATGCAACTGACAGAAATAAAGCTATGAAGTTTGGCAGAGATACTGCTATGAGCATACCAAGTGGCCCCCTCACCAATAAGAACATCCTGTTTCACCAGTAGATTTAGGATATGTTCTAACTTCTTCTGAGGTAATATACTATAGTTACCAAGAGGCCAAAAGGGTGAAACTTGCCACATCACTGACAAAAAGGACTTTCTTTTTAAAGTCCTCTTTTTAAATGAATCTTTACACGCTAAAGTATTTTTTATCATCCTGTGAACACTTTTAACATTGTTATCCTTATATTACAATATTTCTAAAAGTGAAATAGAAGCAAAAGAGTAACACCCAGGGTTTATTTTTTTAAAAATTACATATTTACGAGATGTGTGCTTTTGCTTTCTCTCTCACTCTCTCAGAAATGTGTGTTTTTGCTGAATGAACCAGTCTTCAGACTGGCTAAGCATAGAGCAATTTATACTCATCTGAAAGAAAAGGATTAATTTTCCCCAAAAGGAGCCACATGATGAAGATACTCCTTTAAAATAGCTATGTAATTAACCAACTTTTAGACCAATGTGTGGTTTCAGTGCTTAGGATGCCTGTCTTGGTAGTGTTTCGTTTTCGTTCTTTTGACGTCTTTCCGTCCCCTTCCCGCCCTCCTCCTCCACTTTTTATAAAGCCTTTCAGTCTCCCCACTCCTAAAAAATTAATTATACAAATCATTAGTATTAAAAAGGTAATATAATGGTTCCAAGAACAAGCTTCACAGAGTATCTGCATATTTAATCATCTGTGTTAATAAATATTTAATCATTCATTGAATTCAGGTTCTGTCTTGAAGCTTAACTTGATAACAAACCTTGCAACTGGTAGAACTAATTGGTACAGAACAAGTGAATAATTTATAAGACTAAAAAGCACTGGGTTTTCGGAAGGTGTGCAGAGACCAGGAAAGCACAGCTGTTTCGGGGAGCTGACAGGAAAACAATGGGATTTTCGAGAATTTCCAC
Source organism: Anolis apletophallus (assembly GCA_030556195.1). Lineage (NCBI taxonomy): Eukaryota > Metazoa > Chordata > Lepidosauria > Squamata > Anolidae > Anolis > Anolis apletophallus. The sequence continues at coordinate 151,806,335 of JARBWK010000002.1, forward strand.
AGCACGCTGCTGCCCTCCCGAGGACAAGATTTACTGTGGGTTCGTCTGTCTTAAAAGCAGGCTGTAAGGCCGACTACAAAGTCAGATCCATTAAGTTTTAAATATTCATGCATTTCATTAAAGCTATCATAATTGGTCTACCGTACACATTGATTATGCATAGACCATCAAGTGTTTAACCTCTGAAAGCTTGCATGCGTATTTAAATATATCTGTTATGTCCTGTCATGGTGACTTCAGAGAAATCTCAAGCAACATGGAGTTGAATTAGGGTGTGGGAGGAAAAGGCTCTTGCGGCGCTGAAGGAAAAAGATAGCTTCCCTGGATGTTGAAGAAACAAACATGTTTCTAACAGCATCTTTGGGATATATAGAATTGTCCTTACGCTTTCTAAAAATAGGCAATTTGAACATTTGATGTCATTAAATAGAGAAGAACTGGGTGGTGTTCTTCAGTAGCTCGCTGCGACACTGTTTGTCCCCAGCTATTTCCCACGTGCATTTAATTCCCTGCTTTTCAAAGCAGCTCAAAGGCATACTTTAAAATTACAATGCACAATCCATGCTCTGTTAAGAATTTGACCCCCCCCCCCCCCACACACACACACACAAATCTCATGCAACAGTGAAGCAGCAAAGAAACACAAAACAAGTGGAGATATATAGTTAGTCAAGAAGATGTCAAAACTAGAATAGGCGCCAATTGATGTAAGATACGTTAGAGCAGGGGGAATTGAACACAACCCCATTAATGGCCATTTTAAATATCTATGAATCCCTTGTATGAAACAAAATATCAATTAATGGGTAAATTGACATGGACCACTTAACATATTACAAACCAAAGAAGCCCAACATTTTAGTAATGTATGGTTTCCCTTAGCAATCCAATATAATCTAATTTTTGTGTGTGCCAGGAACAACTTGAGAAACTGCAAGTCACTTCTGATGTGAGAAAATTGGACGTCTGCAAGGACATTGCCGAGGGGATGCCCGGATGTTTGATGTTTTACCATCCAAACTTGCCTATCTCAGAACTCAGATTGGCCTTTTTAGTCATCAACGCGCTTGTAAAAAGCGTGGGATGAGTCCTTCCTGAATCTTCGTTCGCAAAGTAATGCCGAGAGAGCGAGAGGGAGGCTTCTCTCATGTCCCTGCATGGGGAGCTGGAGCTGATAGAGGGAGCTCATCTGTGCTCTCCCTGGATTTGAACTTCCAACCTATCAGTCTTCAGTCCTGCTGGTAGAAGGGTTTAATCCACTGTGCCACCGGGGGCTCCTATATAATCTAATGACGTCAACGGACGACAATAACTCAACATTAATACAGTTTATATTGTGAGTTTTTAGCACAAGTAAAAATTACAAAAGTTAACAAAATTGCAATGTTTTTTAAAAAAGGAGAAAGCATAGTATTGCATACAGTGTGTTGTGGGAAATTTGGGATAATTAAGAATTTATTAAACTCATGACGAAGATGAAACATGATATATGGGAATGTGTCGCAGCTGGCTAAGTGTCAGCTGCGTAAGATCTCTCTGACCAGTACATCATGAGTTCGAGGTCTGCCCGGGTTGAGGTGGGTGCTCGACCTTAAGTGTAGCCTGCTGTTGACCTTTGCAGCCCGAAAGACAGTTGCATCTGTCAAGTAGGAGATAAAGGTACCACATTAAGTGGGGAGGCAAATTTTGACTGAATGATGAGGCCATTAAAAGAACTCCAGGAACACTGAGGAATGTGGAAGGAACAACAAGGGACGCTGCGAACGCTGAGAGATGAGGAGTGCGTCAGCTCCCCCTGGTGGCCAGAGTTTGCCTCTGTTCGTCTATATGTGTGTATGTGGAAACGGCAGGGATTGTCTGCTAAGTATGTGTACCTGTAATCCGTTCGGAGTCCCCTTCGGGGTGAGAAGAGCAGAATATAAATAAAGTAAATTATATATATATATATATATATATATATATATATATATATATATACACACATATATACACACACACACACACACACGAGTATATATATTAAACTTGCACTAAAATGAGTTTGTTATATAAATTGTTCTTACTTTTTCTGATGATAAAATATGCTGCATGACTCCAGTTTCAAAATGCATTTTGCTTCTATTTATTTTGCTTTTTGTAATAATTAATGAATCACACATTACAGTAATCCAAAAAAAGATTTAAAAAACCAAAATCAATACAATCCTAAAACAGAATTACAAAGCATGAATGCAGTAACAGAGTGGAATAAAGTCCTTAAACTTGTAGATGAAGCTATCCTGTTAACTTCCTTGGATGTTAGTGTTGATGTCTATAGGACTAAGAGGCTGTATGGCCATCTGTCAGGGGTGTTTTGAATGCAATTTTCCTGCTTCTTGGCAGGGGGTTGGACTGGATGGCCCACTAGGTCTCTTCCAACTCTGATTCTATGATTCTATGACTATGATGTTAATGCCTTAGCAGAGCCTTCCCAAAAAAGGCCCTTTCATTTGCAGATGCATCAATGTACTTCTGTACATAGAACATAGAGACCAGGCTCCTTTATTTATGTCAGTCAGGAGTGTGCAATGTATAGCCTTTCAGCCAAAAGTGGCCCTCCAAAGCCATTTCTACGGGTGCCCAAGGCTCAGAAATAGTCATGCTTTGGTGGGATAAGTCATTTGGGGAGTCAGGAATGGCTTTCATTTACAGGAAGCAAGCTTCAAGTGATTTTGCATCATTTCCTGATTTTAGATAAGCCCCATCAGTGCCTAAAATAGTTTGTGAATCGTAATGTAAATATCTGATATGCAGGATGTGTATCACTGGACCAAATTTGGCACAAATACCCAATATGCCCAAATTTGAATACTGATGAGGTTCGAGAGGATTGATTTTGTCATTTGGGAGTTGTACTTGCTGGAATTTATAGTTCACTTACAATCAAAGAGCACTCAAAACTCAATCAACGATGGAATTGAACCAAACTTGGCCCACAGAACTCCCACGACCAAAATTTGTGACCTTGCAGATTTTGGATTTTAATCTCGATGTGTTGCAGTTCCTAGCCATAATCTACTGCTGCTTAACCCCTATTCTTACATATAAAAATGCAACCAATTGTGTGCTTCAGCACTTCTGACCTTGCTAAGTAAGGAAGTATCTTGCACCATAAGACGCAGTTTTTTTCCTCCCAAAGTAGGAGGAAAAATCAGCTGCGTCTTATGGAGCGAAGAAGAGGCGATAGAAAGCCTTTCCCTTGGCCGCCTCCTCCTCGGTCTCGCCTCCTCCTCCGCCTCCTCTGCCTCCGTCACCGCCCGCGCCCGCCCCCCGCCTCCGCCACTTACCGCCGCCTCCGCCGCTTTTCGGCCGCCCCTTTCGCCGCTTTCCGCCGCCTCCGCCATTTACCGCCGCCTCCTCGCCGCGCGCATGCGCAGTAGGTCCCAAAAGCGTCTGAGGCGGCGGTAAGCGGGAGGCGGCGGTAAGCAGCGGAAAGCGGTGGGAGGTCGCTCTCCCGGCCTTTCCGCCGCCTCCCGCTGCCTCCGCCGCTTACCGCCACCTTCGCCGCCACGCATGCGTAGGTCCCAAAGCGCGCCTCACGCGTCTGACGTCTGACGCTGGCGCGCTTTGCAGGCACGCCTGGCGCACCTGCGTCAGACGTCAGACGCGCCAGACGCGCTTGGGACCTACTGCGCATGCGCGGCGGCGAGGGAGGCGGCGGTAAGTGGCGGAGGTGGCGGAAAGCGGCGGAAAGGGGAAAAGCGGCGAAAAAGCGGTGGAAACGGGCGGAAAGCGGATGAAAGGGGCGGGAGGCGGCGGAAAGCGGCGGTAAGTGGTGGAGGCGGCGGAAAGGGGCGAAAAAGCGGTGGAAAGCGGCGGAGGCGGCGGTAAGCGGCGGGGGGGGGGCGGGCGGGGGCGGAGGCAGAGGAGGCGGAGGAGGAGGCGGGACCGAGGAGGAGGCGGCCAAGGGAAAGGCTTAGGGATGGCGGAGGACGCCGAGGAGGGTCCACCCTTCCAGAAGAAAATTGGAAAAAGATATTTTTGGCCAAAAAGTGGGCCCGGCGCTTGAAGTTGTTTTTGGCCCAAAATATTTTTTTCCAATTTTCTTCTTCTAAAATCTAGGTGCGTCTTATCATCCGGTGTATCTTATGGGAAAAAATACGGTACCTTGCAGAGACCGAGGAAGTAATTCTATATTTACAAAGAACATTTCAGATTTATGCATATATAATGGAACATATTTAGATGCTATAGGCTCGTATATCATTGTGCAGAACAGTGCCTATAATATTCTTGTTGTAACGCACTATACAATACTGTGCCAGACATTACTCCATTTATGGGTGTAAACCCTGGAGTATGCTTTACATTAAGACAAAGAAGAGTTCAAGTTTGTGGGGTCGACTTCATTTTTTACTCAAAACTCAAAGCCCAACCATTGGAGCCTGGCTCAGGTGGGAAGATGTACACTAAGCACAAAACATGAAAACATCAGCATTAAAGCTAAGCTTTAACGTCACCTCTGCACCTCCCCATCTCAGTCAGAACACAGCCAGTATCAAGTAAAAGGTAGAACTCTGCAAAACAGTGAAAACCCTGGAGGGTTCAGGGGAAAATAACTTAACTCCTGCTCATTATGCTGACCAGAGTAACTTGATTGTAACATTATACCAACCAGAGTAACACATTGCTTCCAAGTACTGATCATAACAATGAGTGAGTGGGGTATACTAGTTTGAAAGTTGAACTGTGACTCTGGAGATCAACATTTGATTCCTCGCTTGGCCATGGAAACCCACTGGGTTTCCTTAGCTCCAAAAAAACCCCTAATATAGGTTTGCCTTACTTAGGATTGCCATTAGCCACAAATTACTTGAAGGCACACAACAACAAACTGATCACAACTTGTAGGTAGTACCAGCCAGGGACTTCATTAATTCATTGCTTCTTTATGGAGTAAAGCATGTTGAGAAATCCCTAAGAAAGAGGTTGGCAACCTGTAGCCTTCGGGTTAATTTCAAAAGCACTCCACAAGTAATGAATGCAGACTTCTTGTTAAAGTGATCTTCCATTTCTGAGCAGGTAGTACCTGATAGGTCAGAAGATGAGAACCAAAGAAGACAAAGGCCCCTTCTATACTGCCATATAATCCTGATTATCAAATCAGATAATCCACATCATCTCCTTTGAACTGGATTATATGAGTCTACATTGCCATAGAATACAATTCAAAGCAGCTAATCTGGATTTTGTATGGCAGTGTAGAAGGGGCCAAAGAGGATGGCCCATACTCAGGTTTGACTCTGGCCCCACTAACAATCTAACACCATCTCCCCTCAGGAAAGGAGCTTTGGACCAAGGACTTTTGGGGGGGGGGGCGAATTTTGGCCCGAGAGACAATGCCCATAGGCCGGCCTCGCGTGAGGCGGCCAAGAATCAGTATAAGGGGGGGTTGGGACATGAGATCACTATCTTCAATAGATCCAAGAGTGGTAGTGAACTGTTGATGGGTAACAGTTCCTCCACCCGGGTCTCATACCCCCAGGCCCCTGGGAAACCTAAGACCAACCACCTGAATCCATTTGATGGGAGCCGGGGATTTCCGCCAACTTCCCCTTTTCATGGGGTGTGCCGGAAGCTAAATCCTCCACAGGTGCCCAGACCTCAAATCCAGCAGGCATCCCAGTGATCTCAGGGCGGGGAGTGTACGGTAGGCGCAGGCCGAATGCGAGACCCACTGTGAGAGCAAGGCTGAGTCACAATAGGACTCGACCTGGCTCTGACCTGCGACCTATCCCCAGCACGCTGATGATAGACCTCCAGCTATCTCCCCTTCCTCCCTGGTGCTGGTAAATGCTAGATCTATCCGGAACAAGTCTGCAACTATCAGGGAGTTCTGTGAGGATGAAAAAGCTGACCTATTCTGTGTTACTGAAACATGGCTCCAGGATAGTGATAACACCTGCCTCCAGGAAATCATCCCCCCTGACTACGTTGCCACGCACCAGAATAGGAACGGGGGACGGGGGGGGGGTGGCAATACTCTCCCGTGATGGGTTACACCTTAGGGCGATCCCTGCGCTGGCCACCTCGGGGCTTGAAAGTGTCGGCCTAGTGTGGGGCTCCCAGGAGAGCTTGGCTATTCTGCTGGTGTACCGTGCGCCTAGCGCACCGGCAGAGAGTCTGGCGCAGCTGCTTGAGACTGTGTCGGAGTGGGCGTTGAGGTTTCCCAGGATGATTGTCCTGGGGGACTTCAACGTCCACGCTGACGCAGCCTCCTCTCCATCTGCAGCCGTGGACCTAATCTCGACCATGGCGACATTGGGCCTCTCCCTTTGTAAGTCGGGACCCACACACTCGGCCGGTCACACCCTCGATTTGGTGTTCAGCGCGGGGGTTCAAGTGGACCTAACCTTCGTAACAGAGGTTCCATGGTCGGACCACTGTGCCCTAAGGATCCGGGTTGAGCAACTGCCCCCCCCCCATGCAAGGGCGCCGAATGGATTTTGGTTCGCCCGAAGAGACTTATGGAACCCAAAAGGTTCCTGAACGCTCTGAGGGATCTGGAGTCTATCAGCAACTCAGTCGATGAGCAGGTTCTTGCTTGGAACACCTCTCTATCTAGAGCTCTTGACGAGATCGCCCCTAAGCGCCCTCTCCGACCCCGCAAGTATCGGCCTCCCTGGTATACAGAGGAACTCAGGTCGATGAAGCGGGAAAAGAGACGGCTTGAGTGCGAGTGGAGGGAACTCCGTGACGGAGCCTCCCTATCAGCCTATAAGCTATTTAAGAAAGCTTATGAGCGGGCGGTCAAGGCGGCCAAAAAATTGTACTTTACCGCCTTGATAGCGTCTGCCAACTCACGCCCGGTCCAATTGTTTAAAGTAATTCGGTCCCTGACGACGGTCCCTACCGTCCCAAAAAAAGATGATCAGGCCCTCACCGCTAGTGCGTTTCAGAGTTTCTTCGCAGACAAGATATCGAGCCTCCGCCAGGACCTCCCGGCCACAGTTGACACAGTACGTGAGCTCGAGACTCCGTGGCCCTCCGCTGGACCCACCTTCGACCGGTTTCGGCCACTGGACGCAGATGCTGTTGATAAGATAGTGGCTGCAACTAGACCTACCACCTGCTCCCTCGACCCGTGCCCCTCCTGGCTGGTTAGATCTTGCCTGGAGGGGTTACGTGAGCCTCTGTTGAACATCGTAAATAGCTTCCTTGAGCAAGGAGTGTTTCCAGAGTGCTTAAAAGAGGCGGTGGTAGCTCCATTGCTGAAAAAAACAGCATTAGACCCTGCGTTTCCCTCCAACTACCGCCCAGTGTCGAATCTTTCGTACCTAGGGAAGGTAGTTGAGAGGGCAGCAATGGAGCAGTTGCAGTCCTTCTTAGATGATGCAACATGGCTAGACCCCTTCCAGTCCGGCTTCCGTTCGGGCCATGGGACGGAGACGGTCCTGGTCTCCATCACAGACCAACTCCGCTGCCAGCTCGACCAAGGCGGTTCTGCGCTGCTCGTGTTATTGGACCTCACGGCAGCGTTTGACACGGTCGACCACAATCTTTTGACCCACCGCCTGGCCATGGCTGGAGTGAGGGGGACAGTCCTGAAATGGCTGACCTCCTTCCTCCACCAGCGGTCTCAGCATGTGAGGAGGGGTGAGGTGGTCTCCGAGGGCTCCCTGTTAATCTGTGGAGTTCCTCAGGGGGCCATCCTCTCCCCTCTGTTATTTAATATATGCAGCCGCTTGCACAGCTGGTACGGAGTTTTGGGCTTGAGTGTCATCAGTACGCTGATGACACTCAGCTCATTCTGAGGATGGAGGGCAGGCCTGGTTCCGTCCCCAATAATTTCCAGCGTTGCCTCGAAGCTGTTACTGGATGGCTGCGAGCCAGTAGGTTGAGGGTGAATCCAGCGAAGACGGAGATCTTGTGGCTAGGTCGCCCGGGTGATGGGGATGTCCAGCTCCCGACCCTGGATGGCGCGGCCCTACGCCCGTCGTTCTTAGTAAAAAGCCTGGGAGTCCATTTGGACTCCCAGCTGACCATGGAGGCCCAGGTCTCCATGGCCAGCAAGTCCGCATTCTTCCATCGAAGACAGGTGAGGCGGCTAGCCCCCCTATCTATCCCGGAACGACCTGGCCACGGTGATCCAAGCCACGGTCATCTCGAGACTGGACTACTGTAACGCACTTTACGTTGGCCTGCCTCTGTCGGTGACCCGGAAGCTCAGGCTGGTGCAGAATTCTGCCGCCCGACTCCTGTCTGGAACACCAGCAGGTAGTCATATAACACCTGCCTTGCAAGACCTGCACTGGCTGCCAATTGAGCACCGGATCACTTTCAAAGTGTTGGTTCTCACCTTTAAGGCCTTACACGGCTTGGGGCCAACGTACCTGAGGGACCGTCTCTCCCCCTACTGCCCAATGAGATCACTGCGGTCTGAGGGTGCCAACCTTCTAGATGTCCCCTCGGTGAGGCGCGTGCGCCTGACAGCAACCCGCAGGAGGGCGTTTTCTGTCATTGCGCCCACTCTGTGGAATGCCCTCCCAGCAGAGATACGCGCCATTCAGGACTTGCTCCCCTTTAGATGGGCCTGCAAGACCTTTCTCTTCCATCAGGCCTTTGGCCTGTAGGTTTTGGCCCCCCTGTAGCCTCGTTGTTTTTAAAATTGTTATCTGTGGTGATATGTCGTTACCCCAGATTTTTAACTATTGCCCTGTTTTTATAATAGCTGTTTTGTTGCTGTTTTTAACCACTGTTGTTGTTTTATCGTGCCTTGTATGGCCCCTGTGAGCCGCCCCGAGCCCTCCCGGGAGTGGCGGCATAGAAGCATGATAAATAAATAAATAAATAAAAATTATTAGAAGTTGCTATCCTACACGTACCTATCTGGGAGCAAGTCTTGTGGAACTCAATGGAGTTTACTTCTGAGTACAGACTCATAGAATTTCATATTGACTCTATAGCAGGCATGTGGGGGGGGGGGCTTGAGGAGCTTCACCCCCCCTCCCTGAAATTCTCAAGGTGGTCCGCGAGAAGGCCTTATTGGTACATTATTTAAACGGTTATGTTTATTCATTTCATGATCTGATCACCATGGTCAATATATCCCATATGCATGGGGGTATTGGGATAACGATACAAAAGTTTTGCTAGGGTAGATCCTCTCTCTCAGATTCGAACCCCCCCGCAAAAAGAAAATCCTGGCTATGGGCCTGCTCTACAGCACTGTCAAGATGCTCCTTAGAAACACTTCTTTATCCTAGCAACATTTTCTCCTGATATCTTGCCTGCTTCTGTGACTGGCATCTTCAGAGGATCTTTACTTGATACAAAATTGTGTTTATCCCTAGCTTGATGTTCAAAATGTGAATAGATAATGGTCAAAATCGTGCATCAAACATGTAGCCACAATGTCATAGCCATGGTTTAACTCCTTGCCCACTGGCTCACACTCATCTTAAAGTCCAGCCAGCCATCCAGAGCAATGGAGATCTGTGCTGTTGTTAGTTGGGACATTGCAGGATGACATGGCCAGTCCTCTTCCACCAGCAAGACACATTGCAAGAAGATGTAGGAACCTTTCCATACTCTTTATCCCAGTGAAATACTGGAATAAAAACTGGGTTGTTGTGGGTTTTTCGGGCTGTATGGCCATGTGCTAGAAGTATTTTCTCCTGATGTTTTGCCTGCATCTATGGCAGGCATCCTCAGAGGTTGCCTCCCAACCTCTGAGGATGCCTGCCATAGATGCAGGAGAAACATCAGGAGAGAATGCTTCTAGAACATAAGCATACAGCTCGAAAAACCGACACCAACCCAGTGATTCCAGCCATGAAAGCCTATGATAATACATGATAATACACTGGAATGAAGAGTTTACAGCTCTCTCAAGAGCAAGAAGCGGGGTAACCTCTGTGTGCACTGAGATCCTTCCATACCATTTCAACTGACATTTTAGGCAGAATATAGGCTGTGAATCCAGCATCTTCACATTTATTCTCTTGTATGCTTTTTAACATATTTGCTTAATAAAGAAGCCAGTACAGCTCCAAATGCTTGCATGATGTATGTTGTACATCTAGGTTACCCAATAAAAGTAATGCTGGGGTTTTTGGGGGGGGGGGTGTTGTTTTTGATTTTGTGGTATTTTGCTGCATGGACAATATGGCCTGGACTTCCAAGGGCATTTTCTGTTGCTAATAGTTATTGCTTATTATTTATTGTCCTTTGTTCCTAGTCCCCATGTAGCCAGGAATGGCAGTGGCTTCCTTGAGACCAGTATTTATCAAACTTTTCCACTTGGTACTCCTTTTGGCCCAAAACATTTTTATGTGATCTGAAGAATATAGTCATATAAAAATAGGTATAAACATTGATAACAGATCAGGCTTGCTAAACATGCTGATTTTCCTTTTTATGAAATACAGCTGATGCATCTTCTGCTGAGTCCATTGTAAACACTGCACAGCAGATTTGTGTAAATGTGGGAGTTGGGAATGGGGAGGTGGCGGGACAAGGGAAATAATAATTGTATTTCGATTTTTTGAATTTTGAAGATTGTATGTCGTTTTTCTTTGTCTCCTATATCACAATTTTTTTTACAAAAAAACCCAGATTTGTGTAAATGTCTAAAACAGCCACTAGATGGCCTTAAGAAAACTTTTATTTTTGCCAAATTTTTGGGACCCCAAATTTTTGGGACCCATTTAGAGGCGGGGGACTGACAACAGAGTTAACATTTGCAAAATGTAGGCCTTTACCTCCAATATCATTACTTTTCTTCACCTGCATTATTTTTTCCATCTTTACCTGATGAAGAAGCTTGTGGAGATTCTAAAGTTTGTATGATATATTTTGGGCGTTTTGCTTAGCCAATTAAAATGCCACTGTTTTGTGAATGTTGCTGTATTTTCCTGCATGGTCAACCCAGCTTCATTTGAGTATGTTTGCTTCATCCCAGTGTGATCTACTGGCATGAGGGCAGCAAACATGTCATGTGGCAGCACCCCACTCACAAGCAACTATTGCTCTGGCTTTTTAAATATTCAGGATCATTTGTGATCATAGCAATGGTGTTGTGCCCGCAAATGAGAATCTTAAAGAGATATAATATGCTAACAACATCATAATTATAAAAAGGATGCCAGTCAATATTTCAATTCTGACTCACCTCTGAAACAAGGATCCAGAAAATAAACTCTTGGGTTAGCACAAATTTTGTGCATTCCATACAGTATATTAGTCATTTTACATATCTTGGCTTTTAGTAAAGCAGAGGGAGAGGACATTGCAAAATGAAGCACTGCATGAGTCGTTTTCATGTGAACCCAGTGTCTCCCAAACCAGTTAAAGGTCTAGCTAGAAAATCAGGATGTACATCCTTATAATTTCTATTATTGTGGGCAAGAACAAATAACTTAGCCTTTTTAATCCTCACTGCAAGAAAATACTCAAAAACTTCAGTTCAGGATTTATTTTGTGATCAATCCACATAAGTTGCCTTTGGGCTGAGAAAGACGGATAGAAATGTCATAAATAAATAAATGCACAGAAAACAACATTTTCTGTGCAGGTATATCCTTTTCTGTAAAACTGTTTGCTAAGCAAAATATCCTGTTTCCTGTGAAGAAAATTTGTTTCCTGGGTAGAAAGTCATAGCATATGTAAGATGCCATAAGTATCACCACCATCAACAAAACTATGTAAGATACATCTGCAATTCTAAGCCATACCCCATTTTAAGAGGTGTTTATATGGGGAAAAATTGCATCTTATGAATGAAGAAATACAGGATTTCTGTGCAGAAAAAAATACTTTCTGTGCAAAACCACCATAGCATCATCATCAAAGTACTTATATTCCACTTATTCCCTCATAAAGGAGGTTCAAAGTGGTCAAGCATTTTTGCACAGAATAAGTCTCAAACTATAAAGGTATTTATCCATCTACCTTTATAGGTCAGTGGTTTGAATCCGGGGAGTGGGATGAAGTTTCACTATTAATCCCATCTTCTACCAAACTAGCATTTCAAAAATATGCAAATGTGAGTAGATCAATAAGTACCGCTCTGGTGGGAAGGTAACAACACTCCATGCAGTCATGCTGGCCACACAACCTTGGAGGTGTCTATGGTCAACACTAGCTCTTCAGCTTAGAAAAGGAGGTGAGCACCAACCCCCAGAGTTGGACACGACTGGACTTAATGTCAAGGGGAAACCTTTACCTTTTATCCATCTATAATTCTCATCAAGGTTTCTTGAAAATCAGGGAACCTTTCTTCCCAACCATGCGCACAAACTTTAGAATGATATTAAAAATACAGCTTTAAATATAATTTTGTATTTCAACATTATACAGAGGATGGCCTCACAGGACTATATCACTGTTTCTTTTTCTTGGTCTACAATAAATTCTCAGGAAGAAAAACGAGGCAGCAGTTCAAAAGTTATACAGGAAACTAGCGAAAAAGACATTTATTGGCATTTTGAAAAATACTTCCTAGGCTTGCAGCATTGCACAGTTACACAATTCCAGCTTGAGAGTCATTTTTGGAAGATCAACTGTTGATTAGTTACTCTAAACACAAAAATACTGCATTTTGTTTTGTTTTGTTTTTCTATAAAGAATGCAAGCTCTTCTTTGCAAGCTGAAATTTACATTCACAGACTTTCGCTTTTTTATCTCCTTTGTTTACGAAACGGCTTTGTCAAGAGAAACAAACACTCTCCCTTTATCTTCTATGAGGCTTAGGTAAGATATTCGTGTTTAGGCTAAAGTGCAATTCGAGCACAGTAATGTTTTAACTTGCAAGGTAGGATGCCTTTATTGAGCTGATAAAACTCCACGAGTTGAATAAGATCAGAAAATCTGGTGTGACCATCATCCAGCGAATAAAATAGCTTGCCTTCCTCTTCCAACTGCAAGGAGGGGAAAAACAACAATATGAACAATAATGTCAGGGATGGCTTGTACTTGTTTCTTTATTAGTCCACCCTCCCCAAGGATAAATGGGTAAGCATTCAAGTTGTCCAAGGGCGCATCTACATTCTAGAATTAATGCACTTAACACTGGAATCCTGGGAGTTGTATTTTGGTGAGGCACCAGCATTCTTTGGCAGAGAAGGCTAGGTAAAGGTAAAGGTTGTTGTATGTTTTTTGGGCTGTATGGCTAGGTTCCAGAAGCATTCTGGAACCCAGTGATTTCAGCCATGAAACCTTCGACAATACAAAGGTAAAGATTTCCCCTGACATTAAGTTGAGTCGTGTCCAACTCGAGGGGGGAGGAGTCATCTCAATTTCTAAGCTGAAGAGCCGACATTGTCTGTAGACACCTCCAAGGTCATGTGGCCAGCATTACTGCATGGAGTGTTGTAACCTTCCTGCAGAAGTGGTACCTATTGATCTACTCACATTTGCATGTTTTCAAACTGTTAGGTTGGCAGAAGCTGGGCCTAACAGCGGGAGCTCACCCCACTTCCCGGATTCAAACCACCAAGCTTTTGGTCAGCAAGTTCAGCAGCTCAGCGGTTAAAGCCGCTGTGCCACCAGGGGTCCCTAGAGAAGGCTAAAAACCTTGTTAAACTACAACTCCCATGATTCCATGGCATTGAGTCAAGGCAGTTAGTGGCATCAAACTGCATTAATTCTACAGTGTAGATGCAGCTCAGAACTACTAAAATGTTCACAACTGTTTGAAATTACATCTTCAAAACCCAGTTTGACTAAGGCAGCCTATTTAATTCCACCTCTTCTCTCCTTTTCTTGTACAGTATCCTTGGATAGCAGAGCAACATCACATACCTTGGCCAGATCTGTCCACTCTATGGTAACTGGGGGGACAAAATACATGCTCATGTTGCCTTGGCAACAGAGATGTGTGTCCCTCTCTTTCTGTGATGCGCCGCAGTCTCGTGGCACACTGTGCTGGAGGCTGCCTGGTCCAATTAATTAGGGGCACCTTTTTATTTGATTACAATGATTCTTAATTGAGCAATCTAACTGATTAATAGAGTAAAAGTTGCAGTATGAAGAGAAACACTACTGAAGAAAGTGGAATGCATCCCTTTATAAAGCTTTAAAACTGATCGGTTCATTTTACATTATCAGGAAGGGCGGCATTCTCTTTGTGAACTACCTTGAGGCACTTTCAGGCAGGCAAGGCAACCCAACAAAACACATGCACAAAACTAATGATAACCAAAGTAAATATTCTTATCTAACTCGTGCAGCTTTTGCATAGATCAAGGCAGAAAAAGGTTACAGGGAGGGAACCTGGCTGAAACAAGAGAAGTATGTGGGTATAGCATATGACACGACTAAAGTGAAACATATTGGGAGAATTTACTACGATCTCAGAAAAACAACAGAGTTTTAAGTCTGAGAGTGCATCTACACTGTAGTATTAATGCAGTTTGACACCAATTTAACTGCCATGGCTCAATGCTATGGAAGTGGGAGTTTGGTGAGCTACTGTGCAAGAGAAGTCTCAAGGCCTTGTAAAACAACAACTCTCATGATTCCATAGCACTGAATTAGGGCAGAGCAAGGGAACTGCATTAATTCTACAGTGTAGATGCACCCGGATTCCTATTGGTAGTCTCAGAGCAAACTCACTGGATCAATGAATCACACTGATTCAATGGGTCTCCTGTAGTTGGGATTAGCAATGGGATTTTAGCCCTTAATGTTCCCAAACTTGGAGGCTAGTCATCTATCACACTTCTTTCTGCCCTAGCAAAATAAATAGGCAAAAATGCAGACGTGCCCAATTCTGTTAATGTAGTTAGATCATAACTTGCTTAAATTTCAGAATCTGACAGCTAAAATGAAAACATATCAGCAGGGTTTGCTATGATCTCATACCTACAGCAGAGTTTTAACTCTGAATTCTCTTCTACACTGCTCTATATCCCAGCATCTGATTCCAGATTAGCCTAGGCAGTGGAGACTCATATAACCCAGTTCAAGGCAGATAACCTTGAATCAGATACTGGGATATAGGACAGTGTAGATCCAGCCTAAGTTAGAGCTCACCCACTGAATCCCATGGGTTCAGTGGTTTTTCTCGAGTTGTAATTATCAATAGGATTCAGCCCTTAATGTCTCTGAGTTTGGTCATCTATACTGCTTCCTCTTCCCTTGCACTTAGTAAAATAATTAGTCAAAACATGCTAATATACTTAACTTTCATAATGTGGTTAGCTCATACATTCTGAAAATTATACTACAGCTTGATAACCATTTATCTGAGAGTAAGCTCCATTGAACTCACTGTGGCAGACTTCTAAATAGGCATGCGCAGGACTGCACTGTTCATCTGTAAGGCAATGGACCTATCTTTTCAAGATGAAGGTCTTCCGACCCTTGGTTATCTATTGAAAACATTCCCCTTCCCTATTTCATTGGCAGTTGTTCTCTGAACATTCAAAGCCCATGGGGATGAACATAAAAAGCATAGGTATATTTACACGTTGTTGGCATGTGGATCAAAGTTAGCGAAGAAACCACATTTAGATTTAGAATCCCATTTTCATGTGCAAGTTTTTTTAAAAAATCATACAAATTTGTAAACGACTCGTTTTGATGGTAACAAACAGAACAAATGATTGCATCGCTCATCTTGACATGAACAGAATGATATTGTCCCCAGCATGATAATGTTATTACCAGTTCACAAGCTCACTGGTTATACTTACTGGCACAATCTGGAAGTGCTTTATTTTTAATCCATGACTCAATGACAGAACAAAAGTTTTGGGGTTACTTTGGCTATCCCGTACCAGGAAAACTCTAAGGGAAGAAGGGGAAAAACAAAAGGTCATCAAGCGCCTTGCAAGTGGGACAATGCTGACTTGCTAGCAAGATTCAGTGTTATCCAAAAACAATGAATGTTGGAAGTGACAGATATTTGTCCATGGCAACAATCTATTTGCCCTCCTTTTCTGACCAAGTGAATGCAATTAACGTTGCTCCTCCCAAAACAATGACTGAAAACAGTAACAGCAACCTTATAGAGTTAAGAAACAAGGCCTGGGAACTTAGAGGTGTGCTGCTTTTGTCCATATCATGGAAGAAAGGTGGGATATCAACATTTATAGAATGAGGGAATATATGCTAATGGATAAACTAACTAATAAAGGAGGAACAAAAGTAATGAGGACTTTTTAGAAAAATTGAAGTTGGCCATGACATATCTGAATAGAGAGTCAGTAATATAGAGGAGCTCCATTAGGAATTTAGGTTGACTATGAACAAGGATAGATAAATGGGCTTAAAGGCTTCATAGTGCTTCAGTGTTGGAAGTCATGGTGAAGGGTGCACAGGTGTGGGGAAGAGGTTTTATTTTGTGTGGGATAGGGGTTTTGGGTGAGTTAATGGTCTGCCGTGTGTAATAAGTTGTGTGCTGGTGTCTGAATATTATGGAAAAAATGAGTAGAAAGCTTAGACTGAAAAAGGTAGATAACATGTAGAAATAGCAAGTCTATATGTTTTAAGTTGAGTAACTGATAATAAGATGTACTCAATGTCAGAATTAACTGGTTCATTGACTAAGGTAGATAGGTATGTATACAAAAATGTTGTTACTTGACTATATTTGTTATGGTTTGTTGCTCTGTCATATACCATAACTAAAATAAACTGTTTTAAAAAAACACTTATAGATAGTTATATCCAAAACGGCCCATATTTTCTGAAAATAAACTTCCAGAATATATCACATGATAGTTTATATTAAAAATGAGGAAGAAGTTGCAACATGTCATGCCTCCTTCTGGGGTAGCAGAATTACAAGAGTGTTGGAGAAGGTCTTGGCACACCTACGGCTCAGCTGTATTGCTTCAGCCATTCCCAATTAATTATCCGCTAGTTTAGATGAGGCAGGCAGCAAACACTGATTACAGACTGGAAGCAATGTCTATCTCCCATTCTGTGAAATAGGCACCCAGACTAACTAAAAAGAATTTACCCTGCTTTCTGGATCCTTGGAACTGAAACCTAACTATTCTTTTACCTATTCCTCCGTCTATTGTAGGAGTAGTTCTACATTGATACTATTTCGATACTACTTCACTTGATATGGCTCAGTGCCATGGAATCATGTAGTTGTAGTTTTACAAGGTCTTTAGGCTTTTCTGTCAAAGAGTGGCAATGTTCTATAACAGGGCTGTCCAACTTCTTCGGGCCCAAGGGCCGGAATTCAGGTGGCTGATCACCTTGGGGGCCGGAGCGGAGGGCGTGGCCGCTCGCGGAGGCGTGGCCGCAGCGGGGGCGGCTCGCGGGGCCGGGCCGCTCCCCCCTGGCGTGCATGCCCAGCATCCAGCACGACCCGCCCCTTTTGGTGGGGTGACATCAGGCGCCACGTCTGACGCCACCCAGCCCGCCAAAAGGGCTGGGCCAAGATACTGGGCCAGAGCGCCGGGACGGGATCGGCGAGCCGCCCTCTGCCCGTTCCCTAGCTCTTGCAGTGGCCACGCCTGAAGGAAGGTAAGCTCCCAGGCCTACCTTCCTTCAGACGCGGCCACTGCAAGAGCTAGGTCACGGCAGAGGGCGGCTCGCCGATCCCGGCCCGCCTCCCGCCCTGGCGCACAAGCGGGGTGACATCAGGCACCGAAAAGGGCGGGTCGCGCAAGATGCCGGGCATGCCCGCCAGGGCGGGAGGCGGGCCGGGGATCGGCGAGCCGCCCTCTGCCGTGTCCCTAGCTCTTGCAGCGGCCGTGCCTGAAGGAAGGTAAGCCCAGGAGCTTACCTTCCTTCAGGCACGGCCGCTGCAAGAGCTAGGGACACGGCAGAGGGCGGCTCGCCGATCCCGCCCTGGCGCGTAAGCCTGCGAGCGGCCCTGCGCGAGCGAGGAACAGGCGGGGGAATGTCCCGCCCCTAGGGCATCTGACGTGGCTTCCTTCCGCCTCCTCCTCACTCGCGCCAGCCCCGCCCCTCCCCCCCCGGGGACAAAATTTTTTGGAATTTTTTTCCAATTTTTTTTTAAAAAAATAAAAACTGATGTCTTGAAGGGGGTTAGGGGGCCATAGGGAAGGGGCTCGGGGGCCGTGTACGCCCCCCCCGGCTGCTTGTTGGACAGCCCTGTTCTATAACATTGTGCCATGGCATTTAAAGTTATGTTAAACTGCAATGATTCTACAGTGTAGATGCATCCTTGGTTTTCCTGACTACTGACTGATTCCTTGACATTTTGAGCTCTGAACTGCAAACTAATGCAGTTTCTCTCATCTCCCAGAAAATTGTGACCCAATGTATGATGTATACTTAAAATCCATAAATGTAGCTGATCACAAAATTCCAGTCTTCAAGTACCAGAGTTATTGAAGAACTTCCTATACTTCTAGTCCTACCATATTTTTTTTCATGTCAGGAGCGACTTGGGAAACTGCAAGTTGCTTCTGGTGTGAGAGAATTAGCCGTCTGGAAGGAAGTTTCCCAGTGGATGCCCAGGTTTTTTACCATCCTGTGGGAGGCTTCTCTCATGTCCCTGCATCAGAAGTTGGAGTTGACAGATGAGAGCTCACCCCGCTCTCCAGATTTGAACCATCAGCCTTTCAGCCAACAGTCCTGCCGGCACAAGGGTTTAACCCGTTGTGCCACCAGGAGTTCCAGTCCTACCACGAGGTAGAGTGAAATGGAGGGTGTTGATGGTCAGAAAGCAACTGTATGATGTTCATTTAGAACAGAGCTATATGTGCCACTTGGTATGCCCTATGATCCTCAGGTATAGTGAAGGATGCTTTGCCATTATTCAGTATGGAATAAAGCTTCATCTGGATGCCCTATTGACTTTTATACATGAAACTGGGAGAATGAAACTGTCCCTTGTCTCAGGGCCCTTCCACAAGGCCATATAAACCAAACTATCAAGGAAGAAAAAACCTCAATATCTGCTTTGAACTGGGTTATCTGAGTCCACACTGCCATATATTCCAATTCAAAGCAGATAACATGGGATTTTCTTCAGCTGTGTGGAAGGGGCCTCAGGCAGCAGCATGTCTTCTAATGGTCCCTGAAGAAAGCCAAATCTCAAGAAGGAAAAAAAATCCCAGTGCTGGGAATAATCACCAAGAATACTACTTAAACTTTGCTTACAGAAAAAAATGTTCCTTCACAAATGTGTGTGTGTATGCATGTATATGTGCGCACATACAAGCATTATTTCCACTATGGAGGCACTTGATTGCTAAAATTTTTAAAAAAAACTGAAGGACATAGTGACCTTATTAAGTCTGAAACTGATTTTCCTAAATAGTAGATGTTTAAGACTAATTTATTTCAAGGAGGATTTCAATCCATTCCACCTGAAGCTCAGATGGTGGGAACGAGAGAGCAGGCCTTCTTTCTCAATGACTGCCCCTCAGATATGGAACTCCCTTCTTCCCAGGGAAACCAGAATGTCTCCCTCCTCGCTGTGCTTCCGGCGGCAGGATAAAACCTCATTCAGACAAGCTTTTAAAGAAATTGGTTTTTAAGATCTATTTAGGGGTGCTGTGGTTTTTAGCTTGGAATATGTTTTAATGAATTTTAACTGTGAATTTTCAATACTTTTACATTTAATTCTGTTTCAACATTTGACTATTTGTATATTGTAAATTATGTGGTCATACTTTTAATGTAAGCCGCTTTGAGTCTCCTTCGGGCAAGATAAAGCAAGGTATAAATAAACATAATACGAAATCCAGCATATAGATCTCGTTTGCTGTGACATACTGTGTTTTTGTGTCAGTAAAATAATAATAATAATAATAATAATAATAATAATAATAATAATTGTAGAACAAACTGAAGACAAATATTGAAATACACTGAAGAAGTAGGAATCCGACGAAGCTCATGGCAAAATAAATAATCTAATCTTAATAATGTTGTGAGTTTCTTCAATTGCCTAGAACTCCCTTTTATGGTTTAACAGGTTGACATGGTTATTTATTGGAAGGGTATTATACTGTGTTCTTGTTTTACCAACTTGGCCACGATAGTCCACGCTACTGTTACATCCCAAATAGATTACTGCAATACATTCTACATAGGGTTGCCTTTGAAGACTGTTCGGAAGCTTCAAATAGTCAAATGGGCAGCAGCCAGATTGCTCACTGGAGCAGCATACAGGGAGCATACAACCCCCCCATTACGCCAGCTCCACTGGCTGCCAGTCTGTGACTGAGCACAATTAAAAATGCTGACTTTAGCCTATAAAGCCCTAAATAGTTCCAGTGCAGCTTACCTGTCCAAATGTATCTCCCTCTATGACCCACCTTGGAAGTTAAAATAATCTGGGGAGATCCTGCTCTTGATCCCAACACCTTTGGAAGTGCGATTGGTGGGGACGAGAGACAAGGCCTTCTCAGTGGTGTCCCCTTGTCTATGGAACCCCCTCCTCAATGAATTCTAGTCAGCTCTCTTCCTCCTGTATTTCAGGAAGAAGCTTAAGACGTGACTGTGGGACCAAGCATTCAACCACTAAATACTGCAATAAGGATAACGGACTAAGGGAATTGACAATTGGACGGGCATTGGACTACAATCTGGATTATGTGATTTTAATTGATGTTTTAATAAATAATTTTTAATTATATGGTTTCAATTGTATTTGTTTATTTTTATATTTATGTGTATTGGCGTTGAATTGCTGCCTGCTGTAAGGCCGCCCTCAGTCCCCTTTTAGGGTGTGAAGGGAAGGATACAAATATGTGAGATAATAAATAAATAATTTAAATCTATTTACATGATTTGATTGGCTGCAAAGAGTATCAAACTAGTTTAATGAGCACACGTGAGGTTTGGTTTTCCATTGGTAGGTCCTCTTTCCTTCACTCGGAATTGTGTAAACAAAGTACTTTTAAGAGTCTTAGGGCTGGGAACACGGATGGTGCTGGGTGACCATATGATGGGAGACTGAAATATAGCAAAGTAAAAAAAAGATCTTCTAAAAAGACTGCCTTGGGAAGGAGCAGTTTGGCAGATATTTAACTTAAGAGAGATATTGAAGCTCTGACGCACCCTGTGATGCAGCCTGAAGAAAATCCTTCTAAAAATGTACTTGTCATATGTTGTATGTTGTATGTAATTGTATGTGGAACCGGCAGGGACTGTCTGCCGTATGTGTGATGTAATCTGCTCTGAGTCTCCTTCGAGATGAGAAGAGCGGAATATAAATAAAGTGTATTATTATTATTATTATTTGTGCCCGGAAGAGACAGAGCCATCTTTTTCTCGTTGAAATCCCATTCCTCTCTCCTCAGTAGACTGCAGGAGGAAGTATATATGGTACGTTTCCGAGCTCTGAAAATATCAGTTTCATGGGGCTCATATAATTAGGCTAGATCCAGCATGAATATAGGGTTAGGATTACAATTGGACCACCTCTGCTTTAAAGTAGTGTGCATGATTTGACCTTCCAGTTGCATCAGATTTTACAGTCCCCTCACAGCTACCCCAAAAGATTAGCTGTTGAGTATCTCCCACTTAAGAAAAAAAAAGATAAACATCTTACCCATCCACCAGTCCTTGTCTTAAAATCAATTGGTGTGCCTCATCCCTAGAGATCTTATGGTGAAACCATGGCTGGGAACTGTGTATGGCTAAAAATATAATCAACAGAGGGGAAATATTACCAGTTTGATATGAGCATAAGGCAATACCGTTACTTGCGACCAATCCCACTGAATGGCACATACCTATATTTGATGGGCCATTTTGCAAAGTGGTAGGACTACTGTGTGTACCAATTCTTAAGCACCCTTTCTTCTATATGGGGAAAAAAGAAACATTCTAAATATTTTGGATGAAAAAATACAAATCAGGAGGATGAAATGTTGCATACCCTCCATGCTAGCCCTTCTTCAACTGCAACCGAAAGGGCTTCTGTTGGATTTTCAATAACTCTGGATTTATGTCCGGTGAAGTCCATAGCCACAAGAGAATTCTCTGAAACACTTCTCTACAGAAGGAAAGATTTTAAAAAATATAAGGATGATTCTCACCCATTACTCTCAGGCAAGCTTATTGGAGATACAATAGAGAAACTTCTTGGTAGTAGCTCACAGGATGTGGCATTCTAAGCTAGTTCTCGTCCCTGTTGTCCTTTCACCAATAGATGCCATCATATCTATCGAAGTAGTCTTTTGGCAACTGCCTGCCTGCCAAGAAAGGAGCTTTCTTGTGCTATACATTTTTATTGATTTGTTTTAAAATAGCCTTAATTCATTTGCAATTTAGTAATATAATTTTAGTTGTGCAATAGTTTGACTTCTGTGTTTTTTATTTGTACCTGTGTGCTTTTAAGTCAAACTTGGTTGTATGCTACATTGAGTCTCACATTTTAGGAAGAAAAGTAGGACGTAAGTCAAAATAACAAATAAATAACCTTCAATGCTTCATTTGGTGGTTTCCAGATGTGTTGGACTATGTGGGCATTGGGAGCTGTACCCCAACACATGCGGAAGGCATCCAATTAGAAATGGCAAATGTAACCCAAAGGTTTCACAGCATATCTTTTGATATCTTTCTTTAATAGCATTTGGCACCCTCCAAGACACTTGCAGACCAATAATAATCATCTTTGGATCTATTGATTAGCTGGCACGAAAGGAAATTAAGGATAAGAGAAAAGTGTACTGTACACAGATGATGTGTCCCCTAAAGGATATTTCAGTTATCAAGATCGGAAAAAGATACTCCTTTTATACAAGGGCTTATAATCTCCTTTGAGCTGTTAGATACCATAACAATTCTGTGAGGATATTTAGAGGGAAGATTTTTCCGTAATTAATGTAAAAAGTGATAAATAGGTTTCCGATGGCACTGACAACTGTGATAAGCAAAGGCTGGCTGAAGAGAAGATATAAAAACAAGAACCTGTTTGAAGAGGAAGGCTTATCTGAAAAATTTGGGGACAACAGCAAATATGGTCTAATTAATAGTTTCTTCTCTTGGTGCAATAGTAAAAACAGTAATATGATAGATTCTTGTTGTTCATTCGTAACCTCTTAAATTTTCCCTTGAAGACGGGCCGGAAACTTCAATTGGTCCAACGCTCGGCAGCCAGACTGCTAACTGGGGCAAATTACAGGGAGCAGTCACCCCCCCCTGTTTAAGTAGCTCCATTGGCTGCCATTTATCTTCTGGTCCCAATTCAAGGTGCAGGTCATCACCTATAAAGCCCTGAACGGTTTGGGACCCACCTACCTTTGTGACCGCATCTCCTACCACAAACCAGCACGATCTCTTCCATCCTCTGGAGAGGCCCTTCTTTCGCTCCTTCCTCTATCACTGGCTTGACTTGTGGGAACGAGGGAGAGGGCCTTCTCTGCTGTGCCCCCCCCCTTTGGAACTCGCTACCTGGGAGATCAGGCAAGCCCCTACCCTAGCTGTCTTCAAGAAAGATCTAAAAACTTGGCTCTTCCAATGTGCCTTCGGAAAGTGACCACTCAACCCATTTATTTGTTTCCACCGACAGTTGTCCTCATGATAAAGCACCTTCCCCTGTCCCCAATAAAGACCAAACCCCACTGCTCCTCTTTCTTGGGTTCCTCTCTTATAAATGCACTTTTTGTTCCTGTTCCTATCTCACCCAGAGTTTTAACCTTTTAACATTTTATCTCATACATCTGGCCGGCCCTTTGTGTTTGATTTTACTAAGCCATTGTGTACTGTTTATTTTATTCGTTATTCTATATTTTTGTTATGATGCATTTCCCTGCGTCTAATTATGTTGTATTATTTTGGGCTTGTCCTCATGTTAGCCACCCCGGGTCCCCCTTGGGGAGATGGTGGTAGGTTATAAATTATAATTAGTAGTAGTACTAATTGATTATAAAATACCATTGCACTCATTCATATTGACCTGTGACTCTTGAGATCATTCTGATATCAGCATCCATCAACCCCATCCAGCATGGCCAACAATAAGACATTATGACTATTGCAGTCCACCACCTGCCAGGCCAGGGGTTCCCTGCTTCAGTATGCAACCTTTTCTCTGGATAGATAACTGAGAATTCCTTTTCTGATCAGGCTGATAGGCTGCTAAAAATGGACACAGGTACAGCTATGGTTAAGCTGAGGTTCACCCACATGAACTTAAACTTGTATGGTTCACTCAGAGGGAATAGTGGTTACTTTAGCAAATATTTTATTACTATAAATTAAAATAAGAGGAGCAGTATAGTTTAGTTGCTGAGAAATACAGATTGTCTTTGAAATAAATTATGATGATGTTGCAACACTATGAAAATTTTTTTAGCAGCCTAAGGAATAAAAAATATATCAGTCATGTTTTATGTATATCAACCTGAGCTTCATATTAAAAGCTAGGGCAGAGCTTGCCCAGGTATTTTACCACCTGAGAAAGCCTGTACAGTTTTGGTTCGCAAGTCCTGTTTATAAAAATATAAAGCATGACCCCATTTCCGTAGGGCCAATATCTCTGATTTCATTTATTCATGTCCTCTCTAGGCATTTTCTAGGTACTCCAGTGTGACTACAATGGTATTCTCAGGCCAAGAGTCTTTCATCTCAATAGCTTTGCTATGATCTGCAGTTTTGCATATTCATGAGAAGTTTCAATGTATATGGAACTCATACTCTACCACAAAGGCAAACTAGGCAATAATATGCCACCCCTGTGTGACATTCAAAACCGGGTGCCTAAGAGATAACACTATACAGCAGTCAAAGTTTTGTCTCCCAGAGTTATTCTAAAAGAATTTCAACAGTACCTACCACAGGTGTGTTAAGGGAACTGCACCCACTTCTGCCTTGGTAGGGATACATATAATTCTGGTATAGCTGCATTCCATACTGAAAACAAAGAAACAAGTATCCATTACAGCCTTATGTGGAAAACCAAAGAGTACTAAGTTGTGAGTTTTGCTAACCACAAAAATTAAATGGACATAGCTCAATATCTTGCCATGAAAGAATAAGAAGATGGCATTTGTTGAGTATAGGCAGACTCAAGTATCAACAAGAACAACAGAAGGGCAATTTGTATTCTGTACTGTATAGACAGTAAGAAGGTAACCTTTTAAATCGAAAACAATGCTGAATATGGGTGAGGGAGGTAATCGGATTGTAGGAAAAGTGGCATAGAATATATTACAATTATGTCATTTTCCTCCTTCATCATCAAAGTCACCACCATCATCATAAACTGATGTTACATCTGTGCTTTTCATCATTTCGCAGACTCTATGGGAGCCAGCTATTTCTTCTTGCATGGTATTACTGAATTGATGTTATTTCTTAAACTGTGGAAATGTTTAATGCCATTGATATTAGGGACAGAGATTTTCAAAATAATGCAATAGTGAGTCTCTCCATATCTCTCAAAACAAATTAGAATCTAAATGAAAACAACAGTAATACCAACTCTCCACAATCCAATGCTTTCAAACATTGCACTTATCGTCGAAGTCTTTCAATGTATTGTCGATGCATCTATGGCAGGAATCCTCAGAGGTTGTAAGATCCTCCCAACCTCTGAAGATGCCTGCCATAGATGCAGGCAAAACATCAGGAGAGAATGCTTCTAGAACATGGCCATACAGCCTGAAAAACCTACAACAACCCATTGCTCTTATCCTTTGACAAGCAGATTATAGGAAAGAAGCATTGCTACATGGGGATGAAGCTAACTACAATGTATCTGAAGTAATGTTTCCAAAGAAATATAAAACTTGTCATTAAAAAAATGACTGTTAGAACATTTTTCATTGATACAAGCATCAACAAGAACGACAAAAGGGCAATAAGAACTTATACTTTTTAGACAGTAACAATGGAGCATTAAGCTGACATTATCTTTCTTGGTCCTATCAAGAAATACACTGGAAGGTATCCGAGTATAACTCGTGCTTCTACTGCCTATTTTAAATGCTTCCCATTCACACTTTGAAAGTCGTTGCTCTGACACTGACCCTGAATCTAGTTTAGATTGTTGTTGTTAACTGCCGTCAAGTTGACTTTGACTTTTGGTGACCCCCAAATGAGAGACCTCCAAGTCACCCACTCATCAACAGCCCTACTTAGGTCTTGCCTGTATATATTTTACTCTAGTACATACAAAAGTAACTCTGTAAAATTCCCAGTCAAACCTCTCTTTCGGCCGAATTCACATAAGTTCGTACTGCCAGTTCACTGAGGCACTCATGAATAAAAAGGTGTTATTTTTAAAAGAAAAGAAAAGTCAATCCAGACCTGATGGAATGAGTGTATGCAGGGTTAGCAGTAGAATTTCTGTAAGAGGCCTAATGAATTTGGGTGTAAGGCTGAACCTAGAATATGATGAATATAAAAATGATTGGCCTAGCAGTGTTTGGATTATCAAATATTTGTAGGTTTCTGTAACTAATAGAGAAGAATGCTTACATTCCTTTATGTGGAATTATTCATAATTTTAAGAGGAGAAATTATGGATCAGACCAAGCCATCTATCTACACTAGCATTTGATTTCCAAGAGCTGCAGAATCTCACCTCCCTTCAATAAACACCACAAAATATATAGAATTCGATTTCTTAATCTCATCCTTCTCTCTATGCATAGATATGGCTTTTCTATTAGTCACCACCATGGGCAAGAAATGCTAAAAACAGCAGTGGCTAGTATGTATCTCATAAATGCTCCAGCCATTCCACCTCAACTAGGAGAGAGAATGGTATACCCTGGGCTGTTTTTATATAGCTTTTTGTAATAGTCTTCAAATTATTTTGTATTTGTCGCACATCACTGATCGTTTCTCCTTTGTTCCTTATCTTACTATCAATTGCTTCTCTCTATGTTCTTTCAATTGTCACACAAATAGTTTACCTGGTTTATTTACATTTTCAAAGAAAGGGGTATTTAATGTACATAATTTTCCTTTCTAGCTCATCTATCAAAATTAATTCATACCGCTGTTGTAATTAGGCAAGTTCATGTTATATTTTTCTTATCTGCCTTGGTATTCCCCAATTCCTTTTCTTTATCTCTGATTTTGGTAAGCTGTATTTTATTTTTTTCTTTTACAACAAACAGCATCTGGTTATAAGAAACAACCCTCTTGTAACCACTTTACCTGCATCCCAGACTACTTTTTCAGTTATGTTTTCCTTAAAATTCTCTTTAATAGAATATCACCTTATCTTGCTTCACTACAGATTTGCTCTAAAGTTTGTTCCTAATCATGTTAGCTTTGTTTGGAAAAGTAGTTCCATTTGCTGTATAAGGAAATATTCCACATCTCATTTCCATCACATTTTCCACCCACATTTTAAAACATAATATTTATATCCAATGAGAACACCATCATTATCATGGTCAAGGGGATAAGGTCCTTTCTACACAAAAATCACAGAAAGAACCCATGAATGCACTTAACAGAAGAAAAACTCTTTACCTTAAGCAAGCGAATTGCTGTCATCCAGCAGGTCCTACTTTGTTCGCTTTCCGCATAAAGCTGTTTCAGGTCTCGGGCTCCTCCTGCTTTGTGAGGCTAGAAGGCCACAGCATATTGTTTAGCATTAATTCATATCTTGAAGGCAATACCTGTTGAAATAAAGGCCACTAATTCTCCTATTTCATGAAACATAACATCATATCATTATCATCATCAACATTGTTAGTTTTCTGATTCAGAAAAAAAATTGCCAGTAAACATAGAAAGCTTATTTCCCCCTTGCCCCCTCCCTCCCAATGTGTTATCCTATATCAAAATGCTAAGCATTTACCTTAAAGCAGAACCCAAAGCTGGTTGGCACTCCAGTTATCTTTTTGCATGTGAAAGACATATATAGGTCACTACTGCTGAATTCACTGAAAAGTTGTAGGTGCCTCGGCTCCTAAAATAAAAACCAACATTGCACTATTAGTGACTTCATGGTGGTTCTTTTTGAAAAAGAACAACAAAACAACATCATCACCTCATAGAGGGAAAGAGCAATTTGCAGGATAAAATATATGATTCCAAGAAAAAGAATACTTAAATTACCAAAATAGGTTGCCTTTAAGAAGCATAGGGTAACTTAACAGCAATCAATACAGTCTAAAATGGAAACGCTTCCATCAGATCTACGGCCCTTCCAGACAGGCCCTATATCCCATGATCTGATCCCAGGTTTTCTGCTTTAAATTGGATTATATGAGTCTGTACTGCCAGATAAGCTGGGATAACCAGATAATCTGGGATCAGATCCTGGGATATAGGGCCTGTCTGGAATGGCCCTCAATGTAGCAACTATAACAGTGATGGGAAAAACTCTGGCCTTCCAAATGTTTTGAACTTAGCAGCTGTAAGGTTGAGCCTACTTGGCCAACAATAAAATATTTTGGTAGTCATTGTCCAATGCTTCACAATGCACAGGATAAGAAATATGCCATGCTGCAAAAAGGGGGGGCTCTACTGAGTCAAGTGACTTTCATCTGTAAGTTCCCCAAAAACATATTCGACTGGTTTAACTCTAGTCAGGACAAGGCGTTGGACTGAGACTGATTCCTCCTGGGACACACACCCAGAGACAATAGAATGGTGGCTTTAATCAGCAGTATGATTTAAAAGAAGACCTCAGTGTTTCAAGAGCAGCAACACTAATCTATTTAAAGGGGTATATTAATTTTTTCATGTATTAGTTAACTTTACAATTTAAATAATAGTTTTTCTTTATAGTGGGCACATGATATCTGCTGGGGTTTCATTATATACATTGACATAGTAAAATGCTTTTTATGGCAACACCAAGGTTAGCTTAAAAACAACAACAAAATGTTGTTTTAAGCATTTTATGCCATAAATGACTGAAAATTCATGGATATGGATGACTGGATGTATAATAAGAAAATCTACCCCAATTACTTTCCTACACAATGAGGGTTGACTTCCACACAGGCAGGGCCGTAGCCAGGATTTTGATTCGGGAGAGGCTGAATTTGATTGGGGGGGGGCTGAGTCTGGGTGGGAGAGGGTCTACCCTAGCAAACCTTTTGTATCATTATCCCAATACCCCCATGCATATGGGATATATTGAGCATGGTGATCAGATCATGATATGAATACACATAACAGTTTAAATAATGTACCAGTAAGGCTTTCTCGCAGACCACCCTGAGGATTTCAGGGGGGGCTGAAGCCCCCCAAGCCCCCCCTGGCTACATTCCTGCACACAGGCATGTAGCCAGGGGGGTGGGCTTAAGGGGCTTCAGCCCACCCCCACCCCCCAAAATTATCAAGGTGGTCCACGAGAAGGCCTTACTAGTACATTATTTAAACTGTTATGTTTATTTATACCATGATCTGATCACCATGCCCAATATATCCCATATGCATGGGGGGATTGGGATAACGATGCAAAAGGTTTGCTAGGGTAGATAGTCTCTCACTCAGACTCACTCTCTCACTCAGACTCAGCCCCCAATCAAAACCCTGGCTACGGGCCTGCAGGTTCCACACAAATGATTTATCTACCCTGCTTCAGCCATGGCTATTGATACTTGGGGGGAGGGGGGTGTTTTGCTTTTAAAACTTTGACAAACTTAAAGATGACAAAAGGACACATTAAATTCAAGGCATCTGGATCCCTAACTGGTGTTTGTTTGACATTAGACAATCTTACCTTTGATGTCCCCTTAGTGGAAAAATAGAGACCAGATCTTCGCAACAAGAAATACATCTTTTTCCATGTTTTTTTCCCTTGCTCTTTAGCATGTAAATAACTGTGAATTTCAGGATACGTACTGGAACTTAAAAACATCTGGAAGGAAGTAGGAAAAAAGTATTACATTCTAGTGGGCTGTCCCCTTATTCAGCAACTCCTTGGTTGCACTGAAAAAGCTTCAGGCTTGGTTTACAGGCTTGATGGACAATCCCTAATATACTGGTATGTTCAACTATTAATCCAACTAAGGATAGCTTTGGGATTTTCTACTGTAAATGTCTTATGGGCAATTCCCCTATTCTTAAGGGATAACAAACCTTACCAGAGCTTAGAAGAATTACTCTTTTGGATCCATGCAATCCCAGGATCTTAACTGCTACGGCTATGCTAGTTGGAGAATTTGGAGAGTTGTATTCCAAACAAAAAGGTAGCTTTTTCAAGCTCTAGATTTAGTCAGCTCATATTGCATCACAAGCTGTTTGTTCACTAAACATTCTTCTGCAGCTTGATTTTTTTTATAAAAAAAAACCCTTCTCTTTTACCCTCTCCTGTGGATGTTTTGAACACTGCACAGCCTGCTGGACCCAAAGGGAGGGGATTCCAAATGAGCCAAAGGCCAAAGTGAAGCAAGAAGCAAATTGAGATTGTATGATCTCTTAGCTAATAGCCCAGAGCAACCATTCAATTTCTTCAACACATTCTGTCTTCTCACATACATTTAGAATTGTGTATGATGTACTTCTAAATGCTGAAAGTGACTCAGAGAATTTATTTGAGGGTAATGCAATTATTAAAACTATTAACATATTTCTGCAAATTATTCTTT
The DNA here is from genome assembly GCA_030556195.1 of Anolis apletophallus. Classification (NCBI taxonomy): domain Eukaryota; kingdom Metazoa; phylum Chordata; class Lepidosauria; order Squamata; family Anolidae; genus Anolis; species Anolis apletophallus. Next base: position 151,836,772 of record JARBWK010000002.1, read on the forward strand.
ACAGTTGTCAATAAGCTGGGCCAGAGCACCAGTTTCCCATCAAACATGAACACTGGCTTTGTTGGCATCAACAAAACCATTTCCAAAGCATTGCTTTCAATAATTGTTTGTAAACATTTTCAATTTGATGTATTCTACAAAAAAAATAGTTAATTGGGTTTGTTTTGGTAATAATACTGGCCTTTGGTATCCACTTTGGTTTGATTCCAAAACACAACATGGGTATCAAAATCTGAAATGTTCTAAATACTTGCTCATTCTTCACACGTCTGAAGAAGTATTTTATAGGCTCAACATTTATAATATTTTAGAAGGCCAATCTTTAATTGACACTGAGAAGGACATGCCACACAGGCAGCATTAGGCTCCATTTTGAGATTAGTTTGATTGTTTATTTATTTATGTATTTATATATTTAAGCTAAATGTTTCCTATACTCATCCACCAGTAAATTATAATACTATCTTGCAGCCATGCACTTTCAAGAAGGAAAGAGTGGTCTTCTCATCTAATTGATTTGAATGGAGAAATAATATACAAGCTCTTATTAAACCACAACTCTGTTCAGCAAATAGCCTGAACTTACATGAAAAATGGGGTGGAAGGGTTGCTCCATTTTTCTTTAAAGTTTCCCTTTTAAAAGCACTGGCATGAATAAAGGAAAAGTATGCCATACCTTTGTATACTGATAAATCATCACTAGACCATATTAAGCCTATCATTTTGTATTCAATGGTTATGTTCGGAGTTTTCAAGTGAACTCATTCCAAATGTCAATATCTCACCTGTAATATCTGTGTTTGGCTCATTGCTCCATTGATTTCATTTGAGAAAGACACCAGATGTTCAGGGAAAAAATTCTGTCAAATAAAACAAAATAACTGGAGGAGCAAATAGAAACTGCACATAATTTATGTGGATTGGGATTACATTTCTCTAAAAACAAGTATATTTATTTACAGGTTCCTTTTTGCTAAGGTGTCTTCCTCAGAACTTAAACTCAAGAATTACATTTCACAGAATTCTGTGGCACCAAAAAGTAACTTTTCCAAGCTTTGCCTCTTCTTTCTTTCGTTCTTTCTTTCTTTCTTTCTTTCTTTCTTTCTTTCTTTCTTCAAAGCATATAAACAGCCATTCTGCTAGTAACAAAGGTTTAATGGCCCTTTCCTTATATGAGACAAAACTCTGAACAATTTACCTTTGAGGAAAGTATACAGAGAACATTCAGAATAATGCTTTACATGCAGGAGGCCTGAGACTAATTTCTACCTCATGTCTAGTTAAAAGAAAGATCTAGAAATTCACCAACAAAAGTGGGCCTGATGAACAAATGATCCAATCACAGACAAGTGAATAGAATCTGATTTTTTTCCTTCCAATTCAACTATTGGTACATACACTATATATTCTTCCCTAGGTAAGAACAAGGGGAATTTCATCAACACTGACCCTAAGTACCTAGGGCTATATGGACCTAGGATTTAGGAGGAAGCAAGTTAAATCACATTGCATTACTTTAGTTTCAATATTGGGTTGTAGCCTATTGGTGTCTATCCTTATACATTAAGAATAAAGGGGTTTAAGATGGGTTATGAATTCAACCATATTAAAGTACAATCTCAGAAATTTTAAGGACATACCTCAGGGTTTTTGAAAAATTCATATTTGGCATAATTTTTTCTAAAATAAAATCTATTGCCTTCTTCAATTCTCCATTTTGATTGAACCTCAATCACCATTTCATGGTCTTCTATTATTCTCTCTGCACAATAAAAGAAAAAGAACATTTAACCACTCTAGAGTTAGCATACCTTCTGCAGCATTGCAATAACTGACAATGTTACTCAACACAAGTGCAGTAGCTGGTTTCTGAAAGGGTTAAAAAGACAGCAATTCAATAGGGTAGCTCCACTAAGGAAAAGAGGAAAAAATTGGGATCCTCATGATGGACATAATTCCAGTGCTTGGATCTCTATTTGGGCTGGCTGCACAAATGATGATAATCTATACACAGGGCATAATTTGAAGGTGCCTGATGCAGCAACTCTACTGGAGCTATGCAGATTTTAATGTAAATTCCACAAAAGAAAATTGGTATACACCTCACAGCTACAACATCTCATAATATCCAATTACCTTCTTAAACTAATATTAAGTATTTATTAGTGTATGTGAAAGCCTCCAGATATTGTTGGACTGCTGTTTCCATAAACCCTAGATACATAGTCAGTAGGGAGAGATGATGAACGTTGGAGCTCAGCAACATCAAACACTTACTTGTCCATGCCTTCCCCACCAATTGTTGCCAGGAAAAAAAATATGCATGTGCATATGACTATTCCTCAGACATAGCCATCCCTCCACTTTTGTGCATTTGAATATTCACGGAATTGATTATAAATGTTCTCATTAGAAATATCCAAGTCCTCCATTGTGAGTCTATGGTCAACCATCTCAGACATGCTGGAGAACCTAGAAAATTCTAGAGGAAATTCTAGGCCGACTTTAGCACAGCAGGTTAATCATCAGCCGCAGTAAATCTTGCCATCTGAATGGTTGACAGTTCAAAGTTGGGTCAGGGTAAGCTCCTGACCTTCAGCTCAGCTCAATGCCTATCTAGCAGATTGAAAACAAAAATGTGAGTAGATAAATAGGAACCGCATTTAAAAGGTTCCTATTTATTTAGGCACGGCGTTTCAGAGGAATGTTTACAAACAAAGAAAGCTCTTTGGCAAGGAGATGGAGCAACAGCACCCCCTGTGGCCAGAACAGAGCACAGCCTCCAAAGATGTTGAATGATGAGAAAAGCCTAAATATACACCCCTATCTGTTGTCTGTCTTCTCATTGTACAATCAGCATTGAATGTATGCTGTATATGTGTTCTGTGATCCACCCTGAGTCCCCTGCAGGGTGAGAAGGGAGGAATATAAGTACTGTAAATAAATAAATAAAAATAGAGCGAACCCCTCTTTAGGAATCTTTAGGCCTTCCAATAAGATGCTATGGTCAGTTTCCAGTGGAAGTTGATCACACAGATGTGTTGGAAGACAGTAAATTCCTTGAGAGGTTAAAAAAAGCATTTCCATATTTGCAGTTTTTGACTTTCAAAGGATTGCTGTGCCCCTAGCCAAGCAAAAATGTAGAAGGGTAATAGAAACACAAAAGGGTTTAACACAAAAATGCCTATGTTAAAAATGAGAAGTAGATTATCATCTACTTCCTGTTTTTATTTGCTTTTATTTTTGCTGACTTTAGAACATTCTAAAACAAAATACCACCCACACAATATGAATGACATAATTGGGTACAGCAGATCATTTAGTTCTGTTCAATTTTTGCCCACTAAAGTTGCTGTTGTTGTCCACTAAGCAAATCAAGCAAGTCACTGCTCAAAAACAAGGCCTACAAATGATATTTTATATATAAAACAAGAAGCTCTTCAGAAGACCCTGAAGCCACGCACATTTCTGTTTGTTTGCTTGCTTAAATAAATTCACACATCTGGAAACCAAGATGGAGCCAAAGAGACCCCCTTGGGCCCAAAAGATTTAATTTTCATGGTAGTGAGGGATTGAAAACGCCAGTGAAAATAGCCGTGTCTCCAAATACACTTCTTTTGCTAACTTTAAAGAAAGCTTTCAAACCGATCTGACATTTAAGTATGGTTACAAGGATGTCACTGTGACATTTATGGAAATGCCACCTTTTGCAGGCTTGGAAGGTGGGGAATGTTGGGATTTTTTTTAAAAAAAACCTACTTGCACGACTGTCCTCAATAGACTGTATTAACCCTTTACCTGATTATATTGCTGTTTACTCCATTTATACATTTTCATGCTATAACTGGAGCTCAACGCATTGTCAGAACTGAAAAGTGCTGAAAAGCAAAAGTTGCACCTGTGTTTAAAAAGTATTTCAGCATTTAAGTTAGTCAAATGAAATTAACCAAAAAGTTATGTCTGACAAATCTCAATGGCAAAATCTATACTCCTCACACAGATTCCAAGCCAGGTCTATATATGTTGAAGACCTATCAAATCAAACACTACCAAATATGGTGGCCTGTCAAAGGCATATTAGAAGACTTCTATTTTTCCCTGCTTGGAGGCAACTACAAAACCAAAGAAATCATGCAGAAATTAATAGAACACAGTTCATAATTGTACACTGAAATTCAGCTTGGTAGATATATGCTTTGAGGAAATGTCCTTCATGACAACATAAACTGTTAATACGTTCAAGCAGAGCCAGCTGATACTTAAAATCCACGACTACTGAGCATATCCAGCCCTCATTGAGGAATGGTGAGAGAAGTCAATTTGAGATATTTGTTGTACAGGTTGAGCATCCCTTATGTGAAATTCCTAAATCTGAAATACTGTAAAATGCAAAATTGCCCACAAGGATAGCTGAGCTAAGTGACAAACTTCATTTCACTCTCACAATTATATTAAAAATTGTATAAAATTATTTTAAGGGTACGTGTATAAAGTGCATATGAAACATAAATGAATTTTGTGTTGAGATGTATGTCTCATCTCCAAGATATTTCATTATGTACAGATAGGCAAACATTTTACACAATCTCTCTCTCTCTCTCTCTCGATAGATAGATAGATAGATAGATATAGCTATATATCTGATACAGCTCAGTTACTCTGCAGTCAAAAACATGAAATTCCCTGAGTTTTTGCTAGATTAATATATGTTAAGTGAGAAACAACAGTGACACCAAGTGGACATAACAAAGCCTAACACATTGGACCTAAAAGCAAGATTTAACAGGCATCCCTGGGTTGAGAGTTTGCTGTATTGTGCAAATTTTATAAGGAAGAGTTCTGTGATGTATCTACAGTTACTATGCATACAACTCTCACCTATGTACCAGAAGCCATATGTGTCATGGATTCTGCTTAGATAGGAAGCATTATCCTGTGCTTTTGTGACTTTCTGAGCAGCTTATTAAACAATTAGACTGCCATCATGCCTTCTTCCATAAAGGTTGGCATCAAATATCACAAGAGATAAATCCCAACCTATTGTTATGCCCACCGAGTGGGAGAGGATCACAGCCAAATTGCTGTACAAAACATTACAGAAACTTAGAACCGATTGGTATACCAGTCACATTCGTCTCCTGTCTGGGTGAACAAGCGGTAAAATGGACATGATAAGGAGGTTCGCTTCATCAGAATCCTATGTTTCCATATGGGTTAGTTCTACCACCAGCATAAATTGGATGGCATAAGAGAGGACAGCAGAAAATTTAGTTTGGTTCAAAAAATTTTATAACAGCTTCCCTGGAAATCTTGGGTCCTCATACATTGAATGTTCATGGATAATTTAGTGATAAGCATTGCTCTGATGCTGTCTCTACCCTCTGCATCTATTCATTACCAATATGTTAAATAAAGGTGTGTCTTTTTCACATGAACAGCTTGGTCTAGTTTTGTCTATCTCTAAACCTGAGAGAGCAGTTCATGTGGCTCAAGCCTCAGATTAAAACAAACTGTACTTATGTTGGAAGGAGAATACCTGGAATGAATGTACTTAATCATAATACCCACATAATGAATGGGTCGAGGGAAGGTTGGGAGACCAAAATTGAGGATTTTGAAATGACCCTGTGAATAAGTCAATGGTCAATCTGTAAAGAGGAGAAAGCATTAATGCCAGCTCAAGGAGCATGCCCTCCCTGTTCAGGCATTCAAAAGAGACAGTAAGCAATGCTATGGCAGAGAGAGTAGATGGGTCAGTGCTTATTTTTAGGTTCATAGAATCATAGAGTTGGAAGAGACCTCATGGGCCATCCAGTCCAACCCCCCTCTGAGAAGCAGAAAAATTGCATTAAAATCACCCCAACAGATTGCCATCCAGCCCCTGTTAAAAAGCCTCCAAAGGAGCCTCCACCACACTCCAGGGCAGAGAGTTCCACTGATGAACAGCTCTCACAGTCAGGAAGTTCTTCCTCATGTTCAGGTGGAATCTCCTTTCCTGTCGTTTAAAGCCATTGTTCCGTGTCCTAGTTTCCAGGGCAGAAGAGAACAAGCTTGCTCCCTCTTCCCTATGACTTCCCCTCATATATTTATACAGTACATGTCCATCATGTCTCCTCTTAGCCTTCTCTTCTGCAAACTAAACATGTCCAACTCTTTAAGTCGCTCCTCATGGGGCTTGTTTTTTCAGGTACAGTACTCACACTGATCCATGGAAATTGACTCATGTCTTTTAGGTTGAATTTTTACTAAACGTTCTAGACTTTCACATAAACATTATAGGGTAGCTGAGAAGGACATGTTTTGGAACTATATCTCCTTTCCCGGCCTTTCCCAGAATCAATGGTGATGAATAATGGAAGTTGTACTTCCAGAGTTTCAGTTGTCAGACATTTCACATTCTTGACATCGATGTCAAAACAAAATAGACCCTTAGGGAATTCTATAGGGTGGCCAATGGTGAAACTCACACAGAATCATAGAATTATAGAATTGGAAGAGACCACAAGGGCCATCCAGTCCAACCTCCTGCCATGGCCCCACCTAAGAGAGGCAGCCACCCTCTCTCAACAGAACTATTTTCTCCAAAATGAGAATGTGTTTGTGAGACTGCAGAGCTATGCTATTGTTCCTGATGCAGCCTTTGCCCTCTCTATCAGTGAGGCAATAGTCATCTTAGGAGGGAACACATATGGCCGTAAGTTGCGGTTGGAAGTCAAGCAGAGAGCAGGTTCCAAGGGCTCACTTGACTATTACAGAACTTCACCTTACTCTAAGAGCTGTTACACATTAAAGTTTCAGTAGTCTTGTCCTAGATTCAGTCTCCAAACCTAGTTAGTGCTGAGCTGCAATCCAACACTATCTGAAGAGCTATGTCTAGCAAAACTACTTCTGAGTATATCTTGCCGAAGCATGGGATAACTACTAAGTCTATCGGCAACTCCAAATCACATATATAGGCACATACCCCCTAAGGCCAATAACTAAGAGTCTGTGAAACAGTCCTTTAGCACCACCATCTGGGGATGTTAAGCCAAACAGAATTTTCTGACAAAGCATTTATCTGCAACTGAAAGGTCAAATCCATTCTACCATATCACCTGAGGCAGCCAAGATGGCTAAGGATTGCACTCTAAGAATGGTTCCGATTTTCTTTTGTTAGCAAAAAGTGTTCAGAACAATAGAGATCAACAGCGAGGATAATTTTAGAAGACTGATGTTGGTCACATTACAGCTGCACAGATTAGTGTGCTAAAAGCAGCTGGCACAGTATTACAGAGCTCTTGCCCAGGAAGGAGAGTGATATTCTAATAATTAACATGGTGTGTAAACACTTAACACATGCATTCATTATGAAAGCTGACGTGATTATTGTTGAAAATAAAAGCACCATATTCAATTTACAATGATTCATAGGTTCAAACCTTTATTCATGAGCCACTGGAACAGCTGCTGGGTGTTAGTAAAAGAGTTTGGGATTGCTACACTATCATGAATTATTTATCCCTAAACAAGTAAAAAGAAAGTGCATTCTGGCAGAACTTCACCTTACTCCAAGAGAAATCATTTACTTAATCAGATTCTGACAATGACCAAAAAACCTCCACAAACCTCCACATGGAAATCAACACATTTGTGGGTTGCTGTGAGTTTTCCAGGCTGTGTCATCTATTTTATTGCCCTCTAGAACAGGGGTCCCCAAACTAAGGCCAGGGGGCCGGATATGGCCCTCCAAGGTCATTTACCTGGCCCTTGCTCAGGGTCAACCTGAATTTGAAATGACTTGAAAGCAAACAACAATAACAATCCTATCTCATCAGCCCAAAGCACGCTCACACTTCTCATTGAAATACTAATAAATTCATATTTGTTAAAATTGTTCATTTTAATTATTGTATTGTTTTTATGTGTTTTTGTACCACAAATAAGGTATGTGCAGTATACAAAGGAATTCAATCATGTTTTTTTCAAATTATAATTCGGCCCTCCAACAGTTTGAAGGACTATGACCTGGCCTTCTGTTTAAAAAGTTTGAGGACCCCTGTTCTAGAATCTCTCTAGAGGTCTATTTAAGAGTTGTGAAGTGAGAGGCAGGATGGATTCGTAGGGCTACCATATAATCCAGAACATCAAGGCAGATAATTCAGATTATCTGCTTTGAACTGGATTATCTGAGTCTACACTGCCATATAATTCAGTTCAAATCAGATAATCTGGATTTTATACAGCTGTGTAGAAGGGGCCTGAGAGAACTACATTAATACTTCCTGGTTTGTGTTAATATGATGCCTTTACAGCGGCAGTGATGCGAGTATTTAGAATCAATCACTTTTGCCTGTCAAGATGATTGTTCAGTATTGTTGTTAACTGCAGTCAAGTTGACTTATGGCAACACTATGAATGAGAGACCTCTAAGTCACTCTATCATCAACAGCCCTGTTCAGGTTTTACGGATTCAGAACTGTGGCTTCATTGACTTAGTCTAGCCGCTTGGGATGCAGTCCTCCACTTTCCTACTGCCTTCTACCTTACCAAGCATTATTGTCTTTTCTAGGAGTAATTCCTTCTCATGGTGTGTCCAAAGCACAACCATCTCAGCCATCTTGGCACTTAAGTAAGAAGTGTTCAGACTTCATTTGCACCAGGATCCAATTTTAATCTTTTTAGCAATCTATAAAATAGTGAAGAGTAGAGACATCACACTGGCAACGAAGATCCGCATAGTTAAAGCAATGGTATTCCCTGTAGTAACCTATGGATGTGAGAGCTGGACCATAAGGAAGGCTGAGTGAAGAAAGATAGATGCTTTTGAATTGTGGTGCTGGAGAAAAATTCTGAGAGTGCCTTGGACCGCGAGAAGATCCAACCAGTCCATACTTCAGGAAATAAAGCCTGACTGCTCATTGGAGGGAAGGATATTAGAGGCAAAGATGAAGTACTTTGGCCACATCATGAGAAGACAGGAAAGCTTAGAGAAGACAATGATGTTGGGGAAAATGGAAGGAAAAGAATGAGGTGCTGACAAGGGCAAGATGGATGGATGATATCCTTGAAGTGACTGGCTTGACCCTGAAGGAGCTGGGGGTGGAGATGGCCAACAGGGAGCTCTGGTGCGGGCTAGTCCATGAGGTCATGAAGAGTCGGAAGTGACTGAACGAATAAACAACAGCGACAACAAGCAATCTACAGCATCTATAGAACTCTTCTCTATCACCAACTTTCACAGCCATATATAGAAACTGGAGGTATAACTGAGTGGTTAATTCTAACTTTAGTACTCAATGATACAGCTTTGACCTTCATGATTTTGTCTAGGTCCCTCATAGCTGCCCTTCAAAGTCCTTGTATTCTTCTGATTTCTTGACTGCAGTCTCCATTTTAATAAATGGCTGAACCTAGGTATGAAAAATCCTTATCTATTTTAATAGCTACTTAAAAATTAGGTAACATATCTGTAGTCATTATTTTGGTTTTCTTACAGTTCAACAGTAAACTTGCCTTTGCATTTTCTTCTTGACTTTCTTCAGTAATTGTTCCAAAACTGCAATTTTTGCTAGTACTATTATGTTACCTGTATATCTTAACTTCTTGATTATTCTTCCCCCTGTTTTCACACTTCCTTCTTCCTTCTAGTCTAATCCTACTTTATGTATAATATGTTCAGCATACGTGTTAAACAGATAAGATGATAAAATGCCGGATCCCCTTGCCAATTGGAAACCATTACATTTCTCTGTAGTCTGTCCTAATAGTAGCCTCTTGTCCTATGTACATTCTTCAGGACAAATAATTGTTGTGGTATACCCATTTCTTTGAGAACGTTCCAAATTTTTCATAATCTACACAATTAAATGTTTTGCATAGTAATTTTCTTTTGATTTTTGGTGCACTGTGTAATTTAATGTATATTATATTTGTAATATGATCCCTAGTCTCTCTTCCTTTCCTGAACATAGTTGGAACATCTTTCCAAACATAATAAATGTCTTTGTTGTAGAATTTTGAACATTTTATTTGTGTGGGAGGCAAGCAAAATGGTCCTTCGGTTACTGCAATACCTGTTGTCCCCTGTCCTTGGGATTGGAATGAATATTGATAATTTACAATCTGTCAGACTTTTTTGTTTTCCATATTTGTTGACTGCCACAGTCACAAAAACTCATGCAACTAGTCCCTATCCACACACCACCCCCTTCTGAACTTCTCTCTTCTCAGATCTCTACTTCCCCTCCCCACACTGACTTTTTCTGTCTTTCTATGATCCTGGCCACACATTTTTCCCTTTTTTCATGCTATCGGCTGACTCCTTTGCTAGCAAACAAACAAGAGGATAAAGAGAGAGTCTATGTATATGCTAGTTTATCCCAACTGTATCAACCTTTCTGCCTCACTCACACATTATTCAGACACTCCATCCAACCAACGATGCCTCAGAAGAAATGGCAAAAGGTAAAATAAATCTTCTGCATGTCACCTGTACCTAAAGGGAGAGATACCTGTACTCCTCCACCAGAGTTTGGTTACCAATACAGGGCAAATCCAGGTAGTTTTGTTGGCTGGCACATACTGGGAGCTGTAGTCCAAAAAGTACCTTTTCCGAATTCAGAAGCAGTACACTTCATCTCTACAATGAAAGTCATTTAGTGGTGTCTTTCTTAAAATCCTGCAATCTTCTGACCCCACTCATGTGGGGTAAGGAGGTATAAACGCAAAATAAGGCAAGCTCCCAGCACATTATAACACAATCCCAGAATTCCCTTTCCCACTACACATTTATAGTAGCATTGGTCCACTTTAACTCCATGCTTCCATCTTATGGTACCCTGGGATTGGCAGTTTAAGGAGGGATCTTACAGAACTCCTCCATTGTCTTTGTCCAAACCACAACCCCTAACTTTGGGAGGCAGCCATAGCAGCTAAAGTGGAATCACGTTGCCATAATTTTGTAGTGGGAAACAGCCCCAGGACCGATCTCTAAGACTTTTTACGTGGAACTCCACTCACAAATTCTGAGTTTGTTGCGTAGCAGCAGAGGCTGGAATTGCTTTCAAATTTTGGAAACGAGAAATAGTGCATATTCATGAAACCTTTCCTGCTCTACTCGTTACTGGCAAACAGTTCCAAAGCATGTGGGACACCAAATGGGGAAAACATGGAGTGGAAACAGCAACCTTCCTGCCAAGACAGGTCAAAAACAAATAAAAGGTGCCAAGATGAAAATGATGAAATATTAAATCAGCTCACAATAAAATGAGGGAAACTAACATTTGTGTTATGCAGACTGATGGTGTCAAGGAATGGTTTTGGTGCTGTTTTCACACACGTATTGGGATGGGAGCTACACCACCACCATGTTCCAGCCTAGGAGGGTAGCTTGATATTGTGCTATTCAGAGGATTATTTATTTATTTATTTATTTTATTTCAGGATTTTACCCCGCTCTTCTCAACCCCCGAGGGGGGACTCAGAGCGGCTTACAGCACGGCACAATTCGATGCCACATCAACAGCGTAAAACCCCAAACCCCACAACACATTAAAATACAATTAAGACATTAAAATACGATCCCTCAGCAACATCTACAATCATTCCATTTAAAACAATATTCAACCATAAAAGCATTGACCCTCTTCCTCCCTTCCATTAAAATCCGTCAGATATGCTGCTTAGTGCTGGTGTGGGAACGCCTGGTCCCAGAGCCAGGATTTTACCTTTTTCCTGAATGCCAGGAGGGATGAGGTGGACCGTACCTCCATAGGGAGCGCATTCCACAGGCAGGGGGCCACCACCGAGAAGGCCCTGTCCCTCGTCCCCACCAACCGCATCTGAGAGGTCGGCGGGAGCGAGAGCAGGGCCTCCCCGGATGATCTTAGGCTACGGGATGGGACGTAGCGGCTGATGCGTTCGGACAAGTAAGCTGGGCCAGAACCGTATAGAGCTTTAAAGGTCAAAACCAGCACTTTGAATTGAGCCCGGAATTGGACAGGCAGCCAGTGGAGCTGACACAACAGGGGGGTGGTATGCTCCCTGTATGTAGCTCCCGTTAGTAATCTGGCTGCCGCCCGCTGGACTAATTGCAAATCCCAGATATCCTGCTATTCAGAGTCCCCACAATACTTTCAAGGGGTTCTCAGCCACCCCTTTTCTTTGCTCAAGAGAACAGGCACACAGCAGTCAAGAAGGAGCCAACAGTTCCTGCAATCTAGGACTATATCCCTGTAGTAAACACAATTGATCGTACATGCAAGATAGTGCCAGTAGTGGTGCTGAACCATATCAAGAAGTTCATTCCAAGGTTGAATTTTCTTTCACTTCCTTTGGTTCAGCGAGCTTTGGTTTCGCCAAATACTGATTGACTTGAAAGAAACAATATTGTTCTTCTACTGTGATAACCTCCCAAAAGTGATGTTTGTTTCCACTATAATGCTCTTGAAATTATTTTTAGTGTGTAAGAACCACTGTCCTTTGCTCTCAGAAACTACTGGTACTTCTTTTATGCCCAGGACATACAGTCTTGTGAAAAATCTATTAGCCCAAAATATCAGCACAGGCATGAAGATGGATTTGGTTTTTGCTTTCAGAACAGACTATCAACCCAGACAAAAATATTTCTCTCATCTTCTGACAAGAAAAAAGGATGAACTAATGTTAGCCTATGAATAGAAAACAAATCCAATCCAAATGCCAGAAAAGCAAAGAACTACAAACCTATGAATAAGAGCAGGGAGAAAGTTTCAGCCTGCCAGAGGTGATCAAAACAACAGCAATATACCTTGATTCCTAGATCTCTGCCACTATATTTAGGAAACAAGAGCCAAAATAGTGTAGTGGTTTGAGTGCTGAGATACAACTCTGGGAGACCAGGGTATGAATCCCCACTTAGCCACAGAAACTAACCTGGGGCAACTCACATCCTCAGCTTGAGGGGCAAATCTCCTCCAAACAAATTTTAACAAGAAAATCCTAGCCTTAGGGGCACCATAAATCAGAAACAACTTTAAGAGATACAACAGCATCAACAATTTTCAAGCAATAATGGATTCTGTATTCAGATGTGTTCTGAGCATATGAACCTGGCTTCCCTGACCTGGGGCCCTTTCACACCACATAATTAAAGCACTTTAAGTTTAACTGCCCAGGGGCCAATCCCCATTCACAATACCCAAGCAATTCAACTATGCCAGAGCTGCAGTCTGGAATTCCATAGGATATTACCATGGCAGCTGTACTATATTTGTGTAGCCTGTGCTGTTTTGTTTTCTAGTATTACTATGTATATTGTATTATTGTTATAAGCTGCCCCAAGTCCCTTTTGGAAGAGGGGGTGGGATACAAATAAAGATTATTATTGGGTTGCTGTAAGTTTTCCAAGCTGTATGGCAATGTTCTAGACGCATTCTCTCCTGACATTTTGCCCACATCAATGGCAGGCATCCTCAGTGGTTGTGAGGTATATTGGAAACTAGACAAGGGAGGTTTATATATCTGTGGAAGGTCCAAGACTTTGATTAACACTGCAAAGTCTTGTAGCTTCAAGGCCTGGCTGATTCCTGCCTGGGGAAATACTTTGTTGGGAAGTGTTAGCTGGCCCTGTTTATTTCATGTTTGAAATTCCCATTTTCAGAGTGTTGTTTTTTATTTATTGTCCTGATTTTAGCGTTGTTTTTTAAATACTGGTAGCCAGGTTTTGTTCATTTTCATGGTTTCTCCTTTCTGTTGAAATCGCCTCATGCTTGTGGATTTCAATTGCTCCTCTGTGTAGTCTGACATGGTGGTTGTTAGAGTGCTCCAGCATTTCTGTGTTCTCAAATAATATGCTGTGTCCCAAGTTGGTTCACCAAATGCTCTGCTATGACTGACTTCTCTAGTTGAATTAGTCTGCAGTGCCTTTCATGTTTCTTGATTCGTATTTGGGCGCTGTGTTTGGTGGTCCCTATGTAGACTTGTCCAGAGCTGCATGGTATACAGACAGGTCTTGAAGCTGCAAGGCTTTGCAATGCTGATCAAGATGATTAACTGCAACACTCACACTTGCCTCCAACAGAAAAGAGTTCTTTCTCCCACCCCGGACCTTCCACAGATATATAAACCTCCCTTATCTAGTTTCCATTATACCTGACAACCTCTGAGGATGCCTGCCATAGATGTGCGCGAAACGTCAGGAGAGAATGCCTCTGGAACATGGCCATACAGTCCAGAAAACTCACAGCAACCCAGTGATTCCGGCCATGAAAGCATTAGAGAATACAAAGATGATGATGATGATGATTAGTCTGAATGGCCCCTGGGATGACTATTAGCCTTGCTGGCTAATGAGAGTTGAGACCAAAATGTGTGTGTGTGTGTGTATGTATGGGGAGGAGGGGTGTTTGTAAAACTTCTGTCATTTGTGATGGGTGGTAAAAGAATAGGGAGGGGTGTTAAAAGGTGGAGATGGAAGAGACTGGACATCTGTTTGTAATTTTGATTACTGAATGGAGAGTCTGCATATCATCCAACCTTTCAAAGATGAAAACTGAGGTACATGTGGCCAGCCAACACCAGAGTGTGGTCAACATAGCAAAAGCTATTAACAAGAAAGAATACACAACTAGGGGAGGCTATAGCAATTTCCTTTTGCTTGGGCCTATCGGAAAGCACAGTATTCTGCCCCTCTTCTGTTAACTGAGTGAAAATGATTTTTGCACTCTGAACCCAGCCTGTAGCAACTGAAGAAAGAAAGTGGGAGGAGGATCATAAAACTGAGATATTTAAAAAGCAGCTGATAAAGTGAGACAAGAAAGGATGGTGCAGGACTGTCCCTGCCAAAATAGAACGGGGTTGTGCATGTTTTTCCAGCACTGGGGCCCAATCAATGAGCTCAGGTAGGAACACAGCAAATATACCCCTGAATCCATATGCAGCCTTTGGGCCACACATCTGGTTGGGTAACCCCTTTTATTGCCACACAGAACAATATTCCAGAATACCTTGCAAATAATGGAAAATAATGAAAATGCCAGAAGCCCTGCGTGTTGTGTTAATGTTACTTGCCCGGGTCACTCTGACTTCAAGTAATCTAGCCATGTTGTACAATACAAACTGGGGAAACATCTAGGGAAAGTGAAAAATATGACATGGGGAAAATATCCTTCCTGGCCCAAGTTTGCAAGTTGTCTCCCTCAGCTTTTCCTTTGGGTGTGTCTTTCTATATCTAAGCCCCTCAACTCGATACAGTTCACTTTACTTTGTTTCATTTGCTTTTGATGCTCTTTGTCGTATGAGATCTGAGACTTACGGCATACCTAAATTTTTACTTACCATAAGGAATCAACCTAACTCTAAGCAGCATAAGCTCCCCATGCCTAGGCAATAATGTGGCACAAATTTTCACAGTTCTCTGGCTTTCACGCTTATTTCTGCATTCGACACAGGTTCAGAACTTTACAGCTAAAATGCAGCCAGCATAGCAGAGTTTGATCCAGGCATTTAGAAGTTCAACAGCTGTAGCTCTGAATTCCATCGCAGAAGTCAGCTGAGTTTAAAATCAAATTGCACGGGGATAATTTATGACCCCGTGAGAGGATGCTGACAAGTCTCCTTCAGTAGAACAAAATGTAATTTAGAAGACAGACATCTAGGATCTGCACAGAAATATGCAGTAGGATAAACACTCCTGGAAACTGCATCAACTGTCAACAATGCCCTTGCAGACCCGTTTTGGCTGTCTGTGCTCAATGCAGAGTCAAGGTTAGGAAAACTAGCTGTAAGTTATGGGATTATGCTTTTTCAATAGACACATTGATTAAAACAAACCTCAGAAAAATTTGGATGAGTTAAAAAGATGTATCTTATGATCCATTGTGTGAGAGAGAAAGTAGATAGGATTCTTTGTGTCATGTGTGATCATAAGGCACAAACTCAGAGGACATACTATGGCATCAAGCAAGAGCAGTGGAAATTAATATTGTAAGGCCTTATGTGAATTAGATATGAATGGGAGTGACTGCATAAAAGTGGAATGGAGACATTACTTGAAATAATATCATATATGTGTTGTTATTGTTCTTGTTCAGGCATGGGCAAACATTGTGGGCCCAACTGAGAGGGCCAGGCCAGGAGGAAGGGTAGCCAGGCATGTGCTGGGTGGAATGGGCCCAAGAGGGACAAGATGTGTGAGAGGGTGAGACTGGGAGGGGGCTGGACTGGGCAGGGTTTGGGTCATCCTCAGGTTGTCCTTCTGGCATAGCGATGGGGCTGTTTGCCCCATCCTTATTTTGGGAGGAAAATGAGACATAGAGCGATTGTCCCGATCTTTGGGCTGTCCTCTCACCTATGGAATGATGACGATGCAATTGGATACCGATTTAATAATGAGACGCTGATATTGTGTTTTTAACATTAAGTGCTAATTTGTATATGATGGAATTGTATTGATAATTGTTGATATGTTTGTCTTGGGCAGTTCTTGCCATTTGTACACCGCCTCAAGTCGCCTTCGGGCTGAGAGAGGCGATCTAGAAGCAAAGTAAATAAATAAATAAATATGTCAGGAAGAGGGTTAGGCAGGTGACGGTCGAGAGCACTCTCAGCCACTGTGAGCCTTCCCCGAGCCGTCCTCTCAGCATAAAGACAGGGTCACTCGCACTATCCTTATGCCAGGAGGAGTACAAGACATGCAATTGCTGAGAGCGCCCCAGAGGGCTCTCAGCTGCTGCGTGCCTTCCTCCCCCATCCTTTCTGAATAAGAATGTGACAGGCCACAATGTCCTTATATCAAGATGACAGGAAAAAGGAGGAGGGCCTGAGGTAAGTCCTCGAGAGGCCACATCTGGCCCCCGGGCCTTAGTTTGCCCATGCCTGTTCTAATTGCTATGTGTCTTCAGGTTGATCAAGACTTATGAAAATCCCCTCAAACGGTTTTCTTGGTAAGATTCATTTGAAGCTCAAAAGGAAGGTAATGCCTTCTACCTGGGCTGAGAAAGTAGAACTCATTTAAAGTCATCCAATGTGTTTTCATGGCTGCATCCTGAAATCCAATTCATTCCAGCACTCAAACTACTACTGCACCACACTGGCTCAATGAATTACATCTAAAGGACCAAACAATCCTGTTTACATCATTCATTTATACAGAGAGAGAGAGAGCCATAATTAGGCACAATTCCTGCTTCTCAACACCAATACTAGGGGCCCTTCCACACAGACATATAACCCAGAATATCAAGGCAGAAGATCCCACAATATCTACTTTGGACTGGGTTATCTGAGTCCACACTGCCATGTATTCCATTCAAAGCAGAAAATGTGGGATTTTATTCATCTGTGTGGAAGGGGGCTAGGAGGAAGAAAAGTGGCACAGTAAAAACAGGAATTGTTCACAGACATGCACAGATCTTCTGTTTAAAACAGTACCTCAAGATGTTCAGAGATAAAGGATGTGAGGTAACTGCTTTGTTATTCACACTAGGACAACTGGATTTACTCAGAGAATGAAACAGAAAATTATGGCCCATATTTGGGTAGACTGCCATGTCACAATGGTCTTCCATTCGCTGGCTGGCTTGACAGACAGACAGATACCGGACCAAACAACCAAGCAGAGACTGAAGAGGAGATATCAAGAGCTTCTTCACACAGTTGACTAAAGGCAAAATGAGCCATAGTGGGCAGAGCCACATTAAAATCCACCTATATGAACACATAGAGCTATTTTTATTCTCTCCAATCACACTAGAGAATGAATCCACTTTAAACCCAGTTTCTGCCTCCTGCAGAATTCTGGAGTTTGTAGTTTAGTGAGGCTGTTAAAGGCTCCTCCCTAAACTATACACTCTAGAATTCCGCAGGAGGCAGCAACCAGATTTAAAGTGGATTCCTTCTCTAGTGTGATGAAGCAGATCTCAGGAAAAGTGATGGTCTTCAGATGGGGACAGAGCCTATTTTAAAAAAGAGAGCAACCATATCCATCTGAAACTTGTTAGTGGTATGACCTATGGAAAGGGCTCCTAAAAGGCCAATCAGGCAATGTCACTTTCATCTCATTGTTGTTTCTGTATTAGAACCATTTGCCACTAATGCTAATACTACCACTACTTCACTGCTTCGATTTCAGCACCCACCCAGCACCATGACACCATCCAGAGATACCAGCAACCCAATGGCAACTAAGGATAAGAAACATAGTCCAGCGTTCCAGTCTAAACGTCAAGAGATTTACCCTGCAGACAGACAGCTCTGGAATGTTGACTGTGTGTTCTTATACGTGTACTTAGCAATAAAAGCCACTGGGATCAAAAGAGGCTTAACATCAACTGATAAGCCTGAGTTGAACTGTTGCCTTGGTTCCTCCTCCTCACTTCTCAATACAGCACAGAACACACACATATCAGAGATGGGTTAAGACCATGTTTTTCAGAAGCAGATCATACTTACCTAAACCCAAGCTCGTGAGCTGTTCAAACAGAGTCCAGCTGTGATCATCAACGTAATGATTCTTTAGTATTAGCAGCTGGCACAGATCTCTGGCTGTTATATCACTGGGTACTTCCAAAGCTCTGCTGGTTTCATCCTCACTGTATATTTTAATTACCTGTGAGATGGCAGAAGCAAACTGCATTACATACATAGCAAACATTAAATAGTGGTTGGAAATGTGGCCTTCCAGATGTTCTTGGACTCCCATGCCCCTCATTCCCAAGTGGCACAGCTAATACCAAGGCAATTGACTGTCCAACAACACCTGGAAAGAAACACGTTCCCCATTCCTAAAATAAAATATGAAAACAGCAACTTGATTAGTAGGCGTGACTGTTTCAAGCCTTGGGGGGAGGGGGGACCTGCATTTTTAAAGTCTCTGCATGTAATCTCCACAGTAATTACCACAGATTTGATAACCAAGGATATCAAATAGCTCCGAAGAGATAAATCCAGAAGGTATGTATACAAGAGGGAAACAATGATTTAAAGCATGACTAGCATGTAGACATTAGGACCACAGGGATGAAGACATCTCTCTATGGTAGAGGCATAGCTTAGTGATAGAGAATCTAAGTGTCTGAACTTCTCTCCAGGAGCACATCTACACTGGAGAAATAATGCAACTTGACACCACTATAACTGCCATGGCTCAAATACTATGGAATCATGGGAACTGTAGGTCTACAAGGTCTTCAGCCTTCTCTGCCAAAGAGCGCTGGTGCCTTTACAAATGACAACTCCCATATTTCATAGCATGTAGCCATTGCTGTTAAAGTGGTGTCAACGTGCATTAGTTCTAGAGTGCAGAAGCACTCTAAGTTGATCCTGTAGTGCAAGCATGGGCAAACTTCAGCCCTCCAGGTGTTTTGGACTTCAACTCCCACTATTCCTAACAGCCAGTTAAGAATTGTGGGAGTTGAAGTCCAAAGCACCTGGAGGGCCGAAGTTTGCCCATGCCTGCTGTAGTGCCAATCCTATGGATCCTGTCAACCACGCTACCCTTTCAACCCCACAGGGAAGGACTGTGGGGGTCAAAAGACAAGTCCATCCGTGGTTTCAGTGTGGTAAGTGTGGCCAGTTTTATTTTAAAAAATCATCCAGATTGAAAGCAAAATGAGTAAAAATGATAAAAGGGTAAATAATATCACTGAGAGAGGCAGGGCATAAATTCAATAAAGACATAAATTTATTACACATATATTTCTTGACCTCCATCTATATTCACACTTTGCACGACCCTACTCAGATCCTAGCAATTCCTCTTTTGCTAACTGGTCTTCACTTTATATCTGACTACACTAAATAACTGGGTTTTAGCCTCCCTATCCCCCCATAGACCCTCCTTTAAAGCATTTCATTAGCTGTGACTGGGTAGTTTTACACAATCTGCTTTCCAAACAGATGGTCCTTAGCACAATCCCAGGCACCTGTAGTTAAAAGCCTCCATCTAGTAATGGCTATCAGTCAGACTGGATGCAGTGGTCAAGGTCTATGATCAGACATGGTAGAAGGTGGGCTGATATGACCTGGCTAGAGAGGCATGTAATTCTGATGATAGCTAAATGCCTTGTTATATAAATGTTTAAGAGCTCACGATCTCCTTTATGAACTTTTAAAAATATTTTTTTTATTTTAGCAGAATGCCTGCCACGATGAGCGAAGGAAGATATACACTTTTGAACTGTGGTGCTGGAGGAAAATTCGGAAAGTGCCTTGGACGGCAAGAAGAACAAACCAGTCCATACACCAGGAAATAACTGGAGGAAAGGATATTAGAGGCAAAGATGAAGTATTTTGGCCACATCATGAGAAGACAGGAAAGCTTGGAGAAGACAATGATGCTGGGGAAAATGGAAGGAAAAAGGAAGATGGGCAGACCAAGGGCAAGATGGATGGATGGTATCCTTGAAGTGACTGGCTTGACTTCGAAGGAACTGGGGATGGCCATAGCTGACAGGGAGCTCTGGCGTGGGCTGGTCATGAAGAGTCGGAAGCGACTGAACGAATAAACACCAACTACCATGGTGAAGAGTGTGCCTATGAGAAAGACAATGGAGATAGAACACACTATAGGACAGTGCATATTCTTCATCCTCTGTTTCAGCACACAGTGCTACTACATGATTCAGGTCAGTGGCCATGCCAACTGATGGATTCAGGAGGTTTTAGTCCAACAGGGAACTTTTTCAAACTCTGAATGTGATATGTCAACATACCCTGCAACTTTTCACAGATAAAAACTGGGACACGTGTGATCAAGCAGTATCAGAGGTTGGTGAAGATGTAGAAAGCTATCAGATATGAGGAACACACAAGTTAGGAGAGGTTGAAATAGCTTGCTTTTGCCTGAACCCATAGGGAAGCAAAAATTCCTACCTACTCCTCTCTACTCTTCAATCTCCACTGCTGAGTTAATTGAGTTCAAATCATGTTTGCACTTTAAAAACAGTTTGCTGCAATTGAAGTAAGCCAAGGACAATGATTGAAAGTGGGAGGAGAAAGAAACTGGAACATTTCTGAACACAGTGGAACTGGAGCTGGAAAAGTGAGATGAAAGAGGATTAACCAGCACTGTCCCTGCCAAATCTGGACAGTGGGAGGTTAAGGTATTAGAATATATTGGTATGCATATGAATGTACCAGCAATGCATCCATAGTGAAAGCCATGTTCATATATTTCAATTCAGTTCCTGTAAAATTCTTCACATCAGAAGCTGAGTGACCTCCCATCCCACTGTTCAAGTATTTTTAAAGAGAGACATGCCTAAGAACACTTCAGTTGAAATGGGTGAGACAATGCAAAAGCCGTTGGGTCTCCACATATCAAAGAAATGTAAGTTGTGAGATTTCACAGGAAAACAAAAATAAATTTATGCAAAATTTATCAAAGTTGCCTCAATATGGCCTTTGGAGAAAGCGTCAAACTTACTACTAAAAGTCTGAAACCAAATTCTGAAAGAGTTCCCCAGTATGTCTCTACCACAAATTCCAGTGTCCAAAGATTTACTGCTATCAGGAATAAATGCCACACAACATTTCAAGTAAGAACAACAGTCTCAAGGTCAGATTCTCAGTACCAGGAATCCTCCATTATTTAAAAGAAGAGTAGGATGAAGAAATGGACAAGTACTACTGTTCATAGCAACAAATCCAATCTTTATCCCTCTTCTAACGCAGAGAGCTCTGCCAAGAAAAGAATATTATGAGCACTGGGAGCTGCTAGTCCTGCCAATTTCCTTGGTTACTATATGAGCAGTAGTGAAGAAATGCAAAGAAACAAGCAGGGGAGTTAGGAAGGCAAACTAAGATCCACAGAAGAGGAAGAATCAGTTCCACTGAATGTCATCAACCAAGCAAGGTATATGGTGTGGCTAAACACTGTGATGGTGCTGTTTTGAAGACACAGGAACATTTTCAGTGATGGTGTTCTTCCTTCCACACAGTCATTCTCACAGGGGACAGCTGTTCCTTCAGCTTCCCATAATAAACACTTCATAAAGCTCTGAGAAGGTCACCTCAAGTATAGCCTTGACAATAGGCAGCACAAATATAAAAATAACTGTAAGCAGTTGCATCTTTGGCTTAAAAGCAAGCTACTTCTGCACAGGGAGGGTGTGGGGTGAATAAAAATAATGAAACGCAATATAATGCACAATCATGTTAAGTAACATATTAAGATGTAGCTATAGACTGAATGTCCTTTATCTAGAATGCTTGGGATCAGAAGTATTTCAGATTTTAAAGATTGCAGTACTTGTATTTGCACATATGAACATAATTAGATATCTTGGAGACAAGATAAAAGTCTATACATGAAATCAATTTATGTTTTATGTACCCCTTATACATATACAGTAGAAAGCCTAAAGATAATTTCATGCTCAGTATTTCAAATAGTCCTATATTAATCGAAGTGTGTATACACTGAACCATTAGAAAACAAAACTGTCCCTATCTCGGCCACCCAACTGGACAATTTTGGATTTTGGAGTATTTTGGCTTTTGGAATTCTGGACAAAGACTGCTCAACCTATATAAATATACAGGGAAGTTCTGTTCAGTTCGGAAATTTAAAAAGGTTACTGAGAATAAGAGTTGCCAGTTCAGGATAATTCAAGGCAAACACCTGAGATGCTGGGATGACTCTTGGTAGTGTCATTAGGGACTTCATCAGGCAGAGTGAGGGGAAAGTGAAGGAAAGCAGAGAACTATCTTAACCTGTTCCCTTTCATCTTTCCACCTCCTGAGGGATGGTCAGGCATCCCATGTTCTTAATCATCTTTTTTCCGTCTTCCCCTTGATTTCTCCCATCTGGAACCTGTTTAGAGTCAGTAAACAAATTCCGATGAGAAGTGTCCCATTTCCAAAACACATGGTAATGGAGCCTGAAGCCGGTGGGATGAAGTCCTAAGTGTCAAGCAGGAGGAATCAACCATAGTTGCTCACAACTTGTCATTATTACACTCAAACACGAAAACACATAGCATATTTTTCCTGGAAATTAAGAGGAAACTGTTTTAGGTCAAGGTAAATGAAGAGATAATTCCTTCTCTCTTGAACATACCATCTAGCTTTCTTGTTTCTAACTGGAAGAAGAATTCAAAGTAAAATGGAGAGCAAGTCCTAGCACTATAGCAACTGCAAGGGAAGGAGGAAACTAAGTACAGCATTCATGGGGGATACATCCACAGGGTTCATTTGAATACATGCAAACACTCCAGAATTTGGGGATGCTGGGAATGGAAGGCTGGCTGCAACACTTTGCTTCCTTTATCTAAAAGACAGACATAGGCTGTTCAAATTTCATAATTATGTCATTCAAGATCGTTTCAACTGATTTCCTTTTGTGATCTTTTCTTGTTTTAAGTCGATTTCATTACAAGTCATGCCGAGATGTTCAGCGGGATATACAAAAACAGAGAACACTCTTACACTGCAGTTGACCTTCCTGGAGACCATGAAAAGTGAAACGTCTATTGATGTCAGTGCTGCTGACCTTGGAGCTTTGGAAAATGCCCAATCTTCTCAGTTCTCTAATCCCGGTACTAAAGTGTGCAACACCCTTGGAAACAAAGTACTAACATATGACCTTGGATAGAGGGTTCCAGCTTACTAAAATAGCTATTTCCATATAACTTTATTCAAGAAAACGTGTTAGAAAAGAGAGATAGCAATGATATTTTTCTTATGTACCCGATTAGTATACATTTGCTTGGTGTTCTGTTGAGTCTTAAAGGACAAGCCTAGCCATCATTATAGACATATTTTCTCCAGGATGTTGCGGCCTGAACAAGACTGGACCCTTAGTAAACCAACACACAGCTGCTGCGGTTAAATGCTTTATTTAGAATAAGTAAAAAGGGTAACGAAAAGTAGTGAGTATAGTCCAATAATGCTCTCAGCATCAAAAGATAGCAAACTTAGTCCATAAAAAGGTTTCAAAAGAAAGCAGGAAGCTTGGTGCCGCAAAGGCTAATCCACTGGGTCTCGAATCCCAGAACTGGCAAGGCTTAAGTCTCTAGCAAGCGGGACCTCCTGGTCCGAACAAGGCTTCGTGGAGCTGGGCAAGGTAGCTGAAAAGTTGGCACGAGATCCAGAATGGGATCTGGATGAAACCTTTATAGGTTTCGGCTGCATGGATCCAACAGGCGCTTACTTTGCTAAAGGGCTTCCCCAGGAACATGCAGAGAGCTTTCCCTTCCCACCATATCTGCATCTTTGTGGAATGTCAACTTGTTAACGGGGCCAGCTGTGCTGGGGAGAGGAGAGCCCGCTTCTTGGCACCAGGTGTTCTTATCGGCTTGAGAAACCTCAGGGCTGTGCCGCTCCTTGACCGCTTCGGGTTCAGCTAAAGGTTGCGGTACAGGCCTGCTTTCAAGCCTCTCTAACTCTTGGGCCTGAACATGGCGTTGCTCTGGCCTGCTATGAAGACCTGGCTGGGGTGTGACACAGGATCAGAGGTGGTATGTCTCTGAATGCCAACTCCTGAAGAACACAAGGCTGCTATTCCACACTTGACCTTCACTTCTGGGGACTAGACCTGTGTTTCCTTTGATCCAACAGGGCTATTATGTTGTTCATGTCTACATTTGGAAGGGCTGCCCCTTAAAAGAGAAGAAAAACTATCCACGATTGAAGATTTTGGCTTTTAACAACTCAATAACAGAGGGAAATTTAACTTTTTTAGGTTGCTGTGAGTTTTCAGGGCTGTGTGGCCATGTTCCAGAAGCATTCTGTCCTGATGTTTTGCCCACATCTGCGGCAGACATCCTCAGAGGTTGAGGGGTCCGTTGGAAACTAGGCAAGTGGGGTTTATATATCTGTGGAATATCCAAGGTGGGAGAAAAAAGTCTTGCCTGCTTGAGGCAAGTGTGACTGTTGCAATTGACCATCTTGATTAGCATTTAAAGGCCTTGCAGCTTCAAAGCCTGGCTGATTGCTGCCTGGGGGAAACCTTTGTTTGATCAACTTTTCTAGCATGGAAGAAGCCCCAACTATGTGGGAATTGATTGGTACAGGTCACATTAGTAAACCATTTTTGGGACCTAGAGGAATTTTATCCTGTATGCATATGTAAGTATGTATTTATTTATTTTACCGTATTTATATACCACCTTTCTCAGCCCAAATGTGACTCAAGGCAATTTACAGTCAGCAACAATTCAATGCCCCCAACACATAAAATACAATTAAATCATTTAACATACAATATAAAAACCCATACAAAACCAATTAAAACATAAATCATCAGTGTCTCCTTTTAATCTTTTAGTTAGTTTATTTTTGCTCAATTTGGGGAAAATAAAGTTTTCCTACAGATTGCATTATAAATTACTACACTATAACAGCATGATTCACTGTAGTGGTTTCGATGTTATTGCTTTGAGTTACACAAATATGCGAAATCAAATCAAATTTAGCTTTCATAAATTCAAAACACAGACCGTAAAACCACATATATATTCTTCCCAGTGAAAATATGTTAACATGAAGAATACAATAAGTTAATCCATGTTTTGAGCATAGCTGGCAGCATTACATGCAGCGATCTTCCAGTTTTAATATGGAAACCAGCTACATATTTCACCAAGAAGCAAATGCTACAAATCTGACCTACATTCAATCGTGTGTTCACTTTCCTGATTGTAAGCTCTAGTAAACACAAATGGACCTATACTAAGTAGATATACACAGGAACATAATGTACTTTAAGAAAAATCGCAATGCTTCACTAGGCCTTATAAATTATTTCATTTAAAATTACTTTCTTATAAAATGCTCACACACTTGAAAACAAGAATTATTATACAGACACCCAAGTAATATTTACACTTTAAGGGTTGTGCTAGCGCTTTCAACAAAGCTCCCATTATTGCTTATGTGCTGCGCAATTCTGGTGCATTCACATGTGAAAAACATCAGGAAAGTTTAAGCCCTTCATGTATTTTTTTGAAAATGGAAAACAGCAATGTTCACACAGCATGCCATTTACTCATGCAGTGCTTCCCTTCTGTACTGGGTCTTTTCCTGTTTCCCAAACACTGCTGTCCTGGTCCATTGCTCCCCACACATCTCACACAAGTCACCTACCCTTTTCTGCCGAACTATCGGAGTAATCACAGGCAGCGTAACTCTTCTTCCACACAAACTCATCCCTGCCATTCAAAGGAATGAGATCGAGACTTCTCATCTGATCATCTTGTAAAGTAAAGATTTAAAAGCCTCAGGAAGATGAACTTTCAGACATTCCCACCTGAATGAGAGCTACTGCAAAGAGATAACTAGGCAAGCAATGGAACAAAAAAGGCAGGCAGGCAGTCCAAAAGATCCTCCTCCTTCTGCATGCCGGTTAGGGATGTCTCCCAAACAGAGTGAACCAATGGCAGGCAAGACAGCCTGCATAGGGAAGGCTCTGCCCCTCTGCCCTTGGAAACCCATCCGGATTACTTTTGTTTGTTGCACTTCAAGAACCAGGTTTAAGCAAGCACGTAAATCCTCCTGTCCAGCAGCGCCTGCATCTATCAAGCAGAGAGTTCCAGCAAATTTCTCCCCAGCCCCTGTCGAAATAGTTCAGCATGACATGAAGGGCCATATGTGCCTTACTTCAGAGCTCTTGTGCAACTCTCTGAAACAGAACTCAAATCTACCTCCAGATCAAAACCAAGGTGCTTTTAAAAAAAACACACACAAGGTTTCTGAGCAGATCACAAGAGGAGGTTGAAGGAACTTTGTTTCGACACAGAGAAAGAGCAAAAGTGTTAGTAATTTCTTGATGTGTAAAAGAACAGAAAGTTCAATTGAAATGGTGGCTTTAACAATGAGATGGAGCATTTCTAATGCCATAGAACTTACTGCACTACTATCGCTACTGACATTTCATGAAAAGAGAAGTGTCTGCATGTGCACGATGCACGCCCTTGAATACAGCATCTCTTGGAACAGCTCTCCGCTCCGTCAGCGTGCAAGCCCCAAAACGCCTTCTGCATCCTGTGATCTTTATTTTCTTGAGGCAGCTGGAATGCAGCCAACATCGTGAACAATAGAGAAGAGGGGGAAACTTAACTCGGGGTCACGTTAGTTGGCAAAATGGAAGAATTAAATCCTAATCAGTTACAGCGGAAAAAATGGCAATAGATCTAATAACTCACTTCTTAATATGAGAGCACTAACATGCTGGAACACGCCTGGCTAATGTTCTGCTGTTTATCCTTTCTTTTATGGAAAGCTATTAGTAGAATTAGGCCCTTCACTCTTCAGGGGGCCAAACAAAAGCACTGTGCTTTGGTCACACTGTACTCATTTTGATCCTTAATCACAATACAACATGAATGCTGTACCTCCTCTGCCTTTGCCAAAAAGAAAGGTTTGGCAGACAGAGTTTGTGTCTATTAATGTCAGGCAAATGAACGTGCAGAATTCAGGGTTAGCAGTGCAGCAAAATACAACAAATTCAAAATCCACACGTAATGATACCATTTTTGGTTCTAAGCACAAAATATATCATGAAAGCTTTCAAAACTTCATTAGCTTCTTCATCAGACAAAGATGTTAAAAATAATAAAAGAGAAAAGTTGTGTTAGATCAGGTATGGGTAAACCCAGGCCTGAGGGCCGCATGTGGCCCTTGGACTCTTTTCTCATGCCTCCTCTCTCTCACCACCCTATCATTCCTTACTTCTCTCCTTCCTTACATCCCTCTTTCTCCCTTCTTCCTTCCTTTCCTTCTACCCTTTTGTCCTTCCTTCCCTCTTTCCTCCCTCCTTCTCTCTCTCTCTCCTTCGTTCTCTTTTGTCTTTCCTTCCTTCTCTCTCTCCTCCCTCCCTCCATTCCTTTCCACCCTTCCTTCTCTTCCTCCCATCCTTCTCTTTTTCCTTTCTCTTTTCCTCTTGGGGGATATTTAGATGGGAGAAGAAACTGTTGAGAGGAAACATGAGAACCATGTTTCAAGATTTAAAACGGTGTCCCATTTGGGGGGGGGGGGGACTAACTTTCTGCTGTTCTAGAGACCAGGGCACAAGGGAGCAATAGGTTCAAATGGCAGGGAAAGAGATTCACCTGAAAAGATTAGGAAGAACTCCTGAGAGTAAGGGCTGTTACAGAGTGGTCTAGGCTGCCTGTGAATGTGGTGGAGTTTCCTTCTCTGGAGGCTTTTCCGCAGAGACTATCTATCAGGAGTGCTTTGTACCTTCTTGCATGGCAGGGGGTTGGACTGGGTGGCCCTTGGGGGGTTTCTTCCAGCTCTCGGATTCTAGGATTCTATATCAGGAGTAGGCAATACAAGGTGTAATGGATACACTATTTCTCTCCCACCCACCATCTCATCCTGACCAAAGCCAACCCTTTTGCAATCCAAACATTTCCTGTCTTTCCTTTACTTTCTGCCTCTGAAAGAGAAGGGGAAGGCAGGAAGGAGGCTTGAGGAGAACACCCTCCCTCCTGGCCCACCCACCACACTCTCACTCACCATGCGGCCCCCAAGTTAGAATGTCCCACATTCTGCCTCAGATATTGTCAGTGAAGATAATATTGAGGAATTTCTATGGAGGCAAATGCCACTCTCCTTATTAGTCTTGGGACGACTAGAAATAATCCAGTTCCATTAGCAACCAAAAAGTAACTTCTCTTGAGATTTGGCTGTCCTTACCATTAAACAAAAACGATCAAGAAGTCTTTGTTGTTGAATCTGACATGGGGACCCAGGCCTGTGTGGTGAATGATGTTGTGAGGGAGGGGCCCTATTTGATGGCCTCCATGATCCGTGACCAGAAGTCTTTACATTATGCAGGATGAGAGCCAAGCTGGTGGTAATAAAAGTCCTCTCTACTCCTTCAGCTTACCACCTCCAGCTCAATGCAAGCTTTGCTGTTGCCCCAGGATGGGATAAGAACGTCTTCTCCTTTAACTTTCCCAGCACCCCCCCCCCCCCCGAATACTGTACCTAAGGGACTTGGACAATTTGCTATAGGTTGTATCTGTAAATAGTCTTTCACTCGGCAAGTAACAGTGAAATACTATAGAGCTTCCATTTACATCTTGGTATCCCCTTTGATGAAGAACAGGGCTCTGGAACTGCCGCTTTAGGTCCTGTGACTTGGAGGGTGGGAAAGGAGTCTATCCTTGAGGTGAACCTGGGGGCTTTGCTTTCATTTATAAAGTCCTGAGATTTGGATGGAAGTTACTTGGGTTTGCATTTCCGCAGAAAGCTGGCCAGAAATATTTATTTATTTATTTACATCATTTATCTTCCGCCCTTCTCACCCCGCAGAGGACTCAGGGCGGATCACAATGCACATATACAGGCAAACATTCAATGCCATGACATACAACATATATAGACAGACAATGAGGTACACAATTGGTCGAGAGCTCACCCCGACCCGGGCAGGCCTCGAACTCATTACCTTCTGGTCAGTAGAGATCTTATACAGCTCACTTCCAGCCAGCTGTGCCACATAACCCAAGTAATGGACTCCCTTGAGGCTCAGATCTAAGCCTTCCCTTAGATCTGGTTAGATCTGGTTTTCTGTCAGGGATGGGAGGAAGGTGGTGGTGTGGAGGAGCTGTCCATCGCTCCATTGCCATGGACCGACCATTACCTGATCAGATTTAGACTTACTGCACCCCCTAACCTCCTCAGGGGTGTAGGACCCATTAAGATGGTCCACCCCAGGAGACTTATGGATCCAGATGGATTCCAGTTGATGTCCTGGTCTCTGGAATAGTGAGTTGATTAGGGCAATATACACAATTGCTCCGGAGCGTCCCCTCTTGAGTAGCTGAGCTAAACCATCTCCTTGGTTCAACGAGGAGTTGGCAGTGATGAAGCAAACAAAGAGGCTAGAGTGCATGTGGCGGAAAAAGCCTAGTGAGTCAAACCGAGCACAGCTATGCCTTTACCTAAGGGCATATGCCGCGGCAATAGAAGCCACAAAGAGTTCTTTCTATGCAGCCAATATTGCATCCACAAGGAACCATCTGGCGGAGCTGTTCCGAGTAATCAGAGGGTTGTTGAAACCCGCCTCTCAGGACAGGTCCCCTGACAGCTCGACAGCTCGCTGTGAAGCATTTGCTCAGTTCTTTGCGGACAAAGTCGCTTTGAACTGCTCTGGCTTTGACACCATGTTAACGGCAGTCTCTGAGGATGTAACACGAGCACCTACTTGTCCGGTTTGGATGGATTCATTTCAATTGGTGCAGCCTGAGGATGTGGACAAGATTCTTGGAGAGGTGAGGGCTGCCACATGCATCCTAGACCCCTGCCCATCCTGGCTAGTAAAGGAAGCCAGAGAGGGATTGGCAGAGGGAGGGAAGGAGGTGGTTAATGCCTCCCTTTGGGAAGGCAACATTCCAGCCAGCTTAAAACAAGCTGTTATAAAACCACTGTTGCAAAAACCATCACTGGACCCCACTCAATTCGCCAACTATCGGCCAGTTTCCAATCTCCCCTATTTGGGCAATGTCCTGGAACATGTGGTGGCCTCACAACTGCTGGGATTCTTGGAAGACACGGATTATCTAGATCCGGCGCACTCTGGCTTTAGGCCAGGACATGGTATTGAGACAGCCTTGGTCACCTTAGTGGATGGTCTACGCTGGGAGCTAGACAAGAGAGTGTGTCCCTGTTGGTTCTGCTGGAACTTTCATCGGCCTTCGATACCATCAACCATGGTATCCTTCTGGGACGCCGCGCAGGAATGGGCCTTGGAGGTACTGCTTTGCAGTGGCTCCAGTCCTTCCTCAAGGGCTGTTCCCAGAAGGAGTTAGTAGGGGACACCTGCTCAGCCCCATGGCCATTGTACTGTGGGGTCCCGCAGGGCTCAATATTGTCCTCTATGTTGTTTAACATCTATATGAAGCCGTTGGTGGAGATCATCTGGAGTTTCGGGGTGCGGTGTCATCTGTACGAAGATGGTGTCCAACTCTGTCACTCCTTTCCACCTGCTACTAAGGAGGCTGTTCTAGTCCTGAACCAGTGTTTGGCCGCTGTAACAGACTGGATGAGAATGAACAAATTGAAACTTAAGCCAGACAAGACAGAGGTCCTACTGGTCAGTTTTAAGGCCGAACGGGCATTGGGGTTTCAGCCTGTGCTTGATGGGGTTACACTCCCCCTGAAGGCGCAGGTTCACAGCTTGGGAGTTCTTCTGGATTCATCGCTGAGCCTGAAACCCCAGGTTTCAGCAGTGGCCAGGGGAGCTTTTGCATAGTTAAAGCTTGTGCGCCAGCTGTGCCCGTACCTTGGGTAGTCTGACTTGGCCACGGTGGTCCATGCTTTGGTTACATCCCATATAGACTATTAACATAATTCTTTATTGATTAGTCAATTTTGACCATATCAAATACATACACATATATACAGTAAATACATACAGCAAATACCAATGTGAATACAAAACATACCTACATACCATCATGCTAAACCCACTCCTATCTACCTCTTGTTATAGACTATTGCAATGCTCTCTACGTGGGGTTGCCTCTTAAGACTGCCTGGAAGCTCCAACTAGTCCAACGTTCAGCAGCCAGGTTGCACACGGGAGCGGGGTACAGGGAGCGCACAACCTCCCTGTTACGCCAGCTCCATTGGCTTCCAATTAGCTTCCGAGCACAATTCAAAGTGCTGGTTTTAACCTACAAAACCCCTTACGGTTCTGGCCCAGTTTACCTGTCCGAACGTATTCTCCCCTATAAACCATCAAGAGCTTTATGATGTTACAGATGCCCTGCTCTCGGTCCCACCACCTTCGCAGGCACGTCTCGTGGGAACGAGAGACAGGGCCTTTTCTATGGTGCCCGCCCCCGCCCCCGGCTGTAGAACTCTCTCTCGAATGAGGTTAGGTCTTCCCCCCTCCCTCCTGTCCTTCAGGAAGAAAGTTAAATCCTGGCTTTGGAATCAGGAATTCGCAGAGTGATGGTGGATACTGGTGAAGACTAAGAGCTATTGGCCACAATGTGTGGGTGGAATTGGATGATGTTTTAACTTGGCGAATTGGTTAATATGTATTTTAGCTTATATTTATTTTATCTTATTGTATTTGTATGCTGTTTTAATCTGATATTTATTGTCTTGCATTGAATTCTTGCTGTTAGCTGTTCTGAGTCCCTCCACAGAGATAGAAAAGAATAGGATATAAACATTCTAAATAAATAAATAAAAAGTAGTCAATGGGTGACATTGGGACACAAATGGACTGATGTCAGGTTGCTCCTCCCTCTTGCTCCTTTCCAGGTTCAATGGGCTCTAGGTCAATCAGCGACTATTATTTAACCCAACTCTCTGCTTCTAGTGTTATTATTCCATATCAATAGCTTTCAGGTGCTGTATAGGTATATTTGTCAAATTGTTCTCCAATGAAAATGTTTTCCTTTTGTTGGGCCCTAGTTCTGACAAGGCCAATAAGGGGAGTTGGCTCTGCCTGCACTGAAATCCCTCAATTATTGACAATTATCAGACAGAATGTAGGCTTGTGGTTTTAACACTATCATTATTTTTATCTTGCAAATTTTTAAATATTTTAACCTGATAAAGAAACCAGTGAAGCTCTGAAAGTTTTATGTTTTAGAGTTAGCCCAAAACAGTATAGTTACTTGTAGAGTCAAAAGTCACTTAAAAATCCCCTGTAGAGGCAGAGGAAACAACAGGAATCCAGGATTCCTCAATGTTCTAGCTTGTTTCCCTATATAACTACCCGATATCTTAAATACTCCAGTTGCTTTGTTCCTAATAAATAAGGTGTTCACAGGAGTCCTATCAGTGATCAGACTATGAGCATGGCAAAGTCAAAAATACAGTTCAATAAGCAGAAACAGAGTTCTGTCCACTGTAATTGTGTGGTTGCTGAACGCCTTCAAGTCATTTCTGACTTAGGATAACTCCAAGGCAAGCCTATCACAAGCTTTTCTTGGTATGACTTGTTCAGATGTGGGTTTGCCTCTGCCTTTATTTGGGATTGAAAGAGTGCAACTTACTCAAAGCCACTCAGTGGCTTTCTATGGTCAGGGTAGGATTCAAACCTTGGTCTCCAGAGACATAATCCAGCACTCAAAACACAACACTGCCCTGTTTCTATTTGCTGGCTTCAATTGTATTATAATAGCTAAGCCAATGATTAAGGAGGGCTCACTGTCTTGTATGTAATGGACAGCTCATATGCATTGGAATCTGTTCTTTGAGTTAACATGAGAGAACAAAAAACTAACATTTCTGAGGGCGGCAAAACCCAGTGTATCTCAAGCTATTTAATGGGAGTCACTAGGAATTTATCAAGGACTGGCAGACAATGGTTAATGGATCAATACTTGTCCATGGACCATCACTTTGAGTAGCATTGGTGTAATGTTTTTTGATGTAATCTCACACTTCCTTCACATCTTCATGAACAGACACATCTGCAATGAGGATAGAGTAGGTAAAGAAAAACCCACAGATGACAAAAAGTCTTCTACCGAGAAGGCAGGTTACATACAACAGCTCTGCTTATGCTGGATCACACACAAGGCTCTTGATCAAACCTATTATGATTGTGTTGTCGAA
Organism: Anolis apletophallus; assembly: GCA_030556195.1. Lineage (NCBI taxonomy): Eukaryota > Metazoa > Chordata > Lepidosauria > Squamata > Anolidae > Anolis > Anolis apletophallus. The sequence goes on from JARBWK010000002.1 coordinate 151,870,261, forward strand.
GGCTTTCATGGCCAGAATCACTGGGTTGCTATGAGTTTTCCAGGCTGTATGGCCATGTTCCAGATGTTTCTCCTGACGTTTCATCCACATCTATGGTAGGCATTCTCAGAGGTTGTGAAGTCTTCACAACCTCTGAGGATGCCTGCCATGGATGTGAGCGAAGTATCAGGAGAGACTGCTTCTGGAACATGGTCATACAACCTGAAAAACTCACAGCAACCTATTCTGATTTCTTGTTAATTTCAAACCTTTTGCCTTTGATTGTGAGATATTGGAAATTCCTTGTAAGTCCAACAAAAGCCATAAAGAGATCTAGCTTGGGGGTCAGACATATTGATTCCTTTCTCCAGTTCCCTTTAAAATTAGAGCTTTGTAATAAAGCTTTTAAAAGAAACCCACAGCAATATCTCAAACGTTGCCAAAGTGAAGAGATGCTCTGTTATGAACTTGCTTTGTGTCTTTCCACTATCAAACAGAGACTATAGTAATACAATCACTTTAGCTTTAGACTAAATAGTCATCTGCTTTATCATTTTTCCTTATCTAGAAGCTTTAGATACAAAAACAGAGGCAATTTTGTTTTGGAAATTTCCACAATGCAATCTCTACTCTGCTGGAGGTATCAGAATAAATAAGAGTTCCTTCCCTTGCAGCAGGACGCCAATATATTTTGTGCTTAATCTGCTCAGCTAGCTTCCAGCCAAGTGCTGAATACCAGTCATTCAAAAGTCCCACTGACCTCAATACCCTCAGAGCAACCCAATTCTGAACAGCATAAGAAGAAAAGGACTACAAGCATGCTCCATTAACACTTGCCCTAGGTCTCATATAATAGTTGTGGCTAGTAGATTTCATGTCAGGGGAAGGAAGAATCCATTTGGGGGTTTAGCCTGAATAGCAACTACCCAAGGTGCTGAACCTATTTGGGCTTCAGCACCTTGGAAAGTTCTTCTAAAATTCACCTAGAACAGATTCTCGACTCTACTCACATGGAAACTGTCACAGACATCACATACTCATCTCTAGGGTTCCTTTGTCTCATTTCTCTACATCTCTCATGCAATACTATTTTAGGACCCCCATTAGGGCTGGCCATTGTGTTTTCTCACAGCACCTTGGGGTGGGGAAGGAGCACTGCACAAGGTGCATTTGTGAAAACTGAGATGGCTTTGTCCATGCTATTTGGCCATTATTGTGTTAAAGATGCTGACTACAAAACATACACCCCCTAGATCAGTGGTTCTCAACTTTCCTAATGCCGCGACCCCTTAATGCAGTTTCTCATGTTGTGGTGACACCCAACCATAAAATTATTTCCGTTGCAACTTCAATTTGGTGTCACACTAGACTCTCAACTGTCGATGGAGACAGACGTCTCCACTGTCAGTAGAGTGGCATTTTTTCATCTCTGCCAGGCGAGGGGGCTGGCCCCCTACCTGTCCCGTCACGACCTGGCCACAGTGGTCCAAGCCACGGTCATCTCAAGGTTGGACTACTGTAATGCACTCTACAATGGCCTTCCTTTGTCGGTGATCCAGAAACTTAAGCTGGTGCAGAATGCTGCAGCTCGCGGCTGCTGGCAGGTGTTCCAACATGCTGCCATATTACTCCCATCTTACACGAACTGCACTGGCTCCCAGTGGAGTACCGGATTACCTTCAAAGTGCTGATACTGACCTTTAAGGCCTTGAATGGTCTGGGGTCAGTGTACCTAACGGACCGCCTTGTCCTATATTGTCCCACCAGACCACTGTGTTCAGAGTCACATAACCTCCTTGTAATCCCAAGTTGTAAGACCTTTCATCTGACTTCAACACAGAGGAGAGCTTTCCTTATTATTGCTCCAACACTTTGGAACGTGCTCCCTCCAGAAGTTCGTGCTCTTTCTAGCTTGCTGGCTTTCCGGAAGGCCTGCAAGACCTTATTGTTCCAACAGGCATTCGGCCCTTAAAACTGCAGGCCCTCTGACAGTTAAAACTGCAGGCCTTCTGACGCCTGCTACCATGCGTATTCAGGTTGTTGCATTCCTTTTATGATCTTTTAATGTATTTTGTATATGCTGTTTTTAACCGTGTTTATTGTGTGTAAGTCGCCCCGAGCCGGATGGGAGTGGCAACGGGCAAATCTAAATAAATAACTGTAATTTTGCTGCTGTTATGAATTGTAATGTAAATATCTGGTCTTTGTGCCAAGTTTGAATCAAACTTGGGACACATAACTCCCATGACCAACAGAAAATACTGGAAGGGTTTGATGGGCATTGACCTTGAGTTTTAAAGTTGTAGTTCTCCTACATCCAGAGAACACTGTGAATTCAAACAATGATGGATCGGGACCAACTTGGCATAAATACTCAATATGCCCAAATGTGAACACTAGTGGAGTTTGAGGAAAATAGACCTTGACATTTCAGAGTTGTAGTTGCTGGGATTTATAGTTCATCTACAAATCAAAGAGCATTCTGAACCCCACCAATGATAGAATTGGGCCAAACTTACCACATAGAACCCACATGACCAACAGAAAATATTATTTTCTCTGCTGGTCTTTGGTGACTCCTCTGACATCCCCTCATGACCCCCACAAAGGTCCCAATCCCCAGGATGAGAAACACTGACCTAGATCAGGGCTGTCCAACTGGCGGCCCCCGGGCTGTATACGGCCCCCCAGCCCCTTCCCCACGGCCCCCTACCCTCCTGCAAGATATCTGCCTTTTAAGATTAAAAAAAATTTAAAAAATATTTTTTTGGAATATTTTTTTGGAATATTTTTTTGGAATATTTTTTATTTATTTTTTTCGCGGCGGGGGGGGGGGTGAGGGGCGGGGCAGGGAGGAGGAGCAGGCTCTCTTCCTCCTCCTCCTACTTCCCTCCCTCCCCCTCTCTCTCCCCCCCCTCCTTTCTCTCTTTCCCCCTTTCATTCCTTCCCCCTTCCACCTCCTGAAGGAAAGAGGGAAGGAGAGAGAGAGTGCATGAGTGAGAGGGGGTGTGGCCAGAGCGAAAAAGGGGCGGGGCCGAGTTCGGAGCACGGGGGGGTGCTCATTCATTCCCTTTCCGGCTTCCTTCTCTCCTGAGGCTTCGTGCCAAGTTTGGTCCTGATCCATCATTATTTGAGTCCACAGTGCTCTCTGGATGGAGGAGAACTACAACTCCCAAACTCAAGGTTCAGTACTTTCTGTTGCTCTCATGAGAGTTTAAGTTTGATTCAACATGGCTGAGGAATGCTTTGATTGTGTTTTCCCCTTATGGCAGAAGGAGATTGGACTGGATGGCCCTTGGAGGTCTCCTATTCTAGGAACCCATTGTAATAATAATAATAATAATTATTATTATTATTATTATTATCATCAGAGGCTGAATGGCCATCTGTGAGGAATGCTTTGATTGTGTTTTCCCCTTATGGCAGAAGGAGATTGGACTGGATGGCCCTTGGAGGTCTCCTATTCTAGGAACCCATTGTAATAATAATAATTATTATTATTATCATCAGAGGCTGAATGGCCATCTGTGAGGAATGCTTTGATTGTGTTTTCCCCTTATGGCAGAAGGAGATTGGACTGGATGGCCCTGGATGGCCCATGGAGGTCTCCTACTCCAGGAACCTGTTGTTGTTGTTGTTGTTGTTGTTGTTATTAGCAGAGGCAGAATGAATATTATGCCTTATCATTCAGGGTTATAGGCCTGTGTGGAAGGGCCTTGGCTTCTTATTTGACTTCCTTTCCACACATCTGAATAAAATCCCATGTTATTTGCTTTAAACCAGATTATATGAGTGTGGACTCCGATAATCCAGTTCAAAGCAGGTATTCTGGGTTATATGGCTGTGTGGAAGGGCCCCGAGTCCACACTGCAATATAATCCAGTTCAAAGCAGGTTTTGTGGGGTTTCCTGCCTGGATATTCTGAGTTATATGGCTGTGTGAAGGGCCCTGAGTCCACACTGCAATATAATCCAGTTCAAAGCAGGAACTGGGACTTGAGACTGGGATTTTGGTGTTCATCTCTATCTCCAAGTCAAAGCCCCGGTGTCCTCCACAGACACCTCCAAGGCGGGGAGAGGGCGGAGCCGGGGAGGGGGCGTGGCAGGGGTGGAGCCAGGGAGGGGGCGGAGCCTGGGTGGGGCAGGGGTGGAGCCGGGGAGGGGGCGGAGCCGGGGGCGGAGGCAGACCCTTCGGCCCCCCAGGTCATCAGTAACTGGAATTCCGGCCACAGGTCCGGTAGAAGTTGGACAGCCCTGAACTAGATAAATGCCGTTCCTGTGAGAGCCATGGAAATCAAGACAGTTCCCTGGCTGGAAAACTCCTCAAACTTCAACCCATTGCTCCTGTAACTTCTCCCATGACTTTCCATTGGAGAATTCCCCTCAAATTATGGAAGCCCCTCCCCAATTTGATCCATTGTTTCAAAATGAAATGAGAGAGAAGGATGAGCAAATTATGTGTCTCTTCACTCAACCTTTCACCCACTCCTTCCATTTACTGATAACTTGTCAAAGATAAGTGGATTTCCCCCAAATGGAAACGCATTCCTCTATTGTGCTAATGCATTTTTAAAAAGACAAAGACGTTTTTATTTTATGAATTAGGCTTCCACCAGGTTTGGGGTGGGTAGAAATAGTGGATCTTTTACTCTATCAAAGACAAAAAGGTTTTCCGAAAATTCGCCTGCTTGGAGTGAACCTTCTTCTGAATTCTAAGACAAGAAAGTCCCTCTTTTGTTATTTAAGGATAAGTTGTCTGGAATTTGCCATTCTTCTTTGAGTTCCAAAGTTGCAGGGGCCATTTGTTCTAACTATTCTGGCATGGCTTCCAAAAGCAAGCAATCTTTTTCATTACCCTCATAGTTTTTCTCAAACCATTCTTGGAATATTGTGTGTTTTCCGGGCTATATGGCCATGTTCCAGAAGCATTCTCTCCTGACGTTTCACCTGCATCTATGATAGGCATCTGCAGAGGTTGTGAGGTCTGTTGGAAACTAGGAAAATTGGGGTCTTATATCTGTGGAATGTCTAGGGTGGGAGAAAGACTCATTTGTTTGAGGTAGGTGTGAATGTAGCAGTTGGCCACCTTGATTAACATTAATGGCCTAGCAGTTTTCAAGGTCTGGCTTCTTCCTGCCTGGGGGAATCCTTTGCTAGGAGGTGATTAGCTGGCCCTGATGTTTTCTTGTCTGGAATTCCCCTGTTTTGAGTATTGTTCTTTATTTACTATTATGATTTTAGGGGATTTTTTAATACCAGTAGTCAGATTTTGTTCATTTTCATTGTTTTTTTCCCTTTCTATTGAAATTGTCCACATGCTTGTGGATTCCAATGGCTTCTCTGTTTAGTCTGACATAGTAGTTGTTAGAGTTGCTACATCCAGCATTTCTGTGTTCTTAAATAATATGCTGTGTCCAGGTTGCAAGACAGAGAACAAGCCATGAGAGTAAAGACAAAGATCCACCCAGAGGAAAAGTGTTCTTGCCATAAATCAAGGGAACCACTGACCGCATAGGAAAGCTGATGAAGATACACAACCTACAAACTATCTACAGACCCTGTAAGAAAATCCAACAAATGTTATGTTCAGCAAAGGTCCTCTCACCTCTGCTGGAGTCTACTGTATACCATGCAGCTGTGGACAAGTCTACATAGGGACCACCAAATGCAGCGGCCAAACACGAACCATGGAATATGAAAGGTGCTGCAGACTAATTCAGTCTGAGAAGTCAGCCATAGCAAAGCACTTGGTGAAGCAACCTGGGCACAGCATATTATGTGAGAACACAGAAATGCTGGACCACTCTAACAACCACCATGTCAGACTAAACAGAGAAGTAATTGAAATCCAGAAGCATGTGGGCAATTTCAACAGAAAGGAATAAACCGTGAAAATGATCAAATTCTGGCTACCAGTATTTTTAAAAAACCTCTAAAATCATAACGATAAATTAAGAACAAGACTCAAAAACAAGAGAATTCCAGACAAAAAACCACCAGGGCCATTTAATCATTTCCCAACAAAGGATTCCCCCAGGCAGTAAGAAGCCAGACCTTGAAAACTTATAGACCATTAATGCTAATCACAGTAGCCAATTGCTACATTCCCACTTGCCTCAAACAGACAGGAGTTCTTTCTCCCACCCTGAACATTATTCCACAGATATACTGTATAAACCTCACTTGCCTAGTTTCCAACAGACCTCACAACCTCTGAGATTGCGTGCCATAGTTGTGGGTGAAACGTCAGGAGAGAATGCTTCTGGAACATGGCCATACAGCCTGGAAAACACACAACAACCCAGTGATTCCAGCCATGAAAGCCTTCAACAATACATTCTTGGAATGAATGTACCTTTACATGAATGGATGTGAGGTGGGATTACACTGTCACCACAAAGTCAGGAGCAGAATCAGATAATTCTGTACTTTCCATGAGCTAAACATTTGGCACTGACTCCAAATTTCATTCAGTAAGACTAACTATATATTTTTGAAGGAAGAGAAAAGGAACCAGGCTGCCTCAAAATGTCCTCTTTGTCATGTGTTCTCCCAATGAAGTTGCTGTCATGTGGGTAACATTCCAGTTCTCTAACTGCTGAAGTTTGCCAGAATGAGTTTTGAAAAGAAATGAGGTTGTTTGGTCTAATGTGATCAAATTATCTGCAAATTCTGAAGCCGTACAATGAGATAAATGTACAGAAAGGAGTGCTTCAAAAGAATAACATGTCCCTGTGCTTTAAGTAGCCTTGATTGTTTCAGCACTTCAAATTGTGCTCAAGGAAACCCACAGGCATACATTTACCTTGAACTGGGGAAGGCACTCCCAGGTTATCTTGAACCAGAGTGAGATTCATTACGCTATTGCACATTCTCTTTCTACTAACCCTCTGGATTAATTTAGTTTGATGTGCCACAAGGGAAATGATGCTTCACTGAAGATGGAAACATTTCAAATATGCTACTTTTCCAGTTAAAAGTCTTCAAGTCCACAGGCTAGCAAACAAACTGTATCTCCCAGTATAAGCCTGAGATCCTCAGGAGAGGCTCTTCTTTCAAGCCTGTTACCTTCGCAGATATGCTGGGGACAAGATTTAGGACTTTTTCAGTTTCTGCCTTCACTTTCTAGAACTCCTTCCCAAGAAAGAACAGAATGCCTCCCCTCCCCATCCTCATCCTCAGTCCTACTCACAGGTGAAAATTTTCATCTCGAGAGGCTTTTTGGACTGAAGGTTTGTGAGGAAAGGGCTTTTCCATAGACAGGGGAATGAGCCTACAACCTCTACTCATTGCAGCTACAATTTTCATACCCAAGTATTCAGAAAAGCCTTTCACCACTATACTCAGATGTTTTTTAAAACATTAAGAAACAGAACTCTCTCTCTCTCTCTCTCTCTCTCTCACACACACACACACACACACACACACACAGATATATCTGTGTAGAATGGCTAAAGGCAAGAGTTCAGTCCATCTCCGGTGAACCTCAAAGAAGCATTGAGTACCCCTTCTACCCCTTCTACATTCCTTTGAGAAGAAGCACCATCCACGCCACTATTATCTCACCCAGGCATTCATAAAGACCAGAAGTGGCACTGCAGCAGAGAGAATAGAGGGGGATGGTCCTTCTTTTAGATCAGCATTTTTCAACTGGGGGAGTCGCGAAGGGGTGTCATAGAGGTTGCCAAAGGCAATCGGAAAACATGGGGGTTCTCTGTGGGAAGTTTGGCCCAATTCTATTGTTGGTGGGGTTCAGAAGGCTCTTTGATTGTAGGTGAACTATCAATCCCAGCAACTACAACTCCCAAGTATCAAGGTCTATTTTCCCTAAACTCCACCAGTGTTCACATTTGGGCATATTGAGTATTCGTGCTAAGTTTGGTCCAGATCCATCATTGTTTCAGTCCACAGTGTTCTCTCGATATAGGTGAAGTACAACTCTAAAACTCAAGGTCAAGGCCAACCAGTATTTTCTGTTGGTCATGGGAGTTCTTTCTGCTAAGTTTGGTTCAATTCCATCATTGGTGGAGTTCAGAATGCTCTTTGATTGTAGGTGAACTATAAATCCCAGCAACTACAACTCCCAAATGACAAAATCAATCCTCCCCAGGCCCACCAGTATTCAAATTTGGGCGTATCGGGTATTTGTGCCAAATTTGGTCCAGTGAATGAAAATACAGCCTGCATATCAGATATTTACATTATGATCCATAACTGTAGCAAAATTAGTTATGAAGTAGCAACAAAAATAATTTTATGGTTGGGGGTCACCACAACATGAGGAACTGTATTAAGGGGTCACAGCATTAGGAAGGTTGAGAACCACTGTTTAAGATTCTCCGGGGATGGACTCAGCTCTTGCCTTTTGCCACTCTACTTAGGGAGAGTTAAAGTACAGCGGAACCTTGGCTTAAGAGCATCTCAACTTAAGCGTTTTAGTTAAGCGCAATTATTTGGCATGGGTTTCGCTTTGACATAAGTGCATCATTTTGAGTTAAGAGCTAGCACCTGTGAAGTGCTAGTGCCTGTGGGAACACTAACATGAGAGTACAGGGCTTTAGGGCTTCAAGGGAGATGCTTCCATGCCTCGTGCTCTTGTCTGCTTTGGGAGGCTGCTATCTGCTTTGCTCTTGTCTGCTTCGAGGAACTTTGTGCTAGTTGATTTTGTGTGGTTTTTATTCCTGGTATGTTTGACTTCTTGAAAAGAGAACAGGAGAGAGAGATCAAGAGAGGGAGGGAAGCTGGAATGAGTACAGTTTGAAGAAAATGATGCTTCTGTCTCTTCACTTTGTGATTTGTGTTTCTTTGCCACAACATTGTGCTTCCACCATTTTAAATTTGATCTTTCTTTTGTTATTGTTCCATGTGAAATTGCATTTATACATTATTTGTTATTCATAAAATACATTTTCTTATTTAAAAACACGTAATGAAAAAAGTGGGGGGAGGGGGGTTTCAGGGGACCAGAACAAATTAATAGCATTTCAATGCATTTCAAAGGGAAGTTTTGCTTTGAGATAAGAGTGGTTTAATTCATGAAATAAATTCAATAATAATAATAATAATCTTTATTTGTACCCTGCCGCCATCTCGCCAAACTCTTAACTCTAGGTATCACTGTGTAGTACTTTCACTCACCCATAAATGAATTGGCTCAGGGTTTCTGGATCAATCTTTTGAATAAAATTTCTTGACTGATACATATATTTTGTAGTTCTCATATACACTTTATACACAAATCCTGGGGGTAATTTTATACAATATTTTAAATATTTTTCTGCATAAAAGAAACGATGTACATTGAGCAATCAGAAAGCAAACATGGTATTATCTTGGCCATCCGTTAACTATTTTGAAGTACTTTTTCATAAGGAATGCTTAACCAATATGAATTTTTTCAACTTTTCTGACTGCAAAACACAACATTTATTTATTTATTGTTTTGACTTGTTAGTCGCCCCTTCCGGTAGGCTCGGGGCGATTTACATATGCATAAAACCATAAAAACACTGTAAAACAACTCCTCTCAAGTCCACCTGAAACCTAAAGCAAAATTCTCAAACAAGATGTAGGCCTGTGATCTCATCAGTCACTTTTCTTATCTTGCGTGGTTTTTTAAGCATCCTTAAATGAAGAAACTTATAAAAATTGAAAGCAAGTATAATATATGTTATGCCTTTGGGCTGACCTAATAAAGGTATCAGATTTTGTCATACAAGTCTTTGGCTGTTTCTGTGGAGGCCTCTGCTCATTCAATGCAGCTCGCTCTATCAGCACACCTGGAACCGCTTGTTACACTGAGGCTCATTATGAATTATGAAGTCATGCTGTAATTGAACCCTATGCAGTATACACTGCAATCCTACACATATGTAATTCAATGCCACGTGGAAATATCCACAGGGTGGCTTTGCAGGGCTGCAATTTTTATGCAATCAAACTGCACGGAACAGCTGGGAATCAAACTTTAAGTCACCTTAAAGACATGTGCATAGAGAGGAAAAACCCAGCCCCCAGATGAATGGAGTATTTGATGAAGTGGCACAACATTTTCAATGGGCTTTCTTAGGCAAGGAATACTCGGAAGTGGTTTCACCAGTCCTTCCTCTGAAATAGAGCCTATATAGCATCAGTATTCATTGGTAGCCTCTCATCCAAGTATTAACCAGGGCTGACTGAACTTAGCTTTTTAAGATCAAACATGATCCAGTGCCTTTAGGGGTTTTAGGCCCTTTCAAAAAAACCAAATGTAACTATCTTAGGGTTGCTGTGAGTTTTCCGGGCTGTGTGGCCATGTTCCAAAAGCATTATTTGCTGCCATAGATGTGGGCAAAACGTCAGGAGAGAATGCTTCTGGAACATGGCTATACAACCCAAAAAACTCACCGCAGCCCAGTGATTTTGGCCATGAAAGCCTTACTTTATTTCTGGCAACTTTCTATTTACATGTGCTGAATTTGATAGTACTTCTCTATCCATTTTATAGTATCTGGAAACATCGGCTAAAGGGGACACTGTGTTTGCCTTATTTATGTGAAGGTAGAGTTAATTCATTATCCTACTGTGTTACCATTTTACACAAATATTATTACATTTATTGTTTTTAACTTTGCAATGTCAATTTCACTTGTGTAATGATGTACTTCTCAATTTACACATGTTAATACTGCAGTGGGCAGTGTGGCCATTTTAGTCATATCCTCTTTTCAAAATTAAATATAAGGCACAACAATACTTCAAAACAGAGTATTTTCCATCTAAGCACCCCTTCTGACCCCAAAAACCACAGCAGAATCAAAACCAGCCACTCTCAAATGTTGGGGGAAACCTGGAAATGGAAAACAGAAGTAGACTTCTTGACATTTTCAGGATGGGTTTTAACTGTATCTGGCCGGACCTTCAATTTTGGAGAAGAAAACTGGCTCCTGCCACCAGTCTCTCTCCTTCCCGATCTAAGGAATAAGCTGTTACAGGATGTGATGATGATGGCAACTAGCCTGGAGAACTTTAAAAGAAGATTAGACAAATTCAAAAAGGAGAAATCTAACTTCTCTACTTGTTTTGGCTGTAGGACATCTCCAGGCTGTGATGCCATTAAAATAGCAGTGGTTACTAGAGGAAAAGAGAACAAGAGTAGTTCATTGTTTGAAAATGTTGCTTATGGCCTTCCCAGATGCAACCCAGAGTATCTACGCCAACTGCTATGTACAGTTTCAGGTCCAGGCTATTTGTCCAACTGCATCTCCTCATATAGACCACCTCTTGCACTGCGGTCAGCGAAGGACATCCTGCTCTCGGTCCCACCCCCGTTACAAGCACGGTTGTTGGGAATGAGAGAGGGGGCCTTCTCCATGATCATTCTCCACCTCTGGAACTCCATTCCTAAAGAAATAAAAATGCTCCCCACCCTCCTCTCCTTCAAAAAAACTTCTGAAAACACACTTATGTACCTTAGTGTTCAGAGAGGAGGAGGATGGGCACTTAGCACTTTATGGCTGCTTCGACTACTACAGCTTGTACCTAAATTATCATTGATATTAGGCACTTTTTAAATTCTAGTAGTTTACTGTTTTAGGATGCATGTTTTTGTGCAGTTATGTTTTATTAGTATAAGTATATCTTATTTATCTATTTGTATTTCTTATTATGTTAAGTTTAATTCTTATTGGTAATAAGTTTATTAACATTTGAGGGGGTTGTTGTGTCATTTTTCACATGGCACTGAACATTTGCCTGTTTTATATGCATGTAAACTGTCCTGAGTCCCCATGGGGAGAGAGGGCAGTCTATAAATAAAGTAAAAAAAATTGTGTGTCAGGAGAATTGGGTTGCTCAGGGGATTCCTGGATGTTGTGATGTTTTACCATCCTTGTGGGAGGCGTCTCTCATGTTCCCGCATGGGGAGCTGGAGCTGACAGGGGGAGCTCATCCACGCTCTCCCCAGATTTGAACCTCCGACTTGTCGGTCTTCAATCCTGCCGGCACAAGGATTTAACTTTCACTAACCCATAAATGAATTGACTCAGAGTTTTTGGATCAATTTTTTGAATAAAATGTCTTGACTTATACATATATTTGTGTAGTTCTCATATACACTTTATACACAAATCTTGGGGGTAATTTTGTACAATATTTTTCATATTTTTCTGCATAAAAAAACTTGATGTACAGTGAGCAATTAGAGAGCAAACGTGGTACTATCTTGGCCATCCATGTTAACTAGTTTGAAGTAATTTAGAATTTTTCATAAGGAATGCTTAACTGCACCACCGGGGGCTGCTATTATTATTATTAATATTAATATTGGCATCTAAAGGGAGAGAATAGCAACCAGACACAGTCACGTTCTGCTTGGATGCCACCAGCTGGTAAAAGGCCCTCCCTCAATGCCACTGCCGTGACCTCTGAGGGGGAGAAGAGCAACCAGACACAATCCTACTCTGCCTGGATCCTACCAGCTGGTGAGAGGCCCTCCTTCAATGCCACTTGCCACTGATGTGGCCTCTAGCAGAGAAAGTAGCTGATGTCTATTAGACCTCATACAACTCCCATTCCCTTTTCCTTGCATTTCAAATTAACGATTTGTAAGCCTTTTTGTTCTGAAGTTTGGGGTGAAAAAATGTCTAAATAAGTGCTCTAAATAATAAATTTGAAAAATGCAGGACACTGGACTAGCACATCTTCTCTGAAAAAGTACCCTTTAGATCAGGAATAGGGAGTTTCCTAAGGACTCAAGGTCTGTAAGGCTTTAGGTTTGCTATCCCTGGTTTGGACCTTTGAGACTACAATTCCCATCAGGATGAGTTGTCAAGTGACACCGAGGTTGCAATCCAAAACATCTGAAGGAGGCCAAGAGGGGAAGGCTAGACGGGCATTTTCTGAAACAGGGCCAGAAATGTGGAGCATAAAAGACCTCCCACTGAGTCCCTGCTGCCACTGCCAACCAGAGTAATCAGTACAGACACGCAAATAGCCCTATTCGGTACAAGGCAGCTTCGTATTTCCAGTACAGTGACCCATATGCATAAACATATGATCAGGGTGCCAAAGAGAAAAAGGTATGAAAGGTGGAGACTGGACAAAGTATGAAAAAAGGAAGGAAGCCAAAGCGGTTGGCATCAAGTTAAGGATAAATTGCACCAAACACCAAGAGAAAGAATAGTCAATAGACAGCTACAGTTATCATTGCGTAGTCTGAAACCTCTATGTGCCACTGTGAATAAGCAAACAAAGCATTCAGATAGTAATGGATTAAGACTCATGGAAGATTTTAAGTGGGTTCATTTCTATAAATGAAAGCATTTTCTCAAGGATTTGAGGTGGGGAACACACATCCTTTTCTGAGTCCAACACGAGAGAGGCTTGCTTACCTGTTTTATCCTGGGAATGGCCTTAGGCAGCAGGCTGGCTGACAAAACAGATGTAAACTGAGAGCAGCAAAGTTCTGGGAAAGGATTTGGTATAGATGGGATTTCTAGTATGTCAAGTTCTGACTTTTTCCTCCTACATGGTAGAAAGATAACATAAAGTTCTTAGAATTGTTTTCAACATACATGCAGGAAAGTACAATGTTGGGACACACAGACTTTTTTTAAAAAAATGCAAAGCCCCTTCTACACTGCCACATAATCCAAATTATCTAAGCGGATAAGGCAAATTATCTGCTTTGAACTGGATTATGTGAGTAAAGGTTTCCCCTTGATAGTCGTGTAGCCGTGTCCAATTCTGGGTGGTGGTGCTCATCTCCATTTCTAACCAAAGAGTCAACGTTTTTCCTTGACACCTCCAAGGTCATGTGGCCAGCATGACTGCGTGGAGTGCCATTACTTTCCTGCAGAAGCAGTACGTATTGATCTACTCACATTGCATGTTTTCGAACTGCTAGGTTGGGAGAAGCTGGGGCTAACGACAGGAGCTCACCCCACTCTGTGGATTCAAACAGCTGACCTTTCAGTCAGCAAGTTCGGTAGCTCAGCAGTTTAATCTGCGGTGCCACTGGAGGCTCCTACACTACCATATAACCCAGTTCAAAGCAGATAATCTGGATTTTATATGGCAGTGTAGAAGGGTCTGTAGACTAACTCGCAAGGATTGTTTCATGGTGCCCGAAGAAGAGTTTTTTCCCCCCTTTCAAAGTCACTTACATTACTTGATCCATGGGAATAGTTCATTTGTAATGGAAATTTAACCTTCTATAGTAAAAAAAAAATAGCAATAACTATGGGGATGGTTCTGTTTTTTTCTCACCAGCATGCAATTATGAAGATAGAATGCTAGCATGGCATACGGCTTTGAGCAACGGGCTTCAACCCCTGATGGGCCACAATTATGAAGAAAGAATGGAAAGGGCTTTACTCAACCCCTGATGGGCCAAAGTTACACTCCCTCTGTCCCAGACGACATCAAAGGGAAACCCTCTTGAACAAGTTTTGCCAAGAAAACTCTGTGAAAGGTTCACCTTAGTGTCACCATAAGAAAGAACCAACTTGAAAGCACACAACAACAATTAATATTATGGAATCCTGGGACGTATAGTTTGGTGAAGCACCAGCACGTTTTGGCAAAGGAGACTAAAACTACAACTTCCATGATTCCATGGCACTGAGTCATGGTCATTAAAGTGATGCCAAACTGCATTAATTCTACAGCGTAGATGCTTTGAACTGCCAGATAATCTGGGATGAGCAGATAATCTTGGATCAGATCCTGGGCTATAGGGCACTGTGGAAGGGGCTTAAATCCAATACTCTGCTATGCCAAACTGATATTTCCTATAAAGGCATATTCAAATTCAGAAATAGCCAGACTGTCTTTCTACAAACAAAATAGTTTATAGTAATGTATTAGTAACCAATAGTATGGAACAGCGGACTCTGGAGACGAGAGTTTGAATCCCTGTGGCACCACGGAACCTCCTTGAGTTTTTTTTTATTGTGTCAGAAGTGAATTGAGAATATGCTGCTTCTGGTGTGAGAGAATTGGCTGTCTGCAAGGATGTTGCCCAGGGGATGCCCAGATGTGTTTCCATCCTGTGGAAGGATTCTCTCATGTCCCCGCATGGGAAGCTAGAGCTGACAGAAGGCAGCTCACCCTGTCTTGTGGATTCGAACCACCGACCTTCAGGTCTTCAGGTAAGTTTGCATAAGGGTTTAACCTACTAAGCCACTGCGTCTCCATTTGAGTGACCTTGGGCAAGTCAAACTCTCTCTGCCTCCGAGGAAGGTGAAACCAAACTCAATTTGAGCACACCTTGCCAAGAAAACTCTGTTTATCTTAGGGTTGCCATGAGTCAGATATGACTTGGAAGACACACAACAATGAAGAGCTTCACCTGAAAATATATATTCATTAATATATATGTATTAAACACACAGAGGTAGTTTTGTCAGTTTCTTACTCTAAAATATAGCCACATAACCTGGCGTTCCTCAGCTGTCTCATCCAAGTATTAACCACGACTGACCCTGCTTAGCTTTCAAGATCAGACAGGATCTGGTGCTTTCAGGGTGAGGTAAAGGTTTTCCCAAGACATGAAGTCCAGTCAATTCTGACTCTGGGTGAGTCGGTGCTCACACTCCATTTCTAAGCTGATGAGTCGGCGTTGTCCGTAGACGCCTCCAAGGTCATGTGGGAGGCATGACTGCATGGAGTGCCATTATCTTCCCGTTGGAGTAGACCTATTGATCTATTCACATTTGCATGTTTTTGAACTGCTAGGTTGGCAGAAGCTGGGGCTAACAGCAGTAGCTCACTCCACTCCCTGGATTCGAACCTGCGACCTTTCGGTCGGCAAGTTCAGCAGCTCAGTGGTTTAACCCACTGCACCACGAGTATATCTTGATAAAGCCGGCTACTTTTAATCAAGGCTGCTTGCAGAATGAGATTAAGCAGGATCAAGCAGACATGATGCCTCTCTTTGAAATGTCTAATTCACTCTAAGAAAGATCTCTGTCATTTGCAACTTCTGTCTATCCTTCCTTGTCAGAAAGTGCTTTTGTCATGGTAAATGGAAACCTAAATTGTCTCTCTTTATTCCCTAGGCAAGAGTCAGCGATAACTCTTCCTGCCTCGCTGGTGTAAAAAGGTTGTCAGGAGGAAAGAATGTACATCCCCTCCCCTCTCAAAAAAGATACCTAGGAAATAATGCCGAAAATCACACAAAGTGATGGCTTGAAGGGATTTGGCGGAAGGGGGAAAGGGAGACAACTCCATCAATCACTCTATTGCCAAAGGCTTTCATGGCAGAAATCACTGGGTTGCTGTGAGTTTTCCGGGCTGCGTGGCCATGTTCCAGAAGCATTCTCTTCTGATGTTTCACCCACATCTATGGCAGGCATCCTCAGCGGTTGTGAGTTCTGTTAGAAACTAGGAAAATGGGATTTATATATCTATAAAATATGCAGGGTGGGAGAAAAAAACTCTTAGCATTTAATGGCCTTGCAGCTTCAAGGTCCAGCTGCTTCCTGCCCAGGGGAATCCCTAGCTGGGAGGTGATTAGCTAAATCTGATTGATTCTTGTCTGGAATTCCCCTGGTATTTTTTGTGTTATTATTTCTTTACTGTTTTGATTTTAGAGGGTTTTTTTTAAATACTGGTAGCCAGATTTAGTCCATTTTCATTGTTTCCTCCTTTCTGTTCAATACGTCCACATGTCCATCAATCACATTTGGGGCAAATTCCAATGTTATATTCTACCGTAGACCTCTTGAAACGAACCCAGGGGCTGAATCAATAGCTTCCATTCATGCAAAGCCCCAATGGTTATAACTCGGCTTGATAGTCATTTTAGGATACCTTTCTTTCCCGAGATAAATTCAGTGATTAAATATGCAATTATTAAATATTGATTGGGTTTTTAAGAGAGAGAGAGATTCTGACAGATTTTCGGCACTTTTGTCTTGTTAAAAAATACTACTACTCTTTTTTTCTTTTCTTTTTTGCAGTTCCCTCCCAGTTGATCAGGGCACCAGCATCTTTATTTCAGATGACTCTCAGCATCTACTTCAAAGACAAGACAGGGCACAGGCCCAAGGACTTATCTGGTTCGGATCTTGCAGGACACACACAGGGGGACTTTGTGCTTTTTATGGAGCCTCAGTCCCCTCTTCCCTGGGGTTGTCATAGGCAAAAGTCAAAGTTTTCCCCTGACATTAAGTCTAGTCATGTTCGACTCTGGGAATGGTGCTCATCTCCATTTCTAAGCCAAAGAGCTGGCATTGTCCGTAGACACCTCCAAGGTCATCTGGCTGGCATGACTGCATGGAGAGCCGTTACCTTCCCACAGAAGAGATACCTATTGATCTACTCACATTTGCATGTTTTTGAACCGCTAGATTGGCTAACAGCGGGAGCTCACCCCGCTCCTTGGATTTGAACCAGTGACAAATAATAAAATAATAATAATAACAACTTTATTTTTATACCCTGCCACCATCTCTCCGAAGGGATTCGGGGTGGCTTACATGGGGACCAAGCCCAATATACGGCAACATTTGCCAGCTAAAGCACAATTAAAAACATAATAACATATAATATAACAAACAATCTAATTAAAACGCTTGAAAATGGCAAGATATAAAAGTGTATCAAACCAACCTTAACAACCAGCAACCAGAAATATGGTGGGTATAATCGGTTTAGAGAGGGCAGGGCATAGCCTTGCGCAAAAAGTAAACTATAGGGATGGGGGTCAAGTGCTGAATACAACCTTATCAGTAAAGGTATTCACGAACAGGGGCTGGGCATCATTCCAATGCACACTGGAATACATAGGTTTTCAAATCCCTATCCTTCACATATTTTTACATCCAAAGGAGCCCCTGGTGGTGCATGGGTTAAACCGCTGAGCTGCTGAACTTGCTGATCAAAAGGTCAGCGGTTCGAATCTGGGGAGAGGGGTGAGCTCCAGCTTCTGCCAACCTAGCAGTTTGAAAACCTGCAAATGTGAGTAGATCAATAGGTATCGCTCTGGCAGGAAGGTCACGGCACTCCGTGCAGTCATGCCGCCCACATGACCTTGGAGGTGTCTATGGACAAGGCCGGCTTTTTGGCTTAGAAATGGACATGAGCACCAACCCCAGGAGTTAGACACAACTACACTTAATGTCAAGGGGAAACCTTTGCCTTTGCCTATTCGTGAACAAAGACTAATCATCACTCAAATGCACATTGGAACATATAGGTTTTCAAACCCCTATCCTTCACATATTTTTACATCCTAAGAAGGCGACCCTATCAAGGAGTGTTCTTGGCAAGATTTGTTTTTTAGCCATGGCCTCCTCGTAAGGCTGAGACAGTGTGACTTTCCCAAAGCCAGTGAGATTCCATAACTGAGCAAGGATTTGAATCCTGGCCTCCAAGAATGAATGCCGTTTGACTCCCTGGTTCAATACTATGAAATGCTGGGAGTTTGGCTTTGGTGGGCACACCTTGACGAACGACAACTCCCATGATGCCACAGGAATGGGAAAGCCCTTGTTAAACTACAACCCCCATTATGTCAAAGGAATGGGAAAGACCTTGTCTTACTACAACTTCCATGATATCAAAGGAAAGGGAAAGACCTTGTTGAACTACAACTCCCATGACTCCAAAAGAAGGGGAAAGACCTTGTTGAACTACAATTCCTCTGATTCCACAGGAAGGGGAAGCCCTTGTCGAACTACAATCCACATTATGTCAAAGGAAGGGGAAAGACCTTGTCGCACTACAACTTCCATGATATCAAAGGAAAGGGAAAGCCCTTGTCGAACTCCAACCCCATGATTCTCCAATGATTCCAAAGGAAGGGGAAAGACCTTGTCAAATTACAAGTCTTATGATTCCAAGGGAAGGGGAAAGCCCTTGTTGAACTACAGTTCCCATGATTCCAAAAGAAGGGGAAAGACCTTGTTGAACTCCAACCCCATGATGTCAAAGGAAAGGGAAAGTCCTTGCCGAACTACAACCCCCATAATGTCAAAGGAAAGGGGAAAGCCCTTGTTTAACTACAATTCCCATGATTCCAAAGGAAGGCAAAAGACCTTGTCGAACTAGAACCCCTATGATGTCAAAGGAAGGGGAAAGACCTTGTTGAACTCCAACCCCCATAATGTCAAAAGAAGGGGAAATACCTTGTCGAATTACAAGTCCTATGATTCCAAGGGAAGGGGAAAGCCCTTATTGAACTACAGCTCCCATGATTCCAAAAGAAGGGGAAAGATCTTGTCTAACTCTAACCACATGATGTCAAAGGAAAGGGAAAGACCCTGTCGAACTACAACTTCTATGTTTCCAAAGGAAGGGGAAAGCCCTTGTCGAACTACAACCCCCATGATGTCAAGGGAAAGGGAAAGCCCTTGTCGAACTACAACTCCCATGATTCCAAAGGAAGAGGAAATACCTTGTCGAACTAGAACCCCTATGATGTCAAAGGAACGGGAAAGCCCTTGTCGAACTACATCTCCCATGATTCCAAAGGATGGGGAAATACCTTGTCAAACTAGAACCCCTATGATGTCAAAGGAAGGGGAAAGACCTTGTCGAACTAGAACCCCTATGATGTCAAAGGAACTAGGGTCAAAAGAAACCTTGTCAATGACTACAACTCCCGTGATGCCAGAGCAATCAAAGCCGTGTTAAGAAGACTGCATTCATTGTGCAGTGCAGAAGATGCACCATAGGTCAGTAGTTCGACAAGGTCTTTCCCCTTCCTATGCTGCCCAAGGAGTGCTGGTGCCCGGGCAAACTACATCTCCCACCACCGTCCAGCCCCTACCTAGCCTTGGAGCCAGGGAAGCGGTGTCAATCCAAAAGTGGCTTCCTTCTCCAAAGTAGACCCGGCAGGCAGACGCCTCCCTTTTCCGCATCAGGAAGCCCTTCCTAGCCCTGCCCGCCCTGCTGCTCGAGAGCCCTGCGAGTGCGAGCCTCGTCCCCTGTGATCTCAAGTTGGGGGCTCACCTGTCCTCGCTGCGGAGCTGGAGGGGGGCGGCGGGGGACACCCAGGCGGAGAAGGCGACCTCGCCCAGGCGGCGGGCACTGCTGCTGATGCCGCCGCTGCTGCTGATGCTGGAAGGGCCCCCTTGGGCCACTCGCCCGCGGGCGCTGCTCTGCCAGCCGGGCACCGGAGTCGCCATGGCCCCCGAGGAAAGGGGCAGGGGAAGCCAGCCAGGCGGGGATCCCTTCTCGCTCAATCTCAATCCCTCTCTCTCGGTCTCTGCCTTCGCCCGGCTGAGCCGGCCCCACGTGCGGCCAGGAGGAGGGAGGCGGCGCTTCAGGAGGGCGGGCAGAGAGAGAGAGAGAGAGCTAGCTAGCTATCTAGGCGCTCAGGTAGGTCACAGCCTTGGAGAGGAAAGGGGAAAGAGCCCTCCTCGAGCCTGCTATGGCTTGACTCTGCCCCTGGCCCCGCCCGCACCGTCTCTCTTCTCCCCTTCAGGATGCATCTCCACTATACAACCACTGCAGTTTGATACCGCTTGGACTGCCAGGGCTCAATGCTGTGGGATGAGGCAGTTTGGTGTAAGGGCATCAGCACTCTTGGGCAGAGAAGGGGAAAGACCTTCCACCATGCCATAGCACCCAGGCAGGACGGTTCAAGGGTCTCAGGGCCCTGCCACACAGCCCTATCTCCCAGAATATCAAGGCAGGAAATCCCACAAGGTCTGCTTTGAACTGGGCAGGCATGTAGCTGGAGGGGGCTTGAGGGGCTTCAGCCCCCCCCCATCCCCCCGAAATTCTCAGGGTGGTCTTGCTGGTACATTATATAAACTGCTATGTTTATTCATCTCATGATCTGATCACCATGGCCAATATATCCCATATGCAAGGGGGTATTGGGATAACGATACAAAAGGTTTGCTAGGGTAGACCCTCTCTCACTCAGACTCACCCCCCAATCAAAATCCTGGCTACGGGCCTGGAACTGGGATATATAGCAGTGTGGACTCTGATAACTCAGGACTCTGCCACACATCCCTACATCCCAGAATATCATAGGAAATCCCACAGGATCTGCTTTGAACTGGGATATATGGCAGCGTAGACTCTGATAACCCAGGACCCTGCCGCACAGCCCTATATTCCAGAATATCAAGGCAGGACCTCCCATCGGATCCGCTTTGGACTGGGATATATGACAGTGTGGACTCTTATAACTCAGGACCCTGCCACATATCCCTACATCCCAGAATATCATGGCAGGAAATCCCACAGGATCTGCTTTGAACTGGGATATATGGCAGTGTGGACTCTTATAACTCAGGACCCTGCCACATATCCTTACATCCCAGAATATCATGGCAGGAAATCCCACAGGATCTGCTTTGAACTGGGATATATGGCAGTGTGGACTCTTATAACTCAGGACCCTGCCACATATCCCTACATCCCAGAATATCATGGCAGGAAATCCCACAGGATAGGTTTTGAACTGGGATATATGGCAGTGTGGACTCTTATAACTCAGGACCCTGCCACATATCCCCTTACATCCCAGAATATCATGGCAGGAAATCCCACAGGATCTGCTTTGAACTGGGATATATGGCAGTGTGGACTCTTATAACTCAGGACCCTGCCACATATCCCTTACATCCCAGAATATCATGGCAGGAAATCCCACAGGATCGGCTTTGAACTGGGATATATGGCAGTGTGGACTCTTATAACTCAGGACCCTGCCACATATCCCAGAATATCATGGCAGGAAATCCCAGAATATCATGGCAGGAAATCCCACAGGATCTGCTTTGAACTGGGATATATGGCAGTGTGGACTCTTATAACTCAGGACCCTGCCACATATCCCTACATCCCAGAATATCATGGCAGGAAATCCCACAGGATCGGTTTTGAACTGGGATATATGGCAGTGTGGACTCTTATAACTCAGGACCCTGCCACATATCCCTACATCCCAGAATATCATGGCAGGAAATCCCACAGGATCTGCTTTGAACTGGGATATATGGCAGTGTGGACTCTTATAACTCAGGACCCTGCCACATATCCCTACATCCCAGAATATCATGGCAGGAAATCCCACAGGATCTGCTTTGAACTGGGATATATGGCAGTGTGGACTCTTATAACTCAGGACCCTGCCACATATCCCTACATCCCAGAATATCATGGCAGGAAATCCCACAGGATCTGCTTTGAACTGGGATATATGGCAGTGTGGACTCTTATAACTCAGGACCCTGCCACATATCCCTACATCCCAGAATATCATGGCAGGAAATCCCACAGGATCAGTGTGGACTCTTATAACTCAGGACCCTGCCACATATCCCTACATCCCAGAATATTGAACTGGGATATCATGGCAGAAATCCTGGGATACAGGATCTGGACTGGGATATATGGCACTCTTATAACTCAGGACCCTGCCACATATCCCTACATCCCAGAATATCATGGCAGGAAATCCCACAGGATCGGCTTTGAACTGGGATATATGGCAGTGTGGACTCTGATAACTCAGGACCCTGCCACATATCCCTACATCCCAGAATATCATGGCAGGAAATCCCACAGGATCTGCTTTGAACTGGGATATATGGCAGTGTGGACTCTTATAACTCAGGACCCTGCCACATATCCCTACATCCCAGAATATCATGGCAGGAAATCCCACACTGGGATCAGTGTGGACTTGAACAGGGGGATCCCAGAATATCAAGGCAGGAAATCCAACAGGATCTGCCTTGAACGGGGATAAACGGCAGTGTGGACTCTTTTAACTCAAGGCCGTGCCGCACAGCCCTTTATTTATTTATTTATTTATTTATTTATTTACTATATTTCTATACCGCCCCTCCTAGCCCGAAAGCAACTCAAGGCGGTTTACATATGGCAATCAATGCCCAAAGATAAAATACAATTAGAAACAATTAATACAATAACCACATAAAAACAGTAATCAATTCGCAATTAAAACCATAATATACAATTCTCAGCATCTCATCATTAAAATCATTTTCCGTCACGTCGTTATATCATGCCATAAATCTTAGTTATATTCCAGAATATCAAGGCAGAAAATCCCACAGGATCTGCTTTGATAAACTCTACAAGCTAGGTAGCATTGTCCCCGCCCCCCCATGTGCAATGGGAAGTTGCTGCTAAATGTGAGAGAAACAAGGTTGAACACTGTGAAAGCCACCCACTACATGGCTACCAGCCTCTTCCCAGCAGTCTCAAATCAACGGAAAGCTTTATGAGAACTACCACTCCTCTTGGTGTCCCCCCAGCAACAGCAAGGATATCCCTCTGGGCAGCTAAACCAGGAAATCCCAACTGGATGCCCCAAGGGTCTTCCTCCAGGGGCAAACCAAAAATGGGCAACTTGGAAGTCCCTGAATAGACTCAGAAACAGAGTGGGCAGATCAAAAGACGACCTGGCAAAATGGCACTACCTAAACGTGACTGGAGCAGAACAGACAACTCCGCATCTGTATGCTTGTCCACTGTGCCCAGCCTCATGTACAAAGGAGGAATTGTTGGAGGCTACAGACAGTGCGGTCACTGTTGCCTGTTTTTGGTCAAAAGATATTTAGCCATCTGCACGCCTATTTTTATCAGTTTTATACTAATTGATGCAATGCTTTTGAGACATAATAACAACAATAAAAGATTTGAACTGGCTTATCTGAGTCCACATTCAGGTAACATGGGATTTTCTGCCTTGATATTCTGGTATATAGGGCTGTGTGGAAAGGCCCTGAACCCACACTGCCATATCAGCTAGTTCAAAGCAGATCCCAGATTATCTGCTCTAAACTGGATTATATGAGTCTACACTGCCAGATAACCTGGGATAAGAAGATAATCTGGGATCAGATCCTGGGATATAGGGCAGTGTGGAAGGGGCCTGTGTGACCTTGGGCGAGTCATAGACTCTCAGCCTCAGAGGACAGACATGGCAAACTCCCTCTGAACAAATCTTGCCAAGAAATCCCAGTCAACAGGGTTGCCATGAATAGGAACAGACTCAAAGGTGCACAACATTTTAAAACTTTTTTTTTTAATTTGAGTTACATATACAACAGATTGGACCAACTGAGCTAAAACATGACCCTCCTACACACATCTCTATCTGGGTCTATCTTCAGAGAGAAAGCAGGCTAAAGATAATGGTGGCAAATTACCACTAGAAATCCCAGGCAGGGATGCATGTGTTCTTTTTGAGGTGAATCTGGCCAATTCAACAGGATTTGCTGTTGCACAAAAATGTTCACCCATGCAAAAATGCACCTGGAATCAGTGTCCATAAATATGCTTCGACATGCAAATCCACCTTCCTGGCTGATGCAGTAGTTTTGTATTCAATGTGTTCAGGTCATACAGAGCCCAGTTGACACGCTGTGCTATGCACAGCTTGGGGAAAATGCATTTGGAGTTGTTATTATGTGCTGTCAAGTCAGCTTTGCTTCATGGCAGCCTTGTTAATAAGATGCCCTTTTACTAACAGCCCTGATCAGGTCTTGCAAACTCAAGGACATGGCTTCCTTGACGGTGCAAGTCTTCCTGTGATGAGATCCTCCTCTTTTCTATTGTCTTTACTGAATATTACTGTATGTACTTAAAGTTGGCTATGTAGGGCAAGTTTGCTCTAGATGCGTCATCGGTGGGGTTCAGTATGCTCTTTGACTGTAAGGTAAACTACAACTTACTGTGGTGAGTCAGTCCCCTCAAACCCCTCCAGTAGGTTGAGTTAGTCATGGGGATTCTGTGTGCCAAGTTTGGCCCAGGTTCATAATTGGTGGGGTCACCGTTTCTCTGGTTGTGAGTGAACTACAACTCCCAGAAAGGAATGTCAGTTCCCCCCAAAGCCCTCCAATAATCAAATTTCAACATATCAGGTATGTGTTCCTAGTTTGGTCCTGATCCATCAGTGTTAGGATTCATAGAGCTCTCTGAGTGTAGGTGAACTACAACTCCCCCAAATCAACGTGAATTTTCCCCATAGACTTCCAGTATTTTTTTGCTGGTCATGGAGACTCTGTGTGCCAAATTTGGTCCAATTCCACCACAGTGCTCATTGATTGCAGCTGAATTATAAATCCCAATATCTATAATTCCAAAATATCCAGGCCAATTCCCCTCAAAACCCACCAGCATTCAAATTTGGGCTGTCAGGTATGCATGTCAAGTTTGGTCCAGATCCATCATTGTTTGGGTTCATAGTGCACTCTGGATGTAGGTGAACTATAAATTCTTCCAAAGAGGGATTGGTCATGGATATTCTGTGTGCCAAGTTAGTTCCATGTCCATTTTTTGGTAGAGTTCAGAGTGCTCATAGATTGCAGGTGAACTATATGCCCAAGTACCTACAACTCCTATAAATCATGGTGAATTATCCCCAAACGTCTTTAGTATGTTCAGTTGCTGATCAATTCCTCTATTTGCTTTGTGCCATAGCAAAATATAGGAAAGGGTTAAGGGAGAGGCAGTGGGTGAGGTCATGCAAATTCCACACCTATGGAGATAGTAAGAAACACTGGGATGCCTGTGGTGGAGGAAAAACAGAAAATCTAGGATGAAATTGTCCTCGTATGAAAGCTTTCACTTGGATGGTGGGCAGTATGGTGTTGGTGGAGGACACTGGCAGGGGTTGTCCCAGTGCTCGCTATAACCTGTAATGTCATTGGAGGGAGGGCCTTTGGTGGCTCCTCATAGATAGGAATCATAGCTGTTTGTGGAGGCAAGAGCCTGTCTGTGAAAGTGGGCACACCAGCCACATACACACATACGTATTTTCACTTTTATTATGTGGATGGATGGATGGATGGATAGAATGACAGCGCTGGTTTAATCATCTTAGCTTCTAGGAAGAATTCAGACTCCACTTTCTCTTGAATCCATTTATTGTCCATCTGTCTTTTAGGGCACAGTTCCACAAATCTGATTATGTTGACAAGAAAGTTCTAGAAATTGTCACTTCAAGCAGACATTTTTTTAGATTCTGATGTCATGCCGGCCTTTCTCTACCTGGGATTTACCAATGTTTTGAACTACAACTCTCACCCTTCTCAAATATCACAGGTATTGGGGATGATGGTCACAACACATTGGGAAAGAACCTGGTAGGAGATTCCCAGAATGCAATTTAGGTCCCATCTATACCACCATGTAGTTTGAAACTGCATGATATGGTCAGAGTAGACTCACAAAATGAAGTTCAGTGCAGTTAAGCTGCATTATGTGAGTACATTGACCATATCATGAAGTTTCCAATTTCACCATATAACAGTGTAGATGAGGCCCCAGATGACTCCATGTAAAACAGGAGCATTCTCAACTTCTATTGATAAGAAAGGATCCCTGAATATTTGAAATTAGAGTTGTGCGTGGAATTCGTTTCTCCCGTTTCCTTTGTGTCGTTCATTTCTTCGAGAGCATGGAACAGGAATGCCCCCCCCCCCTGGTACGAAAATCTGGTGAACATGAAAGCAGGCAAGAGTAGGTCCCAGCCCCTGGCCTGCTTTTCAGCATCACAGAGCAAGAGGCGCTCAGCTGCAGGCATTGGTGGGCCGGCACAGGCACACTCTGGGCCTGCATGCCACACACGTACTCCCTTTCCAGGGAGTGTGTGTGTGTGTGTGTGTGTGTGTGGTGTACAGGAGTGCCCACGCCTTCCAGTGCCTGTAACTGAGCAGCTTTTACTCTAGAGCAGTGTTTCCCAACCTTTTTTGAGCCGCGGCATACTTTTGACATTTACAAAATCCTGGGGCACACCACCAACCAAAATGACACAAAATGGCACTTTAACACAGTAATACATATAGTTAATATGTTTTTAATGTATTTATACATTCAGAGTGAAACCTGGGCCTGTTTCGATGAACACAACATAGATATCCTGGCAGGAATGGCAGAAAGACACACACGAAGGTCTTGCTCAACAGCTGTCAGTCTCTCTCTGTGTTTAGAAAAAATATGTCCATATAGCTTCAAAGCAGTCCACTAGTACTGTTCTTATGCATCAATACACCTCATGGTACAATAATGAGGCTTCCACCTTCAATATATATGCTCCTGTATCATTCCAGGTGGGCATTAGACGAGTCCCTCATGTATAACTGGTGAACAGGAGAGTTGTTACAAAGTCACTAGAAAGGCTATCACATCCAGTCAATGCCAAATGTAGTAATAGTTGGTACACATAAACACAAAAACGGCTGAAGGAGGTGGCGCCCCAGCCCCTTCTTCGCTGCTGCCCGGCCCTTCCTCCTCCTCCTTCCCCTGCAAGCAGCAGCAGCAGGAGTTCGGCAGGAGGGGGAAGAAAGGGGAGAAGAGAGGTTTTCCCGCAGCACACCAGGTGATCGCTCACGGCATACCTAGTGTGCCGTGGCACAGTGGTTGGGAAACACTGCTTTAGAGCAAGAGGTGCTCGGCTGCAGGCACTGGCAGGCGCGGGTGCTCTCAAACACCACAAATACACGCACTTTCCTTGGATAGAAGTGCCCATGCCTGCCAGTACCTGCAGTCGAGCACCTCCTCTAGAGTAGAAACAACAGCAGGTAAGAAGAAGCCTCCTTAAAGCATGTGCCAGGAAGGGGGACTTTGTTGGGAAGCCCCTCCCCCCTCATAATGGTCCGATAGAAAATTGATTTGAAGAGTGCAAACAGATATCTGCCCTCCGGATTTTGGTAGGCTCCCAAAAATGGATCCGGGCACCCACTGAAAGCCAGGATACAAAATGGACCAAGGTTTACCCCTGAATGCACAACCCTATTTGAAATAGTAAAAAGTCCTGTGGCACCATAGACCAACACATTGTATTTGGTGTAACTTTTTGTGGACTTCAAAAGTTAGTGAAATCCATACGAAAAGAGTTTTTAATTATATCAATGAACTTTAATTCCTGTCCTATTTTTATTAACACTGGTTTTTGAAACAGTAAAAAAAAAAAAGTGGAGCTGATGCCGGGGAGTAGCTTGTTTAACTGCAAGAATGTAATTGTTCCAGCAGAAAAATGGGATTCTTTAAGAAGTTATCAATGGCATTTTTGTGACACAGGGCAGCACACATGTGGTTGAGGAAAGATGCTAAAAACAGACCCATCAAGAGACCAAAGGAGTCCTCCCTGAGGCTCCTCCTTTCATGCAGCAGAATGAGCCCGGCATGTGATTCTTTTTATGCTGCCTGCTAAGATTGTCTTTATACTTTACTCCAATGCCATTTTGTCTAAAACACCCTGCCTTATTTGTGTGTGCGTTGTGAGTGCATTCCAAATATAATCAGCATTATTTTAGATGATTTACTTTTGTAGAAACTTTTGTTTCGATTTACATAGTGTCATAATTAAAAACCCTTTATGTCTGACATTCTTCATGTTTCATCCTCTAGAGCAGAGCTAATCAATTAAAGTTCTCAGCTCATCAACTCTCAACTCACAGGTCATTCAATACTTAGGAAAATATACCCACACAGGCAATGATATGCACATAAACCAATAAAACTTGGTTGACTGATTGAGGTGATTCTTTATGTCAGTGATCTCTCTGATTTTTTTTGCCATAGTTTGAACTGCACATCTAACCTTTCTTTATTAGCTACTAACATTTGTATTTGTTACACAGCAGCACTCCTCACTCTGTACTTATTCACTTGATCCTTGGAGTCCCCAATGGCACAATGGGTTAAACCCTTGTGCCAGCAGGACTGCTGACCGAATCTTAGTTGGAATCTAAGGAACGGGTTGAGCTCCCATCCATCAGCTCCAGCTTCTCATGCGGGGACATGGGAAAAAAACTTGATCCTCACAACAGCCCTTTGCAAGTAAGTTAGGTGAGAAAGAGAGATTAAGAGTGACTGGGCCATATAAGTTTTGCGGCTCAATGGAGACCTGAATTTGGATTCTAGTCCAACATTTCTACAGTACAGTGGCTCCCTGACATGTATTACAATTGCCTTCTTGGGCAAAGCAGCTCTTTTTCTGCACAGTCTTTTTCTGCCTATCTGGCTACTTTTTTTTCCTCCTTGTCCTCTGTAGTGTTGGAACCCGAAAGGTTTTATTTAGCAGCATTGGAAATGATGGTAGTGTTGAAGATTTGGAGAAACACAAACAACGTCCAATTACCAGGTTGTAGCAGCATGTGTTCTATAAATAGTGCAATAAAGTTTAAGCTGGAAAAGAATGAAATATTCCTTAGCCAATCCTAGTCTTGTATGCCTGCATCATAAAACTACAAATCCCATATTGTGGTGCCATGAAATGTAAAGTGGTCTCAAACTACTTTTACTCTCAGTGAGTTAAACCGCTGAGCTGCGGAACTCACTGACCGAACAGTCGGTGGTTCAAATTTGCAGAGCGGGGTGAGCTCCAATTGTTAGCCCCAAATTCTGCCAATGTAACAGTTTGAAAAACATACAAATGTGAGTAGATTAATAGGTATAGCTCCAGCAGGAAGGTAATGGCACTCCATGCAGTCATGTCGACCACAGGACCTTGGAGGCATCTACGGACAATGCCAGCTCTTTGGCTTAGAAATGGAAATGAGCACCCCCACCCCCAGAATCAGACTCAACTAGACTTAATGTCAAGGGGAAACCTTTACCTTTTTACTCAACTACAGAATGGAGTTAATCAAAGGGAGTTCTTAGCTATAGAACTATAGCTATAGAAGGGAGTACTGAGCCAGACAGTTCAGAGATTTGAGTTGGAATAATGTAAAGTAAGAACAGTTTGCAAGACTGATGGTGCTGGAAATTTTTGATGGGCAAGAAAAATTGTCATCTTTAACCACCACGATCTTAGTCCCCCCCCCCCCCAGTAAAATTGATTACAATCCTAGAGAAACTAAAGGAGGAGGGAAACAGGGCAAGGGGGATTAAAATATATTATTTCAAGCTATTCTTCCTTGGAATATAAAGGGGGTTTTGTTCTTTAATGGGCAAATTAACACATACGGTACTTGATTGACAGAAGACCTGTCCTTGGTAGAAATGAAAACTGCTAGAACGTGTTTTTGATACTGATCGCCACAGCTTCCTGGCTTTTGAAACAAAATACACACATACTTATGAGCATTATCTTGATGATTGCCTTCTCTTCAAAACTTTCCACTGCACCACTGTTTGGAAAGTATATTATGAGCCTTTTATGAGGCCCAGACTGTTCAACCACTGAAGCCAGTTATGATTGTTTGTGTAACTTTAATAGTTGTGCAGAAGAGGGGAATTTTACCAAGTGCTGTTGTTGTACAACCAGGTAAGAATCAACTCTTGCTCAAACTCCCACTTTTGCACAACCATTAAAGATACAGGAGACCTCTCCACTTCTCGTGGTGGCAATCCTAAAGCCAATACTTAGTAAAAGTAATTGGTTATAGCAAACGTTCCAAAGCCTTCGTTCATACTATCTTGTTCCGCCTGCCCCCATCATCTGGTACCTGAAGGCCTTTTGTTCAAAGATGGGAGGTCATGGCTGTCTGGAAATAATTTTAGGAACCGTGATCTGGAGGGTTATAAAGTTTTCATCCAAGCTTCAATCAGTTGGTCCCAACCTTTGGTTCTTCAGGTGTTTTGGACCTCAGCTTCCACAATTCCTAACAGCTGGTAAACTGACTGGGATTTCTGGAAGTTGAAGTTCAAAACACCTGGAAGACCAAAGGTTGGGAACCACTGCAAGTTAGCTAGACAAGCAAGAGGATGAATCGGTGGGCTTTCACAGGCACCCAAGTGTAAGGCAGCTCACAATGTTCTCTTATTGCACAGCTTATTTTTGGTGTTCACTGTTAAGCAGAAACAGTGGCATAAACATTCCAATTTGTTATCCTGTGTCTGTTTTATTAAAATTTTAATTGGTTATTATGCAATATATATTTAAAAACATGTTTACTTGACTATTCAGGCTGAGCCTCAAATTGTCAATATATCACCTTCTGAAGAACTTCACTGTTCTGAAGTTGGACTCTGTAGAGTCTGAGAAAATGTGCTGTTTTTCCTATGTGTGGGGGTGCTTCTCATTAATTTTTATAGCAACAAAATATGCTGATATTGTCAGATAATTCTC
Organism: Anolis apletophallus; assembly: GCA_030556195.1. Taxonomy (NCBI): domain Eukaryota; kingdom Metazoa; phylum Chordata; class Lepidosauria; order Squamata; family Anolidae; genus Anolis; species Anolis apletophallus. The sequence continues at coordinate 151,901,239 of JARBWK010000002.1, forward strand.
CAGAATGAAAGGAAATTTTTTTTGGCATTGAAAAATCCTACATTGCTATATCTCCTAAGCGGAGTGAACAATTTTAATTTTACATAACAGCCACAAAAGTTATGCATTGTCATAGGCATCTATTCTCTGACTTTGGAAGCTAAGTGGGGTCAGGTTGTTGACCCTTCATGTCTATGCATGACTTGATAATATTTCAAAAGCATACAATTTCAAAATGCAAACCTTGATTTTGCCATTTTATATAAGGAACACCGCTTAACTACTCCATTACATATAATGAGATTTAAGCATCCACAGACTTTGGTACTCATGTTCTGTGTGTGTGCGTGTGAGAGAGAGAGAGAGAGAGAGAGAGAGAGAGAGAGAGAGAGAGAGAGAGAGATGGAACAAAACCCTAATGCAGTGTTTCCCAACCTTTTTTGAGCCGCGGCACAGTTTTAACATTTAAAAAATCCGGGGGGCACACCACCAACCAAAATGACACAAAATGACACTGTAACACAGTAAAGAACGGCTGGGGGTTGTTGGCCTGCTGGGAGCAGCTGCTGGGAGTGCCGAAGCCAGGGAGGGGCGGAGCCAGGCGTTGCCATGCCCCACCCCCTACCCCTGGCTTCACCTCTCCCAGCAGCTGCTCCAGCCTTGAGGGGGGCAGTGCCAAGCCAGAGATGCCAGAGCCAGCACAAGGCTGGCTTGGCATTGTCCCCTCAAGGCTGGAGCAGCTGCTGGGAGTGCTGAAGCCGGGGGAGGGGGCAGAGCCAGGCCGCGCCATGCCCCGCCCCCTCCCCCCAGCTTCAGCTCTCCTACAGGCCGCGCCATGCCCCGCCCTTTTCCCCCAGTTTCAGCTCTCCTACAGAGGAGAAGCATGAGCGGTGGACGGGCTTCAGTGGGCGGGGCTCCTCCTCCACGTGGCTTCAGCGAGCGAGGGGCGAGAGTCATGGTGGGAGTCATGGCGGATTGGAGGCTGGCTGGGGAAACGGCCGAAGGAGGCGGCACCCCGGTCCCCTCTTCTTTTTCTTCGCCACTGCCCGGCCCTTCCTCCTCCCCCAAGCAGCAGGAGTTCGGCAGGAGGGGGGAGGGAGGGGGGCAGAGAGCTTTTCTCGTGGCACAGCAGGAGGTCCGTCACGGCACACTAGTGTGCCACGGCACACTGGTTGAGAAAGACTGCCCTAATGGATGCCAAGGACTTCCAGGCCCCTTCCAGACAGCCCTATATCCCAGAATATCAAGGCAGAAAATCCCACAATATCTGCTTTGAACTGGAATATATGGCAGTGTGGACTTAGACAACCCAGTTCAAAGCAGATATTGTGGGATATTCTGCCTTTATTTTCTAGGTTATATAGCTGTGTGGAAGGGCCCCCATATAGGGCTAAGCAAGACTCCTGCACCTGAAAGCCTAGAGCAGGGGTGCTCACACTTTTCAGCATGCGAGCTACTTATAAAACAACCAAGTCAAAATGATCTACCTACCCACTACAAAAATGTGAAACATATAACACAACATCTGCTTTGAACTGGGTCTTCTGAGTCCATACTGCTATATAATCTGATTCAAAGCAGATAACATGGGATTTTATTCAACTGTGTGGAAAGGACCTCAGATAACCCAGGGCTGGCAGCATTTGAGCAGCATCGGGAGCCTGCGGGGCGGGTCTGAGCCTTCCTCCCACCCTGCCTGCGATCTATCAGGACGCCCTACGCAATCTATCTAGATCGCGATCTACCTAATGAGCACCCCTGGCCTAGAGAGTTATTGCTACCAATTACGCTGACAGTCCTAGATTTAGACAGATCAATGTTTGATGAAGGCCCCTTCTACACTGCCATATAAAATCCGAATTATCTGCTTTGAACCAGATTAAATGGCAGTGTAGACTCATATAATCCAGAACAAAGTGGATAATGTGGACTATCTACTTTGACAATCTGGATTATATGGCAGTGTAGAAGGGGCCTTAGTATAAAGGTTGACTCGGTATAAAGCAGCTTTCTATATTCCTGTGTCTGAATAATTACTAATCAGATGCCTATGGGAAGCCCATAGGCATCTGATTTTGTATTCCCTTACAAAAAAGCATAATGTCATGAGTATCACTTAATTAAAATTTTGGAAGTACGGTTTGTGTCATTAGTCACCATGTATTTATACTGTCAATTAGAATGAGTTAATCAGGTCTTGTTAACCCAGGGCTATGGCTTCCTTTGTTGACTCCATTCACTGATAGTGTAGTCATAGAATCCCAGAATTAGAGGAGACCAGTCCATTCCAGTGCAGTTATATTTTCCAATGAATCATGGCATCTCACAGTATACCCAAAGTATGACAATATGCTTAATTATCTTGATCTCTAGTGAAAGTCAAGACCTGTTTTGTTCTAAAACACCTTCTATTGTACTTTATGACCATTCAATCCATTGAAATGGATTCTAGGGTTTCTTTTTCTGTAGATCAAACTCAGTTCTAGTGGGGGAAAGTGTTAAATCAAGTAGGTACCCAAGCATGTCTTATACAAGAAAGTTCAAAGTGATAACCAAAATGTTCCAGCAAATGTTTCGAAAGATTAAAACTGAAAAACTCTAGTGATAGATTGTGCTTCACTCATCAGAATAACTCTATACGTGTTTATAGGTGTATGCTTGTGTGTGTAGAGTACTACTTTGCCAGTAGAATCTAACGCATCAAGGAATTTGATGTTTCTACATCTGGCCATACATGGTTCCTGTATAACAAGCACAGACGTAAATGCAACCAATAACAGAAGACCAAATTACAAGTCGGGGGGATCTTCAAACAACCTCTCTGGAAGATAAATTATACAGGAGGATATAAATACTTAACCTTTATATCCAGACGACCTATCTGATGCAGCAAACAACTTTCTCAGCAGAGCAAACAGCTGAGATCTGTGCGTGCGTGCATGCATGCGTGTGTGTGTGATGATCTTGCTCTGAAGGAGCACTGTAGGAATTTCTTTGCACCAGATTTCTTAGCAGTGAGGAAAGATTTTCAGTAGAAAGGAGGAGTGCAAGGCAAAATAACACTATGTCACAAAAATTTAAATTTTTTTGTTCCTGGTTTGAACGTGTTGTTCCTGTTTAATTGTGTGGTACTCACTTTGAAAGTTGTTGTTTTACTCCAGAAACTTTGTTTTTGTGGCTGCTACAAACTATGTTGAATTTGTTGAGACTCGATGAGATACTTATTGAAAAACTATAGCAAAATGCGCTGCAGGAGGTCCTGCAAAAATAAAGTTTTTTGCAGTTTAATAACACTTTCCTGTGTTTTTTAAATGATAGAACCAATTAAGAAATGATATTCATAACCCAGATGCAAAAATCATGTTACATAATGTCATTAATAGGAGGGAAACAGGATAGCAAAGGCCCAAAGCTTTGTGGTAGCAAACATGATTCAGCTGCAAGTGGTCCCATTTCCACTGGTAGTTTTGTAAGTTGAAATTATGATTAATACGGAGGTGGATGACTGGCACCACACCAGCCAGCATTTCTGACCATTGGCCATGCTGACTGGGACTGACTGAAATCCGAAATATCTGGAGTTAACCAGGATGAACATCTAATACAGTACATGAGATCATCAGATGTTCTGGTCTGTGTGCTGGGGCATGTATGTGCCTACTTAGGCCAAGCTCCAATTGGGTCTTTAAAGAAGCCGCCCATCATTTAGCCTTGAATTAGGCTATCCTTTTCCTCTCTCACCCCCAATGTTCCTTGAAATTCCAATCTGAAGGGTTTTCTAGCCCACTAGAGCAGATTCTGAAGACAGTACACATGACCGTGGAGAATCCACCTACTCAGAGATTTGTTGTCATGCTTTGCCCATCTGCATGATGATTTAACTGTACCTTGGTCTCAAAATTAAGAATTTAGACAAATATGCATACAACATTTTGATAAGTTAACAGTCTGTGGACTGTATGCAAGAATGAGGCTGCAGTTCCATCTTGACAGGACTTCTGTGCATCCATACATAGATGTAGGTGCTGAGTGCCTCCCAAGTTCTTTCTGGCTAATGGAGAGCTTATAATAAACCTAGTTTGCTGTTTCCTTGACACAATTTGTTGAGTGAAGGCCCTTCCATACACTCCTATATCCCAGAATATCAAGGCAGAAAATCCCACAATATCTGCTTTGAACTGGATTATCTGAGTCCACACTCAGATAATGTGGAATGTTCTGCCTTGATATTCTGGAATATAGGGCTGTGTGGAAGGGCCCTCAGTCTGCACTGCCAGATAATCTGGGATAAACAGAAAACCTAGGATCAGATCCTGGGATATTGGGCCTGTCTGGAAGGGCCTTGAGACTGAGATAGTATAGTTCACCCAAGGTTATCCAGTTCCTGTGGCTGAGCAGGGATTCAACTCCTGATCACCATTGTAGCCCAATGCTGAAACCCCTACATATACTGCTTTCTGAAATATATAGGAATGTACATTTAAAAACATATATACTGTAGATGCCTGTGTTTCCAGTGGCTCACAGTTGGAACTAAAAACAACTATAACAAAAGGGTAAAATACAACACCTTAGGAAATGCCGTAGCTTAAATGAATTACAAACTTCTCCACTCAAGCTTTTAAAAACTATCCTTTATATCACTGGTTCTCAACCCATGTGTCCCCAGGTGTTTTGGTCTACAACTCTCAGCAATCCCAGCCAGTTTACCAGCTGTTAAGATTTCTGGGGGTCAACACATCTGGGGACCCACAAGTTGAGAACCACTGCTTTATATAGAGGCTCGAAAGTAAAAGTAATTGGTAAAATATTAGTAAAATAATTAGTTATAGCCAACATTCCAAAGCTCAAAGTAGTTATTTATTAAAAGTTTTAACTTTCTTTTTCTGTTTCTGAGACAATACTATTTTTACTCACATTATTTCAAACCCATCTGAGTGTCACATATTGCCAATCTGAGGTAGAAAATGCACTTTCCTCCTATCCATCCACTCATGACCTTCTTTGGCAGACCATGAGATGGCAGAAATCTGAGACTCAGAGCTCGAACCCAGTGGTATGCCTCTACTTCTGTTCCACAAGGTAAATCTCATAGCCACAAAAAGAACTAAAAATGTTTCAGTTACATGGCAGAGTGAAATGTATATCACTCTCATAATGTATTGGCAAGAAGGGGCTACTGGAGAAAGGGGATAATTACAAATAGTGACTTATTTATAACTGCTTATTTATAACTGATTTAATTTGGCATCTGGTTCCATTTCTACCTTCTTCCTTACCACTTCAGCAGTGCTTCTCTGTCTTGTGCTACTATTACTTTGATAGCCTTATTTGAGTTGCTTCTTTGGGAGATGAATCGAGCTTTTGTCATTCCCAATCAATGTTGAACTATTGTTAAGAGTCAAACTTTCTCTTTTTGTGTGTGTCAGAAGCAACTTGAGAAAGTTGCATCTAGTGTGAGAGAATTGGCCATCTGCAAGACCGTTGCCCAGATGACGCCCGGATGTTTTCATGTTTTACCATCCTTGGAGGCTTCTCTCATGTCCCCGTATGGGAAGGTGGAGCTGACAGAAGGATCGCATCCGAACTCTCTTTAGATTTGAACCTCCGACCTGTCAGTCTTCAGTCCTGCCAACACAAGGGTTTAACCCATTGCGCCACCGGGGGCTCCCATTTTTTAAACTAGAGATGTTGCCTTAAGTGTGAAGGACACAAGAGAGCTTTTAAGCACCTAGAATGAACTTCCAGCATATGAGTGAAAGTTTCAGCTCCTTGGAATTATTTCCCTCACTTTTTTGCCCATATAGGGTATGGGAAAGACATCATTAATTTCACTTAGGTTCCTTCCTTTTTTATTTTTTATTTATTTAGAACATTTATACCCTGTCCATTCTCGACCTCGGAAGAGGGTCTCAGGATGGCTACCAACACATAACAATTCAATGCCAGCACAATATAAACACACACTAAAACACAACAAATACCTAAAAACAATACAAATATACATTAAAACAGTTGGCTGGGTTAAAAACGTAATCCAAATCAGTCCAAATAAATCTCATCTTCCCCAGTAAAATCAGTCTAATCTGTACATGCTTGCTCCCATAACCAGGATTTAAGTTTATTCCGGAAGGTCGGGGGGTGGGGGGCCAGATTTTAACCCATCGTATTAATGGATTCAGATGACTAACCCACTGAGGGACCTTTCAACCTTCCATTGCAGAACATGTTGAGCTCTTTCCAAAACAGTGAATGAACTAAGGTTTCTCTACATACTATGTCCTTAACATGGCATCTAGTTGAGCAGGATATCATTGGGCGCTGATTTACACAGTGAGAAAAGATCAGAGCTCAGCAGAAGAGTGGCACACACTTTCAATGCAGATAGGTCTGAGGTTCATTCACTACCATCTCCACCTAAAAGGACCAGGCAGTAAGGGAAATGGCAGGGGCATTTTCTCCCTTGTGACACAGCCAAGAACGTGAGATTATCAAAATGGAGGTACTCTTGTAGCCCCTATGGGTTTAGGTCATGGGAAAGATTCTCCTCACAACAGCAAATCCAAAATGGAACTTTCCTAAATGGAAATCATATTGGTCTTACTTTGCTGAGATTGTGGCATACAATGGAAAACATATTTTCCTCAGGACAGCTTATATAACTGTTTTAGTCTTCTTTTAAAAAAAAGACTAGTTGGATTTTGTTCCTTTTCAAAAGAAAGAAATATATTTCTTTTTCACTGTATGTCACAGGTTGTGTGGGGGTGAGAAGTGATTTATAAATCAACTCTGACAGTGATCCTGAAGTCAAAATGGAGAGCAGCAGACTAGATGAACAAGTAGTCTAACTGGTAAAAGTCAGTTTTTAATCTGCTTGCTCATCCTCAGAAAAGGAAATACAGCGTTCCCTCACTACTTCGCGGTTCACTTATTGCGGACTTGCTGTTTTTCAGATTTCAAAAAATATTAATTTAAAATATATATTGCTGTATTTTTGCTGTTTCGTGGGTTTTTGCCGCCGCTGCTCTCTGAGGTGCTTTCCCTCCTCAGTCCTCCCTCCCCCCAGTCTTGAAGGGCCTTTCCTTCCTTTCCTTCACTTTATTTTAAGTTTATAAAGACTTAAAACAGTGTATACCTACTAAAATAATGCATAGATATTAAAATAAATAGAGTACAAGGGCAGGTCAATAAGTCAGTGACCTTTTTTGAATTTCCCGCCTCTTTACTGAAAGGGGAACACTGCTCCTGTCAACAGGCGCCTGTCAGTTGACTCCTGTCAAAATTTGAACAAGCTGCATCATTTAGTTTGTGTTTGACAGCCATTGATAGCAGACTACCATGTGATTTGAGGAGAAAATGGAAAAAAGTGAATTTCGTGTGCTCATTAAGCATTATTTTTTGCAGAAAAAAACCATCACTCAAACCAAGGCCAAGCTTGATAAAAACTATGGGGATTCTGCACCATCAATTTCAATGGTAAAAAAGTGGTTTACTGAATTTCGTTGTGGCCGTACAAGCACGGAAGATGCCAAACGTTCTGAACGCCCGGTTGAGGTCTCTACTCCTGAAACAATTGAAAAAAAATCACAATATGGTGTTGGCCGATCGGAGATTGAAAGTGCGAGAGATTGTGGAAGCCATAGGCATCTCACATGGCTCAGTGGTTTCAATTTTAAATGATCACTTGGGTATGAGAAAGCTTTCCGCAAGATGGGTGCTGCGTTTGCTCACAATTAATCACAAACGCAATCGTGTGACAATTTTGCAGGAGTGTTTGGCGTTGTTCAACCGCAATATGGACGAGTTTTTGTGCCCTTTCGTAACCGTGGATGAAACGTGGATCCACCACAACACACCAGAGATCAAACAGCAGTCAAAACAGTGGGTTTATCGGGGTGAATCGGCAACAAAGAAGGCCAAGGTGGGTTTGTCAGCCAATAAAGTCATGGCGACCCTTTTTAGGATGCACGCGGTATAATCCACATTGACTACCTTCAAAAGGGTAAAACAATCAATGGCGAATATTATGCCAACTTATTGGGTCGATTTAATGAAGGTTTTTTTGGGAGGGGGAGGGGAAACCTGACCACATTTGGCCAAGAAAAAGTTCTTTTGCACCAGGATAATGCAAGGGTTCACACATGTGCAGTTGCCATGGCAACAGTCCATGAATTGGGATACAAATTGCTCCCTCATCTGCCCTATTCTCTGGATTTAGCCCCCAGTGACTATTTCTTGTTTCCAAACCTGAAGAAAAGGCTCGGCGGAAAGAGATTTGACTCCCAACAATGAAATCATCTCACAAACAAATACCTATTTTGATGACCTTGACAAATCTTATTTTTTGGAAGGGATAAAAAATGGAGAAACGTTGGACAAAGTGTATAGAGCTCAAAGGAGACTACGTTGAAACATAAAATGATTTTTTTTAAATCCAAAAACCTGTGTTTTATTCAAAAAGTCACTGACTTATTGACCTGCCCTCATATCTCTACATCAAGGTTTTTCACTTATTGCGAGAGGTCCTGGAACATAACCCCAGCAATAAGTGAGGGAACACTGTAAAGCTCAAAGGCAGTGGTGGGCAATTGTGGCCATTCAGGTCTAGATCGCAGAGCCAACGGGGAGGAATGATGGAGTTTGTGTTCCAAAAAAAGCCTTTAGAGAATCAGAGTTGTGCATCTTCTATCTAATTTGGGAAGTGGTTTTGTAAAGCATTCTGGCTTCATTCATAACCATGAATGGATATTTCCAGAGGATGTTCTCAGATATTCTCAGATGTTATATTTTGATGTCTTCATTTGCAATTGCAACATTTCTCTTGCCGCTCCTTCCCCCTTCAGAAACATTTCATTAATGGATAAAAGTAGTTAGCTGTGATCAGAAACCGTTAAAGCATTTGGGGAAACTTTGTGCTTCAAAGTGATCCAGCATCCTTTGAAAGTGCCCTTGTTGTTTAGCATTCTGCTCATTGAGAGATTCAAAAATGAAATGAGAAAACCCCCAAATTTAGCTATTAGAAAATACAGGAGTCCTCCTTCCCGCTGTGCCTCTTTCCCTAATTGTGTCAAAATGTCGAAGCAGAATCCAGTACTATTTTTGTATTTCAGCTCAGAGAACTGAGAGAATTTTTAATGTGCTGTTCTCAGCTTATTGCACATCCAGATCCTAACGGCAAGCTGTATATTTATAACATTCCTCTGGTATTTAAGAGCCCACATGGCAGCCTTGCATAGAGATGCCTTATCCCAAATGCACTCATCCTGGCCTTTACGAATGGGGATTAAATCCAACTGCTAGTCCCAATTGAGTAAACTGGATCAATAGGAATCATGCATATGTTTACTTACAATAGACCAGTTGATTAATTGGTCCTAATTTAATCAAGACTAGCAACTGGGTTTAGGATAGTGATTACAACTTTGCCAGTGGCAGTGACGTTTTTAGGTTCTTGCATTTGTTTCTACCAGATACCAGGATTTTTTATTTGTAGTTTGAAATTCTCTGACCCAAGAGGTTGGTTTGGGTTCCTCATTGGCCTCTTTTCAAATATCACATGGACTCCTCCTTGGGTCATTTGTTGCATAGTGATAGTGGTGGTTTGTCACACACTACATCAGTGGTTCCCAAACCCTGGTTGTCATATTCCAGACTTCCTGACTGATGGCCAAGTCACCTAGGGCTTCTAGGAGCTGAAGTACAAATCATCTGAAGGACCAAAGTTTAGGAATACTACACCAACGGTATTCAAAGTGGTGATCTCTAGAAGTGCAGTTCGCCGGCATGTTTCCATGAAAGAAAGAACCCTTATAGCCAACAGGCATACATTTAATACTGCTCTATGACATACTAAAAAATCTTAATTGCTAATCCCCCATATCAGATAGCCTGAGAAGCTCAGCACTACACCAGCATAATTATTTCTAAACCTGAAATAAACTAGCTTTCCTCCTTCCAGTGTTTATAATATCACCTGACAACAAACATTTTCACTTTAAAAGCTTATAATAGAAGATATATGTCAAAACCCACTTTTAAAAAGAAATCGCTGTCTTCATTACATAACAAGAATATATACGAGTACAGTTTGAGTTACTTACTTATTTACTTAGGTGATCCCTCGTAGCCTGAGGATGATGGTCCTCCAAGTGTAGTGTCTTGGCAGTGGGTCTGAAGGTGGCTGTGGAGCCCAATTCTTGATCCACATGTTCTCCTGCAGTGAGGATATCAGTTTCTCCCTTTTACACACCCCCCCCAATCCATACTTCTTCAAAGTCTGCAGCACTGCTGGTCACAGCTGACCTCCATTTAGAGCGCTCAAGGGGCAGGGCTTCCCAGTTCTCGGTGTCTATGCCACAATTTTTAAGATTGGCTTTAAGCCCATCTTTAGATCTCTTTTCCTGTCCACCAACCTTACATTTCCCATTCTTGAGTTGGGAGTATAATGACAGCTTTGCAAGAGTGTAATTGGGCATTCGGACAACGTGGCCAGCCCAGTGGAGTTGGTGGCGTAGGAGCATCACTTTAGTGCTGGTTGTCTTTGCTTCATCCATCATCTGACATTTGTCCACCTGTCTTACCAAGAGATTTGCAGGATTTTTCAGAGGCAATGCTGATGGAATTGTTCCAGGAGTTGAGTGGGACGTCTGTAGACACTCAGTCCACATTTTGCAGGCTTATAGCATGGTTGGGAGGACAATAGCTTTATAAACAAGCACCTTGATCTCTCCACAGATGTCCCGGTCTTCAAACACTCTCTGCTTTATTCGGAAAAGTGCTGCACTCACAGAGCTCAGGTAGTGTTGTATTTCAGTGTCAATGTTGACTTTTGTGGAGAGGTAGCTGCCAAGGTAGCAGAAATTGTCAACTTAATTGTTACACCATTAAGCTGTATTTCTGGCATTGCAGAGGGATTGGCCGGATGACTGCTGGAATGTAATTTTGGTTTTCTCAATGAGAAGCCAAGCTTCTCGTATGCTTCTGCAAAAGTGTTTAGAATGGCTTGTAGGTCTTCTTCTGAATACACAGACTACATTATCATCAGTATATTGGAGTTCTATAACAGATGTTGTTGTGATCTTGGTTTTGGCTTTCAGTCTGCTGAGGTTAATTGGCTTGCCATCTGTCCGATAGATGATTTCCACTCCGGTGGGAAGGTTCCCATCAACAAGATGAAGTATCATAGCGATGAAGATGGAAAATAAGGTTGGGGCAATAACACATCCCTGTTTGACACCTGATTTCAACTTAAATGGGTTACTTTGGGAGCTATTGCTGTCCAAGACTGCTGCCATCATGTCATTGTGTATCCCTCATCTGAAATGCCTGAGATTAGTAGTTTTGGATTTTAAATCTTTTCGCATTTTGGAATATCTATATTTGCATATATGTGTATAATTAGGTATCTTGGAGATGTGACCGTTTAAACAGGAAATTCATTTATGTTTCATGTACACTTTGTGCACATGGCCTGAAGGTCATTTTATATAAAATATTTAATGATTTTGTGCATGAAAAAGTGTATGTATCTTGAACATACTTGAAAGCTCAGGGCTCACGATCTCAGCCACCATTGTGGACAATTTTGGAATTCCATATTTTGAATAAGGAATATTCATCCTGTACTATTTTTTATTAGTGCTTAGAAATACTTAAGCCAAAGGGAGGTGAAAGAATAGAGGGATAAAGGGGAAAGTAAGCACAACTGCAGAGTGCTTGAAAATTAACACCACAGGAATCATGCCACAAAAGGTCAAGTAATCAAATATCTCTCATCCATGAAAATTGAACTCTAATCGTGTGATTTTAACTTGAGACAGATTTGGCAAAATGCCATTGCTTTGCATAAAACTGAAATAGGTGTACTACATAGGTGTACTACAAATCAGCTGGTGGGCATTTATAGATGTACTTCTATGCACATTTGCATGGGAGAGCATACTTTGCAGCACAACTGCATATATCAGAACTGGAAATCACACAGACTTCCAGATGTTCCATCAGTCCTAGTTCCATCAGCCAGAAGAGTCAGATAAGGAATGCTAGGAGTTGCAGTCCAACAGTAGAATCATAGAGTTGGAAGAGACCTCATGGACATCCAGTCCAACCTCCTGTTCCACGTCCTACTCTCCAGTGCGGCAGAAAACAAGCATGCTCTCTCCTCCCTATGACTTCCTCTCACATATTTTTACATGGCTATCATGTCTCCTCTCAGAGTTCTCTTCTTCAGGCTAAACATGTCAAGCTCTTTAAGCCGCTCCTCATAGGACTTGTTCTCCAGACCCTTGATCATTTTAGTCTCCCTCCTCTGGACACATTCCAGCTTGTCAATAGCTCTCTTCAATTCTGGTGCCTAGAATTGGACACAATATTCCAGGTGTGGTCTAACCAAGGCAGAATAGAGGGGTAGCATGACTTCCCTGGATCTAGACATCATACTCCTATTGATGCAGGCCAAAATCCCATTGGCTTTTTTGCTGCCGCATGACATTGTTGGCTCATGTTTAACTTGTTGTCCACAAGGACTCCAAGATCTTTTTCACACGTACTGCTCTCGAGCCATGCGTCCCCCATTCTGTATCTTTGCATTTCATTTTTTCTGCCTAAGTGGAGGATCTTGCATTTGTCACTGCTGAATTTCATTTTGTTAGTTTTGGCTCATCTCTCTAATTTGTTAAGATCGTTTTGAATTCTGCTCCTGCCCTATGGAGTATTGGCTATTCCTCCCAATTTGGTGTCATCTGCAGACTTGATGACCATGCCTTCTAACACTTCATCTAAGTCATTAATAAAGATGTTGAACAGGACTGGGCCCAGGACAGAACCCTGTGGCACTCCACTCGTCACCTCTTTCCAGGATGAAGAGGAAGCGTTGGTGAGCACCCACTGGGTTCGTCCACTTAACCAATTACAGATCCATCTAACCGCCCACATTGGACTAATTTGTTTGCCAGAAGGTCATGGGGGACCTTGTCAAAGGCCTTACTGCAATCCAGGTACGCTACATCCACGGCATTCCCCGCATCTACCCAGCTTGTAACTCTATCGAAAAAATAGATCAGATTAGTCTGGCATGACTTGTTTTTGATAAATCCATGTTGGCCATTAGCAATGCCCACATTTGTTTCTAAGTGTTTGCAGACCACTTCCTTAAAAATCATTTCCAGAATCTTGTATGGTATTGACCTGAGGCTGACTAATTGCTTGGGTCATCCTTTTTTCCCTTCTTGAAGATTGGGACATTTGCCCTCCTCCAATCTGCTGGAACTTCTCCCATTCTCCAAGAACTCTCAAAGATGATTGCCAATGGTTCCGAGATGACTTCCACTAGTTCAGTCAATACTCTTGGGTGTAGTTGATCTGGCCCTGGGGACTTGAACTCATTTAGAGCTGTCAGGTATTCCTGAACAATTTGTTTCCCCATTTAGGGTTGGATGTCCTCTAATCCCTCATTCACTCCATCTTGCTGAGGTTGAATGTGACTTTCTTTTTGTGAGAAGACCGAGGCAAAGAAGGCATTAAGTAGTTCTGCCTGTTCCCTATCTCCTGTCAGCATTGCCCCATCTTCTCCTCGAAGAGGTCCTATCACCTTCTTGTTCTTCCTTTTTCTACTAATATAAGAAAAGAAACCCTTTTTATTGTTTTAATGTCCCTGGCAAGCCTGAGCTCATTTTGTGCTTTACCCTTGCAAACCTTTTCCCTACAGGAGTTGGCTATGTGTTTGAATTCTTCTTCGGTGATTTCTCCCCTTTTCACTACTTGTGCGTGTCTCTTTTGAGTCTTAGCAGAGTTAGAAGTCTTAGCAGAGTTAGAAGAGTCTTAGCACAATATCTGGAGGGCTGCATTTATTCCATGCCTTTTAAATTTCTTTTTCCAACTTACCACTCTGCAAGCCCATAGCCAAGGGGGCAATTTAGGGGTTCAGAACACCCCCAAATGTTTCAGATAAAAAAAGAAAAAATTGGTTTACTCATGAATTAATGTAACTGGTTAACCAAATCCCCATGCCATATCTATGAGAAGCAAAAATTTGTGTCCCCCCAGAACTACAAGCACTATCTCAACCAAATTTTGATTATTCACACAATCATTACCTACCTTTCCACCAATTTACTCTGCAATAGGAACAATAGTTGACATAGTGGAAGTGACCATAGTGGTAACCCTGCCAAAGAAACAATGGAACAAGTGCAAAGAGAAGAAGCTGTGTCATTGGACTTTATTGAACAAGACTGTTTCTGATGACCAAGTGAAAGCTCAATTAGAGCAAAATCCACAGTATCCATTGCCAGTATCCATGTCCTATCCATGTCCTATGGATATGAAGAAGTATCTAAGATATGGATATGAAGAAGTATCAATCCAAATGGTGCAGCAGATTCCCCTGGTGAACCTACTAATTTCATGCACAAGGTGCACTTTGTAAGTACGGTGTGGTGTTCGTAGGAGAAGTTGGGGATAAAGATGGTCATCAGAAGCTTGGTGGATTGGTGACTAAATAATTTGTGCAATGGAAAATGCAATAGAAGTCTTCAATAGACACCAAAAAAGTACCATCAGAACAACGTGTGCTTGGTTAAAACCTTTGTGCTAATTCACAGTGGAAAATGTCTTTATGATAAAGGAAATATAAGAAGTAAAAAAGGGAAAACAGAAATGAACTTCTGCCAATTGTGGAAACTATTGTCCGTTGTGACTGAAAAGAACTGGCTTAAAAGAGGGAGCAATGATTCAGGACCTATTACCAGTGAAGGACCTTTGAAAAATGATGGCAATTTCAGGACCTTGTTGAGATTGCTTGCCAAATCAGGAAACACTAGCCTGAAAAGTCATCTCAGAAGGGAAAAGTTTCAACCCTTCCCGAATTTTTTATCTGGCTACGGGTCTTTCCAGATATATTTGGAATATAATACCATAGGTAAAAGGGAAGTGGCAGTCCAAGACATGCACTGACAGGGAAGGGTGATAACTTTCTAGATCAGTTTTATCACTTTTCTAGAAACTACAGCCTAATTTATTTTAAAATCCTAGTTATTGGAGATGTTTCCATATGTAAAATGTTTACTAAGTTATTATTCTAGAATCTGCCATCGGCACTCTTGGCTGGCAGATATCTGAGAAACAATATGGCCACTGGGGAAACCTACTGATGAGGAGGGGAGGCTGGTCATACTGAGAATTTACTTCATTATCCCTTTGTTATTGCTCATCACACAACTCCCATAAAGAGTTCTTTTCCTACTGATCAGTGCATCTTGTTGCAAATCACTGTGCAGAATAGCTACAAAATATCATTTCAAGGTTATACAGTAAGCCCCCTGTAACCCATATTCATAGTTTCCCTTACCCACACTGGTATGTGTGTGTGTGGGGGGGGGGGGTCTCTGTAGGCATCTTCTTGGTTCTCCAGGTGATCCGATGATATGTTATCATGGAATTGTGTTGGAGGACTTAGAAAATTCCAAGAGTGGATGCTGCTCTAGGAATCTCTAGGTTCTCCAATACAGTTGGGACTGAAAGAAAGGTCATTTAATGGCATCCACTGTATGCATGGTTTCATGTAACCACAGTCTGGCCAGAGACATATCCCCCATGGATACAGGGGTCTTACTGTACAACAAGTAGTCTAGAAAGTTATTTCATTTTTTTAAAAAGGCAAGACAAAACCAAAATAATAAGTAGTTCATTACTTAAGAATAAAACTAAATACAATTAATTTTATTTAACAAAACCTTGAATTTGTTTAGAACATTGCAAATATCCCAGTATTTGCAGCCTTTTATCTACAATTGTTTGATCAGAGCTAGGATCACAAATAGCTTGTCATACAAATGTAACATTAATTTGACAGCACTGACAAGAAAAGGTGAACAGACAAAGAAATGCAACACTTGTTTGTGAGGATTTTGCTGTCTGTGTATTGCTCCCCAATCTGACATGTCTTCTTCAGTAGCACTTACAGTATTCAATTCTACTCCTGTTTTGTACACCAATAAAACTACTTCTCTGACATTGCTTAAAGTGTCATTAAAAGAGATTTTACAATGCAAAAAAATCATCATCACCACCACCTTTTTAACCTACTTATAAAACAGGTTTGGATTTTCATTCCGTTTTTAATTTCCTGAATTTAAGAGAAACATTTAAAAAGTTCTCTGACATAAAAATAAAATATCAATTTTAAAGACTACTGGAAAAAAATAAGCTTGTATGCATAGAATTTTGCATGTAACTATTTTGACTCCTTTATATATTTTCAGCCTAGTTCAAATGAATTTTAGACGCTCTGTGCCAATATTGCTCTCTCTGGAGAATGCTGATCCTCAGCCTTCTTTCCTTACTCATGAATTTATATTAACTTCCAAATAATCTTCTGCAGTCCTCACTATAGCCCAGAGCTCTATTAACTCTTAGATGCTTCTTGCCAGCTCAATACCGATTCCCAAATACTTGAGCTATAAATTGTTGACTGGGTTTCCCTGCCCTTGGCAATTTCCATTCAAGTGGTCAAACAGCAGGGCTCGATAGCAGGGGTGTTATTGGGGTTTAGCACAGGATCATGACATCTGGATAAGAAAATAAAGAACGCTATCCATTTTCTGGATTTCTGATTATGTGAATTTGTTCTGAACTATTCAACTGAGAGCAGGTGTGGGGAAGCTTTAGCTCCTTTTTTCTTCTTCTGACTACAATTCCCACAATCCCTTACCACCAGCCGTGGTGCTTTTGGGAACTGAAAACCAAAATATTTTCAGGCCCCAATATTGATCAAGCCCTCTTTTACACAATCCAGTGATACAGACTTAGCTGCCACTCCTGGAAAGCAGAGTTGTAGCATAGAGGAGCATCAAGGCACTTTGTAATGATTATTAAAATCATTCAGCAATGATGTATGTGCAAAACAAAAAAACATATATAGTGTTAAACGGGTCAACCAGAGATGACCTATATTATTTCTTTACTTTGAGGTTAGACATACACTATAACAAACAATGCTGATTCAAGACAGGTATGATCCAGCTCACCATCGGAAGGATTTGATCCTACATCTTTAGATAAAGAAAACTTGCTCCCTTGCACTTCAAAGAGCATTCTCTGCTCACTATCATCATTAAATTACCAATGTAACAATCAAGGCAACAGGTGGCAGAACTATATTTAAAGTCATACATTTCTGAACATAATCATTAAGCAGTTATATACATTACGAAACTCATACATCAACATTATACAACACATTGCTACACAAAATGGATTAAGGATAAAATAGAAATCAACCTATCTGCTTACCACAAAAGAAGAAAAATCAAAATCATCTTTGCCTTGTTATGAGTTCTGAAATAGCATTTTCAGCTTTAAAGAGAAAAGACCCCAAAAGGCTATAAATTATAGTCTAAAATATCTTTGAGGCATCTTGTGAAGTCTCTATGCTTCACTTGAAAATATATTCCAACACAACCCTGCACGAATGCGTAGTCTTCAATAATTAACTGTGAAGTAGGTTTATGCAGTAAGTCTATGCAGTGGTGATTAAAGTGCAAAATGTTTGGCATGAAGTTCTAGTGATGACTATATCTTGCTTCTATGGGCACCGAACTGAGGCTGGATCTTCCATTGATGGCAACAGTATTTGATGGAGGAGCAACCTAGAAGACCCAAAAAGATATAGAGATTCATTAAAGACAAGCAGCCCAGTAACTAACACAAAAAAACCCCAGTATCTTAGACATACCAACTGCTTCAGAAGCTATAACCGTTCTACATTTGCTGAGTATCATAAAAATTATGTATGCCGAGAAGTTTCCGGTGCCAATTCAAGGTGCAGGTTATCATCTACAAAGTCCTAAACAGTTCGGGTCCAGCCTATCTTCGCAATTGCATCTTCCCCTATGAACCTTTGTGAGCTCTAAGATCTTCTGGGGAGGGCCTTCTCTCGCTCCCACCTCTGTCACAAGCACGGTTGGTGGGAATGAGGGAGAGGGCCTTCTCAGTGGTGGCCCCCCAGCTCTGGAACTATCTCCCCAGGGAGATTAGATTAGCACCCACCCTGTCCACTTTCTGCAAAGAGCTAAAACTTGGATGTTCCAGTGTGCTTTTGAGTAATCAGTTCAGAGATAATTTTGGCCCCTCCAGCCATAATTTAATATCTGGCTCCTGCACTTTACCATTCTCCTTGCCCTTTAGTTGTACTGCACAAATTGACTTGGCCCATTTAGCCCATACTTATAATTTGGCTCCTACCCTTTTCTATCAGCCCCAGCCTTGCAAATGTTTTGCACAAGCCCCTGCCTCACCCCTCAGCTCAGTATATGGCCTCTAAGTTAAGTTATTGGTCGTTTTGATGGTTTGATTGTTAATGGTTATGTTTTTATGCTGTTTTGTATTTGAATTTTGCTGTGTTATATTTTAATTTATGTCTGACTGTGCATAGTCCCCATTAAGCTGCCCCAAGTCCCTTCGGAGAGATGGTGGGGCGATATAAAAATAAAATAATTATTATTAAACTTGTGACAGCTGTAGGCTATTTCATAAATAACTGCTTTTGGGAGTGAAGTACACAAAGTCAAAGCTACAAGAAAGACGTGTCCAAAATCCTTCCCATACTACATTGGCTCCATGGACTTCCTCCAAACTGATTTGTAGCAAAGAGAAACCATGGAGAGGGAAGAAGTCTGCCCTCCTGAGCCATACTGACTCACAATGGAAGGTGGGGTCTTCAGAGACAATGTCCAAAAGAATAGCTTAGGGGGAAAAAGACCCCTAAACCCAACACCCTTCGGAGGAAGGAAGGGGGTTCAAGTCCCGATAGGTGGCTAGGAGGGGGGACCGGAGGAACCCTCCCAAAACCCCCCCAAACACACCTTTCGAGGACCCAGGGCTAGCCTCCGTTTAAGGTGGCCGCATCTACGGAGAGGCACCACAGCACCTCACCGCCCAGATTTCCATTAAGATCCAGAGAGGCGAAGAAAACAGTGAACAGTGAATGAATAATAAAGGAGGATGCAAAGAAGCCTCAAGGACAGAGGAATATCCGAAGAAGCAAGTGCGAGGACGCTAAAGGCAAGTAAGAGGAGTCGACGAGAGAGGTGCATGAGAAACCCAAAATCCCGGTCTCCATAAAGAATAAAGGAAGTAAACGGGAGGAAGGAAGGGAGAAAGAAAGGTGGATTAAGGGAGGTGAGCAAGAAAAGAATATACATTATTGACTATTGACTACTGACCTTTAACTTGATTGATTATAAAAGAGATACGCTCACTTTAAGGCGCTGCCAAAGAGGGAAGACGTGGGGCGCGAAGCGCAAGAGCAGCACGAAGCGTCCGGACGCCGAACGTCAGGGAAAGACCTCAGCTGACGGAACCCCGGGTACCCGGAAGCAGAGGTTAAGGGGTATAGAGAGAGAAGAGTGGAGGTCCAAATAGACAGAGCAGAAAATAAACGACTCAAAAAGGAAGAAAGACAGAAGTGAACGAGGAAGAGGGAATGATGACAACGAGAAAGAAGGCGGATAAGGAACTAAAGAGCACAAACGCCAGGAGAGGTTCCTCACTGGAGGACATGCCAGCAAGAGATCAATTTAAGGAAGAAATACTATATGAAATGAGAAGAATGAATGACATGATTGCAAAAGGTATTGAGGAAAGGAAACAAATTAAAGATGGTATATATGATTTGAGAAAGGAGATGAAAAAAGATGTGGCCACCCTAAGAAATGAAATGATTGTGTTATATGGGAAAGTGGAGACAATCCAAAGGCAAGGAGAAGAAACAAATGCTAAACTTCAACATGATCAGAAAAAGATAAGAGAGTTAAATACGGTACAACAAGAGCTACAAAGAAAGAACATACAACTAGAATCCTTTCAAAAGGACTTTCAAATTAGAATACGTGGATGGCCAGAAATGGATAAGGAGAGACCAGAGGATACGAGAAACCTGGTTGCAGAAATGACAGCGACACTACTTAAAAAAGAAAAACAGGACATCGAAGAAAAAATCGACAAAGTATACAGGACCAGTACCGCATTTTCCAGGAGGAACAAAACGGAGAGGGACATATTGGTCCAATATAATTCGATAAAAATTTTTCTTGTATGGTGTATGCCATACAAGAAACACACATTAAAAGATCCAGAAGGGACTTATTAGAAAGGAAAAAAATGGGAATCCTCTTTGATTCCTCGATAGAGAAAAAACAAAGAGGGGTAGCAATGTATGTAAACTCCCTACTGGAACCAGAATTACAATACAAGGACAGTGAAGGAAGGGTGCTAATGGTGATGGGGAAGATAAAGGGTAAAAAATACTATTTGTAAATATCTATGCTCCAAATGACACGAAAGTGAATTTTTTTGAAAATGTAAATGAAAAAATAACTACGCTTGACTGGCAGGAATGTATTATCCTCGGAGACTTTAATGGGGTCATTGACCCCAAGATAGATAAATCACTTGATAGAACAAAAGGATACAGAAAGAAAGATAAATTGCCCAATACCTTCTTCAAGATGATGGAAGAGAATTCGTTAATAGACATATGGAGGCATAATAATAAAAAAGGACAAGATTACACTTTTTTCTCGGGTAGCAAACGATCATGGTCTAGAATTGATTTGATCCTAGTTTCAAAAACAATGGTAGGAAACGTGGAAAGAACATCTATACAGCCAAGGGTATATTCGGACCACGCGCCAATAGATATAGTGCTAAAATGGGGCCTTAGGCAGTATAAATGGAGATTTGATGATGGATTAGTAAAATCAGAGCTCGACATCAAAAAAAATAAATCATTAATCAAGGAGTACTTTGTTATAAATGATACGGAAGATCTGGATTCTCTAACAATTTGGGAGGCCAGTAAGGCCGTGATGAGAGGGAATTTCATTGCGCAGGCTTCCAGCAAAAGAGGCTAGAACTGGAAAAGCTACAAAATGAACTGTCACTAGCGGAAAGGAAACTTAAAAATAATACAAAAGATAAAGAGGCCGAACATAAAATTAAACTGTTATCAAGCCAAATAAGGATATTAACCACGGAGGAAGTGGAGAAAAAAAACAAATTCCTAAAACAAAGGAACTTTGAGAATGCAAATAAGGTGGGCAAATGCCTAGCCTATCAAGTTAAAAAGAAAAAACAGAAAAATGCCATAATTAAAATAATAACTGAGGGTAAACACTTAACAAAAGATGAGGAGATACTCAATGAGTTTGCAAATTTCTACCAGGAATTATATAGGGAAGATAATATAGATAGAGATAAAATCTTCGAGTACATGGACAAACTAAATCTCTCCCATATATCAGAAAAAGAAAGGGAAACATTAAATGCAGAAGTTTCGGAAGAAGAAATCAGCGCCGCAATAAATAGTCTAAAACCAGGAAAAGCCCCAGGATCAGACGGTCTAACCCAGACATATTATAAAACCTTTAGGGAAGAAATTACACCGCATTTAAAGAAAGTCATGAATGAAATTATCAGCAAGGAAATAATACCGGAAACATGGCGAATGGCAGAAATAATAATCATACATAAGGAAGGGAAAGATCCGGAGAATGTGCAGAACTATAGGCCAATCTCCCTTCTGAATCTAGATTACAAATTATTCGCCAATGTCCTCGCGACGAGATTGAAAAACTTTCTAAATAAATGGATCTCAGAATCACAAACAGGGTTTTTACCAGGGAGACAGATGAAAAATAACATCCGAAATATCATAAATATAATTGAACACTAGATAAAAATATGAATACAAAAGTAGCGCTAGTCTTCCTAGATGCGGAGAAGGCATTCGACCGGATAAGCTGGAAGATAATAGAATGCCTACTAATACAGCTAGACTTAGGTCATAATTTCAATTCAGCGATAAAAGCAATCTATAAGCATCAAGAGGCACAAATAATAGTGAATGGCCAAAAATCAAAAAAATTAAGATCCAAAGGGGTACGAGGCAAGGCTGCCCACTCTCCCCACTTATTTTCAACTTCGTATTAGAATTATTATTAAAAGACATAGAAAAGGATGGAGAAACAAAAGGATTAACCATAACTAATATGAAATATAAAACCTACGCCTTCGCTGACAATATAGTATGCACGATTCAAAATCCGTCAGAAAACATGGGCCCCTGGATAAAGAAATTTGAAAAATTCGGAGAAATCTCGGGATTTAAACTAAATAAAAACAAATCTCAAATATTGGTAAAAAACATAGAAAAGAAGCAGAAGGGATAGAAAAGAAATTTGGCATACCAATTTCAAAAAAAGTAAGATATTTAGGATTAGACCTGACCGCCAAATATTGCCAATTAGTGAAAAATAATTATGAGAAAGCCTGGAGGGAAATAAAAGAAAAGTTAAAAAATTGGAAGAATCTAAAATTATCATTATTAGGGAAGATATCAATAATTAAAATGAAGATATTCCCTAAAATAAATTTTTTGCTACAAACGCTACCCATACTAAAAAACCAAGTGCTATTTAAAAGATGGCAAGCGGATTTAGCTGATTTCATTTGGTCAGGAAAAAAACCGAGAATAAAACAGAAACACCTCCTAGATCTCCCGCAGAATGGAGGATTTGGTCTACCCGACTTATTAGCATATTATGAAGCGAACTGCCTCGACAATATAAAAGAGTGGATGAAACTGAAGGATAAGAAACTCCTAAACTTGGAAGGCTGGGAAAATAAGTATGGTTGGCATGCTTATCTACATTATGAGGGAAGCAAACAGGATAAAAACTTCACAAACCACATAATAAAAGCTCCGTTATTAAAAATTTGGAATAAATATAAAGACATAATTTATAGGAAGACTCCACAATGGGCCTCTCCTCTTGAGGCTTTCCAAATTATAAAAATAAAAAGGGAAAATTGGCCAACATACAAAGAACTTCTTAAGAAAGACCAAAATATATTTGGTTTGAAGAATCAGGAAGAACTCAGGGAGTATAATTTGAGCTGGCTTCAATACCACCAATTAGAAAAGAAATATAGCCTAGATTAAAAAAAAGGATGGGAAGAAAACCAAACCCCGATAGGGAAAGTCCTGACACAATCACGAAGGAAAACAGTAAGTAAACTTTATAAATTGATACTGGTGAATAGGCACGAAAAACAACCAATAAAGGAGTATACGGAAAAGTGGAAAGACAACATAGGATTCAGTATCCCTCAAGAAAGTTGGGAGAGGCTGTGGAGATGTACATGGAAACAGAATTATGCATATACATTAAAGGAAAACCAGATGAAAATAGCATATAGATGGTACATAACACCAGTCCAACTCGCCAAAAGCTATAAAAACAACATAGATCAATGCTGGAAATGTCAGAAAGACAGGGGAACCTTCTTTCACCAATGGTGGTCCTGTGGGGTGATGAATAAATACTGGAGGAAAATACAAAATTTGATTTATGAGATTTTGCAGCTTAAGTTAGATTTAAAGCCAGAAATATTTCTGTTGGATATTACAGACCCAAAACAAATGAAAAAAGAATCGGAGAAGCTTCTATGGTATATAAATGTGGCGGCCAGAATTGTGGCAGCTAGATACTGGAAGAAAAAAGAAGTACCGGAGGAAAAGGAGATATTATATAAATTATTAGAAATCGCAGAAATGGACCGACTAACACAAATAATGAGAGGAAACTCAACTGCTCACTTCTCGAAAGTATAGAAACCCATTATAGACTATATTAACAGGAAAGAAAATATTAATCTAAAGGGATTTTGGTTATAAAGAGGATAGAATATAGAAAGGGACTCAAAGACTTATTACTATACGGATATTCCTAGAGGTGAAGTCAACCTGTATGTTTGTTTTCTTTTAATGGTTGTTTTTATCCGATACGTTCACTCCCCCTCCCCCCCCCCCACCCAACCCCTTCACTTTCCCCCATGTCAATGTATTGTCAAAATGTATAACATGTTCTTGTTTTTAATCCAATAAACTTTATTTTTAAAAAAGAGAATAGCTTTTCCAAATTTGGAGCAGAAAATTCATTGGAACAATGCACTTGATCTATCATTCAGAATATGTGCAATTGATCTTTGGAACGGCCCCGGATTATGATGGAGGATGGTGTGATTTAAATAGTGAATGCAATGTTTTATAAATATGTTTTAATGTGCATTTAATTTTAATTTTTAACTTAAGTGTATTCTAACTGTTTGTTGTCCAAAGACATTGGATAGTAGCCATATGTAAAGCTGCCTTGAATCCCCTTCAGAGTAGAAAAAGGCGGGATACAAATAGAGTTAGGGTTGCCATTTTTTGATATAAGAAATAAGGGACATTTATGGGATTTTTCACAAAAATAAGGGACATGTCATTAAAAACTTGAAATTCAAACATTAGGTAGAAATAGTTGTATTAACAGAATAAGATAATGATCGAAACTCACAAAAGAAACTGACTTACTCCTTCTTAACAGTACATGGTATGTTTCTGCATGTTTTGTCATGCAGAAAATACATTATTAGAACTACCTAATTTTCTCCATCTGTATTTAGTACTTGGCTTTGCTGACTTTAAAAGTGCACTGTCTAAACATTAAATAAAATAAATTTTATAAGACAGTACATCTTCATGATTATTATGTCAATAGTTAATGGTATAGTATAGTATAGGATACACAGCATTGTATAATATTGGGATGCACAGCTAGGCCTATTTTAAGAGTAACTCTCAAGCAACCAGAAACTACCTTTATCCAACATGATCCAACATTCCCCTTGGGTAACGGTTAATTAGTCTACTGTACTTTGAAAAAGTCCTGTATCGCCTTTTCCTTCCAATGGGATGCAGGCTGCCCTGCGAGTTGGAATCCCCGGGCAGGCATTGCCATGGAAACCGCAGTGCGCGCCTTCCTCTGGTCAACCCCACCCAGTCCTGTCCTGCTAGTCAAAAATAAGGGACAGGGCCTGAAAATAAGGGACACAAATTTTAGGGCCAAAATAAGGGGCGTCCCTTAGAATAAGGGACATATGGGAACCCTAAATAGAGTAAATAAATAAATTTCCTCCTCTATTTTCCTAAGCCAACATTTTTGTGCCTAGTTCATAGTGATGGACCTCACAAGACTGAAGGAGAGACAAAATAGAGTCCACAAACCTGAAATTTCTCCATGCCTGTACATAACACGGCACTCCTACGTATTCAGCCTATAGTTTATTTTTTAAATTGTAAGCAATGCCTTTAGATGTGAGCCCAAGGAAAACTAACAGGATAAGTTTAGTCATATGATGGAAACGTTGTGGAAAGAAAAATAGTTTCTTTCAACCTCATTTGACCCATTTGGTTAGCAATTACTGCAGGCTTTATTCAGCAGGAATGAAACTGCAGCACAAAAGGCCACAGAGTTTGGCTCTGTACCATAACAAGTTATTAAATGGGAGGGGAATACTTGGCTGATGGTGGTAGCACTTTTTGCCTTGTTTCTTGAAAGCTTGGCCAGTGCTTAGAGCACCTGACAGACCTCTTACCCACTTGAATAGCACAAAGCATTCAACCAACTTCCCCATTTAAATGTCATTTCGCTTCATTTTCATACACAAGTGAACATGGTAAACCCCTGGCCTGCTGATATTCATGTTTAATTCCTTCTCGTGGTTTAAAAATTAAAGCCATAGATGCAGTCTGACATCACTGTCAGAAGAGGTTTAAAAATAAATTTGACACCTCACTTTCCTTAGCCCAAGCAGCTTCGCTTCCTCATATGGTGAGTTAAAAATGCAGTCACATCGCCAGGCTTTCCCTCCTCCCACTGTTAAATGTTTCAAAATGTTGTGTAGAGTGGAGGAAACCCTGAAGTAACTTCGACACAAAACAAAATGGGCTTAGCTTTCAATACTACTTGTAGTACAGTGTTCCCTCGCTACTTCGTGGTTCGCTTATTGCGGATTTGCTGTTTCGCGGATTTTTAAAAAATTAATTTAAAATACTGTATATATCATCGTATTTTTACTGTTTTGTGGGATTTTGCCACTGCCGTAACTCTCCAAGGAGCTTTCCCTCCTCAATCCTCCCTCCCTCCAGCCTTTCTTTCCTTTCCTTGACTTTAAGTTTATAAAGACTTAAAATAGTGTATAACCATAATCCATAATGCTGCGGTCTCTTTCGAGAAGACACGGCAAACGGGTCTCGAAGAGAAATGCAACGCAGAAAGAACTACAACTTGGAAACAAGGAGACTTTCTGCTGTGCTTTTTGCAACCGGACTTGCCTATCTCAAACTGGCCTTTTTAGTCATCAACGCGCTTGTAAAAGCATGGGATGAGTCCTTCCTAAGACTCTTCATTCGTGAAATAATGCCATAAACTAAAATAATGTATAAATATTAAAATAAATACAGTATCCCTACATCACGGTTTTTCACTTATTGCGGGAGGTCCTGGAACCTAACCCCAGCAATAAGTGAGGGAACACTGTACTTCTGGTACAAGAGCTGAGCCCAAACCTAAGAGGCCCACTGCCGTTGAATGACTGACAATAATCTTTCTTAGTTCATACAAGAATGTTATGGGAGATATAGGAGAGGCGGCATGGGCTATTCATTCTGCCACAAGAAATACATGTGTCCATGCTATCCCTCACATATTGCCTTGGCACCATGGACGCTTGCCCAGAAGTCAAGCATAACGGAATGGGCCTGCTTTGCCAGGCTAGTGTGTAGGCAAATTTCTAGGCCCTGGGAGAAAAGGCCGAATCCAAGCTCAAGGAGGAGGGAACAGCCCACTCCTTATATGGTAATGGTCCCTGATTGGTGTTGCCTAGCAACAGAGGGCGCCAGAGAGAGCGGTAATCAGTGGACTGGGAGAAGTCTGAGGGGGAGAAAAGAAGTGTTTGGAGGCCGGAGGAAAAAACCTCTGTGAGGGCAGGGGATTAAAAATAGCCTCTGGGGAGAAGTGCTACATTTTTAGAGAGCCTCTAAGGGACAGAGGGCTTATATATTAGGAGCTTCTGGAAGGGAGGACTGAAAGGTTTTGAAAAGCCCTGTTAGTTCACCTGTGAGTGAATACAGTTCTGTGGAAGGAACCATTTTTTGCTTGAAGGAAACTATTGCACCCCCACGGGGCTGGTTTTATGTCTGTGTTGTGTACATGGTTTGGCCTTTGTTCCATTCTTCTGCCATGTGGACATTTATGGGAGGAGCTGTATCTTGGCTCCAAACCTGGCAGCACCACCCTGAACTCCTCCCCTTCCTGAGTTTACCTGGGAAGCTGGACTTCCTTTCTACCTCCATTCCAAGGATAGCACATGGATGAAGCACGCGGAAATCCAAAGCTCTCGCTTAGACAACGCATCTTTGTCCACGTATAGCCGACCAACGCTCTCAAACCAGGATCACAGTGATAGGAAGGCCAGCCCTTCACCCAAAGACTGCAATCTTTGGGGACCCAAGGACTGTGTGCCAAAGGACCATTTGGAGCAACAAAGGAACCCTGGAATCAAAGAAAGGCACCTTCACTCTGCAAAGACAAGTGAATGCAACCCCTTTGTTTAAAGGACTTTTCTAGTTACCAACAGCAAGCTTTTGAGCCATCAGTTTTTACTGACTGTAAACAAATAAACCTTGTTTGAGTTCACCTTTTCTGGGTCCTGAACTCATTGCTCAAAGACTCTCCAGGTTCTCTTTATGGGAAGTCTAGAACGCTACCCCCAGGGCCTATAGAAGCTTCTCAATTTCTTAAAGCCATTTTTCTAGGCCCTGGGCGGGACACCACAGAAACAGCTTGATAATCTTCTGAAACCATTAAGCGTCTGAACCGCTCCAAATATCTGAGAAGTCTTCTTGTTCTAGTTCAACTAAACTTCACAAATCTTTTTCACCACAAGTATTCAGGGTGTCTTTCTGTGCCTCAATATAAGGGGGTCTATCTAGATAACAGCCATCACTCTTTAAGTCGGAGTTCCCCTCCATTTTTGAGTAGCTCTGTGAACTGACTCCGGTGGTTAGAGGGCCCGTGGGACAGGAAAGAGTGAATGGTGTGGTAGTAGATTGGCGGCAAAGAAGTTATATTGTCACATAATTGGCGCTTGGCGGGTGAGTTCGAACGTTGGATTAAGCATTGGAGAAATGGGTGAATTGGAGCTGATACGTGGTTCTTTCTTTCCTCAGTGCTGCCACCATTGTCTTCTTGCTACTGCCATTACCTTTCACCTCCAGCATGTCTATAGCTACGCCTGTGGATGTACATGTTCTTCATCTTAGTTCCATTTTTCCCTTATTTTGAACAAGCACTTTCATTTTACTTTATCCATTTCCTCACTAGGGCATTCTGCAATTCAATACATTTCTTCTATAGTCTTAAAGACACTTAGAAGGAACCATGGAAGCAATCTTCCTGCTGACATGTGGAAAATCACCTCTAGTCCCGATGATGAAGACTCAGCACTCTGCATGAAGTAGCCAAGATGTAGTGCAGCAATTTCAGCACCTTATTGGGCCATTCGGTTATTATGAGGATAATGCTCTAACACAGTCTTTAAAGGGTAAGACAGAACTGGGAATGAGAATTGGAGTTGACTTATCAGCAGGGAGGACTGGCATGGGGGAGAGTAAAGGAAGCTGAAAGTGCATTAGGCCAGGATGATTCTTAAAAGGCCTTGCAGGAAGAAAAATAGGAATGGCAGAGGAAAGGCAATGAGGAAGAACTGACCTAGGTAAAAAGCAGGGGAAGAAGCATGGAAACTTGAGTAAGAGAAAAAAATAGGTCAACAGGTGAACTTTTGCATAATACAGGGAGACAAAGGTAGAGAAATAGTCACTTCCAGTCTGAATTCAAGGCAGTGGTAATGACAGTAAAGTTCTATATGGCTTGGGATGTCAGTACCCCCGGAATATTAAGTGCTGACTTGATTGTGGAAGGTCCTCTCCTTGGAGGTCCAAGTGGTGACAAGCAAAAGCATGGTTTTTATTGAATCCCTAGGGATTAATTTATTTCATAGTGTACAGTAGACTCCCCGTTAACTGGAAATAGAACTCTCAAGCAAATGGCAAAATTTTCCAAAGAAATGATACTTTAAATAAACTTTAAAATACAATCATTTTTAATAATACAGTAAAATCAGTTTGTATGATGCATTAAAAGGGCCTCCTGGTGGTGCCGCAGGTTAAACTGCTAAGCTGCTGAACTTGCTGACCAAAAGGTTGTTAGTAGGAATCCAGGAGTGAGGTGAGCTCCCATTGTTAGGCCCAGCTTCTGTCAACCTAGCAATTCGACAACATGCAAATGTGGATAGATCAATAGGTACCACTTCTGTGGGAAGGTAATAGCACTCCATACAGTCATGTTGGCCACATGACCTTGGAGGTGTCTATGGACAACGCTGGCTCTTTGGCTTAGAAATTGAAATGAGCACCATCCCACAGAGTCTGACCTTACTAATGAATTAAAACTATGTCACAATATGTTAAGTTTGTCTTGTCTTAATTTGCTTTTAATTACTGTATTTCAGTATTACTAACAGTCAGTACAGAGTTTATTATATGCTACAGTGTGGGGTAAAGTATTAGTTAGGCCTATTTTTAAAAGTAACTCTCAATGAGAGATTACTATGGTTGAGAAGTATTGTTGTATTTGGGCCCTGGTAGTCCATGTTGGCCCAGCAGTCATCATTGGCCACACAATCATCTCATATGATTTTATGATCTTTGGTTGGCCCCTGTAAATCAACGTGGATGTTTTATGTTTAGGTTTCATGTCATTATATAATTTTGTTTTCTTATGTTTTGTTTAAGTTATTGATGTTAAATTCTAATTTTATGATTACATGTGAGGTTATTCTGGATTATTTTATCGGTACCTGTTTGTTTTATCAAGGCATTGAATGTTGGAATCCATCCTGAGTCCCCCTGGGGAGATGGGGCAGAATATAAATAAAATTGTTGTTGTTGTTGTTATTTATTATTATTATTATTATTATTATTATTATTATGTAACCCAGAAACCACATCTACCAATCCCCATGGGGGTGCCAGTTAACTTAGGGTCTACTGTACATGGTTTTTAGGTCTCTTCATTTTTAATGTTGTTTTAACTTGTGTTATTTTTTATTCTTCTTAAATTATGTGTAGTTTTAATATGTTTCAAATTATGTGTCTAATTTATGCTGCATTGAAATTCCATGATGAAACAGGATGCTTTTTAAACTATATATATAAACTTACACTTGCATTTTGTACTGGATAGTTTTGAAAATACCCATCTACTTAGCTTAACAACATTCCTGCCACAGATACTTCAGAATATATCAATACTGAGAGATAAGACACAACCCCAAACAAAACAAGATACCATTCCCTAACGCTATCTATGGCTACAGGCTCTTCCCTATTGATGCAAACCCTTTTGAAAGCTGAGACAAAGCAGCTGGGCATCAGTGAGGAATGTTCAAACACTGTAGGCAAGTTAAGAGAAATAAATTCCATAAGAACTTGATCTCTACAGCTTCATACCAGCTACTAACAGATGTCCTAACCCTATACATTTAATGCTAAATATAAGCTCCAAATGTATACTATGTACATGTGTATACTCTTTCCCTTAGCCAATCCAAGGTCAGCATGAACAGCTTGCATTCAGTTCATAAATCTCCTATTGGCACTATTCAAAAATCACACTCCCACAAGACTCTGTCATCATGACTGATGCTGGTGCGGACTGCTATGGTGATTGTGAAATAAGCTCTGTAAATCCATTGTTATTGATTTAATGATGAGGAGCAGGGGGGAAATCCTCACCCTTCTCAATTTGGCAGCAGCTTCTCCAGAGCGGATTGCAGCCAGCAAGCTCTGGTGGATCTGTTCTGGGTCAGGACGCTGGAGAGTCACGGCGGGGCCTTTCTCACAGGCAGGAGTCGTTGGGTGGCCAGGCAGAGAGGGGACTTGCCTGCTTTGCTCATAGCTTGCACAATTATTTTCCTGTCGGTTTAAAAGAAAAAGTACAAAAGGTTACCCAAGTGAGGTCATCATGGTTTTCTAAGCCCCACACCATCATTCCATTCACACTTATAAATTAGCTGGGGTTTTTTAAAACAAAAAAAACCCAACACTTTTTTTACAGAAGCAGTAATAGATATACTGTAATTCCAAGGCCATATATAGGAGTGACTTGAAAAACTTCAAGTTGTTTCTGATGTGAGAGAATTGACTATCTGCAAGGACGTTGCCCAGGGGATGCCCGGGTGTTTTAGCATCCTGTGGAAGGCTTCTCTCATGCCCCGGAATGGAAAGCTGGAACTGACAAACAGGAGCACACCCAACTTCCCAGATTCAAACTGCCAACCTTTCGGTCAGCAGTCCTCCTGGCACATTGCGCCACCAAGAGCTTCAACAACAACAACAACTTTATTCTTATATTCCACCACCATCTCCCTGAAGGGACTTGGGCGGCTTACAGATGGCACAAAGTGCATAAAAACAAAATGTAAGAGTGAGCACAAAATAAAATACAATAAAATAAAACACATTCACATATAAAAACATCAACTCAGACCCAATCAAATAATCTGTGCCATTCTGAGATATTGTTTGATGTCTATGTTTCTTAGAAGCTACTAAAATGGGCATTCTGTAATCATTCATTTGATCGTTACCATAATACCAATAAATCAAAATATGAGCCTACAGGTTGAAATGTAGTATAACAGCATGTGAACCATGCTGTATCTGTTCACAATTTAAAGAGCCCACACATAATTACAAAAGCAACCCAACAATGATTCTAGGTATATGTAAAGGTTTTCTCCTGACATTAAGTCCAGTTGTCTCCGACTCTGGGGGTTGTGGTGCTCATCTCCATTTCTAAGATGAAGAGTCGGCGTTGTCCGTAGACACCTCCAATGTCATGTGACCAGCATGACTGTACGAAGCGCCATTACCTTCCCGCTGGAGCGGTACCTATTAATCTACTCACATTTGCATGTTTTCAAACTGCTAGGTTGCTGGGGCTAAACAGCGGGAGCTCATGCAAATTTATCCCATGAAGTTACACTTTTGGGGAGGGGGGGAGGAATTAATTACAAGTACCAAGTTCTGAACAACTCATTATTTTAACAATAGAGTTTTATGCCAAATTAAAGACTAACACACTTATTCTAACATAAGGTTCAGGGATCATACCCTATTTTATTATACAAGCATCAATGTATTTTGTCTTTAGTTTTTTCTGTTTTCCCTGCAAAAGACTAACAGAAGTTAACATCTTCTGGAAATTGCATGTTTGTATTTTAATTTGCGAGTGATCTGAAGTGCATTGCCACAAATATTATGAAGAAATGACAGCAAGAGGATGTCACCATTTAAAACATAAATACAAATTTGTGTTATCATTTTTACCTTCTCTGGTACATTCTGTTGTGTTGGCCCCGTTGGACTTGGTAAAGGAGAATGGTCCTTCATCACAGGGTTGAACATGGATGAGGGGCGATCAAGTGCAGGGTGCTCTTTTAATGGCCTGGGTGCAGTGTTGTATGTTTTACTGAATGATTGGGATCTCTTAACTGCGGATGACACAGCAAGGGCAAAAGGTGAGGGCCGGGAACTTGAATATGGTTGTGGCAAAACAAAAGTCCTCAAAGTCTTTAGATTTACTGGAGGCTGGGAAGGGGGGGAATTCAGAGGCTTTTGCATCTGGATAGCTGAATTGGTGACTTCAGTTTTTTCCTCAATTTGGGCATTTTCAGTCTTTTCTTCCACTAACTGGGAAGGAGCACTAATTAGCTGAGGAAATGGAAAAGAATTTTGATCTGGGGATCCCAACTTTTTCTCTGTCTCCGTAGTCTTCGCGTTACTCTGAGTAGGGGAACTAGGAGAACTGCTCCTTGCAATTGCTGATGTTACATAATGACTAGAAATCCTCCTTTGCATCTGCAAATAAAAATTGTTTGACTTTGCTGGAGGACTTAAGATAATTGGTTTTTCTCGCACTGCAGGAGGTGAACAACTTTTGCTTTCTGTGCTTAGCACCAAGGGAGCGATTAGATGCTCTGGATTAGGCTTGGAATGTTCTGCTTCTACTTTCTTGCCTTTGGCGTTCGAGAAAGAAAGTGTCACATTATCCACCATACCATCGGTCTTAGCTGGTGGGTTGTTTGCTGGCAACCTAACTTCATTTCTAAAATCTGATCTTGTTTCATTTGGGCTTTTTATTGTATCAAGAATTTCTGTTTGTGTGCCAAACTCTTGTGAATTCTCATTCTTAGGAGACATGTGCAAACTCAATGCTTCTTGATTCTCTACAGTATCTGATTCCCAGTTCTTAACTATTTCCAGGGATTTTGGAGGCACTATTTTATAAGTAGTCATTCCAATCTTGGGTATGTAGTCTCTTGTAATCTCATTGGAAGGCTTAGGTTTAGGCTTTGAGCCTTGACGATAAAGAGGATAACCCACTGTGGGGGAACTAACTGGACTTTTGACAACTCTCTGTGTCAGCAAAGAGTCATCATTTTCAAATGTATGACTTTGGTCACCATTAGAATTTGCCCTGCATTGAACTGCTTGGTGCTTCTGGTAGCTCTGCTCTGTCAATGTTCCAACTGTCTCCTGTGTCCTGATCTGGAGACCTGAAGACTGATTCGGCACAACTCGTTTCTGAATATAGGTTGAATCTTTGTGACTGACCAACTTGTAACCCTGAGGATCAATGCTCTTACTTAGTGCACTCTGGTCTACATTATTATCAGATGGGGTTGCCTGAATTGCAACATCCTGAGTCTTTACTGTCTCCACACTGGAGCAATCCCAATTTTGCTCATGCGTTCTTAGAAGTGCTTGCATATTGTGTTCCTGATTTAGAGAGGTATCATCTTGACAGGTTTCACAGTTTAACACTTCAAGTGTTTTATTTTCTCTCACTCCTACTACGTCGTATTGTCTTTCATCTGTCATTGTTGGAAGGGATGTTGCATCGCCGTGACCTTTTTAAAAGGGCAAGAACAATTTTGAAAATAGCATTAGGATCAAACAGTCATTTGAACAATGAATAAATAAAAAGTACTACAGTCTCCCCATGGTAAATATTCACATATAATACATAGTATAAGACAACAGGACTTCTGGCAGACATAACCATGAATATTTTTAAATATTCAGAATACATATACTATTTCTTATACATGTTCCTCTAAAGCAGTGGTTCTCAGATGTTTTGGCCTTCAACTCCCAGAAATCTCAACAGCTAGTAAACTGGCTGAGATTTCTGGGAGTTGTAGACCAAATCACCTCAGGACCCACAGATTGAGAACCACTGCTCTATAGAGGACAGTCATTGACCTCCATAGTTTGTGGGCATTCACACTGAGAAGTCGCAGATGGAGAATTCTCATATATACGTAATCCTCATAGTAGGTTTGGAGTTATCAGCAACAGTGGAAGTGTCAACCTCCAACTTTATATTCATGTAGCATGAGTAACAAAAACACAACTAAGAGAAAATCACCTATTTTTATATTTGTCTGTAATGATCCATACAGCTTCCCATTGTCAACTGTAGACTTTTCTCTAGGTTTCTGATTATATTCATCTCTGTAAAACATTAAAAAAGATAAACAGACCACTATCAGTAAACTGAGGGAGGAACAACATTATTCATAATTATATGTGCAAAATATGAAATATATTGCCACAAAAATTGGAATTGAAGAACCTCAGGGCACGGAATGTGTGCCAACAACTCCCAAAGAAATAATGAACTATCTCCTGGCAACTTAGAAAGATTAATAGGATCAAGGCATAATGTTTCATGGTTGACAGTGGTGGTGAATACTATGAGGTCCTCAAATAGTGGTTGGACTGTAATGTCCAGTGGCCCTAGCCAACATAGCTAATGATAAGGAATGTTGGGAGTCACCAGCCAAAACATTTTTAGTCAACATTATTCCACCCCTAGTTTAGACTGATCTTAAATTGAAATGTACATCAGGAAAAACATGTATGTAGTGAGATCAGAGGAAAATCAGCCAAAAAAGAGAGAATGACTTAACATAAATAAATACATGCAAAATGAGTAAAGCAAACACACAGTGTTTATGAATCATGTGTTCGTAAACTAATTCAATATGGAATAATAAAAACCGGTTGTCTCAAATCAGAACATAGAAGAGAGAAAGGAAATTTGTAATGAACCTTGGCATTTCTCATTGAGGGTCTTCTCTTGAAAATACCATCAATACTGAGAATCAATACTGAGAAATAACAGAATACCAGGAATGGTGGAAATCGACCATACAATCATATTAGAGCATTCAGAAATTACTACAAAGATACATCAAATCCACAAATAGTCAAATCTACAAAATTTATGCCAACCCCAATATCTACAGTACATACAGTCCCCAAGTTACGAACAAGATAACTTCTGTAGGTTTGTTCTTACGTTGAATTTGCATGTAACAGGTACATTTTAAATGTAACATCGTACATACACACACACACACACACACACATACATACATACGGAAGGGATAACACCCCTGTGGCTTTTGTTTTGCTGTCTGTGCCCCTGTCTAGAAGATTTCAACTCACTTTTTGTCTCTGATAATTGGATTTTGAAAAATATGACTTGTTGTGGAAATAAGGATTGGCGATAAAGCTTCAGTGGAGACCCCTTTTCCCCAAGATAACTCTTCCAGGAGTGAATTTCCCTTCCTGGAGGTAGATTTCTTTCACTTCCTGTTATCTCACCTCTGTTCTTAACTATGAGTCATTTGTAAGTCAGGTGTTTGTAACCCGGAGACTACCTGTATTAAATTTAATGTGCTTACTTGTCATCTGCCCTCATATTTTCTATTTTTTCTTCCTTTGAATCCTGTCTTTCAGCTTCAGCACCAGTGCCAGGATCCGAGACCAATGGAACAGTCTCATTTTTTTGAATAGCCAGTGGAACATTGGGAGAGCTGACGGAGGTAGAAACCTCTTGTCCAGTAAGGGAGATATCTGCATTTTCTTCATGCATTTCTTCCTTCTCATCAATCTCCTCCAAGCTATATTCAGAGCCAATGTCAGCTATATTCACAAGAAAAGCACAAGGTGAAATATTATAAGATATATATGAAAATGCATTGTGAAAATAAAATGAAAAAACATCAACATTTGCCTAGGTTAAAGCATAGGATAAACAAAGAGCCAGAGTCTGAAATTCCAAATCTGAACAAATATCAGCATGGGTGAGCTAGAGAGTGGAGCCACGGTGGCACAATGGATTAAACCCTTATGCCAGCTGAAGTTCGACGGTTCGAATCTCTCATACGGGGTGAGCTCCTGTCTGTCAGCTCCAGCTTCCCATATGGGGACTTGAGAGAAGCCTCCCACAGGAGGTAAAACTTCTTCTTTTTTTAATCCTCCCTCAGTCTGCGGGAGCACACGCCAAATTTATTGAGTTTCTTGAAACTTCTGAGCATCCCCTGGGCTACATCTCTGCAGATGGCCAATTTTCTTACACCAGAAGCAACTTGCAGTTTCTCAAGTAGCTTCTGACATGATAAAAACAAAAACTAGATAGTACACAAAATGGATGGAAGACTTTAGCCTCATGGAGTAAAGATGCATGTGCCTATAGAGGTTTGTATGAGCAGAGATAGCTTGAATGTAACACATGCAAACAACAGTGTCTTCTCAATAGCTCATGACAGAAAGGATACACAGGAAATTCTGAGTCATCTTAGAAGTGAGGATAGTACAGCTGATGGGCTTTGTGTGATCTCTGAACCCCTTTCTTGTGGTACTTGGTCCTCTAGGATACTCTACAAGGCCTCTCCCCCATCCCCCCCCCCTCTCTCTATATATAATTTTCACCCTCTCAAACACCCAAACTCTGGAATTTTTGGATGCTTTTAACCTAACTTCCCTAAAATCCCAAGCCCCTGGGAGAAAAATCTCTGAAAAGGAAGCCAAAAAATGGTATGACCATATTTAATCAAATCTAAGGTGTCTTCAAATGTAAGGTTCACACAAATTTCAAGCTTTGATTTTAGAAAAACAATTTGCTTAGAATTCATCTTAGAAATCTTTCTGAATGCACTGTTCCCCCCCCCCCTCTCTCTCTCTATATATATATATACAGTATATATATATTGTTTTAGTGCAGCTTTGCGGTGCAGTCTTTCTTGTGGTATGAGGAGGGAATGTCAAGAAACCATCAAGTCATATGTCTGCATGAATCTATACAGGATTAAGTCAATGGGCCCATTGGGGAGGCAGTGGAAGCAGGAAGCACACGTAGCAAAAATACCGTAAACTACTGTCTGGCTGAGGACAAAATGGTGGGAGCATGAGAGACCCATTGGGGCTGGGGTCCTTCTTCCCACTCTTGAGGGGCACACCTCATTATTGAAGCAACTTAACCAGGGGAAATTCAATTAGATTCAATAAAATATGGTACGTCCCAGTTTTAAGAGTGGTAGCACTATGTAGTGACGTATAAAATTAATCCAACAAAGTTGCCCACTCTAATCTGTTTTACAAAGGCCTGAGGACAAAAGTCCTCCAGATTCTTTTGACAGCAATGCCCATAATCCCTCAGTGTTGGCAATCCTGGCTAATGGGAGTTGGTGACCAAAAGGATTTAGAGAGCTACAGTTACCCACACTTGATTTAAAATGACTGGCACAATCTCTCTGGTGAGTCAGAAGGGAAAGGTATCCACTCCAACCTGGGCATCACAGCAAATGGGTATGGGACTTGTGCAGATACACTACAGCTCATTACAACTTATCAAACATTCTCACTAAATCATTACCTTTAATCATATTCCAGATCTATAATATACAGTATTTCTTAAAGCTTATGGAAGAATATGAGATATTATCTAGCAATGTAGACCAGGCTTCTGAATAAAGGACTTCAGAACTAAATAAAGAGCAACACTCAAAAAACGGGGGAATTCCATTTAAGAATCAATCAGGGCCAGTTAACACCTCCCAACAAAGGATCCCCGGCAGCAACCAGCCAGGCTTTGAAGCTGCAAGGCCATTAAATGCTAGCATATGTAATCTAAGAAGATTAATATGGAAAATAAGGCATGGCGGCTACCTACATTTGAAAGATATTTCAGATTCATCTGGTGTATCAAGACTACCCAATCGACTACCTTCATCTGGGACTTGCTGAATATTGTTTTGATCATGACTGGTTGGTTCAGAGAACTCTGATGGTACTGCCGTCCTGGTTAGATCAACTACATTGCCTAAGAAGCAGGTTAGGAAACAATACAATGGATCAACTGGCATTAGTCTGCTGATTAAAACAAGGAAAACATGTAAAGATAAAAGTAAAAGCAGCAATGACACAGAAAATTAGTGATGTCAAAGGAGGCTGCATTTTTGTTATGTCACATTAGCAGGCTGCAGCATTTGGTAATGTTAACCAGTCTTGAAACTTTTGGTCAATTATAAAAAGCATTCAGATTAATCTGATAGGCATTATTTTAAAAGCATAATTAATATTACTGCAAATACTTGGAAAATAGTGATTACAACAAGAGATGTAAAAATAAAAGGCAGAATGCATTTTACCCCCTTTAAATTATTGTTTACTTATAAGCAAACAGGTGCAGATTTAATTGATAAATCATTTTATATTTAAGTGATTGATCCACGATAGTCTAGTTGACTATACGGTATGTTAGATTGTGGATAATTTTTGGGGTTTTGTTTGTGTGAAATATCATTTTTATTTTTTAGTATCTTAAAATCTACATCAATAACATTTTTAAAATATACTGTATATAGAAAAAAACTACAATAAATACACATATCTGGAAGTCCCAGATTGTGCATACTTGTTATCTATAGTTTATATATTTTCACTGGCAGAGGTGTAAAGATCCATTCAATTTAACTAGTTGTGGTGACCTGGGAAGGGAAACATTCTTACTTTCTGCTGCCAAGCAGAACAGTAGAAACCAATAAAATCCCACATAGATGAGTTGCAGGAACTGATTGTGGCTGTAGGGGGAGCTATATGCAAAGCTGTTCCAAGAAAGTTCAGTTAATGTTTGCAAAGAAGGAATCACTCTCAATAAATGGGTACTTTTTCAGAGGGAAAGCAGCAGGGGAAAGAAAACTTTAAAGTCACTTCCCAAGGGATGCTCTGATGGGGTATCCATGACTAGTCTCAGATGATGGGTCACGTCAAGGACGACAACAGAAATAGGAACCCACGCCCCTAAACATACACTTTCAACTTTACATCTTAAAAATGCACAACAAAGACATCCCAAAGGCAGTGGCAAGCAGGGATGGGGAGTTAGGCATGATTTTTAAAAACCTGGATGTTTTACATTATGGTGTTTGTAGCCAATCCACAGCCATTTAGAAAACAATAAGCCAAATTTTGATTGATTTAGAATACTATAAGGACAAGAGGGCTGTGAAAATGGAGATGTAAAAATGACACTGGGATTATGGAAGTTCTGAGCTAAGAACAATGTTGTCTGACATAACTGTGTTTCATACTACACACAGCACTGAAATACCTGCTGGAGATGGTACTTCTGAGTATCTTTCTCTGCCTTCTGTGTGAACTGATTCTGCTGATTCGGATCCTGGAATGATTATGCAATTTAGGAAATGTTTTCTTTGCTTATTTATTACTCAAAGGTCAAATGAACACAAATGAACAGAACCAAATGCTGTTAAAATCAACAAATAAACAAGACACATGTATGTTTTGTGAAAGCCAACTACCATTACATTTCTAGTGTCCTATAAATCTTTTTGTGAATGAATGTGAGCCTCCATCTCTTACCAAACTGTATTTATTATCATTCACCCTGAACATACGCAATGTAGTATTTTTTCAGAAGCTGAGCAGGATTAGTCTGATTAATCTTTGAATGGAAGACCAGAAGGGAACACAATAGATTTCCAGGTATAACAAGGAAAACATTTGCCTAAAGCCTTGACAGTCCACCACTGTCAGTCAGAGTTCATAATACTGGCCTAGATGGAGAGGTTTCTGGACACAACCTAAGGCAGCTCTTATACATATGTTCCTATGCTCTTTGACTGTGGAATATGCTGCTTTGGAATATGGTGGAGTGTCCTTCTCTGTAGGTTTTTAAACAGGGACTGGATGGCCATATGTCAGGAATGCTTTGATTGTATATTCCTGCAAGGCAGAATGGGGTTGGACTGCAAGTCCCTTGGAGTCTCCTCCAAATTTATGATTTTTTGATTCTAACAACACCTGGAAGACCATATACCTTCCATCTATATCAGTGGTTCCCAACTTTTTTTTTTTTTTACCAGGGACCACTTTACCAAGGACCACTTTGACCAGGGACCACTCTCCAACATTAGTACCAAAAGGGTTATGAATCAGTTTTTGGTCAACTTTAGATTCGGTTTGGTTATTTGGGGCACTGATTCAGAGAATTGCATTGGATAGACAACATCATCTGTAGTTACTGATACAGAACATATGCCATCCAATAGTCACCATTTGCTCGCCCACAGAAAACCATATTTAATAATCTAGAGCCACAGACCTTATTTTAGGTCTCACAGCCCACAGGTTGGGAACCACTGATCTATATCATTTACATTCCCCTCATTATTTAATTCATCTTTTCAAGAATGTACTTAAACAATGAGATGTCTTTCCTCGCCAACATGGTTTCCTGAGGGTTCAGTGGAAAATTCTGAAATGGCAATCTAGCAAGGCGTCTTATAAATATTACCGGTCTCAATGCTGTTGTCACTTTGAGCTTGAAATTTTCTGGGGGGTGGTGTTGGTGCCTTGCGTTTGGCCCGCCTCAGAGAAGAATTCACCGATGATGTGCCACTGAGCTGAAGAGACCCTGTTCTCACTATACCCATCCCTGAAAGTCCCTGAGAAAGGGGAGATGGCAAAAGTCAAAATGGAGTGAAAACATCCAAGCACAACAAAGTGACAAATTAACATCAATAATTGACAAAAGCAAAAAATTATATGCACAATTTAAATACAACGAAGAAAGCAATTCAGCACCACCGATACCTGCCTGACAAAAAAGTTAACACATGTTACAAGTGAACTAGAGGCCCAGCTCAGATTTAATGCTAAAATGCTGATTTCTCATTACATAAATGATCCAGGGACTCATGCCACACCCTGGATCACTTATGTAATGATGTGTAAATTTTAAGTAGGTGTCATTTTTTCTAATACCCTCTAATTCTATGTCCTCCCACTCTATGCACACACTCTGACATGTATGTAAATTTTAAATAATGCCATATAGAGGTGTAAAAATGTAGAGTTACAGGTAGAATAGGCATGCACAGATTCATCTGACAGATCACAGGAGCAACCATTCTCCATTCTGGTAAGCTGAACACCTATTATTATTATTTTATTATTATTTATTCGGCTTCTATGCCGCCACTCCCGGCGGGCTCGGGGCGGCTCACAAAGCTGAACAGGAACAGCATAAAAAACAGTAACACAAGTTTAAAAAAGCATTAAAAACAACATTAAAACATCACAGTGTGCAAACTGCGGTAGAAGCGACCTGGGGCGAAACAGTATTCCAACAGGGGGGTGCAAGCCAATGATCCATACCTTTCCTTGACTGTTTTCAAGCAATCAGAAATAGTAAGAGACCCCAAAGCAGAAGTGATACTTTTTCTTAATTTCTCTGTAGCCCATATAAATTAGAGAAAACCTCTTGTTCTCTTCACAGGCATGATCTGGAATACAGCATCCCTGAAAGATGGCCATCTAACCCAGAAAGGTTTCCAAATTATGTGTCATAACATATTCATGCTGTACAAACATGACACACCTCTGAGTCTATGTGAAATAAGCAATAAATCATATATTTATTGCATAAACATAAAAGGTTTTCATGAGATGTTGTG
This sequence comes from Anolis apletophallus, assembly GCA_030556195.1. Classification (NCBI taxonomy): domain Eukaryota; kingdom Metazoa; phylum Chordata; class Lepidosauria; order Squamata; family Anolidae; genus Anolis; species Anolis apletophallus. The sequence goes on from JARBWK010000002.1 coordinate 151,943,059, forward strand.
CCCCCTTACATTTTGTTATTAGAGTTTATGTATGTGTCAATAACTCTTATTAGAGGTTGGTTTAACTTCTGGTTTGCTAATTAAACTGTTACTTTGTCACAAAAGAATACATGCAAAGTGACATCAACATGAAATGTTTGGAAAGCCTTGATCTAACCACCTCTTAGATTCGTCTAGTAAGGGATAGTCCAGTACCTGGTTCATACATGTAGATCCATGATGGCAAACCTATGATATGGATGTCAGCACTGACATAAGTAGCTATTTTTAATGACACGCAGCCGTATACAGAGAAGTATTGGGCTGCATGTTGAGAAGGACATTTCATCCTTGGCTCCTGCACGGCCAGGTGCAGTAGCTGAGGACGAAACATTTGGTGTAGTGTAGACACTCTGTGCCAAAGATCTGTAGGCCAAAACAACAGAACTCTTGCACAGAGCATCTAGTTCTGGGACTTCTGGTTAGGCTGTAAGGGGATCTTTGACCTCACTTCCAGCCGGCAGAGCAGGGAGCAGCGGAATGCCACAGGGGACGCACGCATCTCTAGGGGCCTGTGATCACCATTACCAGCAACCACATAACCACTGCAACAATAATCCAATCTACTGTTCTGGGGTGTTGTGGATTTCTAATTCACCATCATTATGGAGATAAGTGAGGGGAGGCTGGGAGAGGCGAGGGCCTGGGCTCTAGGTGTTGTTTCATGCCATTAGAAATAGTGGCAGCCATCTTGATTTACATAAGGAACACCATATTGCAGCATAGTACAGACTCCATAACATTTTGTTATTTAAACTATAAATATCACAAAATTATGTGTGTGTTTTTTCTCAAAGTGACACTCCACCCAAGTTATGCCCAAGGTTGCCCATCACTGATGTAGGTCTTGACGTTTATAGTTATTGAAAACATGAAACCGTTCTAAATTTGCTCCTTGTGTTAAAAACAGGGTTTTTTTAGGGCTTCCAAAACTGGAAAATTAATTTGTGGAGCATTGAAAAGCAAATATGTATCATACAATAATGGCACAAAAGGAGCTAAAAATGGTTATGTTGCAACATTGTGGTTTGCAGTGTCCATGAATTGCAACAAGAAAAATGCTGTTAATTCTCTAGACAAAAATAAATGGAATCTCAGTATGGCATTTAGGTGACTGTTAACATTTACTAGTATATCTTTGAAATCCCAGACATTCACAACATTGACATATAGCAGAACAGTGAATGCCAACTGCATTCTGAATGGCACTATATTGTTCAACAGATTTTTTTAGTGGAGAGAAGTCTATTCGCATTACCTCCCGAAAACCATTTTTTCAGATACTACACATGAAGCTGTAAAATCTAACTGCAAATGAAAGTAAATTTGCTGCAACCTTGTCTGACTGTTTAACAGGAATGTAATTTTCAATCTATATAAATAAAAATGTAACATACATTTGTGGGATTAACATAACTAAAAAACCTCTGGACGAATTGACACCAAATTTGGACACAATACACTTATCAGGCCAACAAGTGGCCATCACTCCTAAAAACATTGAAAAACACAGCAGAAGAGACTTAAAAGACCAAAAAATATTAATTACAACGCATGCACAAAACCACATATTTATACACAAACACACACATATACACAATCAAAAAGAAAGAAAAGGACTAAACAAAGCACAATTTTAAACAATCCAGACTCCTAGCTTGTTCTTTTGTTGGAATAAAATGTTCCCACCAACTGTGTTCATGAGGGTGGCAAGGCTTCTCCTAATAATCTCAGAGCCAAGAAGGTATGTACAGGGAAATATGGTCAGATAGCCTGGACCTAACTCATATAGGTCCCACAGACATGGCAGGGGGGACAATAGGAGTTGTAGGCCATATCTATAAGGCACCCAGGGAAGATTTCCTCCACCACAGCAATGAAACATCAGCCTGTCTGCATGACCACATCCTGGCCAGAAACCAATGGGATAGCATGTGAGCATACCCAAACCCTGGCAGTCCTAGGAAAGGCTGTCTGCCCATGTTATCAAGCACAACCACCCACACATCTCTAATATAAAGAGAGACATAATTCTGCCACTGAGGAAATCATAGTTTCTCAAGGACACGAGAAACCCTCACCCTCACCCTTATGTTTACCTAAGAACTTATATTAAAACACCACATTTTGTCTTATTTTATTGAGCTACATGAAATAGAAGCAGGCCAGAAGGAACTCTAATAACCTCTTGAGCAATCTCAGCCATTCCAGATGCTCCTTCCACATCCTGTGTGTGAAACAGGGAGAAGACATAATCTGTTGGACAAAGAGCTTTCTTGACTACCAGCTGGGAGGTGGGGGGGGGGGGGAAGCATCTACTTGCCACCCCAGACTTCCATTCTGGAGATCTCAGCTCTCCACTGGACAAATGAAGAAACTCTGATGGCATTCTCATCTCCACTAGACATTTCCGGGACCTTTGTCTTCTCAGCATGGAAAGATGTCTGGGGAACCCAACACCCATTGTCCTTGCATCCAGGACCCAGTATCTGCATAATTCCATCATTTATTTCTCCAGACTCTCACAGTCTCCAGCATTTCATTGCTATGCATCCAGGATGGATACAATCCCCTGGAGACCTCTCCACCCCAGGAACCACCTCCATTGGCCAATTGGAGGCCCCTGGGCTTCCCTGCCTGGCTGGGAGGGGATTACCGGCAACGTCATTGCTGTCTCCACCAATCAGAGTGTGCACTGACTAAGGCTCACCTCCTGACCAATCAAGAGGCCTAAGAAATGCCAGGTGGCTTTCTGGTGCTGGCCAATCAGGGAGATGGGAGGAAATTTTGAACTGTAGCCATGTTAAAGCATGAAAACTCTTACGTATAAATATGCCTGCTTTTTCCTTGTGCTTTATGATTGTACCCTTTGAGGACCTGCTGCTGTACAAGGGTCACTTCTGCAGATTAAATAAAACTTCTGTCATTTGCCTTATCCTGGTGAGAATCCTGACATGTTAGGCTTCCCTTAGTATCCGCGTGTCCTTGGAATACCTCAAATTTTCAGCATATGAAAATTTGAATTGTGAGGTTGCTTGGTGGGCCAGACACCACCACCGTCTTTCATCCATCCAGAGCTTCACACTGGCTGCAATATGTAGCTAGTGTGAGAACAGTCATGTGGTAGAGGCTAAGGAAGTGCCTGTGCCAAGGCTTGCTTGTGCTGCGCTCTTCTCTAGCAAGCCAGTAACAGGGTGGCATTGGACATCAACAAACCCATTCAGTCTGCTGAGTGGTGGCCCCAGAGCTGTTCTACAACCACAACTCCTGCTTCAACAAGACACCCTTCTCACTAAGGGCTCTTCCACATAGCCATATAACCCAGAATATCAAGGCAGAAAATCCCACAATATCTGCTTTGAACCGAGTTATTTGAGCTGGCATATATTCCACTTCAAAGCAGATAATGTGGGATTTTATTCAGCTGTGTGGAAGGGGCCTAAGTCACTGTCTCAGAGCTCAATGTCTATCAATAGCAGTGTGGCATACCCTTGTTAAGAAAGCCATTAATAATATAGATCCTGTTTACACAGGATTCTTGCAACTCAAACCCCTATTTCGTCTTCTGTCAAGTAGATTTTTTTTAGCAGCAGCAGTATCAGAGGATGGTGAAAACAGACGAACAATGTTAGGTTGCAGCCATGTTCTGCGGTGAACAATGACTTAAACTAAGCTTGAGCTAAGGAAGGCCTAGACTGTACTAGAGAATTCATTCTACTTTAGACATGTGGTCCTACCTACAATAGGTGAGGTACAGTAAGAGCTGCTTCTAGAATCCCTTACTAAGTAAAGATGAATAGTATAGCATAAAGAAAAAAGGGGAACAGATAAATCTGCCTCATCAGCTAATTCTAGTATGTTACAGAAAAATGTATAATTTTGACCACTTCAAATAGAAATCATGAGAAACACTGAAGATAATGAAAGAAAATAATCGATCTCTGGATGTATTTTGGAAGAAGCCTTCAAATGGTTTCTAGAAGGTTCAAAATGTTCTGTTTACTTATGTAACACTTACATCACCTTATTGTTTCATCATACATGTACATAATGTTTATTCTTGATTAAAAGATTTCTGAAAAATGTTGAACTGTTCTCTTCTTTATTGTGGAATCTATTCCTATTCTTCCCGTGTTATTTCTGCCTCTGAAATAACTGATAAAGAAAAGCCCAGGAACATGCCTATTTTATTAACTGAAATATAACTGCATTAATTCATTTATTTATTTAATAACTTGTCTTTCTCCTGAAAAGGGACCTGTGCCATTCATGCAGAATGAGAGTCCAACGAGCTTTCTGAAATCTATCTTTTTATGTCTGCAATGCATTTGATGTATGGCAAAGGGAGAAAAAGCATCCATGTGCACTGAAGACTATGTGATCATCTCAGCTACTCTGTCTTCAATTTAATATGATGGAATCCTGACAAGGATGCCTTCTCACTTGCTCTTTGTCAAAACTATGCCCGGGAATTACCTGGGAAATGTATTAAGTCTTTATGTGTGTCAGTCAAAGTCATATTCCAACTGCACCATTTATTTCCTTCAATTGCTGTCAAGTATGACGGGGAAGCAAAAAGAGGGTAACTGGAGTTTTCCATTTAAAACTGTGAGAAAGTAGGCCACAATAAATAGTAGAGACAGTGTTTCTTCTTTAGCCGGCTTTTCTTACTTTTGTCTGATATTACCATTTTGGCATGGATAAATGCCTTGCTTTATCAGAAGCAAGCAAGCTGTTCACCTGGGACAAGAGTGTTTCAGTTCAACCTACTATAAAGGCAATGGGGCAAGAGAGTTTTATTTCTTGTTTTCCAAGCTATGGCTTTATACAGATGCACTACAAAAACTGAGTAATTCTGACCCCCCCCCCCAACCTAATCCCAAACTACAAATTTTCTGGAATAATAAATAATAAAGGAGCCTGTGTGAGCTTCTCTCTGCTACAGCTCCATCCAGCAATCTGAAACTTAAACACCTGAAACATGGTATGGATACCAAGGGGACCTATTAATGATTTTATTTTAAAATGAATTAATTAATTCTAATTAATTAAAATCTGCCTGTAGCCTGAAATACTACCTCAATAACTACACTAATCTTCCCCAGAGAGGCATCGGCTGTCAGGATTAGGATAGTTGCTTCTCCAGAGGCAGCCAAGTAGTGCGATACTTCCCTATGTGTGTCTGCATCCTCCAAATTGTCTTTCAGTTTGTGGTGACTCCATGAACTTCATTGGGTTTTCTTAGGCAAAGTATACTCAGAAGTAGATGGTGCAACTAAACTAAAGATGTTTTGACACTGAAACGTTTTGGGGACAATGAACAATGGACAATGTAACCCTAAAATTCAAAGTGCTCTGAAATTATGAAGGCTAGCAAGCCATTTTTTAAAATCCCATCACAATAAAGATAAATCTAGAATCTACTGTGAAAATATGGTATATGCCAAGAAGCAAATGGCTTTAAAATGGTTTTGCACTCTAATTTCCAAGACTGGAGTTATACCCACAAAATAAAGCTTTCTTCCCCTCATACTTCCCTCTGCCATCTTTTACACAGTTGGGCATCATTGTTTCTGAGGATTTAGGAACAGCATAGGAATGTGGCAGAGCAAGACAGAGAACTGGACACCTTCCCATGTATTCCTGAAAGTAATTGCATGTAGTACCTTTGAATCTAAATCACTTTTTTACAGATTTTAGTCTGTCACAACACTAAAGCTACAGAGAATCCGCCATTCTTTAATGGTTTCAACGCCACAAACTTTGCATTTTTGATTGCAACTCAAACATGGGGAAAATACACAAAAGCTACAGCTCCAAAAATCTATCACAGTCGACATGGCAAGTGACCGTGCTTGCTAAGGAAATCTGGGACTTGTACTGAAAAAAGGGACCCTCCCAAGCTCTGGTATCTTGTAAAAATGAAAAGTGCACAACTGGCCAGAATTGGGCAAGAACAAAAGTGTGGTCTAATTCCCTGCTTCTTAAACTGTGGGTCCAGATCCCCCTTAGCTCAGTTGGGGGTCACAAAAATTTGGCAGCAGTTAAAGGTTTCTGAATGCCACCCATTCACACAAATCTGTTAGCAACAACATGTGGTGTTTATGGCTCTGCAGAAAATGCTTCAGCTGTATTCCATGAAAAGAACAGCCCCAGCCTAAGTTACCTGTCTGAATGCATCTCCCTCTATGAACCATCACAGAGGTTAAGATCTTCTGGGAGGCCCTGTTCTTGGTCCCATCACCTTCGCAGGTGCAACCGTGGGGACCAGAGGCAGGGCCTTCTCAATGGTGGCTCCTTGGTTGTGGAACTCCCTCCCTAGTGGGATTCTATTGGCCCCTTCTCTCCTGCCATTTTGCAAACAAGTGAAAACTTGGCTTTGGGAGCAAGCATTTGGCCCAGCATAATTATCTGTGCAATACAGTTGGAATTGATCCTGGATTGATGGATATGATTATTTGATTATCTGGCTTTGGATCTATGCACAATAGTTGTCTAATGTTTACATATGTTGTTTAATGTTGTTTAAAAATGTTGTTTAATTGCTTTTAATTGTTGTTTGCACATGGAATAATGCCAATTATGTAAGCTACCCTGAGTTCCCTTCAGGGTGATAAAGGAGGGATATAAATGTCACAAATAAACAAATAAATGAAAAATCAGCTGGTTTAGCAAGCCTTGCAAATGCTGGTTTATTCTCAGATTTTTACATCTACTGTATTTTATATACCTCTATACCTGGGGTCACAGAAAATAATATTGGGTGAAAAGGGCCCATGAATGGAAAAGGTTTAAGAAGTCTTCTTAAGGGCAATTGTGACAGGAGTCCTGCTTCTGGCTGTCACAAGAGACCATTTAAAGGAGGGGATGAGAATGTCAGTCAGCTGCTTCCTGAGCCACAGAGGAGCAAATCCCCATGGATTGCAGCAGCTGCTTCTGTACAATGGGGATTGAGAGGTGGGTTAGGCTGGGAGTCACTGTACAGCTATGTATTACAATGGCTATGCATTCCTAACCTCACAAGTGAATTCTAGAAATTGTATTGTGTTTCTATGATATGAGAGGATGACTCACTGAAAAACCCTTTTCTTGAAATGAGAGGATCATCTCATCCCTAAGATGCCAAATCTCTATTAAACAGCACACTCTGGTGGTTGTGATTTAATAAAAAAGAAATTACTGACGAGTGCCTGATGTAAGAAAAAAATATCTACTGAAAAAGCTGACATCAAATTCCTCTCTTAGGTCTATTTTTCTCACCATTCAGTCCGTTAATTCATCTTTCTAACATGTTCATGTAGCCTAGTGCATTAAAAATGCCTTTCATTCCCAATTCAAAGTGATGTCTGAAACACAAATATGCAGTAGTCCAATTTACACTGACACGTTTAGCTTTGAACTTTAATTGGAATGTGCAATTGTCAATCTGTGCTTTGCCAAGATATTACCCACTGCATTAATTTCCCCACAAACTGTGCTGCAGTAAGTTCAGCATTTATTGGGATTTATATAGATAGATTTGACCTGTCAGCCTACTTCATAACTTCATTAAAATGAATTATTGCAGAAGCAGTCAATTTTATTAAGATAAAAACACCCATTTTAAACATCCATGTTCTTCCAGCAAGTAAAATTTGATTTTCTCTATCTTGTTCCTGCCACCGTAAGATCTGAACTTTTTTAGGACACCTTTTCTCACAAACATATTTAACTGCAATTTCTCATAAAAAGGCTAAGAAAGGCAATTTAGATATGGCACATATGCCTAATCCTTCTCCAGTTATCGTGTGTTAATGCAACCTCTCATATTCCCATATTTAATTCAAGCATAACAAACTATCTGCTAAATAAAGAAAAATGGGTTTTAGTTCCAAATTGATAAGTAGAATTTTGAAACACGGAAGTACCATTTACAAAAGGAAAGAATGGCTGCACTCAAAAGCACTATTTCTGAATTTGTCCTAATATGTTTTATATTATTTTGCAATGTTTTATTTTCACCTAAAATATATTTTTTAATTTCCAGATTTACAATAAATCTGACACTAAATGGAAAACTATTTATTGCATGTGTATGTGAGAGAAAGGGGAAACATAGAAATATACGTAGGGCGAAAGCCGGAATGAAAATATCTTGTGTATATGGAATTGTTTGTTCTACTTTCCATTTATTTCAACTGAACTGATTTCCAAGGAAAAGAACAAATTTAAAGAAAATTTGTGTCTTCGTGATCACAAAGACAAATCCTCATCATGTCGATAGGCCATCCATATGATGTCCATCATGTGGATAGGCCATCCATATAATTACACCAGCACAACTTGTTCATCGAGAGGTCTAACACTGCCTATCATACAGATCCATGGTTCCCAGCCTTTGGTTCCCAGAACATATGTGCTTTGGCCACGTGAGATGGGAACTTCTTGAGAACCAAAGATTAAAAACTATTTATCCAGGAAATTCAAAGAATCACTGTTTTTACATGAAACATGGAATCAAACCACAGGGAACTTGTTCTAATGTCATGGAAAAGCTAGAAAGAGCTTTTTAGAAAGAGAACAAAGACATGGTTATGGAACCAAGTTTTTGATTAGTAAAGTAAGGCAGTACAAGAAGCAAATACGTAATATGTGCAATCAACATTGGAATGGCCCAGTCTATGCGCTTGGATCATGTAACTTTAATGTTTTTATTAAGTGTTTTAATTCTTGAATTTCATGTTTTAATGTCCCCCTTTACTTGTCTTACAGTATTTTTATGCTTAGTTGTATGGTGTTGATTTGTGATTTGGTTTACATATGTAAGGCTTCGAACTTTGCCATTATTTCTGTGTAAACTGCTTTGAGTTCCCCCAGGAGTGAGAAAAGTGGTATAAAAATAAATAAAAGCATCAAATGAGTTGGGTCCAGAATTGTGAATGAGTGTAATTTATTTTGACCTTAAGCTCAGAAAATTTTCTTGCTGTTCTGTTTCAAAGTGACCCAAAAAATTATGTGAAATAAAATACAGAGAGAACATTTACGAGGAAAAACAGAGCCATTAACAACAAACCTTGTCCGTTTCATCCACACTGCTAGATTTTACCACACATGTCGCAGGTCTGTCCTGAGTTTGTGCGAGATCCTGGGGCACACTTTGAGAAGCAGGCATAGGAGGCAAGGGTGCTCGTCGCTTCTTTGGCATCTCAGATGGTAACGTGCTGGAGTCATAGTGTTTGGAAACTGTATTGGGTTTTGTGATGAAGGTAGGCCTTGGTTTACTCATTAATGGAGTAGCAGGAGCACTGGCAGTCTTATGAAGAAGGTAAGATAAAAACAATAAACAACGTTAAAAATCAATGAATAGATACTTGACAACCAGAGATTCACAATCTTTATTCATTTATTCTCTCTTTATTACAGAGAGAAATTTCAGTTCTATCACTAAAAACATAGTAATTCATTACAGGGGTTTTTTTTTCGATGTCAGGACCAACTTGAGAAACTGCAAGTCACTTCTGGTGTGAGAGAACTGGCAGTCTGCAAGGATGTTGCCCAGGGAATACCTGGATGTTTTGATGTTTTACCATCCTTGTGGGAGGCTCCTCTCATGTCCCTGCATGGGGAGCTGGAGCGGACAGAGGGAGCTCATCCGCACTTTCCCAAATTCGAATCTGCAACCTGTTGGTCTTCAGTCCTGCTGGCACAAGGGTTTAACCTACTGCGTCACCCGGGGACTCATTACAGTGAACTCACTTCAGTACCATTCTAGTTTGCCCTATAATTGGGTGAGTGCTATTTGAACATCAACCAGATAGGAGAACCACTGTTGTAAAAGGAAGTTCAGTGGTGCAGCAACATCTGCATTATATTTTCAATAGCATAATACAATTCAGAAGGACATGTTCTTCCACAAATGTGGACTGCATTCAGCTTGTTGTCTCACCTTGTTTTAACTTTGATTTGTAAAACCTGGTCATTAGACATTAATTTTTTACAGCCCTTGTTACAACTGTGGTAATTTGACAATTACTTTTTTCCCTTAACTTATAGACAGTAACTATAAGCTCATATACATCATTTGCAGGATGAGAACTGCTTGCTCATAATGAGATACCATGCTGTTATAATACTGAGTACAATTAATCTGGTTTCTCAACTTTCCTAATGCCATGACCCCTTAATATAGTTCCTCATGTTGTGGTGACCCTCAACCATGACATCATTTTTGTTGCTGCTGCTTAACTGTATTTTTGTTACTGTTATGAAACGTAATGAAAATATCAGGTATTCAGGATGTATTTTCATTCACTGGACCAAATTTGGCACAAATAACCAATATGCCCAAATTTGAATACTGGTGGGGTTGGAGGAAGATTGATTTTGTCATTTGGGAGTTGTAGTTGCTGGGATTTATAATTCACCTACAATCAAAGAGCATTCGGAACTCCACCAATAATAGCATTGAACCAAACTTAGCACACAGAACTCCCATGACCAACAGAAAATACGGGAAGGGTTTGGTGGGCATTAACCTTGAGTTTTGGAGTTGTAGTTTATCTACATCCAGAGAGCACTGTGGACTCAAACTATGGTGGATCTGGACCAATCTTGGCACGAATACTCAATATGCCCAAATGTGATAACTGGTGGAGTTTGGGGAAAATAGACATTGACATTTGGAAGCTGTAGTTGCTGGGATACAGTCAAAGAGCACACTGAAACCAACCCACTATGGATCTGCACCAAACTTGGCACACTACCTACATACCCAACATTAAATACTGGTGGGGTTGGGGGTTGTTTCTGAATTCTGGGAGTTGCAGTTCACCAAGACCAAAAAAGGAAGGGAAGGACAGGTGGAGAGATCTTCAGCCTTCTCTGCCATAAGGGTTCCTAAGACCATTAGAAATATGTGTTTTCTGATGGTTTTTGACAACTCCTCTGAAACCCCCGTCGTGACCCCCCCCCAGGGGTCCCGACCACCTGGTTGACAAACACTGTTTAAGAGGCAAGACAATGTTTTCCTTTCAAGACAATGTTTCTTTCAAAGATAATAAGCCATCAAAGTTCCACGTCATGGGTACAACGGCAAAATAGCAATATCCACTGAAATAAGGTGCAAAAGAAACATACAACTTATTTTTTCACCAGAAAGTGCAATTCAATTGTATAAACAAGGCACATGCTCCCCACAAATAAAAGTAAAATGCAACCACCACTGCTTCACCGCTGAAATGTAGCAACACAGCAGTTGGCATTTATGGGGAAACACACATACAAACACAGAGAGTCATCAAGAAAGATGTGTATTTTTCTTGTTACTATCAGACTGTAAAAGAATGCACACCCAGACATCAAGGTAGAAATCAAATGAAGTCATGGGACAGATAGATTGACATTACATTTCCCTGACCAGACACAGATGCTTTTATTAAGGCAAACCATACATTCTGTTGTCACTTTTAAAGTGAGACAGAAGGGGAATCTACTGACAATAACATTTCATTTCTGTTCATTGCTAATTGTAGAGATTATGTTTCTTACTTGTTCTCGTTTCTTCTTGTTTCGCTGAAAAAAGCTGAAGAATCCTTTATTTTCCTTCTCCCTTAAGACATCTGAATTTTGTGCATTCTGACAGTCTAAAAATAAAATAAATTATTTTCTGTCACAATTCCTAGATTGCAACAATATCTTCCTTTCCTGCTTCTTTGTTTCTCTTGCAGTAATTCTTTGAAAAATAATTTGGTACTCAATTTCATATTAACTGGTTTAGTAATACCTCTTTTAGTATTTTTTTCCTCTCAGTCTCCTAATAACCAGAACACATTTTATTAATCAAAATATAAAATATACAATTGGATATTTTGTCTACATTTAAAATTTCAATGACAAATGTTTATTTAAAAAGTATAAAATCATTGCCTATGCTAAATTGTAAATGGAATTTATTTATCTTTCCTAAAGAAATTACACAAAAAATACCATAAAGGTATTTATTCATATATAAAAATGAAATATATGTTCTAGCAGATCACTCAATCAACATCTTCTTAGTTTGCAACTGTATTGCCATCTTAGAGGTTGTCAAGTCAATTCAAGTGTCTGTGACCAGCCAGCCCATAAGTATAAGATTCCATCATTATCCTCAACTGGAATCATAGTAGTTACAAAAATATTGATTTACTATATAGTGAGCAACAATGGAATTTAAACCATAATAAATATATAGTAAACGAACTAGCAGGAAATTGTGTCCCAGTCCAAATATCAGCATTAGATAGATATTTTTTTTCATATTTCAAGGTGTTCTCATACACTTAATAAATCTCTTATCTAGAAAAATAATTACAATTGCAGCGAAGTTTGTGTAAACATCCTAAAGTGTAACCATTAAAATGAAGGGAGTAGATGCCACTTGTACACTTATGACTATGGCAGAAATGCAGAACTTAAAGTGGCTGAAAGAAATATCAGGGTTTTTTGTGTGTTATTGTATCAGAGGTAACTTGAGAAACTGCAAGTCGCTTCTGTTGCGATAGAATTGGCCGTCTGCAGGGACGTTGCCAAGGGGACGCCCAGATGTTTTACCATCCTATGGGAGGCTTCTCACATGTCCCCACATGGGAAGCTGGATCTGACAGACAGGAGCTCACCTCATCTCATGGATTCAAACCACCAACCTTCAGGTCAGCAGTTCAGCCAGCACAAGGGTTTAACCCATTACGCTACCGTGGCTCCAGAAATATTCACAATGTAATATTTTAGAAATATTGGTATAATATTACATTGTGAAAAATTGTTGGGTTGCATGTATGCTATTGGCTACATTTGGTCAACAAAAAAGTCAGATTTCTGATAAACTCAACCTTATTGCGAACAAGACACTATCCTGGTTCAAGCTACTAGATAACTCCAACTTGGCTAATCTTACAAATGGAAGCGGCTAAACAAACTAAGACCTTTCAAAAGCAAAGATCCACCAACAACACTACAATTCTCAACCAGTGTTTCTCCAGACATTCTGAGCTTCAACTCCTAGAAGTTTCAAAAAGCTTGGCCTGTAATGGTGAGGAGTGCTGGAAATTTGGATATCTGGAGGACCAAAGGATGAGGTGCAAGAGAAGCCAAGCAGAAGTGACTGAACAGTGTGTACCAGCATGCTGCCTCATCCATGAACAACTGCCACCTGTCTCTGTAAAGCTAAATGGTTCCTCAATCCTAGCAGGACAAGCACATTGTGTGAGGATGGGGAGATTGTGATTCCTTTATTCTCTTTCTTCTGAAGGTACTCATGTAGTCTCTCATCATGTTCCAAGAAGTTGTATAAACTATCTGGAGCAGATGTTTGGAAAGTGCAGGTGACTGCACAGGAGTACCAGTAAAAATAGCCTCCCCAAGTTTGGCTCAGGGAAATTGCTAATATGAAGAGCCTCCAGAGGATTCAGAATTAAAAATAAGCTTAAAAAAGAAATACTCTGATGTTGTGCAATACACAAGTATATAGGGACGCCATTAAGATAGGGTCACCAATCACCAATATATTGTGCAAGACCTCTGAGGTATCTAATTTATAAGGTTAACCTAGGTAAACATCAATCATATTCAAAGACATATGTGCCTTACAACCTTTTTGTATTCATTCTATGACATTAGAGCAGCTCACCTTGTAATGAGAAGCTGAATTCAGTAGTTGGTGTAGCTAGAGAAAGAGAGAGAAATGGACATTTAATTGTAACTGACAAATGTTTCCGGAAAAGGGTTTTTTAAATCAGATTTTCAGCAAAGAAGCAGATAGCTACACAAGCAAGTCTTCAAAGTGCATAGGAGTGTGAAGTGATCCTTGCTATCAAGTTTCATACAGAAAGCAAGAGCAATCTGTAGACAACAATGGCAAAGTGTTTCACTTCTTGTGGGCTTTTTTTTTGTCATGTCAGGAGCGACTTGAGAAACTGTAAATTGCTTCTGGTGTGAGAGAATTGGTTGTCTGCAAGGACGTTGCCTAGGGGACGCCCGGATGTTTTGATGTTTTATCATTCTTGTGGGAGGCTTCTCTCATGTCCCTACATGAGGAGCTGGAGCTGATAGAGGGACCTCATCTGCCCTCTCCCCGGATTTGAACCTACAGCCTGTCGGTCTCCAGTCCTGCCAGCATAGGGGTTTAACTCACTGCACCACCAGGGGCTACTCTTCTTGTGGGCTTAGCTTCCAGGATAAAAAGAAAATGCATTCGTTTATCAGATAGCTAGTTTTTGCCATGGGAAATGTAGATTGCAAACAAGTTGGTAAAAACATGTGGGAGACAGAGGAAAGATTTGGACAAAGACCTCTGTTCTAATGATAACAACACTGTGTGCATTGAGATAAGACTACTATGTGCATGAGGATGGCACAGTTAAAGTCTAGACCTCAATTTGACAGAAAATCTCTGGCAAATATGAGTTGTTTACCAATAGTTCCCAACCAACATGGCAGAACTGGAGCCATTTTGTTCCAAATAAATGTGCAAAAAACTGCCAGATACATACATGCAAAGCCAAGAATACTTTAATTTCTGCCAAAGGTTCTTTTTATCAAGTGATGCCTCAAGGGAAGAAGAGTTAACACTTATGCAACCAACAAGTGCCAGAGGTTTGTTTGTTTTCTGCTGAGTTAGCTTTTGTGCCACACTAAAACGTTTTCCATTTTCACAGTGCCACACAACAAGTGAAAAAATGCAGATGGAAATGCATTCAGTTTCCAGACTACAACACAACAAAACATGGAAATGTCAAAGAAGGGCTGTGCAAATACTACTGCAAGGCACTGTGTACTTCATAATGGATGCAATTATTGTTTCTTATTTTCATTAACAAAAAATAAAAAGTTGTAGCTAAAATTATAACAGAAACTCTGCACCCAAATATATATTCCCAGCATTTCCTCTAGTAACAGAGTGGTAAAAGACAATGACGTAGCTCTTACATCTGCTGATATCCATTGCATATAATTCCCTCAGTCCATGGACATTAAGAGATGCTGTCAAGTCAAGTGTCTCAGAAGATTGGTAGGTCTTCAGCAACACAGTGTGCAAAGGATCAAAGTCACATTTGCTGCAGATAATTGGGAGGAGCTCTTGAAGTGGTACATGAGGGCTAACTCTGACAATTGTCTTCTGTGTCTTCTTGTAGTTTACCACTACTCTCACTGTTTGCTAAAACAAGTGGGGAAAAAAACATACATTGAATATAATTCAAAGTTACAGCTTTTTGTTTGCTTTTCAAAGGCATAACCACCCCATGTTAGTTCTGAACAGTTCATCAGTACTAATAATGTGGTGGTTTTGAGTTTTTCGGGGTATATGGCCATGTTCTAGAAGCATTCTCTCCTGACGTTTTGCCGGCATCTATGGCAGGCATCCTCAGAAGCTGTGAGGACGGTTGGAAACTAGGAAAATTGGGTCCCCAGGTGTTTTGGCCAACAACTCCAGTTTACCAGCTGTTAAGATTTCTGGGAGTTGAAGGCCAAAACATCTGAGGACCCACAGGTTGAAAACCACTGCACTAGGGGATAGAAAGGCAGGCCTTCATGAAGGCTTAGCAACTCTAGGCTGAATTGGAGCAATGTTCCCTTGTCTTCAGCTTTCAAAGTTCTCTCATTTTTATTTTTTATGCCAAAATTTACAACCAGATTAGATGGTACTTCAAAGTGGTAGGTGCCATACTATTATTCCTTTCCTTTTGGGACACAGAAAAAGCCCTCACCAAACATATTAGGGTTTATATTCAAACTCATTATTGTTTATTTATTCTACTGTAAAACAATATATGAAAGGATGAACCAGATTGGACCTCACTCCATTCCAGCTATGTGTTTTAGCTCACAAGAAGGGAAGGTGATGTGATTTCTGATTTCTGCCCAAAAGCAATGGAAACCTCCCAATATCTCCTTCTTGGAACCATACCCTAGCAAACAAGATGCAATGTCACTGCTATGGTCACCAGTTTAGCTCAGATGCTGCTGGTGAAGATGATTTATTTTGGCATCTTTGGGAGTGGGATGTGCCTTGCAGATGGGGTTTAGGGAGGCTCACCACATAGTTGCCTATGCTTATCTAGTCTGATCATCAGGAGAGAAAAAGAACAGATGACAGCAAAAAGCTGTGAGCATCACTCCTTATAGCACATAGAAAAATAGGCATCCTCCTTTCCCAGCCAACAAGAAAAGAAGCTAAAGATATTTGCATGTGTGTCTGTGTCTTATCCAGCAATTCTATATGCAAACCTTAAAAGATCGCACTGTGTGCATCACCCAAGACTGAACATTTGACAAATCTATTGTAATTTCTAGTAACTGCCCAAGCTAGACTTCATGAAGAAATCTAAATATTACAACTTACAGAAAGCTTGTGAAAATAAGACAGGAGAAAGAGAGAGAAGGAGTAACATTTTACAATCTCACCTCCGGGACAACAGGAATAGGTTTCTTCTTATCCATTTGTTTCGGCTTTAAAATCACTTTGTCAACTTCAAGCATCCCAATGGGTGTATTTGGCTTGTATTTGATCTGTTTCTTATCTACTGACATCAGATCTATAGTGTGGCTTGATGGATTCAAACGGTATTGTGCACAAAGATATACCAGTAAGTCCATCATTGGCTTGCTGAAAGAAAAGTGAAAGTGGCTATAAATTTGCCCCGGGGCATTAAACAAAAACAGCAACCGAGAAAACCCATGGCCTTGTCATCATTCAATCTTTTAGATCTGAAAACAAACATTGCATAAAGCAGTTCAGGTAAAGTAGGTGCTTTGAAGACTAATCTGTTTCAGTGGAACTCGGCAATCCTTGAAACTGTCTCTGCCTACACACACACACACACACACACACACACACACTCCTACACATCTTCTCGCTATTTTGTTGACTTTGAAAACACTGTCATTTTAAAAACACTCGCCATACCTATAATAACAGAGTTGTATGACAGAGTTATATGCCAACTGATAAGACTTTTCCATCTTTCAACTCAGAAGAGAGATGATTACTGTATTTTCATGGAAAAGAAAACTATTGTAATAACTGAATTCGGTCACAGAATATTTGTCATAGGAAGTTTTCTCATACATACACATTCACATTTCAAGATAAAAGAAATTCTACCAAATGAAATTAGCTGAAATTTACCAGATTAAATATGATAGTATTGCATATATAGGACCGGGCTGTGGCACAGCTAGCTGGGAGCTAGCTGCAATTAAATCACTACTGACCGAGAGGTCATGAGTTCGAAGCCAGCCCGGGTCAGAGTGAGGTTCTGGCCATTAGTCTAGCTTTCTGTCGACCTAAGCAGCCCAAAAGACAGTCGCATCTGTCAAGTAGGAAATTCAGGTACCGCAGAGAGGCTAATTTAATTTACGATGCCATAAAAAACCTTCCAGCAGTGTGCAGAAGAATGAGGAAGTACTCCATCAAAGGGCTCTGTGTCACAATGTACAGTGAAGCAGCAGTTCTTCCTGTGGCCAGAATCGAGCCAGAATCGAGCATACCCTCATGAAATCGGAAAAGCTTGGGCACAGCTGGAATGTTAAATTGCCTCTGTGTCTGTTTATATATGTTGTGTATCTAACTAGCATTGAATTTTTGCCATGTATTTGTGCATTGTAATCTGCCCTGAGTCCCCTGTGGGGTGAGAATGGTGGAATATAAATACTGTAAGTAAGTAAATAAATAAATCTAACTGATGATATATTGCATGCTTCCCATCACTATCTTCCTGTATTTAATACTTTATCCCATTTGCTTTTATATTTGTATATACTTACTGTGTGAAAATTATTCAAAGACAATAACAAAATGTAAATTTCCAGTATAAATGTTTGGCAATATTATATCCATAATTTACATCCTGGAAATTATAGTATTCTTACTCGCAAAGCTTAACAATACATTTTAGAGCATTTATCATAAAGTACAACCACTTTGCAATATCTTTCATATTAACTGAATTGGTTTATAACTTCTTTCCTACAGAAGGAACTAGTCACTTGATCAGTCTATATCACTTCAAAGCTAACTGTAAATCTACTTGCTTTCACTCTTGACTCATCTCAAACACAATACTCAAGAGTAGAAGAACACAAAGACATGTGAAAGCTTTTCTACTAGAAATATAGTATTCATCCTGTAAAAAGTATATTAAAAATATTGTTTCAGTCTGTTCTGACAGTTGATTATTCAAAGTGATTATTCATTTTCAATAGTAAGTGCATTCCCAAACCCAGATACAACACTCACAAAAGGCTGTTTCAAAGAAGAACCTGAATAACTGTAAAAGATTTTTAAAAATTCTGCAGAAAGTCTCAGCAATGACAAAAAAACTGCATTCCTACTAGGGTTAAGCTTTTGAATGGTCTTGTGCCACACAAAAGCTTTACTCTGTAGCTTTAAAGTTGCTCTTAGGTCAAACCTGATTGTGGATAGCAGAGATTATGATGAAATATTTTTTCCACTTACTAATTGGAACAGCTTACACAATGTACCCTCTCAATTATAAAAAGGGCCTTGTTGTATGTGAGATTCAACAAAACATTTCACCAAACAACATAAAAGCCCAGGATTGCTGCAAAAAAGTACATTCCTTACTTCCTCCTCAGGCATACTTTTTAAGGGTCAACTGCTGTTTCTGTGAGCTGCATGTTGACTAGCAGATCTCGCCTCCTATATTACTAGGAGGTTTTTTTGGTAGCTAAGAGTTTACAAACAAGCAAATCATGTTTTATAAAATGAATAACTTCAGCATGAAAAGGGAGAAAAAACAGACAAATCGTTTAATATTTAGGAGATGACTTGTGTTTACTTGCTTAAAATACAAGGACACAAATTTAATTCTTAGTGATTGAAAAGCAGAGAACACCCAGAGGCAACTGAAAATGAACAAAATGTTTTCTTTGCTGCTTTAGAATCTGTTCAGTGGAGAAGAGCGAGTACCCTATCCACCGTAGCTGGGTCTCTACCATGTAGAGCTTCAAAGTTTTGTTTTAAATCTCAACAACTGTATTACTGTCAACTTCAAATACTTGTTTGGAAAAACTCCCCGGTAGCTCAAAATCACAGCAAAATGTAACAGTTTTACTTCTTCAATCACCCAACACGCATTGGAAATCTACCCAAACTCGCCCCAAATAGCTGACATTAGGAAGAAGTTTATGGCCCTTCCACTTTTGGCTTTGGGCCAGAGGTTTAGCACAGTGGTTAAAACAACAGCTACTAAAAGATCTTATCAACCGAACGTTACAGGTTTGAGACCCCAGACTGGCTTGGGCAGCCAGCTGTCAGCCCTGCCTCTGTTTACCTAAGCAGTTGAAAACAGCCTAGCTGTGAGTAGAGAAATTAGGGACCGCTTTATAACGCCAATAAATAAGGAAGACCCGTGAAGAGCCTGGGTGTCCAGTTGGACTCCCAGCTGACCATGGAGACCCAGGTCTCCATGGCCAGCAAGGCTGCTTTTTTCCATCTCCGCCAGGCAAGGAGGCTGGCCCCCTACCTCTCCCGGAGCGACCTAGCCACGGTGATCCAAGCCACGGTCATCTCAAGGCTAGATTACTGTAACGCGCTTTACGTTGGCCTGCCTATGTCGTCGATCCGGAAGCTCAAGCTGGTGCAGAACACTGCCGCCCGGCTCCTGTCTGGGGCACCAGCAGGGTGCCGTATAACACCAATTTTGCAGGATCTGCACTGGCTGCCCATTGAGCACCGGGTCGCCTTCAAAGTGCTGGTTCTTACCTTCAAGGCCACACACGGCCTGGGGCCAGCGTATCTGAGGGACCGTCTCACTCCATATTGCCCAGCGAGATCACTTCGGTCCGAAGAGGCCAACCTGTTGGTAGTACCATCTGCAAAGTCGGCACATTTAACATCGACCCGCCGAAGGGCGTTCTCTGTTATAGCTCCCACACTATGGAACGCCCTCCCGGCCGAAGCCAGAGCCCTGAGAGATCTGCTGCCATTTAGACGGGCCTGCAAAACTCATCTGTTTAGGCAGGCCTTCGGCGAGTAGGCCTCGTCTATACTCTCTGGGCTGTGATATTTGCTGCTGTTCAATTGGTATATTGTATTTTGTTGTTTTAATTGTTTTTTAACTGTTTTATGTTTTTAACCCTTTGGCGCTGTGCCACTGGCTCTGTGAGCCGCCGCGAGCCCCCGGGAGTCGGCGGCGAAGAAGCCCCAATAAATAAATAATAAATAATAAAATAAGGTGGAAGGTCCCAATGGGCTGGCAAGCTCTTTGTCACAGGAGGATGAAGCAACAGCACTCCCTGTGGCGCAATGGAGCAACAGCACCCCAGTGACACAGCTGGAAAGAACCTGTGGCTCAACTGAAAAAGAACCACCTACTGTATATGTTGTATGTGCTGTATGTCAAATACAAAAACCGCAGGGATTGTCTGCTTGTATGTGTACTGTAATCCACCCTGAGTCCCCTTTGGGGTGAGAAGGGTGGAATATAAATAACGTGAATTATTATTATTTGGTCATTTTTTATTGATTTGGAGGGTGAGAGTTTATAGGAGCAGAACTGCTGCAATTTTAACTGTTTGGAGAAGCTACGAGGGCAGGTCAATAAGTCCGTGACTTTTTGAATGAAACACAGGTTTTTGGATAAAAAATAATTTTATTTTTCAACGAAGTCTCCTTTGAGCTTTATACACTTTGTCCAACGTTTCTCCAATTTTTTTATCCCTTCCAAAAAATAAGATTTGTCGAGGTCATCAAAACAGGTATTTGTTTGTGAGATGATTTCATTGTTGGAGTCAAATCTCTTTCCGCCAAGCCATTTCTTCAGGTTTGGAAACAAGAAATAGTCTCTTGGGGCTAAATCCAGAGAATAGGGCAGATGAGGGAGGAATTTGTATCCCAATTCATGGACTGTTGCCATGGCAACTGCACATGTGTGCACCCTTGCATTGTCCTGGTGCAAAAGAACTTTTTTCGTGGCCAAATGCAGTCAGTGTTTTTCTCCAAATCCTCATTAAATCGACCCAATAAGTTGGCATAATATTCGCCATTGATTGTTTTACCCTTTTGAAAGTAGTCAATGTGGATTATGCCATGTGCATCCCAAAAAAATGCCGCCATGACTTTATTGCCTGACAAACGCACCTTGGCCTTTCTTTCCTACTTTGGTGGCAAGGTTGGGTTTCCCATTTTTTAAGAGTTGGTGTACTATCTGATCTGCCTTTATTTTGGCATGGGTATTAGTTTGTGTGGGACCATTGCTCAGCCGTCTTAGCAGCCTCCATGTCTTCTGACTGCTCCTGCCCATGTCGACTTCTGTTATCAGCTTTATCCACTGTTCTTTCGTGGCTTCAGAGATGGAGGACAAAATGCTCTGCGCAGCCTGAAGAGTTTGCTCACTAAATGGGTCTTCGTTGTGGAGCCTGTAATAGTTTTCCAACAAGGCAACTGTTTCAGGAGTAATGCCCTGAAGGTAGTGGGTTCTGCAGCCTCTTGGTATAGAACCGTGAGCAGGTTTTCACTATTTCGATAAGAAAAGTTCCATGACCACACTGAACTAAAGTTGGCAGATTACAAAGGAAATTTATATATTGTCAAGTCTAATTTGTAACATATCTTTTGTAGATTCATTCTATTTCATCAGAGATATTTTTAAGTATTGTCATTTAGTTTTTTCTTCAAGCCATGTGACTCTTTCAGGCTTGCTTATAATTACATGGAAGAGAAATCTTATAACTGTTAGTATCAAGAAACTCTTCCTAACCTAGATAGCATCTAGATTATTGCCCAGCAGGCCAGCTTCATATGGCTTTAATTTCCTTAAATGGTATACTGAGGTCTACCTACATTATATACTCATGTTTAGATCTAGACTAAGCTTGCACAACCTTTGGCCCTCCAGATGTTTTGGACTCCAACTCCCAGAGTTCCTGGCCATTGGACAAGTTGGCTAAAGCTTCCTGGAGTTAGAGGCCAAAACAGCTAGAAGGCTGCAAATTGTGCAGGCCTGGTCTAGATATTTTAGTCAAGAAATTAATCCACAATACCCAGGCTCAACTTAGCCATGGGTCAATATATACTGTAATAAGTACTGTAATCAAGTACTGTAATCCCCCTGAGGTACTTTCACCTCTCCACATAATAACCCTTGACTTATCCACACATTGTATCAAAATCCATAATTTTGGCCTCCAAACCTGCTCTTGACTTATGCATAAGGTCAACTTACACATTAATATATACAGTCACTTATGGACTACGTATTTCCAACTGAATCTCTAGAAACGTTTGCCCAACGCCTGAACATATACAAACAACCTATCTCAGTTCAAGGAAAATCATAGAATCATAGCGTTGGAAGAGACTTCATGGGCCATCCTGTCCAACCCCTTGCCAAGAAGCAGGAAAATCACATTCAAAGCACCCCTGAAAGATGGCCACCCAGCCTCTATTTAAAAGCCTCCAAAGAAGGTGTCTCCACCATGTGCATGAAAGACACATGCTATATGTCCTACTGCACTGCAATGAAAACATACATGGAATTTCATCAACCACAGATCTCCTTCACATAAGGATTCTTTTAAAATACTGCTTGCTATTGTATCTTCTTTGCAAAGCCTACCTGGTGTGAGAACTACAGATAATGCTCTTTTTCAGAATTCTATCCATCATGGAAGCAAGATTGGGTGTGACAAGAATTAGGACTCTCTTAGATCCTTCCACACAGGCAATTAATGCAAACCAGAAGGTGGATTATAGAGATCCAGTTCGTTCTGGAATACACCACACAAATCGGCTGCAAGTTGCAAAGGAGTCCACACAGAGCCACCAGATCTCTATAATCTACATTCTGGTCCTGACTCAATCTAAACCAAGGTTTGTTTGCTTTGTTTCTTACCTCCTGTAAGAGACAAGCAGCTTTCCAGGTACTTGCTTCAGAGGCTGTAAAAGCTAGCATTCCCATGGGAACACTGTGCTTTCATTGCCAAGGTAGGAGGTGTTTCTTTCTCTTCTGGTTAGATTGTGCAACTGTTGGTTTTTTTATTTTTAAAAATCTGATATTTAGATCTTTCCTGTGCCTACACACAGGAGAGATCCTGTGGATCATACAGCTGGAATCAAGATTTAATTTTATCACACTGATTTAAAGTTAATTCACAGTAGAGGTTCCACTAGGAGGGAACATTATCAAGACCACACGACTGTTTCAAGCCACAGTATAGTGCCTGTGTGGGTGGAGGCACTACTGATATAAAGTACTGAATAAATTACAATATGAAATTTATATGGCTCATCTTTAACAATTCTCCATCAGCCAGCCTACTTTGTCATATAATTATTTTATATAAAAGATGGATTTTACCTATTCTATTTTATCTCTATTGTATTTTGTTTGATAGCCTGGTTTTACTGATACATTGTGATTTTTAATGAGTCATTTGTAGTCAGTGTGCATTTAAAGGATATGATGAATTTCTCGTAGCATATAGATACAAAAAAGGATTTTCCGAAATTCAGGTTTGAAGTAGTAGTGGTGTATTTCAATTGTAAAACAGCATGATTTTTTTCTTCAACATACCTGCCATTAACAGTTGTAGACTTGATCACATCCCCAGGAAGAACCACAGAAAGCTCAATATCCCTGTCAATTATGTTTTCTTTTTGTTCCATAGTATAGTTAGTTAATTCCGAATCATCAAAAGAACAGTCAGTGATCCTTTTCTCCAGTGGAGGAAGGGGAGCTTTAGGCTTGGCTTTCCATCTGAAATAAAGCAAGAAATCCAAAACAAAGGGATTAGAACATAAAATTAAATAAGTGGAGCAATCCTGGATCCCAGGTATGTGCTGGCTTCCCACAAAAATGCCTTTAAAGTCTGAGACAACTATGTCGCCTGTGAGTTTCAAATGCAAAGGAAACTGTTCAATCTCAGGTAAACTCCTCCATCAAATCTAGCAACCTGGATAAAGTAATTAAATAATTCAGAGCCTGTTATGCAAAGAGCCTAGAAGGGAAAGATTTCCTGAACAAATTTACGGAAATCTTTCACTGTTAATCACTTGATCTCATATCCTCTGCTCCCTACCCGGTCACGGATATATACACAATTACATTTATTTACAATGCTACAATTTAACATTGTTCAAAAAGATTTTATCTAAGTATTCATTTATTGTAACTGAGAGTTTACATTTGCATGTACAGGATCCTGATAAGAGAGACCTGATGCTGATTCTTAGACTATGACCAGTATGACTTTAAAATTTAATTAGATATATCCCACTGCCTAGAAGAACAGCTAATAACTAGGATTGTGTTGTTAGAGATAACCATGACCACCATCATACAGTGTTCAGTTTCCCCTTTGCATACAATTACCATGCCAATAACTTCTCTGGAAAGTTCCCACAAACTATGGCACTATGGCAAACAATGTAGAGGGCCACAAGATCCTAGATATTGTAGGCTATGTTTCAGAGAAAGGATCTGGCAAAACCATCACTGAGCATTTCTTGCCAAAAAAAAGCCCTATGAAACTCATAGGGTTACCATAAGTCTACAGGCAACTTCAAGTTACATATACATACATATTGTAATAGTTGCTTCTCACTCTATGTAATTAAGAGTAATAAAATGACACCTACATGCAAAGATAAATTCACACTCAAGAAGGCTGAACATAAACAGCACTAAACCACAAAACTATGACTGAAGAAACCAGATGTAAAAATTAGAAAATATACAGTGCAAACATAGAATATTTTGGCCACCCTGAATTATAAAATCTAATCACAATGTTTGCCTTCCTTTTCAGCTCACCATTCCAAAATCTGACAAAATCCAAATACAGGATCAATAGCGGCAATCCTATGCAAAGAGCAATTATCAATTCCTTCCATGGCTGGCAAGTCCATTATGAGGAAATCTTATTCTCCAATCATTGGAACAACTTTGATGTTGGGAAGATGCAGCAATTTCTCCAATGCCAGCACATCTATTGCATGGCGGAATGCTGAAGAAGGGGAAATCAGCCAGACCAGGAACATGATCAAACAAACAGAAAGTGAGTATCCAGTCCAAAAAGGCATGCAAAGTAGTGCTGAATCATTCACTGTGTACTAATCCAGTCCTGTCATCCAAAGAATTAATCACAGCTTGAGGCATGTGTGTGTTTAATCTGACTCAAGATGTAGTGTTTGTTACAAAATAAAATCTGGTAATGGGAAAATATATTCAAAGAGGATTAATAAAGAAGGATGGAAAGTTACCTCCACAAGAGGAAATGAAATTTTGGACAGAAAATGTAAAAAGAAGTGGTTCAGGGGGAGGGTAGCATGGAGGTGAAGGGTAGAAATACATAAGAGTGAAATTTACAGTAGATATTATATTAAGGGGGGGATTAAATATCTTGGATATTATGTGTCTGCTGTATTGCTTTATTTTACAAAATGATTTTTTTTAATGCTGAAGACTAAAAATATCAAGTCTAACCTGTGTTCAGAAGCCCACAAATCCCTATGGTCCACCATTTAAAGTAAAGTGAACCTTGTTAAAAACAACAGCAGCAACCAAAATATTTGAGTTACCGTATTTTTCGGGCCATAAGACGCAGTTTTTTCCTCCCAAAGTAGGAAGAAAAATCACTCGTCTTATCGCGCCTCTGGAGCAGGGAGGAGGAAGGGGCATGCGGCCGTGCGCTGTAAGAACGCCCAGAAAAAGAGGCCGGAGGGAGGGAGGGAAGGAGGAAGAGTTCCCTCCCTCCCTGCGGAACTCTTCCTCCTCTTTCGGGCCTCTTTTCTGGCGTTCTTACAGCCAGCGGCCGCCTCCCTTCCTCCTCGTCAGAGGCCTCGACGCAGGAGGCGCATCTTCCTGATGTCACAGGAAGAAGCGCCTCTGGCATCCTCCTCGGCAGAGGCCCTCTTCCTGACATCCTCTGCTGCGGCTGCTGCAGAAAAGAGGCCGGAGGGAGGGAGGGAAGGAGGAAGGCTGCTGCTTCGGCTGCTGCCTCCCTTCCTTTCCTGCAGAGGCGCATCTTCCTGATGTCAGGAAGGGGGCCGCCTCGTGGCCTGCCGCTGCGCCCCTCTCCTCCTCGGGTCCGTGAGTGGCAAGCCTGCCCCACGAGTCCCCTCTTCCGCCCCGTTCCTCCGCCGCCGGCTGGCTGCAGCGACACGGCGGCGAGAGTATGGGCATGCACAGGAGCCACCGGGAGCCGCCGGAGGGGGCATGAATATAGCGTAAGTGCATCGCGCCCCCCCCCTGCTCCAGCGCCTCCCCCCCTCCATGTTAGTGTAACCAGCCCCCAATTTTTTCCCAATTTTCCTCCTCAAAAATCAAGGTGCGTCTTATCAGCAGGTGCGCCTTATGGTGCGAAAAATACGGTAGATAAGCACTAGTCTCACATTTTATTTTGTTTAATTTACAGAGCAACATGTTTTGTTATCAGTACTCATGGCATACATTTATTGCTGATGTGTTGAGTTATGGTGGCCTAAATCAACTCTATCATATGGCCAATCTTGTCAAGATTAGTTCACAGGCAGTTTGCCTTTGTCTCCCCCAGAGGCTAAAAGTGTGACTTCTCCAAGCTACACAATGGGTTTCTATTAGGGATGCGTAAGTTGGGTAAACCCCATGCTATCTTCAGTGTCCCAATTTCGACACCCCCTTTCCATTTTTTGGGAGCTTCCCAAATTCAGGAGAACAAAATGTCGAAAGATCCGTTTTCACTCCAGGAAGATCTGGCCCTTTGGCAGCAATGGGGAAAGGCTCCCCTTTCAGTCATTTTTAGGGTTAACAAGATGAAAATGGTCACACTTGGAGGACATGTTTACCATTGTCAGCCCCCCAAGTTTCAGAATGTTTGGGTCATGCACTGGTTTTTAGGAAATGCTTTAAAATTTCTAGTAATAAAATCTCCTTCAAAATAAAACCACAAAAAGGTATCCCCCGGCCCTATCCTGTAATTTCTCCAGTTACAGATAGGAGCAGCAGCAGGGCACCATTCGTGCCAAGTGCCAACTGTCATTAAAGATGAACAGTTCCAAACATCCCACAATTTATAGGAATTTTTAAAACTTTCTTTACTAAGAAAAACAAATGCCAACTTTACTATTTGAGTGAAAAAAAAAACAAGGCAAGCAATGCAGAGTTATGTGTGACACTAAGAAAGACCACCAGTGGACTGGAGCATGATATGTCTCTCTCAAAAGTCTGATCACAAGAGAAAAATGGAGGCCCTCATCCCAATATTTATAGACCCAGTTTGGCTAAAAGACACATCACGGCTTTCTTCTGTACTGATTGGCTCAACAGGCAGAGCTCACAGGGAAATCCCACGTGTGGCTGCCTCTCTGCGCTCCACATGTATCCAAATGAAACAAAAGTAGCCATGCTTGGCAGGCTCATGATCTGTTGCGGACGGAAAATGATGGTGGTGGCGCCCATGCCATTATGGGTGAGCCAGCCAGCCGAAAGAGTCGGATCATCTGGAGTCCACTTTGAAAAACGGATCTGTGCACAGCTCTAGTTCCTATGGCCAAGCAGGCATTCAAACCCTGGTCATCAGAGTTATACTTCAATATGCAAACCACTGCACCATGCTGGTTTGCAATATAAATGCTGCACAGTGTTCCCTCGCTACTTCGTGGTTCACTTACCATGGACTCACTGTTTTGCAGGTGTGTGTGTGTGTGTGTGTGTGTGTGTGTAATGAGGGAACGCTGTATGCCCTGGCAGCAACCAGGAGGAGGGAGGTAAACAGGGCGAGGGGGCGGCTCTTCCTCCCCCTTCCTCCTCATGGTCATTGTCGGGGCCTCTTGCTGCTGCTTGGGCCCTGTGGCACTTCCACTGCCTCCTCAATCGCAGGGCCCAAGCGGCAGCAAGAGGCCCCGGCAACGATGAGGAGGAGGAAGATGAAGGTAAAGAGGGTGAGGAGGGAAGGGGAGGAGTCATCCCTACTTCACAGTTTTTCACATCGCGGGTGGTCCTGGAACGTAACTCTTGCGATAAGTGAGGGAACACTGTATATACAACTTAAGAATGTTCCACATAGACATGGGCTCCATCAAGAAATACTAAATTAGAGCCAAGGTGTATTTAAGTCTGATCCGAAAGGGATGCTAAGCCACATCTAAAACTACCAATGCTGCTAGCAAGAGAGCAATGTGAATGTATGTCATCATGTTTTAATGGCACCCATAAAACTGATCCCATCTATTACCTGAAGAGTACCCATTCCCCTGTCCTTGAGTGTCCCAGACTGTAATGGTAGGATGATTTCAAGAGTATACCATGCCCTTTTTGATATAGCGATGGCAACGTAGAGCCCACCAGCTTGGAGGTCCACAGGTTGTGTGACACCCATAACACTGGTCTCAGAAAAAAGCAAGTGATGCAAGTTTACTTTTTCTTTAAAAATTTGAAATATAAGAACTGTTCAACAAAACACATCAGCCAGGGCTAGTTTGTACCAAGCTCACCCTCAAGTAACTAAGTTTCCTTGGCTACAACATCTTCCCTCAATAAGTGTTCCCAAATAAAATCTAAAGGAACACTGCTCAGGTCCAGAATATTCAAGTCTTTGCAAGGGAAGTAAACAAGCCAAGCACATTATTTATGTATTATTTTTATTTATCAATTGATTTATTAGTTAATTATTTGATTTTATATATATTGGGTTTATTTAGGGTTTATTTATTTATATTTGTAGCACACCAGTTCTCGTTTGTGCCTGGAAGGCAGGGGGCAGCACCGGGGGTCCCACTCGCATTGGAGCCAGCTGATTCTGAAGAGGATTTGGAGGGGTTAGAAGAAGGGGATTTTGAGGTAGCTGGGCCTTCTTCCCCCACAGAAAGCCTGGCCTGGGATGACGGCTGGCCTGATCCTTACGAGAGGCAGGAAGGCCAGTCGGAATTCGAAAGCAGTGATAGTGAAGATTATGAACGGCCGGGGGGGGGGGCGAGGCTCGCAAGAAAGAATGTGGGAAACAACCGAGGGAGAGGCCCGGGAAGCAGATGGGGAGTTCGACTCTCACGAAGATAGGGAACCAGGTGCTGGGAGGCAAGGTCGAACGTTTGATAGGGGACGGAGCATTGAGGCTAGCAGGAGGGGTTGGTTCCACAGCCTAGACCGACCGAGGGCTCGCAGCACAGATTGGAGGAAGAGAAGCCTAGAGCGTCGGGGGCCTTGCCAAGGGGATTAAGTATAGGATCTGTGGGAACGGATCCTCAGTACTTCGGCCACGTCTATCCTATACAGATGTGTAGCGAAGCCAAGACCACGTAGCTAAGTTTGGGGCTAGTGGCCTGCCAAGAAGAGTTTGTATCTTGTAACCTTGTTTTGTCCTTTGATCCGCTAGTTGAGCGGAGCCTTGCCAAGTCTTTGGATCTTTCTGCCAAGTTTGCTTTTGGACTATACCTTTTACCTTTTGGATTACTTTTGATATTTTTATGGACAATTACCCTTTTCAACTGTTTCTTATCATTCAATAAAGTAGATAGCTGATTATCGTCTCTGTGTGTGTGATTAAGGGGCCGGCCTAGGTCTTGCATCGTGACAATATTAGAGTTTATTTATTTATATTGGGTTTATCTTGGGTTTATTTAGGGGAACAAATATGTTGCTACAGAATGCTGACATAATATTTTGCTTTGTATTGAAACAAGATGAGGAATTTAAAGAAGCCAAGACAAAAGTGAAGTTGTTTTATGCATGTCTGTGAGTGTGTATG
Organism: Anolis apletophallus; assembly: GCA_030556195.1. Taxonomy (NCBI): domain Eukaryota; kingdom Metazoa; phylum Chordata; class Lepidosauria; order Squamata; family Anolidae; genus Anolis; species Anolis apletophallus. Next base: position 151,972,798 of record JARBWK010000002.1, read on the forward strand.
TATAGATTGATAAAATATACATGTGTGTTTTCCTTCTATATTGCCAGTGTTGAACCAGAAGTTTATATAGTAATCAGAGGTGTGCCTTTCTCAGACTACTCAGTTGATATGTAACACAAAGAGCATCCTGATTATACTAGATTAGAGCAATGTATGATACACTTTTAAACCACAAATAGGGATCTGAATTATGTGAAATATCAGTAGTTATATTTGGAAACATCATTCCAAAAGAGCACAGGAAAGTGAGTAACTAGCACACATGAAATTAAGCAAGCAATCTCCAATACTCTGAAGCTTTCATCCTGTATTTTACATTTTAAAAGTATGAAATGTGATGAAAACCATTTGCTGGGTATTATTTTGGCCCCAAGTTTTCACTTTTGGCCCCAATCCATCATGGCCCCTGTAAAGAAAATCTCCTGACCATAAAAGCTGTTCAACTGTAGAACTCTCTGCTTTGGGGTGTGATTGAGTCTCTTTCTTTGGAGGCTTTTAAACAGTAGCAGGATGGCCATCTCTCAGGAGTGCTTTGGTTGTTCTTTTCCTGCATGGCAGGGGGTTGGACTGAATGGCCTGTGTTGTCTCTCCCAACTCTATGGTTTTATAACTATAAGTAGCACATGAAAACAGCTCAACTGGATTTAATTTTTTTTAAACCACATGGAGTACAGCATCCTCTTCCTCATAGTGATCAGTTGGATTCTTCAGAGCTTACCACAAGCAGAACACAAAAGGAAGAACCTGAGCTTTGGGGAATGGGTGGGAATGGCATACTTTGTTAGACTATAATTTCCAGAATCCCCCTAGCCAACATAGGGCACATCTACACTGACTATGTCAATCTGCAGTTTATTGCAGAAAGTGATTTTGCTATACCGATGACTACATAGGAAATCTTGGAACCACTTAGAAGCCTGGATGGTGATTACACAAAACACAAAACATTGGTATGCATTAATGGCCTCCTTTCACAAATTTCTTGGACATTTGTTGTCTAGCCTCCACAGTTAGAATCATGGAATCATAGAGTTGGAAGAGACCTCATGGGCCATCCAGTCCAACCCCCTGCCAAGAGGCAGGAAAATTGCATTCAGAGCACCCCCAACAGATGGACATCCATCCTCTGCTTAAAAGCCTCCAAAGAAGAAGCCTCCACCACACTTGGGGGCAGAAAGTTCCACTGCTGAATGGCTCTGAAAGCTAGGAAGTTCTTCCTCATGTTCAGGTGGAATCTCCTTTGTTGTAGTTTGAAGCCATTGTTCTGCATCCGAGTCTCCAGGCAGAATAAAGGGGTAGCATGACTATCTTGCATCTAGACAATATGCTTCAATTTATGCAGCCCAAAATCTCATTGGCATTTTAGCCACTGCTTGACATGGTTGGCTCATGTTTAACTTGTTGAAAATAGCTTTGAACTGGATTGAGTGGACAGTGTAGATAGGGCCATTTAGGCAATGGAAGAGCTTCTGAAGGATTCCAGAAGTTGAAGAACAAACAGAGTACTACTTCAAGCTAAGGAAACTTTCACATACTTTGAGCAGTAGTCAGCAGCTTTTACTGGTTGGCAATATACTCACTGTCAAAAGGGAAGAGAACACAGAGCAGTAATACTGACTCCATCATTGGGGATGTTTGTGCTAGTATAAAAATTCCCTTTGCCAGGCAAATACCTAACTCCTTTTTCAGCTTTATCCATTGCAGTTCCCCCTCCCCTCCCCAATATCTCCCTAAATGCTGCTCCTTTAATTTGAGAGACCTCTAGGGAGTACGATGGAATATGGTTATGGTGATTGAAATTGGCAAAAGAAATTAAGAGCCTCCTTTTAATGTAAATACAAGAAACGCTTTTCACTCACAGAAAGCTACCACTGAAAGCAATCTACTGACAATATCATTCCTCTACGGTAGTAGCGTCTACTCCCTCATCTTGAAGAAAGAACACTGTTACTATAAATGTAACTCTAGTCCAGTATAGCGCCATGTGAAGTGCTATGCTGTTCCTCTCTTGGAAAAGTCCAATCTCATATATGATGAAAGGATATGAGACCTTTTAGTTTCCAGCCACTGTACGAAAACACTTTCCTCTACTCTTGCATGTTTGCCTTACGTATTCTATTCTCCTTAAAGAGCCTTTGAAGGAAAGAGCCCTTGGTCCAATCAAGTATAGAAATAAATCACACGACTGGGTATATGACCATGGCAATTAAGCTGAGAGTTTAGCAAGAATCCTGGAAAATGTTTCTGCGCTTCACTGGAAGCTACAGCCAACGCTCCCAGCTGCTCTCTGTCTGCCTCCAAAAACTGGCAGTGACCCCTCTGAAGATCTGATAATCTGACCTTTGGACAGCGGCAGTCCCAGAAACAGAGAAGCTTTTCAGCCAGCTCCAAGTCCAAATGACATTTTCTTACTCTGAAAGGCCAAAAAACATACTCTGAGCAGGAGGCTAAAGCCAAATTGGCTCCGGATATTCATGCTTTCTGATAGATATATCATGCTTTCAACCAAGGTCTCCAAGGCATTGAAGAAAAGTGTGTAAACCTTTGTTGTCTTGCTCCATTTCCAATGTGAGCTACTAAGAGCAATGCTTTGATTGCCTCGTCTCAATCACTTCATTCAAAGGCTTTATCTGTGGAATACTGTACGAGTGTAGATCACTTATCAATATTATAACAGCAAAAGCATTCTTTCAATAACCGTGTTTACATAACCAACATTTTATCATCTGTGTGTGAGAGGGAGGTATTAGAAGACTGAGGGAAAACCAAAAGATCTTCAGAAATCAGAAAAATTTTGGGAACACAGGGATGACTAAGCATGCTCAATTCCACAAATGTTAAAGTAAAAGGTTTCCCCTTGACATTAAGTCTAGTTGAGTCCGACTCCGGGGGTGGTGCTCATCTCCATTTCTAAGCTGAAGAGTTGCCGTTGTCTATAAACTCCTCCAAGGTCATGTGGCCAGCATGGCTGCATGGAGTGCTATCACCTTCCTGCAGAAGCGGTATCTATTCATCTACTCACATTTGCATATTTTTGAACTGCTAGGTCAGCAGGAGTTGGAGCTAACAGCGGGAGCTCACTGTGCTCCTCGGATTTGAACCACCAATCTTTCGGTAAGCAAATTCAGCAGCTCCACAGTTTAATCCATGGTGCCATTGGGGGCTCCTCCATAAACAATAGGGGAAACAATACCCAGAACTGGAATGAAAATGAGTTTGTTGGGAAAGAGTATGGCTGGCTGATATCCGACCTGAACAGAAGCATTCTGTAGTGCAACATTTTACTGCACATCTAAGCTGTATCACAGAATTAACCAGCTTCCAAAAACAGCACTTCTTCCTTATCCTCGATAAGAGGAGAATTAAAAAAGTATTCTCATAGTAGATACCGATTTATCCAGGCACTTGATATGCAAGTATAATCTCCCCACATATGCCGATATAGCCTCCAGGCCTATTAGAAATTCACGCATAATTCTGATTTTTATCAAACAACCCATTGCCAAGAATTCTCATCTCACCTTACATAATTGTAATACTGCTACTTGTGCCAATGGATATCTATGTCAAATTACAGCTGCACTACAGGTCACATCACATCGTGTGTGTTTACTGGTATTAGGAGCATGCAGGAATCCACTTGAAGCACTGACAATTCAGAACATAACAAGCATTGTCACACAAAATGAACACACTGTATACTAAACTAATCATAAAAAGGTGAATACCCAAAAAGACAGCACAATAAGCTCATGCTGTTGTAGGTCTTCAAGTTAGTTCTGACTTATGGTGACCCTAGGATGAACTTATCAGACAGAATTTGTTCACAAGAGGTTTGTCTTTGACCTACTCTGAGGTTGAAAGAATGCAACTTGTCCAAAGTCATTCAATGGGTTTCTATCACCCCAGTTGCCCAGGATCCTAGTCCAAAACTCAAATTACTACACCAAAGCACCTCTAACTGTAAACTGTTAAACTTACTATTAGAACTTTCAATCCAAGCAACCTTTTTCCTTTTACTTCGAAATTATACTGTCTCAAAGACATTTGTTTATGCAAAGAAGCCTTGATTAAGGCACCGGATCCCAACTATCAATCAGTTCCAGATTAACCATGGTAGAACGCTGAAATTAAAGACATCATGCATTGCTTTGTGAGATCTGAATTCTGCATTAATGTGCCCTCTGAGGAAGCACATTGCTCATGTTTAGGCTGTTGTTTGTGAATCATATATTTCCGCCCATTCCTGGTCCTACAAGACCCATTTATTAACTATGATTAGAGTGGAAGATACAGACAAAAAAGCTGAAACATCTACTATAGATATGAATGGTATGAAATACAAATAAACTGCAGAATCCTCTTCACATTTAGTCCAAAGTCCAGTAGGTCTTACTCCCAAGTAAGCTGTGTCAGGACTGCAATTCAATAGACCAATTTAGTGTAAAGTATGCAATAATTTTGATTTCCACAATTAAAATCCTTTGCTGATATTCTTAAAACTTAGTGCAACTGTGGGGAATCCAGACTGAGACTGCAAAGCAAGTCTCTCTCTCACACACACACACACACACAAATATATATATATATATATAGAGAGAGAGAGAGAGAGAGAGAGAGAGACAGAGACAGAGAGAGAGACAGAGAGAGAGACAGAGAGGCCCCCTGGTGGCACAGCGGGTCAAATCACTGAGCTGCTGAACTTGCTGACCGAAAGGTTGGTGGTTCGAATCTGGGGAGCAGGGTGAGCTCCCACTGTTAGGCCCAGCTTCTGCCAGTTTAGCAATTTGAAAACATGCAAATGTGAGTAGATCAATAGTTACAGCCTCGGCAGGAAGGTAACAGTGCTTCATGCAGTCATGCTGGCCACATGACCTTGGAGGTGTCTATGGACAACACCAGCTCTTTGGCTTAGAAATGGAGATGAGCACTACCCCCCCCCCCCCCAAAGTTGGACACGACTAGACTTAATGTCAGGGGAAACCTTTACATACACACACACATACACCCAACTCGCAGGGAGTTTTCAAAATGAAAATAACCATTGCCCCGTCTTCTGTTTGTTCCTAGTTCTGTGGGTAGTTTATGATTTGGGAAGAGGTGTGAGGGGGGGGGGGGGTTCAAATATAATAAGAATAAAAGTAGATTGATAGCAGGAAGAATAGAAAGTTCTGAAGCACTAATCAGTGATCTATTTTCTATGCAACTATATTAAATCAGACTAGATTTTGGTTTGTTGGATTGGCAGCATAACCCAAAGTGTGAAAAGGGCAGAAAGGTTTTAAATTATAACAACAGCACCAACCCCGCCCCCAAAATTCTAAAATGAGCCTAAGCTCACAAGTTGCTTTTCTTGCTCTGTTACAGCTAAAGCGGAAATTTTAGATATAGCAGTGATAAAAGTGCCCTGGTTTCATGAATAAATGCACACTATGGTTGAAGGGAACTGCATGCCACCTGCATGGGGAACTTTGCACTGAGTACGCTGCCTGACTTTTTGTAGAAACCAGTCAGCTGAGCAAGGAAGAAAGATTGTGGAATCAGCTGAATGGAAGGCTGAAAAGACAAGAAAGTTCAAAGACATGTGTGCTCTTGCAAAAGAGTATACCCAAGTGATTGGGGGATAATATTAGGTATCTGTATCTAACCGAAGGGGGGCTCCGGTGGCACAGTGGGTTAAAGCAGTGAGCTGGTCTTGTTGGCCAAAAGGTCACAGGTTCGATTCCAGGGAGCAGCATGAGCTTCCGCTGTCAAGCCCCAGCTTCTGCCAACCTAGCAGTTTGAAAACATGCAAACGTGAGTAGATCAATAGGTACCGCTCTGGTGGGGAAGGTAACAGTGCTCCATGCAGTCATGCTGGCCACATGACTTTGGAGTTGTCTACAGACAATGCCAGCTCTTTGGCTTAGAAATTGAGATGAGCACCACACCCCAGAGTCAGACACGACTGGACTTTATGTCAGGGGAAAACCTTTACCTTTATATACAGGTCTATGAAGAAAAAATGTATAATATCACAAAGGATTACCACCTCACCCACCTCATAGGAAATCTGCTACAAAACATGAGCTTTTTTGTTGAGTTCCAGGGCCAAAGAAGCAAATAGCAGAAACAGAAGAACGGCCTGCCTCAGGGGAGCGTGCTTGCTCCATCAATGTTCAACATTTACACAAATGACCAGCCACTGCCAGAAAGGACAGAGTGTTTCATCTATGCTGAAGATCGTGCCATTACTGCTCAAGCAGGGAGCTTTGAGATGGTTGAACAGAAGCTCTCTGAAGCTCTAGTGATCTTATTGCCGATTACAGGGAAAACCAGCTGATTCCTAACCCATCTAAAACACAGACATGTGGTTTTCATCGTAAGAACAGACAACCATCCCGAGCTCTGAGGATCACCTGGGAAGGAATCCCACTGGAGCATTTCAGCACACCCAAATACCTGGAAGTTACCCTGGATCATGCTCTGACCTACAAGAAGCACTGCCTGAACATCAAGCAAAAAGTGGGTGCTAGAAACAAGATCATATGAAAGCTGAATGGCACAACCTGGGGATCACAACTAGATACAGTGAAAACATCTGCCCTTGCGCTATACTACTCTGCTGCTGAGTATGCATGCCCAGTGCAGAACACATCTCACCATGCTAAAACAGTGGATGTGGATCTTAATGAGACATGCCGCATTATCACGTGGTGTCTACGCCCTACACCTTTGGAGAAATTACACTGTGTAGCTGGCATTGCACCACCTGACATTTGCCGGGAAGTAGCAACCAATAGTGAAAGGACCAAGGCAGTGACATCTCTGGCCCATCCCGTCAACCAGCACGCTGATGACTTAAATCAAGAAATAGTTTTCTAAGATCTACAGAGACACTTGCTGGAACACCTCAGCAAGCAAGAGTCCAAAAGTGGCAGGCTAAAACCCAGAACCTCATCAATGTCTGATACCAAATGAGAGACTCCCTCCTGGGCACACAGAAAACTGGGTGACTTGGAAGGTGCTGAAAAGACTGTGCTCTGGCACCACGAGATGCAGAGCCAACCTTAAGAAATGGGGCTACAAGGTGGAATCCACAATATATGAGTGTGCAGAAGAGCAAACCACAAACCACCTATTACAATGCAACCTGAGCTCAACCACATGCACAATGGAGGACCTTCTTATGGCAACACCAGAGGCACTACTGGTCAAAGGACATTTAATAGAATACCAAGTCTGTAAACTTTGTGTTTGGTTTGTTCGTTTTTAATGCAATACAACTGTTTGGTTCACTGACACAATAAATAAATAACCTTTAAATCTAACCTAGTGCAACATAGCCAGTGCAATATGAGCTTGTGGTAGAAAAGAGAAATAAAACAAGAAGTTCAGGTTTGATAGATAAAACTTACACATATTGTTTCAGGAAATACTTCTTGGATAGAAAAGAAGAGAAACAAAAGAAGATGTCTTATATTTTAGTATAAGAGCCCTTGCAGCTGGCCCTCCTTAAGGAGAAGCCTCGTGAATTCTCCCATCCTAGACAAAATGGCATAAAAGATCAACTAATTTTGGAAGGAAAGGAAAGTGACCTCTACAGGAGAGAAGGAAGCAAAAAGGTTTGAGTGCATAGATCAAATAAAGAGAGAGAGAGAGAGAGGTGAAACAAAAGAGCAGGTATCCTCTTAGAAGTCCTTCTATCACTAATTACTACATACAAGTGTTGATACCTTTTCACTCTGAGGTTAGTGTTTCTTTAAACGATTCCCTCCACACTAATTGAAAAGGTAAACAGCTTGGGATGAGACATCAAGGAGAAAAGGAGTTACACCAGCAATGAGAAGCCTTTGGCCCTCCAGATGTCCTGAACTAGAACTCTACTAATCAGTTCCATCAGCTATGCTATGTATGGCTTAAGGGAGTAATAGTAAAGGAAAAAAAATTCCCAGGGCACCTTACAAAGAGTAATGATTACAACTACGTAGAATCAATCCATGAACATTATACATTTCAAAACAGGGATTGGAATTACATAGTCCTCCACATATGGTTGGACTGCAGCTCCTAGCATTCCTTACCACTGCTTGTGCCAGCTAGGGCTGCTGGGAGTTGAAATCCAACAAATGCTGAAAAGGCTGCTTGATTCTCAACCCTGCTTATAAGGAATGCCATGAAAACAACCAGAAGGAAGTCGTCAAATGCAAAGAAGCACAATGGCAGTCAACAAGAAAATTCGGTGCATTGTAAAATATTGGGGGAAATAACCAGCACTTTGCCTAGTGTTGAATTAAAATCAAAGTAGATAAATAGGTAAAATAAAGGTTTCCCTTGACATTAAGTCTAGTTGTTATCCGACTCTGGAGGGTGGTGTTCAGAGATATACAAATAGGTTCAGGTCTATCTTCTGTCCACCTGTTGCAAACTGTGCACATATCTAAACTGTTATACCATTGATGATCCAGTCTAATTAAAAAGCAAGCAAATAATAACTATTGAACATTTCAGCATCAATACAAACTATATGAATCAGGGATACTACTATCATTGACCATAAATACATGGGAGGAAAGAGTGTTTTACAAACTACAAACAACCATCACTACTGTGGTGACTTTGTGCATTTTTGGAAGGGAACACAGAGACTTCCTGCTGACCTCTTCCCAAACCCCCTGCCCTTTAGAAAGGAGAAGAGTCTTCTACTTTCTCTTATCACATATGTAAAAGCATATAAACAGGGAAGGAGCAAGGGAAGAGGAAAGACAGTCTCATAGCTTAATGTCTCCTACAGGTAAATGAATGGGGATTTTTTTTCTTTGTGCAGGGGGAATGGGAAAATTTATTCAAGATAAAACGGTGAAGCATACAGAACTCTGTAGGAGGAAAATCAGCATGGGTTCTGCAAATGTAATTCCTGCTTCGCTAAGCTTTTGGTGTTATTTTAGGGAAAGTGTCACCAAACAATTGGCAGGAGCCATCTAATAGACACTTTGGGACTTCCAAAAGGCTTTTGACGTCCCTTACTAAAGATTCCTCAAGCCTAGTGAGCTGTTATAGATAGAACGAAGTAAATGGAAGCAAACAGGAAAAACTGGTTGAAGGATAGGAAACAGAAAGCAGAAATAGTTATTGCAATACAGGGCGGTGTGAAATTGAGCCCTTGCTTTGCACTGAGAGCTGTTCTTTTAATTTCATTCATAAATATTCTGGAATTTACTGTAAATTTGTATGTAGTTAACATCTGGAGGGGAAGGGACTTCAGTGGCTGTTGTAGCAGCATGTTTTTATATTACAAAATGTGTGTTTACTGTTCTTGTTTTTGCATTTTTGTCTTACAGTTTATATCCTCTCTCTCTCTCTCTCTCTCTCTCTCTCACACACACACACACACACACACACACACACACACATACCCGTACACATACACATATACACACATCCCAATTTCATTACTAGGATATGAAATGTCAGCAACCAGCCAAGGAAGAAATCCTGGGATTGTGGCTGATAATAAGAAAACGTTTACCAAGTGTGCAGCTACTATAAAGTAGGAAACTCCCAATCAGGGCATAATTAGAAAAGAAATACAAAATAAAACAGCCAACATGATACTGTTCTTATACAAGTACATGGCACAACCCACTTGGAATAATGTGTACAGTTCTTGTCACTGCACCTGAAAAGGATGCAAAAAGTGCAGAAATCTGACCAAAAAGATCAAGGGGCTGAAACAAATCCCCTTAACTTAGAAAAAGGGAATACAGATTGAGTATCACTGATTTGAAAAGCTTGGAACCAGAAGAGCTTAAGATTTTGGAATCCTGTATATGTACATCTTGGAGATGGCACCTAAATCAAAACAGGAGATTTCATAGACACTGTATAGACATAGCCTTCTGTGTCCACCCCAAAGCCGCCATGATCTTTCTAATACTTCAGGGCATGAAAAACACTCCTCTACATTGAGCCATCAAAAAATGGGTGCTAGAAACAAGATCATATAAAAGCTGACTGGCACAACCTGGGGATCACAACCACATACAGCGAAGAGATCTGCCCTAGTGCTTTGCTACTCTGCTGCTGAGTACGCATGCCCAGTGTGGAACACATCTCACCATGCTAAAACAGTGAATGTAGCTCTTAATGAGACATGCTGCATTATCACAGGATCCCTGCGCCCTACACCACTGGAGAAACTACACTGTTTAGCTGGTATTGCACCACTTGATATCTGCCAGGAAGTAACAGCCAATAATGAAAGGACCAAGGTAGTGACATCTCCGGCCCACTCCCTGTTCAGATATCAGTCAGCACGCCAATGCCTGAAATCAAGAAATAGTCTTCTAAGATCTAGAGATCTAGAACACCTCAGCAAGCAAGAGTCCAAAAGTGGCAGGCTAAAACCCAGAACCTCAACTCATGGCTGATAACAAATAAGATACTCCCTCTTGGGCACACAGAAGACTGGGGCACCTTGGAAGGTGCTAAACAGCTTGCGCTCTGGCACCATGAGATGCAGAACCAATCTTATGAAATGGAGCCACCAAGTGGAGTCCATGACATGCGAGTGTGGAGAAGAGCAAATCACAGACCACCTATTACAATGCAGTTTGAGCCCTGCCACATACACAATGGAGGACCTCCTTATAGCAACACCAGAGGCACTCCAGCTACTCTTCAAAGGACATTTAAGATAATGCTATGTTTATAAATTTTGTATTTTTTAAAAAATACATTATAACTGAACATTGGTTCACTCCTGATATGATAAATATATATAAAAATAAATAAATAAAACCATCAGAAAGTAAAACTGTCAGCCACCCGTGTGGACCATTTTAGATTTTGTAGTATTTTAGAATATGGAATTCTGGATAATAAATGTTCAACCTGTAAAGCAAAACATGGTAGAGATATACATGAAGAGGCAATGGACAGGGAGACATTTCTCTCTCTCTCTCTCTCATTGTAGTGGAACTTAGGGTTACCCCCTAAAGCAGAATGGTAAGACATTCAAAACACAGGGTGAAGCATTTTGTCACACTGCAAATACCGTAGTTAGAACTGTTACATTAAATACTTAGTAGCAAAAAAATGCCTCCCTTCAGGCTCATGGCAATTGAAATTAAAGATTTGCAGTCCAAAGATTTTCCTTTCCTGTCCTACTCCAGATTAGCAAGTATGGAGAAAAAGATGGTAATTCTCAGGGCCCATCCCACCCCATATGTACACCTTATATATTAAATTATTCTTACTCACTGCATGTGTTTTCAGGTTAGAATAGGGTAAGTTGCTCAGGGGATCTTATACACAGGTTTAAAGTATGAACCCATTTCATCAAAAGGAATGTAACATAAAAGCACTTAAGGGTGCATAAATATGTATAAATATGATCAAACAGAGCATCTGTCTGTGCAGCTGTGCATAGTTTACCTATATGACTAAAGTACAGTGAATTTAGGTTTTGATCTAAATCTGCTGGTTCCTATAAGACAGAACTTCAGGAAAGAGAACCTTATGATCTATTGAATGGGATCCTCCCTGCTCCAAAAATATGAAGGGAATGAATGTGTACCATGTCAATACAATAATGGCTAGACTCAAACTAATTCACTTGCAGCTGAAATTCACCAGGAACATCCACAGCATTAGACAGAAAATGTGTTTATTGGTATTGGGAGTATAATTTTGGATTACATTCATTTTGTAGACATGGCTTGGAACATGACTAAGTAAGAGTATCCATCTCTGCTTTATTTAAATTGCTCAATGCCTGGGAAAAGAATGCAAGGAACTCTTTCTTCACCCCATGAGATGTCTCTGGGGGATATTACTAATTGGGCAGTAACTTATAAGCAGGCGAGCTGGATTTCCCAGGATGTGCACGCAGTACTAAATATGCACATACTGGACAGAGAGTGGGAAAAGAGCTCTAATGTCATTTCTGGTGCACCAATGAAGCTCTCAGCTAATCTATCTCCTACAACGTACCCATCAGACTCCAGTCATCATGGCCTAGTTGTTGAAAGAGAAGATATTAATTCCAGGATGGTGGTTCCCTGACAAAAGATAAAACCCAGAATAGAACATTAAATGTCAAGAAAAAGGATAACGAATTACTCTCTTGAGCTGGATACTTTTTTGAGAGTAGGAATCATTGAAAGCTAGCTTAGGTACACAATGTTGCCCGGGTTAGGTATTTTGTAATGGTATTTATTAGTCACTGTTCGGTCATTTAGCCAGATGGCAATTCAGACAAAAGGATTACTACTGAATTTGTGCATTTTATAGTTCATTTGATGCAAAATTGCCAAGAGCTATTGCTTACTCCAGTTAGAGAGAGGAAAAGCGGGTGGGGAGATTTTAGGCTTGTTGGGTCAAGTTCTATAACTACTAGAAACTCATATTCTCCCAACTAAACCAAATATAACAATGTCAACTATGTGATATGAAGGGTATGCTAAGAAACTGGATTCCTCTGACCATATACTAAGTTCAGGATTTTACTTTCAGAAACAGAATTGAGGTCACATGAAACCCTGCTGCTCCTTCTCTCCTCTTCTGTTCACCAGCAGCTGCAATCATTGCAGCAACTTAATTGGGAGAAGAAGACTTGTTATGGTTGCTATCTCTAAATAATAAGTCAACCCCCCTTGCTAACTTACCATAAATCTCCTAATGTTACCTAAGTAGATGCTACCTTTAGTCTATCCCCAGTCCATACAATCCAAGGACTGATAGTTACATAATGAAGTAATATATTTATTAATGATATTATTTCCTCTAACTTAATAAAAGTGCAACTAGTTTTTTCAATATATATATATCTATATATACACTATCTTATTTCTTTACCATTTTTAAATGAATTCTTTAATATTATTAAGGAATCATATACCAGTAGAAATACTACCAGTTGCCATATATATTCTCCACCTGAAATTTGCTATAAATTTGCATTATGGAATATAGCCCCTTTATTGATGAGGATATAATCATTCTAATGAAGTCTATAGAGTCGATAATAATGAACTATTTCAAATAAAGCATAGACCTGAAAGGGAAGTATTAAATACTGAGACCTATTTAAACCAAGGCAATACATTATTCAAATGCTTCTGCTAATGGATTCCTATTTACCTTATGTACTAACTTAACCATGTTCATATATCTTTAAGTTCAGAAGTGAAAGCAATTTTCAAATCTGTATCTGCGAGCTAAAGAGAATACAAAATACATTGAAAGGGACTGTTACATTTTTTAAACAGGCAACAAACAACATATACGTAAGATAAAGTGAAAAACATTGCAGGCAAAGAAACATACCATGTCTACTTGCAGACAGATCTGTATATTTTTACTGAATAGCAAGCACCACTCCGAGTTTAATGAGGTTTACTTCCAAGAGGTGTGTTCAATGCAGGCGTAGTGTCACAAATCTATGCAAAATTCAGGAGATAATTTTCTTCTCTTGTTGCTGTTCTCAGAAAGGCAAATGGTGTAAATCTTCCAATTGGCATGACATTAAGTTTGTAATGAGTTAGTTGAGAAATAAGGACTCAAAGAACACTGTAATGCTTCTCTCTCACTCACACACACGCACATACACAAACCTCTCTCCGTCTTTTTAATCTTTCTTCCTACAGACTCCAGGTAAGCCATCATAAGTAGACTTACCCCAGGTATGTTCTGAGAGTAAGTGCTTAACCAGCAGCACTTCTGGGTCGGTGCCTCTAATGTCACATCCAAGCATGGAATACAAAGATCACTTCTACTCTTCTGTTAGTTCACGGAGGGAGGGAGTGGGAAAGCACAGTTCAAAGTCCGATTTAAACAAAACTTTACAGGACGTTCTGCAAGTTGCTGCTGCCTCTCTTATCCCAGCCGCCTGCCTCCTATTTGCCACACACTTGCATATAGTATAGAGAAATGTTTTGCTAAAGGGACACTATAGTTCTCTTCCAAATCCTGCTCCTTTTCCTTGCTGAGGATGAGAAAGAATGTTTTCCCTTGAACAGGACGCACATATAGAAGCTGTCAGCATTTATTCACTCCTTCTGACTAGGCATTTCCACACCACTCCCACTCTTTGCCAAATTCCTGTTGGAAAGATACAAGCAAAGCACGTGGGGAGCGGTAAAGAAAGAGATGTCTGTCTTCAATCTGACAAACCAACACCCTCAAACGCAGCTGGAAGCAATGCAGGTGCTAGAAGCCTATCCCCATCAGAGAAGAGACCCTCCCAACAGTTTCTAAAGTGTGTCTCTAGGAAAACCTTGCAACACCTGAGATACTAAGTGAAATGCCACTGTAACTGCTCATTTGTCTACATGCTTACATCTCTCCTAAAATCTTCAAATATTATCTTATGTTGCACGTGGCTCACAGATTTTTTTGAGCCCAAACTGGAACATTTCAATAAAATATCTAAGACTTAAGATGATAAACATATCCTCAAATCAACAGTGACCGCCATGGGGTCCTCCTGATGTTTTGAGATTCAGCTGCCACAAACTTGCACATCCAACTGGAGTTTCAAGGAATTTAAATCCAAAACCCTACAGGGGTAAATGCTCCCCTAATTCCCTACTCAGCCAAAAAAAACCCATTTGATGAATTTTGGCAACTCACTCTCTCCCAGTCTCGGAGAAAAGCAATGGCAAACCCTTCTGAACAAATCTTGCCAAGGAAATACTTTGATACATTTGCCTTAGGCTGGAAATGACTTAAAGACACAAGAATGACAACATGCAAATTTGAAATAGCAATGGACAGGTGTAGCCATCCAGATATTTTTCACCCGCAACTCCCATAATCCTTCAGCATTGGTTATATAGGTAAAGGATGCTGAAAGTTGTGGCAGAGGTCACAATTGCTCGCCTTATTCTTAAGTAATGCAATATTTATGATTGTAGTATCTATCAGCTGCTATTTTGTAGTGATTGACAGAAGGTGAAAGCATCAAAACTCAAAATATAACACAAGTTATGCAATTCATAGAATACTAGATTTCAAATAGTGTCTAATGGGAATTTTGTGACTTTGCAGAGTTCAATAATCTGCAACTTTCAGCTTTTCTCTGCAGCAGAAAGAGTGGCTACACCTGCTGGGAATGACAGTTCAACAGACCTTGGTAGGGGCAGAGAATAGAGTGCACCTGCTCCAAATATTATGAATGCAAATTGGGAACTACAACAAAATGCTCCATTATTTTGAAAAGTGTAGTCAGGACATTTCCTCCTTAGCCCCTACCCCAGCCACCCCAATGCACAGTAATGCAACATCAGGCCAGGCTACAAACATACGTTTGAATGCTTTAGTTCTATAAGGGAATGAAGAAAGGTTTAAGGAGAATTAAAGGACAATGTGCATCTTTTCAATTCTTTCCCAATCAAACCTTTCAGGGAAGCCATAATAATGGAGATTTTTAAATAACTCTCAATTATCTTATGCCAATGATCTCGGGTGTACAATAAACTGTGTACAGACCTAGCAGTGAAACTCTCTAGCTCAGAGTGTATTGGAAGCTCCTCCCTTGGGGGCTTCTAAACACATGCTAGATTGCCATCTGTCAGGGGTACTTTGTGCTTTTCCTGCATGACAGGGGGTTGGACTAGATCAGGGGTGCTTATTAGGTTGATCGCGATCTACTGGTAGATCGCGTAGGGCGTCCTGGTAGATCACAGGCAGGGCAGGAGGAAGGCTCAGTTCCGCCCCGCAGGCTCCCGACACCACCAAGGTCGGTTATCTGAGGTCCTTTCCACACAGTTGAATAGAATCTCATGTTATCTGCTTTGAATCAGATTATATGACAGTGTAAACTCAGAAAACCCACTTCAAAGCAGATATTGTGGTATATGTTTCACATTTTTGTAGTGGGTAGGTAGATCATTTTGACTTGGTTGTTTTATAAGTAGTTCGCATGCTAAAAATGTGTGAACACCCCTGGACTAGATGGTCCATGTGGTCTCTTCCAACTCTATGATTCTATTCGCCATAACCTGATTTTTTTTCCACTTTCAACTACTATTCCCCATGGCTCCATCTAGAAGTGACTGGGAATAAATATTTGTTAGGTGGTGTATTTTGGTTTTTGGTTCTTTTAAATATATATGCCATCTACAATTGTGTGTTATTTGACCTCATGTATAAGTCGAGTACAGGTTCAGGGGCCAAAATTAAGAGTTTGATATAATCCGTGGATAAATCGAGGGTCATTCTTTGGAGAGAGGGTACAGTTGCAGCCTATTTTGTTTGGAAACTGGCCCAATTTCCCCCATAGACCCAAAGTCATGGAAAGTTCAAATTCTGTAGCAGAATTCAAACTTTTCCAACTTTGGCTCAGGGGAAGGCCACATTAAGGTGGCCTTGCGTCATGTTACTCTGATGTAGATCAGCTACCTTGGGGTCAGTACAGATGTGCCCAATTTCACTTTTAAAAAGAAAGATAAAAAAACAGAAGTTAATTGTTTCATAAACAGCTTCCACTGGGGAACTCAAAATACTCCAAGAATTTGCTCCCTTCCCTCTGCTAATCATTTTTCCTCAAGGGCAATTTTAGGGATTCCCAGGGTATGTGAGCACAAAATGAGGACTTTGTCCCTCTAATCATTCTGCCTGTGCAATGAAATTTTCTTTCAATTCCCAAATCACCTGCATTTGAGAGATGCGGGGAAAGGATTGAAAATAATTCAACATAAAACTCGTCTATTTGCTCTGTTTGCATTCCCCTAGGAATGTTGTTTTCCCTTTTTCTTTGGATATCCAATTTCTAAAATTTGGAGTTACTGGATGTTAGAAATTTGGATCCTGAAGGAAAATTCCAGCGGGTGGGTGGATTCTGATTTGGAATGAAATTCCCTCATTTTAATCCCTCTCAAAAAGATGGCAAGAATGTAATGTTGAAGGCTTTCATGGCTGGGATAACTGGGTTGCTGCAAGTTCTCTGGGCTGCATGGTCGTGTTCCAGATGCATTCTCTCCTGACATTTCAGCCACATCTATGGCAGGCATCCTCAGAGATTTTGAGAACTGTTGCTAACTAGGCAAATGAGATTTATATATCTGTGGAATGTCCAGGGTGGGAGAAAGCTTGCCACAAAAATATTCAAACATTTCTTAAGTGTTAATATGGCAGTCCAGCCTTCTATGTTGTCCCCACCTCATCCTATGAATCTTCAAAGCTGCCTGTGAATATCAAAGGAAAGCTTCACAGTGGGTTTTTTGTTGTCTGTATGGATAAGAAGAGGGGATGTCTCGATATATGAACATCTAGATATAAATACAATGTTGGATTGAGGTCAAAGTTTCAACAGGACAAAGCAAGAAATGTGAAAGCCTGAGAGATTGGCCATTATTGTACAAAATTAGCAACTACAGCTCATGCCATTTTTGACCTCTCCCTCCTCATCTCCATCTGCTGTTTTTGCCTTTTTATCAGTGGAAATAAATAATTTGAAACACTGGCATTATGACCAAGGAGTAACTAATCCTGGGGGAATATATTGACTTTGAAACAAAGAGACACGGCATGATACAGAATAGTCTAATTGTATAGAACTCTACACCCAAGTTATTTTAAGAACCAGTCTTTGTTAAAATTGTTGGGACAAGGGTGTTTCTTTGGGAAAGTCATTTTCTGATATGATGGTTAGATTCTTGATAAATTATGACATCAGTTTGAAATGCTTTAAAAATGACTATTTGGAATGCTACTTGACTGAACATGTATATTTAGACAGAGCAGGGGTGGGAGCATAAGAGATTAGTAAGGCATCTCAGCTTAATCCTTCATTTATTTGTACTTTTTTGTTTCATATATTTTTAGAAATAAAGCATCCTTTAATGGGAAAATAAAAAAACAATATTTGACGGGAAATCTTTCTCACCCTTACTCACACAGAGAGAAGACAGAGAGAAAGTAAAGGAACTATTTTACTTTTTTTTCCATGTCAGGACCGACTTGAGAAACTGCAAGTCACCTCTGGTGTGAGAGAATTGGCCATCTGTAAGGACGTTGCCCAGGGGACGCCCGGATGTGTGATATTTTACCATCCTTGTGGGAGGCTTCTCTCATGTCCCCACATAAGGAGCTGGAGCTCAATCGCCACACAAGGGTTTAACCCATTGCACCAACCACTGATGGCTTGAAAAAAGAATTACAAAAACAAACCTTACCTTGTCATTTCATATAGCAGGACACTATTTTATTTATTTATGTATTATTTCGATTTATATACCACCCTTCCCAAAAAGGCTCAGGGTGGTTCACAACAATGAATACACATCACAATGTAGTTAAAAACAGAATAAAAACAGATTAGGACCAGAATGGAAAGCACAACCTTAGAGATTAAATGCCTGGCAGAACAGGGTGGTCTTTCAGGCCCTCCTTAAGGCCTGTAACTCCATTATTGCTCATGCCTACATCATTGTACATAATGGGACTTGAGCATCCGCAGATTTGGGTGTAAGTGGAGAGTCCTAGAATCAAAGTTCAGTGGATACCAAGGATCCATGTATCTCCAGAACAATAGGCACAATTTCTGCCATCACTGTAGTTCAATATATGTTCACTGTAGTCAAGCAGAACTATAATTTCATTTTCAGGCTATTTCAGTTCTATGTATGTGTACTTTTTGATGAAATATTACTGAATTAAAGGAAACTCCCTTTTAAGTAAACATGCAGCAACTATTCTTTGGAATGCAATCTAAAGCTGGACTTCCCCTGACGTAAGAGTAAGATCAGGTTGAATATTTAGAATCATGTGGCAATAGGAGAGCCAATTCTCCTTCTCTCCTGCAGTGTTCTGTAAAACTTTTATTCTGGGAGGCAGGAGGGCACTAAGAAGTTCTCTAGAGTCAGTTTTCCAGTGGCACAGAGAACAGCAAAGGAGTTGAAAGTGGGCTCGCTCTGTGGCACCAGTGTGATTTTGGATTTAAGCCCAACTTTCCCACCTGTAATCAATGTTCTTATGTGTGTGCATAAAAAATACTTGTAATGTGAAAGCTTTGTTAATTTTTTGTTCACATATTATCGCCATAACAAATGCCAAAGCCAAATATAAAGTCAGGACAATCTATAGAAGATGTCTCAAAAGTTCAATGAACTGAAATCCAACACAAGCAAGTTAAATCTTCACCAAAGGAAAATAATACAAGGTATCATTTATTTGTAATTCATGGCTATAGCCCAGGGCACAATTATGATTCTCCAAATACTACTCATTAATAGCCATTGACTAAGAAATTTTGGGAAAAGATCTTAAAGCACCCATAGCTCCAAAAGAATTACTATGATATCATATACACTCTGTCTTTTAAGGGCTTCAAAAGTTACCCAACCCAAAGGCAGCCAACATCTTAAATAACAATTTTTATTTGTCATGTAAACATAAGCTCTCTCCCAAGTGCGGTTACAATATGGCACTGAGCCATAACAAAACAGAGATTAAAATAGAAGACACTGTGCGATTTCTGTTCTCTCCAGCAAAACAGGACATACAGTGATATAAACCTTTCTTGTTGTGAACTTATCAATGCTATGTTTAGCACATTAACAGGAGCCCCTGGTGGCACAATGGGTTAAACCTTTGTGCCGGCAGGACTGCTGACCAAAAGGTCAGTAGTTCAAATTCGGGCTCAGGGTGAGCTCCTGTCTGTCATAAGAACATAAGACATAAGAACATAAGAAGAGCCATGCTGAATCGGGCCTCAGCCCATCTAGTCCAGCATTCTGTGTCACATAGTGGCCCACTAGTTGTACACGGGGATCTCTAGCAGAAAGGAGGGCAAAACCCTCACCTGCTCCCAACCCCCCACAACCAGTACCCGGGGAAAATCCTGCCTGCCTCCATCAACACAGAGGTGGCACTTGGATGTCCATTTCAGTAACTACTGATTCCCTTGGTATCCATGAATCTGTCTAATCCTGCCTTGAAGCTGTCCAGGCTGACAGCTGTCACAACCTCCTCTGGAAGTGAGTTCCATAACCCAATGACCCTCTGGGTGAAGAAATATTTCCCTTTATTAGTCCTGTCAGCTCCAGCTTCTCATGTGGGGGACATGAGAGAAGCCTCTTACAGGATGATAAAACATCTTGGTGTCCCCTAGGCAATACCCCTGCAGACGGCCAATTCCCTCACACCATAAGTGACTTACAGTTTGTCAAGTCGCTCCTGACATGAAAAAAAAAGAACATTAACGCAGATGCTAAGTCTAAAACATATTTCAATGTAATCTAAGCAGCACACAATGCCTTTTCATTGTTTTAATTTTGTAGCAGGGATCATTTAGGTGTCCTTTAGGAGAGGAAGGCAGGTTAAAAATAAATACAATAATAATACAACAACAACAGTAGTAACAACAACAATAAAATGTGTGTCTTACCCCCAAGTAAGACACATGCCATTTCTTCTTCTCCACAACCATGTAAACATCTATGGACAACTCTGTGTTCTTCATCTAATTATGCCATTAAGCTTTCCTATTTATAATGCCACTGCCAGACCAAAAATACCTAGATAGCACATTAATAGCTTTGAATCATCACTAATCCTGAGGTATCTGCTTCAGCTAATTTAAGAAACAACATTAAGCAGCTTTACAGTCTTCTGGTAGTTCATGAACATGAGAAAACCTCCAAACAATTATGCTTGAAAGTGTTAAGCACTGTACATTTTACTAATGGTAATACCTGTGCTGTACCAGAGCTTGGAAAGAATGAGTTGCAAGTAACAGAGGCACCTATAGAGCTATCTCTTGAGCTAATGGTGATGTAACCAAGTTGCATATCAAAAGTAATGCCGTGATTAGAAGTGATGCAAAAAGTGGTGGTTTCTTGTAACTTTCAAATATAACTTTTAGAGATATCAGGAATTTTCCAAGTTTTACGCCACAGTTTTACTAACTCTAAACTTTCAGCCCAATTAACAGAAAATAATGAAAAAACCAACAAATGGCATCAGCAAGTAACAAACCTTTTCAGCACTGCAACAGTGTTAGATAACAGAAACAAATTACTTTTCAAATGTTCTTTAAAAAAAAAATTCTGCACTATGTAATGGTAATATCTGCTCCCATAAAATTAGATACAGGTAAATATCCATAGTAACATCAAGAGATACTACCAACAGAGCTTTTTTTGTGGCATCCTCAGATCTATGAACATCTCTTCCAAGTGATATTTTACCATTTTATATTTACAGCCAATTAAACATGTGCATTAGATTTCAGTTAATCTGTTGGTCTTGGTAAATAAATTTTTAAGTTGCAGCTATATGCTATATTCAATGTGTTTTATCCTGATGATATTATTTATTTATTTATTTCGGGATTTTACCCCGCTCTTCTCAACCCCCAAGGGGGGACTCAGAGTGGCTTACAGTACGGCACAATTCGATGCCCACATAATCACAATATAAAACCCCAAAACCCTTCAACAATTAAAATACATTAAAAATACATTAAAATACAACTACATTAGCACCATACACATTCACTCTGGATTAAAACAATGTTCAGTCCATTATGTTTATAGATAGTTCTGTGATTGTAATGATATTGTTTTAACCATGTGTGTGTGCGTGTGTGTGTTTGTGTGTTAAATTGTTTGTGTGAACTGCCTGGAAGTAGAAGCTTTTTCCTGAAATGCTTCATATAAATTCTGAAAATATAAGCATCAAAATTGTTTCATTACTCCAGCAATTCAAATGAATATTGAGAAGCAATGGATTGCTACTAATGTTGAAGTTTGGGGGGGGGGGGGGTTGGAACCAAGAGATGGGTCAAAGGCATGTAGCCGGGGCGGGGCTTGGGAGGCTTGAGGGGCTTCAGCCCCCCCCCCCCAAATTCTTAGGGTGGTCTGCGAGAAAGCCTTACTGGTACATTATTTAAACTGCTATGCTTATTCATATCATGATCTAATCACCATGCTCGATATATCCCATATGCATGGGGGTATTGGGATAATGATACAAAAGGTTTGCTAGGGTAGACCCCTCTATCTCAGGCTCAGCCCCCCCCCCCCCAAATCAAACTCAGCCCCTCCAGAATCAAAATCCTGGCTACGGCCCTGGGTCAAAGCATGCCGTACCAACCAGAGAGCAGTACGGGAAAGTCTCTGTGAAGTGTATGTATGCATGCTATTTACAATCATAGAATCACAGAGGTGGAAGAGACCTCGTGGGCCATCCAGTCCAACCTCCTGCCAAGAAGTAGGAAAATTGCATTCAAAGCACCCTTGGCAGATAGCCCTCCAGCCTCTGCTTAAAAGCCTTCAAAGAAGGAGCCTCCACCACACTCCGGGGCAGAGAGTTGCACTACTGAACAGCTCTCACAGTCAGGAAGTTCTTCCTAATGTTCAGGTGGAATCACCTTTCATGCAATTTGAAGCCTATATGTTCCTTCAAATCATTTCTATCTCATGGTGACCCTAATCATGTGATTTTAGTTATTTTGCAAAATCGGTTCAGATATTGTCATTGCCTTCCTCTTGGGCTGAGAGTATGATCTGCCCAAACTTACTCAAGTACGTTTCCACGGGCAAGTATTATCAAAAAAATCAGAACACCTTCCCTCCCAAAAGATGGACTCAACATGAATTCCAAAGTCAAACATGAATTTTATTTTTACCTTTTATAAAATGTAATGTACTTTGCTGCATGCTTTATAGTGGATCTCTTGAGAGCACAAACGCTGTATCTGACAGTCTTTCAGGCCTGAAAGAAATAAAGCTCTGTTCCTGTTGACTTCAAACCCAGTTTGTGTCTTGAATCTGACTCACTGGCAGTAGCAGAGCGTGCTTGGCTCAAACCTGCTTTTCATAGTTAGTAGAAATTATTCTTCAAATTCTTGTCTCCCAGTCCTAGCTCCATGCTAAAACATTATACTGCACTGGCCCTACTCGTGAAGTAAATTGATTTCAAATATCTTCTTTACATAGGAAAGTAAACTGTGAAGGGGCAAAGTTAGTGGAAGAGCTCGTGCAACTGGATGCAGAAAGGCAATGGGATATACTCTGGATATCTATGAAGTATCTGCAAGGATCTAAGAAAGAGTATTTGTCTAACAACTTGTCATAACAAGACATATCTTTACATTCATAGGATTATTTAAAAGTCAATCTAATTTGTTTTCAATGAAACAGTCTATTCACATATTTGCTGAACAAAGTGGCAAGATTTGCATGTACTAGTTTGATTCCAAAAATGCTTCCATTTAAAAAATGGGAAAGACAGGTTGCTTGGTTCTCACAATGAGTTAAACGCCATCTCCTCCAGTGAATGTTTATATCAGCCCGTACATAGCTGGAAGGAAGTCTGAGTAAGAGTCTAGCCAAAAGATGATTTGGAAGAGGACAGGGGGTTGATGGATGTCAGGAACCATACTGCTCCAAGGCCATGGAGCACATTACTTGAAAGGGAATAGAGGACAAAAGAGACCAAAAGTGGAGGAGCTTATACAGAGCCCAGAGCACAAGATGGGAAATAAAGAGCACAGAAAGAGTCAAGGACAGAAAGATGAGTCACCCTTTAAAATAAAATGCTGTGGTTTTAGATTGAGATTGTGTCTGTCTGTCTGTCTATCTGTCTGTGTCTGTGTTAGGAGTGAGTTGAGAAACTGCAAGTTGCTTCTGGCGTGAAAGAATTGGCCATCTGCAAGGACGTTGCCCAGGGGATGCCTGGATGTTTTTGATGTGTTACCAATCGTTGTAGGAGGCTTCTCTCATGTCCCCACATGGGGAGTTGAAGCTGACAGAGGGAGCCCATCCACCGTCTCCCCGGATTCGAACCTCCGACCTGTCAGTCTTCAGTACTGCTGGCACAGGGGTTTAACCAATTGTGCCACCAGAGGCTCCTTAGATTAAGATAAAAGCAAGAAACAGCAAAATTACAGACCTAAAAGGAGGAAGACATTGTCACTACAAAGAAAGAATTTAGCTGATGTGTGTTGATTTGAGTGAAAAGAGAAAACAGGGAACAAGGGGAATGTAGTACAATCTAAACTGTATTAACACAGCAGATTTAGCAATGAAAGGACTGAGTAAAGCATCCAATGTTTGCCCCTGCTTGGAACATCGAAGTGTACAAAGTCTCCACATAGTCTGTCATTAAGGCTTACTGAGCTACAGGTACAACAGGTTTTAGATGATCAATAGTGTTTGTGATCTTTACATTCAACTGAAGTTTTCAATTCTAAAGGCTCTTGAGGAGACGATGGACAAGAAAATGGCTTGACATGGGATAATAATATTGGCAGAGCTGAGTATGGTGTTATAATAATGCATATGGTGTGTGTGTGTGTGTGTGTGTGAAAAGGTAAGGGAGATAATTATTCATTGGCTCATTTAATTAGAATCATGATGGGGCAAACTCTGTACAGAACACAAGATTTTGTGAAATGCAAGTGCTCTCTTTACTTATTGAAGAAAAGTAAAAATTTCAAGCCTACCTAAACATATAAATATGAGAGCAAGGTCAACAGTGAGCCTTAATCCCCAAGTAAACTGGTACTTGGATCAAGTTCCACAAGGGATTTCATATCAGACACTTTAAATCACATTTCATCTTGCACAACTGGGTTGGACAACCTGATGCTTTCCAGGTATTTCAAAGCACAACTCCAAAAATCTCAGACCCTAGGCTATGTTGCCTTAGAGGAATTACAGTAAGGCAGAAGATAAATATTGTAATTCATAAAATAAAATAAATACTCAGAAAAAAATGGCCTGGTCATAAGTTCAGTTTACTAGATACATGCCTTTTATTCCAGCCTCGTTTTTTTCTAAACTTCAGGAGGCTGTTCTTATTTCTTTGGCAATGGGGTTTTCAGCCTAGGAGTCCATAGAAGGCGGTCTTACCAGTTATAGTGGGATTATTGTATTATAAAGGATGGTAGTACAGGGTTCCCACACTATCTATGTCTTGAGTCCAACACTTTGCTATTTACAGCCCAAGATAAATGTGATGCTGGAATTAACCATAGCATGAGCTACCATACGCATACCTATATTATTCATTTTTATTAAAGGAATGGTCTTAAAACTGCAATTTTCTGGCATTTCAAATCTGAAGAAAACACAGAAAACACAACATGTAAAACTACAATATTTTATATTAATTGAATTATCAACACTGTTAAGGGTAATTGTAATGAAATGTCTGAGTTTGGGATTTACTAGCAATTAATTACTAGATTAAGAGCATAGGCAAGATGATAATCCTAATGTTCCTTTATTCCTTAATTAAGCAATTAGTCTATTCACCTTTCTGGTAATACTCTGAAAGTACTATAATACAGATTTATTCTTACAGTAAATAGTTCTCTACATATATCCCCTCAATTATGTGTGAATGCACTGGAAAACAAAACAACAAATCTAGTACAGCAGAATGCTGAAAATATATCCAGTTATTTGGGGGGGAGAGAAGTGCTTTAGAAACTATGGGTCTTGAATCCGAATGGAGGGAGCCCCCTTAGCTTCATGTTGGGGCCACAGAAAATTTAGCAACACTAAACCTAGTAGCTGTTTTAGACATTTAGACAGTAAGCAAGAAGGTGCGGTTTTACAGTTGACCTTCTGTAAATACTGATATATAATCAGAAAGTTAGATTTTTCTACAATTTTATATATCTCTGGTGTTCCATAAACATTTATAAAATGGATAAGAGTCACAGTAGGAAAAGTTTAAGAAGTCATGCTTTTGACAATATTTAGTGACAAAAATTATTTGAATATTTATGGTTGCACCTAAAGCACCATGGCAACACTTCCCTGGGAAATAACAGCAATACAGGTTGAGCTTCCCTTATTCAAAAATCCAAAATATACCAAAACTTTCAATTTCTGCTTTTGGGGAAAGGGGACTAAGTCACACATTTGGTGTCCACTGGATTGTTTTCATGAAATTGATAGGGAAAGAGAACTGAGAAAAAGGGAGGGATGACTCCACTTACACAAAGCAGCTTTTGATGTATAGATAAGTTAATCTTCAAGAATTTGGGATAGTTGTGATTTATTGGTATCATTTTCACAAAATGGAAAGCAAGAACTTTACAGAATCCTGGCTAATCATTCAAAAGCAAGGTTCTAATCAATGCTGCCAGATCACTGACTTGGCAACTCCCGCCAGCAGGAGGAGCCAGCAGGACATTTAGTATTATTATGGCATGCATTATGGACACATTTAAGACCATGTTTTATTTGCTGGCGACATGGATGTACAACCTGCTGAATTTTATGATGTTATCCGCTCCGAGCCTGCAGGGAGGGGCGGAATACAAGATGGAACAAATAAATAAATAAATAAATAAATTTCTGAACCCAACTCATTCCTATAAATCAGTTTCTCAAACTGTGCTCCTCCAGATGTTGTGGACTTCAGCTCCCACAATTCCTAACCACTGATAAGCTGGCTGGGATTTCTAGGAGTGGAGGTCCAAAACACCTGGAGGAGCAGAGTTGGAGAAGAACTGCTATAAATTAAACAACACATTAAATTATCTTCTGACCTGATATATCAATATTATGTAAATTCTACTGACTCAATGGATCAATTCTAATAAAGACCAACAATGGAATTCAGGACCTAGTTTGGATATAAAGAGGCAGTTTGCAAAAAAACAAAACAAAAAAAACATATACACACATACAAAGCTTGCATTTTGTTCATGAATGGTGGCAGAATTCTACAATTACTTTCGACAACTTTAAGTCTGCTTGCCTCTATCTATTCAGTATTTCACTGTACATATGGAGTTCCTGAGAAAACAAACTTCCCATTCAAGCAACAGTGATCATTCACTCCCATGACATACAACCACTATGCACTTCTAACAAACAAATACATTCTTAACACTGTCAGAGGAAACTGTCATCCTAGGTAAAATGGAGCATGCATTAAAGCACTTTTCTGTTTTTGATTTTTTCGGAAAATAACATTATGAAAGGTATGGGAAGTATACAAATCACATCCCAGATAAAGGACACTCAACTTGTACAATACAACACAATGCAACACAACACAATACAAAACAAACAATACAACACATTATGGGCAGGAAGCTTGGAGCAAACCTTGGGCTCTTTCATTCTCCACTGGTTCTCCTCTGCATGAATTTCTACTATTCCATTTTGAAACTAACTTGATGTAATAATTTTAATGTTAACCCACAGTTAGTTTCTTGCAAACCATGGGTAAAACATTAACATTATTGCAGATGTGGCACTACAGCATGGTTGGTGCTCAATCCAACCATGAGATGCTTGTAAATTTCAACTTATTATACTGCAGTGCTTCCACTGGTTCACTGATTTTACTATCAGGACATGGATACTAACCTTTAAATTAAATTAGTCTTTCTGCAATATAAATAAAATTTCTATTTCCTGTACATCAATCTTCTCATCTCATTTTGTACCAACAAATTGCTGTTATGTTCCTAAATCTTCTCCTGAGACATAGAAGTTTGGCTGCCTAGTGTTACAACTGTATCCTTTCTTCTCTGGCTGAGGAACAAAGCAGACAGCAGAAAGGTACCAGGGAAATAAGGGGCACATCCTTTTCCTGTCCCAGGCAACCTGCTGGGGATGTTTTGGTTCCCAGCCAGAGGAGGTAGTAGTCAAGTCAGGCCATGTCTAGTTTATTTTAACCATCAGCCATTGTACACAGAGGGAGAGGCAACTGAGCAAATGAATAAGCAGAGAAGGGCAAAACTTGTATTTCTGCATTTGATTCATCAGTATGCTAGCCATAGAGATGACTATGATAGAAAGAGAGGTAGGAATTGCAACATAATCCAATTTAATGATCATACAGTCATTTGAATACTCTGTGGTATACGAAAACCATAACAAAAATATAATGCAGAATGCAATGCTTTTCAAGATCCTAACAATTCATTGCAAGACACGTTAATCTGGAAAACAGAAAAACTCTGATTTGAGAAACATTAGGAAGGAAACTGCTATTCTAATAGTTAGGACTCATAACATAAAGAGTTAACTCTGGAATGGTAATCATAGCTGTTGCTCAAAGTTTTTCATTACACAAATGCCAGCTGGGTTTTGGAAACTCAAGGTAATCCACTGCGTTTACACTGAGTTGATGACATTTAGCAATGAGAGATAACTTTCAAACTGGACAAACAACTTTTCTTTGCTCCATGAAATTGCCTTGGATGTGGATAAGACACAGTCTGTCCCTTTCATCAGGTTTGGCCCACTGGTAGCATGATAAATTAAACACAAGCCTTTTTTTGGTTAAAGGTAAACTCTAGGATTGCATCCTTGCTCCACAGCCAGCATTTCTAATGCTCACTGCTAAGGAGAAAGATTATCTTTCAATATCTCAATGTTTTTCACATAAATTCAAATAAATAAAATTGTAACTGTTTATCATTCAAATCTGCATTCAGTTACAGGCATAACCAAAGAGGGTGGTAAAGAAACTGCCCAAGATAATGTGTTCTTAGTCCTCTATGTATAGGTGTAATGTTAATAATTATGTGTATTTATCCTGTCCTTACCCCAGGAAACTCACGTAAGTTTGTATTGTTCCCTTCCTGCCCTCATTTTATCATCACAACAACTTTGTGAGGTAGACTGCATTGGCAATGGGTTGTCCAAGGCCAAGAACTGAGTTTCATAATTAATTGAATGAAGATCACCTCCATTTGTAACAAATACTCTATTCATTACTCTCCATGAGTGTTATTCAATACTCATTTTAACATGAAGGACTGAGAGAGACACACAGCACACACCCTTCACTCCCAACTCACTGTGCTCGTAAAGTTCTTGTGTGTGAATTTCACTGCTCCCTAAGATTGGAAACATGGAACAGTGTGTGTTTGTTGTCATTATACTTGTCAACACAGAAAGAGCAGAATGAGTGCAGAAAACGGAATGTATTTTCTGACCTAGTTTTAAAACCGAACGCAGGGTTCTCACATGGTGGACCTGGAGTCAAGCACAACCTAAAATTTGCATGGTCCAGATTTCAATTGTGAATGCTCTGGAAACAAAAAAAAAGATTCTCAAAATGTAGCAGCAGCTGATCTCAAAGTGATATTAGACCAACATAAAACTGGTAAAAGGGTCCTGCCTCCATATTACTTGACGTTTAATTGTCTAAAATAACCTCTCTCTGAAACGCATGTGTCAGATAATTAAGACTGTATATGAGCCATCTCACTGTACCACTTAACTATGTAGATTTTTGTGAAAGCGTACTAAACATGCAAACATACACTGATTTATTTAAAAAGAAAGTGGCTTCAAACAACGATCTACACATACTGCCATCTAGTGGATACAGTTTACCATTGCTCTATGTACTTAAAAAAAGTAGCCCTACAATAACACATGTTTTAAAAGATCACATCTGGGCATAACTAAATTGTGTGTAACTGTGTAAAGGGAGGAAGTTACCTTCTCTGGAGAATGTGCTACTAGCTTTATAGAGCACATATAAAAGTAACTTCCACCATGACATGTTGCTTCCTTTTCTGCAATGCTATGAAAGGAAAAGCCATAGCTTTTCCTGTCTTTGCATCTTTTATAGTAACAGGAACTCTCTCAGGGAAATCTTTTTAAAAGGATGGAGGGCCAGGTGACCATCCAGATGCAATCTACAAATCTCACCAGACTGGCCCAGTATAGCCAAAAGAAAGGAAAATATTGTGGGAGCTATACTCCAAAACACATCCTTGGTCAAAGTTTTGCTGGTCCCATACTAGGTAGTAATTATGAAATTAGAAAATTTATTTCATGTGCTGTTTTACTAGCAAATTATTATACTGTGAACCCTTGATATCCACTGGGGTTTGGTTCAAGAACCTCCCAATGCACACCAAAATGCATAGATATTCAAGTCTCATTATAATGATTTATTTATTATTTATTTAAAACATTTATATTCTGCCCTTCTCACCCCGAAGGGGACTCAGGGCAGAGCACAGCATATATATGGCAAACATTCAATGCCTGGACAAGAATTCATTATATGCATACATAAACATAAAAAACATGTATCTCAATATTAATACACTGTTTAAAACCGTCTTGGTAATAATAACAGTAATAGTAATAATAGTAATAATAATAACAACAACAACAATATATTTATTTATTTATACCCTGCCACCATCTCCCCAACAGGGACTCGGGGCGGCTTACATGGGGCCAAGCCCAACAGCACATTACAATGAAATAAAAATAAAAACAAAGCACAAAACAACAGAACACTAAAATGCATAAAACATAAGAATACAGTAAGCAGTCACAGTAACAGTGAGCGAGCTGCATGTAAAAGACTCAGGGTGAGGTAGAGATGGAGCAGATTGTTTATGGGGGATAAATGGTGCAGTAGCAAAGTTCCTTATTTGAAAAATTGCAAAACCAAGCCTTGCTTTTTACATTTCTTTTTACACTGCTACTGCAATTTGAAAGTGCTATCTTATAGAATAAGTATTAATGTTTATAATGGAAAGTGCGTACTGTACTTTGAAACATTGTATATTATTTGATGTCATGGCCTAAGGCTAGTACAATATACAACTCATTCACATTTCTTTAGTTAAAGGTAAAAGTTTTCCACTGACATTAAGTTCAGTCGTGTCTAACTCTGAGGATTGGTGCTCATCTCCATTTCTAAGCCAAATAGCTGGTGTTGTCCATAGACATCTCCAAGGTCATGTGGCCGGCATGACTGCATGGAGTGCCATTACCTTCCTACTGGAATGGTACCTATTGATTTTAACAAGTTGGGAGGGAGCTGCTGATGCAGACTTATATGCTTTCTCCTTTTTCTCTGTTTTACTGTTCATGCATGTTTGGTCAGGGATTTTGGAGGTTGCTGCTCACCTTGCCTATTGCTGGCAAGGAGAATTCCACTGTTTCTCCACTAAAGCTTAACTGAATTGTTCATTGCAAATGCACTGTTGCAAATCCACACCGAAAGTCTGCGTTCCTCCACCCCTTTGTCACCATCTTGCCAACATTGATAAAAATGTGTTTAGCTGGATAGACAATAAGAAAAAAACAGTTAAGTGGCCATAAAAAGTCATTGTAAAAGGAAATCTGCTTGTCAGGAGGCGTTATCAATTGAGGTATGCCAATACAAGTATCTACTGAAACAGCATTCTTTTAAATTAGGTTAGGGGTTGTCATTGCTTTTTTGAACTGCTCTTCTAGTTTGCCCTGCCAAATTGTTCCAAAGCATTACAGAGGGTTACAACTGATTCCAAAATACACAGAGAAAGAGGGAGGGAATGGGAGAGAGAAAGACAGACAGGTGGAGAAACGTTCTTGCTTTCACGTAGTCCTGAAACCATTAAAACTTCATAAAATGAGGTAATTGAGCTAAAATGTGTCAAGGCACCAACTAGGCTATGAGTTTTTCCTACCCCAGGGGGCAGTCATACTGAGAAGGAGGATGTATTTGGTCCAAAAATTCCACAGCTCGGTTCTAACTGCGCTGGCTGCCAACTCCAAGCTTACTTCAGTCGCTCAAGTAAGAGCCATTAAAAAAATAACTAACTTGGGTAAACCGTGCACACACACCCTATGGATTATTTTGTGCCTAGCCTACACAGCCAGGTTTTGTGGAAAGAACATCTAACGGACGTAAAGATCTACTGGTAAATTAATAACAGGAGTTCATCATTACTGGTGCCAAGATTTTAAAGGCCTGATTCAGTTCTGAGTGAAGTCAAAGGAAAAACTACCTAACATCAGATTTAATTCCATTTCCACAGATGCTCAAGAAAATATTATTTTCAATTAGGAGGATTATTTATCGAGTGGGAAAACATGTATTTTGAAGTGTGTTTATGTGTATGTGCACGCATCTGTATGTGTGTGTGTTTGCATACATATCCATGCTTCATATAACCATAAACCTTTTCACAGAAGTGAGTTCTTGCAAGAAAAAAGGAACATTTTCCTTATATTTACTCTGAGAAGATCAATAGATTATTGCATGTGACTACTTCCTAAAACATTACTAGCCCTCTCTTGCCATATTGTGTGAAATGGGCTACAGATTTTTGTTTCTTTTTTGTTCATTTTTAAAAAGTAGAGACTACCTTTAAGGGGCCTGCACTTATGCATCCTAACTATTTAATCCGGTTACACTGCTTTGCATTTTAATAGATGAGATATTCCAAATACTTAGCACTTTCCTACCTTTCCTAACTTGCTTTTTAAAAAGGAGCAATAGGGAGGGAGGAAAAGAATCCAAGTTTCACTTTTACTAAACAGATTAATTGTTGTTTAGGATATACAGTGTTCCCTCGCTACTTCGCAGTTTGCTTTTAGCTGACTCGCTGTTTCACGGATTAAAAAATAATAATTTAAAATATATATCGCTGTATTTTCACTGTTTTGCGGGTTTTTGCCACTGCCGCCGCTCTCCGAGGCGCTTTCCCTCCTCAGTCCTCCCTCCCTCCAGCCTTGAAGGGCCTTTCCTTCCTTTCCTTCACTTTATTTTAAGTTTATGAAGACTTAAAATAGTGTATAACTGCTAAAATAATCTTAAAATAAATATAGTGTTCCTACAGCGCGGTTTTTCACTTATTGCGGGAGGTCCTGGAACGTCACCTCTGCAATAAGTGAGGGAACACTGTATGTCTTAAAGTTTACTCATGTTTTAGTTCACTATGTCCTACTGGATTTTGTTTTTGATGCTTAATTCTTTTATTATAAGTTTACTGTTGTTATTGTGCACTACTCTGTATTTATTTTTGATCTGTTGGTACTTATTCGGGGCATTGAATGTTTGCCTTTTTGTCACGATGCACGGACTTGACCGGCCCCTTAATCACACACACGTCGTCTCCAATCTCTGCTGACAGACCTCAGCCTGTCTAGGCTGTGGTACCATCCCCTTCTGCTGGACTCGATGCTTCGTCTCCTATCAAAGGTTCGGCCCAGCACCTGGGTCTCTATCTCCATGAGAGCTCTCCTCCCTAGAATCTTCCCAGCCGCTCGCTTCCATGTTTTCACTCACAAGATCCTGTGAGCCTCTCCCACCCGGCCGTTCATAAGTTTCGCTATCACTGCTTTCCATTTGCACCTGGTTATCTATCTCTTTGTAAGGGTCAGGCCAACCTTCATCCCAAGCCAAGCTTTCAGTGGGAGAAAGAGGCCCAGTGATGGGAAACTCTCCTTCAGGTAACCCTTCCAAATCCTCTTCAGAATCTATCTCTGCTGGTGCAGGCCCTAATGCTAATGGAACCCCCGGTCCTGTTCCCTGGCCCCCAGGCACAAACGAGAACTGCTGTGCTACACTTTTTTGTATGTAAACTGCCCTTAATCCCTTTGGGGAGAGAGGCGCTCTATAAATAAAGTTGTTGTTGTTGTTATTAGTATTATTAATAATAACTTGATTTTGTACCCCACCTCCACATAGTTAAAATAAAACATAACAACAAAATTCATAAAACATTTCAACAATATAAAACATTCACAGAATACAAATCATAGCGAACATCTAACAACCTTCAATTGTCTGAGTAGTGCACAGTTCTGAGTTTGGGTGGTGACTGGTGCAAATCACTTGCCAAAAGATAGGGTTGGTGGATAAAGTGCTAAAGGCAGATGATAAGATTAGGACCTGAGGGGTAGTGTAAGGAGAGCACTCCTCCTCCTCTTATTATTATTATTATTAGTAGTAGTAGTCTAATTTCTGCTCCAGGATAAATTGGGATTATGTGTCAAAAAGCTATTTCATGCAAACAAAATATAGAAAAAACATAATATAGAAATCTGTATTCCAATGTGGCAATACAAAATTAGAAGTGTAGCAATTAAATTAATTTCACAGTATGGTCATCAGACACATGCATGAATTATTTCTCTTCAGCCTCCCTGGAAGAATAAAATTTCCATCCTTCTCATTTTTTGTAGTTCCTTCGGGTTCTCTTGGAGTTCTGGGGCAGGGGGCAAGGCAAAAAAAGTATGCAATCCCTGGCCTATAGATCAAATAAACCCCAGGGCTGTTTCAGCTACTCCTTACAGCTGATCCAAAATACTTTTCCCTATAGTTTTTCATCTTCATGGTCTGTTTAAGCTGCATGATAAGAAAGCTACATCACAGCATCTTTTACCACAACTTGCAGTAACCCACAACAACATCACAATGACACTCAACATGAAGGAAATAACATTTTAATATCAATCATATACTGTTCTAACCATCAGTCTTTGCTTACGCTGACAATATGAGAAGAGAACATTAAAAACATTTAAACTCTAACACATAACAGAAACTGCAAGGGTCATTCCCATGTCCTTTGGTAACTATAAAACTAAATATCAAGCAACAGAGTTTTGCCTGCATCACACCCAACTGAAATAATAGACAATAAACATATTTTGATCTTCATCACATCCAGACACACAATCAATCATGGGAATGGATGCTTGCTGGATGACTTGGTTACTTAGTGGTACATCTGTTTATTTTGTTTTAGAATGGAAACATCTTCCCTTAAAATAAAATACTTATAGTGTGCACATGATCAGAAGATATTAGCTTTAAAAAATATGAAACGATTACACAGGACTCTTTTAAATACTATTATGAACAGCCACTTGGTTTGGAACTGTTGTCTACACATATCTGCACATCTCTTGGAAAAGCAAGTATCCTGAAACACAGAATAATCAACAGGACCAGAAGCCTATAAAATGCGTATTTCTGGATTGTGAGGAAGTAATAACTTTAAAAAGGCATGGGAAAGTCCAAACAAAACTTTGTAAAATATAATTCAATCCCCACACCTAAAATCTGTTAGCAATTATATTGTTGTGTCACAATTTAGGAAACTATATTGGTTTGATACTGGAATTTATGCTTCTGTATCCACTGCATGTGAAATGAACATTTGTAGGTCACTCTGGGAGCCGTTTTGACTGACGAGTAAGGCATAAGTACTATTAACAAGCAAATTGTGTAATGATAGAAGCACCCAACGGTTCTTAACTGAGGACTACATACATTGCAAACACAGCCTTAAGCAGGAATGGATCATATAAATCAGTCAAGGCACCAATTCTGTGGATGATAGTGAACCCTATTGTACTGAACAACTTCTGCTAGAAATTACCAAAGAAATTGCACTGGAGGATCTAGAAAAATTTCTTGGGAGGTATCTTCTATAGGAATAAGATATCTTCTATATCTTCTATAGGAATTTTCTAGTTCCTCCAATGTGAGACTATGGTAACTTGTGGTAGAATTATATCATAGAATCACATGGAGGACTAGAAAATACCTAGAGAGGACAATATGCTGTCCAATGAAGGTAGTTGAAACTGTGGGTACTAGTCTTGTCAATACGAAAGTTGCACTGTATTTTAAGTTCACGAACATAATCTACAACCTGTTTCTGGAGGCTACCAAAGAGACAGTTCCTCTTTTTATTGGCCAGGAAAAAATGGATTCGGACTGAATGGTGTATACCCAAATATCTTTCCTGCATCTAGGCAGACATTTAGCATGGTACTTTGATCACCTGACACAGTAAACTAGTACTTCCCATGAACCTCACCTGGTTTTTTGGTTTCAGTTAAGACCACTGTACACACCAGATAGAGACAAATATGCCACAGTAAAATACAACTAAAAATACAAATGATATAAATTCTACTAAAATAGATTTTCCTGAATGACATCAAAGTAGCTTTCATCTTTACTATTTACCAGTTGAGTAAATACTCGGTTCTATTTATTTTATCCCTACTATTCCACCATCCCCACAAGATCTGTGACATCCTCTTCCTAAACTGGAGCTTTGGGCAATTTTCTGACAGAAGAAACCCCAGAAAATAAAACCAGGCCGTCTAAAGGAAGTTGTAGTAATTGTGTGTCATATTCCCTTGACAACCATGTGGAATTTCCAGTAGGCGTTCATGCTCTGTGTGGGTGCAACATACAGAATTTCCTAGCAAATCTTCCTATTT
Organism: Anolis apletophallus; assembly: GCA_030556195.1. NCBI lineage: Eukaryota > Metazoa > Chordata > Lepidosauria > Squamata > Anolidae > Anolis > Anolis apletophallus. Next base: position 152,008,749 of record JARBWK010000002.1, read on the forward strand.
GCCTTGGAAGGGGGTTCCCATGGAAAGAAAATTAAAAATGTTTTTTAAAAGGTTTATGTTACTTTAATTATAACCAGCAACCTCGCCATAAAAGACTACTAAAACAGCTCAGTTTAATATTTGGGGGGGGGGGGGGTCTGATATATATGCTGATATTCTCTTCACATTTATGAGATGTTTCACACTACCTTATTAATTTCATCCCTGATGAATTGAGAGTACAAATTATACAAAGCACCAACTAAATACATGCACATATTTTGTTGATCTCCTCTTCTTGAAATACAAAAACAAAAAACCCACATCCACACCCACCCTTTCCTAAGCAGATGCAAATACTTGCACACATAGATTTTTCTTATGGTTCATAGACTCAACCAGGAAACAAACAAACTGTGTTGAATGACTACATATTTCTTCTCGGCGGTGGCAATGGGACAGTTATTCCAACCAGTCTCCAGTCAGGGCGAAAACCTTAGAGCTATACAGATTTCTGAGACTATTGAAGGATGGGGTCAACTGGAAAATAAAACCTAAAACAGATTCTCTGCCCCCACACATGGATGCCACAGGTGCTATTGCTTGTAGTGGAGAAGATTTGATTTTCCAGCTGTTCCAGACTTTACCTCCTAAAAGTTCTAGAAGTATGGCCAAAGTGCATGTTGTCATCCAAAACATTTGAAGGACAATGGTTTTCAACATTTGCTCTATATTCTAAGCTGTGACCCTTCACAAGCCTGAAATTCATATTTCACTATTACATAAAAAATCCAGTAGGTCAAACACCACTTCAAGCTGCTTCTTATATCAAGGGATACAGCTATACCAGGCATTGGCAAACTTTGATCCTCCAGAGGTTTGGGAGTTGAAGTCCATAACACCTGGAGAGCCGAAGTTTGCCCATGCCTGATCTACACTGTTTAATTGATGCAGTTTGACACTACTTTAATTGTTATGGCTCAATGTTATGGAATCCTAGGATTTGGCAAGATACCAACACTGTTTGGCAGAGAAGTCTATAGCTCTTGTAAAATTACAATTCCATGATTCCATAGCATTGGGTCCTGGTAGTGAAAGTTGTGTCAAACTGCTTTGATTCTACAGTGTTGGATGCACCCAAAGCCACAAGACATCTGGGAGATGCTGCAGGAAACAACAGGTGGGTGACAAGAAAGGAAGAAGAAAAAAACCCAATAGGTATAATCTTTGCACTCTTATAGAGAACACCCTGCACTACATCATAATCGGAACTAGAAGATACTTTCTATGGAATTGTGGTAAGTCTTTCAATAATTAAATTTGGACCAGAAGATAATAATCAAATCAATAAACAAAGGCAGGATTACTGTTAATTTTCTCTGAAGTACTTTTAAAAGTGACTGATTCTGGGTGTCATTTTCAATTGCATATGGTTTCCTTAAAAAAACTGTGATGAAAAGTTATTTAAGCCACATTATTCAGAAATGTAATACACAATATGCTACTGGTCTGCTCAGTCCGTAGTTTAAATTAAATTATGTTTTGAAGACGAACAGCAGATAAATGCAAACCAAATGTCTGACAAGCAGCAGCTTCAAATTATGCAAATACAACATGATCACAAGATGAATAAAATGCTACTTAATGCTTACTATTTAAAGCTGACTCAGACAGATGTTTCAAATGGAAAACTCTGTCCACTGCCTTCCCGTGCCAACAGGGTGTTTCCCGCAGCATACTTGCCTGTAGCACATACAGTTTTTAGATGTTGAAAATTAAAAGAGGCAGAACGATATTAAATGTTCCGCTAGTGTTTCAAAAATCAAAGCTCTTTAATCTTGCCTTCACACAACCTCCTTAACAACGCAGTTCAGCTAAACATGGTCATTTGTACTGAATATTACAGTACCATCCAGTAAACTACCTTAAGATAATGTAAGGTTGTTACAATATCACATGCCTTGCTACCATACTGGAACTCAAAACTCCTGATTTTTCAACTAAGGGAGTTGCTTTCATCTTCAACTGAACTATGGCCTCCTGCGGCAGCTCTTTTTAATCTTTAGCGTGCCTTCTTTGCTTCCTGGGTGGCAAGGGAGAAGCTGTGAGAAAGCAACATTTTTTTTAAAAAATGAGAAACCTTAGCAAAGGCAAGTGGCAGCTCAGGATCACTCCTATAGATTGCTTCCCTGAGAAAGGAGAAGTGAAGATATGAATGTGAATAATTTACTATAGCTGCTCTTTAGTATCACACATTTATTATTTAAACATTTTGTACCCCAACCTTCTCACCTCCACGAGGGACTCAGACTGTCTTACAGCAAAATTCAATGCTATACAAATTTAAAAACATCTTAGAACAGCATATTAAAATACATAAAAAGCAGATATATATAAAACCACAGAGAGCTCATCTAATTGCTCTCTGGCTGATCTAAACATAAAATGCAACAAGGGCCATCACTTCAGACAAGCCAGTTGCACCTATGCTGTTGCAGAACAGGCCTGCCCCAAGATTTTAAAATGTGTTTCTTTTCAGAAGATCATTATTTTCATTTACATTTTTACATTTAGAAAAAAGTATTTTTTATATGAAAGTGCCAGGTTAAACTTAATCTAATTCAGTATTGATTCACCAAGGTCCTTTTAATCACGATCAGGAACTAGACCCAGGACACAAAGCATGTGCTCCACCAATTCTTGAAGGCACATCAGCATGAAATAGATGTTTTCCCTAGCATGCCTACTTTATGTATCATAAAGTCCAAATACTCCCTACCTGCTCAAAATCCTTTGCAAAAGAATCCCCCTCCTCATAATATACTCCCAAATCTTCCAGAAAAATAGAGAGCTCATTCCTGTCTAGTATATAGCCTGGTAAAACTTCTAATCTCCACTTTATCTTAAGAAAATGCCTCTTATCACTGGGGCATGTTTGGGATGGAGCCCAATTGACTTTGTCAAAAAGAGACCAAAAGGAAACATGTTTGCTCCTGCAGCAGATCTGGCATGCTAAACTTCTGCTTGTGCTGTAATATTCAGTGAAGGAGACATATCCTCTACTCAGGTAATACCCATCTCCACTACTCTTTTCCACCTGAATCCAAGGAAGCCCCTCGGATACTGGACACGTGCCTGCCTGCTGTAGCAATCTGGATGAGGATGAACAAGCTGAAAATTAATCCCGACAAGACAGAGGTTCTCCAGGTCAGTTGCCCATCTGACCGGGTTATTGGGTGGCAACCTGTGCTGGACGGGGTTGCACTCCCCCTGAAGTCATAGGTTCGCAGTTTGGGGGTCCTCCTGGACTCAGCGCTGACGCTTGATGCGCAGGTGTCGGTGGTGGCCGGGAGGGCCTTTGCACCATTAAATTTTGTGCGCCAACTGCGACCATACCTCGTGAAGTCGGACTTGACCACGGTGGTCCATGCCTTAGTTACCTCTAGATTGGACTACCGCAATGCACTCTACATGGGGCTGCCCTTGAAGACGGCCCAAAAACTACAATTTGCCCAACGTTCGGCAGCCATATTAATAACGGGGGCGAAATACAGGGAGCAGACAACCCCCCTGTTTAAGGAGCTCCATTGGCTGCCATTTATTTTCTGGTCCCAATTGAAAGTACAGGTTATCACCTATAAAGCCCTAAAAGGTTCGTGACCACATCTCCCTCCATGAACCCACCTGATCCTTTCCATCCTCATGGGTGGCTCCCCTTTCGCCCCTGCTGTTATCACAGACCCGTCTGGTGGGAACAAGGGAGAGAGCTTTCTCCTCTGTGGCCCCCCGATTCTGGAACTCATTGCCTTGTGAGATTAGGTGAGCTCCCACCTTAGAAAGCTTTAAGAAGGATCTCAAAACCTGGCTTTTCCGTTGCACCTTTGGAGAGTAGCCATGCAATCTTATATTGTTGCTCCCCCTCAATGTTTGTCTCTATAGTACACCTCCCCCCTCCTATATGAAGGTCCGTTTTATGACCCCATTTTAATGAACTTCTCTCTCACAAACAATCTGCTCCATCTCTATCTCACCCCGAGTTTTTAGCTTTTAGTATTTTATCTTGTACATGCGGCCTGCTCACTGTCACTGTGATTTTGAAGGATTTTATTGTAATTTTAAATTGCTTACTGTATTTTCATGTCTTATGTATTTTATTATGTTTTCTGTTTTGATTTTATTTTAATGTATTGCATTGTTGGGCTTGGCATCATGTAAGCCACCCCGAGTCCTCATTGGGGAGATGGTGGCGGGGTATAAATAAAGTTTATTATTATATACAAAAGTGGATAGTTGCTGCATTAGAAAACATAAAGAACCAGACAGCATCTAACCCAACTGGTAAGACAAACCTTTGCTTGTATAGCAGCACTCAGTGAAAGAGATATGCACAACAGTGACCAAGTGCTGCAACATGAGCACAGAGAACCTTATAAGGCTTGTTTAATTCAGCTGAATTGTGATCTGTTTCTGTTATCCGAATTTCGGGGGACATGTTTTTCGTGAACCTCCTGAAAATGGCTGCTATCCGAAAGCGTGTTTTTGGTCTGCAGCCAAACATGCAGTAAGATCCGGCCCATTGGTGGCAGTGAGGGGAGCTTCCTGGGCCTCCCTTTCCATTATTATTGTTATTATTTGAAACAAATAAGGCAGAGAGATCAGAGAGATCTGTATACCTTTATAAAGCGGAATGTTTGTATGTATGTGTGCGGAGGGCGGAAGGGCGGGAGGGCGGATATGTGGCAGCCACTTTCACAGGCCACAGCGACCAGCGCGGGTGATGGACCTGCACCAAACTTGGTACACACAACCCCCCTAACCCCCTTACGTCCTGGTGCGGTTCGGGGGACATGGCCCACGGATTATGGGATTTGTAGTACTTTCAAACACTTTGGTTCCCACAGACCACTGAGGCCACCAAAAAGGACCAATACAGACCACACTTAGCACACACAGCCCCCATGACCCACTCTACGTCCTGGTGCAGTTTGGAGGAGGGTGGACCATGGATGATGGGACTTGAAGTACCTCTACTCACTTCACAAGTTCTCTGCAACCCTCATCCAATCACTGATCGAGACCAAACTTGGCATACATAACCCCTATGACTGCCTTCACGTCCTGGTGAGGTTTGGGGAAGGACTGACAATGGATGATGGGATTTGTAGTACTTTCACACCCCTCTGTTCCCACAGACCACTGTGGCCCCCAACAAACACTGATAAAGACCACACTTGGGACACAGAGCCCCAGTGACCCACTCTACATACTACTGAAGTTTGGAGGGGGCCAGAACATGGATGATGGGACTTGCAGTACCTTCCCTCACTTTCCAAGCCTGCTACAAACCTAATCCAATGACTGATCAACACCAAACCTGGCACACAGAGCACTCATGACCCACTCTACATCCTGGTGCTGTTTTGTGTGAGATGGACCACGGATGATGGGACTTGAAGTACCTTCACTCACTTCCTAAAAACAATGCAACCATCATCCATTCACCAATACAGAACAAACTGTACCACTGCAACTCCCAATAATGATGGATCAAGACCAAACTTGCCACACAGAGCCCCCATGACCCAATCTACATCCTACTACACTTTGGGGGAGGGTGGACCAGAGATGATGGGACTTCCACTACCTTCAGTAATTTCATGATACCACTGCAACTCCCAATAATGATGGATCAAGACCAAACTTGCCACACAGAGCCCCCATGACCCACTCTACATCCTGCTGCACTTCTCAAATGACCCGGGCACCGCCGGGTCCCCAAGCTAGTATATAATAAAACAACAGAGAGAACTTGTGATGAGATTCCAAAGGAAAGAAATTATTAGGTTTAGGTAGGTAGATACTAGCTAAGTAGTTTTCCTGAGAATGAGACTTTCTGTTTGCTGGAATTCTTATTCTTATTATTAATCTTTTAAAAGTACTTTTTGAAAGATAGGAGGGAGGAGAAAAATATGGAGAGAAGAAGCTAAAGGGGTGACTCAAAGCTCAGAGCAACGCTTTTTTTAAAAAGCACACTCACCCACTCAAGTCCCCAAATGCCATGCACCCACCCTCCCATACTTTGCAATTCCCAGGCCCTAAATAAAAAATAAAGAAAATAAAGAAAAACCTAGGAAAAGCAAACAATAAAATTAGATTAAATGAGCAAAGCCAAAATCTAAAGCTGTGAGCGAGTGAGCCGCAAGGCAATCTGACTGCAGCGATAAAAGCACCTCTCTCTAGAGCCAGGACACAACTGAGCAATGGAGGCACTTGCCCCATTAAATATAGAGCTTGTGTAAGACACATCATGGCTTTCTTCTATTCTGATTGGCCCAAGAGGCAGGACTCAAAGGGGAACCTCGTGCAAGCATTCGGCAGCCTTTCCACACACTGTGTGAGCCCAAATAGAAACCGAAGGTAGTTGCGACAGGCAGCCGCGTATTCCGTTTCAGCCAAAAACAACATGGAGGCGGAGCCCTTGCCATTACGGACATCCGAACAAGCTGAACAAGCCAAACCAGCTGAGGGCAAACATCCAAAATGAATCAGTCCACAAGCCTACCTTATAGAATCTGATTCAGTATTGTCTCCTCTAACTAGGTGTAGCACTCCATGGCTCCTCCAATAAGGCTTTCACTTCATGTATTAATTTATCTTTCTTAACTGGAGCTGACAGGATCTTAAACAGCAACATTTATGCTCTTCTACCAAGCTGTGCAACCTTCCTGTACAAGCTTCCTGGCTCATCATATTATGTACTGCACAGTTACAACAGGCACGCTGAACAGAAATCATCCAGCATCTTTTTATCAACATAAAAATAATGCTATACTCAAAATATAATAGCAACTAGTCCCAAATACTGTTTTTTAATGTACCAGATGAAGTGGCACATGTCAAACTAAAACATTTTCTGGTTGATTATCGATCCTAAAGCAGAACACCTTTACTAGAGATGGAAAAATCACACTTTCCAATATTTTGTTCATTAAAAAAACTACAAGGAAAAACAAATATACCAGAAGGAAAGCTACCGACATTGTTCTCCCTGCTGTGCTTAGTTTCTCCTTCCAAGAAGGACTTTGTTTGTACACAGTTAAGATTAATCCAGGCTTATCTTATTCCGCTATATGTATGCCTTTACATGTATCTCTCATGTTGTTTATTTTGTCCCTTGGGACTCTGCTCTCTCTCAAGCATCTTAGAAAATTAGGAAGTCTACTAACCTGAACACTCAAAAGTAAGTCTTTCTTGCCAAATTCTATTTTAAAATATTGTGGCTATCAAGCCCTTAACATTATCCAGACTAGTAGAAAAATACACTGAACTAAGGATTCCCACTTCCCTGCAAATTATATTACATACTATCCACAATTTTTCCTCTATTTTTAATTTTGTTTTTGAGATCTTTGTAATTTTTTAAATTTACCATTCTATTTGATTTAAAAGGATAATATTTTTAAATAAATCAAATAAATACTTCTGTGTGTTTTTACACACCATGTCCCAAGCAAATCTGGTCACTTGGAATTTCAAGGAATAATTTAAGCAATTCATTCCTGAAGAAGAATCTGTCTCTTTGTCTCTTTGCCCCTTTTGGCAATCACCCATATTAGCTAGACTGAGCAAAATAAGTTTGAAAAACAAGGAGCAGCTTATTCTTGCTCAGTATAGTAACTGCTAAAACTCAATGCAATGTACTTGGCTGAAGTAGTTCTAACACTTTCTTCTATAAATAGTACCATATCCTTTCTTTTATACTGTCATATTTTTCAACGGAAGCAGCATCCTGTTTTCTCATATAAATGCAACTATATAATTTGCAATCTTCGCGTATAGCAGTTTCTAAAAAATCACATCCAAACTGCACCTTCCGGGTTTGCAAGTATCTTATCTTATTTTGAGGCAGGTTTTGGTGAGCCGCTAATTCTAGTTTAACTTGTGGAATACATTCTCTCCCTCTCAGAAACACAATTCTTCTATCTCTCATTCCCTCTTGATTGGCTTCTATATTAAGGGCAGGTCCACATCATCCCACTATCACAAGACCTGGGGAAACGGCATGGTAGTCATCATGTCCTGTCATATGTTTCCTTTCCTGAGCCCATATGCACACACACAGTTAATATGGCATTAAACAAATACCAATATCTCTCTGATTAGTTTGGACATGTCTTTCAGCTCTGCTGAGGAAATCTGTTTAAGGCTTCATCTATAGTGACATATAATGAAGTTTGAAAATGAATTATATGGTGACTGTAGACACATATAATGCATTTTAATGCAGTTCAAGATTTCTAACAGTATTATATGGCACTGTAGATGGGACCTCAGTCTAATATCTTGCTCAACCATTGCTCGGCCTACTAATTCAAGTTGTGGGGAAACTGTAAAGTTGTACCTTCATTTTTATGGGGGTGGCACTGCTGTAGTTACCAGGATGCAAGGCTACTCATTATTGTCCCAGAGGAAAGAGGAGTCAGCCCTACATGCACTCACATTATCACTTATCCTACAGCTCTGACTCACAGGAAAAGGAGCCAAATACATTGGGTAAGTGAAGTGGTGTATGGAACCAGCACCTCCTCTTAAGAAAGGGAGTAACCAGGTAAAACAAAAATATGGGCAAAGGGAAGGAGGACAAACTAGCCCCATACAGGCATGCACTTACTCTGTGGATCTAGTTCCTCCTCCTCCTTTTTCTCTGTATACATGGTATCTCCATTCATTAGGAAAAACAGATTTTCATATCACAGGAAAAAGAGCCAGATCCAAAGAATAAGTGAAATTGCACCCAGACAACAGAAGGTAGGCACCAAGTGAAACAGAAACAGACAGATAACCTACTTCCCCAAAAGCTCTCCTCCCACCCTAATACCACCTTGAACTATGAGGAGAGTCAGGTAATAAAATAAAATTATTATCATCATCATCACTTAACGGCTATCTAGGAATACTTCTTACTGTTGTTGTTGGTAGCGTGTGGCTTCAAGCCATTTCTGCTTCAGTGATCCAAAGGCAGACCTACCACCAGGTTTTCTAGGCAAGATAATTCCAAATTTCTTTGCCATTACCTGCCTCTGAGGCTGTGACTTGCCCAAGCTCACCCATGACTCAGCAAAGATTTGAACTCTGGTCTCCCAGAGTCCTAGTCATCTCTGAAACCATTATACCACAAATGTGTGAACATTTGTTTATTTTCCTAACCTGATACAAAGGATTGCTTCCATTACATGTACAGCGGTCAGTACTATTCCATAAAAATAGAAAAAGAAGTAGCAAGCTTTTTCCTATTAAATGTTAACCAGTGAAAAGGACCTAGAAATTCTCTTCCAACAGCTTTCAAAAAAGCAAACAAACCCTGATCCTTTCTGTTGGCTCTGTCCACTCGAATTCTACTTTTAAAAGTTCTGTAGTATTTCTGTGCCTAACAATTCCCACATGGCAAATAAAAAGCCAAACAGTGCTGTAATGCTGGGGTGTATGTGTGTACATGATACTAAGCTATTGCATGTGTCACCTAACAGTAATTTATGGATATAACATCATCTCTTTACTCACTAGAAACTGAAGCCAACTGTCTGGTTTTAAAAGAAAATGATGGTTGCCAATAGCTATGGCTGTACCCATGTTTTGGCAAACAGCCCAGTTTATCAGGACATCTGAACCTGATCAAAGACTAGCAATACTCCCATCATTTGTTATTCACACACACAAGAAATTAAGTGAGCTTTACCTTTAATCGGGAGTTTATTTTTCTAAACCAGATTCCTAACTATCCTGGCAGCAGCAGCAAGGATCAGTCCCATATTCAGCCAGTCTTGTGTTACCAAAAAAGAAACAAAATAAAACAGACAAGTATACAGGCAGTCCCTTAGTTACAAACATTCAACTTACAAATGGCTCATAGTTAAGAACGGGGAAGTGAGAGAAATCTATCCCTAGAAAGGGAAATTCGCTCCTGCAAGAGTTATTATGGGGGAAAGGTGTCTCCACTGAAACTTTCTCGCCAATCCTTGTTCCATAATAAGCCATTTTTTTCAAAATTAAATTATCACTGGAACAAAAAGTGAAGTGAAATATTCTGAAAAGGAGCACAGGCATTTGGCTGGAGTTACATTTTAAAATGTACCTGTTCTAATTTATACACTTAAGAATTCAATTTAAGAACAAACCTACAGAACCTATCTTGTTTGTAACTTGAGAACTGCCTCTATTAGTATGAATAACAGGAAGGCTAGTATTCAGCACAGTTCTATACATGGTTAATTTGAACTAGTTTATATGGCAGTGTACACTCAAACAATCCAGTTCAAATCAGATAATCTGGATTATATGGCAGTGTAGAAGGGGCCTAAGAAATCATTATCTGGCCTAAATTTTATTGTTAGACCTGACTGAAGAAGGACCATTGAATCAATGGGATTTAGCTAGCAGTGACTAGAATTTCAGCCAAAGTCTGTTTGGCCCCTTTTACACTGCCATATAATCTAAATTACCGAAGTAGATAAACCACATTATCTGCTTTGAACTGGATTATATGGGTCTACACTGACAGATAACCCCGTTCAAAGTAGATAATCTGGATTTTATATGGTAGTGTAAAAGGTAACATTATTTCAAGTGCCCAGGATTATTGCTTTAATATGTTTATAATACAGACCTAGAAGTTTCATAATATCTGGCAATTAATTATTTTTCCTAATAACTAAAATGTAAACATATTTCATTCTGTGAATCTGAGGAAGTAGACTAAGGGTGCATAGTGTAGAATTAAGGCAGACTGACATCAATTTAACTGCCATGACTGAATACTATGAAACCATGCAATTCGCAGTCTGGTGAGATCTCATCACTCTGTCAGAGATAACTGAAGATCTTGTAAAGCTACCATTCCCAGAATTCCATAGCATTGAGCAATGACCATTAAAATGGAGTCAAACTGCATTAATTCTGCAACATAGATGCACTCTGGAAGGCCCCTTCCACACAGATGTAAATTCCCACATTATCTGCTTGGAACTGGATTATATGGCAGTGTTGGCTTATTATAGATCCAAGGTGAGCCTATGACAGGGTTTTCTTGGTAAGATTTGTTCATATGCATTTGCCTTCCTCTGAGGCCAAGGGAATGACTTTCCCAAGGCTACTATCCATGGTTTTAAAAAGTTACTTTCAGCCTCTGCCTTGATTTTTCACTGATACAAGTAAGCTTAAGAGTCATCTGATAAAATCAGCTGGTAAGCATCTGGATCTTACATTCATTCTTCTGGAAAGGAAATAAAGGAATCAGGACATAGCTAAAATCTCAGGGCTGCAATGTGGCAACAAAATGTCAAGATAAAACCATCTGTTTCATGTCAGGAACTCAAATGCCTGAATATAAAGAGTTAAAGAGCCTTAACCACATTGAATGTTGAAGATATAAACACATTCATGCATGCAAAATAACGATATGTACTTTTTGTACACTTTCTTTATACCAGTTCTAACTAAGTGTATCCATATTTGGATTCCCAAAGCACACTGCAAGTTGCACAGTAAATGAACTAATGAAGGAAGGGAAACACCTGAAACCATTGCTTATTAACTATTACTGCATATACTCATGTATACGGTGATCTCACATATAAGTCAAGGGCAGATTTGGGGGCCAAAATTATGGATTTCAATATGTCAAGGGTGACTCTAAGGAGAGGGAAAGACCTCAACGCCAGTTCAGGTGGCCAGCCATACCTGGTCGCTGCCACACTTTCCCCACTCAGGGATTCACAAAAGTAAGAAGGTGCACCATGGCGGAGAGAGTAGAGGGAGGTCAATGTTATGTAATGGTTTTGTTTACATCAGTGGTTCCCAACCTTTTTTTGACCAGGGACCACTTGCCCCGGAACCACTTTGACCAGGAATCACTCTCCAACATTAGTAGCAAAAGGGTTACAAATCAGTTTTTGGTCAACTTTAGATTTGGTTTGGTTATTTGGGGTGCTGATTCAGAAAATTGCATTGGATAGACCACATCAGCTCTAATTTCTGATGTAGAACATATGCCATTCAGTAGACATAATCTGCTCGCCCACAGAAAACCATATGTAATAATATAGAGCTGATGTGGCATTAGTAATTTTCCGTGGGTAGTCAGCCTCTCCCCTCCTGACATCCCAGTTGCCTCTGCACTGTAAGAGGGTTTCGCAAGACCAGTGACTCTCATTGTTGCGTGGTTTTAAGGCAATAGTGTAGTAATGGTGAGGCCATAAACCATATTTTTGTTCTTGGGGACCACTGGTGGTCCACAGACCACAAGTTGGGAACCATTGGTTTACATGTTGTTCACCACTTTGAGTTCCAATCCAAGAGAAAAGTGTGATAGAAATAACTGGATTAATAAAGAATGCTTATGGATAAAGTTCTTCCCTTTCACCACTCTATTCACGAAAGTAGATGGTTCCATTTTTGATAAGGTAGAGTGCTCACATTGATCTGTGGATAAGCTGACCCAGATTTTTTAAATTGATTTTTTACTAAAATTTCTATATTTCTACATGACTATATAGGTTATTTCCCAAGAATTCACATCTACTTGTAATCACAAAATTGTAGGCAAGAAGCGTGGTAAACAAAAAAGCCATCATATGAATGCACCAGTCAATGTATCCATACATTCAATACTATTCAATTATTCAGAGTTGGGAAATTAAAAAACAGCATGAGTAGAAGTAACCCAGAAAGCATTGTTTAATACATGCCTAAGTTTGTGCTATCCCCCAAACTCATGCATCTTTAATATTAGTGTGTTTTCAGTATTTTAAAGAAATCATTATGAACTCTTTTGCCGCATGACTCTGGATTTAAAAAAGACCTTAGCACAAATACCATTTCAAGCCAGATTCTTCAAATTAGAAGTTATGAGAATGAACATGAATCATGATATCTGAAAATAAAAAAATACTGATTGTAATTGTCCTTCTAATCTGGTGGAAAGAGAAAACTCTTGCTTATATGCTACAGAACAAACTTAAGAAAGGACTATGCATTGTTGTTCAATTGTGGAAAAAAAACAGACATGAAAAGATTTAATTTTATTGTAGAACTTGCTTGGAAATGATCACACAAAATCTCAGCACTTACCTCCTAAAAGGAAGCAGAGTTTCTGTTGCTGCACCAAAGTACTAACTTGCATAACAGAAAGGGGGGAGATGAAAGGAGGGAAGCTTTAGAGCTGTCACAAAAGTGAGCTTTCATTAGGGAATCCAGCCGGTAGGTGTTGGGTAAATTTTTCAAGTCCTGCCCACAGACCACACAAAGCCCATTTATGATCTGCCTTCAATGTTGCAAAGGATGGCTCTTCAACTGTTCCATGATTTCCAAATGTTTACAATTATGCCACGAACAAATTTGCTCTGGGTTGAGTTTTGGCAGGCGAGGGATCTTCCATCGCCACCTCCTGTGCTTTTGTTGGCTGTTTTTTGGTGGAGGAAACTGCAGAGAAAAAGAGCTGTCTGTCTGGAGCATAAAAGGAATTAAACCCCTAGGATAAATATAGGGAGCAGGGAGAGACCAGCATGTTGTCCTATGCCAGGTAAATTTTAGGTGTGCTCCTTTTCGTCCTAAGAAAAAGAGTGGAGTTTCTCAACCCTGCAATATTCTTATGATTCATTATATTTATCCATAGCCACAGTAGGACAGTTACAGCTGTAAGGACTGGAAGAGCAGGACCAAGAAGATAGATTTTAATGCTTGCACAATTATGTGGGAAGAGAAGGGTTTCCCAACGTGCTGATAGGTATCTCAGTTTCATATAGTGTTTAGCCACTCAAGTAACAGAGATGTACAGAGTGCAAATTTTAGATATGATTTTATGATACTTGACATGCTATCAAAAACAGTGATTTTTCTCTACTAATTACATTTAATCACCTGCCCAAATTTAATTGGGCAAATCAAGATAAAAAGGTATGCAGAGCACTGGTGGATTGCAAAACAGAAGTTATGTCCAAACATGGCCACACTTGGCCCATCCTTGGAGCAGATGTTTCTGAGCAAAATGGACCAGGAGACCTAACTGTGTTGTGACTCAATGGCCTCAACTGCCCATAAAGCCCTAAACCACTGGTTCTCAACCTGTTGGTCCCCAGATGTTTTGGCCTTCAACTCCCAGAAATCCTAACAAGTCATAAGTATAGGTCCTAAACTAGCTAGGATTTCTGGGAGTTGTAGGCCAAAATACCTGGGAACCCACAGGTTGAGAACCACTGCCCTAAACGGTTCTGGCCCAGCTAATATATCTCCCTCTATGAACCGTCATAGAGGTTAAAATCGCATGGGGAGGCCCTGGTCTCGGTCCCACATCCTTCACAGGCATGATTGGTGGGGACAAAAGACAGGGCCTTCTTAATGGTGGATCCTCATCTATGGAACTCCCTCCCCAAGAAAATTAGATCAGCCCCTTCTCTCCTGACCTTCAGGAAAAACTTAAGACATGGTTTTGGGACCAAGCTTTTGACAACTAAATTGGAACAGTGCAATAAGTGATTATGAATCTATGTGATTGAGAAATGGAACACCCCTGGATTATGATTTGGGTGGCATGATTTTAACTGATATTTAATAATTTATGTTTTAATTGTTTGGTTTTTAACTGTAATTGTTTATTTTAATATTGTGTTTATGGTATCGAATTACTGCCTGTTGTAGGGCTGCCCTGGGTCTACTTCGGGGTGAGAGGGGCAGGGTATAAATATGGTAAATAAATAATCTGCAGGAAATCTCACTTTTGCTTACTCTTCACAGCTCTATTCTCCTTGTGACTATATAGGAGAGTTTTGCAGTTTTCACTTCTATTTCAGATTTACTGCAAATTGTTAGCAAAAAAAAGATAAACTACAGGTATTTTTAACTCTAGCTTCTTGAAACAACCTAACTTCAAATTATCATTTATACAGCTTGATTTTTTTCAATAAGCTGTAATTAAAAATAATCATTGTTTAGTCTGTTCTAGAGTAAATGAGAAACTAAGTATAATCAAAAGCAGAAGGGCAAACCTGTTTCCTCCTTAAGGCTCTACCACAGAAAAACAAGGAGCTCATGACTCACTGCTAATAATCTTTCAGTGCTAAACCATGATATAGTCTTTAATGTAAATTAGGGTGGGGATCACATGGCTTGATTTCCACCATTCCTCACTCTTGGCTGTGCTGGGACTTGCAGTTCAAACTGCATGAATCCCACTCCAGATGTAATTCATCCAATATAATTCAGCTCCCCAAGTTAATGCTTGCCACTACAGCAGAAAAACAGCCTACAACAATTTTCAAATAGAGCAATAGGTAGTCTTTTCCAGGTAGTCTGCTGTAGTGATGTTCTTCTGCACTGGCTATTTAGTTATGCATACTGTTCATAGCTAAGTAAAGACTCCTGATCTGATTCTATTGACTCACCTCAAAAACAAGCAGTTGAATTGGGGAAAGGACACAAGGAGGATGTTTCTTTTTTCCAGCCCCCTCCTTCAAGCCAGGCTTTGACAAGGAGCTGTAACAGAGGTCCTGCTTCTGATTGGTAGTAGTCTTGCTCGCTGTGGGAATGGAAACATCCTCTTCCTTATTCAATGATCTTCTTCATAAATGCAACTGCTATCTGCTAAGGTGGACTGTAGAGGCATTCATGTGGTCTATTCTAACAGTTACAAATCTGTAGTTCCAGGTTATCAAACTCTAAGGTTACTCTAACACCAAGGTTTTGAATCCATACCTGCAGTGTAGAGTGCCACCCAAGATTTTTCAACTTTTTCCACCACATTTTATTAGCAATGGCACTGTTTAATTAGTTTTACATTACATTTGCCAGACAACAATGTTAAGACACCCAATGCAGAAAAACAAGAATGTGAACACCCACATGCTCCTGAGCAAAGAAACAATTTGCACCACACTACAGATATCAGATTGGTTTAGCCTGGCATACCTTCACAGTAAACAACTTGTGTGACTTTGGAAAATATCAGAGACAATACAACAATTTTGCTAAACAATGGGAAGGTATTCTCCCTTCTTTAATTGTCTGATTTAATTCTGTGTTTGTAAAACATGACAATGAACCAAACTGACATTGCAAAACAACCCAGGCAAAAATATGTACACCATATCACTACTGGAGGATGAACCTCCTGCAAGTTTTCCATTACATTTTTTTTTAGATATCATTAGCTAAACTTGAAATTGCAATGCCCCATGCTTGCTTAAATGTTAGGTAATTTAATGGCCTCATGCTGTTAAATGTCATTGATGGGTTTCACAAAGATCACATCATGATTTCCCAAAGGGAAGAGAAATGTGATGCAAAGAGTATATTCTTGTATGTATTTTCCACATGACAAAAGATGTGTACAGTAAAAGGTGGTGTATCTGCTTTTTCCATTTAGTATCTTGAACGAAATCATCCTACTATGTGGAAGAAGCATCACCATAAAAGGTGGGGAGAGAATCTTTACATAACCAGGCTCACAGATTTTAGGACAGAAAAACCACATCTGATGAAAGACTCAATTCAAAATGGTAATGAAATCATTTTATCTGTAACATCCTGTCATTTCTTCTCTTGTGTCTGCTGGTTTCAGCTACCAATGTTAGGAGAAAAGCAGACCTCCAGGAGACATAGTGTCATCCTTGACTCACTATCGTGGAAAAGGGCCTCTTTTTATATTTAGCATATTTGCATACATGCTAGGCAAACAAAGCTTATTAACAGTCTCCTCCTCCCCAAAACATAATCATCCATGTCACTTGTGAAGCCTGTGAAATTTTCCAAGCACCTCAGAAGCAACGCATGCTTTGATTACATCCAGTTTGGTTAGAATATTCAGTGTGTTGCTGCCTTAGGAAATTGTTTGAAAAATTTAACAGGACCAAAGTGCTGTGGTGAGAATACTAACTAGGGCTGGTTACAGGGAACATTTTCACTTTGCTGAAAAACTTCACTAATTATTGGTAGATTTCCAGGCACACTTCATGCTGCTTGTTATGTTCTGTAAAGCTCTATATAGCATAGGCGTGCTCCAATGTTAAAATCCTTAGTAGTGGGAGGCTTTCTCATGGTACCACCATTTCCTCAAGTATGGCTGGTGAGGACACAGGAAACAAACTTCTTGGGAACCACTGCCAGGCTATGAACTCCCTGATATCTTCCCTGCCTTTCTTCTACTGCCAGATAAAGGTCTTTTTGTCTGAACAAACATTTGGTGATTAAGTGACTATTTAGAAGGGGGGTTGCATTTTACTGCTGTTGTGATGTTTTGCAATTATTTGTGTTAAAGTACTGATTTTTCCATATCCTCACTTGTTTTGTTTTATTTTTTTGTATTAGGTTTTAATAATGTGTCTCATATTACTTCATGCTGTGAGCTGCCTTGGGACCCATCCAATAGAAAGGAGAGATATTAGATAAATTGTCCTTAGGGATCTTCAAACAAGGGAGAGTTCCACTCGCTCATGACACCCCAGTGATCAGACAGGCAGAGAGAAGCACAAATACAAAATCTTGCTATCATCATATTGTATTATAATATTGTATATATTATACTGTATATAATTGTATATAATGTTTACAATATAACAGCAAGGATTTGTATTTTATAATCCAATATGACATACTCAGGGGCGGCCCGAGCTCTCTGGGGGGAGTACGCAAACTTTATTTTCGTGCCCCCCCCCCCCCGGCGGCTCCCGGCGGCGCCCGCACAGACTCCCGAGCACGCCGGCGCGGAGGAACGGGGGAAGAGGGGACTCACGGGGCGGAGTCACGGACCCGAGGAGGAGCAGGAGGAGAGGGGAGGCCACGAGGGCGGCCCCCACGGAGACACAGCGGCAGCAGCAGCAGCGCCCGGAAGGGCCCGGAGCCAGAGGCGCATCTTCGTGGCGTCACCGTTGCGCCTCTGCCGAGGAGGAAGGGGAGGAAGGCCTCGCCGGCCGCGCTGTGAGGACGCCTGGAAGGAGAGACGCGGAGGGAGGGAGGGAAGGAGGAAGAGGCCGCCGCGCCTCCGCAGGGCTCCCTCCCTCCGGCGTCTCTTGTTCCGGGCGCCCTTACAGCGCGCGGCTGGCGAGGCCTTCCTCCCCTTCCTCCTCGGCAGAGGTGCGACAAAGTGACGTCACGAAGATGCGCCTCTGGCTCCGGGCCCTTCCGGGGGCGCCGCTGCTGCTGCTGCCGCTGCGTCTCCATGGGGGCCACCCTCGTGGCCTCCCCCCTCCTCCTGCTCCTCCTCGGGTCCGTGAGCCCACCCCGTGAGTCCCCTCTTCCCCCCCCCCCCGTTCCTCCGCGCCGCCGGCTGGCTGCGGCGACACGGCGGCGGGGCGGAGCGGCGCCCCTCCCAGGTGGCCACGACCCTCTCCGGGAACGTCGCCCTACGCGACCGCGTAGGTCGCTTAATGGGGAAGGCCGGCCCTGGACATACTGTATTATAATATATTATCTAATATATATAATATAATATTATTTCATATATAATACATTATAATATAATATATAATATAATAATAGCTTACAGAGTATGCTTTATCCAAAATTCCAGGATCTAAAATACTCCAAAATGCCAAAAATGTCCTCACGGGCAGCTGAGATGATGACACCTTTGCTTTCTTATGGTTCAATGTATGTAACATTGATTTCATGCCCAACATTGTTTAAAATATTGTGTATAAATTTACCTTCAAGCTAACTATGTAAGAAATATATTAAAACATAATTAAATTTTATGTTTAGACTTGAGATCTATCAAGGTAATGCATTATGTATATGTCATAGTGCCTACGCTGTGGAACGCCCTCCCGGCCGGAACTCGGGCTATGAAGGACTTGCTCCCATTTAGACGGGCTTGTAAAACCTACCTGTTTAAGCAGGCCTTTGGCGAGTAAGTCCTGCCCATGCCCCGCCATCTGTTCGTTCTTCTAGGACGATATGCTGTTCATTGTTTAACCGTGTTATTATTTGCTGTACTGCTGTTGTTTTTAATTGTTTTTAACTGTTTTATTGCCTGTATTTTATTGTGCCTTTCGGCTACTGTAAGCTGCCGCGAGCCTCTGGGAGTCGGCGGCATAGAAGCCCGAATAATAATAATAATAATAATAATAATAAAATACAGTTGTTCCAAAATCCCCCAGAAATCCAAAATCAAAAACACTTTTAGTCCCAAGCATTTTGGATAAATGATACTTGGTCTATGTGATATTTATTTATTTATTTGCAGGATTTATAATATACCTATACTTATGACTGAAGAATAATGACATCATCCTATAGCTTTTGTCCTGCTTGATTAATTATAACATTAAGCATTCTGAAGGATGATTTGGATGGAAGTTTCAGGATCCCTTACTGACCAATGTTTGATCTGCAAAGATCTTCTGACTCTGCTACTCTTTCCTGCAAGAATAATGTAAGTACAATGATAATCTGCCATCAAATAAAGAAGATTGTTTTTCAAAGGGTACAGGGATGACTCAAGATGGTATACATGATAGATAGATATAATTCTTAAGGAAGAGACAACAACCCCCAGTGGCGCAGTGGATTAAACTGCTGAGCTGCTGAACTTGCTGACCGAAAGGTCGGTAGTTCAAATCCAAAAAGCAGGGTGAGTTCCCACTGTTAGCCCCAGCTTCTGCCAACCTAGTACTCTGCCAGGAAGGTAACGGCACTCCATGCAGTCATGCCAGACACATGAACTTGGAGACGTCTACAGACAATGCCAGCACTTCGACTTAGAAATAGAGATAAGCATCATGCCCCAGAGTTAGACACAACTAGACTTAATGTCAAGGGGAAACCTTTACCTTTAAGGAAGATGCATTAATTCAAAGGCCGAAAGCTGGCTTTGCTCTTCGCAGATTCTCAAACATTTTTGTTTCCACAAACATCTGAGCCAGGAACTGTTGGGACTATTATTTTGTGAAACTTATCCCAGGTCCCTAAAATTGCTCAAAAAGGAGCTGTGCATATGCAAAAGCATTAAACAGAAAGTTTTGGAACCTGTATCTTATCTATAATTATGTTAAGGTATGATTACAATATAATAGAGTGCTATAATTCAACATATGCTTTATACATTTGGAGACTTGGCATTGGAGTATTTATTTACATCACAGATCTTGTCTATGATTTTACTGCTGGATGCAGCTTCTGGTCTGATGATTTATTTCTCTGAGAGAAAGAAATGTGGTTCTGGATTTATAAGGTAACTCTGTCACACAATAATGGCAATGACTACAAGAAAGCAAACGGGCAACAGGCTCCAGAACCAGTATGCTGCCAACTGCAAAATCAGTATCGCCCTCTGACTTCTGCAGGACAAAGTACTTTTCTAATACAGGAACAAAATATCCAATCAATCAAGTGGATTATGCCTCATACAAGACACAGGGTGCCCATTCATTTTCTAATAAATTCTCCCCCTGAGCATTTCATCTCACTTTGTGTTGTGGGATCTACAAGGACTAAGACAGATAGGATTTTGAAGCAGATCCTACCAATGAAAGTGGTTGTCATGGCTAAATGCTGCAATAAAAAAGGAATTCAAAGAGCTGGGTCCAGACTAAAAATACCGATGGGGCACTCACAGAGATTTCTGAGGCAAGGTAACACCAGTTGTTTTATATTAACTGTATTCAATAACAAGGGTGCAACAAATCACATCCAAAAGCCAATAAATCAGAACACAATTTCAAATTAGTGTTATGCTATGTACTTGCAATTTTGTGATTTTTTGTAAAAGGTGCCCAATAAACTAAGACTTAAAAAAAATGCCCCAAGGAAATATAGGTTTGCTTCACATAAAATACTTGTTTACGTATTTTTAAAACTACAGTGGCCAAAGCTTCCAAGCATGCGCATACCTGCAGCATTCATTAGCAAACATATATTGTGTTATGTCACTTTGAGATGTTTAAGAATTCAACGCATAACACTGTTCAGACTGACCTGTGCTTCTATACTAGGAAGAAAGCAAATAATTGGTCACATACAGTACATGTTCCCTGTTTCATTGCTATGCTGCTTCCGAAAGCACAACTAAAGAATCTCAGGCCTCAGGGATTCATCATTCAGCTATGAGTTTCTTCTCCTGTTGTTTCCTATCAGTGACCAGAGACAGGAGGCTATTCAAAGCCCTGCAAGGAACTGTGCTTTGCTCTGTAATCACAAACCTATTCTGACTTTTAGGAATCAAAAGAATGCAACCATTGTGAAAGGGGATCAGTCAGGTTTGCAGGAAAGAATCATTTCTCAGAAACTGGACCTGTTTTCAAAATATATACAAACATTTTCAATGCTGAGTATAGGAGTACCCCCAAGCTGTGCATGTGTATCTTCAGACAGAGTGTAACCCCAATTTAGCCCAGGCTGAAACCTTGTTCTCTTATCTGCCTTTTGAGTGACCAGAAGTACCCTGCTTTGTCTGGATCAAGTTTCAATTTGTTCACCCACATCCAGTTTATTACAGCTGACAGACACTGGCTTAGGACCAGAACAACTTCCATGGTTTTAGGAAAAAAGAAGTAATATCATCTGCATATAGATAGCACTGCACCCCAAAACTCCAGGCAACCTCTCCCAGTGGTTTAAACTATATGTTACATAGAATGGTGGACAAAACAGAGTCTCGAGGAACCCCACAGGCTAACAGTCAGGGGCTCGAACAGGAATCCCCCAGCACCACCTTTTGGGTATGGCTCTCCAGGAAGGAATGGAGCCGTTGCAAAACAGTGCTTCCTAGTCCTACCTCAGCAAGGCTGCCCAGAAGGATATGATGGTCAATAGAACCAACGAGGACAATCCCATTGAATCCATCCAGATCCATCAGCTTCCGGGGGCAGACCATTCTAATCAGTACCAATTAATTTAAACCTGACCAGATAATAATCAGTCAATGACAACGGAACTGTAAAAGCACTACAACCACCATCATCCCATCCCACAAAGAAAACATGGCCCAATATGTGCCCAACAGAACGAACCATTACATCGTTCTTGTCACATAGAAGTCACTTCTGTTCCAACTGTACCTTTCACACCACCCTGGCCACCTCTGCTCACTTTTGGGAAAGAGCAGTTTGTTATCCGAGGCCCCTTCCACACAGCTGAATAAAATCCCACATTTGACCTGGAATATATGGCAGTGTGGACTCAGATAACCCAGATTGCCCCTGGCCATCATTGGGTACCTTTCCTGATGTCAGCAAAGACATCCACATGACATGGGAGAAAGAAAGGGGGAAAGAGGGGAGCAATTCCTGTCCTTTCTCCAGACCATGTGGGTATTTTTGCTGGAATTGGCAAAGGTGCATGGTGAGAATCAGGAGCTCTCCAAACTCCATAGCCAGTGCTATGATTTAAATGCACTGCTGTTGCCAATAAAGACAAACACACACACACACACACCCAGTCTACACCCTAAGTGCATAAGGAAAATGCAATTGCATCTTAAAGTAAATATATTCAGATTTCTAATTTTATCAAGTCAGAGTTTGGTTAAATAATCAGGCAAGAACAGAATTTTTGTAATGTCTCGAATTCTAAAGAATGTCAGATCATGACTATTAATCTAACACAAGACAAGCATTGTTCGCACTGTTCTAGGGCTGGTTGAAAGAAGTATTTTTAAATGAAACTAAGCCACATTTCCCATACTAACATAGAGTAATTATATTCTCAGTACTCTTATTCTTGACATCAATAGCAATCAAAATGTTTTTGAAATATTTGCTCCATTTCTCTGACAAGCACCACATGTTACCTAACTGGATTTCCAGTTTTAAGTTCAGGGATTGCTAATAGTTATTCATTTTGCTCTAATTTGTATTATTTGGTCATTTCAGGGCCAACTGGAAGATATGTCTATTTCTATTTTACCCTTTAAGTAGTTTGAAGTGTTGATCTGATCTAATCATTTTACAATGTATACTGTATATGTTTCAATATACTTTGGTGAAGCAATGATACATTGTTATATTTCATTTGTTTTATACCTTGAATTATTTCCCCAGAACCGCTTTCTGAACAACCAAAGAGATTTTCTTTCGCTACTACCAAATAATGCATGCTGGTCACAGGACAACCAAAAGAAGGTCATAGCTATACCAATTTGATACTTTTTAACTAGTGTGGCTCCGTTTCAAAATTTCTAGTTTTGTGGTACTTTTAGCATTCTTTGAACAATGGTATTGAGGAGCTGTTGCATAGATTTCATAGAATCTCCTTAAACTCCATAGGACTCCAAGAGATGGAGCCACTGTTCATAAAGCAATGAAGTAGTTTTGCGGCATTATGCACAGAGTGAAGTAATAACAGCTACAATGCTGCTAGGAAGCAGGAAAGGACTTCCAAGCATGAAAACAAATAAAAGCAAGACATTATTGCTAATATTCCTGATGTTACAAGAGAGCAGGAAAAAGAGGCTTTTTAAAGGAGGGTAAGGAAATAGAGACCCCATAGATCTCTCTTGGTTCCCAGGCAGTTCTGGATTGAACTTCAATTGAAATAAAATAACATGACTGTTTGTTTTCTCACATTCAAGATCCTGACTTCCCTCTGTCTCTCCCCCTCAAATAGATCTTCTGTGAACAGTCACATGTAGCTTCTGCCTTTGATCCAGCTTCTAAGAGAAAACCATCCATCTTGAGCGAAGTTCTGAGCTGCTCCATCCACTTCCTCCACATATGCACATTATCCTCCCACACACTTTTCATCCCCCCCCTCCCCCAAAATCTGCCCTTGATGTGTTTCCCACAGCAACACTCTCCAGTACTGAAAGGCTACATCAGAAGCACAGAAGATATTTCAAGCATTAGCTATGATGATTTCTGCCAAGATCTGGGCATGGCAAGACTGAGAAAGATGACATATTGCAGGACTATTTAGTTCTAGCTTAGACTTAGAACCAATAAAAAAGTATTGCCAATGGCACTTCCTACATGGGATCATTTCAACATAAAGCTCAAACAAAAAAATCACTGTATTAATTTTTTTTGAAATGTTCCCCTGTGAATCATTTATTTCAGCAGAGAGATTTTCACAGGGAACATGCACATATTGCAGTGTATACTCAGTTTTCAACTAAGAGGCTGATATGGTAACAAATTTTAGAGAGTCAGCAATGTATTATTATGGAAATATAGGTGGGTTCTCAGTATCAAATTAAAACAGACATCATGAACAGAGCTTCACAGATGTTGCTTGATGCCCATTCCACAGTTCACTTTGCACACAATGTTCTTTCAATAGCTGGAGGGTTTCCTCCTCCCTAACTTAATCAGTATGGAGATAGTTATTCTAGGTCTGTAAAGTGTTTTAATTATGTAGATTTTGGTTTTGGGAGGAATTATGGTGCATTAGCTTCTGCCTTTGAATGCTCCATTGCAGGGAAAGCACTTGTTGTAGTAATCGCTGGCCTTATGAGTTGGAGAACAGCAAAACTTAACGAGTTACATAAACAATGACATACTGATATGGCAAGGGGCAAAATCAAGGATTAAGTATAGTATTTTACAAGCTGCAAAAACAGAAAGGGAGCTGGGAATTTCTAGGTCTGAATTGGATTTTGTTACTTGTTGTTTGATTTGGTTGTAAGATTAAAATTTATTCACAAGCAAAAGATTACCATATTTGTAACCTCATGTTCAGGAGGCACGGACCTTTGTGGCATGATAAAGCTAAAGTAAGTGTTAAATTTAATTATCATTTCTTGAGAAGTACCTTGTAAAGGATATGGAAGTGCTACAAACCCTTGTTACACCCTATTATACCATTTTGGTTTCAAACCAATAATAATTTTACAGGAAGGAAACAACAGTAAAAACTACTTGACTTTTGGAACTTAAGCAAGGTCAATGTCGATTTAACTTAAATGTAGAATTATTGACAGAGATCACATTTTTTCAATTGTATTCTTATTGACAAAAATATTTTGAATTAAATGAGGAAAGATAAATGTGATTTTGAAATGCAAATGTGCACAGATGATGAACATTTGATAGGTAAGTTACATAAACTTTTGTTGAATACTTTGTAATATACAGATGGAGCAATGGGGAAAATTGTCAAGGCAATTGAAATTTACATTATGTCATGATCTTAAGAAGAATATTTGGTATTTGGTAACAGAAAAAATGGCCAAATTGTTGTAAACAGAGCAACAAGTGAAATATTTTATTATATGTAGTGGGCCTGTGGGTCTGACAAAAAAATTCTGGGTTCAAATATGTAGTACTGCACGATGCAAATGAAATCAAAAATTGATGCTCACACTTTTACTGAGCTCAGTGAACGATCAGATGGAAAAGAATTGTGAAAAATGCTATGCTGAAACTGACAAACAAAGCTGAAATATATAAATTAACAGCAGTCATTTAAAAAGGTCACTGGTGACATTTTCAAAAGATTGGGAACTTTTAACTTTTAACCAAAATAAAATGTTAATTTTAAGTTTTGATAATTAGGATAACTGGTAAAGAAGTTGAAGTATTTCATAACCCAATGTAATTCAAAAAATTCTGTATAATTATCAGGAAAGTTGTTAATTACATGTAAAGTTTTCTTTCGTATCATTTTTATTATATGTACTTATTCTTTTCCTACTATTTGTTTTGTTTGCTTTTGTCTTTTTGTGTATTAGAACAGTGCTGTCCAACTTCTGGCGGATCCAGGGCCGGATAAGAGGTCACTGATGACCTGCGGGGCCGCTTGGCCCCCCCCCAGGCCCCGCCCCAGGCCCCGCCCCCAGGCCAGGCCCCGCCCCCTCCTAAAGCCGCTGAAAAAGGAGGAGTAGGCGGCGCCAAGAGCAGCGCGTCACAGGTCTGGCGGCGCGCTGCCCCTTGGCACCGCCTGGCTCCTCCTTTTCGGCGCCCCCCTCCCTTCCTAGGCCGGGGAGCCGAAAAAGGGCAGAAGGCGGCGCCAACGGCAGCAGCGTCACAGGCCTGGCGTGACGCGCTGCCCTTGGCACCGCCTACTCCTTTCGGCGCCCCTTCCTAGGCCGGGAGCCGCCGAAAAAGGGCAGAAGGCGGCGCCAACGACAGCGTCACAGGCCTGGCGTGACGCGCTGCCCCCTGGCACCGCCTACTCCTCCTTTCGGCCCCTCCCTTCCTAGGCTGGGGAGCGCCGGGGCAGAAGGCGGCGCCAACGGCAGCGCGTCACAGCCTGGCGTGACGCGCGCTCCCTTGGCACCGCCTACTCCTCCTTTTCAGCGGCTCCCCCCTTCCTGGGCCGGGGAGCCGCCGAAGGAGGAGTAGGCGGTGCCAAGAGCAGCGCGTCACGCCAGGCCTGTGACGCGCTGCTTGGCGCCGCCTTCTGCCCCTTTTCGGCGGCTCCCCCGGCCTAGGTAGGGAGGGGGGCGCCGAAAGGAGGAGCTAGCTCTCTTCCTCCTCCCTGCCCCGCCTCCCCCTCCCCCCCGGCCGCCATTTTTTTTTAAAAATCGATTTTTAAAATTTAAAAATGGCGGCTGAGGGCATAGGTGGGGCCATGTCCAACAGGCTACGGGGCCGGATCCGGCCCCGGGGCCGCCAGTTGGACAGCCCTGTATTAGAATATGTCAAATACAATTGTTTGGGTTTTTTTTTTTGAAGCATTCTATTTTTGTTTCAACTTAGGCCACTGAATGTCTTTTGCTATACAATTCTGTTCAAAGTTACTGAATACATTTTTATGTTTACAGTCGGTCCTCTGCATCCATAGATTCTGTATCTACAGATTCAACCATTTGTTGCTTGGAAATGTTGGATTAGAAGCAAGTTCTGTACTAAAACTACTACACTGGCATCCAGTATCATACATCCCTCACCTGCATTACATACATTACTTTATGCATTTCTAATGCATAAGCTGTAAAGAACAGGAATGACTGTGTAAGCAACAGTCAGAAAGAGCACAAAGAGAGTTGTAGTGACTGTCTAACAAATGTGTAGTTGTCATGAAACAAGTCAAAGCTCAAGCAAGTTTCAACATAAACCCTTTTGTTTGCATTGGCTTTTTATGATAAGTGTACAGTCTGCACTGAACCAACTTGCATTTATATGCAACAAAACTACCAAAGGCTTAGAAAATAAGAATGAAATTTTCCCTGTAGTTTACACTGGCATAATGCTTGAACTTCAAAATCCAACTCAAATGCCAAGTCTTTCAAAAGAATCTCTGGCTTTGGCAAAACTCTAGTGGGAGTTCCTTAAATAAGGACTACCTAATCTTCCATCCAGATCCTGACAATATTCTCAGCAATATTGCTATTCTTCTTTATCCTAAGATCTCTCATGCACCCACATCTACCTTACATTTACCGAATGATGTTTTCCTGTGTATTCTATCCTTGTCTATGATCACCTGTTCAATATTGTATTTGTTTTCACTGGATAGGAATACAGCTATAGAGAAATCATTGTCTCTAAAAATAATGAAGAGAAAGAACCCTGGGAAACTTTGTCTGATATCTGATTGAAATATAAGATATGATGGCATCTCCATGTATTAAAATACGTGCAAACATGTCAACTGAAACTGAGTCAATAAATTTTAAAAATCAATGAAATTTTTAAAAAACAAAACATTTTAAAATGTTTTCATGGGTGGATAGGGGTATCCCTCATATACACATGATTCCAAGCCTATTTCCAGAACTTGCTGCATCAATTAATCACACCTCATGGTGAGATTCAAAACTCCTATGAAACATGAAAATAGATCAGCTATATGGGAAAAAATGTTCCTGCAACATAGCAGTGATTCAATCAAATGTAGAAAAAAATAGGGAAATACAATACAACGACATCATATCATGCATTTTGGTTCAGGAAGTGCAGAAGAGGTGAATATACAATACTACTGCTCTAAACAAATTAACTCCAGCCTCAGTATATGCTAATGATCAGAAAATGCACATTCAAAAACTTATAAGTAATTAATGTCAGTGCTTGAGAGACTAGAAAAGAATAAAGTAGATTAAAATTAGAATACATGAAAACAAAGGAGGAAGATGACCACTGTCGAGATGACTGGACGTCAAACTCTTCAATCCCCGCCCTCCATCCTTGTTATCCATCCCACCTTTTTCCCTAATGAATCCCTTGTAGACTCTCTTCTTGATTGTAGATATCTAGGAAACATCCCTACCCTGTTACTTATCCTACTATATTAGTCCCTTATTTTTATTTTACCCATATCTTTGTAAATATAATTCACTAATAAAAATATTTTTAAAAGAAAATACACGTCCTTATTTTATTTCAAGTTAACTGCTTTCCACTAGTGAAGCAGTTAAAATCAGCATCAGAGACTGCTTTTATTGGGTTATTTATTCATTCATTCAGAGGAAATTACTATTATGAACACAGTCCTTTGGGAGATTACACAATCTTTCCAATAACCTCATTCTGATAAGGAGACATGGGAAATGCTGTGTTGCAGAAAAATGTTTCATTGGATCATATTTACTAGTCAAATTCCTATGCACACTATGCCCCCCTCAACAAAAAAAGAGTAAGGCTATGGCTAAGATAAACACCAGTACACTGACAAGGAGTCCAGAACAAACATCCTTTGCTCACTTATGACTTAACAAGACAACAGTGCTGAATCACTTGATTTCACATAGTGGTCCTTTTCCTTTGAAACCACAATATTTTTCAATCACTATGGCAACAACAAACAAATGGAGGGGGAAGATTCAATTGGTGGCTATACATTTACAAATTTAAACTTATTTCCATTTCAACAACAAAGCGGGAATTGTTGTATGCTTTCAAGTCATTTACAACTTGTGGTGACTCTAGGCAAAATTATTCTGGGGCTTAGAGTGTGACTCGCCCAAGTGGTTTCCATGGACAAGTAGGGAATCAAACCCTAGTCTAACATTCAAACCACTGCACCACATGGGTTCTCCAAGGAAAAACTACTGCACATCACTATTTCTAAAAAGGAAGGAAGGAAAGGAAGACAAAGAGCGTTGTTAATAAATACAATGGACAAATATGCACCACTACGATTTTCTGACTTCATACAAATCTCTGTAAGCATATAACTGTAGAAACAGTCATTTAAGGGACTGAATGTACTGTACCTAAAGGGTCCAAAGACATTTTAATTCACGTTGTTTCCTATTCAGTTTTTCATAGCAGGCAATTGCCAACATGAGAACAGCATTAGCTGTATAGTCCAGATGTAAAACAATTCTAGCTATCTTTTTTTCAGTCAATATCCATTCTCCATTTTGAACAACATAAGAAGTTATCTTAACACTAGTTAGCAGCACTGGTCCATCTCGCTCAGTGACCTCAAGCAGTTCTCATAGGGCTTTGGATAGGAGTATTTCACAGTCATACCCAATAATACTGGGACTTGACACTGGGACTTTCTGAATTCAATCGCTGTGCTCTATAACAGCACATCTAGATAGGTCTGAATTTACTGTGACTGCTACTTGCTCATAGTGTAAGCAACAATCTGTGTGGGTGTCTACAAAATGCATTACCATGACTGACTAATTTGATAATATATTACCATCACCATCTCTGATGCTCAGACATTCCTCATCTTGTATATCAATTTTAGTAGCCTTTGAGGACACCTCTCCTCACTCCTGAGCTGTACACTGTTTGTTGTGTTGTTTTTTATGCCTTCAAGTTATTTCGGACATATAGTGACCCTAAAGTGAACCTATTATGGGTTTTCTAGGCCAGATTTGTTCAGAGGGGTTTGCCACTGCCTTCCCCTGAGGCTGAGAGTGTGTGTCTTGCCCAACGTCACCCAAAGATTTTTTTGTAGCTGAGCAGAGATTCAATCCCTGGTGTGCAAACTTACAGTCCAATGTTCAAATGACTTTACCACACCGACTAGTATCCTTGAATCCCAAAAGTGGTATATAAATGACATAAACATATAATGAGATGCTGTTCTTATTGCATATATTACTGGACTTGGAGCTGCACCTGCCACCTGGATGTTCGGGTTTTGGTGTGGCCAGGAGTGCATCTGCACAGCTAAGACTAGGGAGCCAGCTGCACCCATTTCTGCAGATGTCAAATCTGGTTAAACACATAGGCCTAGATAACATCCCATATGGATTACTGTAACACACGTCAGTTCAGGAATTGTAGCAACTCCAAAATGCTACAGCCAGTCTGCTGACTGGTGCTGGTTACAAGAACATGTCTCTCTCGTACTGCAGCAACTTCATTGGGAGCCAACCTGTTTTCAGGCAGAATTCAAAGTGCCAGTTATGCTCCTAAAAGCTATTTGAATGCCTGGGTCACCCTTTCTTGAGACTGGTAGACTTCTATGATCTTTCCAAAACTATCTTCAGTCAGAAGCCGCTATAGGTTTATGAAGAAAGCCTTCTTAATGGCTGCTCCAAAGTTGCTGAATTATTTCCCACAGAAGACTTAATTTAGCCCTCTCTACTCTCTTTTCATGGGCAGGCAATGACTTTTTGATTTACACTGGCCTCTAGCTCTTAACGTATTGTGACCAAATAATCTTAATTGGTGTGTGCTATGCTTTTTTCCCCTCTTCTGCTTTGTTTTAATGTCTTTTGAACTACTTTGATTGTAATGTTTTCTAATAGAACTGTTTATTTAAGATGTTTTAGTTGTGTTTGTTTTAATTTAATGTGAGCTGCCAGGAGAAAGGCAGGATATAAATTAAACAAATAAACAAGAAGTAGACCAGCAAAAGGGGAAGGAATATAACAATCAACGAGAAAGGAGGAGAATATCCATGTACTTGAATCAAGGCACTACAGCCATCCCTCCACATTTGTGGTTTTGACATCTGCATATTTAATTATTCACTGATTTTATTAAAATGTTATTAAAAAGCACAAGTTGACCATAGAGTTGTGATGGAAGACTTAGAAATTCCCAGAGAGCTGTTGTATCAGAAAAACACATAGCATTTTCTCTATTCACCATATTTCACTTTTACAGGGATCCTATGCCCCAAACTTTAAGATCTTCTGGGGAGGCCCTGCTCTCGATCCCGCCTTTGTCACAGGCGCACCTGGCAGGGATGAGAGACAGGGCTTTCTCAGTGGTGGCCCTTGGCTGTGAAATTCCCTTCCTAGGGATATTAGATCGTCCCCTCTCTACTGACAAAAAAAGGTTAAAAACTGGTTCTTTGAACAAGCTTTTAGAAACGCAGCATAATGGAACACAGGAAAGAATGAATATGGAACAGCTTCGACAATGTCTTTGGAAAATGAGCTAATAAGAAGTCACTGGTGATTATATGTTCTTAATTATTTTTACATAGTTTTTATAATGTGCACTAAATTTTTTAAATTGCATTTTATGACCATTGTGGCATCGAATTGTGCCAGATGTAAGCCGCCTTGAGTCGCCTCTAGGCTGAGAAAGGCGGCATAGAAATGCCGTAAATAAATAAGTAAATAAACTTCAGCAAATGTGGAGGGCTAACTTTGATTTCTTTTAATTCATAAATATTCCACACTCTGTATACTGTATTCTTCTTCTAAAGACATCAGAAACTCACTGTCTAGGTCAGGCATGTTAGGAATAGTAGGAGTCGAAGTCCAAAACACCTGGAGTGCCGAAGTTTACTCATGCCTGATCTAGGCAATGTTAAGGACTGCCTTCATCATCATACAAAAACCACACCATGCACTTTCTGATGATTTATTACACTCGCTGGCTCTGATTTGTTCTCCAAAGCACAGAACATGCTTTTTGCATTACTGCCTTATTTTTATTTACTCATCACCATTGTTTTTATAGAGCAGGGAGTATTTGAACTCTCAATTCTTTCTTTTGTATTACACAATGTCTACTCACTGTGTTTCAGAATGGACAATTAACAATAAGCAGACACAGCTGCCTCTTTCCAGCTTCTTGTTCTGGCTCTCATAAATTATGAGCACTTTCCTAGTCAAAACTAATCCAATTTAGAAATATTCCTTCTTAACAATTAAACTTTTTTTGAAATGGACCCCATGCCACAAACAGATTTCTTTCATTCCATTTATTTCATGTATATGCCATATTCCTTTCTAACATCCAAAGAGAAGCAATTAAAAAACTTTTACAGTATTTTTAAAATCCCCATATTAAACAGTGCCCATGCACTATTGTATAACTTTAATTGTATAGTTTTAATCTTGTGTTTTTAACCCTTGTAAGTCGCCCCGAGCCTGACGGGAATGGCGACGAATAAATCGAAATTATATATATATATATATAAGTATATATTGTATATATATGCTTTAAAATATATACAAAAACCTTCCATCCCAGTAAGCTTTTGCCCACACACATTAAAAACATCCTTAAACAAAAAAAAACAATACCTGTCAGTGAAAAAAGAAAGCAGAAAAGGGACCAGTCTAGCTTCCCACTGAATGGAGTTCCAGAGGTTGGAAACAGCCATTGAGAAGGCTCTCCTTGTGTCCTCACCAATTGACCTGTGATCGTTGCAGGACCAAAAAAAAAAGGTCTTCCCCTGAAGATATTAAAACTCTGACAGGTTCATATGGGCAGACACTGTATTGCAGATCATCTAGATATAAGCTTTATGATGCATGACCAACACTTTGAATTCTGCACAGAAATGAACTTGTAGCCACTGAAGTGATTTCAACATCTGTATACCTTTATAAAGCGGAATGTTTGTATGTATGTGTGCGGAGGGCGGAAGGGCGGGAGGGCGGATATGTGGCAGCCACTTTCACAGGCCACAGCGACCAGCGCGGGTGATGGACCTGCACCAAACTTGGTACACATAACCCCCTAACCCCCTTACGTCCTGGTGCGGTTCAGGGTACATGACCCACGGATTATGGGATTTGTAGTACTTTCAAACACTTTGGTTCCCACAGACCACTGAGGCCACCAAAAAGGACCAATACAGACCACACTTACCACACACAGCCCCCATGACCCACTCCACGTCCTGGTGCAGTTTGGAGGAGGGTGGACCATGGATGATGGGACTTGAAGTACCTCTACTCACTTCCCAAGTTCGCTGCAACCCTCATCCAATCACTGATCGAGACCAAACTTGGCATACATAACCTCTATGACTGCCTTCACGTCCTGGTGAGGTTTGGGGGAGGACTGACAATGGATGATGGGATTTGTAGTACTTTCACACCCCTCTGTTCCCACAGACCACTGTGGCCCCCAACAAACACTGATAAAGACCACACTTGGCACACAGAGCCCCAGTGACCCACTCTACATACTACTGAAGTTTGGAGGGGGCAAGAACATGGATGATGGAACTTGCAGTACCTTCCCTCACTTTCCAAGCCTGCTACAAACCTAATCCTATGACTGATCAACACCAAACCTGCCACACAGAGCCCTCATGACCCACTCTACATCCTGGTGCAGATCAGAGGAGGGTGGACCATGGATGATGGGACTTGAAGTACCTCTACTCACTTCCCAAGTCCGCTGCGACCCTCATCCAATTACTGATCGAGACCACACTTGGCACACATAACCCCCATGACTGCCTTCACGTCCTGGTGAGGTTCGGGGGAGGACTGACAATGGATGATGGGATTTGTAGTACTTTCACACCCCTCTGTTCCCACAGACAACTGCGGCCCCCAACAAACACCGAGAAAGACCACACTTGGCACACAGAGCCCCAGTGACCCACTCTACATCCTACTGAACTTTGGAGGGGGCCAGAACATGGATGAGGGGACTTGCAGTACCTTCCCTCACTTTCCAAGCCTGCTACAAACCTAATCCAATGACTGATCAACACCAAACCTGGCACACAGAGCCCTCATTACCCACTCTACATCCTGGTGCTGTTTTGTGTGAGATGGACCATGGATGATGGGACTTGAAGTACCTTCACTCACTTCCTAAAAACAATGCAACCCTCATCCATTCACCAATACAGACCAAACTTAGCACACAGAGCCCCTATGACCCAATCTACATCCTACTACACTTTGGGGGAGGGTGGATCAGAGATGATGGGACTTCCACTACCTTCAGTAATTTCATGATACCACTGCAACTCCCAATAATGATGGATCAAGACCAAACTTGCCACACAGAGCCCCCATGACCCACTCTACATCCTGCTGCACTTCTCAAATGACCCGGGCACCGCCGGGTCCCCAAGCTAGTAGGACATAAATGCTCCCCATAACTGGCTTAGGTTAGCATTGCAGCTACAGCACTTTGGACCTACAGAAGCTTCCAAAAAATTTCCAAGGGTAGCCCCACACAGAGTCTGCTAAGCAGTCCAAAAGGATGCAACAACGGCATGAGTCACTATAGCAGATCTGATATCTAAGGGAATGGGCACACGTGATCTCCTCACCAATGCTGAAACATGGCAATTCAGGCTCAGAGTTTAGTCTAGAACACCAAGCTGTGAGCCTGAAATGTCTAGGGAAGTATAACCCCATCTGAAATAGGCGGAGTCCCTGTTCCCTGATCTGCCTTCTGAATGACTAGGAGCACCTCTGTCTTGTCTGGATTAACTTTGAATTTGTTTGTTCTCATTACTGACAGCAGATAATGGTTCAGTATTAACACAGTTTAATGCATTTTAACCTAAACACAGTGGCAAATGCATTTTAACCTAAACAAGTGTAAAGTCATGCACATCGGGGCAAAGAACCCCAACTACACCTACCAATTGATGGGGTCAAAGCTTTCCGAGACAAACCAGGAAAGGGATCTTGGGGTTTTGGTGGACAGCTCAATGAAGATGTCAACCCAGTGCGCAGCAGCAGTAAAAAAAGCAAATTCTATGCTTGGCATGATCAGGAAGGGAATCGAAAATAGGTCGTCAAATGTTGTATTGCCTCTCTACAAATCTATGGTGAGGCCACATCTGGAGTACTGTGTACAATTCTGGTCACCGCACCTCAAGAAGGATATAACGGAACTGGAAAAGGTACAGAAAAGGGCAACAAGAATGATCCAAGGGATGGAGCAGCCCTAAAGCTCCAAGGTAGGAAAGTTAGGACTAATAAAGGGAAATATTTCTTCACCCAGAGGGTCATTGGGTTGTGGAACTCACTTCCAGAGGAGGTTGTGACAGCGGTCAGCCTGGACAGCTTCAAGGCAGGATTAGACAGATTCATGGATACCAAGGGAATCAGTAGCTACTGAAATGGACATCCAAGTGCCACCTCTGTGTTGATGGAGGCAGGCAGGATTTCCCCGGGTACTGGTTGTGGGGGGTCGGGAGCAGGTGAGGGTTTTGCCCTCCTTTCTGCTAGAGATCCCTGTGTACAACTAGTGGGCCACTGTGTGACACAGAATGCTGGACTAGATGGGCTGAGGCCCGATTCAGCATGGCTCTTCTTATGTTCTTATGTTCTTATGTTCCCTGTCTCTCTTACCAAAAATGTATTAATACACAAAGATATGAATGAACAGGTTCTGGCCTGTTGCTTTTAAAAAAAAAAATCCTATCACTACCTGCAAGAAAATACTGACATTCTAACTACATATTATTTTCTGCTCCCACCACACTTGCACACAGACACAATGCAGAAGAGAGGTTAGTTTATTTCCAGTGTAGCATGCACTACCTTGCACAGTTTTTCTTGGCATACGTGGAGCAAAAGGGACCCGGGGCACTATAATCCAGCTATGCTGTCCTTAATTTCTCAGGTTTAAAGCTGGAAGCTTGTCATTTAGTATTTTCAGGCTGTCCGGCTGTCACATGCTGAACTACCTGTTCTTTGTTTTGTGTACACAAATGCTGGGTACAATCAGCACCATTGTTAACTCTTCAGATACAGTCTTTTTAAGAGGGGGAAGTGAAGAAAACTGCAGGACTTATTTGGGCCATCAAAAGCTTTTCAGCGTCTGCAGCGTATGCCTAAATTCTATGCTACATTCCTTTCCCACAAAATACAAGGAAGAAAATAACTTTGTTGTAAAGGGCCAGATTTTCCATTACGCTATTAACGTTCCCACATATACAAGGTGCAGCAACACAAAGGAGCAGAACACCTGGAAGTAGCAAGGGCTAAAGGTGAATCTATACTGCAAAATGAATACAGTTTAACACCATTTAAGTACTATGGATCGATACTATGAAATCCTAGTTGGGGTTTCATAAGGCACCAGCAGTTTTGAGGGGAAAGGCTAAAGACGTTGTAAAATAACAGCTCCCATGGTTTCAAAGCATTAAGGTAGTATCAAACTGCATTAATTCCACAGTGTAGGTGCACCCCAAGGGTGACCCTTAAACAGGCTTTCCCATTGAGAGGAAAGATTGCTGCTGCCACAGACCAGTTTTTAAAGCTGCAACCCCATGACTGCCTACTTGGAAGACATTTTTGAACATGAGCAAAAATTACTTCTAATTCAGCACTCAAAGGATTTTTCTGTTAAAACGGTTATGTTCCCATGCCTTAGCACAGCAAGTAAATACTCGCCCTCTAGTGAAGTTAAATAATACAAACTTGGGTGTGCTCACAATGGAATGTACAAAAGTGGTGCCACATATACAGTCCAGCAAATGCAACCCTATATTACGCTGTAGTAATGAAGGCAGAAGGAAGGACTGGGCAACAAGCATTCCCAGTGACAAAATGCTACATGTCAGAAAACAGAAAAACAACCAAGCTGCATGCAAAGTGATATCTGAAAGCAAGATCAAAGGAGCCTATTCAAATGAATAACAATTCCGTACTTAACATGCATATATCCCAAACTATGAATCAACTAGAGAGGCTCACGGCTGAAGTAATTTGAGCTCTCCGTGTTGCATTTTTATGATACTTAAATCTACATCTCCAGGACCTCTATGTGCCTGTTATCCCGAAAGTAACAAATGGGTTCCAAGTTGAAAGATCAAGTGCATGGAAAGTAGCGCTTTCTGTTTTAATTCCCTTGGTACTCACTCTCCTTACAAATCCAGTATGATTTAGTAGATTACCATATGTTTTTACTTTCAGTAATGACAACATTAGAAGATAGAAAGAAAATATATTGAATTATACTTATTGCACTACAAAATTACTGACATAATGAGCCATTTTTTCAAGTGCAGTAACTACACTACTTTTATAAGAAGTATAGTTTTTCCCACCATGAACATTCCACATGCTTTCCTGTTAGATAAAGAGAGAGGTGGATTTCCTCTTTACTATACATATTACTTTGCATCCACACATGTGCTTGTAATAAAGCCAGGGAGGTTTCAAACTTTGTGCACAATCCTGAATTTTCCAAAATATTTAAACACACCAGCCCAAAACAACTGAACTAACTTCCCTTTCCAGAGCCATGGTGTATTGACATTGCGGAAAGTATACAGGAAGCTTTCAAAGGTGTCTTCTTCACAAATATCCTCCATGAGCATCTACAAAGTGTCATAACAGAGCACCTGATGAATAAACCTGGATACAGCATGTTATCTGAGAACACAGAAATGCTGGACCACTCTAACAACCACCATGTCAAACTACACAGAGAAGCCACTGAAATCCACAAGCATGTGGACAATTTCAACAGAAAGGAGGAAAACATGAAAATGAACAAAATCTGGCTACCACTGGGTTTTTTTTAATTAAAAAACTCTAAAATCAGGACAGTAAATAAAGAGCAACACTAAAAAAACAGAGGAATTCCAGACAAGAAACAATCAGGGCCAGCTAACACCTTCCAACAAAGGCTCCCCTAGACCAGCCAGGATTTGAAGCTGCAATGCCATTCAGTGCTAATCAAGGTGACCAATTGCAACATTCACACTTGCCTCAAGCAGACAAGAATCCTTTCTCCCACTCTGGACATTCCACATATATATAAACCCCACTTGCCTAGTTTCCAACAGACCCCTCAACCTCAGAGGACGCCTGCCATAGATGTGGGCAAAAAGTCAGGAGAGAATGCTTCTGGAACATGGCCATACAGCCCAGAAAACTCATAACAACCCAGTGATTCTGGCCATTAAAACCTTCGACAACACAAAAGATAAAGACTTCCCCCACCCATATTTTTATAAACACATCTTATTATTCCAGGGCTTACAAAAAACACAGAGAAAAACAAAACCAAGCAGAACAAGCTCCAAATTCTATCCACAGTCCCTGAGAAGTGATTGGCACTAGCTGAACTTTATTCCAAAAACACAATGAATGCCAAATAAACATTTGTTTACCATGTTTTATGCCTTTTCAGTGACCCATGCAGTCCGATTTTCTACATGTCTGAGCTGAACTGAAAAGCCCCACTAGAGTCCAGAGGAGTTTACGACAGTTTCAAGAAAGCACAGATTGAGGCTCCCTTATCTGGAAAACCAGATTCTGAGATGCTCAAAGTCGTCCACATGGCTGGCTGAGAGTCTGAAGTTTAAATGCACACAAACTTTGAGTCATGCATGCACCACATGATTCCAAATATTATGTATCAAATGAACTTCGGGCTATGTGCACATGGTGTTTGTGAAACAGACATGGATTTTGTGTTTAGATCTGGGTCTCAGTGCCAAGATGCAGGCAAATATCTTCAAATTCCAAATCCGAAACATTTCTGACCCAAAGCATTTCGGATAAAGGATTATCAATCTGTGGATATAAAGATAGGAAAAAAGGTGCATCCCAGCATGGGCAAACTTCAGCCCTTCGGGTGTTTTGGACTTCAATTCTCAGAAATCTCAGCCAGTTTACTGGTTGTTAAGAATTGTGGGAGTTGAAATCCAAAACTGGCTACAAAATTTTAAAAACAATTATAACAGATTTACGGTATATGTATTTTTAGACTTGGCTAGACTTAGGTTTGTGTTTAATGTTAGATATGTTGTGGTTGTCCGGTTATGTTACGATTTAATTTTATTTATTGGTTATTTTGTTATAGTTCTGAATTTCCTTTTGGGATTAGGCAAGGTGGTCTATTTTGTCTTTGTTTATTATGGCATTGAATGTTCGCCATATTTTTTGTTGGAAGCTGCCTTGAGTCCCTTTGGAGAGGTAGGATGGAATATAAAGAAAGGATTCCCCCAGGCAGGAATCAGCCAGACCTTGAATCTGCAAGTCCATTCACTGCTAATCAAGATGGCCAATTGCAACATTGACACCTGCTTCAAACAGACAAAAGTTCTGAGGATGCCTGCCATAGATGCAGGCAAAATGTCAGGAGGGAATGCTGGAAAAATCACAGCAACCCAATGTAAATAAAGATTATTATTATTATTATTAAAACACTTGTAGGGCTGAAGTTTGCTCATGCCTGAAGCAGAATGAAGTTTGACACAGTACTTGAGCTGCCATGGTGCAATGTCCAATGGAATCCTGAGAGATGTAGTATTATAAGGTCTTTAGCCTTTTCTGCCAAAGAGGGCTGGTGTCTTACCACATTATAAATGTGTCAAGCTGCATCCATCCTATAGTGTGTAGATCAGGTATGGGCAAACTTTGTCCCTCCAGGTGTTTTGGACTCTTACTGGCTGTTAGGAATTGTAGGAGTTGAGAGTCCAAAACACCTGGCAGCTGAAGTTTGCCCATACCTGGTGTCGATGCACTCCGACAGACAGAACAGAAAGCCCGCCAGGCTTTGAAGCTGCAAGGCCATTCAATGCTAATCAAGGTAGCCAACTGCATTATTCATACCTGCCTCAAGCAGACAAGAGTTCTTTCTCCCACCCTGGACCTTCCACAGATATATAAAGCTCACTTGCCTAGTTTCCAACAGACATCACAATCTCTGAGGATGCCTGCCATGTTGTTGTTGTTCATTCATTCAGTCGCTTCTGACTCTTTGTGACCTCGTGGACCATCCCACACCAGAGCTCCCTGTCAGCCATGGCCACCCCCAGCTCCTTCAGAGTCAAGCCAGTCACTTCAAGGATGCCATCCATCCACCTTGCCCTTGGTCAGCCCCTCTTCCTTTTTCCTTCCATTTCCCCCAGCATCATTGGCTTCTCTAAGCTTTCCTTTCTTCTCATGATGTGGCCAAAGTACTTCATCTTTGCCTCTACTATCCTTCCCTCCAATGAGCAGTCGGGCTTTATTTCTTGAAGTATGGACTGGTTGGATCTTCTCACGGTCCAAGATACTCTCAGAACTTTCTTCCAACACCACAGTTCAAAAGCATCTATCTTCCTTCGCTCAGCCTTCCCTAAGGTCAAGCTCCTATCTCACCAATAACAACATCCATTTTGCCCTGGCTTACATTCCATGTCCCTATGGTGCGTTGATCTTTAGACCATTGGATCTGTCATTCACCTCCAGCACCATAGATGTAGGCAAAACATCAAGAGAGAATGCTTCTGGAACATGGCCATACAGCCCGGAAAACTCACAGCAACCCAGAACAGAAGTACTTCCCTGAAACTGGGGGACCTTCCACACAGCCCTCTATCCCAGAATATCAAGGCGGAAAATCCCACAAAATCTGCTTTGAACTGAGGGCCGTTCCACACAGCCCTATATCCTAGAATGCCAAGGCAGAAAATCCCACATTATCGGAGTGTGGATTCAGATAATCCAGTTCAAAGCAGAAATTGTGGGATCTTCTGCCTTGGTATTCTGGGATAGAGGGCTGTGTGGAAGGGCCCTGGGTTATCTGAGTCCACACTCAGATAATGTGGAATTGCGTAGAAGGCCCCCCTGAATATCAAGGCAGGAAATGCCACAATATCTGCTTTGAACTGGGTTATCTGAGTCCACATTGCCATATATTCCAGTTCAAAGCAGATAATGTGGGTTTTCCTGCCTTGATATTCTGGGTTATATGGTTGTGTGGAAAGGCCCTGAAGGGGGAGTTTAGCTCCCTTGACATTTCTGACGCCAGGGTCAGCTGAGGAGAAACCAACGGGCATCCCCCCCACAAAAGAAAGAGGCTGGTTGCCTCCCCCACTTTGGAGGGCGCCTCATGTGGGTCAGTCTCCGTCCTACTTTCAGCAGGGAAGCAAGTACAGGCTGACCTCTTTCCTCCCGCCTTTCTGTCGCGACGCTGCCCTCAATACACCCCTGTGGAAGGACAGAAGGAGAGGGAGGGAAAGAAAGAGGGAGGGAGAACAAGTCGCTGGTGAAGCGGACACGTTTCTCGTCCCATTCGCGCCTGCAAGGCAAGCGGGGAGGGAGGGGGGGGAGGGCTCCAGAGGTGCAAAGCTGACAGAGAAGGAGTTGACCTTGTGGCCTCTCCCCAGCCTCAGAGCAGGCACGGACTTACCCGGAGGGCGGCAGGCGGGTGGAGGCGGCGCGCGGCTGGC
The DNA here is from genome assembly GCA_030556195.1 of Anolis apletophallus. NCBI lineage: Eukaryota > Metazoa > Chordata > Lepidosauria > Squamata > Anolidae > Anolis > Anolis apletophallus. The sequence goes on from JARBWK010000002.1 coordinate 152,049,906, forward strand.
TGTCCATTCCTCTCGGGGCCCCCTCCTCCCCCTCCTCCTCCTCCTTCTTTTCCTCCTCCGCCTGTCTGGCCTTGGGGAGCCTCAGGAGGGGTTCCCCGTGGGGCCCCGCATCCTCCTTGCCCGCCGCACAACCAACCCCACCTTGGCCAACTTCGCCCCAAAGCCTCCCCGGCCCCAAAGCAAGAGAGCCGCCCTTGTGCGCCTTCCCGGGATTCCCGCTCCCTCGGGAAGGAATGGAGTCCTCCTTTCTCTCTTTCTTTCGCTCTTTCTTTTCTTTCCTTTCGCCCACAAACGACTGGAGCAGCTGTTCCCCCGTCAGGGGCTGCTCTCCTCCATTCCCGCCGCTAGGATGCCGAAAGGGAAGGCGGAGAGAGGGAAGGAGGGAGAGAAAGGAAGAAGGAAGGAAGGAGGCCGGCTGCAGGTGGGAGGAGCGGCTCGGCGCGCCTTCCTCTTGCCTCTTATTCTTAGTTGGGACGTAACAAGATTAGTGCACAGCAAGCAAGGTCACCAGGCTGCCTTTGATGGTATTCAATCGCTCATCAGGCACTTCCCAAGGCTCCAGCACGGGGGGATGTAGCGGCGAGGAATGCGTGCAGATCCCAGTAGGGTGGCCTTTTGCAGCTAGCAGGTGGTTATTTTGTCAACGCCAATTGTTTTTAAGTGCAGGCCAAGGTCTTTAGGCACTGCACCCAGTGTGCCATCATCATAATCATAATTACATACACAACAAGATTAGTACACAGCAAACAAGATCACTGTGCTGGCTTTTGTATTTGGTCATACCTCGGACATTTTCCAAGTCTCTTGGACTGTGTGATGTATCAGCGAATAATGCGTGCAGATCCCAGTAAAGTGGCCTTTTTGAGCTGGTAGATGATAAGTTTGTCAGCGCGCAGGGCCGTAGCCAAGATTTTGATTTGGGGGGCTGAGTTTGGTTTGGGGGGGGGGCTGAGACTGGGTGGAAGAGGCTCTACCATAGCAAACCTTTTGTATAGTTATCCCAATAACCCCATGAATGTGGGATATAATGAGCATGGTGATCAGATCATGATATGAATAAACATAACAGTTTAAATAATGTACCAATAAGGCCTTTTTGCGGACCACCCTGAGAATTTCGGGGGGGGGCTGAAGCCCCCTTAGTCCCCCCCCCCTGGCTACATGCCTGTCAGTGCGGATTGTTTTTCAGTGCAGGCCAAGGTCTTTGGGTACTGCACCCAGTGTGCCATCATCATAATCATTAGATACACAACAAGATTGGTACACAGCAAACAAGATCACTATGCTGACTTTAGCCTATAAAGCCCTAAACGGTTCTGGCCCAACCTACCTGTCCGAACGTATCTCCTATGAACCTGCTAGGATATTAAAATCGTCTGGGGAAGCCCTGCTCTCGATCCCGCCTGTGTCACAAATACGTTTGGTGGGGGACGAGAGACAGGGCCTTCTCAGTGGTGGCCCCTCAGATGTGTAATGCCCTTGCTAAAGACATCAGATCTTTGTTAGCATTTCGGAGAAAAGTCAAAACCTGGTTGTTTGAGCAGGCGTTCGAATAGGCAATGTAACAAATATAGGAACATGGAATGACTGGATGATGAAATTGGATCTTGATTTTAACCAAGATACGCTAATGAGTTATGTTGAATTGACTTTGTAATGATCGTGTATATATGACATTGTTTTAATTGTTTTTACTTGTTTTTATGATGTTCAGCATTGAATTTTTGCTACTGTAAACTGCTTTGAGTCACCCGAAAGGTCTGAGAAAAGTGGTATATAAATGGAGTAAATAAATAAATACGCTGCCTTTTGTCTTTGGTCACACCTCAGACACTTTCCAAGTCTCTAGGACTGCGTGATGTATCTGCGAATAATGCATGCAGATCCCAGTAGAGATGCAGGCGAAAATGTCATGAGAAAATACTGCTAGAACACGGCCATACTGCCCGGAAAACACACAACACTCCAGTGATGCCAGCCATGAAAGCCTTCAACAATACAAAAAACCTGCATTACTGATGCTCAAAGAATCCATAGCCCTGAGTTTACAGGACCTGGGTAGACCTTCGTGGAGGTCATTTCACCAGTCCACACTCAGTTTAGCCAGCAATTGCCAAAGAAGCATGTTCCTCTGCAGCAGTCCCATTACAGGAGTTAACTACAGGCTATCATGTCCAACTCGGAAGTTTCCCTAGTTGGGCTTAACAAAGATACCTTCAGCACTGAATCAGCCTGCAATATAAGCCTACAGTTGATGCGCTGGAAGGAACAAGCACTGTCTTTGCAAGTATGAACAAAGGAGAGCGATTCTCTTCTCTTGAGGGCTGTACTTTATTGCCATTGCAGCGATCATGGGATAAGTTTGCACAAAGAGCTTATTTTCAATTAAATTTGGATAAAAGGCTTGCCTTTCCACCCTCCAGAGCAATAGGCTGCATTTTTAAAAAAAAATTAAAAACCCTGCTTATCTGTGCTGAATCAAATCCATATAGGACTTTGCTGGATACCACAGACTTCTCAGAAACAAATAGCCAGCGGTTATAAAAAGGACTCTTTCCCACACTCTGGGTAAGGGTGTCACCGGAAGTTCAATTTCCAGTGACAGCCTTGGGTTCCACAGTTTGAGAACTGTGAGGTTCACCTTGGATTTAAGTTCCAAATAGTAGTTTACAAAGTAATGGACATCTGAATAGATTCAGAATGGGAATTCAACTGCTATCTATCTCTAGTCCCTCACCCATCCATATTTATGACCATTGGCTACAATTAAAAACCTACAGACTTACACTGCCTTGAGTAGCACTACTCTATAACATTCTTTTTTGACATTTGAATCTTCGGTAAATCACTGGATTCCCCCATCCCTCCAACACCTTATCTGAAATGTAAAAAGGTGCTCTGACCAGGGTAGCTAATTGTACATTTTTGGGAGACATCTTTTTAAATTGTTTTCCAATCAACTATAGAAGGAGGAAGAGTGTGATTAGAATAAATACTTCAAGGACAAGCAACTAACATGGATATCTAGGTCTTAATACTGGCATGGCACAAGGGAAGAAAACAAAAATATTGGCACAACACAAAGAAAACCAGGAATGTAGGTGTTAGCAGAGGAGGCCAGTGAAGTAAAGGCAGTGCCAAGCTAAAATTGGCCTTTAGAGAACCACATTTGGAGCTGGGGGGAAATCACTGATCATGTTCTAATTAATACACAAAGGTGCATATGCAAGGTTTCAGAAGCAGTATTAGAAATACATTTGTTGTCTATTTGAAGTCTGCTTTAGTAAGAGGTCAGTGTTGCCCCCCCCCCCCCCCAAAGGAGCAGTGTACAGGTGTTTTCACAATGTTGAAGTCATTTTTTAAAATCCTCCATTTTTCATTTGCCTGGCTAGAATGTACACACAGTTAAAAAACTGGGCACCTGGGATGATGTTGCTGTTGTTGTTGTGTGTCTTCTTATTTTTGACTTGTGGAAAATCCTAAAGTAAATCTATTCTAGGGTTTTCTTCGCAAGATTTAATCAGAAGGTGTTTGTCCTTGGCCTTTTCTAAGGCTGAGAGTGTGTGACTTGCCCAAGCCCACTGTGGGTTTCCATGACTGAGCAGGGAGTTGATGTGCTACAGATAATAAATAAACTAAACTAAAAATATTTCCTAAAAATATTTCTTAAAAGTTAAAAGAGCAGAAAATTTCAGGCGATGTGGACAACGGTGTCCTAGCTAATTGCCAGAAGCTTAGAGGTGGTGGTGCCAATGTAACTTCCTTTGGCAGGGATTTCCAGGATTCCCTGAGACTGCTACAGAAAAATCTCAGTTGCACATACAGATAATCTGTCTCCACTTGCTGTGGTGGTGGAATCTCAAATTTTGGGCAGACCCACATGGGAGGAGATAGTCGTTCAAATATTCCAGCCCCAGGCAGTTTAGGACTTTGTCGGTCCAAGCCTTGAAATAACAGTAGCATTTTTTTATAATGCCCCTTTCACCAAAGGGCAAAACATGAACCTAAACAATCAGGAACAAATAATCTAATACATGAGACTACAAAATGAGTTTGGAGGAAAATGGGAAGCCAGGTAAGTTCTTGCAAGATGATGTATGATGGTCTCTGAGATTTGCTTGTGACAACAGTCTGTCTGCTATATTTTGACTAGTTTCAGATTGCAAACACCTTTAAAGGGTGACCTGACCCCACATAGAACACGTTGCTATAATCTAAGAACTCTTCCTCTTGCTATGTACATTTACATATTGGTTACATATTTTCTTCTCTTCCACACAAAAGCACTTTGGGAAAATGTGAAGAAAGGCTTTAGACCTGCAATTCAGACGCCTCCAAGTATTAGGATGCGGGAAATAAAGAACTGCACGCACACAAAGAGTTTTGACTTCTTGCTGACAATAGTTGTCTCCGGGTTGCAGGTGGAGCTTATGTATATTTTGGATTTTCTCCCAGTTGGGACTATGGGAACTGGTCCATTATCATGTGATGAAGGAGCAAATCCAATGTGTCCTATGCTGCTGGGAAATTATAAGTAATGGAATAAGCAAGACAGGTTCACTCACTAGACAGGAAGTTTCCCATTAGCTGTACTTATACTTCATGCTTAATTGAGTATTTAAGCCAGCCTGACAGAAAACAGTTCTGTAGTATATAATTCTTCTCAGTGCTGCTGGGGGAGTTTGACAACAGTATTGCTAGTATTCACCAATGCAGCCAAAACAGTAAAAGAAATTGCACAGTTGTGACAACTTCTGCACATTACAGTTAAGGGCATAATAGATGTGTATATTTTTGAGGTGCCACAAGACTTTATTACCGTTGCCTGCAACAATAGTGGTAATCCCCCTGCAACCTTGCATATTTATTTATTTATTTATTATTTCAATTTTATATTCCGCTTCATATCAATGGATTCCAACATCCATGGCTTGAATTTTTAAAAAAGATTCCTAAAGAAAACCTTAATTGTATATCAGAGGGACATCATTTACTATGTCGTTGTATATAATGGGACTTGATGATTCATGGAGGCTCCAAAGAGGCTCCTGAAACCAAGCCCCAGTGGATACCAATGACACCCTGTATTCATTCTCATCCTATTCTCATTACTTCTAGTACTCTTAAATTGATTTGTAGCAATTAGTTAATGGAAGTCCTCCTAATTCAACCATATGGGGCAGGAGGAGGGTATATGATCACTGTATGAATATAGCAAAAGGGAAAATTATTGGGATGAGTTCTTGGACCACTGTAATATGCCTACAGTGGACTGCCCTTGAAAAGTGTTTCCAAGCTGCAGCTAAATTCAAAATGCAGCAGCCAGACTGGTGTCAAGTGTGTATTTCAGAGATGGCACAAAACCGGTCTTATGATAATTCTGTCGGCTTCCAATTTGTGTCACAGCTCAGTTCAAGGTGGTAGTTTTGACCTACAAAGTCCTAGACCACAGAGGACCAGGCTATCTGAAAGACTGGTTTTTGTAAAATTTAAAAAAAATGTCTGGGAACTGTAAGAGCTTAGCTGGGTGTGTCCCACCAAGAACAAGCAATCAAAATTGTTATACACGGACACCTGTGAGGATACAGAAAAGGGAGCACCAATGGGAAATCATTTCTCACCTGAACATTAAAAGAAAGGGTAACGATTTTAAAAGTGAAAACAGAACAGGGCATAAGTTCCTTGTGCTGTGCTTTCCTTGCTTTATTCCACACAATGGAATATTCCAGTGCACATGGATCTTAGCTAAAGACCAGACGGAAAAATCAACAAACGACACAAAAATCAACAAACGGTATAAAGCCCATTGTGTGCCAATTTCCTTTTGTTATGAAACTCAGATTGTGTGCTTTGCACAGAACATGTATCTTGAACAAAGACTTACTTGTTCAGATATGTATTGTGCTTCAGCTTTGATGCGGCATTTGGCACTGTTAAGGATCTCTTTATAATGCACAGACAACAAGTCTTTTACATTTTAAACATTCTGTTGTTTTTGGTCCCTTAAATTATTTATAATTCATGGTGAACTTATCAAAGGTTTATAGTCTAATACAAGGTTTCTTAAACCTTTTCCATGCAAAACCCCTTTCTGCCTGTGATTTGTTTTCATGACCCCATTATATAAAATTGATATAAAAACCAAACAGCATTGCCAAGGTTTGATTTTCCTTTTTGTGGAGTACAACGGAAGCATTTTCTGCAAAGTCCACTGTAAACACTGCATGTTGTTGCTTACAGATTCATGTAAATATATCTAGGTGGTATTCAGAATTTTTTTAATGTTGCCATTTTTTTTCGTGACCCCAATGTTGAGCTAGGGGGACCCCATTTGGAGTCAGGACCCACAGTTTAAGAACCAGTGGTCTTATGGATCAAAAACAATACATAGATTAAACACAAGTCCAGTATAAAGTTAAAGCTAGTTTGAATCATTGGATAAAATGATAAGCAATCATGCAATATAGTGGTGTTTTGATATTAGTTATAGAGAGCAAACAGGCATTAGAACTTCAAAGGGCATTCTTCTTGTATTTGGAAATGTTCCTACAGGTACATTGATATTGTAGAATGAATGCAGTTTGACAACACTTCATCTCCCATGACTCAATGCTATGGAATTCTGGGAGATGTAGTTTTACAGGGTCTTCAGCCTTCTTTGCCAAAGAATGTAGATGCCTCACACACACCCCCAAAGCTCCCAGGATTCCGTAGCTTTGAGCAATGGGAGCTAAGTGGTGCCGAACTGCATTGATTCTACAGTATAGAACCAGTCTAATCCAGATTCAGACTTGATGATCTTCACAAGAAAGCACAAGTTTGATCTTTTAGGACTGACTTCTGTTACTATTTTATGGTCTGTGAATAAACCTACTGAGTGTGTTGGTGTACATGAATTACTAATTGGATATTTCACTGCAAAAAGGGGCTGTGGTGGCACACTTGTGTCACTGAACTGTAGTTCAAATCTGTGAGATGCAATGAGATCCAATCTGTCAGTTCAAGTTCCTGCCAATCTAGCAGTTCAAAAAAATTCAAATGTGAGTAGATAAATAGGTACTGCTTCAGTGGGAAAAAGGCAAAGAGACATTTCAAGTAATCTTGCCGGCCACACAGCCAAAGGGTGACAGTACAGGATCCTCGGGTTCAAAATGGAGAAAAGCACCTCTCCAGAGCGAGAAATGAGCACCACCTCCAGAAACCAGAAATGAAAGGAGAAGCCTCTGTTTGTGTTTGTGTGTCTCATTGTATATGATTGTAAAGGCATTGAATGTTTGCCTATGTACAGTATGTAAATGGGGTAATCCACTTTGAGTCCCCTAGGAGAGAAGGGCAAAATATAAATATAGTGTATTATTACTATAGTAGTAGTAGTAGTAGTAGGTAGAGCAATTTTTGAAGCAACGTGATTAGTTTATTAATAATAGTTATCAGCAATGTTAGTGATGTTGTGGTAATTTGATTTAGCCCATTTTGTTTAAATGTATAATTAAAATAGACTCATGGCCTTATGGGGAAGTCATTTTATAAGAAAAAATATTTGGAGCAATATAGAGAAAATAGCATATACATCCCTTGTCTTTTTAAAGGCATATCATTCTCCAATGCACATCTGGTGGAAGCACAAAAAAGGCCTTCCCAGTGGCAGCTGCTCCTCCACTCTGGAACTCCCTTCCAAGAAAAGTCAATCTGGTTTCTTCCTTTCTATCTTTCCATTAACATCCCTCCCTCATTCTGATACTTTGGAGACATGTTTACAAGCACTTGTAATATTGTGCTGTTTTACTGATTTTTTTAAAAAGATGTGATCAATCATATAGATATCATTTTCAAAACAAATTTTTGTATATTTGTACCTATATTTTATTACTTATATTTAATAGTCTCCTGAATTTGAAGTTCAAAACAAGGGCAAAGGCATGAATAAAACAAGCAAAATTATAGGTGAGCTTTTTGGCCTACATTCTGGTAAAATTTTAATGCAACAGTACAGCATAAATGTAAATCCAGGACACAATTATCAGAATTAAATAAACACAGAGATGTGCATAATTTACAGTCGGCCCTCCACATTTGCGAGTTTGACTTTTGCGGATTAGATTATTCACATATTTGGTTGAAATGTTCTGTCTAGGACCCTCTGATCCTCCAGTACAATTCTATGATCAACTTTCAGCAGAAGTTAATAATAAGGTCATGCTGGAGGACCTAGACCAGGGGTGCTCATTATGGTGATCGGGAGCACCTAGGTGATCTTTGGCCCTCTTCCAGGTGATCTTTGGGCCTCACCAGCTGGATGACGCACTCCTGCCATGCGCACACGTGCGCTCCCCGCAGCCGCCTTCGCGGGGCTTCTTTTGCCAAAATGAGGCTTTAGTGGGCAGGCCCTGGCGCTCGTCTTGCCACGCACGGTGTTGGTTGCTGCTGGGGGGGGGGGGAGCAAGACGAAGGCATGCGCATGGATAGGATGCAAGGCTGTGGGAGGGATGGAGGGAACGTGTGTGTGTGTGAGAGAGAGAGAGCCAAGGAGAGAAGAAAGAAATGCGGAGAACTTTTTCGGATCCTTTTGGCAGGCAGGCAGGCGGGCGCTGGAAGCAGAGAGGGAGAGAGAGAGAGAAAGAGGTGAAGGAGGCCGGGCAAAGTGGGGCAAAGCCAAGCAAGCCCTGCCGCAAACCCTGCTGCTGCCCTCGGGACTCCCATTCCAAGCCGAGACCTGGGCGAGCAAGCTGTGTGGGGCTGCTTTCTTTCCTTGGTTGGGGGTGAGGAGGAAGGGCTCTGCCGTGTTCCTAGGGCTGAACCCAAGAAGGAGGGGGCTGCGAGGATGGAGACTCCACTTGCTGTTGCTGCTTGTGCCCTCGCCGCCTTTCTCCACCTCGCCCTCCCTCGCCCTCAAAGAAGAAAGGCGGCGAGGGCCCACGGGAGAGAGAGGGGGGGGTGGCTCTTCCTAGCCGGCTAGGAAGAGCCACCTCTCTCTCTCTCTCTCTCTCTCTCCCCCATGGGCATGGACTGCCACCAGTGGGAGGGGTCCTCCTTCCTGCCAGCCGTCCACTTGGGCGTCCTTTCTGAGTGACACCCTCGAAAGGAAGGAATGGCACCCCCCGCTGCATCTGTCACTTTGGGGAAGCACCTCTTCCACTCTTCCTTCTCCTGCCCAGGTAAGGAAGCCTCAAGGGAGGAGGAAGGGGGGAGGCTGCTATGGGGAGACTCCAGCCTCACATGGGTCCCTCTCATCCCCGCGCGGATGGAAGGCTGCAGTAGGAGCATGCACGCGCATGTGCGCGCGCACGGTCACATGCACAACAGGTGATCTTTTCAACTTGATTGTTCATATAGTAGCTCGCATGATGAAAAAAGTGTGGGCACCCCTGACCTAGACATTCCTAGAGAGGGGTTTTCTCAGATTTTTAAAAAATAAAAATACAATGCTTTTACAGTATAGTCTTGCTTATCCAACATAAACAGGCTGGCAGAATGTTGGATAAGCAAAAACGTTGGGTAACAAGGAGGGATTAAGGAAAAGCCTATAAAACGTGGTGCTGGTCATTAACCATTTTATATATATAGCATCAAATAATGTTATGATTTTACAAATTAAGCACCAAAATATAATGTTTTACATCAAATCTGCAGAAAAGCCATTCAATACATGGTAACGTTATGTAGTAATTACAGTATTTACAAATTTGGCGTCAAAACATCGCAATGTATTGAAACAGCTGTGGATCCGGGCAGGAGGCAGACTGCATTGGATAATACAGAACGTTGGATGAGCGAAGGTTGGATAAATTTATTTATTTATTTATATTTATTTATATTTGGGATTTCTGCACCACCGACTGGATAAATGGCTCAGCGCCAGAGATTCAGCATAAAACATAGAGCACAAAAGGATGTAGCTCAGTTAAATTTACAATTAAAACAGTTAAGACAATTTTGGCAGGTTGAGACTACTGTATTAACCTTTTCTCACTTTTGCAGGGTGGGCTGCCCTTAATCACAGCAAATGTGGAGGCTGACCACCCTCCCTCCCTCCTTCTTTTCCAGATTATTAGTTGAGATTAAGCATAATATAACGTTTTGACTACCTTTCCTGTTTCTATCATATTTAGTTGCCCTCTGAAAGATGAAGCCATCAATCATGTACTCCAGAGTACTTGCCTATGGCATCTATCTTGGCCACTGGTATATTTAATGTACTTCTTGGCACTTTATAGTTCATTGTGGTGAGCAGTAAAAAATGTTTGTGGTTAATCAAATTCAGTTCTGTGGTAGCATAATGTGCAAGTACCAGGGACAGCTTTCTATGGTGTATATATGAAGCAAGAATCAATCAAATTCCAGAATAGCTACCTATTGCAGCAAAGCCAGCCACAAGTCCCATGATACCTCCCAGATGAACAGTGTGTGCCTCTGTGTAGATTTTATTTTTATTTCTTTTTTGCCCTGCTCATCCTGTTGCCTTTACTACCTCCTTTGTGCTTTAAAAGTTAAAACAATGGACTTTGGGATAATATTGTGCAAGGTGGGTGTGAGCCTTGAAAGAGAAGGGTGTTTTCCTTGTTAGGTTCTAGTTATGACTCACCTGGCTAATTAGATTAAAATTTAGAGGTGTTTTTCTTCCTTTAATAAAAGATAAATGGACAGCATTATAATTTTGCTATTCCACCATAGTGATGAAAGAAACCTAGAACAATTAGTTGTGGTCTTTCGGGATCTCCTCCTCCCATATAGCTTTGCATTATTATTATTTCAAAGAGCTTATGCAGCATTCCATTTAGTCATTGGCTTGTATCATGTTTGCCTCCCAGTATCTCTCTCAGTTGAACATGTAGAGGCAAGCACACATCACGGAAGTATTGCTATGAGCTAGTTGTTGGGAGACTCCCCCCCCCCCCTTTAAAGTGCTTTATTCATTTTATTAAACCATCTAGTAGTAATCCCCCTAATTTATTAATCTTTTAAAATGCTGCATAGTAGTGGCGGTGCATGTACTTATTGTTTTGCATACTCTTATTTCAGGTGCACTTTGCAGAAGTGATGAAATGAACCACCTAAACTAGGGTTCCATTTCAATTTCCTCCCCAGGGCAGCTAATCTCTCTGCAGTGAGCAATTCCTGCAGTGTTGGATTGCACAGGGATTTCCTCCCCATGTCAGTGGCCATTCAGTGGTGAGGCATCATTACTTGACACATCATGGCAAATGTATTGTACAGTTGAGGCATCTGCTGCTACAGAGAGTTATTGACACTAGACTCCAAGTAATATTCATCCATCAGCCCATATCCATCCTGTATTTTTTGCTATTTACAGGGTTATAGTCCCCAGTGGCACAGTGGGTTAAATAGCTGAGCTCAGGCCCGGAATACCCATAAGGCCACCCTAGGCCATGGCCTAGGGCAGCACCTTTGGGGGGCAGCAGGTCCGGACCCCCCCCAAAAGTTTTTTAAATATTCAATTTTTTCAATAAATAAATAAATAAATAAAAGGGTACATGCGCGCGGTGGCGTAAGCGCCATCCACGGCCGCCCCCCTCCTTTGCTCTGCTCCCCTTGGCTCTGCCCCCACCTCCTTGCCGGCACGAGGAGGAGGAAGGAAAGCCCCACTCCCAGAGCCAATGCAGGGCCTCCCCATGGCTCCTCCCTCCCTCCTAAAGCCACGATTTCGGCCGCTTCTCAGGCCGGCATAGTGGCTTTATGAGGGAGGTAGGAGCTGGCAAGGAGGGGCGGGGCCGGGGGCTGGGCAGGGAGGAGCCAGGGGCAGGGCTTGGTCAGAGCGGGGAGGAGCTAGGGGTGGGGTGGGGGCGGGGTGGGGCGGGGGCAGAGCCTTTGGCCTAGGGCGCCAAAAGGGCCTGATCCGGGCCTGGCTGAGCTGCTGAACTTGCTTACCAAAAGGTCACAGGTTCGAATCCGGGGAGCGGCGTGAGCTTCTGCTGTTAGCCCCAGCTTCTGCCAACTTAGCAGTTCAAAAACATACAAATGTGAGTAGATCAATAGGTGTCAGGCCCTGGCAGACATTAGAACAAAAGCACGCTCACAAAGGATGGTCTCTGGAAACAGCTTTATTGTTCCTTCTTGCCAAGGTAAAAAGAAAGCGAGTTCTGATCATTTCCCACTAAACCGGTAGTATATCATCTATCTAACCCATGATCCCCACCACTATCTATTTGTAATGGCTACATTCCATTCCCACAGAACATGCTACATTCCCCAGCTTTCTCACCCCCCACCCCTAGTCCATATGGCTCTTATCAGCACTCCCAAAACTGGCATGGAGTGGATGGCGCAGCTTTCAGTTTTAGTTGATACGGACACATCATGACATGACTCCCCCTCCACGAAGATGGTCTTGTGGAGAGAGAAATTATTATAGCTGAGTTATTATAACAATATTCAGCCACATCTAAAATGGAAACCCATTGGTCTTGCTGGTAGATAGTATAACAACTCAAGAACTGTTGCAAAGTCTTTTGGATCCTCTCCGTGGCACCGTCTGTATCAGGATGGAACGTCGTGCTTAGAGCCCGCTCGGTTCCCAACATATCCAAAAAGGACTTCCAAAATCGTGACGTAAATTGAGGTCCTCTGTCACAATTCGCTCGGAACACCCATACAATGTGTAAACAATTTGGCCAGTTCAGGGACAGAGGGGAGTCTTTTTAGTGGAACAAAGTGGGCTTGTTAGTCCATATGGTGTTAAAACCATCACTCTCCGACAAGTACACAACAAAGTCCATAGCAATTCGAGTCCATGGTTGGGTGGGCTTTGCTACTTGTTGTAACAACCCAGAGGGTTTGCCCACTTTCTGTTTGGCTTTTGCACAAACTGAACATTCTTGTAAGTAATCCTTTACATCCCTGTGCAATGTAAAGGATTATATTACAAAGAGGTCTAAAACTGAGAGAAAGGGAATCCCCCAAGTTTTGCCTATCCCGTTTGCAGGTTTTCACGTATTGCACAATCACGTCAGCCATTAACGAAGCAATTCGGAAATTTCAGAAAATTCCGACTTTTGGGGAAAATTTTGAAAATCAATTCAGATTCGAATCACCACCGCTCCCTATATCTGAAATGGGTTTCAAACCATTTTTTCCCTTGATCAAACAAGCCTAAAAATACATATGCAAGCTTTGGCAGATAATGTGAAGTTGCCGTCGTCATGCCATTTTTTAGTAGCAGGATAGCATTTGAAATTACTTTAACGTTCAGGTCCACGTGTTTAAGACTGAGGTGCTATTAACATAGTCTCCTTCCTGGTAATATTTCTTTCACTTTTTAAATAAACATTGCATGAAACTCCATGAAAATGGAAACAATGGATCCCTTGGAGACATTTATGTGTTTTGGCAGTTATCTTGTCAGGACATGGTCAGGTTTAGTGTAATGAATTCCATAATGATTAATGGGGGTTTGTTAACCACAAAATTATAACTGCTGTTACCATGGATTACCTTTAGGTCTAAGCATGGGTTTCAAAAATATTTTGGTGATGTTAGGAAAACATCACCTGATGTACATCAAAAGCTTCATCTAATCATAGTTGGTGAGTGATTTATAAATCAGTTAAGGATATGCCCTGAAGCAAGCAACTATGGAAACAATTATCTTTTAAAACAGTTTTGTATGTGTTTCAAAAGCTTAATTTGAGTAGTAAAATGTAGTAAATGCTTGAACATAAATTGTGGTGATATCCTGATTTGAAAGATAAAATTTTCTAAGGATCTTAGTTCTATATCAGAGGTGTCAATCTATTTTTCACCAAGGGCCGCATCCACCTTATGGTTTGCCTTCAAAGAACCATTTGTAATTGTAAAACTGTATAAATGTAATGATGTTGCCCTGGCATTGAAAACGTTGTGGACCACATAAAATGACATAGGGGATGGATTCGGTCCATGGGCCTTGTGTTTGACACATGTCTTCTATATGAAGCTAACCTGAGTTTTCCATATTGGATAACTGCCACAGACCCTGGTAAAAAAAATCAGTTTTGGAAATAAATTGCTGGTTTAAAGTCACTAGTAATTACTTTAGAGAAAAACAGCAGCAACAAATGATTTCAAATAATGAGCTACACAATGTCAAAGTTATTGCACACCAATTTTGTTCCATGTTCCCTGCCATTATTGCAATTCAAATGTCACACCTTATTTTCAGGAACAGTTTCTTCTCCCTGGTGGAAATCACTCCTCAAAACTCACTTATTCTGCTGAGATAGACCAAGATTGTTAATTGCTTTCCTTCCTTAGCATTGCACAGGGAAATATACACAATTTGTGCCCTTATATCAGGAGTAAAGAATCTCTGACACTTCTACAGCCCCCCAATTACTGTCTTCTTCCAGTTAATCTCTCAGACTCATTTCCAACCCCCACCACACATGCAGCAGACAGTCTATTCTTCAGGTCACTTTGACATAACTCTATGCATGAGCCAATGTCAGTGCCATTATCCTTGATGAATTGCAGCTGTTACTCCATCTCTGCAGCTCTACCTGCTATGAATATGGCACACACTCAGATTATGGCTTGGCCATAACCAAATTATGAGCATGCATAAACTCAGTCTGATTCATAGCAATTTATTATTCCCCCTCATATAGGAAGGAACAAAACCTGTAAAACAGCACCACATCTGTCTCGTGTCAATGACACACAATTCCTCTTTTACCAGCTCCTACCAAAGAAGAATAAAGAAATGAGAGAAAATGGTTAAAACAATCAAATAATAGCCCGTTTCTCCTTTATAAAGTCACCTGGGAGTAAGTTCTACTGCACTCAATGGGATTTACTTCTCTATAGACTAATAATAATAATAATACTTTATTTATATCCTGCTCTATTTCCCTGAAGGAACTCAGGGCAGATTCCATACATAAAAGGCAAACATTCAATGCCCGAATACAATACATCAATACTAACAAAATTTAAACAACCCAACACATAAACATGAATTATAACTTAACAACTAAAATTTAATTTAAAAACACAGCCTATTTTAACAAACATAAGACAAAACATCAAACACTGTGACACAAGTATACAGAACACAAACAGGAAATATATTTCAACTTTCTATAGATACAGGAAGCCATGGATAGTGGCAAACCCTATCAAAATGAAGGACCTGTGGCCAAAAATTTATAGAAATTCACACCGGAGGACTTAGAAAATGACTAGAGGGAACATATTTTGTTGGCTGTGGATAAATTAAATGATTACTACTGTTCTCACAAATACAGAAGTTGTACTGTACATCTTAATTGGAACAGGATGTGTGAGCATAGGATTCAGCTTACTTTTTCCTCATACCTCTGATCCAAGTAAAGAGAAATGCAACAAAAGCTCTTGAACACAACAATTCAATCTCATTGACAGCTATATCAACAGAAGTAAGCATCTGAGATACTGTTATCCAAGACGATGGAATACACAGCAGGCCATGCACAACTCTTGCTGCTTTCTCACAATCTGTCATGGAGTCACTACAAAACATTGAAGGAAATCAATTCAGATCCTCACTGAGTGTTGTCACTCCCAACAAAAACCACAGAAATGGCCACAGATACAAAGATTTTTGACTTCCTGAGGAGAATCAGAAAGCACACTCCTGCCTCTCCCGCCAAGAATAAGGCAAACCAAGTACTTCGTATTTAGGTTAATCAAGCAGAAAATCCTAAAACGTATCTCACACACACTGGCAATAAGAAATTGCATATGAAAAAGTCTTGTACTGAATATGAGATATTTGGTGCCTCCAACATAGTGCATAACCTCCAATTGTCCTGATTTGGTAGGAGAAGTCCCAGCTAATCCTCTGTTATCCCACCCACTGATACTTGGGCCAACCCCCCAAAAAACCCCATCCAGGGCCCTTCTACACATGCAATAGAAAAGTTAAGGAACACATGTACTTTTTAAAAGCCTGAAACAGCTGATCAGCTGATTGGGTTGTCAAAACACGGAGCCATGGACACACAGGTTTCTCAAGAGAAGCAGAATGGGAAAGCAACTAGAACTCTATGAAACGCTTTCTTTTAAACTTTATAATATTAAAGTGAGCTTGAATTAATAACTGAGGAAAGAGAGAGATCCGACGGAAGTTCTTTTTTTAAAAAATCACTCTGTTATGCACTGGACCTCATATGCACACATGCAAATCCGCTTATGTTTACATTAAGATATTCACATGTGAACATATGAGGTCCAGCACATAACAGAGGTTTGTTTTTTTTTTAAAAAAAACACACACACTCACACACAACTTCCACTGTATGTCTCCCGTCCATCCTCCATCTTGATCTATAAAAAAAGACTGTGAGGACAGTGGGGAAGTATTTCCCGGGACTGACAAGTCTGTGTGTGGACCTGTTGTCAGGTTCCGGGATTTTTTGCCCCAAGTTTAAAGCACACATTTTGGCGCTGCCTGGAAATGCCCTTTGCCATGGAAACGCATTAGGGCATCTTGGGGAAATCACACTCTGGAAAGCAATAGCAAGTTACCTTTGAATAAATTTGCAACTCTGGAGACTGTAGTCTCAATCCTTGTTCATCCATAAAAATGCACTGGGCGTGATGCCTATTATAAACTGAATTTCTGACAAGGATTTGCCTTGAGTGGTTACAGACTAGCTACAGTGCTGAATGGGAGTACTTCTGAAGAGAGGCCTTATTCTCAGTGCCAAATTGATAAGATGTGCTCTTCCTAGATTAGAGCAAAATGTGAGGCTATTACAACAAAGATACTTTATGCCTTTCCCCATCTGAGGGGAAAAGAGAAAGAGAGATACTTTTTAAATCATTACTATTTATTTGAATTCATTCATGTTGATATGTAAATAATTCAACACAACCACCATTCCTAGGTTTCAGTTGTTTCAGTCAATAAATAAAATAAAATAAAACAAAATGGAAACTGGGGGGAAAGGGAATCTTCAGGCAAGACAATAAATTTGGCAGCTAATTCACTCATGCCTAATTCACTCAACAGGGGATCACTAGACTGAATACCAGGCATTCCCCACAGGGCATACATTGACAAGCTTTGGAACATGTGTTCCAGGCACTTCTCAAAAAGCCTATTTTGCACCCACTTTTAAGCATGAACGGGCATAGGTGTCTACAGCCAGAAAAGGAAGCAGGGCCTTTTTTCTAGTTATGTGATTTCCATTCACAACCCAAATTGATTTATTTTAGTGGACATTTATTTTCGTGGACATCCACACCTCTGAATGCATGGATTCTGCATCCATGGATTTCATCCGCCACACAATGAAAATATTAATCAAAAATTCAGAAAGCAAACTTTTTTTACACTTCATTACACCATATATATATAGATATAGATAGAGGACTGGAGCATCCATGGATTTTGGTATCCAGGGGGGTTCTGGAACCAAGCCTCAATGGACATTAAGGACCCACTGTATATAGGCTGACCATATTGAAGACAGCAAGGAGATTTCTGAGATCTCTCCTTCTAAGAATCCAGCTGTCAGAATCATTCTCTAAACTCTCCTGGAGCGGAGCCTTGCTGGTCCAGCAGAAAGCTTAGGAAAATGCTTGTTTTACTCTAATGAGGCTTCTTCTGCAAGTTTTACAGGATTTGGAAATACCAAAATAAACCCATTGGGATGTAAGTTTGCATTGCAAAGACATTAGTTCTGGTATGGTTTTTATATTCACAAGATTGCTGGCAACAGCTTCTCTGTTTTGCTTACAGTAGTACTGTATATTTCCCCTTTTGTAATCTGGAAATAGAAGAAAACAGATTGTAGTCTTCTAGTAGCTATATTGAATATATTACCACAATCACCATAGGTGTTTGTAGTGCAGAGGAACAGAAAGAAGTTTATCCAGAGCTGGAAAAGACCCATCTAACCTCTGTTAAAAACCCTCCAGGAAAGCAGACTCCACCACAGTCTGAGGCAGCATACCCACTGTCAAACAAGTGTTCATTCAGCTACTATTTTGCCCCTTAGTGCTTTTTCTGAGAAGACTATCCCCCACAGCGTTTTACTGATTTTTAAGAAGGGTATCATAAGATTCCACTTGCCTTATCAGCTGTTTTGTTTCAATCCCAAAAACTTAAGAGAAGGAGGTGCTGCTGATACTGCACAGAAGAACTGGTACAGCATGGTGAAGGCTGGCAGAAGAGATTTCACTGCCTGAGACATAGCAATAACTCTTTTCAAAGTCTTCCCAAAGTCAAGGTATGTAATATCCAAGGTCAGAAAATACTATAGTGCCTCTCTGTTCCTCTGGCAGTAAAAAAAAAGCATTGCAATATGTATGCATATGTGTGAGTATACACACATACATGCATATAAATAATTACTTGCTGTATTGTCATGGTATCTAAGATTAGTTATCCCAGGTGAGTTGCCCTCATTCTACCTAGGATTTTAAGTGGCTATGATTGGGGTGTTGTGGACTTGAAAGTTCTAGTTCAAATCTATCATTTAGGGCTGGGGTTGGGAACCTTTTTTCTGTCAGGGGTCATTTGGATATACAGTAGTCTCGCTTATCTGACATAAATGGGTTGGCAGAAAGTCAGATAAACAAAAATGTTGGATAATACGGAGTCTTCTGTTACCTGTCCAACACAGCACTAGACAGCTAGAATACTAACAACAGGGACTTAAAGGGTTAAGGCAAAGCAATGTCTCAGGGCTAAAGTGGTCCAGCAGGAAGTGCCCGGATGTGGAAGAGGAGCATGGAAATCACAGAGGGAAGGAGGTAGAATGCTTCTGCTTCCAGTTCTGCCTCTTTCCCCCCTTTCTTCCTCCTCCTAGTCTTGCTTTTTTCATTTATTGGGGATGGAGAGAGAGAGAGTTGGGGAGTGCTCCTTTAAGTGAAGGGGAAATGCTTAAGGAAAGGGGGGCATTGAATAAGAGCATCAGATAAGACGGATTGCAGATAAGTGAAGGTCAGATAAGCGAGACTCTACTGTATATATAAAACTAGCCATCCCCTGCCACACGTTGCTGTGGCCCAGTCTGGTGATCTGGAAAATAAAGTTATGAGAAAGTGCTGGTTTCTAATATATGTAATTTGTTTATGCTTGCGGGTAAATGGGTATTTCTTATTGTTTCTTTGTCAGTGTTGATGTAGAGGTTAATACAAACAGTAGGGGGTCCGTGTCAATAACACAAGAGTAAACCACTATGGAACACCCTATAGGTAATATACATGAAATGCAAGGAAATATAGACACAAAATGCGTAAATGTATCATATAATGCTTTAAATCCAAATAGCATACACACTGGTGTCTGGAAAACACCCAGGAATCCCCCCCGTTCTAACAATAGAACACTACACACATGAAATAATGTATAAACCAAGTTATAGTCACATTACGAGTGACTCTAGTCAGTACTGTGTCTTGACTAAAATATAAACCTGTCACCCTATTGTCTGAAAATAGCAGTGAACAGCTGGTTCCTACTAGGGGCTTCTATCCACTAGAAAATCCCCCTGAGTCTTGCCTGACTGAGTTAGCTACCTTGCCAACTCCTAGCCTCAGAACCCACCTTTCCCTCTATACACTGAGGAGACAAGGTGTTTAGTCTGACTCTACAAAGTCAGCCCTAATGGCTCTAACCTAACTATCAATGTCACCCCAAACACCCTGGATGTGCCACTATAGTAACAGACTTGTCAGAATCTATGGCTGATTGAGAGACAACTCAGCTCTAGCTGTCAAACCAAGACAGCTAGAGCTGAGATGTCTCACAATCAAAGCTCAGCCCAAGACTGAGGATCTTTTTGACAAGATCCCTCCTCTAGTCAGCTCTGCTCCTCCCCTCTGGCACTCAGCCAATCACAGGGCACTCCTCTCTCTGAGCAGGATTGACTCTAAGGCCACGCCCCCTCTCTGGCTATGACCTCCCCTGATGGCTGCTAGCTGCAAATCCCTCACCAAAATGGATGCCAGCTATCTTCCAACAGAAAAACAAAACTTCCAAGCAGGCTTTCCACCTACTTAGGACAGGTGAGTTCTTACAGGTCCCTTTCACATCTATGATATTATATCTGTCATATACATGTGTGTATATATCTGTGTGTGTGTCTATATATATGTGTGTGTGTGTGTGTGTGTATATATATATATATATCTAAGTCTATGGCTGGATGGCTCTTTGTCAGGAGGGTTTTGATTATGTTTTGTTTCCCTGGTGAAGGGAGTTGGACTGGATGGCCTTAAGGCAGCAGTTCTCATCCTGGGGTTTGGGGCCCCTGGGGGATTGCGAAAGGGTGTCAGAAGGGTTGCCAAAGACCACCAGAAAACACAGTATTTTCTGTTGGTCATGGGGGTTCTGTGTGAGAATTTGGCCCAATTCTATCATTGGTGGGGTTCAGAATGCCCTTTGTTTGGAAGTGAAGCAAAAATCCCAGTAACTACAACTCCCAAATGTCAAGATTTATTTTTCCCAAACTCCATCTGTGTTCATATTTGGGCATATGGAGTGCCAAGTTTGGTCTAGATTCTTCATTGTTTGAATATACAGTGCTCTCTGGATGGAGGTGATCTAGAACTCCAGACTCTAGGTCAATGCCCACCAAACCCTTCTAGTGTTTTCTGTTGGCCATGGAAGTCCTGTGTGCCAAGTTGGTTCAATTCCATCATTGGTGATGTTCAGAATGCTCTGTGATTGTAGGTGAACTATAAATCCCAGCAACTAAGACTCTCAAATGACAAAATCTTCTCTCTTTTTTTGCGTGATGGTCATTCCTTGCGTTAGTAGATGTCTTGTGGCCAAATTTGGTGACAATTCATCCAGCGGATTTTGAGTTATGATGTAACTCAAAACAAACAGAGCATTTTATATAGAGAGATATCATTTGTATATTCTGAAATATACAATTATACATTAAAAACAAACAAAAGTTGCAAAGACACAGGCCGCTCCCTGTGTTCACATACACGTACTTGCTTCAGCTCAGCTGGCAAAAACAAAAGTGGAAGAATTAGAACATGTGGAGAAGAACTGAGACGCAGCTTAGGTTTGAATAGTAAGTAGCACCTGACACACAGAAGAGTCGCTGTGGTCTTTCAGAGGAGCAACAGGAATCGGGTTAAATGGGCAGACTGGGGCAGGTGTCCTTCCCCACACCCAGCCAGACCAAATGATTTTGTGGTCTTTACATGGCCCAGGGCTGGATGTTCCCCAATCCTGGCCCACCATGAGGCAAAAAAGAACAACCTTGAAGGACCTAGCTTGGACTTCAACACTAGTCAAGAAAACAATGAACGTATTAAAATGTATTTCAAAAACAGGGGAGTGGTGACGACACAAATAATGTGTAAGACTTGCTGGGCTTTCCTCTGAGACAGAGGGAGTAACCCCTTCAAGGCAACAATTTATTCAAAATGTTGTCTTCATCTTCCTCTGTTGGCTAGTAAGTGTGACTTGAGGCTGAAAGAGTGTGACTTGCCCAAGACAACAATTTATTAAGGATATATTTTCAAAAGAGGGTGCAAGCCTTCTCTGAGATTGTGCGTGGCTTGCTTGAGGCAATCCAGCAGATCCTGAGGCTGGGTGAGGAGACAAACTCTGTTTAGTGCGGCCACCCAACCCTCAAGCTATTATCCCCTGCTGGGAAATTCATTCCAAATTCGCCACAGGCAGAAACAGCCCAAATTGTAGGGTAAATGCCTGAGAGGCAAAGGCATATCAATTAGAACCCTATCATCCACTGGGCCAGGGAAGGAGAGGGAGCAAAGACTCAGCCATGGCAGTTAAATTGGCATTGCGGTGCCATAATTCGGTACTGCAAAGGGCCCTAAGTGGCAGCAATATGTCATCATGTATCTCCTATTTCTACTGAACAAATACAGAGCATGTGGTTTCTATAGTTGAAACAGTATAGATAGAATTATTGTATTTATTGCACCACAAATTAATGTCTAAGGGTTTTTAATTACATAGCTATTGTTATGTTATTTAATGCATTACTAGGTCATATCATTACAACAGAAAGTTCTAATGAAGCCTGTTATTAAACATCCATCACTCAGTTAGCTACATTTTGCAAAATTAAATCCTTTGTACATGCTTTTGAAATGCAGGGAAAGCACTCTCCCAAGAATGGATGTAGGCCCAGCAGAATAGAATAGCAGAATTACATAGTAAGCAAACGTTTAGAACAGGATTTGAATAAGTAATTAATTACCATTACGGCAATTACTTTAATTCACAAAAGACTCAAATATTCCTGAAGGTGCAATTTTTCTAGACTATGAAACTCCTCCCCAAGGGAACATCACTTGGCCCTCTCTCTGCTCTCTCTTCATTGGCAAGCAAAGATCTCCCCATTTAAAGAGCCCTTTAGTCTTTAATCTGGTTGGGATAGAAAGTTGTGAAAGAGTTTGTCTATTTAAACTTATGATGTGTGTTTTAGGTTTTTTAAAAATAAAATAAATAGGCTTTAAAATGAATGTTTTCATTGGATTGGTTATTTAATGCTGTTTTAACTTTTGTACCATGCATTGTATCAACTATAGGATGAAAATTCCTTATCCAAAATCCAAATCTTCCAAAATCCAAAATTATCCACCTGGGTGGCAGAGGTACTTTTGCTTTCTGATGGTTCAGTGTACACAAACTTTCTTTCATGCACAAAACAATTAAAAGTTTAATATATCCCTCACCACCAGGATAGAAAATATGTATAAGCGTAAAACTAACAGTACATGCCAAAAGTTAATGTATGGTAGATTGTATTGAATATTATGTGTCTGCTGTAAAACGAACAATGTATAACAAATGTATTTAATTATCATAAAATAAATTTTAAAAATTTAAATTATAGTATAAACTTACCTTTAGGCTAGGAGCCCCCAATGGCAGAATGGGTTAAACTCTTGTGCCGGCTGAGCTGCTGACCTGAAGGTTGGTGGTTCAATTCTGCGATACGGGATGAGCTTCCAGCTTCCCATGTGGGGACATGAGAGAAGTCTCCCACAAGGATGGTAAAGCATCAAAACATCCAGGCATCCCCTGGGCAACGTCCTTGCAGACAGCCAATTCTCTCACACCTGAAGCAACTTGCAGTTTCTCAAGTCATTCTTGGCACACACAAAAAAAACCTCCTTTAGGCTATGTGTTTAAGGTGCATATGAAACATAAAGGAATTTGTATTTAGACATGGGACCCACCTCAAGTATATGGAAGTATGCAAATACAGGGATTCCAAAGTCTGAAAAACATTCAAAGTATTTTTGTACAAAACATTTTGAATAAGGGATGTTTAATCTATATTTGGATGTATATTGTAGGCTGCTTTGCACCCCACTTTAAGGGACTGATGTGATGTAAGGAGCTCATCAGATGGGGCTTGGGAAGCATGCTAGGACACTTCCCTGCTAGTCAGGCGATGAATGGGCACACTGCCTTTCCCATGACTTTGCTGGACTTCCAGCAGGACCTTCGCCCACAATTGGAGTGGAAGCATCATACCACACTTCTTTCCCAACATGGGAGCCTGCCCGTGTTGTCCTCGATGCTTGGGCAATGCTTCCCCAAGCATCAAGGGGAAAGTGCCGCAACAAGGGAGCAGTGCGTGGAACAACAGATTCATTCCACTTCACCTGGCTCATGTGATAAGGTCAAAAATCAAGCAAAGAAGTAACATCATAGCATTTGGAGAAAAAAATCTTTATTAATAGCACTTTAACATTGACTGGGTATGTGGAGTTTGTGTCTAAAAGGTACCAAATAAGAATAAAAAGAGTAATAGGTGGCAGTACATTGTTGGCTAGGAGTAGACAGATCAAAATGTATCAATTTACTTTGGTATAGGGCTTGGAAAATTGCATTTAATGGCAAAAGAATGCATATCCGCAGCACTTCTTTATTTTCCTATAAAATTTGTTCAGATGGATTTGATACCTTTTGGAAACAAGCTCCATGATTCAGTTTTACTAAGGGAGTCAATGTTTGTCAGGCACGTTGCCTGGAGAATAGCAGAAAGACTTATCTGTCAAGCAACTAGTGACAGCTTTGAGAAAACACAGATTACTCCCACCTTCAAAAAAAGGGGGGGGGATCAGGGGCGGTTCTTAGCGGAGGCCAATTAAGCGGTCGCCTCACGGCGCCACGTGGCAAAGGGCGTATCCAGGGCCGGGCGCCACGCCCCCAGGGGCGCCGGCAAGGTGGGAGGAAGGCTCGCGTAGGGCGAGAGAAGAGTGGGCAGAGGCGCCCACCGTTCTAGTTCCCCTTGCCCCCCGCGCGTCTCCTCCCTCTGTTGCCGGCGCTGCTGCTGCCGCCAATGCACGTGGAGCGAGGAGGAGGAGAGGAGGCTGCGGTCCGATAAACCCTGACTTGGTGGCTCCCTCCTCCCATGCACTCATCTTCTTCCCCTCACACCGCTCTTTCCCCTCCCTTCTGCCTCGTGCGCTTTCCCCTCTTCCCTTCTGCCTTCCACTAGCTCGCGCGCGCTCTCTCTCTACCGCTGTAGGCCAAAACATCACGGAGGAGGGGAAAGGGAAAGCTCCCTTCTTGGAGCTGCCCTCCTTCAGAAGCCCAGGCACTGGCCCCGCCCTCCAGGCAGCACTCATATGGCAGGAATGCCAATCAACACCAAGCCCACCTCAGTCTCACAACACTTCCGCCTTCTCTAAGGTAGCCAAACCCACCCCCACCCTCCTAGAGGGCCAACGGACGCTACTGCTTGCGGGGGGAAGGAGGAGGAGGCTGAGGTGAGCGGAGGAAGGGTCAGAAGAGGCCCACCCATCATTATTTGAGTCCACAGTGCTCTCTGGGTGTAGGTGAACTACAACTTCCAAACTCAAGGTAATGCCCAGCAAACTCTTTCAGTACTTTCTGTTGGTCATGGGAGTTCAATATGCCAAGTTTGCAAGAGTTCAGGATGCTCTTTGATTGTGTGTTAACTATAAATCCCAGAAACTGTAACTCCCAAATGTCAAGGTCTATTTTCCCCAAACTCCATCTGTGTTCACATTTGGGCATATTGAGTATTCATGCCAAATTTGGTCCTGATCCAACATTATTTCAGTCCACAGTGATCTCTGGGTGTAGGTGAACTACAACTTCCAAATTCAAAGGTCAATTCCCAAGCAAACCCTTTCAATACTTTATGTTGGTCATGGGAGTTCAATATGCCAGGTTTGGTTCAATTCAATTGTTGCAAGAGTTCAGGATGCTCTTTGATTGTGTGTTAACTATAAATCCCAGAAACTACAACTCCCAAATAACAAAATCAATTTTTGACCGATGGTCCCTCCTTGGGTTAGTATTAGTATGTTTTGTGGCCAAATTTGGCAGCAATTTGTCCAGTGGTTTTTGAGTTATGTTAATCCCACAAATGAACATTATATTTACATTTATATTTAGAGAGAGAGCACGCACATCACAGGGAAGCATGTCTGTGTAGGAGGGTGGGTCAAAAGAACATCACTGCAGACTGAAGACTGAGAGGAGACATGATAGCCCTATAGAACAAGCCCTATGAGGAGCGGCTTAAAATGCTGGGCATGTTTAGCCTGAAGAAGATAAGGATGAGAGGAGACATGATAGCCATGTATAAATATGTGACAGTAAGTCATAGGGAGGAGGGAGCGAGCTTGTTTTCTGCTGCCCTGGAGACTAGGATGCAGAACAATGGTTTCAAACTACAACAAAGGAGATTCCCCTTGAACATTAGGAAGAACTTCCTGACTATGAGAACTGTTCAGCAGTGGAACTCTCTGCCTCAGAGTGTAGTAGAAGCTCCTTCTTTGGAGGCTTTTAAACAGAGGCTGGGTGGCCATCTGTCTGGGGTGCTTTGATTGTGATCTTTTTGTTGTATGAAGGCAGAAGGTCCTTGGACTAGATGAGCGATGGGCAACCTTTTGAGCATGGTGTGTCAAATTCGCCAAAAAACCAAGCATAATTTGGGTGGTGTGTCACTTTAAGAAAAAAACCCATAATTTTGCAATATTTAGTTTAAATAATGGTAGTATGGACTCAGATAACCCAGTTCAAAGCAGATATTGCGAGATCTCCTGCCTTGATATTCTGGGATATAGGGCTGTGCGGAAGGGCCCCCAGATCATCAAGGCAGGAAATCCCACATTATCTGCTTTGAACTGGGATATATGGCAGTGTGGACTCAGATAACCCAGTTCAAAGCAGATATTGTGGGGTGTCCTGCCTTGATATTCTGGGGTTTAGGGCTGTGTGGAAGGGCCCCAGATCATCAAGGCAGGAAATCCCACATTATCTGCTTTGAACTGGGTTATATGGCAGTGTGGACTCAGATAACCCAGTTCAAAGCAGATATTGTGGGGTGTCCTGCCTTGATATTCTGGGGTTTAGGGCTGTGTGGAAGGGCCCCCAGATCATCAAGGCAGGAAATCCCACATTATCTGCTTTGAACTGGGATATATGGCAGTGTGGACTCAGATAACCCAGTTCAAAGCAGATATTGTGGGGTTTCCTGCCTTGATATTCTGGGGTATAGGGCTGTGTGGAAACGTCCTGAGAAGGAAGGAAGGTGAATAGATACAGATATAGACACACACACACACACACACACACAAAGAGAATAGTAAGAGGGCAGGGGAAAGGGTGAGAAGGAAGGTGTGTGTGTGTGTCTATATCTGTATCTATTCACCTATACATATGGCATGGGCGAACTTTGGCCCTCCGTGTGTTTTGGACTTCATCTCCCACAATTCCAAACAGCCAGTAGGAAGTCCAAAATACCTGGAGGGCCAAAATTTGTCTATGCCTCCCCCCCCACACACACATTTATATATATATATATATATGTGTGTGTGTGTGTGTGTGTGTGAGTGATTGGTTGGGGGGGGGGGGGCCAAAATACTGTTCGCTTACCATTTAAAATTACCTAGATCCGGCCCTGGGGGGGATCAATGGTAAGGAGCTGTCAAGCATTTGGTAGGTGGAATGCAGAACTGTGCCACTCCCATGATATGCCTCATTGTACACATGTGAAGAATGCAACAGATGGTTGGCACCCTGCATTTCAACTCTCATCCCTTCTCTTTGTTAACATGCTCAAATCCAATTCATCTGGGAATTTCAAATACCAGTGGAAGGAATTCAACTAGCATTTCAAGTATGGAAGAAATTGGTATGGTTCAACATTTCAGAGATGAAAACAATGACATATGCAGCCAAGATGCATCAGAATGGGATTGAGACAGTAGCCGTTATTTATAAGGAAGAACACACAAACTAGGAAAGGCAACAGCATTTTGCTTTTTCATGAATCTCCTGGGAAGGGCAAAATGGCACTCCTTCCAAAATTGCAGCTCCAGACATAAACTGAAGAGAAGTGGGCAAAGTAGGAGGAGGAGAAAGAAACTGGGACATTTTTAAAGCAGCTGAAAAAAGTGGAATGAAAGAGAATTAATCAGGACAGGTAGCGGAAAGGGAGAACTGGTTGCAAAAGCTATGTTTGCCTGTCTTTTAAATAGGTATCTCACTTTTTTATACTGTGACCGAAAGTGATGAGCAATAATTAAATGTATAAACAACATCCCTTAAAATAACAATCCTTTTTTAAAAATGAAAACGAGTATGCATAAAGCCAGGAGAAAGACAAACAGCAAGAACTAAACTGAAAGTTTTCCATCTGCAAGATTAAAAACCCATCCAGCTGGTTGAAGAACAGATGGATGGGAATACATCTGTATGCCCGCAACAAGGATCAAAACAACTAAAGAGAATATGCTGCAGGCATGGCTGGGTAAGAAGATTTGTGCATAAGGCAGGCTGAGACAGAGAACTGCTAAAACTATCTGTTGGTCAGTGTAACTATGGCCACTCCGCTACTATCATCTTCCTTTGGCATTAACTGCATGGTTGCTCAGCCCAATGCCAACATGTTTTTTTAAAAAAATTTACTATTGTTATAATATTTTATAGAAATTGTACATGTGACTGTACAGGCATACCTCTTCCAAGAGAAGCAGAGTTTGAAGTGCTTGATCTCAAAAAGCCTTAAGCATACTTCTTACATTTTACACCCAAGGAACATCAGAATGTAGTTAAGATGCCAAAAATCAGACTGCAGTAGTTCACTTTTTCCTGTGCTAACTGGGAAAGGACTAAATACTTCAGCAAATTAAAAATTTCAGGATTCTATAGGACAGACCGAGGGAAGGCCATGTGGCATGGAAGTACTAAAATCATGTGCCGCAGGCATATCCAAACAATGTTAGAAGTGTATATGCTAAAAATTTCACCTTTCCCCCACTGAATCCTGGCTTTGGGGGCATATGTCCTGCATTTCCTTTGTTTTGAACCCAAAACTTGGAAATATACAGTTTTGAATTACAACTCCCAAAATCCTCTCCAAGCAGCATGACCACCTTTCCAAACTCTGTCTAATGTAACAACACATGCCTCTTTGCCATTGTTAGCTTATCTTCCAACTGGTATCCTTAGGAAGAATTGGGTTTCATAACATGAGAAAACCTGGCTTGGCTTCAAACTAAGCAAAATAATGTAACAATATGTTAAAATGCCAGCTGTCTTTGTTGTTGACCATTGTGTAAGCCACCCTGGGATTTTTTTTAAAATTCGAAAGTTGGCAATGTAGATAAATATTTAAAAATAATAATTATGAATTGCCAGCCTGTTATTTTGTTTGCGGTCTACCCATTGGGATATATGTACATTCTTACACTGGTAATTTTGAAAGGCATCCAGCTCACAGCAGTGTTGTAAGCACAAAGGTCAGATAAGGACAAGGTTTTTTTTTATCTGAATTCAAATGCTGTAAGAATTTTATTTTGAGCAACTTCCCAGTTTTAAAAGGAAAAGGCTTTTGTAGCTGCCTATTACCAGTCTACAGAACTACTGTAGCCATCTCAACAGGCTTCATAGCTTAGAGCAGAAAAGGGAAACAAGGGTTTTTAACAGCGTGTTACAAAAACAAAAATAAAGAAGGCTACAAAGTGATTTGGAGACAGGACAGAGTGAGGGAAGTTCATGTGGCATTGAAGTACTAAAATCATGTACAGTGTTCCCTCATTTATTGCTGAAGTTATGTTTCAGGACCTCCCGTAATAAGTGAAAAACCGCAATGTGAAGTGAAGGAAAGGAAGGAAAGACCCTTCAAGGCTGGAGGGAGGGAGGAATGAGGAGGGAAAGCGTGTTGGAGAGCGACGGCAGCAAAAAGTCACAAAACAGCAAAAATAGCGCAATATATATTTTTAATTTAAAAAATTTGAAAACCGCAAAACAGCGAGTCTGCTAAAAGCGAACCGCGAAGTAGTGAGGGAACACTGTACTGCAGGTATCCTAAATAGATTTTCTTTCAGTCCTTCTAGCATAGAAGAGAGGTGTTCTCACAGGTAAAAGAGAGAGCGAGATGTTCTTGCAGGTTAAAAAAACCCCAGCAGTTTTATAATAGTTTTTCTACTTTCCCAGGAGTCCAGAGCCCTTACTCCAGCAAATGTGGAGTGCTAACTGTATTGTACTGCTAAAATGTGAGAACTAAAGAAATCTATATTGTGGAATCCAGGTTATTTGAAGGACTGTACTTTTCCTTAAGTCTATGCTTTGAGACCTACTAGGGAGGCTCTTCTCTTTGTCTCTTCACTCGTGCATCTGATGGAAAAATGGGAGAGGGCCTTCTTAGTGGTTGAAGTATTTTTATTTGTTGTAAGTCACATTGAATCTCAAGCAATTCGAGACAGTAACAAATATAATAATGTATTGTTTAAGGCTTTCATAGTGGGAATCACTGGGTTGTTGTATGTTTTCCAGGTTGTATGGCTATGTTCCAGAAGCATTCTCTCCTGATGTTTCGTCTTCATCTATGATAGGCATCCTCAGGGGTTGTTTCCAACAGACCTTACAACCTCTGAGGATGCCTGCCATAAATGCAGGCAAAACTTCAGGAGATAATGCTTCTGGAACATGGCCATACAGCCTGGAAAACTTACAAAAACCCAAATATAATAATTATTATTTATAGTATCAGAAGTGAACTGAGGGTACAGCTACAATGTATTAAAAAAAACACAAAGTTTTAAAAATCTTGGCATTATACTAAATGTCCTTTAACCAGTAGCTGGCCACTTGGGGATGCCTCTGGTGTTGCTGTGAGAAGGTCCTCCATTGTGCATGTGGCAGGGCCCAGGCTGCATTGTAATAGGTGGTCTGTGGTTTGCTCTTCTCCACACTTGCATGTCCTGGACTCCACTTTGTGGCCCCATTTCTTAAGGTTGGCTCTGCATCTCGTGGTGCCAGAGCGCACAGTCTGTTCAGTGCCTTCCAAGTTGCCCAGTCTTCTGTGTTGGGGGGGGGGAGTCTCATTCGGTATCAACCATGGCTTGAGGTTCCGAGTTTAGCCTGCTACTTTTGGACTACTACTATTAATAATAATAATAAAATGTTTTATAATTTATAATTATTTATTTAAAGCATTTATATTCCACCCTTCTCACCCTGAAGGGGACTCAGGGTGTAACACAATAATAATAATAATAATAATAATAAACTACAATATTTTTTATATTTGTTTTTTATGACAGTTTGATGGAGCTAGTAAAGATTTCCCTAATACAAATTTGGGATAAGGAGCAACGTGGCCAATGAGAAGGTGGAGAAGGAGGAGGGAATATTTTGGAAAGTCTCTGTATACTTTCACTTATCTTGGGAGTATGTATCGAGCACCACCTACTGGCTGGCATCTGTCTTAGGACATCTCTAAGTTTCTAAACAGCTGTTCCTTTGGAGATGATTCAAAGGAAAAGGGTGATCATTTTGAAGCATCTCACCTCCCATCTTAGACAACTGACATTGACCACATTTATGCATATAGCACAACACTTCATAAATTCAATACCAAGCTATTAAAGAAATTAAATATACAGGTCCTCAGGGGCTAACTTCAATATATCAAGACAACTAATATGCTGAATTTATTTAAACAGAGCTCCCCCCACCCCCACTAATATATTGCTTTTAAGTCACAAGGCCTGTCCCAATGAAAGCTCAAGAAAGCATACTTTCTATGTAATTCCTCCATAATTGGCAAGGAGCCTTGACAATCAAAATGTGGCTTCCATGTATTACTGTGAAGTTCCTTTACACAGACATGAGTGATGCAGCTTCCTGGTTAGATGAAGAAGGCAGGGATTCTCCAACTTGGTTAATGTCTTGGAGATGAGGAGGTGAAGGGGAGCAAAACCCAAATCTCCCACAGGAATATGCCTGCCTTTTTGTTTTTGGAGCAGGCTTTCTCTCCATCCTAGCACCCTCACAGTCTTGTCTGCTGAGAACCTGGAGGGAGAGACCTTTGAGTAACAGCTCCTAGACTAAGGAACTTCCTCCCAAGTGAGGCTCATTTGACCCCTATTCAGTTTTTGTTTTTGCCAGCATGTAATGGACTTCTCACTCAAATATAACTGAAGCTTTTAATTTGTTAGGATAGAAAGATGTGCAGCAGGTATCATTTTTTTCATATGCAGTAAAATCTTTGCACTTTATATTGGTCGAAGCCAGCCCGGGTCGGAGTGAGCTTCTGACCATTGTGTGCAGCTTGCTGTTGACCTTTGCAGCCCGAAAGACAGTTGCATCTGTCAAGTAGGAATTTTGGGACCGCTTATGCAGGGAGACTAATTTAACTAATTTATGACGCCATAAAATCTCCAGCAAGCAAACAAAGAATGAGGAAGTACCCCATCAGTGTCTCAAATGGACGGTGAAATGACAGCTCCCTTGGTGGTCAGAATACCCTCATGAAAAACTGGAAGTTAAATAGCTTCTGTGTGTCTGCCTTGTTGTGTGTCTATGGCATTGAATGCTTGAAAAACTGGAAGTTAAATAGCTTCTGTGTGTCTGTCTTGTTATGTGTCTATGGCATTGAATGTTTGCCATGTATATGTACATTGTAATCTGCCCTGAGTCCCCTGCGGGGTGAGAAGGGCGGAATATAAATACTGTAAATAAATAAATATTGTTCCTGGTATTTGAATCTAATCTGACATCATATTGGGAGGAAGATAAGTTAGAAATCAAATATATACACTTTTTATTGTTGCTAATTGCTGTCCAATTAACAACAATGCCAAACTTTAGAAATGTCTTATACTGTCTTTTAATACCTGACATTGTTTCTTAGTGCCTAAATGCATATATTCTTGTTCTGACGTTTGTATATTTTTTTTGTGCTGGTCATTGACCGTAAATGACGTTTGTACATTTTTTGGTGCTAGTCATTGACCATAAATATATATGTGATAACTTGCATGGGCTTTAGCTAAGGCCATTTACAAGGTGGTGGCTCCTCTAGCGATACTAGAATCTTTGTCAAAAAGCTGTGTGTGTGTGTGTGTCTGTGCCTGTGTCTGTGTCTGTGTCTGAGGCAGACAGAACAACTGGAAAGCTAAAATGGCTGTAGTACACTTGAACCTGTTTGTACTCCACAAGTTCCCCCTTATCTCTCACTCCTCTTTTCACCTCTGGTCTTGGAAGCTAATTATATACAGCACATAGAGTGATGGGGAATGAAAGGATCAAGAACAACAAACAAGAAAGAAACCAAAAGATTTCCTACTTACTATCTCAAGAGACTGAAGAGAGCGTAGAAGGGGGACTTTACAGATAACACTATAGTAAGACGTTTAAGATTCCTGGTGCAAGAGAGAGTGCGGGCAAAATTGAAAGAGAAGAGTGAATGCCATCATCTTAAAGTAGTAAAGAAGGGATGCTAGTAAGCCCCTTTTGAAGCAGTGCTTTGGAACACCTACTCTGAGCTAGATACATTAACTCATTGACTCCAGGAGATGCCTGGTGAAGGGCGGGTTGAGAGATTTCTTCCGGTGGCAGAACAGTTGATAGAGCAGCTATAGTGAGAGAAGAGTAGAAGCAAAGGTAGAACAGCGCTTGTGGAGTTCATCTAGGCGCTGTCATTTATGTACATAAATAAAGGGTGAAAGCATTCTTTCTTCAAGTTACCTATGTTCAAAAGTTATCTGCTTCCCTTCTGTTTTCTCCTTGTTTATGATTTACTCTTTTTAGGTAATAATGTCTATTTTCCATTGTTTTAAATAGTCCTTTATTGAGTCCCAGTTTGTTTGTTTCTTTGGTGTCCCTTGATTTGAAGATATCCAAATAAGTTAATTTATCCATATTCATTATCTCCAGGACCTTATTCTGCCATTTTTCTCTTTGGGGTATCTCTTTTGATCTCCAATTCTTCGCAAATACGATTCTGGCTGCCATAGCCAGAAAATTAAACAATATCTCTTTGTTTTTGTCTTCTTCACAGTCCAGCATTCCTAGTAGGAAATATTCTGGCTTATTTTGAATTTTCATTTTTAGAATCTTTTGTATATATATTCTTGAATTATGTTTCAGAATTCTTTTGCTTTTGGGCTTGTCCACCAGGCATGAAAGAAGGTGCCTATTTGTTGCTCACATTTCCAACACTTGTTTGATGCATTTTTGTAACATTTTGAAATTTTCTGAGGTGTTCTGTACCATCTGTGTATCATTTTAAGTAAATTTTCTTTTAGGTCATAGAAATAGGTATATTTAATTTTTTGGTTCCAGATTTTTCTCCCATTGTTTTAATTCTATTTGGTGACCAATATTTTGTGCCCATTTTATCATGCATTCCTTTATCTGTTCTGTTTCTGTAGCCCATTCTAGTAATTTTCTGTAAATTTTTGTGATTGCTTTGTTGCCAGTCTTCATAATATTGTCCCAGAAGCTATCTTTGTCTGCAAAGTCTAATTCGTTGTTCTTCTTATAACAGTCTATAATTTGTCTGTAGTTAAACCACAATAGGTTTGTAAAGTTTTCTCTTCTTTTTCTTTTTCTAGCTTGAATTTCCCTTTTTGTTTCTTTAATATGTCTCCATACGTAGGCTAGGTTTGCCATCCTAATTCTCTTCTGTGAAAAGCTTCTAGAGGTGACAGCCAAAGTGGTATATTTCTGTAAATTCTTGTTTTGTATATTTCCCAGATTTTTATTAGCCCAGCTTTTATATGGTGATTGTTGAAATTCTTTTCTATTTTTGTTTTATCATACCATATATAGGCGTGCCAGCCTCTTCTCAAGTCAGCACCTTCTAAAGTCAAGGTGTTGCATTTTTTTAGAATAGTCCAATTCTTTATTCAGACAAGTCCACAGGCTTCATAATAAGCTCTTAAGTCAGGGAGACCAAAGCCACCCTTCTCATATCGTCAATAAAAATAAGTCGCTTAATTCTTGGCTTTTTGCCTCCTGAGATGTTTTTTTTATAAAAAGAGCTGGTTTCCAGCTGAAGTCCTGCCTCTGGCAGCCATGTTGGGAGCCTCTAAATCTCAGAACAAAGCATGATGTCTGGCCAATGGAGGCCGAAATCTCAGGTCCAACAGGAGTGTATGTAGACCTCTCCTGAAGTCCCGGGATTTTTTGTCCCTCACTAAAGCCCATGATAAAGTGCTTTTTGGAACCACCCTAGGTCATTGATAAAGATTTAACTACAACAGGCCTTGGGTGAAACACCCCTCTAGACACTTCTCTCCTGAATGAAGATGAGACATTGACAAGCATCTATTGGATTTGGCTGGCTATCTAATTACAAATCCATCTAATAGTAGTCTAGACCACATTTTACTAATTGGTTTGCAAAAATATCATGAGAAATCTTGTTGAAGATTTTGCTGAACTCAAGGCATTCTACATCCACAGCATTCCTATCTTCTACCAAGTATGTAACTCTCTCCATAAAAGAGTGTAGTGTGTATATATTTAAAAACAATTAAATAGTTATGCTGCAAAACAAAAAGGTCTTGCTTGACAAATTATTTTGGTACCAGGAGTTGCAACAACAGCTAGCAATGAAGACAGATACAAAACTGTACTAGATTATCAATGGCTGAAAAAAGATGCCTTTAAACACTTATAATGAAAAAGTAGCTATGTGTGCACCCTAGACAGTCTTTACAAATATGCCCACACTGACTTCTCCTTAAAGGTCTGAGTGGCCAAAGTTAAGCACCTACAGTAAATGATAAGTGTCACAGGATCAAATGTGATGTATGACAACATTGAACAGACTTTTTTGTTTGCTGATCATTTAGGTCTCCCTGTTATCAACTTGAGCCGTTTTTAAAAATAAAATGGGGACTCATTTCATACAACCTGTCAGCTTTAGCTCATTATGACCAAAGCCATTTGCCAGTTTGTCGGAAGAAATTACCGTTCTGGGTGAACTGGTGTGTGATGAGCAAGGAGGCCAGACAGCTGGCAGTCATTTTTTCACCAGACACCATATGATCTGAAAACATGCCCCTTTATATTAACTAATTAGGTGTCTTTGAGACTCATTACAGCCCATGAATCCTTTGAACACGTCCTTTGCCATGTGACTTGTGCCAGAATTCCTAGCTCTTTATGCTTTTGCTTTAACTTAAATGAAGCTTATTCTCACCCTGAGTTCATATCCAGGCTATGGAGAGGGGAAACATAGCTGGGAAAAGATGTGTTTCCCTATACTATGACATACACTTACTTAATTGTTCTCAGCATGTAAAGGTATCTTGTAGCAACTTACCAAGAGAATGAAGTTGCTCGCATAAGCTTTCATAGACTAAGGGCTTGTCTACAGGGAAAAATGCATACTCACCTAATTGGCTCAATAGCTTCTGGGATGGTAGAATTTGGGCTAAAAGTTCTTGGAAGCTAAGCAGGATCAACCCTTGTCAGTATTTAACTGAAGGATTGTCACTTGCAATTAACCAGTCAGCCATCTGACTGCCACATGATCATTTGGTCTGAAGGGAAAGTCTGAGAACTGTCTTCCTTTGCTATAGACCAGGGGTGCTCACACTTTTTCAGCATGCGAGCTACTGTTAAAGCAACCAAGTCCAAAAGATCTACTGCCCCCGCCGCCGTGCACTCCCGCGCGCTCCCACCGCTGCGTGTGCTCTTGCTGTTTTCCGCCCGCTCAGCGCTTCTTCCGCCTGCGGGGCATTGCAGGAAGGAGAAAGCACGAGGCGGGGCATCCAGAGGGAGCACTCCACCCTGTCTGTCTCGCCGGCAACGGAGGCTGCACAGCTGCTTCTGGATGAGAGAGAGGCAGGGCGCTCCTTCCAGAGGCCCCGCCTCATGCTTCCTTCTTCCTGCAACGCCCCACAGGTGAAAGAAGCACCGCAAGAGCAAAAGCCAGCAGCAGGAGTGCGCGTGCGCGCAGGGTGTGCGCATGCATGGCAGGAGCGCCCCATCCAGCTGGTGAGCCCGAAGATCACCTGGAAGAGGGCCAAAGATCTACTAGTAGCTCCTTAGCTACCTAATGAGCACCCCTGCTATAGCCCATTGGTGAGAAACCCTTATCTTCTAACATTTCAAAAATAAAAACTCAGACATGTATGGCCAAACAACATCAGAGTGCGGTCAATATGGCAAAAGCTATCCACGAGGAAATAAACATAAGTTGGAAGAAGCTGCAGCATTTGTCTTTGGATGAACCTACTGGGAAGAGTGAGGTTCTACTCCCTCCTCTCCTCGCCTCCTGTTGTGCAAACTACACTTGCATTTTGAACTCAGTTTCTAGAAACAGAAGTAAGCAGAGGACAAGGTGGGAAAATAGAAGGAAGAGAGAGAAACCGGGACATTTTAAAATCAGTCAATAAAGTGGGCCAATTAAACTGGACTGTCCCTGTCAAATTGGGATAGTTGGAGTATATGTTAACCTGTGGTCTCGGGACCACAGCTTGTGGGGCATTTCTTCTAATTACCATATACACTCGAGTATAAGCCAAGTTTTTCAGCCTTATTTTAGGCTGAAAAAGCTCCGTCCCAGCTTATACTTGAATCAAGGTTGTTTATTATTTTACTCTATTATTATTTTAACTACATTTATTATTTTACTCTATCATTATTACATTTATTATTTTACTCTATTTATTATTGTTATTACTAGATTTATTATCTTACTCTATTAATATTATTACATTTATTATTTAACTCTAATATTGCATTTTTCATATTTTATTCTATTACTACTGTTATTACTACATTTCCCTTATTTTACTCTATTATTATTATTTTCCTCAACGAATGTAATTTTATTGGTATCTATTTTTATTTTGAAATTTACCGGTAGCTGCTGCATTTCCACCCTCAGCTTATACTTAAGTCAATATGCTTCCCCAGTTTTTGTGATAAAATTAGGTGCCTCGGCTTATATTTGGGTTGGCTCTTACTTGAGTATAGTAGAGTACATTGGCCTGCTGCATAAAAATCACTCTAGGACTTTCTAACAGAAAGCCTTCCCTCCGGCTGTTAGCTAAAGCAGTCTTTCTCAACCAGTGTGCCGTGGCACAATAGTGTGCCGTGACACACTAGTGTGCCGTGACGGTCCTCCTGCTATGCCGCGAGAGAAGCTCTCTGCCCCCCTTCCTCCCCTCTCCTGCCGAACTCCTGCTGCTTGGGGGAGGAAGAAGGGCCGGGCAGTGGCGAAGAAAAAGAAGAAGGGACCGGGGCGCCACCTCCTTCGGCCGTTTCCCCAGCCAGCCTCCAATCCGCCATGACTCCCACCATGACTCTTGCCTCTCGCTCACTGAAGCCGCGTGGAGGAGGAGCCCCGCCCACTGAAGCCCGTACACCGCTCATGCTCCTCCTCTGTAGGAGAGCTGAAGCTGGGGGAGGGGGCGGGGCATGGCACGGCCTGTAGGAGAGCTGAAGCTGGGGGAGGGGGCGGAGCATGGCACAGCCTGGCTCTGCCCCCTCTCCCGGCTTTGGCACTCCCAGCAGCTGCTCCAGCCTTGAGGGGACAGTGCCTAGCCAGCAAAGTGCTGGCTCTGGCACCACTCAAGGCTGGAGCAGCTGCTGGGAGAGGTGAAGCCGGGGGTAGCCTGGCTCCGCCCCTCCCGGCAGCTGCTCCCAGCAGGCCACCAACCCCCAGCCATTCTTTACTGTGTTAGAGTGTAATTTTGTGTCATTTTGGTTGGTGGTGTGCCCCTGGATTTTTTTAATGTTAAAAGTGTGCCGCGGCTCAAAAAAGGTTGGGAAACACTGAGCTAAAGGTGCATACTCACTGTAGAATGAATGCAGTTTTATACCACTTGAATTGCTGTGGCTCAATGCTATGAAGTCATGGGAATTGTATGTTGCACTTTTTGGCAGAGAAGGATAAAGGATTTGTAAAGCTGCAATCCCCTAGGATTCTATAGCATTAAACCATGGCAGTTAAAGGAGTGACAAACTATATTAATTCAACAGTGTAGATGCATCCTAAGTAAGAGAGAAGTAGAAAAAAAGAAATGAGAGGCATGAAATGGACTTACTTGTTGATTCTTGAGGTAGAGTAACCCTCTGTATGAATAAGTCTGCCCATCCCTCCCATAGATAAATAATGGGTCACACTTCCATTTGGGACTGGCCATAACTAGGGGCACAGTCCTAAATAGAAGGGGTTTTTCCTCCTATCCAATCCAGCAAGACAGTTCTAACATTATTCATTTATTATGCTCAGTTTACCCATATGGGTTCTGTTCCTGAACACTTTTTTACAGACTAAGGCCCCTTCCAGACAGCTGAATAAAATATCACATTATGTGCTTTGAACCGGGATATATGGCAGTGTGGACTCTGATATTCCAGTTCAAAGCAGATATTCTGGGTTGTTCTGCCCTGATATTCTGGGTTATATGGCTATGTGGAAGGGCCCTTAGTAATCACTTTTAAACAGAGTAAATCCTAATGGCCAATGAAAAGCTAAAAGAAAAAGAAACTTTTCTAAACAAGCTACTCTTGGGTAGAGTAGCTAAGTCTCAGTATGTAAGGATTATATCTCCCAGTTTGGGTGACTATGATTAAAATAGTAACACTAGAAGACAAGTCTCCCTAGGCACGTTGACATTTTCCCACAACAAGGGCTCTGGTATGCGGAGCTAAATCCTGCTTTTCAGCATACCTGTAGCTGTATTACAAAGACAAATATGTACATAAATGGTTCCCACTATCCTATTTTAAACAAAGGAATGAAAAATTGTGGAAGCGTGCCCACAGCATGAAATGTATATTTGTGTGCGTGCATGTGTGTATGTGTTCGTCAACACATGCCTGCAAGCAGAAACATGCTCAGACACACTTACTTTACTGGAACTAAAATTAAAGGCGTAATTATTTACCTTGGAGGACTCTTCTGGCACACGAGTCCTTTGTATGTTCTTGTAAATGAACAAAGGCTCTTCCCTCATTACCTTTGCTCCTGTTTTTCCATATTCTATTTATTGTCTCACTCAAGGCAAATTTTAGATTGCAAACTCCTTGGGGCAGAAATTCTGTAAGTGCCATGCCCACTGATGATGCAGGTAGTGGCGGTGGTAGTAATAGCAGCAGTTATAGTAGCAGTAGTAAATTCCTGTGGTTTTCTTTCTTTTTTTAAAGAGTAAGACCAAAAGTAGTTCTTTTGAGTTTTATCTCCTGATATTTTTCAATGGTACAGTAGAGTCTCGCTTATCCAACCTTTGCTCTTCCAACATTCTGTATTATCCAACGTAGTCTGCCTTCTGCCCAGATCCACAGCTGTTTCAATACATTGCGATGTTTTGGTGATAGATTCATAAATACAATAATTACTATAGAACGTTACCATATATTGAACAGCTTTTT
This sequence comes from Anolis apletophallus, assembly GCA_030556195.1. NCBI lineage: Eukaryota > Metazoa > Chordata > Lepidosauria > Squamata > Anolidae > Anolis > Anolis apletophallus. The sequence goes on from JARBWK010000002.1 coordinate 152,089,501, forward strand.
CTGTTGATTTGTTGTAAAACCTGATGTTTTGGTGCTTAATTTGTAAAATCATAATGTAATTTGACATTGAATAGGCTTTTCCTTAATCCCTCCTTATTATCCACAGACAGCAAAACAAAAGCCAAAGGGTGGTATCCTTTCCTTATCTCTCCAAAGCTAAAAATATCTATATTTTTGGCTGGAGTTACTTAAAAATGTACCTGCTCCAAAGTCAAATAATATTGGAAGAAAATTCACGAGGAAACTCAAAAAATATTAAACATAACATTTCAATTAAGTCCAGAAATATACTTATTTCCTTTTAAACCTATTTTAAACCAGATTGCCTTTCTGATATTCCAGAAGTTAGTCTTCATAGCTATTTCCTTAACTTCAAGATGGCCGCTGCTGTGGAGCTTCCTGCGGGTGAGCTCCAGCAGAGCCTTACCAATTTCTTGGACAGGACCGGCTGGTCTTGCCATTCCCTCTCCGGGGGGATGGCGATTGATCGCCAATCCCAGGGGGTCGTCCTGGGAGACCCACAGACACCGGGCAGCCAAGTTTGGCTGGGAAAGATAGCTGGGCCACCACGGGTGCCCAAAAGGGCCAAGGATGGATGGGTCGTCCGACCCGTGACGGCCTCTGGCGCTCGCTTCCTGAAGATGTTCGGGAGAGGATCGCTGGGCAGAAGAGCTTCCCTTCAGACCCCCTCGAATGTGGAACACCTAGCGGGCTGGAAGCCCTTGGCCCCCGAGTCTTCAGGGCCTCAAAGAAGCAGCTCTCCGCGGAGGCCGCGGCAAGCGGCCCAGGACCCTCCCGCTGACCAGCTCGATCCCCAGGTGTACGCCGAGCTGCTTGAGGAGTATGCCAAGCTTATGGACCACTTCAATGCCTTCGGGGCCAAATACGGCGGCCTGCTGGAGTGCATGGGGACCCCCATAATGCAGCTCCCAATCCCGAAGCAGGACCCCCATAGCCTGGATGATCCTCCATGAGCCCCCTCCACAGACCAGGACTTCCTTTGGGACCAATCATGGGACTTTCCCACTAGGGCTGCGGGGATGGCCCAAGAGAGACCTCCCCCGGTAGAAGAGCCCTTTCCAACCTCCCCCTCTAGTGAGGCCCTGGGGCTGCCCCGAGAGACCGGGAGAAAGACCAACCCCAAAGCGGAAGATGAATTGGCCGCCATGGTGGCTGATGCCCCTAAGATGACACTGTGGCCTGTGTCTCAAGCCGATTTCCAGGCCGGCCACCTTCCCCCTTTAGAAGAATCACCTGAAACATCTGGAGACCCCGCACACCAGCCATTGGACCCGGAGGGCCCCTCGATGCTGGCGGACCTGGTGCTCACCGAACTGGACATCTCGGCTGTTTTGGCCCCACCCCCAGAGGCTTACGTCGCCCCGGGAAGAGTTGGGGGAGCATTCTTGAGGAAGTGAGGCCCAGCATGGCGGTCGACCTTGGAGACGCCCAACCAGCACATGTGCTGCGGCCCCAAGACGACCCGCAACCGGGAAGCAGTCCGCAGCCGGAGGTCCCGCCCCTGGAGGACTCCTGTCCTGGCGCTGACCCGAGTAGGGATCAACGAGTCCCCCGGAAGAGGAGGAGGCGCCACCGGAAGCGGAAGGGCGGCGCTCAAACTACCTCCCAGGCCGTGGATTGAAGGCCTAGACCAGCTTCCGACCGAAGGGCCTCCGGAACCGGCCTCCTTAGAGACCTAACCAGAGAAGGACGATCAACGGCGAGAACGGTGCTGGCCCCGAAGGTGTTCTCCACCAGGACATTCTGGAGCTCCTGCTATAAGCAGTCGAAGCTCCAAGGGCTCCATCGGACTTCCTCGAGAGTCTTAAGGGACAATTCGCGGTCGGACCAGGGCCCTCGGCGCAGGCCCCCATGTGGGCGCCCACGGTCTCTGGTCCCCACGGATGCTTGTGCACCAGCGCTTCTTCTGGGACACCCCCGCCTGCCTCCGTTTGATGGCAGGGCGGGACTCTAGGGGGCACCGGCATTGACACCTCCCTTTCCCCCTCCCTCCCCCCCTATCCTCTTGTTCTTCCCTTGTCCACTTGTATATGTTGTCTCAATGTGTCACTGGGCACTCAAACTTTTGTGAACCGCTGCGAGCCTTCGGGGAGTGGTCGGTATACAAGTTTGAAGTATAAATAAATAAATAAATAATTTATTAGGAATAACAAATTTAAGCCTTAAAAAGAATGAGGAAATCCTATTGACATACATAACAACAGCCACAAGGATAGTATATGCGAGAAAGTGGAGATTAAAAGAAATACTTTATATTGAAGACTGGCTAATTAAAGTACTAGAAATAAGAAATATGGACGAATTGACTCAATACTGTATTTAAAAAAAGAGGGAATACACAAAGAAGAAATGAATTGGAACTTAGTTAACTCAAAAAAATGTAAGAAACTACTTAACTCAAAAGAACATAAAAATGATGATGTAGTTATACAGAACAATCCACCACCAGGCATTGGAACTGAATGAAGAAGAGAAGAAGACATTAGGACTATTAGAAGGACTAGAAACAAGAAATACTATCATGGTAAAGAAGATCTTAAGTTTCTAACTAGTACCCTTTCCCTGTCCTTTCCCCATCCCAATCCCAAATGTCCTCATTCCATGCCCAATCTTTATAATCTCCCTATCCACATTCCCTGGTTTTTCGTCTGTCTATTCTTTATTATTATTATTATCATTATTTTCTTTCTCTTTCGTTCTGTGGTGGTAGTGGGTAAGGGTTTAGGAGTAGGGAGTTTTAGGTTTGCCTGTTGTTGTTTGGGTTATGTGTATAAATCTGTTCAATCAACCTATTTTCCATTTTATCCTATGTATGTTTAAAACTGAATAAATACTATTAAAATGTACCTGCTCCGACTTACATACAAATCCAACTTAAGAACAAACCTACAGGATCTATCATTTTTGTAATTGGCGATTGCCTGTATATTGTTCTGAATGTTATTTGATAAGAGCAATAAGACGTTTTGGGGTAAAACCTTATAGTGTATTTTTATGACAGCCCTTTCCCAAAGATTATGCTTCTGAACAGCATGGTTCTCCCTATCAGAAAGACTCCTACAAATTAGCTGTTATGGGATGACTTAAAACCAGATGGAGGGGAAGCAGCTCTCCCATGCTATTTTGTTAGCATATAAACAGTCCATGACTTTTAAGCAAAAACACTCCTGCTACTTGTAATTTCACTAACAATTCCTAATTTCTGAATCATGGACTGATCCAGATGATTGACTGGTGGTCTTTAAGGAGAGCTGCAGACATTCCCTTTTGGCTTTTCTACCTTGTTTCCACCAGTCAAATCCCATTAAATGCAAACATAATTTTATTGGATTGCCTTGTCAATGTGATGGAGCCAATCACTCCAGTCATAAATGTGAAAAATAGTCTATGAAGTACTCTAATGATTATTATTTCTAGTACCATTATTCTATTGAGAAAGGAAGAAATAAAAGTGTAAATTCCCAACTTAGACATAGATTGATAACAGTGACTATGTGTCTGCTGTATGATTCAGATTTATATAATTTTGTTCCAAGAAACTGTTACAATTTAGCTTGAGTTTTGAGACCAATTAAAAATATTTGTAGTAATTCAGTCAAAATTTCCTGTTTGGAGACTCTTTATGTAATACTGCTAGCTTTTGCTGCTGTATTACATGACCCCAAATATATTACTTGAGGCTGTTTTAGATTTTAGATCTCTGCTACCACATTTCCTTTCCTTTTACCAACTGGCCTCCTCGCAGCCAGAGCCACAACAGCCCCCCCCCCCCCATATTCTAAAGAAAAATCAAATCATACAAAGTCAGTTGTGCTCTGAATATTTGCTTTGAAATGGCTGGCTTTGAAACGAACAAGGCTTACTTTGAACTAAACATATGCTGGGGACAAGCAACAGCTTTAAAGAGATCTGTTTTTAAAAGGTGATGAGATTTTGCCCTGTGGTATGCATGCATATCCCTCAATTGTCTTTGGGGAGACTGGCTGAGTTGAAAGAGCCAGTCCTATGCTCTACAACAAGTTATGCTCAACACAAGATAAAATGATGTACAGGACTTCCAAACCTCCATTCTTTTTCAAGAAGCCCCCCAGGTATGTAGCCAGGGGGGCTTAGGGGGCTTCAGCCCCCCCCCCAATTCTCAGGGTGGTCTGCGAGAAGGCCTTACTGGTACATTATTTAAACTATTATGTTTATTCATATCATGATCTGATCACCATGCTCATTATATCCCACATTCATGGGGTTATTGGGATAACAATACAAAAGGTTTGCTAGGGTAGACCCTCTTCCACCCAGTCTCGGCCCCCCTGAACCAAACTCAGCCCCCCGAATCAAAATCCTGGCTACGGCCCTGCCCCCCCCCCCCTTGATTAGCCTAGAGCAGGGCTATCAAACTAACTTTCATGGAGGGCCAAATCATCCTTATGGTTGCCTATAAAAGGCCATTGAATCCATGGACAGAGAATCCATGAATACAGATGGCCAATTATATTTTTTTCTACATAATGGTCAGCGTTCTTTAGTTTTTACCCAGATTTGGTCCCCAGGTGTTACTGAACAACAACATAACTTTTGATTATCTGCCACATATACGGGAGATAATAGGAATTGCAACCCAACAGCATTTGTGGCTCCGAGGTTGGGGAAAGGTTAATGGACATTTTAACATCAGACATTATATCCACAAGCCTTGCATCTAAATTCAAGCCTCACTATCCAGACTAAACAGCACAAACTGCATCCTTCTGATTTTTTTTTCAAGTCAGGAGCAACTTTAGAAACTGCAGGCCATTTCTGGTGAGGGAGAATTGGCCGTCTGGAAGGATATTGCCCAGGGGACACTAGATTGTTTTGTTGATCCTTCTAGATGTATCACAACTCCTGTCAGTTCTAGTCATGATGTCCAATGATGAGGAATACAGGAGTTGTAGTCTAGTATTGGAAGTGCCACGTAAAATGACATGCCAGGCCAGATTCGTCCCACGGGCCTTATTTGACACGTGGCCTAGAATTTGACATAATTTCTGTTGCAAAAGTACTGAGGAAAAGGCACATAGAGAGATTTTCAGAATTCCTATACCTATGGCAATAGCATGAGAAAATGTGTGGCCACACAATATCAAATGTTATGTATAAACTAGCAGAACAGCCTCAGAACTATAAGCAACTCTGTGAACCATTAAAAAAGCTTTTCTCTGTAATAATGTGAGGCAAATAACACAAAAGTTGTCAAGTTCTATTCACTCATTTAGACTTTGACTCTTGTAGCAAAAAACAGAGGCAATGCTTTATAAGTCTCAGCTAGTGCGTGCTGCTTGTATGTACAAGGCTCTGACAAATAAAATGAAGAATTTAGTTTGATCATTCTTTCACAGTGTTTCCCAAACATGGATCTTCTGGATGTTTTGGACTCTCAGAATCCTTTATCACTGGCCAAAGCATTGGACACTTCTGGGAACTGAAGTCCAAAATAGCTGGAGGTCTAAGGTTTTAAGAATTGCTAGGACATTGATTTCGGTCTAGAATCCAGAGTTAGGCTATTTTTTTATTTTAAAAACTTAGTCTGATGAAGAGTTCTAGCCAATTCAAAAGCTTGCATCATCTTGTGGAATTTTGGTTAGTCTCAATAAATTAGTGGTAGAAATAAAATTACCTGATAAACAGTTCTGAATTAAACCCTATATTCTCATGTATAAAAAGGTAAAAGTTTCCCCTTGACATTAAGTCTAATTGATTCTGACTCTGGGGAGGGGGTGTTCATCTCCATTTCTAAGCCGAAGAGCCGCCATTGTGCGTAGACACCTCCAAGGTCATGTGACCAGTATGACAGCATAGAGCACTGTTACCTTCCCGCAGAAGCGGTACCTATTGATCTACTCACATTTGCATGTTTTCAAACTGCTAGGTTGCCAGAAGATGGGACTAACAGTGGGATCTCACCCCGCTCCCCAAATTCGAACCACCAAACTTTCAGTCAGCAAGTTCAGCAGTTCATCCGTTTAATGTGTTGCGCCACCAGGGGCCCCTATTCCCATATAGAAGTCTAGAAATTTTTGTCAAAAAATCAGCCTAAAAACCCCGGGTTGGCTTATTCATGAATCAATTTATGAAGTACAGTACCTTAACTCCTACCAAAAAAAGGAAATACCCCCTTCTCTGAGTGAAGTGGTGAAAGATTTGTTCATCCCAGGAGAACTCAAAAGAAGCACTAAATCCCTCTGCTCCCTCTGCTGCAGTGCCACTTCTGGTCTTTTTGAATGCCCGGGTGAGGAAATTGTGGTGGCTGGCCTTGCGGCTGGCCCAAAGTAACACTGGCACCTTCCCCCATCCACAGAAGAATCATTGACTTATGCATAGGTCACATCAAAATCCATAACTTGGGCTCAAAAATCTGCCTTCACATGAGGTCAGCTTGGACACAGGTATATACAGTAGTTCTCAGAATTCTTGACAACTGGCTATGCTGGTTGGACCTTTGGGGTTTGCAATCTTGATGCATTACCTACACGTGGATTCTGTATTTAGTTTCATCACCATCAGCCAACATGCACTTTTTAAACCTTTTTTAAAGTTTGGTTATTCACATCACCAGGGCAATTTGTACCAGTGGGCTTAAGCATGTGGAGTACACATGGTGGAACTCTTGTACAATTACCAGGTTAAAGGGGGGAAACAATCAGAAGCTTTTTGTGACACCCAGTTGTTTGATATTTTTTCTATAGATCCATTTTTACAGTAATCTAGAGTCACCCTTTAGAAAAATGAAAATTTATTTTTTCCAAGCCCTCTGTCCCCTCCCCTTCCCAAAATGAATGCTACTAATAAAACATTAGCCTTCCACTACAGTTTGGGACAAAATTGTAAAATACCAGATACAAAGACAAAGAAATATTTAACGAATACCAGAGCTAAATACCTTTGTTTGTGAGAATTAGTAATTGTGTGTATTACAAAGAAAATACACACAATTATTAGCCAGCTATGTAGGGCATAACACAACAGTTTGGTTTATAAAACAAAAAAATATCTTTTGTAGAGTGTTGTACTCAATGAAGTTGAAGAATAGAAATTATTGTTTCCTTCCAAGGAAGCTGTTTGAATATGAAACATTGATGGCTTCTTTGATTTGCAAAGAGATGTTGTCCAGCCAGTCTTTGACATGGGATGGATCTGATACACCCATTGAGAAAATTATTTCAAATATATTGGTGTTAACAACAACCAGCAGGCACCTCCTTATGCTGTAGTGTCATTTTTGCACTCTAATATTACAGCAGCTGAAGGTCTCTGCTTCCATACTGAAGAATGCAATATCAATATTTTTTCATTTTAGGGTGAGTCCACAACACCAACACTTTGTTCCTCTTACCGGGGTAGAAATGTTGGAAATCACACTCAAAAGTGTTTTAGTAAGCTGAAACACACAATTATTGCTATTTTTACTATTTGCCTCTAATGGTTTAAATCAGAGGCTTGCAACTGTAGTAAGTCCAGGGACCTCTCTTGTGCCAAGATCTGCCAGTTTGTTTATTTGAGCAGTTTTTGGACTATGAAAAACAAACCAACCTAAACTCCAAAATGGCTGGAAGTCTACTCAGGTTCTCAAAGCATTAGGCAGTACATGGAAGTGGGTTGTTGTAGGTTTTTCAGGTTGTATGGCCATGTTCTAGAAGCATTCTCTCCTGACGTTTCACCTACATCTCGGGCAAGCATCCTCAGAAATTGAGAGGTTTGTTGGAAACTGGAAGATTTAAATGCCATACAAATGGCAACTTGTGCTTGGAGTCTTCCAGGAGGAGCAATCCAACCTCTGTCTTTGGTTAGGGGACAGCTGGAGATGGAGGGCGCTCTACATAGTAAAGGGTCAAATTTTGGTCACCCATGTTTTGAATGTTATAGTTTGTTGTTGTGTGCCTTCAAGTTGTTTCTAACTTATGATAAACCTAAGGTGAACCTATGACAGAGTTTCCTTGGCAAAATTTGTTACGAGGGAGCTTTACCTTTCTCTGAGGCTCAGAGTATGACACTTTGCCAGGGTTACTCAATGGGTTTCCATGGCTGAGTAGAGATTGGAGCCCTGGTCTCCAGAGTCATAGTCCAACACTCAAACTACTGTATCATGCTGACTTTCATAGGTAGTCAAATTCTACCTTAATCATATTATTTTTATATGTTTTAGTTAGATTTGTTTTTATCCCATCCCTGAGTTTCAGCTTTAGGAAAAGAAACAAAAGCTTTAAATAAATGACAAAAATAGAAACCCTTGTTTCCAATCAGTGTCATCCTGGTCCTTTTTGAGGTATTTCCTGTTCATGGTTGGTGAGTTTACTGAGAAGATGGAACTGTATTATTGTAGAGGGAGGAGTTTCCAAGAAAGCAGTACGGCATTTCTTTCCCATGGCTGCATTCCTGGGGATACAGGATCGTCATCACAAAGCCAACCATCATCACCACCACACCAATGGTGAGGATCAGGCCAGAAAGGATGTGATCCGAATGAATCCATCGCTCTTCAGACAGCTTCAGGTAACAGGCTGCAGGCAGAATGAACACCAGTGGTGTAGCACTGAGCACCCCCTGCAAATAAGAGGCAAAATACTGTAACTCATTATGTGCAAAGACTAAAACAGAAGTGAAAATGGAGAAAATATACAAAAACTAAAAGGAATTATTACCGACAAACACAAGAGCCTTAGAAATATCTCAGAATATGGCAAATGGCTTGATCATTTTGCAACAACATGGACGTTTTACCCAATAAATATGCAAATAGTCCTTCCTCCAGAAGAACTCAAAGTTACAGAAACTGGTGTCTTTCAGCCTTCATTCTCAGCCAGAAAAGGAGGATAGTAATATTGATAGCTATATGATGGGGCTGTCATAGTGTTCTGGAGTACTGAAGATGTTGCATGCATGTGAACAATGGTTCCCCCTGCTAACATACTTTACAAGCTCAGCAGGAACTCGGTAAAGTTGGTGAAAGCTGAAATAGTGTCTGAGGCAAAGGGAACCAGTGAGCTCTTAGCAAAAAAGAGAGTCTATAATTGAGGACATCCTACTTCAGGTCCACTCATCACTTGAGATATTGTTGTGTACATGTTCTTTTTGTTACTATTTAACTAGGGTATCTTTATTAAACAATATACCAGAAAGCAAATCCTGTTAACTGGGGGGAGGATTAAGGGGGGGCTATATATTCATGTCTAAGTGTAGAAATCTTAGTCAGAAAATCAACCATAAAAACCTTAGGCCGACTTATCCACAGGTCAATGTGAGTACTGGGGCTGTGCAAATTTCCTTTGTGCCTCATTTGTCATATCTATTTCGTCAGATTCATAAATATGACTCAATATTAAGAAATGTGAGGGGCATTCATGCAAATAACTTAAGATTAAAAACACAACTATGACTTTCAGAAGACTTGTGTAAGTCTCATAAATGGCTCCAGGTCGCCGTTGCAGGTGCCTCTTCTCCCCCAAAAGGGCTGGATTTGTCGTCCCCCCCCCCCCAAAGGACTCTGAGGAGGATGGTGAAGCCGTAGTGGAGGGAGAAGTCCTACTCTTTCCCCAAAGGCAGCGAAGGGGGGGGGGGGAAGCCTGGCAGGGTGGCCTGGCAAGGAAGAAGCTCCTCCAGCACACGGCTGGCCCAGAGAGAGAGAGAGAGAGAGAGAGAGAGAGAGAGAGAGAGAGAGAGAGAGAGAGAGAGAGAGAGAGAGAGAGAGGCAGCGACCACTCTCACATTGAGGCTTAAACATGAGAAGCAAGCAGAATTCTGGGAAATGTAGTTTAGGGTAGGGACTTTTGAATTCTCTATCACAGGGGCCCTCTCCTTCCCAAACTACATTTCCAAGAATTCTGCTTAATTCTTTGTGCCACCTCCTCCTTCTCCTTCCTGAAAGTTTTGGTGGTGGAAAACCCATGTTCATTTTCTAAAGGGATTTTGAGCTAAAAGGGGATTGTTGGAAGTTGAATCAAAGCTGTGAGGCAGGCAAAGTTTGCCTAGTAGGTTTCCTATTATTATTATTATGTCAAAGGCTGGGTGGGCATCTGTTGGGGGTGCTTTGACTGTGCTTTTCCTGTCTGGCAGAAGGGGGTTAGATTGGAGGGCCCCTGGGTTCTTCCAGTGAACAGTACTGTTAGGATTATGTTGGTTAAAATCGGTGGATGTGCTAATCTTTCTGAAACTTGGGGCTGGGGAATGATGCCCTGGTTATGTTGTATCATTGGAAATAGAAACTGAAGGAGATAGCTCTTTTTTAAATGTTCATAAAAACTTTTTTAAATTCCCAAAAATCAGTGGATGTGTGAAATGTTCTAATCTAAACCATTCCCTTCTCTGAGTAGAGTGGCAAAGGGTGAGATATTAGTCCATCCTGGGCGAATCTAAAATAAGCACTGACCCGCTCAACTATTTTTGCCTTGGCACCACTTCTGGCCTTTCTGAATGCTCGGGTGGGGAAATGGCAGCAGCAGCAGTGGACAAGAGCAGCTAGCTCCCTGAGGCAGCACTGGCCCTTCTCCTTTCTCTATGAGTCATATCAAAATCCAGAATTTATTCTTCCAAACCTGCTCTCGACTTATGCATGAGGTCAATTTATGCATGAGTATACACAGTAGTTAAAAATCTGGATTTGCTACAATGCGTATTTACCAAAAATTTAAGCAGCAATTCTGGTATATAGTATGACCCCCCATGTCAATGGAACTAATTTACAGTTTCACTAATCTATGGTTTCACTCATCCAGTTAGAGCCTCCTGTACAAACTACACCCTGTTTTTGATACCTGTGTCATTGATATTTATTATAAATTATATAAATAAATACATATTTTATTATTAGTATTTAATTTTTTAAAAAACATGATTTTAAATTGATTCCATTAAGCCTAGTTTGCAGAGTTCTCACACTATCATACTACCTGGGACAAATGCCAAGTCTTCTCTATAACACTGCTTCTTCATCTGTGGGTCATGACAACAAATGGGGCCACCTTAGTTCAATGTTGGGATCTTGAAAAAATTGGCAACAGTAAAAGATTTCTGAACATGACCTACAGGCTGTTGTAGACATTTACATGAATCTGTTGTGCCTTGTTTACAGTGAACTCTATGGAAGATGCTTCAGCTGTACTTCATAAAAAGTAAAATCAGCCTGTTTACCAAGTCTTGTAAATGCTAATTTGTTATCAGTAAATGTTTGGTTTTTTCCCCTATTTTATAAACTTGGTTTCATGTACAAATTTCTCAGGCCAAAAGGGGTCCCGAGTTGAAAAGTTTAAGAAGTCCTGCCCTATAGGATGTTCGGTATATAACATAGTAAACATGTATTGTCGAAGACTTTCACGACCGGAATCACTGGATTGTTGTGAGTTTTCTGGGCTGTATAATCATATTCCAGAAGCATTCTCTCCTGACGTTTCACCTAAATCTATGGCAGACATCCTCAGAGGTTGACCTCACAACCTCTGAAGATGCCTGCCATAAATGAAGGCAAAAGGTCAGGAGAGAATGCTTCTGGAACATGGCAATATAGCCAGGAAACTCACAACAACCCACATAGTAAACACTCTGCCACAACCCACACTTTTAACGCTGAGATCTACACATATATGCTGTAAAGTTCTGTTTAACTTGAAGGCTATATAGTATCAATACATGAACGATCTTCATCCTAGTTTAATGTGTCAGGTGATAAATATGAGGAGTTTTCAATTTATTATGAGTCTGATGCAAGTTTCCAGCCAGAACATATGGACAAATGTTGAGCCAAACTTTTCCCTATGTTTGGTTCAGGAGCTCACAGAACAAACAACTCCCACATCTCTTTTCCTGAAAGAATTATTATTTTTATAACTTCATTGTCTTGCCATTAAGAAACACAGCACGTCTTCCTTCGGCATATCCTGCTAACACAATAACATGATGAGGTAACAATCTAAGTTAGTCAGTCACTGTTAACACAATGCAGGAGAGGAATTCCTCCCCGAATACTTTACTAGTCACTTACATTTAGCTCCAATACTATTCCCAAGCAATCATACACTAAAGAGATGCTTGTAGCTACAGCAACGACAACTATGGTCACAGCAATGTGGTAAAACGTTGTGAGGTTCCCACTGAAAAGTACATTTGCAATGACCTGTAATAGAAATGCAATTTTAGGTGATGTTGAGACAGGCCACTCATCTGAATGAGTTGATGGCATATTTTAAGCCTTATGTGCTTATATACACAAACCAAGAGTGGACTTCAGTGAAACATCTTTGCTTCCCAACTTAGTTTATTTCTGTATTTAGCTTCTAAAAATATTTCCAAGATCATAATTGTCACTTTTATGTCATCTAAATACTGAGCCTTTTTGTGTATTTTAGAAAAATAGATCAGTGACTGCAATCCTGAGTACTTGCTATAATTCCCCATATTTTTAATTTAAGTTCCAAAAAGCTCTTTCAACATATAATTCAAATATAATAAATCCAATACCCATTAAAAGCAGAGGTCTAATACTTCCCCCAAGAAAGCAAAATATTTGTTAGATCTGGCACATTTTGTCTTACATTCTCAAAAGTGTTGTGCTTATGCCAACATTCTGTAAGAGCATCGTTTCCAAACTTCTTTGGTTGATTTTGTCCCACCTCATAATCTTCGTAAGTATTTTCATCCACATAATTTCTCACATGGTAATTTTACAAGGTCTTTAGCCTTCTCTGCCAAAGAGAGCTGGTACTGCGCCAAACTAAAGCTCCCATGATTCTATATTATTAAGCCATAGCAGGTAAAATGATGCCAAACTGCATCGGTTCTACAGTGTCAATACACCTTAAGTCACACTATTTTATTATGCAATTGTACTGTATATAACAGCAACAGAACATCTGTGGATTGTGGTATCAATGGGAGGGGGGTGTCCTGGGACCAGCATGAGGACCAAACCCAAGCTGATACTAAGGACCTGCTGTAATTTATAGAAGATGTAGTACTGTAAATTCAACATTTGAAAATAGTGTTCCTTTCCAAAACAGTTAAGATGACCAAGGTCCCTTCCAAACAGATGAATAAATTCCATATTATCTGCTTTGAACTGGAATATATGACAGTGTGGACTCAGATATCCCAATTCAATGCAGATATTCTGGGATTTTCTGTCTTGATATTCTGGGTTATATGCCTGTGTAGAAGGGCTCTTAGAGCCATTAAATCGACAAGTTCAGACTTCTTTAATGCTACACTGGATAAGAATAATCCACACTGCAGAACACACATGTAAATTCAGTGTTTCCAAAACATCCCATTGTTTCACTGTGCTTTCTCTGAAGTCAATATGTATTTTAAAAAGCCACCGAGATTTTGGCCTGCATAAATAGGAGTATAATGTCTAGAAGTCATGCTACCCCTATATTCTGCCTTGGTTAGGCCTCACCTGGAATACTGTGTCCAATTCTGGGCACCACAATTGAAGGGAGATGTTGACAAGCTGGAATTTGTCCAGAGGAGGGCAACTAAAATGAACAAGGGTCTGGAGAACAAGCTCTATGAGGAGCTTCTTGAAGAGCTGGGCATGTTTAGCCTGAAGAACAGAAGGCTGAGAGGAGACATGATAGCCATGTATAAATATGTGAGAGGAAGTCATAGGGAGGAGGGAGAACTTCCTGACTGCGAGAGCTGTTCAGCAGTGGAACTCTCTGCCACAGAGTGTGGTGGAGGTTCCTTCTTTGGAGGCTTTTAAACAGAGGCTGTTGGGGGTGCTTTGAATGCAATTTTCCTACTTCTTGGCAGGGGGTTGGACTGGATGGCCCATGAGGTCTCTTCCAAATCTATGATTCTATGATTTAATGAAAACAGTGACCTAGCTTGGCAATCCTAACTTCCGATTCAGTGTCCTAGCTTTAGAGTCTGGAATATATCTTAAAGCTCATTAAGGAAACCAAGCATTCTGTCCATTTCCTTCCTGTTTTAAGAAGAATGGAGTGGGATTTTCCCTTCTGATATTTCAATCAATGAGAAATAAATTGATTATAGCGGCTGTACTTCATCTCTTTTCTTTTCTTTTCTTTCTTTCTTTTTTTGGCCACTGATATTACAAGTGAGTGGGCATTCTTTTTTGCGAGAAAATTAATCATAATCAATTTTGCATTATAAGAAAACAGTCAGTTCTGCTAGTGCCAGAAATGGGGAAAAAAATCAGAGATAGCTTAAATTGAAAAGTATTAAAAAGTTTAATTTTCTTGGAGTAAGAGGCAGAATTCCAACTTTGAGCATTTATTGCAAAGTACTGTATTAAGATTTCTGAAATGAATAGTGACTCACTGCATTTGAAAATATATACATGTTTAGTACTCACCTCTCGGGTAACAAAACACTCTAATGGAAAAGTCAAGATGACAGTGATTCCATAACAAAACCTTCCAAACGTAGCAAGGTCATCATCTCTGCAGTAATTTTCAAATATGTCTCCTGGAGATGTGGTAGACAATAAAATTAATATTATCCTCATGAGGATTAAGAGAGATACAGGCATTTACATAAACTTTTCGAAAGGAAGCCAACATTTATTGTTGGCAACGCCACAAAAACAGGATAACCAGAGTCACAAACACTAGCTTGGAATCTGAAGATACTCCTCCTCAGACATGCTTAATCCTTCTAGAATTAGAAGAAGCTGAAATATCAAACTGTAAAAAAATGTTGTAAAATATACTTCCAAGATTACAACTCCCTATTAACCATATAACAAAAAATGAAAAGCACAGTGCAGACTATGAGCTAATAAAAGTGTAATACGATGCAAAACACTGTTCTGGATTTATTTATTGATTTTCCTCATTCTTGTGACAGTCCAAGGGCCCTTCCACACAGGCTTACTGTATATCCCAGAATATCAAGGCAGGAAGTCCTACATTATCTGAGTGTGGATTCAGATAACCCAGTTCAAAGCAGATATTGTGGGATTTTCTGCCTTGATATTCTGGGATATAAGGCTATGTGCTCATGGGAATCTTTGGGTTCATTGACAATGTAAAGGTCTGATCTAGATTAACCTTAAGGTGGCCTTGTCCCAGGTTAAGCAAAGTCAGAAGAAAGCCCGAATCTTGAGCCAAGATTCAGGCTTTCCAATGAATTTAGGACTGTCAAGACAACTAGACCAGTTCCTAACCAGAACTGGTTGCATGTTCCCTGGACTGCCTGAGCCTTTGCTTCCAACAGTAAATAAATATTAGAATCCTTTATTTGAGGAGTAAATTATACAACTGAAGCGATGAAATATTTCAGAAGGTGTGAATAAAAGAAGTCATTATGTCTAGAAAATTATCAAGCAAATATGATGTTAAGTTAAAAAAAGAAGCTAATTTTTCCATGGTTGTAGAATTCTGTACAAACAGAATACATATTACCCTGACAACTGTACAAAGAGATGGAAGTCTAGCTCAGCTAAATCAGAGTTAGAAATGGTCAAAGCAAAATGTGAGTTACCTTTTTGGGCTACAACTCTCAGAATTCCATAAGAAGTATGGCCAAATTTTCCTTAAAAGTAAAGGTAAAGGTTTCCCTTTGACAGTCCAAGAGACACAAACTCTGATCCGCTCATGGGATATCTTTGGGTTTGACTCTGAGGGTTGGTGCTCATCTCCATTTCTAAACTGAAGAGCCAGTGTCGTCCATAGACATCTCCTAGATCATATGGCTGGCATGACTGCATGGCCATATGATCTAGGAGGTGTCTATCTATTGATCTACTCACATTCACATGTTTTTGAACTGCTAGGTTGGCAGAAGCTGGGGTTAACAACGGGAGCTCACCACATCCCTTGTTCGAACCACCACTTTCCGGTCAATAAGTTCTGCAGCTTAGAGGTTTAACCCACTGCACCATCATAGCCATCCTTACTATGATTAAAACAATTAAGTAAACAACAGCTATATCCCTTAATGGCACAACTTACCTTCTGTATATTCTTTAAATGTCAAATATCCACATGTAGCAAACACCAAGCTGACAAAGACAGCAAATGAAACAGACACATGCGTGACACGAGTCCAGTTGCTAAGCGTGGGTTCTTTCAAGGAGCCATATATTAAAAAACTGTTGTGATGGCAAATGAATGCTGAAAGAGATATAGCAATTCAAAAAAAACGAAACATATACAATGATCTTCACTTATTTAGTAAAGTGGCTGTAAGACAGATGTATTGCAAAACAATGGAACCGTAAAAATAGAAAATCATTTTTCTACACAGAATGCCCGAGGGACTGCAGGATTCAGATTTTTTTTTAGCTATCCTGGGGAACTGTAATGTTCTGTTGAGCTTATCTGCATCTTAGGATGCATCAACACTGAAGAATGAATGTGCTTGAACCCCATTTTAACTGTGATGGCTCAAGAGTGGAACCTTTTAGCCGTGCCCAGTGTCAAACAATACCATCTGACTTCAACACAGAGAAGGGCATTCTCTATCATCGCCCCAGTCCTTTGGAATGCATTACCTCCGGAGGTTAGGGCCTTGAGCAATCTGTTGGCTTTTCGGAAAGCCTGCAAGGCGGTCCTATTCTGGCAGGCCTTTGAGCTGTGATATGCTATCTTTTAAGACTATGTTTTCTTTTAGGAATCGTTTTTATTCTGTGGTTGTAGATTGTTATTTTATTGTGGTGTGTGATGTAAGCCACCACGAGCGGCTGGGAGTGGTGGCCGATAAATCAAATAAATAAATAAATAAAATGCTATGGAATCATGGGATTTCTGGTTTTACAATCCCTTTAGCCTTCTTTACCCAAAAATGCTGGTGCCTCACCAAACTACAATTTACAGAATTCCACAGCACTACAGATTCAGAAGGAAAGTTGTATAAACTATGGGACGTACCAAATGACATCACCCCAATGGCTTGTACTGCGTTTGGCTTTGCAAACACCCAGGGATTTTCTGTTGGAGATCTGCAAGAGAAGCGTACACTGAGAAGTTTCCACTTTTCCCATTAGAATTGTCAGAACCTACCAAGAGGTAAATAATGAGAGCTGTACTATTTGGGACACATATGTATGGAAAACCTAGTCATCATAAACTGCAATTCACTTCACTTCTGGCCTAGCATCAACTGAAGGGGTATGCTAATTAAATTTATATGGAATTAGTAACCATGAAGCTACATTACTCCTCTTATATAGCTATACACACACACACAAAGACTTGTGACGGGCACTTTGTGAGAACCATGGCCCATAGCACCACACATAGAGAGGCAATGTTGCTTAGTAGTTTGCGTGTTGGATTATGATTAGAGACCACGGCCCATTCCACACTGCTCCTATATCCCAGGATCTGATCCCAGATTACCTTCTTATCTCAGATTATCTGGCAGTGGAGACTCATACAATCCAGTTTAAAGCTGATAACGTGGGATCAGGTCATTGGATGTAGGGCAGTGTAAAAGGGGCCTAGGGTTCAAATCCCTATTTGGCAATAGGAACTCAGTAGGTGAGTGTGGGCAAGTCTCACTCTCTCAATTCATAGGAAGGTGGAGACAAATCCTCCTCTGAACAAACTTTGCCAAGAAAACCCCATGATATAGGTTTGCCTAAGGGTTACCATAAGTGAGAAACAACTTGAAGCCATGTAACAACACAATTATATCTGGTCGGCCCACATCAACAGCACCATTCAACACTAAGCAGGGGATTAAAATCAAAGGCCCATGAAACCTCTTCCTATTCTTATGATTCTGTGATTCTGAGCACAGTATTGTTCAGTCTCTTCTGCCTGCTTCCGTCTTTATAGCAGAGGCTGCTGCTGCCCCCTGCTGTCTCATCTCCTGGATTTTTCAGTGACCCGAAAAGTATCTTGGATGACCTAAATGTTGTCCAATGCAAAGGAAACAGTTGTCTGGGCTTGCTCCTTGCTTGTAACACAGTGACTTTTCTGAAGCATTAATGGAACTTAGGTTTTTTAAAATCATCCCCATCAATTTTAGAATTTTAGAATCAATTTTCCATAATATTTCCCCTTCTTTACAGATTTAATACTTGCACAATCCTCAATAGCACAGTTTTAAGCCAATGAGTGAGGATTCGGCTGGAATTCATTTGAATCTACTTGCAAGGAAATGAATGCATTATTCTATTTGTTGTTTCAAAGCATATGATTACAACATATTAGCAGCAGAATCCTACACACATCTATTCAGGAGAAAGACTTGTTGAGTTCAATGAGATTTGCTTTCAGGTAGTATAGGTGTACAATTCTTTACTCATTTCAATTGGGTGGATACAATTTACAAGGCCTTCTGCCTGGATCTCTTCCTAGGTTTGGCTTATTCCTTTTTGACTCGGATCTGGGAAACCAATGCCTCTTCCACACATCTGTATAAGATTCACTTTATCTGCTTTGACTCAGATAATTCAGTTCAAAGCAGATAATGTGGATTATCTGCCTTGATATTCTTGATTATATGGCTGTGTAGAAGGGCCCTAAGATGGGGTCTGACATCAGTTGTTTCTTTTGTTAACAATGCCTATTAAAATTTGAAACAAATGTTTACAATTTGAATCTACAACTAGAATTCCTCACCATCAATGCAGATAGAATCTGGAGAACACTAGGTTGCGAAAGACTGGTTTAATGGTTGTTGCTGGGAGAAACATGAAGTTTTCTTTTTGAAAAACATTGTATATTTGCTATTAGAATTACCAGTAGTCCTTTGCTATTGTTATGTGCCTTCAAGACTTTTGGTTGAGTTATCTTGGCCCTCTCCTAGAGGGTAATTTGTTGGGGACGGGGTGGATAAGATTTATCCATAAGCAATTTGTGACCATCTTCCTTCAAGACTGAGGGCCCACCCAGACAGGCCCAAAAAGCAGGACCTGTCTGGGTTTTTACTGGGGCGTTCAAATGATGCCCCAGTAGAAATGAATTAATTTGGAACAAACCAAGGTTTCCTTAATTTGTTCTGAATTAATTAGATACCCCATTAGATCCGAGCCTTCCAGAAAGGCCTGGGTCTAATGGGGTATTGGGCTTGTGGGGACTCGCTTTCAGGACTATCTGAGAGCTGCCCCCTTCCCCTCCCCTAAAACTTGCCCCACAGGATTGCCAGGCACAAAGACCTCTCCGGAGAGCTGGGAAACCAGAGTTTAAAAAACCAGAAATACAACAGCTGGGAAAGGGTTGATGAAAATGGAATGCTCCAGCTGATAATAGTATGTTTAAGTTGTAGTTGCACTATGGCACAAGTTTACTGCTCATTGTATTCTAACAAACCATGTAGCATCAAAATCAGGATGTTTTCTCAACATCTTGGAATCATTTTATGGAGAACATGGGAAAAATATCCTAAGTGTGCTATGACTACTACCAATCTGGAAACGAGGATTCAAAATCCTGCTTTGCCATGGAAACCCACTGGGTTACCTTGGGCAATTCACACTGTCAGCCTCAGAAGAAGGCCATGGCAAGCCCCTTTTGAACAAATCTTGGTAAGAAAATCCCATGATAAGTTCAATTAGGGGTTGCCATGAATCAGAAACAATATGAAGGCACACAACAACAGCAACACTGTATGTACAAATTGGAGTGCGGAGGTGAGGAGGGAGAGCTAAAATAATATATGCTGTGTTTGAATGTTAACCCATTCTGGATGTATACAGTCATTTTTACCAGAAACAGCAGTAAGAGTAAAAGCTGTGAAGAGTATTTTTAAAGCCTTACATATCATTAAAAGTGATGAATTTGGGTGGCAAAGTTGATTCAAAATCATGCACCAGCTTTCCTGCAATTCGAGTAGACTACCACAAGAGGGATAGTTTGATATCATGTTAGATTTTTTAAAAGTTCGTTTTGTTAGAACATTCAGTTCAGAAATGCTTTATGTATATATCATCAATGACAAAGTAATGAGATGTGGGTGTTTCTAACTGCCTTCACATTGACTTTGGGAACCCGATGATTTAGAGAACTGAACGTCTCTCTATCCTCCACTGCTTTGCTCAGGTCTTGCAGACTCAAGGCTGTGGCTTTCTCAATTGAGTCCAGTATCCGTCTGGAATGTGGTCTTTTAAAAATAATTCTGAAGTGGGAAATAGGGAGTTGTAGATCTCCCAGAGAATATATCCTGTGCAATGTAGATAGTTTTTTGTCATTTCAACAAAGCAGATGGAGGTGTACAATTCAAGAGAGAGATTCTCTATCTACAGACAAGCTGGAGAGAGACAACTGGAATTTTGCCTAAAAGACTTCAAGACTGTGTGTGTGGTTTAAACTGCAAAACATGTTTTACTACAGGATAGTACAGGACAAAAGAAGGCTGTAAATACAATCTAAGGTCCCTTCTACACTGCCATATAAAATCCAGATTATCCGCTTTGAACTGGATTATGTGGCGGTGTAAAAGGCGCCTAAGATGTGACCTTTCACAGCCCACAATAATACCAGTCAGAGGCGGTGTATGGGGCCCATGGTTAGACTCTACCCCTTCCTATCTCACAGTTTATCAACTTTCAATCTTTCACAGTGTCTGAAGAACCTGAAATGACAAGACTACTTACACGTGTGCACTGAATGTAATTGCCCTTATAATCCCAACCACCAGAATGATGACTGTTAAAATCAGAGAGATAAATGATACCTGTGGATAAAAAGATAATCTGATTTTGCCAGTTAGTGGTCAGAAGGCTCAAAAGCCTAATCTTGTTGTCCAAATAAGAATAAGAAAAGGAGAAGAGAAAACAAAGGACATTCATAGCTCACTGTAAAGACAGCTCAGTATAATTAAATATATTTTCACATTCAAAAAATAAAGTAAAAACAAAACACATTTTTAAAAGGGACACAGTAACAATAGCATATGCTTTAAAAAATAATTACTTGATTATTTTTTGTTTGCTTCCACCAGTTAATATGCAGCATTTCAACAGGGATAGACAACATGAGGCACATCCAGACTGCACCTATAGTGCGCGCCCTCCCGCGTTTTTCCCAGGGCGTCCAGAAAACGCTTCAGAGAAAAATGAATGCTTTTGGCTTTGTGCTGAGGTAATTTGTCTGCTGGAAGACTGGGGTCTTTCAGAAGACTGGTGTCTTCCCGGGTGTTGGAACTGTGTAGACTTGACCGGGGATTGTGCCATGCAACTTCCGGTGCCCATCTACACACACTTTTCAGGTTTCTTGACCTCCTGGAGCCCAAGAAACCCAAGACAGCCCCACCCCTCCCAAAACCGCTTTAAAAGCCTTAAAAAGGAAAATAACTCAGCCAGCTGCCACTTCCCCTTCTCCGGAGCTCTCAGGGCATGTACCAATGATGTACCATGAGAAGTGGGGGGGGGATCACTCCTGCTTCTTTTGGCGCATCATTGGTACGTGCCAGGAGAGCTCCGGAGAAGGAGAAATGGTGGCCAGCTGAGTTATTGTTCACTTTTGTGTCCCAGTGCCCTCCTAGAAAGTCCAGCAGGGCATCTGGAGACCCACTCCCGGAAAAGCATGTGCCCTCCAGAGGGGATATGTGGACTAGAATCCAGGAACAATCACATTTTTAAAACACTATTGCTCCTGGATTAAAGGGTTGTGTGGAACTGCCCCTGGTGTCCTGTTGGGTTAAAGGTCTACATACGTAAAACCTCAAGGTTTTATATACCTAAATCAGGGTATGATTAACTGTAACAAGCCTAAGGCAATGTTGCATTTCACAGACTGTTAAAATGCTCTTGGGTAGCCTGTTTCTTGAGTGTCCTGCCAGATTTCCCAAAGTAACAAGCCCCCGAGAAGGCTAATAACCTTACATCAATGTAAGCCAGTGAATGTCCATGTCAACCAGTTATACAGTGCAATCTCCGTATCTGTAGGGGATATGTTTCTGAACTTGCAATTGAAACAAGAAACCATGGATAATAAATCATATTGAAATGAATAGCTTTCATTAGAAGGTATCACTGAGATACCCTAGCAGACCAAGAAATGTACCTTTCCTGGGAACAGAAGTATACCAGAAAATCTCCTGGAGGACCTAGAAAATTTCTTGACATATTTTGTCAGGTATAGATAGGCGAAACCACTGGTCCTGCCTTTACAATACTGTATTGATTTTCCTACACTAGTTTGTTCAACCATTTAAATATTTGTGGGATTCGCACAAATGAATTCTATTAATAATTAACTGCATTTTTTACTCCTTAATTCTGCCCTTAGAAAATTAAAACAGCACTAAACAGACACAGATATGCTGAACTTAAAAAGGCAATCACACCATAATCTGCCCTTTTCCCCATAAGGCTCTACAAATGATATCACATAAATTCATACATAAGATGCTTTATCATTGGAAAGACAGTTTTAACATATATATCCCCCGTGCCCAGTAAAACCCGACTCATTATCTAAATGAAGTTCATTTTATAAGAGATTTACCTTTGCCAGTTTTGATATATTTCGATACAGAGACAGAGGAAGTGTGAAGATGATGGTAACACAGAGAATAACGGCATGGCGACCAAAGAAGGGATTCTCTTGGTTGTTTAAAAGAGAGAAAGAAATGGAAAGAAAATGAACATGGATATTTTTAAATGAAAAATTAAGGTTACATTACGTTTTAGCTTTTAACTGTTTGGGGTTTTTTTGGCTGTTTTTATGAATATGTTGTGAGCCGCCCCGAACCATCGGGAGGGGCAGTAGACAAATATGAATAAATAAATAAATTTCTCACTAAATACTCTGTGTGAGGTCTGTGCCTAAGAACATGTTCATGAAATAAATAAGGAGGGATGGGGAATGGTTAGGAGTCTCATGGATCAATTGCATTCACCTCAGAAGTGGAATAAGGTTGAAATCTAACTCTATATATCTAATGATGGAACAATGTCTCTCAGAATACCTTGTTCACTCACTGCAGTCCTTCACTCTTTTACCTGGTCAACAACAACAACAACAGATTGGGGACTCTTTGGAGCAGGCCTCGGAGGTGTCAGATATGGGAGCATAGACTGGTTGGTCCTTGCAGTCTCTTCCAACTCTATGATGCTAGAGGGAAGGGGACATTTGCACAGCTAGAACTAGTGCATCAGCTGTGTTTATTCCTGGAGACATCAGATCTAGCTATGGTGACACATGCCTTATTTATTTATTTATTTATTTATTTCTATCCTGCCTTTCTTAGCCCGAAGGTGACTCAAGGTGGCTTACAAATTGGCAGCAATTTGATACCACAACAGTCATAAAATACAATAAAAAACATTTAGCATAACATTATAAAAATCTATACAAAAAGCCATTAAAATGTGTCTTCCTATTAAACTCATATTTACAGTAGCATTGTCTAGCGGCCGTTCCATGTTCACTCTTTCATAGTTCCATGTTTATCTATTACGCTGCATTTCCAAAAGCTTGTTTGAACAGCCAGGTTTTTACTTTTTTCGGAAAGTCAGAAGGGAGGGGGGCGATTTAATATCCCTAGGGAGGGAGTTCCACAGCCACGGGGCCACCACTGAAAATACTCTGTCTCTCATCCCTGCCAGACGAGCCTGTGAAGAAGGTGGGATCGAGAGTAGGGTCTCCCCTGATGATCTTAAGTTCCTAGATAGTTCATAAGGCTGATTCCAGCCCGGGAGATCACTCTTGAGACCGATAGGTATTGCAACGCGGAAACGCAAAATCTCCTGTTTCATCCCTGAGTCCAAAATTGCTTCACTACCACTCTGGGGAGGAGCGGCTAGAAGTCCCAAGCGCCCTGAGGAAGCGGTTCACGCGAAACGGCCATCTTGGCGTCAGCTTACCTCCCGCCGGAGGCGCCTGCCCACTCGGCAGTTTGCCAGCTCTTCCATGCTTCAAGGCTCCCCCAGTGACTCGGACCACAGTCCGTGAGTTTACAAACTCCGGCTGATTGTAGGGTGACATTGACTGAGTGCGAGCGTCGTCTTTGCCCGTTAGATTGTAAGGGCTGTATCCATTTGTGTTACTCGCTGTATTTTGTGTAAATTGCATGACATTGCACCATAGTGAAATTGTTAAGCCATTGATCACATGTTATTAATACACTAAAAGTGATTTTTACTACGTGATGTTGATTGCTTGACTTCTCCCTCAGTTCTGCCCTAAGATATTTCACGATATAGCGTTGTGTGTTATAATGGTGGACTACTGTGGCCTGGATCACATCTCATTTAGATTACAATAACACATACTACATGGGTCAGCCTTTGGAAACTGTCTGGAAACAGCAATATGTGATAAATACTTCACTCAGCATTAGTTAAAGGGAAGGCATAACTCCTATATTACAACAACATAAGTGGCCATCAGTCTGTTTCCAGGCATAATTCAAAGTGCTGTTTGCAACCTTCAGAGCCCTGTATGACTTGGGGCAGTATCAGAAAAACTCTCTTCCTTTATGAGCTTGCTCAAACCTTAAGATCTGCAGAGAAATGCTATCTCTCTGTCTCACTACCACCACTGATGCATTTGGTGAAAACAAGAGTAAGAGCTTTCCCATGGTGGCAAGTTGTAGAATCAACTCGTACAGAATGCTCATTCAGCTCTGCTTACTTTCTGTCCATAGACAGGCAAAGACCTGTTTTATTTAGATATGCTTTTGGCTCTTTGGTTCCTGTGGAAAAAGCTATTTTAATGGGTGTGTCCTCTTTTTATGGAGTTTTTAATGCATTTTAAACAGTAATTTGATATAGTTAATAAAACATTTTACTTAATAATTTAAAATTAGGTACAAAGACCATGAGCTACCTTGAGTCTCCATATTTGGAGAAAGGCGGGATAAAGTAAAGTTAAAAAATAACATTTTATGTTTTATGAAACTAGGGAGTTTGGTGAAAAGAAAAATGTAAGGAAGTGGTGGGAAGGGATATGTATAGATAATGGAAAACCAAATCCATACATGGTTAGAAGTGACTGCAGGCCATTGGAAATATTTATACATTTAATCCTGCCATCAATTTTCTATTCCACCTATTTTTCAAAAGTAGGATTCAATGCAGCTTCAAATCTTCACTTCATGTAGGAGCAGGTGATTCAGCTGTTGGTAGAAATCATACCTATTCATTAATAGATGATCTAGATCAGACCTGAGCAATTGCTGGCCCTTCAGGTGTTTTGGACTTAAAATCCCAGAAATCCTAACAGCTGGTAAACTGGCTAGGATTTCTGGGAGTTGAAGTCCAAAACCCCTGGAGGGCCGGCAATTGCCCAGGTCTGATCTAGATTCTATTACAACTCTCAACTATCATAGACCCACTGGAACTTAGGAAACCATGTCTATAAATAGTTGATTCATAAAGAAATATTTGAAATATTTAATCAGCTGTCCTAAAAACAAACAAATGTCATAGACATACCTCCAATAATCCTTTGAAAAACTTTTGTCAAAGTATCTCCTGTTATAATGTTGTAGCTGATCATGGCTTTAAAAGAAGAAATATTATTTAATAACATTTAGAAAAGGTTGTTGTTCTTAATTATCTCAATTATGCTTCAACTTATGTCAGCCCTATGAAGCCTTATGCCAGCCTTAAGACGTATTGCTATTAACAGCCTTGCTGAGACCATGGCTTGACTCCATCAGTACAACCAACTCCCTCACTTCCTCTTTTCCATTTTAATGAACATTATCATTCTTACACTGATTGATGGATCCACTGGACCTATTTACACCATCGTAAGGTCCAGTTGCACTTGGCAGAAGAGACTTCTCTTCTCCCATGATGCTCCGCATCCCTTTCCAAGCTTGCTCCAGAAGTCAGCTCTAGATCTTTATAGAAACTTTTTGAGTTAAGTGGGGTGGAGATGCAGCCACATGGCAGGAAACATTCCTAACTGGGGGGAGGTCCACTTGAGTAACTTTTGGTGTTGCCTGAAAATAATGTTCTGAGGTTTTCAAAATAGCAACATTCATTTCATGTAGGGTTCACCAGTTTGTGTCCTATTTAAATATTGATTTCAGTTAACCCAGCCATGTGTTTCTCTGCAAAAATGGCACAGTACACGCTAATAAATTATATCATGCACACATTTTTTGTCTTTAGTAAAACTTACACCCCCAAATACAAGGTTTCTTAGAATCTTGTTCTTTCTGTTTACAAGAAAACCTGTCCTATTCTCAAAGAGGAGATGTCCCTTACAAAAAGGGACACCCACCAGCTCTATAAGAATGGTAGGTTACATACCTGTGACCATCTTTCTTCGAGTGGAGCTCTGTGAATCCACACTTATGAAGTTTGCGCGCCAGCGCGGGGTTCCAACGGAAACTTTCCCAGTTTGAAAAGTTTTGGCGGTAGCGGGGACGGCGGGGCGGGTTCGTGTGGATTCACAGAGCTCCACTCGAAGAAAGATGGTCACAGGTATGTAACCTACCATTCTTCTTCGAGGGCTCTGTGAATGCACACTTCTGAAGACTTACCGAGCTAAGGTAAAAGAGGTGGGAACAAACCAGCCAATTTTTGAAAAACTGAACAGGTTTATTGCAACCAGCAATAAGTATAAATAACATTATCAACACTGTAATAAATAAGAGTGGAAGACATGCTCCTAACTTGTAAACATAGTGCAACAAGCACCATTCATGTCAGGCACACAGGCCTCACAGTATAAAGTGCAACAAGCACCATTCATGCCAGGCACCCAGGCCTCACAACAGTAAGTGCAACAAGCACCATTCATGTCAGGCATGCAGGCCTCACAGTATCAGTGCACAACCGGTGCAACATAGAACCATAGAATTCTAGGTAAAGCGCGCTTTAACAGGTAGACTGTGCCCCGGGGTCCGGGGCACGGTAACACTTAGCCTCCAATGGTGGAGAGGTCTGATCGACCCAAGAACTGTCGATCTAAACACCAGAGGGAGCAACACAACAGGGTCATCTGTTAGACCCTATCCCTGTAGGCCTTTGAGAGTGAGGATCGCTCGACCAAACACCGCCTCCCTTCCAAATAGGGTGTCTACCCGGTAATGGGATGTGAAGGTGGAGGGGTTGGCCCAGATGGCCGCCCTGCATATTGAATCCAGAGGAATCCCCTGGAGGAAGGCCGGCGACGTGGCCACTGCTCTAGTTGAGCGGCCCTTAACCCTAGGGGACACGGTTGACGGGCTATCTGATAGCACAACTCAACCAGGAAGCCACCCATTAGACAGCCTCTGAGGCGACACCGGCAAGCCCAGCTTGTCGGTGGCATAAGAGACGAAGAGTCTAGTCAACCGTCGGTAGTCTGCAGACCTGCTCTTGTAGACCCAGAGGGCTCTCCTGACATCGAGGGCTCTGAGGGTCGACTCGTTCTCCCCGGAAAGAGAGGACACCAGGTCTGGAAGTACAATGTCAGTGCTTAAATGAAACGGGGACACCAGAAGAAAGGTGAGCCAAGATGGCCCTGTCCGCCAGGAACAGCAGGTAGGGCTCGTCCACACGCAGCGCCGCCAGCTCGGAGGGTCGACGCGCGAAGCAATGGCGACCAGGAACGCCACCTTCCAGGAAAGAGGCGTTGGTCGATGGCGACAACGGCTCGAACGGTGGGGCCGCAAGGCAGGACAGCACCAGGTCAAGGTTCCAGCCGTCGGTGGATGCACGGGAGGGCGGGTGTTTACCCCTCTCAGGAATCTCTTGACCATCGGTGGAACATAAGGACCACCCCTCTGCTGATTGTGAGTCAGGTGGTTTGACAGCCCTCTGTCGACCAGTCCGGTCAGGAAGTCAAGGACCGCCGGAATCGAGAGCGGGAAGACGGCGCTGGAACGGGCGGTCTGGAACTTGGTGAAGCGGGCGATTCAAGCCGAGTACGCCTTTGATGTCGCCGGTTTGTGGGGTGCAGCCAGGATCGCCGCTACGGCCGGTGAGACGTCCGGCGCCGGGAGATCCTCCATGCCGTCAAGTGCAGGGATGGAAGGTCCGGATGTAGAAGCAACCCCTTCTCCCGAGTCAGAAAATCTGGTCGGCGAAGGAGATTGATGTAATTCCCCTCGGCCAGGTCTAGCAGGGTCGGGAACCAGACCTGCCTCAGCCAGTAGGGAGCGATGAGGATGCAGTCAGTCCCCGATAGCTGGATCTTCTCGATGATGCGGAGAAGAAGCGGAAACGGCGGGAAGAGGTAGAAGAAACCCGTTGTCCAATTGAGTGGGAGTGCGCCCCGAGGCATCCCCGGTGAGCATCCGGGGCAAGCCAAGAACCGAAAACTGGCAGTTGGCTGTTTTCCGGCAATGCGAATAGATCTGCGTCTGGGAATCCCCATCGCTGGAAGACACGGTGGAGTTCCTCCGGATGCAGCATCCATTCGTGGGACGACCAGCTGGTTCTGCTGAGAGAGTCCGCCTCCAAGTTCTCGACTCCCGGGAGATGGACGGCCTTGGGGGTCACTTGGTGACGAACACACCTCTCCCACAAGTTCTGGGCTAGGGCCAGGAGCCTTCTCGAGCCTGTTCCGCCTTGCTTGTTGACGTAGTACATGGCCACTACGTTGTCTGTCCTGACCAGTACTACGCATCCCCTGACGAGGGGGGCGAAGGCCCGAAGAGTCTTGGCTATAGCCAGGAGCTCGAGGTAATTGATGGTGGGCCTCTCCATCGCCGACCATTGGCCAGTTGATCGACAGGCTCTCTGTGTGGCCTCCCCAGGCAAGCAGCGACGCATCGGTTGTTAGCGTGATGGATGGGGTCACCATGTGGAATGGTACCCCTAGACAAACATTGGCGCTGGAAGTCCACCACCGGAGGGACTCCTTGACCTTTTCCGGGAGGGAAAGCCTCTTTGAGTGGTGCTCCCTGACTGGGTCGAAGTGGTCGAGAAACCAACGTTGCAGCGGTCTGAAGCGTAGTCTCGCCAGTGGGGTGACGGCTACCGTGGAAGCCATGTGGCCCAGTGTGACTTGGACCTGCTTTGCCGTGATGTAGGGCCGGGTGCAGCTGTTGACCTCGTGCCGAAGCGCCTGAAATCTGACCTCTGGCAGATAGGCGAGCTGATCGACGGAGTCGAACATTGTCCCGATGAACTTTATGGTCGTGCATGGGACCAGCTGCGACTTCTCCTTGTTGAGGCGTAGGCCTAACGATGAGAGTAGTTGAAGTGTCGCTGTGACCTGTTGTTGCAGCAGTTCCGGGGACTGAGCCGCCAGCAGCCAGTCGTCTAGGTAAGGGAAAATCCGGATTTTCTCCCTTCTCAAGCGCAGCAGCCACGACGACATGCACTTGGAGAATGTTCGAGGAGCCGCCCCGAGGCCGAAGGGAAGGACGTTGAAATGGTACACCCTTCCGGCCACCTTGAAGCTCAGGAACCGACGATGGGCAGTTCTGATCGAGACGTGGAAGTATGCGTCCCGGAGGTCGATCGAGGCGAAGTGGTCGCCTGCCCGGAGTAGTGGGTGAATGGACGACACTGACACCATCCTGAATTGCCTCGGCGAACCGGCCGCGTTTAAGTCTCTGAGGTCCAGGATGGGTCGCAGGGAACCGTCTGGCTTCGGTACGGTGAAGTACCGTGAGAAGAATGCCTCTCTTTCCTTGCTCTGCGGAAGGGGTGATACTGCTCCCTTTTGAAGCAAGCTGTCTACCTCCTTCAAGATCACCTCGGACGGCTCCGTCTCGACGATGAACCCCGTTGGTGGGAGCTCGTCGAATTCCAAGGCATAGCCGTCTTCGACAATCCGGAGAACCCATGCATCTGAGGCGATGCATCGCCAAGCACCGATGAAGCAGGTCAGGCGGTCTCCGAATGGCGGGTGAGATGGTGGAGGTCGAGGGCTGGGAGGAGGCATGATGGTGGCAGCGGTACCTAGCAAGGAGGCGGTGTCGTCCGTCGCCCTGTCAAACACGGCGTTTCGATTGTTCGTTGCCATTGTTCTGACGTGGCCTCGACTTGTTGCCTTGGCGGGGCCGGTTGTTCTGCTGTTGCTGCTGCTGTTGTTGTTGCTGCTGCGGGGCCGAGTATGGCCGTGGGGACTGGCGGTACTGTGACCTGGGCTGGAACTTCGCCCGTTGGTAGTACCGGGTCCTGGGCTGCGCCGGTGGTCGATCCAACTTGGCCGTCAGGACCTTGAAGTCGTGATTGGCCTTCAGCTTGCGTCCGTGCCCGCAAAGAAGAGTCCCTGGTGGTGATGGTCTTCTTAGAGTTGGAGCGCCTTCAGCCCTCCGGATGCACCGTGGGCCAGATGGAGGCCAGTGCAGTCTGTGAGATGCCAGTGCAGTCTGTTGCTCTTGGGAGAGATCCTGGAAAAAGGGTTGGGCCCTTTCTCACAGGATCTGATGATAGGCTCCCATGCACGCCCGCAAGTCGCCATCTTTGTTAGCAGGAGCCCGGCTCGGTAGATCTTTCTACCGACCGTGTCGAATCTCTTCCCTTCTTGGTCAGAGGGGGCTGTGGACTCTCTGCCTGAAGACTGGGAGGAGGTGACGATCATCGAGTTGGGTGTCGGATGATCGTGCAGTCATTCCTTCTCCCTCTCGTCGATCTTGTACCACGCCTCAATACGCCCGGACGTGGGTGGGATGGACGACGGGGTCTTCCAAGACGCTTTCACCACCTCTTCCAGGGGTTCCAGCATGGGAAGATGTGGCTGGGCAGCGTCCTCGACCTGGACTCTGCTGAAGACGGGGCAGGTGCTGGATCTTCTGGGCACATATGTTTCTATGCCCAGAGCTCTTGCACATCGACCCACTTGGTCGCCGAAGGCTCTTGCGGAGTCTGTCGGCGACGAGGATAGCCCCAACTCACAGCCTCTGTGGGAGGGTGTTCGGTCCATGGTGACTGACAAAATGGACCCCGACATCACCGATCGCGGGGCCTCACCTTCCTCGACCTCGTCCTCTGACAGCGGTCGAACCACTTCCGGTCGCACTAGAAGTGGGGACGCTGGTGGTGCTCCCGACGTGGATGGGACCGTGGTCACCACCGTCGATGGGGGGCTTCTTTGCAGCAGGGGCCATGGCGAGCCTTGTTGTCTGCCTGCCCTTTTCGGGTGACGTCACGAACGGTTGTTGGACCGAGGGTTGAGCCGGGGGGACTCTGACGACGGTCTGAACCGAGTCTCCCGGTGAGATGGTCTGCTGCTCTACCCCTGTCTCCATAGCTCTGTTGGAGGGAGTGATTCGAGATGGCCGACGGGGGTCTCGGGAGAGGCCCGTCACAGGAACCAGGCCTCTGGTCTGGGCTGGTCGACGGAACGCTATTTCCATAGCTCTGTTGGAGGTGGAGGCAGCTGAACCGCCTCTGTCGCCCACGATGCAGGGCCTCTTCGGCGCAGGAAGTCTTCGAGGAGACAGACTTCGTGCCCTTCTCCTTCCGTAGATGCTTCTTCCCAGCCGGGTGAGCGGTCGACACGGTGGGGGCCGGAGCAGCCGCCCCGGTCCCCAAGGAGGTAGATGGGACAGCCGTCGCCATCTCTGGAGGGCAGAGAGCATGCTCCGTCAGGTAGGCCTGAAGCCTCCGGGCTCTCGCTCTTCTGGTGTGCGACGAGAAGGCCTGGCAGTGTCGACAGACAGGAACAACGTGTCCCTCTCCAAGACACCAAAGGCACTTCGAGTGACCGTCACAGTCTGGGATCTTGCCACCGCAGGATAAACACTTTTTGAAGCTGGTTGTGGACATACTATGCTCACACAACCAGCCGTATTCGATGTTGCCCAAGTGGCGGAAAACAAAGGAATGGGGTGGGCGCGCATGGAGGTGCCTTTTATGCCCTCTGGGCCGGCTGGGCGGAGCTACCGCCAAAACTTTTCAAACTGGGAAAGTTTCCATTGGAAGCCCGCGCTGGCGTGCAAACTTCATATGTGCATTCACAGAGCCCTCGAAGAAGAAACAAGCTTTTTGGCTCTCATATAATAGAAATCTTCCATAGTGAAAACTGGAAAGTTGACTTGAATATTATTATTATCAACAGCAAACTCTACCCATTATATTCCAATCATTAATTTGGAGTTGTAACTATTTTAACATTTTACTTTAGAGTAAGTCCTCAGTGAACTCAGGATCAAGTTCTGAGTTCATTGAGTTCATTTAAATATTTTTCTTTACGTGCAGGTTTTCAAGCTTCTAAATGTCACATTGTGTTTTGCATAAATGGGAACAAGAAACTATCTCAATACTCCTTTTGGATACTGAGGTTCAGACAACGATTTCTGTTAAGGTGTCTGTTTAACTTATTATTTAAAACATCTATAATTCAGAACTACCACTTTTATCGCTGTCACCTTCAACACATATCTCTAAAACCAACACACACACAAAAAGCAAAATAAGCCATGCTGGTCCTTTAAAAAACTCAAAATACTAAATTGGGCTAAACTTTGACTGGACTAGTGGCTTTCAACCTGTGAATCCCCAGATGTTTTGACCTTCAACTTCCAGAAATCCTAACAGCTGGTAAACTTTCTGGAAGTTGTAGGCCAAAAAACTTGGGGACCCACTGGTTGAGAACTACTGGACTAGACCAATCAAAAATCACAAAATAATAAGCCAAAATTCAAGTTTTTACAATCTCTTAAAAGTTGGGGCAGTAGAATCATTCAGTTTCCATATAATGTATAGGAGGAAAATAGGTGACCATATTGGCTAGCCTCCTTCTCTCTACTATCCAGTAGCCATATCCACTCATTCACAACCTGCACATGAGAAGCTTTACACCAGGGCTTTGAAACAATGAGTTTCTCATTTCCTTTTATTATACAAAAAAGTCCCATAAGTTCCCATCTGAATCGGACCTCAGCCCATCTAGTCCAGCATTCTGTATCACACTGAAGTTTGAAACAATGAGTTTCTCATTTCTTCTCTTATATTATACAAAATTATCATTATTTATGCCTTTGCAATTAATGTTCTTACCAATAAAGGGATATAAAAACTGGAGAGCTGAGAGAATTAGGTGTCCCACTAAACCATATGATTTATTGACCAGCGCTTGGTAGCTGTTGGTTCCAGACAGGTTCCCTCCTTTAATCAACAGAACAATAGAATAATCTGTTATGGGGAAAAATACATTCTATTAAAATGTTTTACTTGGCACATTTCTCTTAAATATTATATAGAGAAATGACTGAAATGAATATGGATTAGAAACAAAGACTTACAGTGGGAAGAAATGTTATACAAAAATAGCAGGAAGTCTTTTAAAATAAACCTTGGTAGCACTACAGTCACCATACATTCAGTTATAGCAATGCTGCAGTTCTAGTTATTTATTTAATTTATATGCCACCTTTCTACCAAAATGGGAATTGAACTTATTTGCAATGTAAACTAAAGTAAAAACTTTAACAAGAGAAGCATCGTAATTGTTGAAGTCAGGAATGGTTACTGTAGTTCCATTGGACCAAAGAGCAAACTCTAATTTTAAACAAAGCAAGTCAAGAGCCAGGGTAAAAGATGCTAAAGCTAAAGCATTCCTCCATGCAACTGTTCTTCCTTATTTTCCCTTTGGGTGATGGCACCCTTTTGTTTGAACATGGAGCTGGTAGTCCTAAACTACCTTGCTACCCTAATGTGTGGTGGTGGGAATACTGGCTCAACATAAATTGCTGAAATAAAGTTCAGCTAGTAGTCCTTTTAACTTATCTCCATGCAATGGTAGATGGAACACTACCTTGTCTTTTGCTCTAGGTCAGTGGTTCTCAACCTGTGGGTTCCCAGATGTTTTGGCCTTTAACTCCCAGAAATCCTAACAGCTGGTAAACTGGCTGGGATTTCTGGGAGTTGTAGGCCAAAATATTGGGGAATCCACAGGTTGAGAACCACTGCGAGTCTGGGTCATCAGATTATTTCCTCAAGGAATGCCTGACCTGGAGGCAGCATGGGTTAAGGGGGATTTTAAGCAGGGACTTATTTTGTCCTGATCTCATTAATTCATATACAGAGAGACACTTAAGATACATACGTAAATCCATAATATGTGTTTAAATTTGTGTTTACAATGATAAAAAGAAGAATCTCAAATCCACCACAAGAAAAGAACCAATGGACTGTATGTATGACCAATGGACATTTCCCCCACTAAAATCGATAAATGTAAAAAAATTATATACACACACATATACACACACACACATACACGTGTGTAGTTACACAACTACATTTCTTGCTCAAAATATATATTAAAATGTACTCTGAATTATTCATGTTTTAGTTTAGAACAGTATCATTCTTCATGTTATTCTGCTCTACGTCATTCTTACATTCAGTTTCCTTTTAAAAAGCAAAACAAACTATAAGTAGCTAACACTTCTTAAACAGAACCATAGAACCAATCCACACGTACACACACACATAGATACTGTACATCTCATGGTGTTCTACTGAACTGTGAAAGAACAGCCAACAGAGCACAATATTATAACTTTTTTAGTTATCCCAGAAAACCAAATTAAGGAATTTTAACATACCTGTGATATATCCAACACCTAGTAGCAGTAGTATTCCTAATGGAAAGCCAGCTTGCTTCAATGAGTAGGGGAGCCCTGTGAGCACAAAGCAAACACACACACCCAAAAGTACTGAAACACGAAGCCTAGGTGTTATTGATCTTGTTCTTATGTAGGATAAGCAAAACCACAACTATTAAAAGTCAGACTGTTTTATTTCCCAACCTCTATACCATATCACTACCTCCTCCACTGCGATGGCATTCCTCCTTTCTTTTGTACCTGTTAAAGATCCTATCTTCCAGATAAAAGTGCATTGTTTGTTAGTTTATTTTATTGTTCAGTTAACTTTGAATGACTGAATCGGGGCCACTACATCAAATCAGATTCGAACATGAACAGACTGAGAAAAAGAGCTATTGATGAATAAATGGATGTAGTTGGTGTCTCACAAGCAAGGTTGTTCTCCATTCTGCCCACTGTTAAGGGCTTCAGTTCACGAAGTATGCACCCAATTGAGTCTACCATATCCTTAACATGTGCCGATATCTCCCCTGCTTTGGAGAGAAGCCAAAACTGCCTGAAAAGAGGGCTGCAAACAGCTAGCTGTCTTGTGCAGAAATAGCTACAGTGAAATCTCCCTCCCCTGATTCCTCATGTGTAGACAGAGAAGGAAGGAGATAACTGACAAGTGGAGAAAAGCTAAATGTTCCCAAAAGAATGGTTATGATTTTCCAAAATGTTCATATGGTAAGCCAAGGAGGGCACTGAGCCACTGCCTAGGTAGGCATTTTCCATTCTTCTGGGCTTGTATTATGTTGTGCAGTAACGTTCTGTGAACAGGTATCCATGGCAATCTACTCTGGTGGAAAACATCCATTAATCTTTTTAAAAACCTACCTAGAATTTTTTTTATCATGGTAGATAATTTTAATAGATCTTCCTGATTTTATACTATGACATCGTTTGTAACTAAAAATACCAATACATAGCAAACCAATGGAACAAAAACATTTACCTATCATTCCAGATCCTATGATAGAGTTGATAACATTAAACATAGCTGATGAAAGGTTGCTAGTTCCTTGTTTATGCTTCAGTTTACAAAGCAGGCTTGTCTTTTCATCTGTTTCTTCCTATTTCAACAAAATGAAAGTGCTATCAAATAATAATATATGCATGTACCCATTTACACACACAATCAGTCTAAGGGGGAGCAAATCAGTGTAAAATACTGGGTATAATCTAATGTAGTTGGATATAGTAAATGGGTTATCGGAGACATCAAGGTGCTTAAGGTTCACTCTTCCATATAAGAAAGACAACGGCAGTCTTTCTTCTCAGGACACAGATTCTGTTGTTTGAATGGATATTTCCTTTCTAGCACAACTACTGCTGACCAATTTGGATCTCTTTACCTGAACTCCACACCTGGACTTTGAAGGACAAGTGTAAAATCTCCTCAATTTTATATATCACCATGTCATCAGGATCACACCTGACCTCCAAAAATAAGATCTGAACCAGCGAGTACTTGCATGGGAGGACACCAGATAATACCAGCGATCTCAGAGTATGTCTAGGAAAATCACTGTCTGTTGGCCATGCTAGTTGGACTCACAGTTTCACATGTGTGCACATGACATGAAACAACCAGGAAAGGTAAACCTCATAAAATGACTTTACTTATGCAAGGCATACCTGACTGAGAATCATAGAATAACAGAATTGGAAAAGACCACATGGGTCATCCAGTCCAATCCCCTGCCATGCAGGAAAAGCACAGTCAAAGCACCCTGACAGATAGCCATCCAGCCTCTGTTTAAAACCCTTCAAAGCCTCGACCTTAGTAGTTTCATTTTTTTCCTTTTATCGTAGAGGCCATTCAAAAAATGTATCCAGGGATAGTTGTTTCTTTCACAAGTCTCTGTTTTTTCTTATATTATCCATTTTGTGGCCAAACCTATAGAGCAGGTATGGGCAAACCCAGGCCTGGGGGCCGGAGACAACCCTTTGGGCTCTTTGCTCAGGCCCTCCTCTCTCACCATCCTATCCTTCCTTCCTTCTGTCTTTACTTCCTCCTTCCCTTCATTTCTTATCTCCATCTTTTCCTTTTCTCCTTCTTTCCTTTCCACCCTTTCTTCCTTCCCTCTTCCTTCCCTCTTTTTCCATCCTTCCTTCCCCTTTGTCTTTCATTCCTTCTCTCTTCCCTCTCTCCCTCCCTCCAATCCCTTCCTTCTCTTTTTCCTTCCTCCTTTCCTCCTGTCCTGGGGGATGTTTAGTTGGGAGAAGGTAGAGAGGGAACACAAGAAACATGTTTCAAGATTTAAAGGGAACACAAGAAACATGTTTCAAGATTTAAAGGGGTGTCCCATTGAGGAGGAAGGAGGGGGGAAACTGGCTTTCTGCTGCTCTAGAGACCAGGGCACATTGGAGCAATGGTTTTAAATGGCAGGGAAAGATATTCGACTGAAAAGATTAGGAAGAACTTCCTGGGAAGTGGCATAGCCTGCCTCAGAGTGTGGTGGAGTCTCCTTCCCTGGAGGCTTTTCCACAGAGCCTGTCTAGTGGGAATGCTTTCGATTGAGTTTACCTGCATGGCAGGGGGTTGGACTGGATGGCCCTTGGAGGTTTCTTCCAACTCTAGGATTCTAGGATTCTATATCAGGAGTAGGCAATATGGGGTCTAATGGATACACCTTTTCTCTCCTGTCCACCATCAACCCCTTCCCACAAACACCCCTTTGGCCTGCCATGTGGCCCCCAAGTTAGAAAGTTTGCCACTTAGTGTCAAACAGCTACAACTCCACTCGGCACAAACCTAAACTGCATATGTGAAGCAATATTC
This sequence comes from Anolis apletophallus, assembly GCA_030556195.1. NCBI lineage: Eukaryota > Metazoa > Chordata > Lepidosauria > Squamata > Anolidae > Anolis > Anolis apletophallus. Next base: position 152,126,684 of record JARBWK010000002.1, read on the forward strand.
AGTGATAACCAACTAACACATTTCCTTGATTCCCTGTAGCCAATTCTTGGCCTCTTCCTTTTCAAACTCCAGCTTTCTCTGCCACTGAACATGTGATCATGTCAGCCACGACTCCGGAGAGTTCAACAGCTTTTAAAATTCCTCCTCTAGTCATGTGGCTCTGGAGAATTTCCCTCCCCACCAAAATAATCTATTTCATTCCAGACCCTTATAGGCCACATAAGCCCATCCAATGTGTTTACTTAGCTATTTACTTTTTATTTACTATTTATTTATTTACTTTTTAGTTAGTTATTATAAGTTTATATGATGTTGTTTTACTCATTGTTTTGATTTGGTTTGTTTGTTATATTATGGCATTGAATGTTTGCCACTTTTGGCTAGAAACCGCCCTGAGTCCCCTCGGGGAGATAGGGTGGGTTATAAATAAAAATGATGGTGATGATGATGATGATGATGATTATTATGGGCCTCATCACACTAGAGAAAGAAATCCATTCAAAATCCAGTTTGTGACTCCTGCAGAATTCTGGGGTTTGTAGTTAAGGGAGGAGCCTTGAACAAACTCACTAAACTACAGACCCCAGAATTCTGCTGAAGGCACAAACCGGATTTTTTCTCTAGTGTGATGACGTGGATAATGATGATTGCATATTTCCAAACTGGGGAAGACTGGACTCTCTACATCAAGACCTGGCAATTGGTAAACTTTCACATGCTTGGGACAGCTTTGATTCAGTGTGGATGCTCATGTTCCTGTGCAATTTCTTTTAGTGCTTCTGAGAAGATTTTCACATTTCATGTCATTGAATTAAAGTACAGTGTTCCCTCACTTATTGCTGGGGCTCGTTTCCAGGACCTCCCGCAATAAGTGAAAACCCATGATATAGGAATACTCTATTTTAATATTTATACATTATTTTAGTAGATATACACTATTTTAAGTCTTTATATTATCCATTTTGTGGCCAAACTTATAGAGCAGATATGGGCAGGCCTGGAGGATGTCTATTGGAATCTCATCACTGCTTTGCTCCTCATTGCGGTCTTTAAAAAATAAAGTGAAGGAAAAGAAGGAAAGGCCCTTCAAGGCTGGAGGGAGGGAGGGAGGACTGAGGAGGGAAAGGGTCTCGGAGAGCGGCGGTAGCAAACCCCCACAAAACAGTGAAAATACCATGATATATATTTTAAATTAATATTTTTTGAAATCCGCAAAACAGCGAGTCCTCAATAAGTGAACCGCAAAGTAGCGAGGGAACTCTGTATTCTAAAAATCTATTGGAAGAGATTGAATATAGAATAGAGAATGAATCTCTATTCTATATTCACTATGCTTCTTATTCCATTTTAGTTAAACAAATTTTGAAATACCTTGTTTATGTATCCCCATTTTATCCCTTAATAAAATATTATTTTTTAAAAAATCTATTGGAAGAATTTAATCCCTTTGTCACAGTTTCCTCTTTACACACCAAAGAACTCTTAGGGTGCAACTAGAGTGTAGATGTAATGCAGTTTGAAACTACTTTAACTCAACGCTATGGAATCCCGAAGTGGAGATAGAAAATAATTGTTCGACCTGACAAATCTCCTTCTACAAGTCCTCCAAAACACTTTATCTTCCCGTCGGATTAATCTCACTACATTACCCATGCCTATATATACTCTACCCCTGTACACACCAACTGTTTTTAATCATTTTAATTTATTACATTTGGCCCTGCCATAGTGTTTTTAATTCTCTTTTGTATTATTGCTTTTTGTTTAGTTATGTTATTTATATTGTTTTTGCTTGCTTGTTTTTGTTGATGCACTGTTGTATTTGTACTGTATTGACAGGCTTGGCCTCATGTAAGCCGCCCTGAGTCCCTTCAGAGAGATGGTGGCGGGGTATAAATAAAGTATTATTATTATTAGTTGTTGAGGCACCACCACTCTTTAGCAGAGAAGGCCAAATAAAGACCTTGCAAAACTACAACTCCAGGATTTCATATCATGGAGCGATGGCGGTTTAAAGTGGAGTCAAACTGCATTAATTCTAAAGTGTAGGTGCACCCTTATCCACTACAAATTAAAATGCCAAAGCAAGATGTAGGGGAAAATTGTTTGGGGGATTTAGGATGCCAAATGTCTCTAGTATACAGCCAGTATCCCATATCCACGGATTCTGCGTCCACAATGACACATCCACAGCTTGAGAATATTGTTTTCAAAGTCACAGCTCCCTTGATCCCAGAGTATTGAGCCCTGGCAGTTGCATTAGTGCCAAGCTGCAGTCATTCTCCAGGACAGATGAACCCTTAATAGAAAGTCTGGGCAGAGATCTTACCTGATGGGCAGAGCTGGGCGCGGTGGGCAATGGGTATTGCTGCTGCTCCCTTGGATCCTCCATGCCTTCTTTGTTCAAGGATGCCTTCTCTCCTGAATCACTTCTCTCACCCTGACCGCAATCGGGAGCAAAACAGTGATGAGATTCCAATTTAGGAGGTTTAACCCAAGTCAGGAGCAGAAAGGCAACGCTGCAGCGCCCCCTGGAGGAAGGAAAGGAAGGCGCCGAAGAGGAAGGGCAGGCGAGTTGAAGGAGCGAGATCCCCATCCAGAGCTGCATCTCCACTGGAGAAGGAATGCAGTTTAAGACCACTTGGACTGCTGTGGCTCAGTGCTGTGGAACCATGGGGAGTTTTACAAGGATTTTAGCCTTTTCAGCCAAAGGGTCCTGATTCCTCACCAAACTACAGCTCTCGGGATCCCACAGTATTGAGCCAGGGGCAGTGAAACTGGTGTCAAACTGCATTCATTCTGCAGTGGAGACAGGACCGTAGCAGGGGTGGTGGTGAGGGGCTTCAGCCCCCCCCAATTCTCAGGGTGGTCCGCAAGAAGGCCTTACTGGTACATTATTTAAACTGTTATGTGTATTCATATCATGATCTGATCACCATGCGCAATACATCCATGATGCATGGGGGTATTGGGATAATGATACAAAAGGTTTGCTAGGGTACATCCTCTCTCACTCAAACTCAGCCCCCCACCCCAATCAAAATCCTGGCTACGGGCCTGAGTGGAGAAGCAGGGCTTGAATACCCTCCACCCTAAGGGAAGAGGCCCCAGCGACTATGGGGAGATGAGGAGGCAGTGGCACATTCTTAAGTTGTGATACTCCTGTCCTGTGTATAGTAGTAGTAACACTATGTAACATGATATAGAAACTCCACTTGCCTAGTTTTCAACAGACCTCACAACCTCCGAGGATGCCTGCCACAGATGTGGCAAAACATCAGGTAAGAATGCTTCAGGATAGTAAATAAAGAACAACACTCAAAAATAAGGGGATTCCAGACAAGAAACCATCAGAGCCAGCTAATCAGCTCCCAACAAAGGATTCATCCAGACAGAAAGCAGTCAAGCTTTGAAGCTGCAATGCCAATCAAAATGATCAATTGCAGCATTCACACTTGCCTCAAACAGACAAGAGTTCTTTCTCCCACCCTGGACTTTCCACAGATATATAAGCCCCACTTGCCTAGTTTCCAAGAGACCTCACAACCTCTGAGGATGCCTGCCATAGGTGTGGGTGAAACATCAGGAGAGAATGCTTCTGGAACATGGCCACACAGCCCAGAAAACTCTCAGCAACCCACTATGTAACACAATTTTTGTTCCTGGGTTATAAATGTCATTTCCTAATTGGTTTTATCATTTAAAAAAAACATGGAAAAACTGTATGACATCCTGCAGCACATTTTGCTATAGATTTTCAATAAATATCTCAATGAGTCTCAAGCAAATAGTTTGTGGCAGCCACAAAAAATGAAGTTTTGGGAGTATAACAAATACTTTCAAAGCGTATTTTTCGCACCATAAGACGCACCTGCTGATAAGACGCACCTAGATTTTAGAGGAGGAAAATAGAAAAAAATATTTTCGCTCCCCTCTAAAATCTAGGTAAGTCTTATCAGCAGGTGCGTCTTATCAGCTTCTGACGCGGCGCTGGTTCGCTCCTCCTCTGCCTCCTTTTCCTTCCCCCATCTTTTCTTCCCTCGAGGGAAGAAAAGGTGGGGGAAGGAAAAGGAGGCAGAGGAGGAGCGAACCAGCGCCGTCAGCTCTGACGCGACGCTGGTTCGCTCTGCCCCTGGCTCCTTTTCCTTCCCCCCCCCACCTTTCCTTGAGGGAAGAAAAGGTGGGGGGAAGGAAAAGGAGGCAGAGGAGGAGCGAACCAGCATCCCTCCGCCGCCGCAACGGACCAGAGAAGAGGAGAGGCGGCGACAGGGTGAGTATATCGCCGGCCCCCCTCTGCTCCAGCGCCTCCCCCCCCCCCGCCTGCATCTTCGCTCCATAAGACGCGGCTGATTTTTCATCCCCCTTTGGGAGGAAAAAAACTGCGTCTTATGGTGCGAAAAATACGGTAAGTACCACACAATAACACTTCTTCAATCCAGGAAGAGATTTTTCCCCCCAAATTTTACTTAGTGTAATAGTCCTCCTTCTTCTAAGGACTAAAGCCAATGGAAAAGTCCAAAGTGCAGCCCTTAAAAAGGCTAATTTCTCTTTTTTTATTAATAATTTTCAAATACAATATTTCGAACACAAGGTCGGAAAGTTTGGGGGGGAGTGATTAAGGGGTGGAAAGGGGCAGTAAAAAGGACAAAAACCCCCCCAAAAGGGGATAGTTTCCCAATGACCTTTTAATTCATCTCCACTGGAATGTTTGCAGTTTGGTAGCACTTTAAACTGCCTTGACTCAATACTATGGGATAATGGGAGTTGTAGTTCAGTGAGGTTAAGGTAAAGGTTTCCCCTGACATTAAGTCTAGTTGCATCCGACTCTGGTGCTCATCTCCATTTCTAAGCCGAAGAGCCGGTGTTGTCCATAGACACCTCCAAGGTCATGTGGCCAGCATGACTGGAGCATCAATAAAGTTGCAACTCCCATAATTCAATAATATTGAGCCATGCCAGTTAAAGTGGTGTCAAACTCCATTCATTCCGTATTGTAGATGTACCCTCACTTTTAGCTGCAAGGTATTCAACAAAGTTGTCAGAGCAGGAAGCAGAAAACACTCATTTTTGGTGTGAATATGGATATATTCACAATCCATTAGTTGAGCAAATATTCAGCTGAAGGACACGGGGGTGGATACTGTGGTGCAATTCCCCCCCCCCTCAAATTTCACTATCAAAGCCACAGCATACATTTTAAAATAAAACAAACCTTGGGGGGAAATCTTTGGTTGTAATTCTTAGGATCTAATAGCTAGGGGATTCTGGGAACCAATGAAACATTTCCAGGATCTGCTCTAAACTGATCCAAATTGCCTTTCAATTGTTTGCCACTAGTGTTTCTTGCAACTTTATATCCTGACCTTCTATGACAAAATAGCGATGTGAATATGCAAAGATACCCAGCTTTGCTATCTTGTGGATGCCTAGGGATGCATCAACACTATAGAATTAATGCAACTTGATACCACTTTAACTGCTATGGGTCAATGATATGGGATCCTGTTCAGCATATTTTGACTGAAAATGATAAAGACCTTATAAAACTACAACACCCAGGATCCCATGGCACTGAGCCATGGTAGTTAACGTGTTATCAGACTGCATTAATTCTCGAGTGTGGATAAAGCCTTGCTCGCAAAACAGCCTCTTGATCTATTTCTCTGACCAGATTGCCTCACTTAAAATGGAGGCAGTGGGAATATATCCAATGCTTTCTTCTTCCCAATCTTAGACAGAGAAGTCAGTTGTTTGATCAAAGCCCAAACCAGCTGAGAGAAAGAGAAGGAAATAGAGAGATAGCAGTCAGCTGAAAGGCTCGGAAACCTAAGCCAACCTTTCATTTAGTTGCAGCCTAGGCTGCTCCCTGATCCTCTTGTGCCAATTCCCACTGTGATTATGTACGGTTGGTTTACGATCAAACTCCAGAGGTCATGATGGAATCATTTCACACAAGACAAAGGGTGTGAAAAAGCCCTGGGAAAAATGTGAGCAGTCTTACAAATTCATGGTGGATCTCGTTGAACAACAGAAGTACAACATTCATTTCATCTGAAAAGATTTTTATGTGAAAAGTGATACCTGTGTGATTTGTTATCATGTGTAAAACTGCAATGATCACATGATTGCAGAGATGTGAAGGGATATTATAATATTGAGGGTTGGGGTGTCAGCTGCATAAGATCTCTACTGACCAGAAGGTCATGAGTTCGAGGCCTGCCCGGGTCGGGATGAGCTATCGACCAATTGTGTAGCTCGTTGTCGACCTTTGCAACCCGAAAGACAGTTGCATCTGTCAAGTAGGAAATTTAGGTACCACTTGTGTGAGGGGGCTAAATTTAACTGATTTACAAGGCCATAAATCTCTAGGAAATACACACAAAAAGAATGAAGGAATGCGACAGCTCCTCCTGGTGGCCAGAAGCTCAAATGTTAAATTGCCTCTATGTCTGTCTAATTATATGTTGTATGTCAAATGGCATTGAATGTTTGCCTATATATGTGCATTGTGATCCGCCCTGAGTCCCCTGTGGTGTGAGAAGGGCGGAATATAAATGATGTAAATAAATAATAAATAAAATAAATTGTGATCCCTGCTTCAACTATGCTGACTTGGGTAAAGAGAAGTTGCAGTTTAAGAACATCTGGAAGGGCCCTTTCATTCTGGATAATTATAGCACTATGATTCTACTTTAACTACCATCCTGTGGAATTCTGGGATTTGTAGTTTGTAAAGCCACAAGAATTCTCCGTCTCATAATTTGAAAGACAATGCCCCATCCACACTGGCCATTTAAGGCAGCTTCAAGATGGTTTGAGACTGTGGCAGCTACAAAATGCACACTTATACTTACACGATCCCTCATTGTCCAAGTATGAGGGCCCTCCAAGAGTAGTGTCTTGGCAGTGGATACGTAGATGACTGTAGAGCCCTATTCTTGATCTGCATGTTCTTCCCATTGGTTTCCAGGTGGAAGGCGGGCCTGGTCAGGGTTGGCTTGTTGCCCCTTTCTCTTGGCATGTTTCACCCTTTTGCCCTACATTTGTGACTCTTTGAATTCTGCAGCACTGCTGGTCACAGCTGACCTCCCGTTAGAGTGCTCAAGGACCAGGGGTTCCCAGTTCTCTGTGTCTATGCCACAGCTTTTAAGGTCAGCTTTAAGCCCATCTTTAAATCTCTTTTCCTGTCCACCAACGTCCCATTTTCCATTCTTGAGTTGGGAATATAGTAACTGCTTTGGAAGACAGTGATTGGACATTTGGACAACGTAGCCAGTCCAGTGGAGTTGATGGCGTAGGAGTATCACTTCAGTGCTGGTGTAGTCTTTGCTTCTTCCAGCATGCTGACATTTGTCTGCCTAACTTCCCAAACGATTTACAGGATTTTTTGGAGGCAACACTGATGGAATTGTTCCAGGAGTTGAGTGTGATGTCTGTAGATAGTCCACGTTTCACAGGCGTATATAGTAGGTTTAGGAGGACAATAGCTTCATAAATAAGCACCTTGGTACCCCCATGGATGCACACCACCAATGCACACTGCGGCACAAATGAAAGGGGCCACAATGCATTTTAAAAGTTGCAGGTAAGTCAAAGTTAAGCCCTTTAATCATAATTTATTTTTTAACTTTATTAAAATGTTTATTTTAAAAACAATTTCTACTAAGATCACTACAAAAAAAGCTGAAAATCAAAGCGGTTTATGGGGTATAACAACTATTTTCTAAGCAAGTACCACACAATGAAACAAGAGATAACATTTTCAAACCAGGAACAGATTCCCCACCCCCCCCCCCGCCCCAATTTTCTTACATAGGGTTATCATATTCACTGAACAGCAGTTTGACACTGACTGAAAACTGCAATCCTGGAAAGAGTCAGAAAAGCCTCCTGTATTGGCAGGCAGAGTTATCTGGCCTTGCATTACAGCTTCTCCTCTTCCAGCTGTTGAGGTTGCCAACGTTCCTGGATATATATTTTTCAGTTGCTCTGATGTCACCTTGAATGCTCCAGTTGCACAATACCTTCTGTTTGGAACTATGCTCAGTTTTGTTAGAATGGATTTAGCTTCGGCAGCTGTTGTTTCTCAAAGACAGTATCTCCCATGATTTCTCCGTCTTGTCACATCCAATCAAAATCACTTTCTTATGTTTGGGTCTCTGGCAAGGCCAGCTTTGAGGGAAGCAGAGGAAGGAGGCATTATCAAATGGCAGGCTGTAGAAACCAGAAAAAAGGTGATGGAGTAAAAGAATGATATGTGTCATGATAGCTGCCTTCTGCTCCCAAATGTAATCTGCCAGCTTCAAGTTTAGAGAGTAGAGACAGTGATTTGCTGTCATGAATTTTAGAATATGAGTCAGTTGCCAACTTGGTCAGCTTTTGAACATGGGCCCTAAACTGGGAGACAGATTAACACATACATACATACATACATACATACATACATACATACATACATAGCTGCTGTTGTGTCCCTTCAAATAATTTCCATTTTATGACAACCATAAGACTATCATGAAGCCCCCAGTGGTGCAGTGGGGTAAAGCGCTGAGCTGCTAAACTTGCTGACCAAAAGGTTGGCAGTTTAAATCTGGGGAGCAGGATAAGCTCCTGCTGTTAGCCCCAGCTTCTGCCAACCTAGCAGTTTGAAAACATACAAATGTGAGTACATCAATTGGTACCACTCCGGCGGGAAGGTAATAGTGCTCCATGCAGCCATGCAAGCCACATGACCTTTGAGGCATCTATGGACAAAGCCAGCTCTTTGGATTAGAAATGGAGATGAGCATCATCCCCCAGATTTGGACACGACTAGACTTAATGTCAAGGGGAAACCTTTACCTTTTTAAAGACTATCATAAAGTTTCCTTGAGGATATTTGTTCAGAATGTGTTTGTCTTTGGTTTTCTACATGGCTGAGTGTGACTTGCTTAAAGGCACCCAGTGAGTATCCAGTGCTGACCAGGGATTCAAAACCTGGTCTCCCGGAATTGTAGCCCAACTTTCAAACCACTACATTGTGCTGGTTGGCTATCATTTGTCTCTCTTTATCTCCATCTCACAATCATACATGTTACATGGAATAGAAAGGGGTGAAATCTTGTCCTTTATCTGGAGCTAAATAAAGTTTTCAGCCATCTTTGTCATCGGGGCAAAGATGTTTTCCTATTATCCTTTTTAATTGTGATAGAACCCAGTGTACAGACATTCTCCTATACCAGGCTGCCTTCATGGAGTTTAGGGCAAATCATCACCACTTCCAAGAATGCATGATACAAGATGAATTAGATTTAGGAAAGGATTCTGGATCCCCCCCCCTCCCCCATAGTTGAACTTTCTAGATTGTAGCTCCCAAGGATTCTAGAACTATTTCTGTCTATTCTCACTGCATGCTACCGACCCTTCTTTTTAACCAGACCTATCATGGTTTGAATCTGGAATTTAATCATGGATTGTTCCACTCAGCTACAGATTCTGCTTCCATCCCAGAATTCTTATGGAACACAACAATCAAGAAAGTCCAATGGCATTGCATACAAAAATTTCTGAAGATTTCCAAATTTGCAAGACAACACTCAGCCACAAATCCGCAAATACTTCCATTTGTTCAAACAGCAGGCATTGCAGTCACCTTCTATGAAGCATTGTAGGCCCCAGACATTGCAGTCCACACAGCAATAATAAAATATTAGACTTTTCTCATTCCAATTTTGCATTTTTGTCTTATTTTTTTCCATGGTGGAATGGTTTTGTTATCTATTGCTATTTTCAGCTATTTTTTATTGAAAGTAACTTAAAGATAGCATGGTGTGTCTGATGAATGGAAAACCTGGCAAATTTGTTTCACAGAGAAGAAAGGTAATTAAAGGCTAGATGTCTGTCTGAACATGGAGCAGAGGTAGGCAGGGAGGGCCAAAGTTGTTGGTATCCAATCTCCTTGGAACCATTTGTGTTATATTACAGCTTAAAAAATTCAGTTCTATTACAGCTTACAAAATAACACTAGTGGCTCCCAAACATGAGTCCTCTGAGAGTTTAGGACTTTAACACCCAGACACCTCAGCCAGCATGGCTAACAGGAATATGTGTATATAAAATCCAAAACAAATGAATAAAGTTTGGGAATCACTGCTCTAAAGTCTGTGCCTTAAGGTAGGACTTCAACTTCAAAAAAATCAAGTTTGCCAGTAGTTCAGCGTGTAGTTCAATATCTATGCTTTAGATATTGAGACTAAAGCAGAAATAAAGAGGAAAACTCAAACAACAGAGGAATTAATGACATAAAATAATCAGGACCAGCTAACACCTACCAACAATGGATACCCTCAGGCAGGAATCAGCCAGTCTTTGAAGCTGCAAGGCCATTCAATGCTAATCAAGCCGGCCAATTGCAACATTCATACTTGCCTCAAACAGACAAGAGTTCTTTCTCACACCCTGGACATTCCACAGATATATAAACCTCACTTACCTAGTTTCTGGAGCCCCCGGTGGCACACTTAAACCACTGAGCTGCTGAACTTGTTGACTGAAAGGTCGCAGGTTCAAATCTAGGGAGCAGCGTGAGCTTCCACTGTCAGCCCCAGCTTCTGTCAACCTAGCAGTTCGAAAACATGCAAATGTGAATAGATCGATAGGAACCGCTTTGGCAGGAAAGTAATGGCGTTCCATGCAGTCATGCTGGCCACATAACCTGTGGGTGTCTACGAACGCTGGTTCTTTGGCTTAGAAATGGAGATGAGCCTCACCCCAGAGTTGGGCACGACTGGACTTAATGTCAGGGGAAAACCTTTACCTTTACCTACCTAGTTTCCAACAGACCTCACAACTTTTGAAGATGCCTGCCATAGTTGTGGGTGAAATGTCAGGAGAGAATGCTTCAGGTATATGGCCATACAGCCCGGAAAACTCACAGCAACCCAGTGATTCTAGCCATTAAAACTTTTAACAAGGCATGCTTGGTTGCTTGTTCCTACTCATGTTTGCCTGATTGAGTGCATGTGTTGGGATTTTTTCCCATCCTCCCCACCAATAATTTGCCACAACATTGTAGCCATGCAATTCTGCCATTTTCCTGCTTTGCAGTCATTTTCCATATTTACAAAGAACATTCAGTGGCAATTGAAGGACCCAGAAATGGACTAGCAGCAGCTTTTTCTGCACGCTTAAAACCCCTTTGGCCATGCAAAGTGCATTAGTATCTCATTTCAAACAATCTTCAGTATATCTAGGCCTATCCCAGTCAAAGTGGCCTATTAAGGAATCTAGACTTACCCAATTGCCATGTGACATCGGCACGCGCTATGTGAGAATTCTAATTATTCCACGCCATTCATTCACTTGAGAAAGCAGGTCAGAGAGAAGAGATCTCTTTTTTTCAATTTTAGATGCATCACATGCCTTGCTTCCTTATGACTTGCTTACATTCCGGTGTGGTTTGTGTCTTTTCTTCTGCCTTTTATCTCACCCACATGTCTTCAGATTGTCAGGTCTTCACAGTGATGTTACGCAAACAACTCCGCTATTGATTTTTTTTACCCTCTTTTAGCTTTGCTCTTGTTGCCACCCTATTTCTTGTTCTCCCATTAATATATTCGTGGCTCGTAATAGGACACTCTTTTATATGGCAAAGCCAAATGCACTAAGCACACCCATTGAGGTAAAAATAGCACACAGCAGTATCTTTCATTATCTTTATCTCGGAAATTATGAAGATGGATCCAATCAAGGGTTGGAATTAATGGACAAATGTTAAATGTTAATATCTATTGAACTGTTCTCTGTGGAAGACTTTGACTGATACATGGACAGCAGCATAAGTGTTACAAGATTCACATGACTTTCCTTTTACCTGGAAGTTCTCCAGTCACTTCCTTCAACTTCTCCCCACATACACGTTTTGTCTCCTATCTGCTGTTATTATTTATTTATTTATTTATTTATCTACAGTATTTATATTCCGGCCTTCTCAGCCTACAGGGGACTCTGGGCGGATTACAATGCACATATACTGTACATGGCAAACATTCAATGCCATTTAGACATACAACACATATAGACAGACACAGAGGCAATTTAACATTCCAACTTTTTCTGGCTTCATGAGGGTATACTCGGTTCCGGCCACAGGGGAACCTGCCACTTATAACACTTATGCTGCTGTCCATGTATCAGTCAAAGTCTTCCACAGAGAACAGTTCAATAGATATTAGCATTTAACATTTGTCCACTTGTGACACCTGGTCTTTTAATTGAGTAGTTCCTCATTCTTCTGCACGCTGCTGGAAGGTTTTATAGCATCATAAATTGGTTAAATTAGCCTCCTCACATAAAGCTGTACCTAAATTTCCTACTTGACAGGTGCAACTGTCTTTCGGCTGCATAGGTCAACAGCAAGCTAGACTATTAATGGCCAGGAGCTTACTCTGACCCAGGCTGGCTTTGAACTCATGACCTCTTGGTCAGTAGTGATTTAACGCAGCTGACTACTAACTAGCAACATCACAGCCCAAACCCAACCTGGCTTTTCCGATGCGCCTTTGGAGAGTGACCATCCATCCCATTTTTGTTGCCCCATCTATAGTATTGCCCCTATGATGTGCTTTCCCCCATTCTATACTGAAAGCCTTTCCACACTGTTTTATTTTCTTGGGCTCCCCTCGCTTACGTATTTTCTATTCCTACCTCACCCAGGGTTTTAATCATTTTATCTTGTCCATTTGGCTTGCCCATCCTGTTCGAGTTTATATAAAGAGCCACTCATGATCTACATACATTTTAGGGGCACTTAAGACATGGCTCTTCAGAAGAGCCTATGATTGTTAAGTAACAAGCTGTGACTATGTAACTTGTTTATTTTAATTGTGTAAGTCGCCCAGAGCACCTTTGGTGGAGGGCGACTCATAAGAAATAAAGTTGATTGATAGATTGATATTGTGTGGATTTGCTTCATTATATTATTTTGTTATTGTAATTTATTTTCTGATGCATTTTGTTTTTTGTATTCTGTATTTTACTGTGTTGTATTGTATTTTTAAAAGGGCTTGGCCTCATGTTAGCCACCCCATTGGGGAGATGGTGGTGGGGTATAAATAAAGTTTATTATTGTTGCTGTTGCTGTTGATGTTGTTGTTTCATATCGGTGGTTAGTTCCTCTTTGAGTTCTGCAGCACTGCTGGGCACAGTTGACCTCCAATTAGAGCGCTCAAGGGCCAGGGCTTCCTAGTTCTCAGTGTCTATGCCACAGTTTTTGAGATCGACTTTAAGCCCATCTTTTAATTTCTTTTCCTGTCCACCAACATTCCATTTTCCATTCTTGAGTTTGGAATGGTTGTTGTTGTTGTTGTTGTTGTTATTATTATTATTATTATTATTATTATTATTATGGAATACTGTGCCTCATGTCTTAAAATAGTTTTCCTGGCTTTGGATAGTATGCATTTGGCTTGAATGAATGTGAGATGCCATTTTCTGCAGTCTCTGGCTCAGCATGGAACAATTTGTATGGTGTTGTATGTTTTCAAGTAATTTTTGACTTATGGCAGTCCTGAGGTGACCCCATCACCAAGGGTTTCTTTTTTTTACAAGACCAAAAACAAGGACAGGTGCAGTACAGTGTGACCTGCATTCACACTGTAAAACTCAATGTGATGCAGATGCTTCTTATATTTCAAAACTCTTTTGTCCTTAACCTGTGGGATGGGCCACAGTGATAAAAATACATAATGAGCTCATTGGAGACAGCCAATGCCATTTTGCTTGCAACACTTCACCTTAATCCAACTGCTCAATTGTTAGCACAATGGCTCATAAATTAACAGTAGCTCTGTCTCTTTTGTCACACAGAAGAGGAACATAAGAGCATGTGGAGGAGCATTCAGATGACTGAGCTGTCTTCTTTTCTCCACCCTGAATCACTAGAGGGCAACATTTGCTTCTTTTTCATTTTTTGTAGCAAGTAAGCACTGAAAAAAAATCTTACTTCTTAGCTCAGCCTTATTTTATTTAATATCTTCATTAAATCTATATTATCAACAACAGCAACAATATTTGTACGTCAAATTCAAAAAAGTAAAACTTTGTCAAAGCTTTGTGGGGGTGTGCTCTTTGAAAGGGACCCAAACAAAAGAATAACAGGTAATTTGCCATTTTGTACCCAATTACAAGTGGCAAAGTACAGGATACAATCATGTCTATGGAATGTTTTATTCACAAGGCAATCAGAGTGCCGTCTTCTTCTCTTCTTCCAACTGAAGAAGGAAAGCAACCAACGCTCATTTTGAGCAATAGCAGAGAATAAATTTACTCCAGGTTCATTCTTAGACAAGTGTAGTGAATGGAAAGAAGAAGAAAAATCCAAAACTGGTAGAAAAAAAATGCTTTGAGAGAGTTAGAAAACCCTGAGGAGGAGGATCACAGATGACAAGAATATTCCCAATTTGGGACTTGTGCTATACAAAACTTCTTTCTTTTCTTTCTTTTTTCTTTTTTGCACAGGAAACTGCATGCTGTTTTCTGGAAACAAAATATCTTAATGACAACTTTGCACAGAATCTGACATCACCTTCACCAGTTTCTTGTTTCAGTAGCAACATTTTCTGCACAGAAAAGTCTGTTTTCTGTACAAAAATATTCTATGAACTGCGGTGCCTCAATGCTATCGAATACTGGGATCTGCAGTTTGATGAGGTACCAATGCTCTTTGACAGAGAAGACTAAAGACTTTCTAAAGTTATAACTTCCAACTTCCATCCTACTCCTTAACTCTAAACAGCAGAGTCCTTATCAATGAAGGTAACACATTATCATGCTCAGATTACACAACCCTTACTGAGAACTTCAGAAAATGTGCCCTTTACCAAACTCATTTCCTCTCTTTTGTGGTCTGATCAGGATTATAAAAGTATTCCTAGATATGTCTAGGGATAGCTTTGATTAGCTAATGATTTTATGCCATCTGGCAGGGCAATATATATTTCATTAATGGTTATTATTGCACAGCTGTTGTGCTTAGTGCTTCTGCCAGAAGTAGTCCTGTTTTGTGGTTATTTTTGTTGATTGCTTCTTTGTTAGAGGGAAGGGATAGCTTTTTTCCTTTTTGGGTTATTAAACACAGTCAATACATTAATTCACTATATAAATTTAGGTAAACAAAACAGAGCAAAATAATATCTTTGTTTTGTCATTTTTTTTGAAGTTTATGCATCATTTATTTGCACTTTAGTGTGGTTTGAATTAGCTGTAACAGCACAAGATGGAATAATAATAGGGAAACATTATTGATTTGAAAAACAAAGGTTAACTTTGTATGTTTTAATTTGTTTTTATTGTTCTATGAGTTTATTTGCTCATGTGTTTTAATTGTTTTAGAGTTGGTGGGGTATATTTTTATTGTTATGTTCATATGCGGCATTGAATTTTGCTGGAGTCTCCTGCAAGGTGAGAAAGGTGGCGTATAAATGAAGTAAATAAAGAAATAATAAATTAACTGAAAGCACATCACAGTATTTTCACAATTTATGGTGCACTCTTAGCTGCATCTACTCATAAATACGTCCCACTGCAGATGTTCCAAATTGATACCTAAATTGTCCCTTGGACACTCAGCTTTGTATATCATAATTTGGCTGCCCAAATTCTATCACCTCAGGGACTAAGGTATTGATTCTTTCAGTTAACCCACCCTGAGTGTCCTCAAAGCTGCTCCCATGTTGGTGGTGTTGTAATTACTTCTGAAAATGTGTGCCGAGCCTTGCCAATAATGCCAAGTTCTTACAAGGGCGTATCGAATGCAGTTTGGGACCACGATAACTGCCATGGCTCAATGCTATCGCTTTTGGGGAAGCAAACCCTGGTCTCCTGTGTAACATGTGGGAATACTTACAGTACCTCAGTACAAATTAGGACAAACAATTACTTCTTATAAATTATTCTATTTCACTACTAAATTATAACTCAGTTAAAACATAATTATAACTGATATAGAGAAACTGTTATTTTCCATGTGGTGTAACTATTTTTAAAAATTATTTAGAATACGTGTGGCCTTACTATTGACCATTGATTTGTATAATAGACTAGTGGAATACATTACTTAGATAGATAGGTAGACATTTAGACAGACAGGAAATATGTGGCTCATGATCTATATTAGGTCATCTGGCTAGTCCTGCAAAGCTATTAGGATGCCGTAGTGGGCCTACCAAAATGGAAAACTCCCCCCCCCCCCCAAGCTTTTGGCCATCTTTTGAGCCAAAACATTTTAACACCCCACCCCAATTTACACAATTGAATAAAACCTCTTTCTAGTGCTACCAAATGGTGTTTTGGAGGACTCCTCACCCTAAAAGTCCAACTACTTCTGGAGATGCAAAAAAGGGACCACCAGTGATGTCTGGTTGATCATTCCTGGTTGATCAAAGGAGTGATGTTGTTTCCAGATTCCTTGTGTACCTGTGGTTCAGATTACAAATAGCATGTAAGGAAGTCCCACCATATCAAATTCACCTTATGTTTTTTACATCAGCAGTAAGTACCACAAAGGAGGTATAGGCACCTAGGAGCTTTATTTTTAATGTTATAATGTATTGTCGAAGGCTTTCATAACCAGAACCACTGGGTTGTTATAGGTTTTTTGGGCTGTATGCCGTGTTCTAGAAGCATTTTCTATGGCAGGCATCCTCAGAGGTTGAGAGGTCTCACAACCTCTGAGGATGCCTGCCATAGATGTAGGCGAAACGGCAGGAGAGAATGCTTCTAGAATATGGCCATACAGCCTGAAAAACCTACAACAACCCTTTAATGTTATAGTTTAATTCTGAGATTCATTTTTTTCCTGTCTCCATGATGTTCTCTTTTTTAAAATCTTCCTCTTTTCCCCACCTAGTTACACTTCCACCCACTTGATTTCTAGAGCTGCTGTCTCTTCTCAACATCCTGGGCTTTGCTGTCAACATTAAAACAATTCTATTTTCTGTCTCCCAACACAGTATGTTCTCAGTAATAATTATTCAAAGATATGCTATTCCTCCTTCTGCACTCTGCAAGAAAGATACCAGTGCCTACAGCAAAAATATATAACGAGGAACTATATATTTCTCAGCTTCCTTAAACTTCACTCTGACTTTTTATTATTATTACTAACTAAGGATTCCATGTCAACAAGCAGCCCGTGCTTAGTACTTTGCACTACAAACAAAATTGGTTTCTGGCACAATTCATTTCAATCCCATTGAGCTGGCATTTTATACTTAAACAGTGTTTCCTTTGGTTCACAGTATTCTTTAAGATGAGAACAAGTTCTGAGTTAATCTAAAGTAAGTGCCTGTGGCAATGGAGGTGCTGTCTATTAAACTTTATATGTTGCTTTGATTGCTCAGATAGCATTTGACAGTGATGGCTGGTGTCCCATAAAACTACAAATGCTCAGGACTGACCATATCTATGTTTCAGAAAGACTTCACTGGTTCCCAAAATAGGACTGCTATCAACAGAACAGCCATGTGACTCTGGAATTGCTCTGCTCTACAGCAAGGTTACTGTAATTAGAAAACTTCTTCCAGTATTAAGAGTTGTGCTTTCATTGTGTGGCAGCAAAGAGCTTTCGGCACCATTAGGATCGTCCAAGACACCATGCTGTCTACTTTACAGAGGAGTTGCAATCATTGATGTTACTGCAGGTTCCAGCATCAGTAGAATGGGCAAATCATCAAAGAGTTGGCAAGATCCGAAGGAGACACCATGCCTGAGAAATGACTTTGCACCAGTGGCCCCACTTTCTGAAATCTCACGGAAGAAGAAATTCAACACCTTCTTGTGCAAGTGGTTTCCTGATCATAGCTCTGCCCTTCCTCCTGCTCTTCCCCTCTCAAGCATGTCCAATGCTGATCGACCTGCAGAGTATATCCAGAACCTTCCAGAGGATGGTGGACGCTCAACTGATAGGTTGGCCACCTCTACCTTCTCCTCAATCCCATCAATTACACCAGCAGAGATTTTATCTCTGCTAATTCTCAGCAGGATGTAAGATGGGTGGTCCAACTTCTCTCTTAAGGAAACTTTTGTTTTATATGCTTTATAGTTAATGATGAAAATGCTGTAGGAAGCTAGACAACATTGCCAAGGTATGGTGGTTGGGATATGAAGATCTTGGATCTAAAGTAGGAAGCTGGAAAATCCCTCCTTTACCCAGAATGGGAGGCTTTTTTGGAGCTAGACTTATAACTATAGAGATTTTCAGTAGGTGCATACTTAATAATTGTTTCTAAAAATTAGAAATAACCCATTTTTTGTTTGGGAAAAGAGAATTGGTAACATTTCCCCCCTTAGATGCAGGGCTCACAACATTATTTTAACATAGCTATCAAAATAAAGCTTTTTAAAAAAAGAAATCCATGTAATCATATTTGTGCTAGTGAATTAGATTCTAAATTTCCCCGGCGACAGTTGTGTTTTGTCAGTATACTGGGCATTCCTCCAGGGTTAAAGATAGCACTGAAAATTACAGGCTCTTCCTACAGAGTGTTCTTTTTTAGCAACTACATCCAGTCCCACATTAACAAGTTCTAACTTTGCACAGATTGTTTCCCACACAAGGCTTTCTCTGAACGGATCTGGGCTGAAACGAAATTGAAATTGCTGTTGAACCTACCTCTCCCATCCAAAATGAAGCCATAGGTTTGGATATGTTTAAATTCCACCCTTAACTCTTCCTGTGAAACTGGTGTGATTGAAGGATTTTGAGAATTCAGAGCTTTTGAAGAGACAATAACCATAATCCTCCCACAAGTTGGGAATTGTAGTTCCCTTCAGAGTTCTTAATTGGATCATATGAACCCAAAGAAGAACTCAATGTGTGTGCCCAGCTTGCACACCTAAAATGGGAGATCAAGGACCTCATCACATTAACATTGAGAAATGTAATGGCAGTATACATCCCATTGTTTTTAAGGGCTGGGTGCATACTATATTCACACAGGATATATACTACCCCTGACTACCTTTTGAAAATACAGTGCCTTGACTCATCACACCAGGGAAGGTTGGCTGCTCCCAATTCATTTGAATGCCTCCCTATGGCACTTTCCCCTCAATATCGTGTTGTGACATAGCCCAGAAGTCTTGAACTGCCATGCTTGCAAGATTTTAGATCTTGCATCTGTGCATCACCTCTTAACCTTCCTTTCTACAGGACAAACACACCTAGTTCCCTAAGCTGTTTTGCCTAGAGCTTTGCATTCAGAGCCATCCTGAGTCCCTCTTTGGAGGTTGAGAAGGATGGGGTATAAATGTTTAAATAAATAATAAATAAATTTACCATTTTGATTTTCCTTCTTTGGACATGTTCAGCGTGTCCATATCCTTCCTGAAACTGTAGTGCCCAGAACTGGATACAGTATTCCTGATGTGGTCTGGCCAAAGCAATAACAAAATATCTTTGAAGACATTGAGGTACATTAGAAATGAATGATTTATTTTTTTGTGTCAGGATCGACTTGAGAAACTGCAAGTCACTTCTGGTGTGAGAGAACTGGTTGTCTGCAAGGACATTGCACAGGGGATGCCTGGATGTTTTACCATCCTGTGGGAGGCTTCTCTCATGTCCACCATGGGAAGCTGGAACTGATGGGAGCTCACTCCACTCCCTGGATTTGAACCACCAACCTTTTGGTCAGCAGTCCCGCCAGCACAAGGATTTAACCCATTGCACCACCAGGGGCTCCAATGAATGAAATTAGGTTGTATGCACAGTGGGACATAGGAGCCTAAGAATAATGAAAGACTCATTGGCTGGAAGTATGTTGCCCATTCCATATCAAACTGACAAACTAGGAAGATATGATGCAAAAGCATCCACTCATTTCTTCATATCTTCAGGAAGTGACCTCTGTTACTTTTTGTAATTCCGTACTTAGAAGAAATGACCGTGCCTATTACAAGGTAGCAGACTTCCAGCAATATCCTCAAGTGGTACTGAGCCCATGGTGCTGAACATTAGATGCTTCATCCATAGAGTGGTCTAATATTGCAAGCAGCTTTATCTGATTTCAAAATGGGCAGGTGGAGGCGAAATCCGAATGTGTTTTGAGCATCTTGCCTATAAACAAGAGACCCAGTTCTGTCAAAAATGGGAAGAAAGGATTATTTGTTCTCTTTCCAGGTAGAGAGATATTGCTGGTACTGCTACAAAGATGCTAAACTGTTAAAAGACATTTAATAGAGACATGCCGTAAAACTCAAGGGAGGACTTGATTTAATGTTATCACAAAACTCTGCAAAGCAGCCACAAGTTATTCAATACGAATGGAGAGCGATAATGTATTATACCAGTGCTTCACTGTTAGTTTTTGGGTGAATTCAAAGAAGTGGATTTTTAAACCATTAATAGTTTGCAGCTGAATTATCTGAATGTTCATCTCCTCTCATAGATCTGTGTCCATAATATTGAACACGAATTTGGGGGGTCTTTGCCTTGAAGACAGAGACCAATCAGACCCACCAAAGAGGATCCGTTTTAACCCTAGCGAAAAGGAAGCACCCAAAGAATTTTTCCCTGATTTTCCCAAATAAATCTCACCAAAGTTGAAGAAAATGCCACCAAGTTATTTCGTTCCAGCTGGAGCTGATGTCAAACTGCAATCATTTGCCAAAGCCAACATAACATGTAAGGCAAAACAGTACATTTTTATAGAAAAACAGCTGTCAAATTCAAACTTCCCACCCCTGCCCCCCTTGCTGGCTGCATGCTGATTGGTTGGTGCCATCAGCTGGCTGCGAGGCATGGCCGACTTTGCTGCACCTCAGCCAATCTGTGAGCCAGCACCGCTTTGGCCTCTCAGCCAATGGGGGGCGAGGGTTAAGGAGGAGGTCCGGGTGGGAAACAATGAACCAGGAGGAAAAAATGAATGGATTAGGTGACTTAATGTTTGTACAATTGCCGGCGATAACTTTTTTAGCCTTCACGCTGGCTTCATTATTGTCCTGAGTGTCTGAAATATACATCTTCGTCTGACTCCATTAGGAGAGCCATTAATTCTCTATCCCAGTTGTGTCTCAGATGGAAAAAGTCAAATAACTTTTGTGACATGGTTTTCAGTAATAAATGTGTTACCTTCTGCTATAAATATATAAAATATAGGGCATAAAACCTTTATTAAATGTACACACTATCTAACATGGGAAGGGTCCTTGTTGTTGTTGTTAGTGTCTTTGCAAATTGACCAAGACTTAACCCTTATTATCCAGTCTGATGTCCTTGTCCTTAGCAAAACTATAAGTTCCTATCTTTTATTTGGGGGGCATGTTCGACTTCATCCAGATCCTGATGTCAGTTTTGAAGACCGTTCTTTAAATGCCTTCCATGTGTCCTGCCAAGCAAAAGCCACGAGAAGGCTTTTAAAAGGCAAGATTTTCTAAGGGCCCTTCCAGACAGGCCCAATATCCCAGGATCTGATCCCAGATTTTCTGTTTGTTCCAGATTATCTGACAGTGCGGACTCATATAACCCAGGTTAAAGCAGAAAAGCAAGGATCAGATCCTGGGATATAGAGCCTGTCTGGAAGGATCCTAAGTGATGTTACCCCAGAAAAACTACAGCTGTGTCTACACTGTCATATAATGCTGTTTGAATTGCATTATATGGTCAGTGTAAACCTATATAATGCAGTTTGAACTGCATTGAACTTCATTATATAGGTCTCCACTGACCATATAATGCAGTTCACATTGCATTATTAGGAATCCTAAAGAAACCGAATCTAGATGCTACGCCCCCTGCTAACTATTGTCCAGTTTCAAACCTTCCATTCTTGAGTAATATGATCAAGCGAGCAGTGGCGGGTCAGTTGCAGCAGTTTTTGGAGAGACAAACAGATTGGATCCTTTTTAGTCTGGCTTCCTCACAGGTCATGGTACAGAGACTGTCCTAGTTGCCATTACTGACGAAATTCGCCGCCAGCTCGACCAAGGAGGATTGGCATTGTTGGTGCTCCTTGATCTTACTGCAGCATTTGACACTGTAGATTTTGATCTACTGGTCCATCGCCTTGCTGCATCTGGGGTCCGAGGTCTGGCCCTTAAGTGGTTCAACTCATTCCTTTGAGATCGGAGTCAACGAGTGGAGTGGATGGGCCAAGTCTCCGAGAAGTCCACCCTTCACTGTGGGGTCCCTCAAGGTGCTATCCTCTCTCCAGTATTATTTAACATCTATGTCCAGCCATTTGCCAGTCTGGTACGGAGCTTTTGGGTGGAGTGCTACCAATATGCTGACGACATCCAACTACTCCTACATCTTGAACCCGGGGCAACTTCAATACCAGAAAATTTCACCTTGTGCCTGGAGTCCATAATGAGTTGGCTACATGTGAGTAGATTGAAGACCGAGATTCTTTGGCCCAGAAGGTCATCAGAATTGATCCGACCACTGCCCACTTTCGATGGGGAGCCTTTAGTTCCATCGACCACCATCAAGAGTCTTGGAGTTGTGCTGGATTCATCGCTAACAATGGAGGCCCAGATCACCGCCATAAGTAAGCAAGGCTTTTTCCATCTTCGTCAGGCAAAGAAATTAGCATCCTACCTCCCAGCGGAGGCTCTAGCAACAGTGATCCACACAACTGTTACCATGAGATTGGATTACTGCAATGCGTTGTATGTCAGCCTTCCTCAGCTGACGACTTGGAAGATTCGGATTGTACAAAATGCAGCTGACAGACTTCTTTCAGGAACATCCATGAGATCCCATATAACACCAATCTTATATTGCCTACATTTGCTACCAATTGAACATCGGATCTCTTACAAAGTACTGGCACTGACATTCAAAGCTCTCCATAGCCAGGGACCTCTGTATCTTAAAGACCGTCTCTCTCTCCATCTGCGTCAGCGGTCTCCATGACCAACTCAAGAAAATCTTCTGCATACACTAGGTCCTAGAGAGGTGCGCTTGGAATCCACTAGACGTAGAGCTTTTTCAACCTCTGCCCCAATTTTATGGAATTCATTACCGCTATACATCAGGGCCACACTGGACCTTCGGTCCTTTACGCAAGCACTTAAAACCTGGACTTCCGGGAGAGCGGCGAAGGTAGCAGGCACGGATAGCAGGATCTCCTGCTTCCAACCCCTCAGAAGCGGTCGGGTTGAGCGTGAAAGCTCCCCTCCCCCGGTGGATAGACGCCGGGGGGAACGCAGGACCCTCTAGACCTCCCAGCCCCCCGAAATCTCTCCCCTCAAGGGTGAGGTGATAAGGGGACGAAGGGCTTGGTCGGAGGAGACGCGGACGGCTCGGGGGGGAAGCGTTCTTCAGGGACGCACATACTGCATACCCCGCCCTCCTGCTGATAGAGAGAACTCCGGAAAAGAAGGCGCAAGCCAGTGAAAGAAAGAACTCGCAGACTTAAAGTGAGTTATAAATTTTCATGACTCAGACAAACTAATTTTAAACAAAACAAGAGGCAAATAGATCGAGCCGGAGGGACGACCGGCTGGTGGGAAGAGAGACCGGGAGGCGAGGAAGGTGGAAAACCCCCACGCCGGAGGCCCAGACAGGACAATAAAGGACCTATAAACAACCCCCCACGGCTTAAGCTTAGTTAAAACAAGAAAAGTGGAGAAGGACAGCCCTAAAGATCCAAAAAGAAACCTTACCGCCAGCAAAACGCCCGGAGGGACACCCCCAGGAGAAAGAGACCGGCCTCGGAAGTGAAAGCTGAGAACTTAGTTTCTTGAATGAGGAAAACTCGCGAGATCAGTATCGTCACGAGGGGGAGGCAACACAAGAATGATATACGCCCACCGGGCCTTGGAAAGGGCGGAAAGAGAGGATACAGCAGATGCTAGATAACAAGAAGAAAAACAAACACAGAAGGCGGGCATAGGAACAGGAAAGCCTAAGAAAGGGCAGAAGCCATACCAGCTGTGGGCGGAAGCGAAGACTGGGCACCCGAACGAAGGGAAAATAAAGACCTAAAACAGGACCATCCTTTCCAAACGGAGACAGAGAGACTGGCAACAGGGAAATTAAAGAAGAGGCAGCTATAACGCCAGACGGCAGACGGATGATAGAGGCAAAGACAGGAGCTGCAGCCCAGAAGTAATCCAAGGAAGAAAATACAACGCCACCTGGTGGTAGGAGGACACAAGATATAGAAGACGACAGAAGAATACTAAAAGTCTCCATACAAAACCAGAAGGGGATACCAGAAAAGGAAAAGGAAAAGATGTCAGCGGCCAAACCTAAAGGGGAGAAAGAAACGAAAGATATCAGATTAGCTTTCCGAAGAGGATCCGGAACAGAGGAATTCAACATGAGAGACGTGATGAGAGAATTTCAAAAATTAAATGAAACACAACTGGAGACTAAAAGAGAGATGAGGCAGCTAATGGAACAACAGAACCAAGAACAAAAAAAACCCAAGACAAGGTGGACGAGATGAAAAAGGAAATAAAAGAGGATATCAGCAAGCTGAAAAAGGACCTCAGCAAACTCACCCAAGATACAACAGAGCTTAGGGAAAAAAATAAAAAAATTGAAAAGCTACAATGTAAAATGTCAAATGACATAGAAGGGATAAACAACAAAACGGAAAAAATGGAAAAAACGTTGGAAAGGCTCCAACAAAAAGAACTGGAAAAACAGCTGAGGTTCAGAAATTTGATGGAGGAATCTCAGGAAAATCTCAAATTAAAAGTCACGAAAATCATAGCGTCCACCCTGGAAAGACCAGAAGGAGATATAGAGAAAGAAATTGACAAAGTGTACCGAATCCAAAGCAACTACGCCAAGGAGAATAAAACACCAAGAGACACTATAGTCAATTTGGTGAAAAACTCTCTAAGAGAGGAAATACTCCAGAAAGCTAACAAAAAACCCATGTTATACAATGGGAAAAAGATTATAGTATTAAAGGAACTCCCATTAATCACTCTGAATAAAAGAAAGAAGTTCCATTTTTTAACGGAAGAGCTAAAAAGACTAAACATCAGGTTCAGGTGGGAGAAGCCAGAGGGAATAATGACAACATATAAAGAGAAAAAATACTGGCTGACAACAGAAGAGAAAGCCAAGGACTTTTATAAACGACTAAAAAGGGAGAATACCACCCCGACCTCTGACCACCACTCACCAAGAAAACATAAGAAAAAGAAAAGAAGGCGCGTTAACTCCCCGGAAGAAGAAGAAGAGCAAAAAATGGATACAGCAATGGCCAAGACAAAAGAAAACGACAGCTCAGACCAAGGGACATCAACCTCAGAGGAAGAAGGAGAAGAACGGGTAGACGATGAGGATACTATAACTAAAAATTTTGATGATGGGAGACAGACAATGGAAAATATATTCGCTGAATGTTAACGGGCTAAACAGCCCAAATAAAAGGAAACGCATTTTTAACAAAATTAATAAAGGTAATTTCCAAATAGTGGCTTTACAAGAGACTCATATGTCCCATAAATATGTCTCACACTTAAAACAAAAGAAACTTGGGAAGGAATATTATTCATCATATGAGCAGAAAAAAAGGGGAGTGGTTACATACATATCGGAAGGGATTGACTCGGAATTAAAATTTAAGGATACAGAGGGAAGAGTGGTGGGAGTAATGGTACATATGGCGGAGGATCTGCAATATATACGCACCGAACGGAGCAAAAACAAAATTTATAAAATTCTTGAAAGAGAACATACAAAACACACATCATGATAATCTTATCATTATAGGAGACTTTAATGGTGTCATGAACACAAATCTTGACAAAAGCAATAAACCAAAAAAGACCATGGCAGATGGATGTGCCACACTCCCCAAAACATTTCTCAATCTAAAAGAAGAGTTCGATCTGATTGATGCTTGGAGACACCTCAACCCCCAAGAAAAGGATTTTACATTCTATTCGGACCGTCATAAAGTATGGTCACGAATAGACATGACCTGGATGTCAAAATCACTCACAACCAAGTTGGACAACATCAAAATAACACCTAGAGACAACTCGGATCATTGCCCACAAGAAATTATGGTAAACTACAAACAAAAATGCGGAGATGGAGATTAAATGATAATCTCTTAAAAACGGAGAAAGACATTAAAAAAAATAAGGAAATCATAAAGGAATTTTTTGAGATTAATGATACAGGAGAAATAGGTCAGCAAGTAGTGTGGGACACGCTAAAAGCGGTGATGAGGGGCCATTTTATTGCACAGAATAGTGCCAAAATGAAAGCGAAGGACAAAGAACTAAAAAGTATCGAGAGGGACATTCAACTGAATGAAAATATACTGAAGAAACAGCCACGGCGCCAGGATATTGCCAAGAAGCTAACAACGCTTAGGAAAAGAAAACACTCATTAGAATTAGACAATATAGCAAAACAATATAAATTCATAAAACAATATAATTTTGAGAATGCAAATAAACCGGGAAGGTGGATGTCAAGGAAAATTAGGAAAAAGAAGCAACACCAATACATAGAGAAAATCAAAGTGGGAAACTCCGTCCTCACTAAGGAAAAAGAGATAAAAGCCAAGTTCCTCGAGTTTTACAAAAGTCTCTATACCAAAGATAAGATATCCGAAGACGACATCGCAAGATACCTGTCAACACAAAGGATTCCAAAAATCTCAGAGGAAGAAAGAGAACTGTTAAATAAAGACATCACGGTCGGAGAAATAAAGAAGGCCATAAACAAACTAAATCCTAGCAAAGCCCCCGGACCTGACGGTATTACAGCGGAATTCTATAAAATAATGAAGGAAGAAATCTCACCGCACCTTAAAACACTAATGAATAATATACTGAGGGGAGATTCAATACCTCCCTCATGGACAGAGGCGGTGATAGTACTAATAAAAAAAGACACAGAAGATATACCAGGGGTACAAGACTACAGACCTATCTCACTGGTCAACGTGGACTATAAAATCTTCACCCACATCCTGGCATCAAGATTGAAAACCTTCCTGGCTAAGTGGATAGGAGAAGAACAAGCGGGTTTTCTCCCGAATAGAAGCACGAAAGATAATCTTCGTATAATTTTGGACGTCATCGAATTCTATGAATCTAACCCTCAGAAAGAGATGGCCCTTCTAGCGGTAGACGCCGAAAAGGCCTTTGATAACCTTAATTGGGATTTCTTTAAACTTTTGTTTGAGGAAATCGATATAGGATATCAAATCAACAAGGCAATTAAGGCAATCTATACAGCCCAAAAGGCGAAAATCTTGGTCAACGGTACCCTAACGGAAGAATTTAAGATCACCAAGGGAACTAGACAAGGATGCCCCCTATCACCACTGATCTATATTATGGCATTGGAAATCCTCATAAGGGCTATAAGATCAGATAAAGAAGTGAAAGGCTTACGGTTTGCTAAGAAAGACTTTAAAATCAGGGCATATGCGGACGACATCATAGGGATAATTGAGGACCCGATCAAAAATATAGAAAATTGGAAAAAAAAAATAGAAGAATACGGGCAGTTAGCAGGCCTAAAAATAAATAAGAAGAAAACGGTAATACTTACAAAAAACATGTCCAATAAGAGAAAAGAGGAACTAGAAAAAATATCCGGCCTCAAGACTTCCTCTAAAATCAAATACCTCGGTATATGGATAACCGCAAAAAATTCTCAATTGTTGAAAAACAATTATGAGGATACATGGAAAAAGATGAAAAAAGACCTGGCAAACTGGAAAAACCTCCAACTCTCCCTGATGGGAAGAATCTCATTAATCAAAATGACTGTGCTCCCGAAGCTTCTCTACCTTTTTCAGAATATCCCAATAATAAGAAATAATGCCCTCTTCAGAACCTGGAAAAAGGAAATCTCTAGATTCGTATGGGATGGTAAAAGGCCAAGGATCAAACATAAAATAATGATAGATAGAACCTCCAGAGGAGGAATGGGTCTCCCAGACCTAACTCTGTACTTCGATGCGTGTGCCCTTATGTGGGTAAAAGAATGGATCTCTTTAAAGAAAGAAAATCTATTGATCTTGGAAGGCTTCGATCTACGAGTGGGATGGCACGCCTACATGTGGTTTAAACGATCTAACATAGAAAAGAACTTCGGCAACCACTTCGTAAGATCGGCCTTACTCAAAATCTGGAACAAATATAAGAACTACTTCTACACACAAACTCCCCTTTGGATATCACCCATAGAGGCGGAGCACCGAAGGATACAGGGTTGGAACAACTGGCCAACCTACAAAGATCTTCTACACAAAAATGGAGATCTGAAGCCACATGAAGAACTGAAACAGCAAAAGGTGAACATTAATTGGTTCCAATACATCCAACTAAGAAAGACCTATGCTACCGATAAAGAAAAAGGCTTCCATGTTGGAGAAGATTTCTGGGAGAAACTCATTAAACTGGAGAAAAAAAATATAGCAACTATCTACAATAAAATCCTTGAATGGAACACCGAAACAGAACTGATTAAAAGTTGCATGATCCAGTGGGCCAAGAATTTGGGGAGACAAATCAAACTACAGGAATGGGAACAGATCTGGAACAAGAAAATCAAGTATACCTACGCGACAGATCTAAGGGAGAACTGGATCAAAATGTTCCACAGATGGCACATTACCCCCCAAAAAATTGGGATCATGTATAAAAATAGCCAGTCAAAATGCTGGAAATGCCACGAACATCTGGGTAGCTACTACCACATGTGGTGGACATGCCCAATAGTACTGAACTATTGGAGGGACATACATAAACATACGCAAAAAATCCTAAAAAAATCTTTCCCCCTGAAACCAGATTATTACCTACTGGGCCTAACAGATAAAGACAGAAAGCTTGACACGAATAGCGAGATCCTCTTCAACCACATGGCCACGGCGGCTAGAATAGTGTTTGCCAGACTATGGAAGTCAGACAATATCCCCCAAATAAAGGATTGGATGGACAAACTACATGATATAAAAGACATGGACACCCTCACCTCCCTGCTGAGAAACAGCACAGGCAACGTAAGAAGAATAGATTGGAGTCCCATAGACCTCTACAAAGATAAGTAATGGACCAACCTGGCTAGCATGCAGCCAGTAGGATAAAATAGAAAAAATAACTTTCTTACTGTTTACTTATAAGACAGTAATAAGTTTAGAGACATATCTGAAAAGACGAGAACCACTTTAAAACTGCAAAGGAAGTCAACCACATCTGTTTTTCGTTTTGTTTCTTGTATGTTTCGTCTTATGTCTTATGTAGTAGGGCTGTCCCTCACCCCAACCCCAACCCCCATACATCCCTACCGCCCCCTTCCCTCCCTGTCCCCCCACACCTAGAAACCCAGTTTACCCCCACAATGTACACCCCCTTTATATCATAGAATGTGAACGTGTCACCCTATATGTATTTAAAGCTGTTAAAACCCAATAAAAATCGTTTAAAAAAAAAAAAAACCTGGCACTTCGAAAAGGCATTTAATTTGTAATCCTCTTCAACTGTTATTGTTGTACTTTTAATATGCTTTTATGGTACTGTAAGTCGCTCGGAGCGCTCCGGCGGAGGGTGACTAATCAAGTAATAAAATGAAGAAGAAAAATCCATTCTTACTTGGTGCCTATCCTATATTTTTGGTTGATTTTCCCAGTTTTTTAAAAAAAGACATGCTGTGATTTTTTTTAGTTTTTAAAGGTCTGGGCTTTACAAAGTTATAGGCATGTCTACCTGAAAGCATTTGTTAAATTCCTGCCATGTGTTTTAGATCTGATTTTTTAAAAACCTTATGTACACTGCACAGAGACTGTTGGTTATGAAGCAGCGTAGAAATATAATAAATACTGGATGAACCAAGTCTTCATTTTTTTCTTGTGTTGTTCATTACAGTGTACTTATTAAATTGAGGCTTTTCTGCCTAGTGGTAAGGATGTATATAATACATCAGTTTTCTGCAACAGTAGCTAGAAATTTTCTGCCCTTGTAATCTGAAGCCAGTGGTGGAGCCACTGGCGGTAGATAATGGTTTCAGCATTTGCCTCAGTGAGCACATTTCACAAGCACTTTGAACTAGCCTACCATATAGACATCCACTCAGTCTAGGGAAATGTAGTATCTGTTTTGATCATGCATTGAATTTCCATGAAAAACTCTCTTTATTCCAGATATCAAAAGGCATCTGTTGTCTGCCAGATTTGGTATTTCTCCTCCCCCACCTCTTTTTTTCACAAGCCCTCATGAAAAACAGTATTTTCTAGTTCTCTCTCTCTCTCTCTCTCTCTCTCTCTCTCTCTCTCTCTCTCTCTCTCTCTCTCTCTCTCTCTCTCAATCTCGCAAACACAATTCTCCCCCACACCCCTAATTTTGTACTGCCAATCCCCCCAAGCTGTGCTTTCAAGTCAAAGACTTGTGCCATATATGACAAGCTCCAGCCTCAGGTTAATTTAGCACTAAGCTTTTGGACTCCGGAGAAAAGAGGATAAACCCAGACTATTGTGCAGTGAAAATGGCAATTAGGTCTCATCATCTTATCTTCTGAATCATATATTAGCTACAGAACAACATATGGTGCATATAGGAGCACTACACTGCACTATGTATTTAAGAGGTAGATTGAATTAGGTCTTTTCTATAGTCTCCACTAGGTTTGCCTAGAAGCCAGGGTTGTATTGTTGCTATTGTGTAAAATTGTCCTTCCACATTAAAAAAAAAGTCACACACATAAAAGGAGAACTATATTCCATATTCTACCAGTTCTAAGGGGCACCCCATCACCACCACCACTTTAGGGGGTCCAGAAATGGCTGGCTTCCTGCTTCCACTGTCTCCCCATGGGCCATGATGACTTCTAAGCTGAAGAAAAATGAGATACTGTGCATGCAGAGGAAGTTCTAAAAATATTCAAAGAAAAATCTTTGTTCAAAAATTGAAGCTTCAAAGGCACCTTACTAACTTTTGGTGATCTCATGAATTTCAAAGGGCTAATCAAGGAATGCTCAGGTGTAATTTTGCCAATTCTGTTTTTTGAAATATAGACTAAATAACCTGGTATTCTTTGGTGGTCTCTCTTCCACATTCTAACCAGAAATGAGCTTATCTACAGTAGCTTCCAAAATCAAATGGGATCTGTATCGCCCTTCCACACAATACCTATAATAACAGGAGATAACAGGTTGAAAAGGTAGGGGGCTGACCCAGATGACGTTTGTGCTAAATGCATGCTGAATCACAGCAACGGAGGGAAAACCCGTTTCAAAAAGGTCCTCCTTTATCCCAGTTCTGGATGAAAAAAGCAGATTTTCCCATGACCATGAAGTCATGTAAAGTTTGGCATTTCCCTCCTTACCCCTTGTGGAAACTGCTTCCTATCCGTGCTGGTTTTTAAAAGCCTGAAACAGCTGATCAGTTGTTTGAGCTCCCATGGAGACACAACTGATTTCCAGCTGGTTTCAAGAGAAGAGAAGCGAAGAACCATTAGAGGTCTCTGAAGTTTTTTCTTTAAAATTTTTATAATATTAAATAGATCATGAATAAGCAATTGGGGGAATAGGGAGATCCAGCGGCATTAAAATATCCCACAATTATGCGCTGATGCTTATGTGTGCACATAGGAATCACTCCATATTTGTATTAGGATATTCGCATGTGCACATATGCATATTAGCACATCATTGAGCAGTTTTAAAAAAACCCAACAACTTCTACTTGACGTCTCCCATCGCCCTCCATTTTATCTTGAAACTCAGAAAGGCTGTGAGAATGGTAGAGGAAGAAAGCCTGGAACTGTCAGATCTGTGTGGGGACCTGCTCTGAGGTCTCAGGTTTTTTAATCCTCTTATTAAAATCCGCATTGTGGGATACCTGGAAGTGCCCATAGTGCCTTAATATTTTAAATAAGACCTTTTTATTGTCCCATTCTTGCTCAGCAGGGCTATGGTGAAACTGTACAGAATGCTAAGTTAAAGCAGATGGTTTTACCCTGACGTAGTAAAAATGTAAATGTAAGTATTGACCAGAATGTTGGAAAAGTTATTTTTTATTATTACTCCCAGAGCTGACCTGAGGGATCCTAGGAGTTACAGTACTAAAAAGTCACCTTTCTTAAATTCTGATACTTCTGATTCTTTTTCCTCCTTGCCCGTCAAAAATAACATATCAGGGAGGAGAAAGCTTTGTGTTTACCTGCAAAGAACAACCCCATCTTGCTGTATCGAGGAGCATCAATGATCATGGTGAAAAGCCTATTCCAGGGAACTGTCATCTCAACCCAGTAGTACGAAGATGCAAAATCAAAATAATGTGTCAGTAACTTGCCTGCCTAGAGGGACAAGTCACCAGTCTGAGGAAGGCAGCCTGGAGAAAACCAGCAAATGGTTTATTCGTCATCCCAAAGGGAGCAGCCTCCAGCGAAACAGTTTGCTGATTGATACATACTTGGTTGCTTGGAAAGTGTCTATCAGGATTCATCATCTACGGGGCTGGTGCTTTGGATGAGCTTCTTGTGGGGCCATTTAAGAGCAAACATTTCCTTTCACCTGTAATGACCCTGAATGTGAGAAGAATAACTTCTGTATGCTTTAGAACAGTATTAAGAAATATGTGTCAGCCTTAGACAGCATAGACAACGATGAAGGACTATGGGATCAAAAAACATCCTTCACTTCCAATGGATAGTTATCCTGTTAAAAGGTAAAAGTCTAAAAAAGATGGGCATGATATCTGCAGTGTTCTAATGTATGTATGACAAGTAAGGGGAGCCGAGTGCATGCGATCCTTGTTAAATGCAGCCAAAAGTAGTCTTTTCATTGCTTTTCCAGGGCTCCACACAGAATAGCAATTTATTTTAACCAATGCAATCAGCTTGAAATTTCAGACTATGCAAGGCTAGCTTTGCCAAACACTATGCAGCTGCCAAGTTTATGAAATGCTCCTTGGGGAATTGTATATACCAGTTAGCCAAAAATGTTTTTAAAGTGCAAGGTTAGCTCTGGGATTTTATTATTGGCTGCCTGCCTGCCTTAAAGAAGCATTTTATTCACACTGAAGATATTTTTCAATGCGAGAAGCTCTGGAACGGAAAGAGTGCCTTCTTTGGCACACACACAGAAAAGGTTTAAGGGACTAGAGTCAGACTGGGTTCCAACACCAGATACTTGCACCTTTACTGTATGGATACTTGCATCCCATTCCTGCTTTGACACAGCCATGCTCCATGAGCATGTTTCTATATCTTCAGTAAGCAGTGCTTCCTCAATCCTTTCGCTGCACAGACCATGTGGTGTACTTGTAATGGATACAGAGTTAACTTATAAATCATGCATTCTGTTCCACTTCCCGAATGTTTTATCCACCCCAAAAACATCATTTGATGTTTTACTTTACTTTATCAGGCATATTTTTCAGTGCAGCTAGGGTTTTGGAAGAATGCATTGTAACAGCCTTCCCCAGCCTGGTACCTTCCAGATATTTTTGGACTTAATTCCCACAATTCTTTCCTATTGGCCATATGAATTGAGTTGCAATTCAAGGTACATCTTCACTGTAAATGAGCCACAGTGGTGCAATGGGTTAAACCCTTGTGCCACCTGAACTGTTGACCTGAAGGTTGACGGTTCAAATCTGCAAGACAGGGTGAGCTCCCGTCTGTCAGCCCCAGCTTCCCATGAGGGGACATGAGAGAAGCCTCCCACAAGATGGGCACCCCCTGGGCAACATACTTGCAGACAGCCAATTCTCTCACACCAGAAGCAACTTGCAGTATATTCTCAAGTTGCTTCTGACATGTTAAAAAAATCTACACTGTAAACTTAATGCAAGTTGTTATCACTTTAAGTGCAACAGCTCAGTGCTATGGGATCATGGGGACTGTGATTTTACAAGGTTTTTAATCTTCTCTGCCAAAGAGTACCTCACCAAATTACAAATCCTGGATCGCATAAAATTGCAGTCAAAGTGGTGTCAAGCTGCATTAATTCTATAGCATAGATGCGACCCAAAACAACTGAACTCGCGTTATGCTGGAAATGGCTATATGCAGTGTAAATGGTCTCTTATTATTCATGCAAAATTTTAATTATCTGTGTTTCATAGTTTTGGAGTCACAGAGGAGAGACATACAATGATGGATAGTAGGCCTGGGCGATCCAAAAAAAAAGTTCAATACTCGCCTCGGATGTAGGGGGTGCTGGCGCTTCGTATCTGACAGACTTCCGATGATTTCAGTGGTTTTGTCGTAATTGAATCGGATGTACTTCCGATTATCGTAATGGCTTCGGTAATGGCGGCTGCTATCATGTTTAACCCAGTTAAACCCAGGAGCCCTGTTAAGCAAACGCGGCTTGGAAGCACTTTTTCTCCTTCCCACATCAGACTGACATGGGAAAGAGAAAAGATCTTCCAAACCGGGTTTAACAGGACTCCTGGGCCAGGTCCCTCTCTCCCAGGAGAGAGGGACCTGGCCCATGAGTCCTGTTAAACAAACACGGCTTGGAAGCGCTTTTCTCCCTTCCCACGTCAGACTGACGTGGGACGGGATAAAAGAGCTTCCAAAATGGGTTTAACAGGACTCCTGGGCTGGGTCCTGTTAAAGGAGAGAGGGGCCTGGCCCAGGAGTCCTGTTAAACAAATACGGCTTAGAAGTGCATTTCTCCCTGTTAAACAGAAGCCCTGTTAAAACCGGTTTGGAAGTGCTTTTCTCCCTTCCCACGTCAGTCTGACGTGGAAAGGGAGAAAAGCGCTTCCAAGCCGCGTTTGTTTAACAGGACTCATGGGCCAGGTCCCTCTTTCCCGGGAGAAAGGGACCTGGCCCAGGATCCCTGTAAAACCCGGTTTGCAAGTGCTTTTCTCCCTTCCCACATCAGTTTGACGTGGGAAGGGAGAAAAGTGCTATCAAGTTGCATTTGTTTGACAATTCCAATCCTTTTCAAAGATGGCGACTGAAACTTCAAAATTGATCTGCTACTTCCGGTTTCCCTTACTTTCCTCGTAATCACTTCAAAAGTACAGTAATTAATATACGATTTCATTACGAGTAACGAAGAGATCCAACGATATCGCCCAGGCCTAATGGATGGGCTTGCATTCACATTTTTGTTATATATATTTTGAAAAAAAATTGTAGCCAGAATGTATTCCAAACATGGGCTGTCTCTGCTATATATTTATCCTATAACACCTCATGGTATTGTGTGGTCTGTAGAACATTACTTTGTTGCATTCTTTCAAATGAGGGCATATGGCATTGTGTTTCACGTTACCAAAACACCTAACTATCTCCTGTAGAAATTCAAAGAATATGAAGGGGATTCTTTCCCAGTACTTGTTTAAATTTTAATTGCCTTTTCTAGTAACAAACAAGCTTTGAGCCTCGGCTTGCCAATGTTGAAAACTAGGTCATCCTGTTTATGCACCAATTGTGTGTTCTGTATTGTACAAATGATGCTTACAAATGCTTTGCTGTGAATTAGAAATTTTATTTTTTTAAATTGTCCATAAATGTTTACAGACCTTCACTGCCCACCTGCCAACAATCCAGCCATGATTCTGTGTGGGTTTTGCAAGCTGTTTCTTCACCTTTCTTTTCTGATGTTTGGATTCATATTAGCTATCTAGTTGGTGATAGTAGCCTTATATGCATGTGAAAATCAAGATTTGAAAAAGACAAACCTATGGGTTAATATTATTGAGAAAGATCTATTGCTCTCTCTAGAACATATTCCCACATATCATTTACCATACTCTTACATACCCACACTTAAGAGAGAGTGAAAGACAGAGAAAATGCTCTCTTAGAGAACTAGTTAACTAATTATTCCAATGTCACTTGGGAAGGAAGCAAAAGGGATGACAATTTGGGGGAAAGAGAACAAACAAATGGCAAAAAGGGACATGGAGGGAAAAGGTTTCATTCATTTATTTATTTATTTGTGGGTCCTGCAGGCTCGGGCGGATTGCAAACATATAATAAAACATTAAAAACACATAGTGCAGTGGTGGTTGCTTTAACTGAAGCCGAGCCATGTCTCACCATGTCTCACCATGTAAGAAACATAAAGGTGAATTTAAAGTGTAAAATATGGGTAGAAATACTGTGCTCTGTGGGTTGTGTGTGGCTACATCTTCCATTTCTATCCAATTTAGAGGCATCTAATATCCATTAAATGGCCCCAGACATCACTTGGAATAGTGTTAGGTTTCAAGATATCCTCCAAACTCTGCCAAATTTCCAAAGATTGATTGAAACATAGGAGGGTGAAGTTACTTCTGCTAACTTCCAGAATTGAAAATGGACAACTGCGGCAAACTGTGGGGGCGAAAATGGGTTCCTGGCATGTTTGCCCACCTCCAGTGTATAGCATCTGGTTCATTGCACTAGCTTTCAATGGACACAAATCAACATGCTGGTGTTGGCTTTGAAAGTAAAGCTTTTCCTTGGTTTTGGCAAAAATTTGGAAATGATAACTTTTGTCATTATGGCTTTGCATAATACTGAGTGCATGATCCTTTTATGCGTTCTTCTGTCATCTGAGGTGGGGTTTTCAGTACTAGTGCCATCTTCCTAGCAATGGTTGACTGGCAACCACAGTGATCTCTTTCCAGTACCAAACAAAGACTATTTGTTTTCCTTAGTTTTTAACTTTTTGCTCACTTGATTTATATGGTCTTAACACTCTCTTTTTACTCTATAGTCTATCAATTTTAGCTTTATTCACTAGCTCTCTATGATGTTTTAAAGCATTTTAGTGTAATTTGCCCATGTAAGGAGTTTAAAGAACGGAGGATTTATTTTAATCGCAATCAAATATCTTCTGATCCAGTCACACTAGAAATTGTCCTTTTGTGGCTGAAGAAATGAAGGAAAGTTCATCACTACAAAGTAACTTATTCCCACTCAAATCCTTCTAGTGATCAATGTCATGGAAACATATGTAATTTTACAAAGTTGTACAAGGTGGTATGCAGTGCCTCCTTTCACAATGCCTTTTTTTTTTACTGGACTGTATAGCTGCAGCTAAATGTAGATGTAACTTCCCACAATAGAGTCACCGATTGTCTAAAGGTAATGCTAGGAAATCCTTCTTCATGTCCATTGCCATCCATAAGTGGATCGACGGAACTTTAGATTTTGCCAATATTTATTTATTTAGACCTTTTATATCTCGCCCTTCTCACCTCCGAAGAGGAACTCAGGGTGGCTCCCAAACAGCAACAATTAAATGCCAAACATAGTCTAAAACATAGTAAAATACACCATATAAATTAAAATAGTTATAAAATAGACATTAAAACAGTTCACCAGCTTAAAAATTGTCATCCAGATCAGGTCAAATAAATCTTGTCTTCAACAATAAATTAGTCTATTCTGTGAACGCCTGATCCCAAAGCCAGGATTTAAGTTTCTTCTGGAAGGTCAGGAGGGAGGGGACAGATCTAGCCTCATTAGGGAGGGAGTTCCACAGTCGAGGGGCCACCACAGAGAAGGCCCTGTCTCTTGTCCCCACCAAACGCGACCGCAATGGCAGAGGGACCAAGAACAGGGCCTCCCTGGATGATCTTAAGGTCTTTGATGGTTTGTAGTGGGAAATATGCTCTGACAGGTAAACTGGGCCTTAATAGACTGAAAATCTTGGCTTGAGTCTCCCTTTGTCAGCCAAATATACCTCAGTGGAAACCCATCATTTTGGTGTTGTTATAGGCCTTCAATGAAAAATTATGGGTGTAGTGGTTTGAGTACTGGACTAAGAATCTGGTGAGGAGGAGGAGGGATGATGAAAGCACAGAGCCCCTCAGTATGCTTCCTGGAGCCCTAAGGACTCTGTAGAGCAGTGTTTCCCAACCAGTGTGCCGTGGCACACTAGTGTGCCATGAGCGATCATCAGGTGTGCCGTGGGAAATTGGAACCTCCGATACCCTTTCTTCCCCCTCCTGCCAAACACTTTTTCTTCTCCACTTGGGCTCCCTTCTTCCCAGCCTCGCTCTGCTTGCTTTGCCTCGCTTTACTCACGCTGCCGCTTCTGCGGGAGGGGGAAGGGAGGAAGATGTGACCCGTGCAGGCGCTACTGCGTAGACTTGCCCCACGTTTTCCTCCCCCCCTCCGCAGTGCTTTCTGGATATAGGTGAACTACAACTCCAAAACTCAAGGTCAATGCCCACCATTCTCTTGGTTATGGTAGTTCAATCAGGGAAGTTTGATTCCATTCCATCATTGGTGGAGTTCTTTGATTCCGGGTGAAATATAACTCCCAGCTGTTGAGCAAGACCTTTGTGAGTGTCTTTCTGCCATTCCTGCCAGGATATCTATGTTGTGTTCATCGAAACAGGCCCAGGTTTCACACTGAGTGTATAAATACATTTAAAACATATTAACTGTACGTATTACTGTGTTAGAGTGTCATTTTGTGTCATTTTGGTTGGTGGTGTGCCCCAGGATTTTGTAATTGTAAAAAATGTGCCGCGGCTCAAAAAAGGTTGAAGAACACTGCTGTAGAGCACACTTTAAGAACGGCTGATGTAGACTCTTTTGGGACAGGGTTTGAATCTCCCGCTTAGCCATGGAAACCCACTGAATGACCTTGGGAAAGTCACATTCTCTCATCCTTAGAGGAGAGCAACGGTGAACCCCTTTTGAACATATCTTGCCAAGAAACCCTGTGAAACATTCATCTTACAGTCTCCAGAGGTCAGAAACAACTGGAAGTCACAAAACAACAACAAATTGACCTTCTCATTGACTCCAGCTTTTTGCAAACCTATCATAGCATATTCTGGACAAGACATTTTCATAAGAGGTTTACTATTGCCTTCCTCTGAAGCAGAGACAGAGTTACTTAACTAAAGTCAACTAGTGGGGTTTTCAAGGTAACCAGGGGTAGTCTAAGGTAATTTCCAATGGTAGGCGAACATTATTTTGCCCAAAAAAAGCATTATTTTGCCCCCATACATTATTTTGGTGCCCCCCCCAAATTTTTAAGCGGTACCTTGTGCGCACTCCTTCCATTCCTCCCGTGTGCCACCACTCCGTGCCCTGTGCAATTCGAAGGCCTCCGAAGGCCCCTCCTCGCGCTTCCTGGTTCCCCCTGCCAGCCCCACCCACGGGGTGTTGCAGAGGGCAGGAGAACGCTCTCCCTTGCCCTGTGCAATGCCCCATGGGAGGGGCCAGCAGCGGGTACCAGGAAACGCTAGGAGAGGCCTTCGATGTTCAGCTCCGGCGGTTCTGGGCATGCGCGAAAATGTCCGTGAATGCTCAGAAGCTGCTGCAGGCAGCAGGCCAGCAGCAGGGAGGTTTGCTATGGCGGCGCGGCCGGCGTGGCGGCGCCCATCCAAGATGGCGCCCCACGTGGCCACGTAGTTTGCTTACATGGACAGACCGCTCCTGATGGCAACAGGGATCCAAACCTTAGTCTCCCCAAGTCCTAGTCCAGCACTCAAACTACTACACCAATGTAACTCCGTGTTACTTGTTTACTCACATCAAATATTCATACGAAAATGTTTCAGTCAGGTATGTGGAATGATTCACTATAATACAGTGCACACACAATTATATAAATGAATGACAACTACAGTGACCATTCTAACAATGAGGAATTCCAACAGCTCAATGCTGAAAAAGCAGTGACTCGCTACTAACAGTGTGAAGACAAATGTCTGCTGGAAGGCGTAGAATTGGTTTGGGGGTGAAATATCTTCTTTCGATGCAAACAAAACCCAGATACACTTACCTGCTTGCCATAGCAACTGTATCTTGGGGATATTTTGTTGCCTTATCATTGTGACTCATGCCTGACAGTTCCCAGCATTTCAGTCCTGCATCTTTCCCCTTAGTTCAGCTTGGGAAGAGTGAGTGATACTGGAACATGTAAAATGGCAAACTATATATATATCTCACTAAAATTAGAAAGAAAATGTACATAATCTATATTCTAACTACATAATTTTCTGTGGGAAATATTAGGCAAGGCATTTCTCCTTTAGCACAAATGATTTGATGCAACCGTGATTGATGGTCAGTCTCTTTATGAGTGTGTTTGGCTGGCAATACCCAGAGCTATCCTTACCATTAGACAGAGTGAACCAGTCATTTCAGGTGGCAGATGTTGAATGAAGGGAGAGGGAAACAACCACAGCCATCAGCCATCCCCCTACGTTGGAGAACACAAGCTGTGTGCCCTAAATAGTCTGCCCTTCCATGTTGAAAACGAGCCTCATGGCCTCGGATTACGTGGAATGTGTTTTCAACGAAGCTGAAAAGAACACCAACGTCCAACCAACCAAGTTCTGACTTTGTGGTCCGTAAATTTCCTATTGCTGTCTTGGTCCAAAATGGTCAACTGCGGAATTAATTCAATATGGCCCTGTTGTCAGTAGTTCACACAATGCTCTCCTCTATTGTGCTTTTAAAAAAATCTTGCCAAGAATATACTGCAAGTCACTTCTGGTGTGAGAGAATTTGCCATCTGCAAGGATGTTGCTCAGAGGATGCCTGGATGTGTTATCATCCCGTGGGAGGCTTCTCTCATGTCCCCTCATGGGAAGCTGGAGCTGACAGATGGGAGCTCACCCTGTCTTGCAGATTCAAACTGCCATCCTTCAGGTCTTCAGGTCAGCAGTTCAACCAGCACAAGGGTTTAACCCATTGTGCCACCCCAGCTCCTCTCTATCCTGCTAAAAATAGTGGTATGTTGTATTGTTTTAGTGTGCATTATAAGTGTACATTGTATTGCTTTTAGTGTACATTCTATTCTTTTTAGCATGGTGTGTCACTTTGAGTCTCCTTTAAGAGAGAAAAAGTGGGATATGAATAAGAAGAGGAGGAGGAGGAAGGAAGTGGGGAGGGGGAGAAAGAGGAGACAGTAGATTATTTCTTTTGCACTTTTACCCAGACATTGAGTGATCTTTTGGCCACTGGGCATCTTCTGAATCTTGATAGAATCCTCACTGACCATTTGTATTAGGCATGGGACCCTATATCCACATAGCAATTTGAAGG
Source organism: Anolis apletophallus (assembly GCA_030556195.1). Classification (NCBI taxonomy): domain Eukaryota; kingdom Metazoa; phylum Chordata; class Lepidosauria; order Squamata; family Anolidae; genus Anolis; species Anolis apletophallus. Next base: position 152,167,623 of record JARBWK010000002.1, read on the forward strand.
ATCTGTTCCATAGATTTATATCAATTGTTTTACTAAACTAGGCCATACCAGTCAGAAAATGTCCTTTTCTATAAAGAACAAACAAGAAATCCACCAGGTCTTGCGCACTATTTCTTAGAAAACAAGATTTTCAGTTTCTACATGGAGGTTTGGATTCTACATTTTCAACAATTCATAGATGGAAACTTGGATATGCCTGCACAAGCAAACGAGAGTATGATAGGATGGCATAAGATATTAATAAGGAAAAACACACAAACTAGAAGAATCTGCCATAGTTTCCTTTTGCCTAGGCCAACTAGAAACAGCTTAGGCACCCTGGTGGCACAGCAGGTTCAACCGCTGAGCTGCTGAACTTTCTGACTGAAAGGTCGGCAGTTTGAATCCAGGGAATAGGGTGAGCTCCCTCTGTTATGCCCAGCTTCTGCCAACCTAGCAGTTCGAAAACATGCAAATTTGATAAGATTAAGATGTACTGCTTTGGCAGGAAAGTAATGGTGTTCCGTGCAGTTATGCTGCCCACATGACCTGGGAGGTGTTTACGGACAAAGCCGGCTCTTCGGCTTAGAAATAGAGATAAGCACCATCCCCCAAAGTCAGACATGACTAGACTTAATGTCAAGGAAAACCTTTACCTTTACTTTTTTTACTAGAGGTCCTTCCACACAGCCCTATATCCCAGAATATCAAGGCAGGAAATCCCACATTATCTGAGTGTGGACTCAGATAACCCAGTTCAAAGCAGATATTGTGGGATTTTCTGCCTTGATATTCTGTGATACAGGGCTGTGTAGAAGAGCCCTGAGACCTTTTTAAAGCAGCTGAAAAGGTGTGATCGCAAAGGATTAATTCGAGATAGTTGCAGGGAATGTAACAGTAAATTTATAAATTTACCTTTCAGCGAAAACATCTCTCCATAGATTCATATTTTGCTGTGGGAGAGATGCAAACTCATCTCTTCATCAGAGTAGTATGTAGAATTACAGAAGCTATGCATGAATTATGGGAGAATTATTTTAAAATAAGCTATTGAATTTGTCATAGTAGTGGTTAGATAGTTTTATAGCAGCAGATATCCACCAGATGGCAGGATTTCATCATATATGCAGCAACTGATGATGGCTTATGAATGGAACTGTACTAGGAGGGAGTGATAGAGCTGGAAGAGACCCCAAGGGCCATCCAGACAAACCCCATTCTGCCATGGAGGAATACATAATCAAAGCACTCCTAACAGATGGCCATCTGTTCAAACACCTCCAGAGAAGGAGACTCCATACACTCCAATGAAGTATTTTCCATTGTCAAACACTTTGTTGCAAAGTTGAAGTTGAAGCTTTTTCCCCTGCATCTTGAATCCATTCCATGTTCTAGTCCTTGGAGCAGTAGGGTGGGATGGGGGAGGGGGTGGTCAGGAGGAGATCACACATTTCATTGCTTAAGGGTGGGAGGGGCTGGTCATGTCATTCTGCAATACCCTACTCCATAAGCAACACTGATCTCTATCATTCATGTTGGGTGACATGCCCTTTAGACTGAGACCACATCATACTTGCCATTTAATCTGAAACCAGCCTGGAATATTATGCTTCAGACTGCCCACAGATTGACCATGATGGCAGAGCCATAAAGTTCATGTGGCCCTCAGTGAAAATGGGTTTTACACCCTGAGTTAATGAAATGTATATAAGTGAACTCAGAGACCTTGGATATCAGGTGAGAGATAAGGTAAAGGTATTCTCCTGATATTAAGTCCAGTCGTGTCTGACTCTGGAGTGTGGTGCTCATCTCCATTTTTAAGCCGAAGAGCCGGTATTGTCCGTAGACACCTCCAAGGTCATGTGGCCAGCATGACTACATGGAGCGTCGTTACCTTCCCACCAGAGCAGTACCTATTGATCTACTCACATTTGCATGTTTTCGAACTACTAGGTTAGCAGAAGCTGGGGCTGACAGCAGAAGCTTACGCCACTCCCCGGATTCAAACCTGCAACCTTTTGGTCAGCAAGCTCAGCAGCTCAGCGGTTTAACCCACTGTGCCACCGGGGGCATAAACATTTTCATAAAATAAATACAGTTGGCTTCAACAATCACCAGGGTTGTCCAGAATGGTGTAGTGTTTTGATCAGTGAACTATGATGCTGGAGAACAGGGTTTTGATTCCCCCACTCAGTTATGAAAACCCCTTTGGGTGAGCTTGGGTGAGTAATGCACCCTCGGTCCAAGAAAACTCCATGAGTTGGAAATTATTTGAAAGCTTACAATAACAACAAAGAGAAGTTGGACCCCTATGAACTGAGAAAACCATATTTAATACCCATACACAAGTATGATCCACAGATTATTTCCAATCGCCTTCACTGCTGCCCTACACCATTTCTAATAGGGACTTCAATAACACCAAGTGTCCATCTTGAGGTGTGATCAATTCAGTCACTGTTGTTGGCTGATGATGCATTGGATTGCTTTGGCTGAGAATGCTAAATCCACCTCTCTAAACCATTCATGCATACTAGTCAAATCTTTACTCATCGGGAGGAAATTAAACTGGCATTGTTGTCGTGAATAATCAAATCTGTGAAAGTTAAACTCATGAATGTGGAGAACTGACTATAAAATAAATTAATGTTTACGTTTCTGTTGATTTAGTGGGCCTGCCCTGTATGGAACTTACACTTGGATTTAGGTCTATGATTACAGCTCTCAGAATATTCCACTGAGAATGGCCACTGGCTCTCAAAAGTAAATTTACCAAAATACGGTTAAAGCACTGAGCTGCTGAACTTGTTGACTGAAAGGTCGCAGATTCGAATCCGGAGAGTGGGGTGAGCTCCCGCTGTTAGCCCCAGCTTCTGCCAACTTAGCAGTTCCAAAACATGGAAATGTGAGTAGATCAATAGGTACCTCTCCGACAGGAAGGTAACAGCACTCCATGCAGTCATGCTGACCACATGACCTTGGAGGTGTCTACAGAAATCGCCAGCTCTTCGGCTTAGAAATGGAGATGAGCACCAACCCCCAGAGTCAGACATGACTGGATTTAATGTCAGGGGAAAGCTTTACCTTTACTTGTATGGTATGTGTTTGGGTTATCACCTTTTAATCTCACAAGATCACAGTTGTGAGAAAATGTGTGACTGAAGTTAATGCTTTAAATGCAAGCTTTTGCTCTGTATGGCTTGCAATCAGACTGCAGTGTTTCATTTTGGTTAATTTTTGAATTCTGCTCTAGCGAAGTGAGTTATAACTGCCTATAATGAAAAATGCCATCATAACATCTAAGGATAACATTTGTCTTTAGAAAAAAATCTTATCCATTGCCATTTTATTGTATGTACCACTATTAATTTTACCCAGTTTGTCTGGAGGCCATAAAATGTAAAAGGTTAATGGAACCAAAACATAAATATTTAGCTTTCATGTATGCTGGTGGAATTTATAAGTTGTGTTGCTGAATATTAACTCAGCTTATTTTAGAAAATGACTCCTCTGTGCCTCTAAAGCAGAATGGTCTCCATCCAACTCTAGACATACACAATTTGTTAGTCAGAGCCAGCATAGTGTAGTGTTTGAGCATTGGACTATGGCTTTAGAGACCAGGGTTCAATTCCCTGCTCAGCCGTGGAAACCCAGTGTGTGATCTTGGGTGAGTTACACATTCTCGGTCCCAGAAAGAATTTGCTGTAGGATCCCATGTCAGAAATGAGCCGAAGGCACACAACAGCATTACAGGTGGATGTAGATTAGGATGCAAAATCACATCTATGGCAAGCCCCAGTTAGACATGTAGTGCTGTCTATAGGCCCCCTTTTAATTTATTTATTTATTATTCAATTTTATATTCCGCTCCTCCCTGCAGGCTCGGGGCGGATCACAATGAGCAATAAAACATGCGATAAAACATACAATAAAACATCAGGTAAAAACACAGTACATGACAGAACATCAGCAGATTACATTTCTCAGCACAGATGGAGACACAACGTCCACGCTCGGGTTTACCCAAACGCCAGCCTAAAAAGGGCCGTTTTACAGGCCCTTCGAAAAGGGGCAAGCTCCTGGATCACCCGAACGTGGCCAGGCAGTGAGTTCCAAATCGCGGGAGCCACGGCAGAGAAGGCCCGCTGTCTTGTGCTGGACAGATGGCAGGAGCGGGGTGATGGTACAACTAACAAATTCTGCTCTTCCGAGTGCAGTGATCTCAGGGGAACATACGGGGTAAGGCAGTCCCTTAGGTACACAGGCCCTAGACCGTGCAAGGCCTTAAAGGTTAAAACCAGCACCTTGAAGGCAATCCGGTACTCGATAGGGAGCCAGTGCAGTTGCCGGAGGATGGGAGTGATGTGCTCCCTCACTGGTGCTCCCACCAGCAAGCGAGCAGCGGCATTCTGCACCAGCTTGAGTTTCCGGATCGTCGACAAGGGAAGGCCTACGTAGAGGGCGTTACAGTTAAAGGGATGCCCTTATTTGAGGCCTGAAATGCTTGTCCCTTACATAGACTGAATGAGATGCCAGAAATATTTTGCTGTGTAGGAGTGCTGAGATGAACAGATGTTCTGTAACTAACCAAATTTGAGATTCAGGTTTTCTGAATTTTAGTCACAGTTGTCAAACATTGTTGATATGACTAAAGCAAATTAAGGATTCTTGTTGCATATCATAACTACCATGTGTTTGGAGAATGTGGGCAGTATGCTAAATTTATTGAGAAGTGCATGACAAAGTTCACTGAAATTAATGTCATATATTGGGTATTTTGGGAGAATATATTTGTGTTATTAGCCGTTTTTAATTTTCTGTCATGAATGTTGATTGTCCCTTATTACTAGTTTGAAAACCTGGCAGCCCTAGATACAAATGAATGCTAGAATGTAGATATATCACAAGGGATGTACTCACATCTACATTAGCTGTACATAGGTGGGAGTAGCAACTAAGAGGTGTTCAAATTGCAGTATCAGGGTCAGTGGACACAATGTTGTACCTATTTCATGGATCCATTGAGTACACAAAAACAAAGATATCATCAAGGCTATAGATACCGGCCAGTCTCAACACTATAGTCCAGATATTTCTTGCATTGCATGGAAGCCATAACAGTGATAGCTTCCACATAGATCTGACTTGCCAGTGAAACTGGAATGTTAAATTCTGGTTTCACTCACTGTAGAGGCCAAATGGTGGCCCAAACCCACACTATTTTGGCAGGGTGGCAGCTAGATACCCTCCTGGATTGATCTGCAATTGACTTGGGACCCTGGACTGGAGAATATTGCATGCTGCCCCCTGACCCCTCCCCTCAATTTTAGTCTAAAAATGGAGGCACAAGTCTTGTGCCTTGTAAAGAGCTCTGGGTACATCAAAATGATGCCAGGAGCTTTGGAGTGGGAATGACTCTTCTGGAGCGTCATTTTGACGTAGCAGGAACTCTCTTCCAGCGGCTTGACTCAATTTGCAGGCCTACAAGGAAAGAGTTAGACTGAAATGGGAGGAGGGAGGGAGTGGAGAGTGGCTCTGCCAAATCACCTCGCACCCCCAGACTACCAGAGCCCAAACAGGCAGACTGGTTGTGGGGAATGACACTCAGCTTACACATGACGATCCCAAGAGTCAGTCCGCACATCCTCTCTTACCTGGGAAGGTGCAGACCTTCCTGGAAGGGTTAGCATTTTCCCAGGTATTTTTTTAAAACCCAAAGCAAGTCTGCATTTTCCAGGTGTTCTTCACATTAAAACCCAGATTTACTCCATATTAATACCCAGGTTAAACTGGATCACCCAGAGGAGTTGTTTGGATGTTTCAGGCTAATCCATTTCCCCTCCTACGATGGGGCCCAAGAGATCTGGTTCTATCACTGTAAAAAACATTCCATTCTCCCAGGTCATTTTCTTGCTGACCTGAAAGTCTTCACTTTTCAACAAACATCCTTGAAAAGGGGATTCCAGAGAATCCTTTCTTGCTGCTTTTCATTCATTTTTATTCTTCTTTTTTTTCAATGCAAACTGTACCAGCCATCTGATATGCTAGGGTCACCTGCATCTGGCATAGCATGGGCCACCAGAGGATGCAGCCTGAACACTCAGTTTGCTCTCTGTAGATGTTTTGGGACAAGAATGTTTCTGAGCCAACAAAGAGATTTCCACACAGCTTGCATTTTACATATGTTGAATTGCACATACCAGATCAAGATACAATAAAGTGGTATTGTAGTAAACTTCTGTTGGGTAAAATCCTACAGTTGTCAGGATACAGACGTTTTGCAGCTTGATTTGGGCTCTGAGAAGGAGAAGATGAATCCCAGTCCCACCTCTTGACTCTTCTGAATGGTGGGAGACCTTCCTGAACGGCACAAAGGTTCACATGAAGTGACTCTTCTTCTTGTTGTTATTGTTATTAATGAGATTCCACTCCTCTTTCAGCTTCTATTTGGAAACCCATCTTATTTAATAAGTTCATCTGCTCTTTAGGATGCAGTTTTGAAAGTGGTGGTGGAGGAGGGAGAAGCCCCCTCTTATCAATGCTCTTCTGCCAACATCTATTAGAATCCAATCCAAACATCTATTCTTCATATAGGAATTTTCTAATATTGCTCTTTTAGCTGACTTTGAGTTTGTGGTGGGTGGGCAGGTTGATTGTTCTGTTGTTTCTGACCTGAATGTGTATGTGAAAAACCTAAAATGCCATTATTTAAACAAAGAAATTACTTATGTGTAGACTGTTTGGCATGCCCGCCTGCCTACTATAAATTGTTCATGACATGTCTTCCCAAATATGCATCAAACCTCCGTCTTGCAGCCAAGATGCGTGTGATTGCCTTCTTTCCAGAGAGATGATAATGTGCTGAAGTTCACTCTGATTAAGGTTACAGCAACATAATTTTTCTTTCCTAAGGATTTAGATTAGAAGGCATTTCTTAGTCTAAATCTAGTTGATCATACTGTACGTCAGCAAGGACATTGTTCGATATTAGCATGAGTGTGTGTTTCGCAGAGGTGTTGTGAGGCATTTTGCAGTTACAGAGTCAGTGTGTACTCTCTCAATCCCTCATTCAAATGAAATCAATTGGCAAGTGCCAAAATAATGTTTTTCAGTGGGATCTAGAATAAAAGAATGAGAATCAGTAATCAAAAGTCAATTAAAATGTGTAAAGTTTATTGCTTAATCCAACAAGCAGGCCAGTGTAATAATGCATGGCAAGATCTCGGGATCATGATGCTCAGTAGTGTTGGTTTTAGCTGCTATGGCACCAACCCCCATTGTTCAGAAAGATGGCACATTCTAGAACAGTGGATCTCAACTTTCCAAATGCCATGACCCCTTAATACAGTTTCGCATGTTGTGGTGACCCCCAACCATAAAATTATTTTTGTTGCTACTTCACAACTGTAATTTTGTTATTGTTATGAATTGTTATGTAAATATCTGATATGCAGGATGTATTCACTGGACCAAATTTGGCACGAATACCCGATACGTCCTAATTTGAATACTGGTGGGGTTGGGGCAGGGGGATTGAATTTGTCATTTGTGAGTTGTAGTGGCGAGGATTTAAAGTTCATCTACAACCAAAGAGGTTTCTGAACTCCACCAATGATGGAATTGAACCAACCTTGGCACCACAGAACTCCCATGACCAACAGAAAGTACTGGAAGAGTTTGGTGGGCACTGACTTTGAGTTTTGAAGTTGTAATTCACCTACATCCAGAGAGCACTGTGGACTCAAACAATGATGGATCTGGACCAAACTTGGCAAAAATACTCAATATGCCCAAATGTGAACACTGGTGGAGTTTGGGAAAAACAGACCTTGACATTTGGGAGTTGGTGGGATTTATCGTTCACCTCCAATCAAAGAGCATTCTGAACCCCATCAATGAAAATACTGTGTTTTTGATGTCTTTCTAACCTCCCAGGTTGAGAAATGCTGTTTAGAAGGACAGATACCAGAGATTTAATTTGTTCTGGGCCTTTTGGGACCTCTTTCAAGGAGCTTGAGGACAAAAAGACCATGTGAAAGCTACCCTCACTGCCCTGAAATATTTTCATATTTATGAAAAAAACCTATAAACTGTGAGTTTCATAGTATATTTTGTATAGATTCAGTAGCAGATGCCAGATACACACACACACATACCTGAGAGTAAAATTTACCATAATCAAAGCACTTTAGTTTAAAGATCTTATTCATAAATCTGTATTCTAAACCACTTTCTAATATATTTGGAGATACCAGAGATTTGTGTGTGTATCAGGAGCAACTTGAGAAACTGCAAGTCGCTTCTGGTGAGAGAATTGGCCATCTGCAAGGATATTGCCCAGGGGACGCCATGCTGTTTTGATGTTTTACCATCCTTGTGAGAGGCTTCTCTCATGTCTGTGCATGAGGAGCTGGAGCTGCCAGAGGGAGCTCATCCACGCTCTCCCTGGATTCGACCTTTCAGTCTTCAGTCCTGCTGGCACAAGGGCTTAACCCACTGCACCACTGGGGGCTCCTATATCAGAGATTGAAGCTGGGGCAGTCAACACCCAAAACATGTTCAGTTACTGAGCCACAGCCCCTCCTAAATCTTCCCAAGCTACCCAATTTGAACTATATGGGAAAATAATAGAGGATTTAAGTGGAAAAAAAGGAAATGTGCAAAATTATTGTCACTTTTGTAACAAACTTAAACAATCACCCCAATCTTTGGAAGCATGTATCTGTGAAGGGGGGCATGACCATTGCTCCTTTGAAGTAGAGGCTCAAAAGCCCTGTGTGGGGCTCATTCAATCCAATCCTGATGTGAAATATTATTATATTTAACATCAAAATCCCCGTATCAGGAAGGAGTTCTGAAACAAAGGCATCAACAAATGCTCATCCATTTTTTTTAATTTTAATTTTTGTACTGTGGAGGTCTCTGTTGAAAGATACAATGAGTATAAAGTAAACAAAGTGACTTTGGGGGGGAAAGCTGTGTGAATCTGAACATAATTTTATGTACATAAATGCTGCTTTGTGTTTTTTTACACTATTTACATATACTAACTGCATTGTCAACAGGTTTAAACAGTATGCAGTCTTTTTTATACAAGGGATATGGAAGATGTGGCCCTCCAGAAGTTGATGTGCTGTGACCCCTATCGCCTTCCACCCTTGGCTAAGCTGTCCAGTCAAATGGTATTTGAAGGGTCACACATTCCCATCCTTGGTTCATAACACATAGTAGCTGACTGAGTTCTGAAAGGTTCTCCTCCACCAAAGCTCATAAATGGCAACCTACTACTTGGAAATAGAAAGAAGTCAGGCCACTTCCATTCACGTCACCATTTCCCATAGAAAAAATGTGGAAGGATCAAAGTACAACAGTAGCAAAGGCAATATTCACATGCATCAGCACCCTCCAAATTATCTATAATGGTACGGAACACAAGATATTATCTCTCAAGAACTTGCAAGTGGTGCCTTGTTGTGGCACATGTCTGCAGAAACACACTGTGGCCGGATCATTTGTTTGTGACCTCAAGTATGTGCAACTGTGTAAAATGAGTATCTACATCATGTAGCAGAACGCTTTGTGGCAGGATGAGGTTAGTTAGAACTTAGGCATGAACTGTGCTGAAAGCACAAAACTATGCAGTACTTTAAGACAATATAATATGTTAAAGACTCTTTCTGCCCATTTCATATCTTCTTCTGAGCATATTTATGCATTATTGTCTTTTTCTTCCCCCAGCCATTTCACCAAATTCTCAATTTGACAGGCACCTCTGGCATGGGACACCTTGTTTGCTCCTCTTTGTGCTGAATGATAGGCTATAATTGGAGTGATCTATACTGGGAATTAACTCATAATGTTAATGATTCTTCAGTGCAGAAATGATGTTACTTTAGGTAATGGACTAAGTCCAAACAAATCTCTTGGACTAAAATGTTTGTGGATGTATCTGTGTGTGTGGGTTTAATGGTCACCATAAAAATGCCTTTGGCATCTTCTTAAAAAATTTTTTTAACTGTAGGCAAAGAGGATGTTTCCTTTGTCAACAGAATGTCTGAAATTGTATTTCAAAAGCCCAAACAAACAGATTTCAGAGCTGACCGGTAAAGGAGTAGTGAAAAACTCTGCCTGGCACTCTGTCACTTCACTTCCATGCATGATCTGGATGGTGTCAATATCTGTAGGTTTTGGAATGAGGAAGTTGAACACTGGATCCTGGAAAGCCCACCCTGTCCCTCCCCCTGTAACAGAAAACCCATTTACAAAAATAGTCACATTTAATAGTAAACGCCCTGCGGATTAAAAAAAACGGTAGATTCACCCACACTGTGTGTGCACTTGTGTGTGTGTAAAAATATGGCAAATGTGGCAGTTTAAATACACACAGTGAGAACACTTTCTCGAACTAAGTGTCTTGCAATATATTAAACACACGTCCTACTTTTGCATACCTTACTCGGAGAAGCCAAACCCTTTCTCTCTTTGACACTCTCTCCTGTAGTGACTACAGTGGTGTGCTGAAACCTCATTATACAGGGCTGCAGCCTTGTGACAAGGGTCACTGTCTGATTAGAGGCACTGACCTTTAGAGAGATTTTAAAATATATGTGTACATATATATATGTAATATATTTATAGGTAAAAACTGGCAGTTTGGTATAAATCTCCCAATGGAGTCTTGCTGACAAATACATCCCTTTCAAAGGCTGTAAACAAATTTTTGGATCCAAACACAATTCAAGGTTTGCTTCACTTTTTGCTAGCCCTAACATCTTTACCTTTGTAGTCTCTGTCTCCTTTACCTTTTTCATATTTTTCTTTGTCTGGTTTCGTAACACTATCATAGGAAGGTGGGGAGGTTGTGGATGAACTCTCATCTGTCTTCTCTGGAGTGGAGTCCCCATTAAATTTGTCCGTAATCATGCCTTTGACGGGCAGTATATCACCATCTTTACATTTATCTTTATTAAACAGAGAAGTCACTTGTTTAACTTTTTGTTTTAAGAGGAAACGCCTGAAGGTCCGTTGAATGACAGTAGCAGATACTTCCTCCTGCTTCCGTTTCAATGTGGTTGTAATTGGTTCATAGGAAACTTTGGAAGGATTGGCTTGCATGAACCGGTCTTCCATTTGTACTCTGAGTAAATCCATTTCCTCACTTTCTCCCAAAACACGCTTTGTAAAGGCAAACAAGATGTCAAGGCAGTGAATCCTGTCCCCACTTACCATGGGCAGATCCATTGCAATAAGCTGAACATGGTTTGGTTTTGGTATAAGAAGAGGAGGATCCAGTGAAGCAGCAAAATCTGAGAGTTTACTATATTCTATGAACTGAGAGGCATCTGGATCAAATTTCTCCCAGACCTCATAGAACATCTCAAAGTCATCCTCGCTGAGAGGTTCAGCACTCTCTTCTGTTGCCACACTGAAGTTCTCCAGAATGACAGCGATATACATGTTTACCACCACTAAGAAAGATATGATGATGTAGCTGACAAAGAAGAAAATCCCAACAGAAGGGTTGCCGCAGTCTCCTCTGACCGAACTTCCCGGATGGGCTATCTCTGGATCGCAGTCCGGGGGCCCACTGTTGAGAATGGGAGCCAAGAGGCCATCCCAGCCTGCTGAGGTGGTGATCTGGAAGAGGCACAGCATGCTGTTGCCAAAAGTTTCAAAGTTGAACATGTCATCAATTCCAACTTCTCTCTTCACATAGGCAAAATTGGACATCCCAAAGATTGCGTAGATGAACATGACAAGGAAAAGGAGGAGACCAATATTGAACAAGGCAGGGAGAGACATCATCAAGGCAAAGAGCAGAGTGCGGATCCCTTTGGCCCCCTTGATGAGACGCAGGATCCGGCCGATCCTGGCAAGTCGGATCACGCGGAACAAGGTGGGCGACACAAAGTATTTCTCAATGATCTCTGCCAGGAACATACCTATAAAAGAGAGATATTTAAATGCAGCACTAGTTTTATAGTTTGAATATTATTATTTATAGAGTGTGATTTTGCCATCAAACCCAAGAGTCTGTTATTTCTTATTTTACCTTATCTACGTATATCTCAGTCTTTCTCAAAACACAGTTTAAAACCAAGTGCTAGTTAATGAAGATACTAGCTATGGGTTTAAAATATGTCAAAAACATTATTTCTTTTCTGTAGTTTTTTGCATGCTACCATTTCATGAAACAAATAACTGGAAAGCACATAATCACAGTGAAAAAGAATGAAAGGAAACCAGGCAACACATGGTATGTGATGGTGGAAACTTATATTCTTTTATTTTATAAAGCTGACCTCCCACCCCCCGGTGGTGCAGCTGAGCTGCTGAACTAGCTGACCGAAAGGTCGGCAGTTCAAATCCAAGTAGCAGGGTGAGCTCCCACTGTTAGGTTCAGGTTCTGCCAACTTAGTAGTTCGAAGACATGCAAATGTGAGTAGATCAATAAGTACTGCCCCGGCGCGAAGGTAATACCGCACCATGCAGTCCTGCTAACCACATGACCTTGGAGGTGTCTACGGACATTGCCGCCTCTTCAGCTTAGAAATGAAGATGAGCACCACCCTCAAAGTCGGACATGACTAGACTTAATGTCAAGGGGAAACATTTACCTTTTAACTGTATGGATATGTATATAACGTAATCATGAACAATGTATGGCCATGCAAACCTTCATCAGAATATGTGACAAGGCACATTTGTGTTCACTCTAAAGCTTTTTCTTTAGGGACACACAAAATTTATCCATGGATATGATCCAAGTGTAAAGAAAAGGATTCACACACTGCCATGTGTGGCTCAAATATAAGCATGTATTTTGAAATGTATTAACACAGAATGATATCATGAGTGATCATATATTCTGTGTTTGTATCATGAAATGGATGAATCATTCAAAATTACATGTGTGTTGTATAATTTTTTCAGCTTTTTGTTTTAAAGGATTGTTAAACTGAAGGATCTGTTTCAGTAGTAATTTAACAGACATGCAGTCAATCTGAGTAATGTGTTCAGAGTTAAATTTCCTTACCTGATCTATGAGGCACACCTAAGAAACTGAATAAGTAAATTGTGTTGTTTCATGTACAATATTCAATGCTATCCATCAAGCCCCATCAATGGCTTTTTATTTTAGGACGCCACCCAAGCCTGTTAAGTCCCATCTACATTGCACTATAATATGGTGTAGGAGGCACATTATTATCCAAACAATTCTTCATGATAATATGAATTAACCTGGAATCCAGGTTTATTCCTTTTTAAAAAACCTGAAAATTGGCATGGGTGGTAAAAGTGGCCAACCCCTTGCCAAAAAGGTGAGGTTTTGGCTCTGTGTGGGCAGCAAATGCACAGGGAACCTAAGGTTTATACTCTAGTTCCCTGTACATTTCCTGCAATGTAGAAGATGATACACTACATGTATCGTCATGTCACTATCACAGGACATTCTTACAAAGATACACTGTTATGGCATGAGGTGAGGTTGGGCTTCTAGAAGTTGACTCTCAAAGTTTATTTTGTTATACAATTCTGTGTGAAACGATGTTATAAGAAGAATAGACACTGTTAAACAGAGACCATTTTAACACCTTTCCTACCTGTCAACAGGTAAGGATAGAATAGAGGTGTGAAGCTCTTAAGGTAAGACCGGACAATTAGACAACATTTTTTATCTTTAGTCTGTTGGCACCTTGTGTACAGCAGATGTTTTATGTAACCAAATGAAAAGATGTCTAGATTAGGAAAAATAAATATTAGTTTCCTGATGGAAGTAGTATAACTGGATTGGAAAAAGTATGTGCAGGGATGTAAAACTTTGCTTATTTTATTTTTACATGTTTGAGTAAATATTTTCTTTGTTGGGCATCATTTGTTTTTTGCACACTACTCATGTTTTGCCCATTTATGCACCCATTTTTGAATGCTTTTTGCACAAAATACAATGATGATACAGGAAAAGTGTTTTGCTGCAAATTAGTATTTTGGGCTATCCCAGACCTCATAGAACAGGGCTGTCCAACTTCTACCAGACCGGGGGCCTGACTTCCGGTCACTGATCACCTGGGGGGCCTTAGGGTCTGCCTCCGCCCCGGCTCCGCCCCCTCTCCCGGCTCCGTCCCTCCCTCCCCTGGCTCCGCCCCTCCCCACCCCCTTCCCTCCCCCGGCTCCGCCCCAAAAGGAGGCTGCCTCCTCCTTTTGTAGTATTAACATAACTCAAAAACCACTGGCCAAATTGCTGCCAAATTTGGCCACAAAGCATACTAATACTAACCCAAGGAGGGACCATCAGTCAAAAAATTGCTTTTCTCATTTGGGAGTTGTAGTTGCTGGGATTTATAGTTACCACACAAAGAGCATCCTGAACTCCACCAATTATGGAATGGAATCAAACTTCCCACACAAAACTCCCATAACCAAGAGAAAATACTACAAGAGTTTGATGGGTATTGAGTTTTGGAGTTGTAGTTCACCCATATCCAGAGAGCACTGTGGACTCAAACAATGTTGGATCAGGACCAAACTTGGCATGAATACTCAATATGCCCAAATGTGAACACAGATGGAGTTTGGGGAAAATAGACCTTGACATTCTGGGATTTATAGTTAAAACACAAATGAAGAGCATCCTGAACTCTTGCAACAATGGAATTGAACCAAACTCTCTGGCATATTGAATTCTCATTACCAACAGAAAGTACTGAAAGGGTTTGCTTGGGAATTGACCTTGAGTTTGGAAGTTGTAGTTCACCTCCATCCAGAGAGCACTGTGGACTCAAATAAGGATGGATCTGGACCAAACTTGGCATGAATACTCAATATGCCCAAATGGGAACACTGGTGGATTTGGGGAAAATAGACCTTGACATTTGGGAGTTGTAGTTGCTGGGATTGGTGGTTCACCTACAATCAAAGAGCATTCTAAACCCCACGAATGATGGAATTAACAATCTTGGCACAAAGAACTCCCATGACCAACAGGAAATACTGGAAGGCTTTGGTGGGCATTGACCTTGAGTTTGGAAGTTGTAGTTCACCTTCCATCCAGCGAGCCCTGTGGACTCAAACAATGATGGATCTGGACAGGAGAAGGAAGGAAGGAAGGAGTGGAAGAGAAGGATGGAAGGGAATGGAGGGAGGAAAGGGAGGAAGGAAAGTGAGAAGGAAGAAAAGATAAAAGGGTGGCAGGAAAGGAAGAAAGGAAGGTAAAAGAGGGGCAAGGAGGGAGGGAGAACAGTTGAAAGGAAGGACGAAAGGGTGGGTGGATGGGTGGGTGGGTGGGTGGAAGGAAAGAAGGTGAAAGAGAGGGACAGAGGAAAGAAGGAAAGAGTGGAAGGAAAGGGAGGGGGAGTAGAAAGAGAGAGAGGGAAGCGGGGGGGGAAGAAGGCCGGGCGATGGAGGCGAGTGTGCTGAGGGCCTGAGCACCTCTGAGCACACGTAGCAGCAGGAGGAGGAAGCGAGCGAGAGGAGAAAGAGAGAGAGGGAAGGGGCAGGGAAGGAAGAAGGATGAAAGGGTGGAATGGAAGGAGGGAGGGAGAAGAAATGTTGCTCACCATAATGCTGAATGCTTCTTTGCAATAACTCCTCCCTGGGAAGGGAGGGAGGATGAGAAGGAGGAAGGAGCTCTGCCGAGCCACATGGGAGCGCCCATGCGGCCGGGTCGCTCTTCCTGTTTGCTGCCAAGGGGGCGGGGCCCGAGAGATGTCACACCCTCCCATTGGCCCCCTCCCTCAGGAGAAGAGGAGGCGGCCAATAGAAAGCCAAGGGGGCGGGACCAAAAATAATAATAAAAATAATATTTTTAATTGAAAAAAATATTTTAAAAATATTTTAAAAATGTATTATTTATTGCAGGAGGGTAAGGGGCCGTAGCCAAGGGACTGGGGGCCATGTACGGCCCCCGGGCCGCCTGTTGGACAGCCCTGTCATAGAACATCTCAAAATCACCCTCACTAATGTGGATTGAAAAAGTACTGGTATTTTAAATCTCAAGCAGAATTTTTAAAAATCAAATTAAGCTGAAGAATATCTGGATACTGTTTACATTCTTAACTTAATGAGATTCCCATCTATAAAACGTTATACATTTCTTCCTGAAGTACAATGCAGATGGGAACAGATTCACTCAACCACAAAACCTTGTTCTGCATGTGATATGAACAGATTAGCACATACTTTCTTACTTCTCTTCCTCCATTTGGCCTCCACCAATTTATTTATTTCCTATTCATTGCCATTGTTTGCTATTATGTCAACATCAGTATATATAAACTTATTCATAATTCTGGGTTGTGAGACAAATGGAAATCAGAGTTTGCTAATCATACATATGTAACAGAAAGCAATGATTTCCACTAAGTAGAAATCAAGCATGGGATATGCAATAGGAGTGGGGAGAAAATGATTCCTTACAATCAACACATCATATAATTGTTTGCCATTACACATGAGTTAATTCTACTGTTCTAAAGATTAAGGGCCCTTCCAGACAGCAGCAAATCACAGGTTTTAATCAGGGGCAAAAAATCCTGGGACTTCAGAAAAGGTCCACATACAGACCTGTTGGTCCCGGAATTTCTGTCTCCGTTGTCCACACTTGCTGTATTTAGAAGTTCCCAAGATGGCCACCACAGAATGTCCTTTTTTTAAAGTATAAGTTCTGTTCCTAGGTTATACAAGCTGCAGGGCCATCTGTGCAGACAGGGTGTTTTTCCTGGGTTGTACGTGTCTGTTCCTGATTTCTCTTATTGTGAAAAGATGCACAAAGTTGACTAGGGGGCCACAATTTTGTCCTAGCCAGAGAAAACGTGCCTTCCACACATTTCATGAAGTTTCTGGCACACAAACAAAGTTTTCATGTTCTGCTCAACTGTCACCTTTTTTTTTAGGAACTGATCAATCAAGAACAAACATCTAAAACCTGGGAACAAACCTAGATAAAACTTTCTGTGATTTCCGAGTGCAGGGATATACAGACATTCTGTTCAGAACCAGGGTATTCCTGCACCTGAAAATCTCATGTTTTTCACCATTTGTAGTGATGAGAGGGTGTCTGGCCACCCCCCTGTTTGCTGTGGAAGCTCCTGGGATAAAGGTACTGTCTGGACGGGCCTTAAAATATCTTCATAGAACACCATTTTAAAAAGGTAGACAACTATACTCTAGTTCCCATTCATTCTTGGAAACATTTGGTTCTCACCTACAATGGAGAGAATGACAACTACAAAATCAAAAATGTTCCAGCCAATGGTGAAATAGTAATGACGAAGTGAAGTCAATTTGAGCACACATTCTCCAGTAAAAAGGATGATGAAGACCAGGTTAATCCTTGATAAAATGGTTTCCATTTCTTTACTTTGGTCATCTGTTTCCACCATCATGGTGACCATGTTAAGGCAGATAAGAATCATGATGGTGATGTCAAAAGCTTGCTTTGTTACAAAGTCAAAGACCATGCCTTGGAACTTGTTCTGTAAAAAACAACAACAAGGTTAATAATGTGATAATAGTTTTATTTACAAGTGTGCTAATGTTTCTCTTTAAAGAAATGTGTGCCCTCTCTCATTGAAGGACAAGCATTTAAAATCTGCTTCCTGCTATCTTTTTTAAGAGAACAATAAATATCATAGCTTTTCTTTTTTGATAGACATAGGAAGTAGACAGAAAAGAAACCAGTATATAAAATCCATCTGAATTTCTTTGAGACACATATTTAAATTGACACCACTACCTAGAGTTTTACAAATTTAACTGTCACAAGTGCATTTACTATGCTTATTTCTGAATTAAAATATTAAGAGGCAAACATGTATCAAAAAATTGAGACATCTATAAGCAATCTTACCCCTGGTCTAGGTATAGGTTTTTGTGGCTTTTTAGAGCCTAATTTTTTCATTGCATTGTAATATTTCTTCTGTTCTTCTGTCATAAAGATGTCTTGGCCTCCAAAGTAAAAAGAAAAAGAAATCAGAACTAGTTACAACCATATCTACAGATGAATCCATGTGATTATTAACCAACATATTTTAACACACACAGTTGAAAATGCCACAAAATACTTTTGAATGTAGAGAAGTAAATGAAATATATTCCAACATTACACCAACTCTACTGGATGTTGGCAGACCCAAATCAATGAGACAGCAGAGTGGTTTGGTATGAAATATATCTTAATAGCCCATCTCTACCCATGCTTTCCTAAAAGCAGAAGGTCTTTTGTGTCTCCCCTTGAGGTCCGAGACATAGTGTCACATAGACAGAATAGGCTGTTTTTGGTTGTGGAGATGAGCGGCACTAAGACCTATTGAGTCTCAGATCTGCCAGCCTTTCATTGTATTGTAAAGATGTACCTTTGGTAGGCTGTTCTGAATAATAAAAAAATCAGTTCTTCTGTTCTTTCAATGTTATTTTGCACACGAGGAAAGACTTGGCCATTTACAGGACCAATTCATAGTTTTAAATCCAGAGCACAATGATATAGTTGAAATACTTATCTTCCTTTTTTGCTGATTGAAGTTATCTATGATGACACCAATGAAAAGGTTTAAGGTAAAAAATGATCCAAAGATGATGAAGATAACAAAATAAAGATACATGTACAGGTTGTCCTCATAATGTGGCTGTTCTTCCACCTACAATCCATTAAAAATACAAAATCGCAATACAGAAACACTAGACAGGCACGAATGCATTTTTTCATAACATAACAATTCAATGGGCTCGGGATTTGGTGGCATAAAAGAAGTAACAGAGGAAAATATACATAAATGGAAGATTAGCACTTTGGTGAGTATCAGGAGAGGAGAGGAGATGGACCAGGATAAGGATTGGGATCGAGTGTACTGAGCTATATCTTCACACTTTACAGAGAGACAATATGTACCAGACTCAGAAATGAAGGCCAAAGAGTTTTACAGAAGAAACAAATATGAACTAGAAAAATTACTACATGCAAGAAGAAAGGAGGATGCAACATTAGAGAAGGGAAGGGGAAGAAGGCAAAGGGACAGGTTAGAGATGAAGGAGAAAAGTAAAAGTAAAAAAAGAAAAGTGCAAGTTTTTGGAATGAGGGATATGGATAAATTGGCTATGATAAATAGGGAGGGAATAGAAAATAATTTTGTTAAGGAATGGGAACTATCTTTGAACTTTGTGAGAAGAAGGGAAAGCATGTAGAATAGAACCCCTAATTTGGGATTTGTTAGAATTTTTGCTTGTAATTTTTAGATGATGATTCTTGTGCTACAGGGAAGAATGGGTGAATGTTTCACTGGGATGGAAGGGCAAGGTTGTACATGAATGTTTTCAACCCAAAAGATGGGATGTCACCATAACAGGAGGGGGTGTAAGAGGAAAAATAGTCTAATTATTATAGGCACTGTTCTGAAGTATATGTGTTTTAAGTATAATATATGTGTAGATTTTGGGATGGGTAGGGACAGGAAGCAATCATACCATTGATTTGAATTTGATCTTGATTAAAAATATAATTTCCGCAATATGATTGTAAAAAATAAATAAATAAAAAGCTTTCAGAAGGAAAATGTGGGACCTGTCTGGGTTTTTACCAGGGGCATTCAAAGGATGCTCTTGGTAAAAAGAAATTAATTTGGAATAATCTCGGTTATTCTGAATTAATTAAATACCCCATTAGATCTGGGCCTTCCTGAAAGCCGCAGGTCTAATGGGGTATTGGGCCTGTGGGAACTCACTTTTGGGCAATCCTGCAAATACCTGGGGGTGAGTCCCCATTTGTCATCCCAAACCTTTTGGGCTCCCTCAGCCCCCATGTACCACTAAAAAGTTTTTAAAAACTTACCCGGCTGCCATTATGGTCCTCCTGGCACCCTCCTGGCACGAGGAGGACTGTAATGGCAGCCAGGTAAGGTTTTTAAAAAGTTCATAGAGGTTATTTCGGGGGGCATCAGGGTGTCTGCATGCTATCCCTATTGTTATTGGGATGGCATGTAACCAAACTCCCCGGGAAAGCCTGGGTTTTGGGGACTTAAACCTGCTTCCGCATAGGTTTAAGTCCCCCGTGGAAATGTCCACAGAGTACTTCAGTAAGGGTGGGTGTCTACATTGCAATTCAGATTTTGTAGAGCCAATTTCACCATGTGCTGAGTTGCATTAATTGTGGGATTGGATGAAGGGGTTTAACTCAGAATTTCCTCTGACTTTGCTTGATGCAGTTTAAACGCATTGGAAGTCTATAGTTTTGCAGTGTAGATGTGTCCCTAGACTGTAGATGTTATTTAATTGACTTCCATGTGCTACAGAATGCCATATCTATGTGGAAACATATAGTATATAATACATATATAATGGATGTAGATGATACTCACATCTCGTGAATCAACAGCTGCATACATAATATCCATCCATCCTTTAAAAGTAGCCTAGAAATAAAATGCAAATATTAAGCATAGCTGTGAAAGAACAGGAAGCAGGATCAAGACAGCATTCTTAGGACAGATCCACTGGAATCAATGTGACTTACATTAATCACATCTAACGTAATTCCGGAAGATTTCAGTGGGTTGGCTCACAGCATGATAAAGATCAGACTAAAGCCAGAGTTTAAATAACAGCCAGCATATTCGATGTAGTGAACTTAGTTATCTCACATATATACATGAAATGTTGATGCCATCATTTGGGAGAGAAGGTAAATCAATACTTTAAAGAATGAGTTTATCATTTGATATGCATGATCTAATGAAAGGTCCCCAGAGCAAGTATGAAGGGATATGGCTATATTGTCTTGTGGTGTGCTGTTATTCAGTTACTCTCCCTGTGTTTTGGGATGCAGCAATACTTTAGCCATTACTTAGTACAGTAGTTTTGATAACAACAGGGAAGACATGGTAAACACAGAAACTAAGCCAACATAATCTCTCTGCCTCAGAGTTCAGAATAACTTTATCTAAAATCCAAATACCAGGTTTACGCAGGATGAAAACACAGCAGTTGAAGGCGATTCACAACATTATAACTGCGTAATGTGAATGGGCTCCTGGTGTTAGAAAAAGCTTTGATCAGGATTGTGTTGGCATTTTAATACGATGAAGAACACGGAATGAATTCACTGTATTTTTTGAATATAGGAACTACCTACATAGCTCCAGCTTTCAAACTTGCTGCTTAAGTTACTCTGATAGATGTTATATATAATGGATAACTCAGCTTTATATTTTTAGACCGCTTCTCATATTACATTATATAAGTGTATGACAATGAGTCAAGAAACAATTTACTTTTTGATTATTCCTGATTTTGCTAGTAATGTTTAAAACAACAAATATTTAATTCATTAGTAGAGTTATTTTCAATGCACTAAACAAGTAAACTGGAGTCTACAAAAGCTCAAATTAGAAATAATCTTTTCCCAAATGTTTCAAAAATGCTACAGAATGTTCTTACATTATTTTATCAGAAAAAAATTACTTCTTGACTCACTTTTCTGTCCACTTTTTTAAAAAAATAGATAAAAATAAGAATAACTACTTATTTATACATACTATTTCTTGACTTTTATCAATGTTTCAATACAACTTATGCAGATTAAATAACTTTTTTTAAAAAATCAGTTACGGTAATCAGATAATTTAAATTTTGTAATATTAATAACACATTTTCAAATAGTTTTAGCTGTTTCATTCTACAAGCCAGCTAAATTGGTACTAGGCCTAATAAGTTGCTTTAATTTGTTCTAAAATGCTTTTGGTCTTGTGCTGGAAGAAAACAGAGGATGATATATACCGGGCCTGTCCAACAGGTGGGCCGCGGGGTGCACACGGCCCACCAGCCCCTTGGATGCGGCCCTCCTACCCTCCTGAATACATTTTTTAAAAAAAATTCCGAAAAAAGTGCGCATGCGTGCGGTTTCGCCTGTTTCCAAGGCTGGCGTGACGCTTTGGGGGGAGGGAAGAGCCATGGGGAGCCACCTGTGGCTCCCCCCTCTCTCCCAAAGCGTCATGCCAGCCTTGGAAGTGGCGGTTTCGCCCGCTTCCGGGGCTGGCGTGACGCTTTGGGGGGAGGCCGGAGCCATGGGGAGCCACCCGTGGCTCCGCCCTCTCTCCCAAAGCATCACGCCCGCCTCGGAAGCGGGTGAAACCGGAGGAGGGCCAGGGGCGTGGCCAGGGGCGTGGCCAGGGGCAGGGCTGGGGGCGGGGCAGAGTGGCCCCCCAGGTGATCAGTGATCGGAATTCCAGCCCTTGGGCCGGTAGAAGTTGGACAGCCCTGAATACGAATGCAGTGCCACTACCTAAATAGCCTGTCCCAATATTGTAATAAAATTGACTTCTGATGGAGATTAATTTAGATCAGTAGTTCCCAAACTTTTTTGACCAGGGTCCACTTTGACCAGGGACCACCCTCCAACATTAGTACCAAAAGGGTTACGAATCAGTTTGTTGTCAACTTTAGCTTTGGTTTGGGGTGTTGATTCAGAAAATTGCATTGGATAGCCCACATCAACTCTAGTTTCGGATACATATACCATGGCCAACGACAGGGAAGAAGTGACAGGTGGCGCAAAAGGGGCAGAAATAAAATAAAATATTAAAATAAAAAAAATAAAAAAGAGGAAGGAGGCTCATGGACCAGATTTTTGTCCTTGCAGCCCACTGGTTGTCAGCAGTCCACAGGTTAAGAACCACTGATTTAGATTAAGGCAATGGCAATTGACACCTACATGCTTGGTCCATGGGGTCCTTCTATATTCAGGAATGTATACAACAAATTCCTAATGTGTGGAAGGTGTTCCCCTCTGTCTTGAATATTGGCATCTCTTGAGTTTTAGAGTAAAGTCAAGTGAGCTACAGTAACTTCTCTTTGTATTGTACTCGGACAGGCAGAATGAGAAATTACTTACAACTTGAAGCAGTGCAAGATAACCAGCTGCAACATTGTCAAAGTTTACTTTCACGTTTTTCCACCGGGCATCCAAGTTTCTGCTTACGAGATCATCACACTGAGTTTTATTGTCAACCTCACTGATGTTAAACATTTCGCCTGTTGTGGTGTTAACACAATGGTAGAACTTTCCAGCAAACAGATTCACGCCCATGATGCTAAAGATCAGCCAGAATATTAGACAAACTAGAAGTACATTCATGATGGACGGGATTGCACCTACAAGGGCATTCACAACCACCTAGTGTAAAAATGGGGGAGGGAGAGAAAATAATCTTTTAGAGCTGGTTAATAAATCTTCTTAAATAACTATATATAAACATGCACACATATGGGAAATCCTATTGTTAATGGTAGAATATAAAAACAAAAACTGTGGAAAAAGCAGAAACTAAATCCAACAATGTGCAAAAGAAAATTAAAAGAAAACCTGATAGTGATGAGATGGACTCATACATTTGTATGCACTGGAGGAAAGAAAAGAAAAGAAAGGTAAAATATTAATTTACGAATAAAAAACCCAACATAAAAACATAGGACAGCAACCAAAGAATGACTCAGACAGGATCAATCAATAAGCAAAATGCCCAAATCAATTCCCTTGAGATGCAGTAAAGTGACAACTTTGACAGACAACAAATCTTCACAACAATGGTATAACAAGAGCATTCAGCAGTTAACCAAATTGTCAAGTAGCTTTTGAAATTTACATACTTTTATATGGAAAGGGAGAAAAGCATATATCTTTCCAATTTAAACAAGAAACAACATATTAATAATGAATAACATATTGATGTTTAATAATTCACAAAATATATGTTTTTCTCTCCATGAGAAAATCTTTTAAAGTGTCTGCTATGATTTGACTTTTGCTTTCAAATTAAGGTCTAACTTCTGAGGCAATTCAGGAGCTTCTAAAGGTTTATCTTCTGAGAGTGTATAGTGTAGATCTGGCGCACATTAGCATTTTAATTATGTCTCAATGCATTGTAAATATATTGTAATTTCCAAGGGCACACAGTGAACAATGTCACTACAATACATGCATTCCAAACCAAAGCCACATACTTAAAGAATTTAATGAACAATGAAAACATGGTGATGGAAGGAAATAGCGAGATCAGGCAAACAGATGTCTAAAGATTATAATGTTTTATAGTCATTTATCCTGTGAAGGAAGCCCATTGTGGTTGTGTTTTTTCCAGCCATTTCTGACTTAATGTAACCTTAAGAAAACCTTATCAGAGAGGTTTCGTGGCAAGATTTGTCCAGGGGGAATTGGCACGGCTTTCCTCTGAGGTTGACAGAATGTAACTTGTTCAACCTCACTCAGTGGGTTTCCATGGCTAAGTGGGCACTGGAACCTTGTCTCCAAAGTCAACTGAAAGAAGCACATAACCTTGGTTTTCTTTTTGACCATGTCTTCTGTTCCTCACATTGAGACTGCAGTGAAATCAGGTTGATTTTTTTCTTTTTTGCTGAATTATTGCTAAAAATATTGCTAAAAATCCAGCTTTTCTACCCGCTTCCTCTGCAAAACTTTAGTTTTTGCCCTTGTTATCCCTCACCATAATTACTGTAATCTTCTTTTGATTAGTCTATTATCTCATCTGACCCTTTTATTTTCATTCAAGATTATTTTGATCATTAACCCACTTCTGATATCTCATTATGAGGGCCCATCCATTCAGGCCCATATCCTGGGAACTGTTTCGGTTTTACTGGAGGCTTGATTTGTTCTGAATTAAATATCTGATAAGATCTGGGTCTTACCAGGTCTGGACCCTGTGGGGATTGGACCCAGGGGCTGTGTCACGTGATTCCTGGGCCCAATCCACATAGCCATTTTGGCTTTTTGGGCTCCTGGAGACTGAAAGACAGAGAGGGCATACATCCTCTCCCCTCAAGCCTCAAATTGGGGGGCTTCGGTGTGACTGAATGCCATCCCAATTTTAACTGGGATGACATGTAGCCACCCCATCTTCCTGGAAAGCCCAGGTTGTTTGGGTGGCATGAGGACTGAAATCAGCACCAAAGTGGGTTTTTTAAACTCGCTTTGGCACGGATTTTAGTCTTGTCTGGAAGCATCCTCAGTTGTCTATTCCTTTTCAGACTCAGTACAAACTTGTTTTAATGTACATGCCCTGGCTCCCCTACATCTTTCAGACCTTGTTTCTTTGTACCTGCCTGTGCAGATCTGAGTTCTAGGCTTTGCATTCAAGCAAGAATTTCCTTTTCTTTGGCTCAGTTTAGTATTTTGTACTCAGTACGCCATACCCATGCAATTGCCTCTGTAAAGATTTGCTAGTTGATCCTTCCCTCATTGTTTTTACATCTCAAAGTACAACTTAATTTTTCTTCAAATTTGTTATACAATTGTACAACTGTATTGCATGGTTTTATGTTTGCATTATTCCATTCCTTTGCATCTCTTTGGAAAGTTTGGCTATTTTTTTGTTAGTTTTATTTGTAAAGCATCATGTACATTGCAGATGCTGTCGAAATGAATGATAATAGCAATACTAATAACATTTTCAAAGAAAAAATGGAATATTGTCCATATTCATCCCCAATTTTCTTTCCCAATTGATATAAACAATTGCTTCTAAAACAGTGCAGTGAGGCTTCCATAATCCTTTGTTTCCTATAATACCTTGCAGAACAATTGAAGCAAGAGAGAAATTATGGAAACATTCTTAATATGTCATTCCTAGCTTGTATTTCCAAATTCAGACTCTCCAGATACAAAATATGGATTGGTTGAACCCTGAATTTGAAATTACACTAGAAACAGCCCTGTACACTCTACCTGCTCTCTCTCACACCTAATCTTTGTATTTTGCCTTGATGCTACCAATGCAATCCAAAATCATGTTAAGCAAACTACATGCAAGGACCAAGATGAATTAAATGCTTTACTGATTGGGAGCCATCTTTAAAGATAGTTGAGTTGATTGTCCTTTACAAATGCTGGTGATTGCAGCAGGAGAAGAAAGGAGAACACCATAACTGATTTATCATTCCTTGTTTTGTGTTAATATTCATGCACATATTACTTCAAGTTTATTCATTGGTGTCTCACCCTCATGCCTTCAAATCTTGACAGGGCTCTCAAAGGCCTCAGAGCTCTTAGTGTTCGGAGGGATTTAATGGCACCAAGTTCAGAATAGCCCAGAGCATTGGCTACTAAGCTAACCAAGGAAACCTGTAAGGGAAGAGGTACAACGTGTTACTGGCACTTCACAAAAATATAAAGAATAAGGGTTTGCAGCATATCAACCTTATTTTGAGTTGGCAGAGTTCATGACCAGGGCAGGTCTCCCAACCAAGGCTAAGGAGAATAGAAAGAAAGAAAAGATTGAGATAAAGTAAGAAAGCGAAACTGAGAAAACCAGAAAAAAAGGGGGGGGGGGAGAAGAAAGTGAAAGATAAACTGAGTGAAAGAAAGAATATGTCTTGTGATCCTACTAAGAATGTGACTTTTTTTAAAAAAAAATACGGCATTTCTTCAATTGTAAGATGCCGTTGACTGTAAGAGGTACTCCTAATTTCAGTACATAAGATGTACCTGTGATTCTAAGATGTTACAAATTTTTAGAGATGTTAATATAGGGGGGAAAGTATGTCTTAGAATTGAAGAAATACAGTACTTGCAGACTGAGGGTGGATCTACATCGTAGAATTAATGCAGTAGCAATAATGCAATGGCTCAATGCTATGAAATCATGTGATTTGTAGTTTGGTGAGGGTGCAGCCCACTCTGGCAGAAAAAGCTAAAGACCTTGTGAAACTGCAACTCTCATGATTCTATAAGTGCCAGGGCAGTTAAAGTGGTGTCAAACTGCATTAATTCTACATTACAGATGTACCTTAAGATAGCAGAACAGAGTTTGCTCATTTCCCAGGTTGGGTAACTCCAGCTCATGCTTCAAGCAGTTACTGTACAGACTTGATCTGAAAACACCATGAGGTCACGAAGAGTCGGAAGCGACTGAACGAATAAACAGCAACAACAACAAACTTGGAAAATGGACTTCATTGCAGCAGCCTCTTCAGGGTTACAGACTTTTTTCAGGAAAGGGGTAGGCAACATGTCTCCATACCTTGAATCCATCAACGAATATTCATTCTAACTTTGTTTTTATCATCTTTATACCCACTAAAGAAAAAACGACATTTTCCTACGGGAAAGAATAGGAAGCTATCATTGTTGATGAAACTATTGTAAACTGACTATATAGTGAAGTGCCAGCAACTTCATAATGGAGAGAAATCTTGCTTAGCAGATCAATACATTAGTTCAGACACTTAAATAAAAATTTAATATTGGCAAGAGCTTTCCAGGATCATATACAGAGGCTCTTCCCAGCCTTATTCAGAACTTGAATCTGTGACCTTCTTCAGAACTGTTGTGCTCTACTATGGTTTCCCCTGATAGAAAACATCCATGTGCAGGCCTGGTTTGGTTTCCGGATTCAGCCATAGCTGCCGCTCTAACTTCTCCCAGTTGTCGCCTAGCAACTGCCGATCACTGATGTTCCCTATTGCTTCAAATGCATCTGTTGCTGGGGAAATGGCTGAGCGACGGGGAGGCAGAGGGGCCTGCAGTGAGAAATGTAACCCATAATGTATATTTGCAGTATTTGTTTTCCTCTTGAGGGAGCCATTCCCAGCAGAAAATTCAGCTGGATGAAAAAACTCTGAAGTGTCTTGGTGGAGTAAAACTGAGACCGTTAGGAGGACCAAAGGAAAGGAACATTGTTCAGAAGAGATGGTGTCTGAACAGTGAAAGTCAAGGTTCAGTCCCCATGTATCAACACATTTTCAAATAAGAGCCCTCTAGGAAAATTGAAAGTCTATAGCTGCCTTTGACCAGCAGTAGTTATAAGTCCTCGCAGCCATTCACATTATACCATTATAGCCAATTACAGGTTGCATATCTCTTATACAAACGCTTGGGACAATTATGATCATGATCATGATAGTCGTCGTCATTGCACATTCTGCTCATAAATGAGACTCAAAAGTGGCTCACAACACTAGAAACAATACAAGTTTCAATTCAAAACCTACAATATATATACATCTAAATACAGCTAAATCTAAACACAAAATTCATTCCGGTTTCATGTACACCTTTATACACACAACCTGGAGATAATTTTATATAATATTTTAAAAATAATAATGTTGTGTATAAAACAAAGTCTGTGGACATTGAACCATCAGAAAACAAAATGTCTCACCTACCCATATCGACAAATTTAGACTCTGGAACATTTCGGAAATCTAGGAAAGGGATGTTCCCTCTTCACTTGCCATGGTTCCACTCTATGGACTTCTGTGATTTGTAGTTTCATCAGAGGTACCGGAGTGCTCTTCCTGAGAATCCCAAATGGCTCTCCCTAAATTACAAATCCCAGGATTCCACAGAATAAAACCATGGCAATTCAGGGGATAGCCAGCTTACGTCAATTTAGGGGGGACATGCCCACCACTAGTGTGATGGAAACGATGCCGGCAATTTACAATTCATTATATTGGGGTTACATTTATATTTTATAGCATTTATTGTTCTTTTCTGCTCTTGCTATCCATCATTCTCTTTTTTGAAAGAGAAATGCTGCCTTAAAGGGGAAGGACCCGAATGGTAAAATAAGCCCTTCAAGTTCTAGGAATAGACAAACTAACTGATTGTGATTTGCCTGTTTGTTTCTAATAGTTTGTTGGAATTTTTTTTACAGTGGCTCAAGGCAGCTTACAGAAGTTGGCAGAATTTGATGCCATACATTCATAAAGTACAATTAAAAACATTCAACCTAATATTATAAAAACCATAAAAACCATTAAGACTATTAAAAACATAACATCACCAGTGTCGTCCTGTTAAAAGTATTGTTCAGCAGCAGCATCTAGTCATTCCATGTTCATTCTTCCTATTTCATAATTATTTATTCCGCTACATTTCCAAATGCTGGTTCAAAGAGCCAAGTTTTTACTCTCTTTCTGAAGGTCAGGAGGGAGGGGGGGTCAATCTAATATCTCTAGGGGAAGAGTTCCACAGCTGAGGGACCACCACTGAGAAGGCCCTGTCTCTTGTCTCTGCCAGATGCACTTGCGAGGAAGGCGGGATCGAGAGCAGGGCCTCCTCAGATAATCTTAAATTCCTAGATGGTTCATAAGGAGAGATAGGTAAGCTGGGCCGAAAACGTTTAGGGCTTTATAGGCTAAAGCCAGCACTTTGAATTGTACCCAGTAGCAAACTGGCAGCCAGTGGAGTTGGTGCAACAGAGGAGTTCTATGATCCCTGAGTGCGGCTCCCGTTAGTAATTGGCTGCCGCCCGCTGGACTATTTAAAGCTTCTGAACAGTCTTCAAAGGCAACTCCACGTAGAGCGTGTTGCAGTAGTCTATACGGGATGAAACCAGAGCATGGACTACTGTGGCCAAGTCATACTTCCCAAGGTACGGGCGCACCTGGTGCACAAAAAGACAGGAAGCACTATGTGTGCTATTTGATATTTGTACCATTATCTCATTACCAATGCTACTTAATCTATGAACCAATGCCTCATACCAAGAGGAGTTAGTTGGTGAGACTAGTGGTTACAGAAGCAAGATACCTTAACATGCATCCATGTACTCATGAAGCTTTGTTTCGGTTTGATAGAAAGATTCAACTGTGGTGTCATGATTCATGGAGAATAAAGCTGGGTATATTCATGGAAAAGAGAGAAAAGAATTACTTCAGGCCCTTCTAAAGCATGATGACAGGAAGCTGTTACTTTCATTGTATGATTTTATGACACATTATCTGGATTACAGCAAGTTCCTCTGTGTCATAAATTACTTCCTGCATTGCCTTTTCTTCCTTGTTTTTTCCAGACAACAGAGGCGAAATATGAGAAAGGAGGAAGTAATGTCAGGGGGGGGGGGTGTACGTATAAGGTACTGGAGGTGGATGATATACACAGGGGAGCTCATTAGGTAGCTCGGGAGCTACTAGTAGATCTTCGGCCCTCTTCCAGGTGATCTTTGGGCCTCACCAACCGGATGGGACGCTCCTGCCATGCGCGTGCACACCCTGCGCGCACGCGCACTCCTGCTGCTGGCTTCCGCTCTCGCGGTGCTTCTTTCGCCTGCGGGGCCTCTGGAGGGAGCGCTCTGCCTCTCTCTCATCCAGAAGCAGCTGTGCAGCCTCCGATGCCCGCGAGACAGGCAAGGCGGAGCGCTCCCTCTGGATGCCCCGCCTCATGCTTCCTCCTTTCTGCAATGCCCCGCAGGCGGAAGAAGTGCTGCGTGGGCGGAAAACAGCAGCAGGAGCATGCATGGCGGCGGGAACGCGTGGCGGGGGGGGAACGCGCGGCGGCGGGAGCATGCAGGAGCACGTGGCGGCGGGGGGCAGGTAGATCTTTTGGACTTGGTTGCTTTAAGAGTAGCTCGAATGCTGAAAAAGTGTGAGCACCCCTGATCTACCAGTATTGCCTACAAACATGTTAACAGACATGGAAGTTTTAAAGTATACTCAAAACAAGAAGAGATGCCGTCCATAGATGCAGGTGAAACGTCAGGAGAGAATGCTTCTAGAATATGGCCATACAGCCCAAAAAACCTACAACAGTCCACTTTAGTGACTATTTCCATCTGATGAACTAAAAATGGGCACACTAACAAGTTTAAAGCTGATACATCTCAAAAATGCAAGAAGATCCTATGGTTAACTGATCCACTCAGTATAACTAAAATAAGTTTAGTTGTTTGTTCAGTCAGCCACATTGCACTTACCAGGTGAACAGCAGTGGTAGAAAAATCAATTTTAATCATGAAAAAAATAAATGCTTTAAATAATACATAAGACTTAAGATTACTTTATCATCAGTTAAGATGTAAATCCCAGCTCTCTCTCTCTCTCTCTCTCTCTCTCTCTCTCTCAATCTCTCTCTCAATCTCTCTCTCTCAATCTCTCTCTCTCAATCTTGCAAACACAATTTTTGACCCTCAATGTTTCCTTCCATTTCTCTCAGTTGAAATATAATTTTTGAAGTGTTCTCTAGTATTGTAGTGACACTAGCATTATTGGATGCAATACTGCTGAGGTTCATAGCCTCTAACTGCAATAACAGCGATCTTTTCCACAGCTGCATGACTGCTGCTTCTTTTTACACTTTTCTTGATTAGTAAATACTAATTCTCCTCTCCATTGGCAACCCCTTGCCGTGGGGGAGAGGCTTGCATACCCTAATGAAGTTGTGAGCTATGCTGGCGGTGGCATAATAGTCACTGGTAGGGCCTCCCATGCCAGACAAGTCACAACTGAAGGGTCTGACAAAGAGCATCTATGGACAGGCTGGGCCCTCTAGCCTTTTGGCAACCATCCTAAGAGAAGGAAAACTCTGATTTCAAACCCGGGCAGATGGTGCTCGTCTAACTCTGTAAGGTCAACCATCTAAGAGAAGGTAACTCTAATCAAACCTACGACCTGAGGACCTCGCTGCCACCATCCTAACTTACTAGGCCCCGGCAAACAAACCTTTGGTTTAAAGGATGAGGCCAGTTCTGTGCACGCTCCACTCCACCAGAAAAATCCATTGCACAGGCTCGAAGGACACATCCAACTAACATGCTTGTAGAAAGCGTGGGATGAGTCCTTCTTGAATCTTCGTTCTTGAAGAAAAGACAAGAACTAATTCTTAATGGATTTCCCAGATGAAGCTGGATCATAAGGAGTTTCACTAAGGGAAAGGGAAAGTTTTCCCCTGACATTAAGTCTAGTCGTGTCTGACTCTGGAGTGTGGTGCTCATCTCCATTTCTAAGCCAAAGAGCTTGCGTTGTCTGTAGACACCTCCAAGGTCAGGTGGCCAGCATGACTGCATGGAGCACCATTGCCTTCATGCCAAAGTGGTACCTATTGATAGACTCACATTTGCATGTTTTCAAACTGCTAGGTTGGCAGAAGCTGGGCCTAACAGTGGGAGCTCACCCTGCTCCCTGGACTCTCACTAACGTTGTCCAAATTACCTTACAAAGGGACTTTTACAGACTCAGTTCCCAACTATAATTTCAACTCCACACTATTTATTTATTTATTTATTTAGGGCTTTTATATCCCGTCTTACCTCAACCTCCACAGAGGGACTCAAGACGGCTAACAAATCGGCATCCCATGGTGCCCATACCAGAAACATAAATATACAATATAACAGCAGCAAAACAATAAAACTGTATACTCATATGCCACAAAAAGCAAGATGCAGAATTTTATCTAGACTGCTACAGAGGATTCTGACACTGTGATTTTATAAGCATCTGCAAGACAGTGTCAATAAATACGGTGAATGCCTGAAGAGTGTTATAGCCTTAAAGAACTGCAAGATACCTGTACTTGTCCTAATTGTGCTCAGATTGTAAATATTAATATTAATGACATTTTTGTGAAGATGCATAGCAATAGTTGCATAAAGCCATAAAACGAACTTTGAGGAAGTAGGTTATCCTTTAAACATTTATGGAATTCATATTTTAAGCACTACAGTGTGAAAAATGTGAGTGAACTAGGAGGCCTTGTTGTGTTGACAGACCCTGGTATGTTTAGTTTAGTCATTTTCTCATTCATGTTCTAAATTTTCAAACACTGCATTGACTTAACATTGATTTAGACTGTTAAACTGCTAGATCAAGCCTACATTATAAAGTATCCGTTTTTTAAAAATATTTGGAAGACAAGCTTTGGCCGTGTATCATAAAGCACATTACATCTACTTTTCCCATTAAAAACCTTCCCTTGTATGCTACAGACCCTTCCTTGCCAAATGGCTAAACAAGGGGATGTTAAGTTGCAATAAACAAGAGAGAGAAGGGATTCCCCGAAGTACAAGGGCAAAAGGCCACTATACAACAAAAAGTAATACAGTTATAGTCATAAGAATGAATGTAGTATCTATGCTATAGTACTACAACATGCAATGTACTAGCAGCTTGTACAAAGTATACTTAACAGTGATTCACAATGCAAATCTCTAAACCAAAAAAATCCCTTATGTGGAATAAACAATCAATTCTTACAGAAAAATACACAAGTTTGTGAGTCCTTTTTGAAAACCTTAGCCTGGGATACATTGACTTGAAAGAAAAAAATCTTAACTACTACACATCCACGTATTCCTGTATTCTATACACTACCAAAAATACACAAAAATATTAGACCCCCGACTGGTTGACCTATAGTGTTAGGCTCTGGCTCTATTCTTGAACTACTTGTTAAATTTGTGGATTCTTTTTGACAACCACATGTAAAACATATCTGGTCTTATATTAAAGACACAAAACATTTCATCACCCTTATTGAACAGCTTACCCTCCTTACGAATGCGGTGCTAATGACCAAGGACATAACACCTCTTTATACCAGCATTCCCCTGCCAGAGGCACGCTTAGTATGTAAGAACAAATTTGATTCGAGAAGCAACTTAAATCCCCCTACACATTTTCTGTTAGATCTGTTGGACTTTATTATGGAGAACAACTATTTTAAATTTGATGGCCAGTTTTACCTTCAAATTCAAGGTGTAGCCATGCTTAGCCCAATTGCTCCTTCCATTGCCAATTTATTCATGGACGATTTGGAAATGAAATCTATTTTGAACTCCACACAGAATCCCATCTTTTGCCATAGGATCAAGTACTTTAGGTACATTGATGATGCATTTATCATCATGAATAATCTACAATCTGCACAGGACTTATTGACATGGGCCAACACCATTCACACGGATATTAAATTTACTGGACATATTGACCCAAATAGCATTCCGTACTTAGATGTTTTGGTTACTAAACTGAACAGTAGACTAGTGGTCAATAATTACCAGAAACCAACCGATCGAAACTCAACTCTTCATTATTCTAGGTTCTATTCACCATCTTTAAATAATAATTTACCTTATTCTCAAATACTGAGAATCAAACGTAATTGCACACTGCAACAAGATTTTGAATATAATTTAACATCAGTAAAAAAAATCAATTCATAGCCAAGGGCTATCCAGGACATCTTATTGATAATGCCATCATCAGAGCATCCAAAGTTTGACGCACCACTCTTCTGGCAGACAAACCTGTGTCCACAGACAACAGATTGGTCTGGCCCTTGACATTAACCAATCTCTCTAGACAGGTCATTAAAACTGTAAAAAAAATATTGGCAACTCATAAGGGACATACCAGGTTGTGAAAAACCTCCCATGATAGCACACAAAAACACAAAACTTGAGAGACATGTTGGTACACTCAGATATTAACCATGAATCACTGTTAAGTATACTTTGTACAAGCTGCTAGTACATTGCATGTTGTAGTACTATAGCATAGATACTACATTCATTCTTATGGCTATATAACTGTATTACTTTTTGTTGTATAGTGGCCTCTTGCCCTTAAACAAGGGGGGTGAACATGGTTCCAAATTTTCTCAGGAAAACAGAAAACATTTTTTCAACAGTAAATCTTGATTGGCACATTATAGAGATACAATATTTTAAATTCAACCCCTTTATTTGCCTAGTTTAGAGCTGAGAATCATGTAGCTCTCTAGATATTGTGGGACATGAATAGTGAAGAATACTGGAAGTTATAATTCAATATCAGAAGGAATGCACAATTCACAATTTGTGAGAATGGCAGTGGGAACCTCTGTGGCTGGTTCCATTTTGGAACCAGTTGACCTGTTTCCACAGGACCTAAGTCAGAGAATAGTCTGAATTCCTTGTCAAAATCCAGATTTTCCCCCTTCTTTAATTAACGTGTGGGAGCCCAGGTGATGCAATGGGCTAAACCCTTGTGCCAGCAGGACTGAAGACTGACAGGTCAGAGGTTCGAATCCGGGAAGAGCGCAAATGAACTCCCTCTGTCAGTTCCAGCTCCCGTGCAGGGACATGAGAGTAGCCTCCCACAAGGATGGCAAAACATCAAAATATCTGGGCGTCCCCTGGGCAACGTCCTTGCATTTGGCCAATTATCTCACACCAGAAGCGACTTGCAGTTTCGCAAGTCGCTCGTGACATGAAAAAAAAAGGTAATGTGGGGCAAAGCCGTGGTAAGGTGTCCCTGCTCTGTGCGAGGCCTGGATTTCATGGGACTGATCCACTTCTATGACAACCTAAACGGTCAGTATTGTTGTTGCACAGATGTTAACTAGAGGATGTTTTTTCAGCAAATCCCAATTGTAGAATGACTTCCTGGAAAAGGCTCAACAGCTGGATACGCTGAATTTAAAGTAGTTTTTTTAAGCAGAAGTATCCAAATATCCCTGAGTCCTCTTTGGGGTGAGAAGGATGGAATATAAATGCTGTAAATAAATAAATAAATAACCCTGTTCTAATAAGAAAGACTATATATAGCAACATTACTTAACCATGCCATGAACCTCATCACACTAGAGCAATGGTTCTCAACCTGTGGGTCCCCAGGTGTTTTGGCCTACAACTCCCAGAAATCCCAGCCAGTTTATCAGCTGTTAGGATTTCTGGGAGTTGAAGGTCAAAACATCTGGGGACCCACAGGTTGAGAACCACTGCACTAGAAAATGAACCCACTTAAAATCCGGTTGCTGCCTCCTGCAGAATTCTGGAGTTTGTAGTTTAGGGAGGAGCCTTTCACAGCCTCACTAAACTACAAACCCCAGAATTCTGCTGGAGGCAGAAACCCGATTTAAAGTGGATTCATTCTCTGGCTTGATAAAGTAGCATATGTAAGATGAAAAAAGAGAAAAACAAACCATAGGTTTCAAATATGGTACTTACATCCACAATGAGGAAGTCCAGCCAGCACCAGGCATTAGTGAAATACATCTGAAAGCCATAAGCCACCCACTTCAGAAGCATTTCCAGGATGAAGATGTATGTGAAGACCTTGTCGGCATATTCCAACATGGTCTTGATAGTCTTGCGCTGTTCAATATATATATCTTCAAAAGCCTGTAGTGGGGGTGAAAGCATTGTGTTACCTACCATTCATGAAAGGTAAGCCAATTTTTTTAATGGAGAAGTGTGTTATTTCACTTCATTGTTTTCTACTAACATATTTCGAAAGAAACCAGGTATATTTCGTTTTTTATTTTCTTTCAATGCATTTCATATTACAACATCGATGTCAAACACTTTAGGAAAATATAACACAGACTAGTAGTCACTATAAACAATGCAATGTACAAGTTAAATTTGAGACACTAAAACATTTTGAGATAAAAGATAATTTTATTTCATTTCATTTGCTCACCAGGGCACCGCTGCTGAGGAGGATCATAAATACAATGAACGTCTCAAACCAGTTGTGTTCTACTATGCTGTAGCAGGTTTTCCTAAAATTCCACCAGATTTTTCCTTTGTCATCTTCTATACTCACTTGACAGCATGGAAACTTCTTGATGCAACCTGTTTGCAACAATACTACAGTTAAATATAGAAATGGTTTTTGTTTTAAGTTTTCACTGCTTGTTGACCTCTAATGCTGTGTTTGCAGCCTCAGTCTTGTTTTCTTTGAGTGCTACCTCATTTCTAGGGGAAGGAGTTGTTCTGCAAGACATTTGAGGCCCCATTGGGTTGAGGCTAGGATAAACCTTTATGCAAAACCAGAAGCATCTGTCTCATTTAAAAGTAATTGGTCCTCAGACAGTTAAAAATAATTCTGAGTACTTTAGATACTCATGTATAAGTTGTCCTCAAATATAAGATCAGGACATGTTTTGACACAACAATTATGGATTTTGTGTTATTGAAGGGTTTCATGGCTGGAATCACTGGGTTGCTGTGAGTTTTCCGGGCTGTATTGGCATGTTCCAGAAGCATTCTCTCCTGACATTTCACCCATATCTATGGCAGGCATCCTCAGAGGTTGTAAGGTCTGATAGAAACTAGGAAAGTGAGGTTTATATATCTGTGGAATGTCCAGGGTGGGAGAAAGAACTCCTGTCTGCTTGAGGCAAGTTTTTTTCATGACTTGAGAAACTACAAGTTGCTTCTGGTGTGAGAGAGTTGGCTATCTGCAAAGACGTTGCCCAGGGGACCCCCGGATGTTTTGATGTGTTACCATCCTTGTGGGAGGCTTCTCGCATGCCCCTGCATGGGGAGCTGAGAGCTCATCCAGGCTCTCCCCGGATTCGAACCTGTGATCTGTTGGACTTCAGTCTTGCTGGCACAAAGGTTTAACCCACTGTGGCACTGGGGACTTGGAGCAAGTGTGAATGTTGCAATTGGCCATCCTGATTACCATTTAATGGCCTTGTAGCTTCAAAGCCTGGCTGGTTGCTACCTGAGGGAATCCTTTGGTATGTCCCATTGATACGTTGAGGATCATTCATAGGGAAAGCACCTATGCCAACCCAAAGGGCCATCCACCCATGCCGCCACCACCATTTCCCTACCCAGGCATTAAAAAAGGCCAGAAGCAATGACATGACAGAGAGAGTAGAGAGGGTCAGTATAAGAGTAAGCTCTTCCCTTATAACAGTCTACTCAAGAGAAGAGACTGTTTCCTTTTAAAAAAGAGTTGAGGTGAAGTACCCAGAGTGGATAATTCGACCCAAACTTTTGGGTCAATTGTTTTGACTAAATTGTCTCAACTTATACATGAGTATATACAGTATTTTTAAAACTTGTGAGGGTAGGGGCATAGGTTTGAGTTCTCTGAGGTGTTGTGAGGGGCCTCAGCCCACATCTGCTGTAAGCCTTGGCTCCGAAGAACTTCAACACTCCCCTCCCCAAATTCATGCATCTGGGAAACAGATGGCATGGAGCCAGCAGCCTTTTTCCGTCTCACCAGCGATTACTTCCATGAACATAGCAGTGTGCCCACTGGATTCTTGCCTTTATCCTCAGAATAACCTTCGAAGAGGAGAGGCAGCTGTTCTTATGACTCAGCTTTAAAAGCCATATCCAAATATTGGGTGGCACATGGAATTTTAGCCAATAAAATTGAGCTGCAGTAGCAAGTAAAGCATGTCTAAGCACATTTGCATTCAGCTATGAAAGAAAATAAGTAGTGACAGCTGTCCTTCATATGTGCATTTGTCACATGTGATAAACAGCATGCAGCAAAATGCATGCAATTTCCTGCCAGAAGTGATTCCCATGCAGTACATTTCAGTCAAGAATGAAAGAAAGGCACAATTAGTTCATGAGAGTGACAGGTCCTTGATACTCGAAACTGAGGGGACTTTTAAAAGCAGCCCTGTGACGCATTATGGAGTGCTGTTCAAAGGGGTAAGTGCATTTCCTTGGACCCAAGCATTCAGCTTATTTGAGGCAGCTCTACAAGATAAATGACATGCCTCATATTTTTAGGGGATGCCACAGAAGTGAAAGCACTGAAGGTATGAAAGAGGGAAATTAAGTAACCTCCTCCCTAACATATAACTATTTGGAAAAATGATTTTATTTAATTATTTAATTATTTGGACTTGTACGCCGCCACTCCCCGAGGGCCCGGAGCGGCTCACAATCACATAAAACATAAACAGGAACAAAGAGCATCAGATAAAACTAAACAGGTAAAATTATCCATACTCAGCAATCAAAAGCTAACACGTGAGTGAGAAAATAGCTCCATGTGAGTACAAAAATGCTAGAAATAGAAGTAGTTAAAGCAGTCTCTTCTTTTCATCTACAGTAGAGTCTCACTTATCCAACATCAATAGGCTGGCAGAACATTGGATAATTGAAAATATTGCATAATAAGGAGGGATTAAGGAAAAGCCTGTTAAATGTCAAATTACGTTATGATTTTACAAATTAAGCACCAAAACACCATGATTTATAACAAATCGACAGAAAAAGCAGTTCAATACACAGTAACATTATGTAGTAATTACTGTATTTACGAATTTAGCACCATCGCATTGCAATGTATTGAAATAGCTGTGGATCCAGCCGGGAGGCAGTCTGCATTGGATAATTGAAGGATGAGTGAAGGATGGATAAGCGAGACTCTACTGTATCTCTCTTTCTACTCCTGTCTATAGAAGTTCCCTAGGCTGTATTTTGATTGGTAAAGTTGCTGTTACAGTCAAAGTAGAAGAAAGGAGGTATACAACTACTTTTCGTAGAGTATGCTGTGCCCCCACATCTAGAAACACATAATATATACAAGTGATACACAAGAAGAGGATCCTGAGTATTATAATTGTGATGATAATGTTTCACTGCTTGTCTTCTGAACATAGTACAACGTACACTAACTAACAAAACAAAGAGAATTCCAAGCAGCTTGATTAGAGCAACCCTTGATTCTTCAAACACAGGTTGTTGTTTTTCCTGCCCCTGTTACCTTCTGTAAAACAGGCTTCAGGTTCAAGAGCTTCTTCAGGTTCAATCTCTGCCTGTTCACCCTCTCCAAGTGGGGCAATATCAACTGTGCTGCCTTCAGATGAACTGGTTGCATTTATCTTCTGAAAATAAAATCCCATAGAACAGGTTTTTCCCCCAGTAAATGTATACCACACTCATATGGAGGCACTGATAATATGTTAGCTCTCTTCAACTTTATTTTGTTAATAGAGAGCAGTAAGTTGTTTAATGTGAACAAAATACATTAAAAGTGCCACTGCAACTGAGAAACCTGGACATTTCCTTACAAAAATGTTGCACAAAAAGCATCTATGTACAGTATTTTTTTATTTAAAAAAACCAGACATTGCTACTTATAGATGCTGGAATACTATATATTCCAAAATATATAAGTAACATTATTGGTCATATTGAAAGCCTTCATAACTGCCAATGGTTGTAAGGTAAAATGTTCAGGAAAAATGGTAGAGAATAGCAAATTTTATTGTTACTTGTTAATTCCAGATTATTAAACAAGCTGCTGTTTTACAAAAAAAAAATTGATAACCCAATCCGAATTTGAAAAATTAACCCATACACTTAGTCTAAAGTGTCATGGTTTCCTAAAATATTGGCAACTGTAATTTCCAATTTGATAATCACTAGGACAGACCTACACAACATATAGATTGTGGACTGGTTGAAGCCTGCCAAAGGATTTTGGGTGCCCCATGAAAAATGTAGAGGATGTAAAAGAAAGTAACCCATGTTCACTGTGTCTCTACTGTGCCCATCATGTAACTTGGCCGTGGTGGTTGTGGTGATGGTAGTGGTTGTGGTAGTAGTGACCTTCCTCTTGCAAAGACAGGAAAGATCCACCATAATCAGAGTAAGCCTTTTTATTCTGAAAGCTATCAAGAAAAGAGCACATTTCCTGAAGGAACAACCAGGAAAATAAGAATCTGGCTGTAAATAGAAGGTCAGCTGCTGTCATCTCCTTTTTGCCTTGTCTTTTATTCATATTGTATTTTGAAATGGTCATATAACTGGTCAAATAAATAATGTTGCTGCTAAGCACTCTCTCCTGTTTGTCGTGTGACTCACAGTCTTTAGTCTGAGAAGAGGGAGAGTTTTCAGTCATTACTGGCACTGACCAGAGACAAAGTGAGTGCAGACACGTTCTATCACAGCTGACACCCACTATGTGATGAGTGCCAACAATGTGAGGGCCTCATGCCCTCTCTTGCTACGTGGCCACCCACCGAATTACATGAATGCCTGCCGCTCTTTCCAAGCTCAGACACCCAGGTCAGTATTTCTTTATATGTGAGCAGCTGCTCTGAAGATTTTTTGGTTCTAACATTGAAGTTTTTCAGGTGACTTTGCAAAATGGGTGATAAAAAGAAGTGCCAAACATGGCAAATCAGAACATAGTGTGTTTAATCTGGAGTGGACAAATAGACTTTTTTACATATACTAGATACGCAATATTGTGCTATGTTTGCCAAGAAGTAATTGTCATTCTTAAGGAATACCATCTTTGTCACCATTCCAAATCAAAGCATCCTGACTTCACCAAATTGGACACCCATAAGAAAGGAATTAAAGCATCCAAATTTTTGACAAATCTCAGTGGGAAATGATTTTTTTTCAAGAAAGTAAACTTGGAAAATGAGGCAACTACTAAGGCTAGTTAGTTGCTGCTGGGAAATCTTTTAATGAATGTGACTTCATAAATAAATGTTTGCTGATTGAAGTTTCTGGAGTATGTCCCAATAAAAAGTGTTTTTGAGAATATATTTTGCTGTTTTAGGTACTCTCTGCAAAATATGTGACTAGATTATTGTGACATGCGTATAAATTTTGTTTCATTAAAGCAACATTTATTTTTGAAAGTATGGTGGGTAAAATGTCCTTATGAACAGTTTTTACAATGGCTTTTTAAACGAGGACCATTTTACATAGGTTCTGAAATAGTTTCATAAGAAATTTACTCTTCAGACTTAAAAAAACATGTTACATTCAACTTACTGCTCTTAGAAATATTATAAAATTCCATGCAAAAAGAAAAATAACTGCAAACTGTTCATATTATTTCCCATGAAACTTGTGTTAGTGCTAGTAACATTGACATACAGTGCAACTCCCATATCGATGGAGTTGATACCCATGGTTTCACTATCCATACACTCAAAAAAAATCTCCTCTATGGAAGTGTTTGTGTTCCTCTCTAGGACCTCCAGTGCAATTGTATTGTATGTTTTGGTCCCAAGTAGTTTGCT
The DNA here is from genome assembly GCA_030556195.1 of Anolis apletophallus. Lineage (NCBI taxonomy): Eukaryota > Metazoa > Chordata > Lepidosauria > Squamata > Anolidae > Anolis > Anolis apletophallus. The sequence goes on from JARBWK010000002.1 coordinate 152,209,120, forward strand.
ACTATCCACAGCTTCAGATATCCATGGGAAGTCTTGAAACCTATTCCCTGTGGATACAGGGACAGTATAATTAGGTAATATCTGTCAATTAAATAGGCTGATATATTGCATCATTTGAATTAATAGTGCTGATGGGGAGAATTATGTAAAATATTGATCTATTTGAACTAGAAACTTATATGAGTACACCTTTATTCTCAACAATACTTATAGGCTAGTAGCGCCTATACTGATAGCAGAACCAGAGATTATAATCTTTTTGTGCTATATAGCATAACTAAGAAAACCTGCATTTTTGCAAAATTACATCACCTGAGAATTTGAGCTTGACATTTTAATTTTAAAAAATAGGTAGAGCCCTCCAACAGTTAGCTGGCTGCAGTGAATAAATATAAAATATCAGCATTAATAATACAAGAAGCATGATTAGGAGTTACAGATTAAAATGAACAGCTGAATTAGCTAATCTGTATACACATTGATACAACAGATATTTGTAAATGCAGCATCATATAGACAACTGAAAAATGAAACAGCAGCCCAATATGCGCCAAAGTCCCTTTCTGGTTCTCAAAAATTGTTGTGTTTTGATGTCAAAACAGCATGATGAAACCTCTCAAATGCTTAAAAAACATAAACAGCTGCTCATGGAGTCATCCAGGAGCAGCATTTCACCCTCCTTATTAGCCCATGAGAAGGTCAGTTGTAGGATTCTGGAAAAACTGAGGGCCACAAAAACCTCACCAAGGACTTTATTTGCTCATCATGACTTATATCTTGTGATTCTATACTGAAAAGATCTGGATCATGGCTATAAATCTATTATTAAACTGGCTGGGCAGAATGAAACTTTAGACATGCAAGAGTGAATCATGATAGAATTACATGGACCAGGACCACTTCTCCAATCACTCTACTGGCAGACTATTGTCGACAGACTAATGTGGAAAGTTTCATTCAGGCTGTCTTCACATTGCCCTTGGTAGCTTTAATATTAGCACTGCTTTTTTTCTTCAAAAGATGGAGAAATGGACACTATAGATCACTTTTTTCCATTCCCTGAAACACCATTCCCTGAAATAACATATTAATTTTTTTATCATCTGCAAGTGCATATATGCTATATTTTAGAAACACTAGCATATGCCATATTTCCAATTAGCTTTGTATTAGCACAATTTATAATTCATTCATTAATAATGAATGCAGGTGTACACCTTACAATATAGTAATATTGGCATAATAAATATTTTTTGCTAGCTATTAAGTTTTGGGAGGCACATATATCGGCCCAATCCATCTTCTAGCCTTTGAAGGCACATATCTAGGTAGAGGAAGGTTTGGCTCAGGAGGACTTGATGGAGTCCTTTTTTCTCCTTGGCTGCATGGTTCAAACAACAGTTTAAAGTCAATTTCAGCAGCAAAAACAGGCACTATCTCCTCACATATAAAATAAAGTATATATTGACCTCAGGGGTACTGAATCTGGTGTCACACATGTCTTGAGAATTCATTTCTTATTTTACTGTATTTCTTAACCAGTTATCATTTCAAAAATTCCATCATTTTTTGTGAATATAGTTCCATGGAAGGTGCTATGTGTTCCATTGAGCTGATGAAAGCTTTGGCAAAATGCCTTCCAGGTTGAATAGACATATTAATTTACAAGTCTGCATTATGTGCCTGGAGTGACACCACTGATTATCTCATCACATTGAGAAATTTCCCCGTTGTAGGACACTTCAGCCTCTTTTGGAGCATGGAGAGGCACGGAGGTCATTACTACTTCAGAGGGAACTCTGCACTTAATTCCCTTCTATCGCACTTAACTCCCATGGTCCCAGGTGAAAAATAGACGGGATGGGAACCTTCAAAATTTCCCATCCTGTTTCTTTGCCCGCTCCCGTTAGTCTCCTTTATCATATAAGGGGCTTTGGACAAGGTAATTTTATCTCATGGAAAGAAATGGTTTCAAACTAGAGCACTGTCTCTTTTATCATATGAGATTTGGAGCAGGGCAATTTTATCCCATGGAAAGAAATGGTTTCAAACCAGTGTTAGTCTCCTTTAATGTAAGGGGCTTTGGGCAGGGCAATGGATCTCTTGGCTTTTGGATATTGTAGTTTTCCCTGAATAAAAATTAGTAATAATGACTGTGTGGTGAAGATTAATGTATTGCCAGCTCTTAGGTTTCCACGTGCGAGTGTGATGGAGAGGCAGAACTCAAAACAGGACGGCTGACGATCTAGAGGGGCAATTTTCTACACTAAAAGGTAACAAGTGTTTTCCCATCTCAATGTGATCATTTCACAAGGAAAATTAAAATTTACAACCATGGATTTAGGGTAATATTTACACTGTCTAAAATGGAATCAGCAGGGTTAAATTTGACAGGAAGTGCTGGCCGGGCACCTCATTTTTTCTTGTTTTCTCTTTCTTGACTTTGCTTCAAGTTTTAAATCAGACTTTCCAATGGCATGTTCTTTGAGTTTGTTAGTTTAAAATCAAAGTGAAATAAGATAAATGTGTAAGTCTTAAATTTTCTGCTATTGCTTCACATGATGCTGGAAATTATGCTGTTATCTGATGTACAACCTTCAAAAGTAGCAAAATTAGGCCCAAGGTGCAATATATTGAGATATTCTAATCAATTCCATTATTTTTACTATCTTTAAAGAAATAAAGTCATGACATTATGGTTGGTTAACAATTAGAGAAAAAGAAAAAGAAGAACAATATTTCCTAACCCACATAATATAACAAGAGTCTATTATGGTCCAAAATAATATTTAATATTAACAATCAATTGACAAAGTTTTTCAGGCAATATTTTTGAGAGACCAATGTGCACTCAAGGGGAGGGAACGTCTGCGAGGAACACACTGGAAAGCATTTGTTGATGATGCAGCATTCCCAAGACCTGAATCAGCAAAACAACATGCTTGACTAGAGCAGAAGCCTATGCAATACCAGTGAAATTGCATCAAGAAAAGAAGGAGAAAAGAAACCCAACTTTTTTTTAACAAGATGATCTGGAAAAAAAGAATTTGAATTAGAACCATCCAAAAGTACTGGGTTATCATCTAAGTTGGCATAGGAAAAGGGAGAACAGTTTTACAAGTCTCTTCTGGATTTTAGCAGAGCTCTTGAAATTCTAGCCGCCAAAATCATAACCAACATAAGTTTTACCCAACAGCATGTTAATGGGGCCCATTTCCCTTATTGAAGCATTCACCTATGGCCTAGTCTTGCTCTCATTTGATTTTTGCTCTTTGTTATTTGTTAGTGGGAGCAGGAGCAGGCCACTTATACAAATGTTAAAGCTTTACAAACCACTTCATGATTCAGGTGACATTAAAATAAACAAAGGGATTCAGCCATTATAAATTATCAGGAATAAGTCAGCTTCAAATGCTGTTTCAGCAGTCGAAATTACTTTATGGTATGGCAAATGTTTTGATAAACAATTACCATGTTTGTTCCCGTTTCATCCACATCTCTGACTTGCAAAAGTTTTAATTACACACAGAGGAGGACACAAACTGCCTTTTGGACTCACTGAAGCATTTCTCAGTTTACAGTCTGATGATGTTCGTGTTCAAATACAGCCCTGAAATTGGTTAAAATTGATAAAGGTTTGAGTCAATATCTTTAAAATTTAAATAGTAGCTAAAAAATACCCTAAAGGCACCAAATCTCATCTCATCTTGGAAACTAACCAGCATCAACCCTGTTTAGTGGTGGTGATGTAGGCTCTATTTCAGAGGAAGGAACTGGCAAAACCACCTCAGAGTTTAAGGGTGGTTTTACGTTGACATTTTATCCTGGAACTGATCAAGAGTGTCAAATTTTAGATTTAATAATAATAACCTTATTTATAGACCACCCTCTCTCCATGAGAGGACTCAGAGAGGTTTACACACAAAAAGGCAAACATTCAATGCTGTAGCCAACAAAAATACTGAAGCAAACAATACAAAATAACATCAGGGATGGTCCAGTGATGGTTCTTAATGCCAGCCTTTGGGCATCACAGCTGGCTGGCCACCTTAACATCTCCCTCCTGTTTGTGTCATAGCAGCATGCACTTCTTTGTGGTGCATTTAAGTTCTGACTTGTGACCCCAAGGCAACTCTATCAGAGGATTTAATTTTGGCAATTTTCATTTAGAGTGGGTTTTGCCTTTATTGCCCTCTGAGATTGTGAGAGTGTGACTTACTCAAGTTTACTCAGTGAGGTTCCACGGCTGAGTAGGAATTTGATCCCTACAGGTCCTAGTCCTACATCATTTGAACATGCTGGTTCTCCCAGGATTCAAACATTCCAAACCTCAAAGTATTGCGATCGCACGGGAATAAATTCTGAACCAACCAAATTCTGCCATTATGCATGTTGTTAGAAAGGCTTGGATAATATCTATTATAAATTCCTAGCTTCTGTAACTGCATCATTAATTGCTTTACTGCAGCAACTTTTAAAATTATAATAACACTGAGAAAGCATAGAATAAGCATGTAAACACAAAAGAGAAAAATGAGCACAGCCATTTCTTCACTTGCTATTTGCCTAGTGACCACCACTGTCAAAGCAGTAAGCTAATTTTAAAAAGTAAACTGCACAATGCCACTTTTTAGGAGGGAAAAGAGATGAGAAAACAGCAAATGTCAATCAGGCTGTACATATACCATTTCTTCAGCTAAATGAAAATTGAAAAAAGTGATACTAGCACATTTTAAATAAAAATCCATTATTGACTGGCATATGATAGACGTTATATGCATATCAATGCTAAAAGCAACTCATTTATCGGAAATTTCATCTTTTCAGTATTTTGTTTTGTTTTGAGCACACTAGTCAATGAAGTATGTTAAAAAAAATTAAAAAGCACATCTTTCTTTTTTTGTTCTAAAACATATAACCAATTTTTTCATAAATACAAATTTGAAAGATTTAGTCTTCAAACAAATACTAGAAAACGGTATCAGCTGTGGCTAACTTTTCTGAGCAACGATATCTTGAAAGAACATTATAATAGCTACCAAAACAAAAACAAAAAGTAAGAAACAGTTAAAATTTGAAAGAAGAAGAGAATATAAATAACTGAATGCCACATTTATAAGGGCTGAATCAAAAAGGGTTTGTTTTTATTGCTTGTAAAAACGATGCATGCTCCCTTTTTTCCCCCTTGGCCTTTGGCGAATTCAACATTCTCATCCATTTATACCCCGACTTACAAAACCGATAGGTCATGCAGTAGCTGATCAACATAGCTGATAATCAAATACATTTAGAAAAATCATTAGCAGAATCAAAATCTATGTTGGGGGTTGCCAGTCTTGCCTGACCATGCTGTGATGTGTGAGTCACAGGACTCAGCAGAGAGCAGCTGTGCATGTCTGGACTATCTTGCAATGGACAGGGAAGGAAACATTGCTCAGTTGCATGCAGGCCAGTCAAAAGTCACCAGAAAGTGATTATAGAGGTATAACTTGCTTTGGTAACCTGTGTAAGGGTGGGATGATGACGTCAGAGTCCTGGCGTCTCTTCGGAGACGGGGGGTCTCGAGGCTCCGGCCTCCAGAGACTTGCCCTGAGTCACAGGAACCAGGCCTCTGGTCTGGGCTCTACGGGCTTCCTCACTCGACCTCCGGAACGCTATTTCCATAGCTCTGTTGGAGGGAGTTCGAAATGGCCGACCTCTGGGAGAGGCCCGACGCCATTGAGCTCGCCGACGACCGGCGAGGTGGAGGCAGCTGAACCGTCTCTGTCGTCACGGTGCAGGGCCTCTTTGGCACCGAAGTCTTCGATGAGACAGACTTCGTGCCCTTCTCCTTCCGTGGACACTTCTTCCCGGCCGGGTGAGCGGTCGACACGGCGGGGGCCGGAGCAGCCGCCCCGGTCCCCAAGGAGGTAGATGGGACGGCCGTCGCCATCTCTGGAGGGCAGAGATCACGCTCCGTCAGGTAGGCCTGAAGCCTCCGGGCTCTCGCTCTTCTGGTGTGCGACGAGAAGGCCTGGCAGTGTTGGCAGATAGGAACAACGTGTCCCTCTCCGAGACACCGAAAGCACTTTGAGTGACCGTCGCAGTCCGGGATCTTGCTACCGCAGGATGAACACTTTTTGAAGCTGGTTGTGGACATACTATGCTCACACAACCAGCCATATTTCCGATGTTGCCCAAGTGGCGGAAAACAAAGGAAATGGGGTGGGTGCGCATTGAGGCGCTTTTATGCCCTCCGGGCGGCTGGGGCGGAGCTACCGCCAAAACTTTTCAAACTGGGAAAGTTTCGTTGGAAGCCGCTGGCGTATAAAACTTCATAAGTGTGCATTCACAGAGCCCTCGAAGAAGAAATATATTTAGAAGGCAAGGAAAGCACAGCAATTATTTAAAAATTTTAAAAAACACTTATCTTAAAACCTTTTTTAAATGATTTTGTACCAACATTTTCCCCAATTTCAAATGCATGTAAACAATTTTTTCTTTAAAAAATCCTCCCCTAAACCACAAATACAATTACTTTCCCCCGTTTTCTTTGTTCTGCTTTGTCAGAATTTTAGAAGGAAGGGCAGATAGTAACCTGACAAATCAAACAACTGGTAGATGTGTTTCTGGAGCTACAGTGTTCAAAACTTTAACTGGAATTCTATATCATTCATATCACAAGAGAAGCCTGTTTCAGTTCAATGCGGCTTATTTACACATAAGAATGCTTAGGACTGCAGTCTAAGGCCCCATCTACCAATGTAAACATCACTATGAAAGCGTAATAGCTAATTGCAAAATTATACACATGATGAAGCTTTTAATTAACCAAGATTTTCCATTTCATCTGAATTGAGAAATTACAGTATACTGGAAGATGCCAGAATATTAAATCACAGTTTGAAACTGAATGAAATACCATGCATGGCCTTTTTGAAACTAGTAACCACAGTTCATACAAAATAGAAAGTTATAGTTAATTAGAAGCTTTCTGTTCAGACTGCAGTCCTGCAAGTATGTTGCGTCATGGGAAAAAGTATTGTGTCAAGCACATCTTAAATTGAAATATGATAATCTGGACTGGCTAATGAGTCACTAGCTAAGTAAGCAAAACTAATATTTACTCAGCCAATAGGCTGGGCTACTCTACATTCGACTTTTCAAAACACAATCATTTATATAAAAGGCTTGAACTTGCATCACAAATATAGTTCACCTGTTGACTATCTTCCCCACTATGGTGAGATGTATTAGATTTCTACTTAACAAAATAGCAACTACTTCTGCCATTTAGAGGTCATTCACAATCACCAAATGAAAGTATAACTCCAAAGTCAGAACTTTGAAATCCCAATGCTCATAAAATGTCAGAATAGGAATGAAAATAAGGCTATCCATAGTATCCAGATGAAAAACTGTATTTCATATAAATACCATAAAACAGAGTAAGAAACAGAGCCTAACTGATTAGAGTAATACAAGATATGTACTGAGAAAATGTGTTGTATAGTGTCGCAATGTGGAGAAATAGCTCTGATTTGTCTTTTGATCCTTTTTGAAAAAATTAACAAATACTATACTTTCTCATTAATGCTCTATAAACATTGTTAGTTGAAAGTTCAGCAACATCTAGAACAGGGCTGTCCAACTGGCGCCCCCGGGCCGGATCCAGCCCCGTAGCCTGTTGGACACGGCCCCACCTATGCCCTCAGCCGCCATTTTAAATTTAAAAAAAAAAAATCGATTTTTTTTTTTTTAAAAATGGCGGCCGGGGGGGGAGCGGGGCAGGGAGGAGGAAGAGAGCTGGCTCCTCCTCCTGCCTGTATCGCCCCTCCGTCCTCTCTCGGTGGCACCGATGCGATGCAGTTTGCATTGGCGCCACCGAGAGGGAGAAAGGGGCGGTACAGGGAGGAGGAGCCAGCTCTCTTCCTCCTCCCTACACCGCCCCCTTCTCTCTCTCGGCGGCGCCGCTGCAAACTGCCTCGCAACGGCGGCGCCGAGAGGGGGAGGGGCGATACAGGCAGGAGGAAGACAGCTGGCCCCTCCTCCCTGCCTGGATCGCCCCTCCGTCCCCTCTCGGCGGCGCCCGCCGCGAGGCAGTTTGCAGCGGCGCCGCCGAGAAAGGGACAAGGCGGTGCTACAGGGAGGAGGGGCCAGCTATCTTCCTCCTGCCTCCTCCGCCCCTTCTCCCCTCTCGGCGGCGCCGCTGCAAACTGCCTCGCACGGCGGCGCCGAGAGAGGGACGGAGGGGGCGATCAGGCAGGAGGAAGACAGCTGGCTCCCTCCTCCCTGCCTGCATCGCCCCTCGTCCTCTCTCGGCGCCGCCGTTGCGAGGCAGTTTGCAGCGGTGCCGCCAAGAAAGGGACAAGGCGGTGCTACAGGGAGGAGGGGCCAGCTGTCTTTCTTCCTGCCTGTATCGCCCCCCTCTCCCACTCTCGGCGGCGCCGCTGCAAACTGCCTTGCAACGGCGCTGCCGAGAGAGGGAGAAGGGGGGCGATAGAGCAGGAGGAAGAGAGCTGGCTCCTCCTCCCTCGCCCCTCCTTCCCCGCACCGCGGCGTGTCCGCGGGGGGGGCGGAGGGGCGAAGGAGGCGGACGTCAGCTGGCCCCGCCCCTGCCCCGCCCCACCCCACCCCGCTATCGGCCCCACCCCCGCCCACTGATCACCTGCGGCCCCCAGGTGATCAGTGACACTTCTTCCGGCCCTTGGGCCGGAAGAAGTTGGACAGCACTGATCTAGAACATGGTTCTCAACATCGGTCCCCCAGATGTATTTGGCCTACAACTCTCAGAAATCCCAGCCAGTTTACCACCTGTTAGGACTTCTGGGAGTTGAAGGCCAAAAACATCTGGGGACTCCAGGTTGAGAACCACTGATCTAAAATAAGGCAGCTGTTGTCGCTAGGTATTATCTGTGTCCTCTAATCAGAAGTATCTCCATCAAAATTTGTGATAACTCTAAGTTACATCTTTAACCATATTGAAAAATGGGAAAATCTTCAAGACAGATTTTCATGTCAAAACGACCCAATGGATACAGCAATAAATTCAAATACATACTTGACCATATGTGCCTCATTGAACAACCAAGCATGTTATCACATAAAAGTTAAAATAAAACCCATAAGGTATTGCACATAGCAGATACCAAGGATTCATCTACATGGGTATTATAACACAGACTCACCCTGACTTTGCTCCTGGATGTCCACATAAAGCTTTCCCACTTCTAGCAAGCTTTGTGGAGTAAACCAGGTTACTCCATTAGAAATAGTTGGGAAATCCTCCAGTGTTTGCCTGGGACTCCAGACTATCCCTGCAGTTTCCGGACAATGTGAACAACAGGATAGAGTCCAATTCAGACTTCTCTGTTGTCCGTATGGGGCATTGCTGCCACTCATCACCACACAGCAATGGGGGTGGATCAGGCCCATATTGCTAGCTTTCCTGCTCCAAGATGGTCACAGAGCTCTATGCAAGCTCCTGGCAATCGCACTGTGGTTCTGTGGCTGTCTGGGAGCAGTGGTGGAGACACATATGAAGAAATGATGGTACAATGGGGCTGATGCACTCCACACCCAGTTGGACTGCAAAGATCCTGAGACATTGCTACAGCAAATTCAGGAGGTGGCTTGTGGCCATTTCTGCTCCAGACTGGCCCTGGTGTAGACTCTTCCCAAGCAACTCGATTCCTTCCTAAAACTCAAAGAATAGAATCTTGCTGTATTCATTTTTTACCATTCCAATAAACTATATGAAAATCATGCATTTCAATGGCTAGCATACTGTTATGTAGTTCTACACAAAATGCTAGCCAAACTTAGAGACTTTGGGGTTCACATTCATAGTCATTAATGAATGAAGACGACTTCAAACACCATCTTTTCAGCCTGCCAAAGACCTTCTAAAGGGCTGCAGAAAAGTGCAGAAAACAATAAGCACAGCATTCTCTCACTCACAGGATACACTGACACAAGCCACTGGAGCAGGGGGCTCTCCGCACCCCACCCAGACAAAGGGAGCACTGTGATTGTGACTTCACAACACCCTTATCTGCAGCCTTTGGAAAACCTGGGGCGCTGCCTGGTTGAAAAGGTTTCTCTGGGGTAGTACTGACAAGCATTCTGTCATGATGCCGGATCTCTGCTGTCATCATCAGAACATAAACAGATGTATACTGCAAACTTGAGGTTTCTTAAATTTACATCACTTGTGTCCAACCATGAAACACAACATCTTTTATGTGGGAATATATTTATATATTTGGAATTTGTAAAGGCATTCACAGACATGACAAAACTACACAATACTAAAACAAACGTTGAATCCTTTCTGTCTAGATAATGTTCTTAAAATACATCAAGGATTATTCACAAATGGGATGGAATCCAAAGAGCTTTTCTCTCTCTTTCCTTATGGACTTTTTTTTGATCCCCATTCCTATCAACTGATCTTCTCTAGAGTCAGAGCTTGAAAACATTACTGGCCATGCTGGTTGGAAGAATATAGTGATTGTAGTCCAAAAGTTACATTTCCAAGCTCTTGTACCAGTGTGATACAATGGACTGCAACTAGAAGGAAATACAACGTGCAGGTACATACAGACGCACACTCTCTCATGTCCTGTGTACTCTCTGGATCAAGCATTCTTCCCATTTGTAAGCAGAAGAGATTAGAACTTGGTTGGTATGTTTCAGAAGGTTGCTGTTTAGTACTGGTTATTTTAAAACAGCCTACATTTTCTTTTTACTTTTCAATGACAGTTTATTTTTTGTTCTTTAGCTACAGGAAAGCAAAGCAAGAATGCTCTCTTTTGCTTTCTCTCTCATACACACACATTTATGTAGTAGCTTCCCACTCCTAGAAATACCAGGAGAATGCTCCAAGAGGCCCCAATTCCCCTGACTTCATATCATCCATCCAAAGGCTTTTCCTAATATTTTTCAATGCCCACTGGAACACAGTAAAAAGAGAACCAGTAAATTTCCTAAAGAATACATATGAAGCAAATCCTTCTATCTTTGGTAAAAGCTTACCTCCTTCCCAATGATATTCTGCTGCCACTGAATAGCAGAGCATAAGTTGAAGCTGTAAGAGGTGTGCGTTTGGAAAGGAATATGGGAAATTGCATTCTACCAAGTCAGACCATTGGCTTTCCATAGATAGACAACCAGTTCTTTCCTTGGAAATGTTGAGGAGTGATCTTGTTTGCAACACACTCCACCACTCAATTTATGCCATACATTCTCATCACACACATCATTCCAAAATTCCACAAAGTGGCATAAATACCACTGCTACTAATAACTGAAAAACATCCTGATGAGAAAAGAATAAAATACCAGTAAAGTTGCTATAAAAACCAACTGTGTGATCTTCCAGTACCATAACCTGTGCAAAGGTAACAAGAAGATAACACATGTATGATACATTAATATATATATATATATGTATAAAGTCCTACCTCTTTGCTCTCTCCAAGGTCAGATTCACTGCTAAATTCCTCTGTGTTTATATTTTCAAAATCTGACTCCCCCGCTGCGATTGGCACAGTCACAGTAAGGCCCGGATTATTTATAAATGACATATACTCATTTTCATCCATCATATATTTTTCCACACTGCTGCCCGTGCCGACACCACTTGTGGTTCCATTCCCATCTCTCAAATAATGCACATCTTTTGTAATTTCAACCATGGTATGGTTAGAAATATAGATTTCTTTCTTGTTGTTTAGTTCTTCAAGCGCTTTGATATCCTCAGTGGCTTTCTGCTTTCTAATAACACTTTTCTGAACCAATTCTTGCATTTTTCTCTTAATATAATCAATTCCTCTCTGAATCCTCCCCACGGCAATCTGGAGATTGTTCATTTCATTATCATCATCAGTAGCAGCAAGATTGTCTGAACTGAAGGAGCTCAGCAGCAAGGCTAGAAAGAGGTTCAATACCTAGAACATAGAGAAAGAAAGGACTAAATAGCATAGGATTTTTTTATATATATAATAGAGGAAATAAATCAGGGCCTGACACATAATAAGAAAGCAGCCTGGAGATTGTCATTACCAAACTAGGTGGAAATACTGTAGCACTCTGTTTGTCTTTACAATGTTCATGTACTTTTGATGGGAGTTGTGGGTTATCAGGCAATGTCTGGGGATACCCTGGAGTTTGCTTGAACCTCTGAAGCATTCCATGATCTTGGGGCAATATGGACAGCTGGATCAAGTCTCATTTGTGCTGATCCACTGTCTACATGGGGCTGTTGCAATCAACCTTTCCCTGTGTCCATCAATGCAGGGAAAAGAGAATAGATCGTGCCCATGTACCCAATGTTACTAGTTGGTTACAGAGCTCTGTACCAGTTCCTGGCTGACACAAGCCTCATGTCCTGATATCAGCACAACCAAGAAGAAAAAGGGGAGATTGATCCCTTCCTTCTCCTGGTTGTACAAGCACCTCTAGTGACATTATAACGGAACACTTGTAATGGCCAGGAGCTCTCACAGAGATCTTTGATGAGCCAAGAGCAGGAACAGTCACACTGAAGGTGAGGTGATCATTCATAAAGGCTGTTGGCCCTGATGAAATATGTGGATCATGTGGATGCCAACCTGCCACCACAGCAGGTTTGGAAGGGTGCATATGGCCGCCTCTGGTTTAACAACCAGTGTCTCATGGGTGATCACTTGTAGTTAAGTATGATTGTCTTACAGAGATAGAGCCTTGGTGGTAGATTCATGAATGACTGTAAATATCTTCTGGATCTGCATGATATTCACATTGAGGGCACAAATGTCTAGATGGAAGATGGTTATGACAAGGATCAGACTTCAGACTTGGTCTACACAGGCAACAAAGTGAGATAGCAAAATCCTGACATGGTTATGTACCATTTTAGATATCCAGCTTTCAAATATGAAGCCATATACCCAACGACTCAATTCGACACATTTGTAGAGAATAAGGCTAATGACTATGACTTCTGTTGGTCTTCAGAATTAGAGATTGTGGGGCCCTATCACATTACATATAGTGCTATTATTCCACTTTAACCGGCATAACACTATTGTACAGAATCCTGGGATCTGCAGTTTAGAAAAGGGCATTTAGAATTCTCAGCCAGAGAGCTCTTGGACCTTTCCAAATTACAAACCCAAGAATACCATATGTCTATGGACAATGCCAGCTCCATGGCTTAGAAATGGAGATGAGCACCAATCCCCATAGTAAGGCATGACTGGACTTAATGTCAGTGGAAAACTTTTATATTTACCTAGCACTATAGTATGATAGAGCCCTATATGCTAAGAAGTACATGCATGAGGGTGCTATTGCCCTCTTGCCTACTCATGTACACACTTTCAGAGATCTGGCTGACTACTTTGGAAACACAGGGTTGGATTAGATAGGCCATTGGTTTGACTCAGCAAGGTGTGGTGTCTCTCTCTCTCTCTCTACACACACACACACACACACACACACACTCCTATGTCTTGTTTCAAAATGAAAGCTTCTCGGTCCAGTCCCACAGCATTAGCGAGGTCTTACCTAAGACAATATATTTCTAGAACATTATGAAAAGAGTACAGTGATTACAACACATCATAGAAGTATACTATCATTATGTTTTCAAAAAAAAGGCAAGGCATTTTTTAATATTGAATTATGACTTGCTTTTTGTTAACAGGCACTGCCTTTGGAAAAAAATCAATAAACAATGTTCATTCTGTGTTTCCAGGGACCACTCCTGTGCTCAGATTATTTCTTATTCGGTCTGCAGGTTATATGCAGTAAATATAAAAGTTTGTTTTCCTAACGTAATGGGATGAGAGGGAGAGAGAAAAGCTGGTTTGAAGAAGATACTAGGTACACATGAAATCACCTTGCCATCATCACTTGGGTTTTTTTGTATTAAGAAAGACTGGGCTGAGAAGAAAAAAGAGCAGTAAGGCAGGAGGGTGTTCCTGTTCCTCTAATAACTGATAAGGAAAAGGCTCAGAGGAGCACTTCTGACTCAGTTTCCCCCTATTTTCCCATGAATAGAATTACATCTTGTTCTTAATGGCTAATGTGTTCTTTCAAGGATCAGACATGAGTGAAACCACTCATATATCTATAAAGGATCAGGTCACATGTTAGTCCAGAGTAGTAATAATTTATTATAATGGCATACCGTTTTGTAGAAAGGTTGATTACACAAAGGTTGATTACACAACTCCCCTGTTGCAAACAGCTCAATTAGCTGCCAACCTACTTCCGGGCAAGATTGAAAATGATGGTTTTGACCTAGAAAGCCCTACACAACTTGGCTTCAAGTTATGTGAAGGTCCATATTTTGCCTTATGATCCATTACAACTCTATTATGGGCCCTTTTCTTCATCTCACCACTCACTCAGGAAAATTAGATTTTTTAAAATTATTTAAAAAGTGACTTGAGAAACTGCAAGTTGCTTCTGGTGTGAGAGAACTGGCTGTTTGCAGAGACATTGCCCAGGGGAAGCCCGGATGTATTACCATCTTGTGGGAGGCTTCTCTCATGTTCCCGCATGGGAAGTTGAGGCTGACAGACGGGAGGTTGGCCCCCCCTCACAGATTTGAACCACCGACCTTTGGGTCGGACAGCACAAGGGTTTAACCATTTAAACCACCGTGGCTCCTGAAGAACATTTGATGGGAACAAGGGAGAGGGCTGCTCCCAGACTTTGGACCTCCCACTCTAGCGAGGTCAAGATGAACCCATCCTTGCTCCCCATTCTTCTGCCATCAGGATTTTAAGATTTGTATTCAATACATTTCAATTTTTAATGATTTATGTTTTTAACTGTATAAATTGTGTAATTTTAAAACATTTTACGTTTACATTTTATGTCTTTGTATTGTTCTCAATTAGCACTACTTTATATTCATTGTTTGCTGCCTTGAGTCTCTAATATTGGGTGAAAGGAAGGATAAAAAATAAAGTCAATAAAATACATACCACTAAGTTTCCAATCACCATGACCAGCATAAAAACAATAAGGCACATGGTTTGTCCTGCCACCTCCATACAGTCCCACATGGTTTCTATCCATTCTCCGCAAAGTACACGGAACACAATCAAGAAAGAGTGGAAAAAGTCGTTCATGTGCCACCGTGGAAGCTCGCAGTCCTCCGCAATCTTGCAGACACATTCCTTGTAGCTTTTTCCAAACAGCTGCATTCCAACCACGGCAAAAATGAAGACAATGATGGCCAGGACCAAAGTCAGATTTCCCAAAGCACCCACGGAGTTTCCAATAATTTTGATCAGCATATTTAGCGTTGGCCAGGATTTTGCTAATTTGAAAACACGAAGCTGCAAAATAATATCAAAGAAACATTATACTTACATTTGTTTTGGCAGTTTATATTTTAGTGTTAAAGAATGTAAACACTATAGAATTTGTTGAAATTTAGTAGGAGGAAGACAGGAGATACCTTTACATTTTTAATGTAAAAATATGTATTGCCATATATTTGTAGTGTGACTTTAGTGACTGAGGCACTATTAATCTTCAACCTGGACTATAGCAATGGCCTCTCTGAAATATAAGGATAGTTCAGAAATTGCAACAGACACAAAAGGCTTAAGATAGCTACCAAATGGACCGACATTCTAGAAACATGTAACATGTTTG
The DNA here is from genome assembly GCA_030556195.1 of Anolis apletophallus. Lineage (NCBI taxonomy): Eukaryota > Metazoa > Chordata > Lepidosauria > Squamata > Anolidae > Anolis > Anolis apletophallus. The sequence goes on from JARBWK010000002.1 coordinate 152,224,759, forward strand.
CTAAAAAAAAAACCCCTTCTACATTGCCATATAAAATCCAGATTGTCTGCTTTGAACTGGATTATATAGTAGTATAGACATATAATCTAGTTCAAAGCACATAATATGGATTATCCGATTTGATGATCTGGATTATATGGTGGTGTAGAAGGGGCCAAATACTCTGACTGTCTTTTTGCTGCTGGGTCAGGTTAAAATTTTGTTGTTAGTTGATAAAACACAATACAGTGCAACTCAAGGCATGGCTACCCGAGAGACTGCATAGACCCATTCAATTTTAGAGGTAATCAGGAAAGCACTGGGCAACATGCTCAGCAATTATTCAAAGCTGATCATTTATCCTAGTGGCAGCCACAATATGGAAAGCTTTAAATTTTTAAAAAAAACAAGACATGGCCTATGTCTCTTAGCTTCCAATGAGTGTGAAATACATATGTATTTAAGCAAGCTGCTTAGTTCAACCTAACATCTTGTGCATGAACCACACACAGAATTATTATTTTGTGTATTGTGTGTTTTTCATAATTTATTCAGCTGGCCACTTCAAAATTTTCAGATCAAAGAAGTACATAAATATTTGTAAATGAATAATACATTCACTAGAATATGGATCAGGAAGAGGGAACGTATTGAGCTCTGAGAGCTATATTTTCATTTACACATAAATCATAAGGTGAACATAATTCACAAATTATCTCCAGTACAATTAACATATGTATGGTAGCTCCCAGACCATTTCCGTTGCAACCATTTTTTACATTACATTTGCAGTATGAAACTAGATATGAAAACAAATTCTCAGAACACTGTAGAGTAGTTGAGTTCAAGTTACCAAATGGACTGACATACTAGCAACACGTAATATGTTTGCTAAAGAAAGACCCAAAGGTGAACCTAACACAACTTGCCCAAGCTCACCCAAGAGGTTTGTATGGTCGAACAAAGATCTGAACTTAAGTCTCCAATGTCATAGTCCAGTGCTCAAACCATTATACCACACTGAGCATAGGTGCCATGCCATATTTATTAATATATTTACCAGTCGGAAGGATCTTAGTACTGACAGTCCTTCTACATTTGCAAGACCCAGCTCCATCAAACTTAAGCTGACAATGATGCCGTCAAATATGTTCCAGCCTTCTTGGAAATAATAATAAGGATCCATGGCTATTATTTTCAGGACCATTTCTGCAGTGAAGATTCCAGTGAAAACCTGTGGTCAAGATGTTCATAGTTTATTTGGGCTCTCAATTAAAGCATGTGTGCAATCTTTTAACTCAGAGGCCTCCTATACATTGCAGCATACATCCATTTCTAGCATAGCTATTCAAATCAATGATTTCTCTTGCTCAAAGGTGGGTAAAGTGCAGCATTTAAAGTGACATCTTAAAATCTTAAGGTGGCATCCCCAGAAATGTTTCTGTGCATGTCCCCCTAGTTGTTTGGCATATTACATATGCATTTTTAAAAATAAAAAACCCAAAACAATGTATTTTGAAAATATCATCTGGGGGTGTGGAGGACAATGTTGTTTTCATGTGTTTGTGCCTTCAAGTTGCTTGTTGATTTATGCTGACCCTTTCAATTTCACAGGGATTTCTTAGGCAAGGAAAAGTCAGAAGTGGTTTTGCCAGTACCTTCCTTTGAAGTAAGGCATGTATCACTACAGGCATTTGTTGGCAGTCTTCCGTTCATGTACTAACCAAAGCTAACCCTGCTTAACATCTAAGGACACACAGAATCAGGTGCTTTTAGGATACTTAGATTCAACCTATGTTGACTACATTGCAATAATTCAGTTATTATCAGAACACATAGAAGTAAAGATAGGATATCCTAATTGAAGTCCACGGATGGGTATTTTTTGTCAACAAATTCTGTTGCACCTCTAATGGCAGTATGAATTAAAGATGTTATCCAGGCTATGTTCATATTCTTTCAAAAGTAATGTGACAAGGAAAGTCTGTTTCCATTAATAATGGACCCAAGAACCACCTACTCTCAGTGCCTCCATTTTGTCAGGATTTAGATTCAGTCCACTGGCTTCCTTCCAGCCTAGCATTGCTTCCAGGCACCTATCCAACCCCTTTGAACCTTCTCCAGATTGAAATGGAATAGAGAGATGGAGCTGAGTGTCATCAGCAATGATATCAGTACGCTGATGACATTGCTTCCAGTGCTCTGGATGACAGCTATTAGCGGTTTCATGTACATGTTGAACAGGATGAGAGATAGAATAGAATCTTAGCATATTACTATCGGGACTCGTTTTTCATATTGAAAGCTTATATGGCCATATTTTCTAGGAATATGGAAACAGGCATAAATGCAAGATTTCTACTTATGGAGATATCAATGAGGCTTTCAAAGTAATATGTTGCAATCTGCTTATTATAATTAATTTGGAGTACAGTTGTTCCTCCAGTAACTTCAACTTTACCAGATTTTATTATGATGAATTTGATTACTATGTTCTCATGAGGAATCTCTAGACTTCCACCATGACTCTAGCCAGACTCCAATGAACACTGACCACAGACTCACAATGGAGGATCTGGATATCCTTAGAGTGTTCTTGCAGGTTTAAAAAGTGCTTGTTTACTTACTTATTTTTATTCCTCTTTCTTTTAATTGTAGTTTTCCCACTTTTACAAGGATCACATGCCCTGAACTGAAATATAGTAAAGTTGAGCCTTTACTATATTTACTAATAAAAATATTATGATGAGGAATTAACTAGAAATTAACAAGACCACTTTGGTTCTTGAGTAAATTGAAGGAATTTCATTGAAAAGTTGTTTGTACTCCTCCCCTTTTGCTTTGCCATCTGCTATTCACTGAACTCTGACTGCCATTAAGTGTTTTTGTGCCTTGTCAGATTCTTCTAATCTTCATTGGAGGAATGGGTTTGCTTGAAAGTTCAATTGCATTTTTAACTTTCCCACAAACATTTCAAAATCATCGTTGACATCAGCACTTCCGATTGAGAAATTGGACAAGATCCCAATAATGGGATCCTGTTTGAAGTCTTGACTATACTGCTATATTTTCTTTAACAACATGCTTAATCTTTGCTTTAATGATTCTTATGATAATGATGAATAGATTCAGTGTGTGATGAGGTGGTTATTTATATGTTAATCACATGTTTGTTTATGTATTTAGAAGGAACATTCTGTAGAAGCTGCAGAGAGTGAGCAGTAGAATGTTCACAGCAGCAAGCTGTAAGCAGAGGCTGTTGCCATGACAACAGAGGCCACTCTGGCTTTAGAATGTTCAGTTTAAATTTGACAGTTGGAGAATGTCAGTTGGCCAGCAGCTGTGACCAGAGTTAGTTGGGAATTGAGTGGCTGAAGCTGCAAGCTGTCTGTAGGAACTGCAGTGTGCAGGTCAGTTCTGTGTGTGGGTTTAAGGAAACCCAAGTGTGTGGGACAGATTTTAGTCCCAGGGTTGAGAGTAACCCAGTATTAAGTAGTTACTTGTGTGTAACTGTGTAAGGGGAATTTAAAACCCCCAGTGTTACATTGTTTAAAGTTCTAAGTTTATACCTCTTCGGAGTATCTGTGAAACCACCTAAGCTTTGAGCCCATTTGTGTTCACAAAGACCCTCACATCTAGTGGTCAAGCATTGACAAATGGTGGCAGCAAGATAATTAATAATAAGTAAGGAAAACCTTGAGAATTGGTGGCTGTCCATGCCACACAGTTTTAAAAGTCAAGAAGTAGTCTGTGTGTGTCCAGACTTCTTTACACAGTATAACAGAGAAATTCTCCCTTGCCCATATACATACCAAGTTTCCCACCAAAAGCACATGGTTGAAATAGTGAGTCATTGGGTAGTGCTCCATGGCCATAAATAGGGTATTCAAAACAATGCAGATGGTAATAGCAAGGTCAACAAATGGATCCATCACGATCAGATTCATAATGTGCTTTACTTTTAACCAAGGTCTCCAACAATCCCAGATCAAGAATGTATTTGCAAATCTATACCAGCACGGTGGGCACTTTTGTCTAGATTCTTCAAGTTCTGGGTGGTGAGAGAGAGAATAAAAAACACATTATGTGTTTACTTTTTTAAAAATTAAAAATTACACATTTTTTAAAAAATCAGTTCTGCCGCAAGTGGGAGAAATAAATACTACATAGCTATAGTATACACAGTATTTAGAAAGCCAGGAATTTTTATTCCAAGATCGCCCCCATGGATACTTTTTGTGTATGTGTTTATCAGGAGTGACTTGAGAAACTGCAAACCGCTTCTAATGTGAGGGCATTGGCTGTCTGCAAGGACGCTGCCAAGGGGGTGCTTGGATGTTTTGATATTTTACCATCCTTGTGGGAGGCTTCTCTCATGTCTCCACATGTGGAGCTGGAGCTGACAAAGGGAGCTCCACCCACTCTCTCCAGATTCAAACCGCTGACCTGTTGGTCTTCAGTCCTGCCAGCACAAGGGTTTAACCCATTGCACCACTGGGGGCTCCTCTCATGAATACTTGCAACTGTGGATAATAGTGAACCCTATATCTTGGACCAGAAGCATACTATAGAATCACAGGGGAGTACTTATTTATTTATTTATTTATTTTATTTATTATTCACTTTTGTATTCCGCTCCTCCCAGCAGGCTCGGGGCGGATCACAGCAAAAATACATGGGCGGCATGTTGTGACATCAACATGTGGCCCTACAACTGATAAAAACATAAAAACATAAAACCACATTTAAAACAGGTTACATCGTCAAGACACAGGTTAGGAGGACATATGTCAGAGTTCTTAGTCCGGTGTGCCTAATTAAAGGCCAGCCCGAAGAGGGCCGTCTTGCACGCCCGGAACGGGCCCAGTTCAAATGGCTCGGGTGCTGTCCGGGAGGGCGTTCCAGAGCACTGGTGCCGCCACAGAAAAAGACCTTTGTCTGGTCGTCGACAGGTGGCAGGAGCGGACTGATGGAATTAACAACAGATTTTGCTCATCTGAGCGCAGTGATCTCGGGGCGAGTGCGGGTAAGGCGGTCCTTCAGGTACGCAGGCCCTAGGCCGTGTAAGGCCTTAAAGGTCAAAACCAACACCTTGAAGGCGATCCGGTACTCAATAGGAAGCCAGTGCAGTTGCCGGAGAGTAGGTGTAATATGCTCTCTCGCCGGCACTCCTGCCAGCAAGCGAGCCGCGGCGTTCTGCACTAGCTTGAGTTTCCGGATCGTCGACAAGGGAAGGCCAACGTAGAGGCCATTACAGTAGTCTAGTCTCGAGATGACTTACAGAGTCCTAGGCTTCATTCTGCACCTGAAAACCACCCTTAATACCTTTGTTAAGATAGCAAGGGCGTATTCCAATTACTATATTACTTTTAGAGTCCTGTTACTGTCATCCACAACTTTTTTATAGTAGTCTGGTCCAATGAATATTTCTAGTTTGTTTGACATTCTGCCCTCTTTTATATACCCAGAAAAACTACCTCCACTATGCCTTTCTCTGTCCTTCCCATAGTTTGTGTGCAGAGATGACCGTACTCAGTATCTCATTTCACTCTACTACTTATGATCACAATATCCATGTTTTCCCTCAACATCAAGCACTCCAATTCCTGATGTTTTGATGATTTAGCATTTAATGTCCACATCCAGTTATGATATTTCCCATGTAGGAAGAAAAACTTCCCCTGATACGTTAAAAACAGTCACTATTCAGTAAGGTCATGAATGCCATCAATCACAAAGAGGCAATGATTGGCCTGAAAATTCATACGAGCAAAAAAGGGCAGTTTTACAAAATTTGGATAAACTATATTCAGAAATTTGTCATGGGGGAAAATAGGAAACGTTCGACCAGCAAGAGTGCTACTTTCTATTGCGATGAAAGGAACCGCGTTCTACCTTGTGTGTAGTTTCAATATAGCATGCAGTCAGATTAGTTTTTCCATACCTTCCATAGTATTAGTGAGTATGCTGGCTATACTCATAGCTCTCTGTCTTGCTGCAGATCCTTCCATCAATTCCATAGAAATCTGATAAGAGCTCAATCTTCTTTTCCGTATTTCTGTTTCTGTAGTGGTACCCTGAAAATACAACACTTGTGAAATCATTCCTGGAACTCAAACAATTAATTATGTAAATGGAAACTACAACAAAATATTTCAGTGTATAGGTTTTCAGTCATTCCATTCCAGTGTATGCTCTCTGCTTTGCCCCTTTGGAAACACACACATCAGATAGTATTCAATGGTCACAGAGGAGACTCACTTAGTTTGGTTTCTTTCTACTTTTAGGCATATTATTTGAACAAATGCTGGGGTTCCTTTAAACTTCCTCACATTCCCCTCTTATGTACGGCCAGGGCCCTTTAGTTACATATAGCTCTGGCATGTAGAGAATGAGCTTGCTATTAGCAGAGGGAGCTTGTTCTAAGAATCGGTTAATCTCAGAGATGAATGCTTTTGAACAGCCTTTCAAAAATAGCTTACTATGTTGAGTGGGTACTGTTTGATCAGCTATTAGCACAATTCTTAGGAACATGGATAACGACTTTTAGGGCATATCTACACAGCACCTAAAATACGGACGTTACCAGGTTAAAAGGAGAGTGGCTACATGATGCTAGTGATAAATCCGCGCTGATTCACTGCAACGGACAAAAAACATGGGGTAAAAAGGTCCCCCCCTTTATCCAAATTCTGGCTGGAAAATGTGCATATTCACATCACTGTATATCCCTGCATTCACGAAAACAAATAATATACTTCCCTCCTCCTGTGGAGACCATTCCAGCACATGTCCGCTTTTTAAAAGCCTGAAACAGCTGATTGGACTGTGAAACAGACACACAACAGATTTCAAGGAAGCACAAATGGAGAGCAATTAGAAGCTTTGAAAATCTTTATTTTAAAATGTATGATATTAAACAGAGCTTGAATAAATAATTGGGGGAAGAGAAAAATACAGCAGTTTTTTTGTTTTTAAAAAAATCACTCTATTATGTGCTGAACTTCATATGCACACATAGTATATCTTTATTGTCATTGTATATACAAATCTGCTTATATTTATATTAAGATATTTGCATGTGCACACATATGGTCCAGTTCATAATGGAGTGATTTTAAACCTTCCACTGGATGTCCCCCATCTGCCCTTCATCTTGTTCCAATAGAGGAAGCCTGTGAGGATGGTGGGGGACACAATCCCAGGACTAACAGGTCTGTGTGGGGACCTACTCTCAGGTGTCATTTTTTTTTGTCTTCCATTAAAAACCCGCATTTTGTGCTGTCTGGAAGCACCCTTAGAAAGAAATATGAGGCAGTCAGACAGTAGTTCTTTGATAATAAATGACGCTTCAGGCAAAAAAGACTTATGAGGACTGCTCATTAGCTGGAGTAAGCAAATGCCACTTGAGCTAACTCTAAGCCATTTGACATTGTCTTGCAGCTAAACCTTTAGTCTAAGCCAACTGGAAATTATTCAGGGTGCCCTTGCCCTGCCCCAATTTTCTCCCAGCAGTGGATATGGCAAACTTAGGTGCACCCTTACTATGCCTTCTTGTTTGGGTCTTCTGCTGGCTAATCTCTGTGTGCAATCAGATCCCTCTGCCAGTTCATCACTGAGATCATCTGGAAGAGGGAAATTATTCAGCTAGCACACAATGATGCTTGCCTATTCCCAAGCCTTCTATGGCCAGCACATCTTTCAGTGGCAGTTACACTGCCTGGACTATAAACATTAGGCCCATTTCACACACTAGGATTGCCAGGATGAGAAATTTCAACACTCTGTGGGCCAGGTTTCCGCCCTGACTGTGGCCATACCAGACAAGAAATGTGGCATGGGTGGGTGTTGAATCAAAACCACAAGTGGCCATATCCCTCCCTCTGGTTGAGAAAATATTGGTTTCTCAGTGGTGGAAGGCTAAGATTTGTTTTAAGCCCAGTCCTAGAGATCTCGAAGAGGAGAAAATACCAATTTCCATGAAAAATGATTTTGACACAGGGCTCACAAGTAGCCTTGGGGGACTCATGTAATTTGTAGCTAATTTTAACCATCCCTGATGTGAAAAAATGCACTCCACAGGAAAGTGCAAGCAGCAATCACTTCATGACAATGCACACCACAGATTTTGCTATATTGACACTTTATACTGTCAAGTATACTTCCAAATCACCTTAACTGTAACCCCAAAATCCAAGAAATATAAATTCTGTTGGGACTTAACTGGACCAAAAAAGTGGGGGGTTAGCCATTTTACTTATGTATAATGTGCCAGATATGCATTACAAAAATAAATTTTAAAAGGGATTTGCTGTCCAATGTAGTGCAAGACAGAGGTGACCATCAAAATGCTGGTGGGCTTTGTGTCTGGCCTTCACATCAGTTTTTTTGCAGCTACCATCAACTTCCCACCAGCCTTAGCATGGCCATGACTGCATCTCTCTCCTCTGTTCCCAGCTGGGCTCTCTTGCACAACAGTGCACGTGGGTTTAGGTGCACTATTCTACATGTCACTGAATATTATGCACACCTCAATTTTAGCAATGTAATTAAAGCTCAAAAATGAGTGTTAGACTTGGGTAAATATAGTATTTCAAAGATGAAATGTATGTATTACTTTTTGAAGATTAAAAATAATATTCAGAAAGGCATTTTCTAATCTAGAAGCTTTCACCACTGTATTGCAAAGCTAAGTGTAACCACTTGTCTAGACAGAACTAGCTTTGGCCTGCCTAGTGCAGCCAATTTTCTCTCCTTAATATTATTTAGCAAGCTCACTGCATTTAATTACCTGCTTTGCATTGTAAATCATGTTACATACCTATTTCTGAGTTTCAAACAAATGGGCTGTAAATACCAGAATAAAATTATGTAAGTTGAATTAATGTGGCAATTGTGCAGCTTAACCACAGGTAGGGAAGCATGACAGAGGAGCAAAAGTAATGTTCAAGACTATGCAGTCTTGATGCAATGTTACAGCAATGTGTACATAATAAATATTGCTGTGAACAAATATGTCATACCAATGAAGAGGAAGACATGTCTGTATGAATGAAACACCATCCTTCCTACTCAAAAAACCATTCATAACTCTTACGATCACAAAATTGTTTTGGCACTTGCTTGTATGTATGTGTATGCTTTTGTAATATATAAGAACTACACATGTACATTGATAGGAAAGGTCTGGGATAATGATGTGTAGAAAACTTGCACTGACAGGTTATAGGACCAAAAGAGCTATCCTGACAATAATTTCCCCACATCCCTCTGTTCCACATGCCAGGTTCTTTCTGAGGATCCTCTATTCCTCAATGAAATATTTTTAGAGATTTGGGGAGCTGTAGCAAGGCATAGGAACTTTATGTGCAATGCTTGCTTATTCCACCCATTTTAAAGGGATGAAGTGTCACACAAATCTGACAATCTTACATGCCACTTATGACAGATATGCTAGAATGGAACAGAGTGTTTGTCACCTCTGGCAAAAGTTGCCCAGTGGGCGAGGGGAGCGATGTAAGTCCCCCCATTAAGGACACTACCCCGTTGCAATCCACCGTGCTGCGCATCTTTCCATTTAATGGAAGTGAAGGCACCATCTTGGATGATAAGCTTGCTTGACTGGTGTTACTGTTGCGCCGTTCACTGTTGTGTCTGTTTGGCACAAAGAGAGAATCTCGTCTGCTCTCGTTGTCTTCAAGCGTGCTGTGCTCATCATCTGCAAAGTCATTCTCTGATCCTATATCCTTTGCTCTCCCACGGAAGCTGAAAATACTTGCTCTGCTGTTGCGCCTTGGGGAGAACAGGGAGCCATGAAGGCTCAGCAAAGACTTGGGGGGGAGTGGGAGAGGAGAAAAAACAAACAGAAAAGGAACACAGTTAGTATTTAGGACTAAGAAACTACTGCAATAGCTGTTTTTTAAAAAAGCAATGGTGTTGTCCATGTGGATTCCACAGCCATCACTCTAGTTTATCCTCCAGCAGTTAGACCAGAGGCAATGTCTTTGGATGACATCAGGTTGTCTGATTCCAGACCAAGTCCTCTTGCTAACAAACAATATGTAGATGTTTAAAATTAAAGTTGTGACCTTGTTATACTCAGGAAAAGCAATGTAGTTTCACCAATCAAATTATGAGTCTTTTATACCACTGAACATAAACTTGTGATATCTGAAGTCTATTAGATTTTTTTCCCGTGTCAGGAGTGACTTGAGAAACTGCAAGTCATTTCTGGTGTGAGATAATTGGCCGTCTGCAAGTACGCTGCCCAGGGGACACATGCATGTTTTGACATTTTTACCATCCTAGTGGGAGGCTTCACTCATATCTCTGCATGGGAAGCTGGAGCTGACAGAGGGAGCTCATCCACGCAGATTCAAACCTGTGACCTGTCAGTCTTCAGTCCTGCTGGCACAAGGATTTAACCCATTGTGATACCGACGGCTCCATTAGATATATTAGAAGCATATTAATCTGATTTCTGTCAAAGATTCAGTCATTTTCTATAACAGGGCTGGCCAACTTCTACTGGCCCAGGGGCCTGAATTCCGGTCACTGATGGCCTGGGGGGCCATAGAGTCTGCCCCCGCCCCTGGCTTCGCCCCTCTCCGCCCCGGCTCCACCCTCTCCCCGGCTCCGCCCCCGCCCCGCCCCCACCCCTGCATGCATACAGTCAAATATAATCTTTTACTGAGATAAAATGCAGGGTGGGAATTCAAAAGGGGCATCCATACAGTCAAATATAATCTTTTACTGAGATAAAATGCAGGGATAAGATATTAAATTATTTTAATTTAATATTAAATATATTTAATTCCATCCTCCCCTCCCCCCTTAATGTATCCCATCTCCCCTTATTTCATCTTTAAATATATTTAATTTTATATTTAATACATGAGGGGAGATGGGGGGAGGGAATGAGGAGCCCCCTGAGGAGCCCCCTGCTTCGGCCTACCTTTTCCAAACGCGCAGGATCCAGGAGTACCCGGACGACGAGAGACGCGATGACCGACTGAGTCAAAGAAGGTCCTAATCGTGTCTGTGGGCCTCAGCGATCCAGTAGTAGAGTAGCCGAAGAGTATCGCGAGAATATGCAATCCACACGGGATTTCACTGTCAACACCGGCGTGATCTCGCGTTGACAGTGAAATCCCGTGTGGATTGCGTATTCTCGCGATACTTACTCCGAACCCGGAAGTAGGTATTTTTTTAAAAAAATTATTATTTATTTTATTTTTCAATTTTTTTTATTAATAAGCTAAGGGGGCCGGAGGGAAGGGGCTGGGGGGCCGTATACGGCCCCCGGGCCGCCAGTTGGACAGCCCTGTTCTATAATATATTATTATTATTTATTTATCTAGTTGCCAAATTTATACCCGCCTTTTTCTACCCCAGCAAGGGGACTCAAGGCAGCTTACAATGGCACATACACAGTGCCTCAAAAGAACAAATTCACCTAAAATAGTTTAAAATTACAGCATATTAAGACATGATTAAAATACATTCAAAGTTAAAAACACGCAATCCAGAGTTCAAGGTCTATGGCTATTCCCAGGTCAAATTGAACATAATTCTATATTTGAACTACTGCATTACCCTAATTTTTGAAAGCCTGCTCACAGAGCCAGGTTTTGACTCTCTTCCTGAAGGCTAGTAGAGAGGGGGACTGATCTGATGTCACTAGGGAGGGAGTTCCACAACCGAGGGGCCACTACTGGAAGACCCTGTCTGTCGTCCCCGCCAGCCATATTTGTGATGATCTTAGTCTCTGAGCTGGTTCGTAGGGGAAGATACTTTCGGACAGTTAGCCTGGGCCGGAACTGTTTAGGGCTTTATAGGCTAAAGCCATCACTTTGAATTATGCTCGGTAGCAGACTGGCAACCAGTGGAGCTGACACATCAGGGAAGTTGTATGCTCCCTGAGCACTGCTCCAGTGAGGAACCTGGCTTACACTTGCTGGACCAGTTGGAGCTTCCGAACAGTCTTCAAAGGCAATAATAACAAGAATAATAACAACTTATTTATATCCCACCCCATCTCCCAATAAGGGACTCGGAGCAGCTAGCTAGGGTCCCATTTACGCTGCCATTTAATGGGTGAAGGGGGCAAACTGTCTTGAGGCATCCAAATGATGCCCCAGGATAATCTGGGTTAACCTGGATAAAAGATGGAACCCCAGGTTTAATCCTGGTTTTAAAAAGGATGTCATTCTCAGGCAGCCTGTGGAGGTGGAATGGCAGTGCCATCCTCCACTCCCGTGGCACCCTTTTCATCATTTAAAAAGCAAGAAAAGTCTCCTTACCAAAGTTGGGTACTTCCTGTGCTTCTGGACACATCTAAATTTGGCTTTCCTTGTTTTTCAAATGGTAAATGGGTGCTAGAGAGGGCAAGGGGTCAGGTGTCTGGCCACCCTGTTGACAAAAAGGTGGGGTTTTGGCCTCATGTGTGGCCTAGAAATGCACAGAATTTTAAATTCTAATTCTCTGTGCATTTGAGCCAGTGTAGAAAGGCTCTAGGCTACGGATGAGCCCAAGCTCGGTGGGAGAGCCCACATTTTACATGCTGAAAGTCTCAGATTCATTACCAGCTAGAACAGTGGTTCTCAACCTGTGGGTCTTCAAGTGTTTTGGCCTTCAACCCCCAGAAATCCCAACAGCTGGTAAACTGGCTGGGATTTCTGGGAGTTGTAGGCCAAAACACCTGGGGACACACAGGTTGAAAACCACTGAGCTAGAAGATGGGATAGCAAAAAATGGGGTAGGACCCCTCCAATTGAGATTCTGCTTGCAGTCACTATAGAGGATATTAAACCTAATAACCTCAGCTGCAGTTACACAATAGATTCCAAATTTTCACACAACTAACACCTGACCAGGAAACACAACATCTTGGGGAAGACCAGAATGGCTTAGATACTGATCAGTGGATCATCCCTGATCAGTGTGCGGGGTATAGCCCTGACTGGGACAACATTTCACAACATTCACACTTACACAATCATGCAGATGTTCCACCCCCAATCATAGACCAGGTGCAACAGGAACACAATTGCTTGTGCCAATTGACAACATCCAGGTACTGTGTTACTTACTGGCCCAGGCAGAGCCACTTGGAAACTATCATAATATGTTTCCAAGCTATGCAACTCCTTTTATGAGTTAATAATGGTGTAGAATGATTATATCATTATATATATGTGTTGCTCTCTTCTGTGTAGAACTATATTGTGCAGTACTTATTGTGTAGACAGAATTTATTATTGTATAGACCGAATTATATATTTGATACTGATCTATTTGTGAGATATAACCCCAGTGGTTTCTTGTTCAGCAACAGGAACACACTCAGGAGAACGATAGGCTCTTGGACGAATCTCAATGGATTGTCCTTGGCGAATGCGCCAGGGATGTCGAGGAGGAGGACAACACTTTACACCTACACAATTCACATCAACAGGATTACTTTTCTGGGGACCCACACACTACACTGCACATAAGGGACCCTGTCAATCCTCCAAGTAAGCAGGTCTTAGTAGTAGGCGACTCCCTCCTTAGAGGAACGGAAGCTGTCATTTCCAGACCAGATGGGATGGCTTGAGAAATATGCTGCCTACCGAGGGCAAAAATACACCATATTACTCAGAGGCCCACCAGGCTCCTCAAGCCTCATCACCCCCTCATGTAGGAACCAATGATACTGCAAGACATACTTTTCAAAATATCAGAAATGACTTTCAAGCTCTTGGAACAAAGCTTAAACAATGTAATGTACAGTTGGTCTTTTCATCCCTCCTCCCAGTTGTAAGACATGGCCCTACAAGGGCCAGAAAAATAGTACAGGTCAATAACTGGCTTAGAAAATGGTGTTAGGAGGAACACTTTGGCTTCCTCGCCCATGTCCTGCTTTTCGAGGAGGATAGCCAACTGACAAGGGATGGGGTGCATCTCACACAAGTAGGAAAACACCTTTTTGCTCACAGACTCGCAAACCTCGCAAACAAGTGTAAAGTCATGCACATCGGGGCAAAGAACCCCAACTACACCTACCAATTGATGGGGTCAAGGCTTTCCGAGACAAACCAGGAAAGGGATCTTGGGGTTTTGGTGGACAGCTCAATGAAGATGTCAACCCAGTGTGCAGCAGCAGTGAAAAAAGCAAATTCTATGCTTGGCATGATCAGAAAGGGAATCGAAAATAGGTCAGCAAATGTTGTATTACCTCTCTACAAATCTATGGTAAGGCCACATTTGGAGTACTGTGTACAATTCTGGTCTCCGCACCTTAAGAAGGATATAACGGAACTGGAAAAGGTACAGAAAAGGGCAACAAGAATGATCCAAGGGATGGAGCGGCTCCCTTATGAAATCAGGTTGCAACGCCTTGGTCTTTTCAGCCTTGAAAGACAGCGTTTAAGAGGCGACTTGATCGAAGTGTATAAAATCATGCATGGGATAGAAAAGGTGAACAAAGAAACATTATTTTCTTTGTCACAAAACACTAGGACTAGAGGGCACTCCCTGAAGCTCCAAGGTAGGAAAATTAGGACTAATAAAGGGAAATATTTCTTCACCCAGAGGGTCATTGGGTTATGGAACTCACTTCCAGAAGAGGTTGTGACAGCTGTCAGCCTGAACAACTTCAAGGCAGGATTAGACAGATTCATGGATACCAAGGGTATCGGTAGTTACTGAAAAGGACATTCAAGTGCCACCTCGGAGTTGGTTGAGGTAGGCAGGATTTCCCTGGGTACTGGTTGTGGGGGGTCAGGAGCAGGTCAGGGTTTTGCCCTCCCTTCTGCTCGAGATCCCCGTGTACAACTGGGGGCCACTGTGTGATACAGAATGCTGGACTAGATGGGCTGAGATCCGATTCAGCATGGCTCTTCTTATGTTCTTATGTTCTTAACCTCATTAGGCGCACTTTAAACTAGGTCCACCGGGGGAGGGGAACAACAGCCTTGCAAACAGAACTTTACCCACAATGTCATTGAACCGCCAGAAGGCTAAACGGAGGCTGCACAAACACAACGAGGACCAAGTACTGAAAGCACAATAAACCCAAATAAACAGCTCAAGGGTCTGGAGAATAAGCCCTATGAGGAACGGATTAAAGATCTGGGCATGTTTAGCCTGAAGAAGAGAAGGCTGAGAGGAGACATGATAGCCATGTGTAAATATGTGAGGGGAGGTCCTAGGGAGGAGGGAACAAGCTTGTTTTCTGCTGCCCTGGAGACTAGGACATGGAACAATGGCTTCAAATTACAAGAAAGGAGTTTACACCTGAACATTAGGAAGAACTTCCTGACTGTGAGAGCCGTTCAGCAGTGGAACTCTCTGCCCTGGAAGCTTTTAAACAGAGGCTGGATGGCCATCTGTCAGGGGTGCTTTGAATGCAATTTTCCTGCTTCTTGGCAGGGGGTTGGACTGGATGGCACCTGAGGTCTCTTCCAACTCTATGATTCTAAGTACCAGATGATAATAAATACAAGAGGATTATAAGTCTGGCATCATCTGATGGACAAATAGTCTGACTTGATATCTGAGACATTTTTTCTGTGGGCTTAACATGCTATGACTAATGACAGCTTCTTCAGGGAAAGGAAGGCAGGGCAGAAACTGATGCAATAAATATTATTATTCTGCAGGCTCCTTACTTCAAATTTGACACAGATTCTCACAACCTGGGATGACTCACTCTTCTTTGACTGTCAGGCAATACATCATCCTTTGACAAAATTCTCTCACTCATTCACTCACTCAGATATCCATAGCCAACCACTTCTCCATAGATCCAAGGCACTACCTTCAAACGGGAAATTTCAAATGCAAGCAGATATGTCCTGAGACAAAATAAGCTGATTAAGGTAACCAGCTATTTCTTATGTTTATAAGGGAAGTCCAATGGCTAGATCCACTTAATTAGAACTCTACTATTAATCCACCATACATTAATCATACTGTCTCATCATTTAATGCTTTCAGCAATGTTCAGCAGCCACAAGAGGCTTGGAGATGGTTACTGTGCCTTCAAAAACAGGAATAATCAATGGGTCATTCTTTTATTAATTGCACTACAAGTAACTCCTTAATGGAATTCTACTCCCTCCCTGCAATCTCATTAGCACTAGCCATGAATAAATAAAGCCATCACTACTGCTGGGGTGGAGGGATCCTTACACTGAGACTTAATATTTCAGCTCTAGTATTGCTTTCCAATCTGACTACCGTATAAACTCAAGTATAAGTCGATTCGAATATAAGCCGAGGCATCTAATTTCACCATAAAAACTGGGAAAACTTACTGACTCAAGTATAAGCCGAGGGTGGAAAATGCAGCAGCTATTGGTAAATTTCAAGAATCAAAATAAAAAATAGATACCAATAAAATTACATTAGTTGAAGCATTATTAGGTCAAATGTTTTTCAATATTTACATAAATCTGTAATTTAAGATAAGTCTGTCCAACTCTGATTAAACCATTATTCTAACCTTCTTCAATGTAAATGTGCTTACGTATCCTTACAATAATAAATAGGGTAAAATAATAAATGTAATAATATCAATAATGATAGATTAAAATAATAAATGTAATAATAACAACAACTCTGATTGCTTTTACCCTGTATCGCATTACATACTGTAGGTGGTTGTTTACATTTTAACTTTTAGAATTCATTGCATTGAATTTGAAACTATCATGCACTTGAGGTTTGTTTGGACCGTGCTATAACCACAGTAAGTGTTACATTAATGATATTTCATGTACATCTCAACATTTGTGTGTCACTTACTAAAAATAATTAATTTCAGAAAATAATGGTTCGTCCATTATGCAACTGCTGGACTCTGTTTCGCTTAGGTGAATTCACAATCCTTAATCTTTTGTGGGAAAGTCTGTCTACAATTCTAAGTTTAGCTTTCTGTTATCATTTTTTTAAAAATTAGATCTTTAGTAACCTTAGTAATCTGAAATACAGTACAACCCCATACCTGAAGTTTCCTGTTTCTAGGGTAAGTTCAAGAACATTATCTTCCCCTCACCCGTGGATAAGGACGTGATATTTTTATACTTCCCTGCATCTGACAAAGTATGTCCTTTCCAGAGTGACTGCATGGCAATGCCAAGCGGTTTCCTATTACCATGATAAAATGAGGAACTTACCCCTGAGGGATCATGCTGTATACCTGAAAAGGCTACGTTAAAAGTGGACTTACATTATTTAAAATGAATTTGCCCTGTACCTGATGAGTTGAGCTCCTCTTTTCATAGGACAAGCGAGCTTCCCTTCTGATGCTGTCTTCTGATTCAGATTTGGGAAATGTTTCCATTTCTTCCCTCTCTTCTGCTTCAGCGAGCTCCTTCTGCCTTCTTTTTTTCCTTCTGTTTCGTCTTTCTTTAGCACTCTTTGTGCTTAATTTAGACACCTCTGAAGAAGTTTCCAAGAGTTCCCCCAATCCACCCACGCCGCTGAAATCTCTCGATGCAACAGATGCCGCTGCCACTGCTGCTGTTGTCTGTTGGGTTATAGTGCCAGGTAATTAGAATTAGTTGGATGATCTCAATAGCTATAATCACTAAGAAATTCATTACTGCAGCCAAAGGTCCATAAACAGCGACAAAGCAATCATACTCTAACATCAACATTGAATGTCTTCTTGGAATACTTGGAATGAAATATGGAATGGAAAATCAATGCAATTCTCTGGAAACATAGCAAACCTCTTCTGTTTCCAGTTTTAGCCTCCAAAGCTATCACTGGAGGTTCTTAGTGTGAGACCACTAATCCCCAAGTCACTATGGGAAGCCCACGTAGAACGTCCCTGTAATATAAAAGACTCCCACTGCTTAGGAATCACTGGGATAATGCCATATTTTTTTTACACCCTGGTAGGACTCACATCATATGGTAAGGTCGTGTCCTGTGAGGCAGCAAGGCTACAGAATTGGAACAGCAACCACCCTAGAGCCTGTGCTAGACCATGAATGGCAATATGGACTTGGAACTGGGAAGGCCTGGACTGACATTCCCATTCCTCCATGACCTTACTGATGACCTTGTTCCAATCACCATCTTTTAGTTTAAAAGACTAAAATTACAACACATCATTTATCACTTAAAACTATGTATCATGCGAATACATCCTCCTCCAGCTATGTATGCTTGTACCACACTCTGCATAAGGCGAGAGAGCAATCCTAGGTGGCAGAGCCAGTGGAAAGGAATGCTGGGAGATGCAGTTCAACAATATCCAGAAGGTCACATAGGTCCCAGACCAGTTCTAATTAATTGTCTCATGTGCTGGCAAGTATACCAATAGAAGTGGAAAATACAATACAACCCCTGTACCTGCAGGAGTGGTGCCTGACATTTCATCTACACTTATCCAACAAAGTATGTCCTCCATAGATGTTTTCTAGGTCCTCTAGGTCATACATGTCAAATGCAAGGCCTGTGGGCCAAATCTGACTGACCACATCATTTTATATGGCCTACAAGGCATTCAATGCCAGGGCAATCTAGTTACATTTATACAGTCTTACAATCAACAAACAGCCTTTGAAGGCAACCATAAGGTTTGGTGAAAATGAGTTTGACACATCTGACCAAAGTGACTTTATGGCATGCTTCCACTGGAAATTACCACAGAATCTCCCTGGAGGACCTAGCAAATTGCTATAGAGGACATATCTCTAGGCATATTTCTAGGTCTTCAGAATGACACTATGGTATCTCCCAGCAGAAAGCTTTCATTTCAGTAGAGTCCATTATTATCCGCTGTTTTCTGTTGCCATGGTAAGTTCAAGAACATATCCCCTTCAGATATAGGGACCGTACTGTACTACATTGCTGAATGAGGGAAATCCTTTACTGACGGCAAGCAAACAGAGTCAGCCACTTCCAAGTATTTATGATAAGAGACATGGAGACATTAAAGAAAGATGCATGCTGAACACCTAGTAAGCACTTGATGTTCAATAATTTTTAAGCAGAAAAAATAATAGAATTGTCTGGTAGCAGTTATTTAGAGGGCCAGCATGATGTAGTGTTTTGAGCATTGGACTACGACGCTGGAGACCATGGTTCAATTCCACACTTTGTCATGGAACCTATTGGTGACCTAAGCAAGTTAAACTCTCATAGGCAGAGACAGACAAATCTAATCTGAACAAATCTGGCCAAGAAATCTCCAAGTGAAGTTCAACTTGAAGGCACACAATAATAAATCCAAGCCAATTCCATATTTTAGCACAACAAGCCTCCAATGCATCCCCGCCTCTCCTGTCACCTCCCCGGTTGCAATACAGAAAACTGTTAACCTAACTATTAATTACATTTGGAAATACCCACCTTGATAAGTGAGGCACTGGTATTTTGAGATTTCTTTTAGCTCTTGAAATATGACTTACTTAAAAAGCCTATGATTTGAGACAGGTTCTTCATGCTGTATTTTAATGATATGCATGTGAAACTGTTTCCTGTTCATGTTGGTACAGATTTGTTTTATCTGCTTCTGTCACCCACTTTCTCAGACCCTCAAAGGAAAAGGGATAGAAAAATGAGCTGGCAGCTTCAGCAGCTGCTTTTCATCCTCACTCTTGCCACACACTCTTCCTGTTCATCATTTTTTTGCCCTCATCCAGTCAATTACTGATGACAGACACTGGTTTAGGGCCAGAACAGCTTCCTTGGCATTAGGTGGAAAGGAGTAGTAGAGTTGGCATATAAGTGGCACTGCACTCCAAAACTCCAGATGACTTTTCCCAGCAGTTTCATACGGATGTTAAATAGCATATGGGGACATTCTGTTTTATGTACCTTAAGGTAAAATATCATCTTTTTTATGCTGGTGTATACCAGTGTTTCCCAACCAGTGTGCCGTGGCACACTAGTGTGCCATGAGCGATCATCAGGTGTGCCGTGGGAAATTGGAACCTCCAATACCCTTTCTTCTCCTTCTGCCGAACACTTTTTCTTCTCCATTCGGGCTCCCTTCTTCCCAGCCTCGCTCTGCTCGCTTTGCCTCGCTTTGCTCTGGGGCGAGTCTGCGCAGTAGCGCCCGCACGGGTCACGTCTTCCTCCTTCCCCCCTCCCCTCCTGAACACGCTCACGCTGCCCCCTTGGATCAAAATGCCCCCTTGGATCAAAATGGTGGCAAAAGCGGCATTGTAGAAGAAAAATGGTGGCAAAAGCGGCATTGTAGAAGAAAAAGTAAGTGTTCGGCAGGAGGGGGAAGAAAGGGAGCAAAGAGGAAGGGGGAGAAAGAGGTCTCTGTCGAAAGCTGGCATGGGCACACTTGGATCTTCCAGGTGTTTTGGACTCCAACTTCCACCATTCCTAGCAGCCTCAGGCCCTTTTCCTCCCCCCCCCCTTTCAGCCACTTAAGCAGGAAAGAGCCTCAGGCTGTTAGGAATGGTGGGAGTTGAGGTCCAAAGCACCCAGAGGGCCAAAGTTTTCCCATGCCTGTTTAGGGACCTTAAAGTGGTGAGCCTCCTTCCAACATTGTGATTCTGGATAGAAAACAAACAACAACATAACATAACATTGTTTGAGTCCACAGTGCTCTCTGGGTGTAGGTGAACTACAACTTCCAAACTCAAGGTCAATTCCCAAGCAAACCCTTTTAGTACTTTCTGTTGGTAATGAGTTCAATATGCCAAGTTTGGTTCAATTCCATTGTTGCAACATTTCAGGATGCTCTTTGATTGTGTGTTAACTATAAATCCCAGAAACTGTAACTCCCAAATGTCAAGGTCTATTTTTCTCAAACTCCACCTGTGTTCACATTTGGGCATATTAAGTATTCATGCCAAGTTTGGTCCTGATCCAACATTGTTTCAGTCCACAGTGCTCTCTGGATAAAGGTGAACTACAACTCCAAAACCCAAGGTCAATGCCCACCAAACTCTTACAGTATTTTCTCTTGGTTATGGGAGTTCTGTGTGGGAAGTTTGTGTCTTTCTGCCATTCCCGCCAGAATATCTAGGTTGTGTTCATCGAAACAGGTCCAGGTTTCACACTGAGTGTATAAATACATTTAAAAACATATTAACTATATGTATTACTGTGTTAGAGTGTCATTTTGTGTCATTTTGGTTGGTGGTGTGCCCCAGGATTTTGTAAATGTAAAAAATGTGCCACGGCTCAAAAAAGGTTGAAAAACACTGGTGTATACTACCAAAACGGTGGAACTGAATGTTATTCAAGTCTGCATAATGAATGTTAGACTGTTAAGAAAGAAGGTATTCCACATCTGGAGCTAATTGTGAGTAAAGTCACTCAAATCCAAAAGCTGGTTAGCAAAAATGCATAGAGTGTCATGAGATCAGAATGGCAATTGAGCGAATTATGTACAGTGCCATGAGATGTGAATGATGATTGGCCAAGCTGCCTGCACTATCACACAGCTTCCTTCATTTTGGCATGCTGCCTGCCAGCTTCTACAGACACCCAAAAGGCTGGAGAGACCCAAGTATATCTAGCAGCAGCACCAAGAGGCACCAACTGACAGTAAAGTGAGAGTTCCCCCTTCTTTGAACTTGGCCGGAAGAACCAACTGAAGAACATTTTCAATGTAAAAATACCTGAGCTTCTTCTTGTTGCTTTTTCAGCTGCTCAAGCATCTGCTGAAACTCTGCCTCTTTCTGCTCAGCTTCTTCCATTGTGGCTTGATTGATTCTGCTCAGACGCCATGGCAACAACAGCCAGGATTAAGTTGATCAGGTAGAAAGAGCCCAAGAAGATCACCAGGACAAAAAAGATCATGTATGTTTTGCCAGCTGCTCGTAATGTCTGAATGGGGTTGGGGAAAACAAACAGTTGTCAGTGGCAACACTGCCTTCATCATGAGTAACAATGATTATATAATTATTGCAGTCGTGTCACGAGGTGAGTGCGGGGGCCATGAACCACAGTGGATGATACCACCAGAGAGGGTAACATTAAAATAACATTATAAAAAAATACTCCAGTAGTTGTAAATAACCGCAAAGGATGTTATATATCAGTTTAGCTGCAAGACTAAATCTCTATGCTAATTTGTTTTTTGAACCTTCTAATGTGCATACACTCTAGTCAGAGCTGTCCTTATTACACAATTACAAAGAGGCTTTAAATCATATAGTTTCTTCTGCATGCCATAAACATGCAGTGTTGTTTTCATTGCTGCTGGTATATTATTGTCACTGATTTTTCCAAATTGGTGTGATCTGATATGAGAGGAGCCTGATGTGGTTAACACTCCACACTAGGTAAGTTTAAAAGGTGCAATACAAAAGTTAAAAAGCAATTAAATAATAACAGTGCAGTAAAAAAAATACGGTAGATATACCAAAATGACATTTAAAACTCATATTCCCTCCAATCTCACCCACAGCACCCCCTGAATTATTTTTAAAACCTTCTTCTTAAAAAAACTGTCTGAATAAGGTTTTATCCTGTCACCGGAAGGACAGCAGAGAGGAGGCCATTCTGGCTTCCCTGGGAAGAAAGGAGTTCCATGTTCGAGTGGTAGCCATTGAGAATGTCTGTAATCCCGTTCCCACCAGCCGAGCTTGAGATGGAGGTGGGTCTGAGAGAAGGTCTCCTGAAGATCTCAAAACCCAGGCAAGTTCGTACAAGGGGATGTGGTCAGCCAAATAACCTGGACCTGAACAGTCTAGTGGTGGCATTGAAACACGGAATACATATATAACAATAATTTGCTTCGTGTGATTTTATGTTTTAAAGAATCAGGCAGGCTGCCCATCACGCCCTCTTCAAAAATAATCCTTCTACTTTCACACATATGAAGCTTGCCTCATGGCATTTCTCACCAGTTGATAGAGATTTTCCCAGTAGTCCTGAGTCATCAGCCGAAAGAGTGACAAGAAGGCCCAGCTGAAGGTGTCAAAACTTGTGTAGCCATAGTTGGGGTTTCTACCAGCTTTTACACATGTATAGCCTTCAGGACATTGACTATGAAAAAGTAAATCATATCAGACATGATTTCATATTACAGTAGGGTCTCACTTATCCAACCTTCACTCATTTAACATTCTGTATTATCCAAGGCAGTTTGCCTCCCGCCTGGATCCACAGTAATTACAGTAATAACTACATAACATTACCATGTATTGAACTGGTTGTTGATTGTTGTAAAACATGTTGTTTTGTAAAATCATAACATAATTTGAGGTTTAATAGGCTTTTCCTTAATCCCTCCTTATTATCCAACATTTTCGCTTATCCAACATTCTGCCGGCCTGCTTATGTTGGATAAGTGAGACTCTACTGTACTCTCAATTGCACTGCATTATATTTTCAAAATTACAATTTTATTCTCATCTAAACTCTTGTTTTGTAAACTGATATTGAGTACTATTGAACAAGAATACAATTCGAAAAGACATTGGGGAAAGTAAGGAATAATATATGGTCGCACCTTCATCCTCTATTCTGCTCTATCACAGGAAAAGAATGAGAATCTGTAGACATGACGTGTAACTAGATTTTGGTAGGTCCATATCATCCCTAATACCTTATGTGTATAATTTTTCAGTTGTACCAGTAATTCCAGTAAGAGTAGAATTGGCTTCAAAAGCTATGCCAGCAACAATACAGATCCCTACCTTGTTATGATTAAGAACTACAGAGAACATAGAATTATAGAAGGGTAAGTCAAAAATATGATGATTTTTCCCACGAAGACTGTTAGGGTCTATTTGACCTTGCCTGTTCATGCAGGTTTAAGTTCTAATTCGTTTGGTAATAAGATCTAAAGTTGGTTGATTTGGGTGATTCTACACTGGCAATGATCACCTGGCACCCTTGCACAACAATGAAATGGCCACCTTCTTTAGCCTTGGGGGACCTCCTTCCTTTTATCAAGTCATATGACTCACAAAGGAGACTTGGGGAATGAGGGGGACAGGACACCGTAGGGCTGATCAGTTTTTACACTGAATTATGTTGACAGTGTAGATGTGCCCTTGGTCTGGCCACTTCAGAAATGAGGTTCTGTATCAACTATGCTTTGTAAGGCTATTTTGGGACAAAGCTTCGAAAAAATACTAATTTGGGGTTCCAAACTCAAAAAAATAACTTCTCCAATCTCTGGATTGGTGCATTGTCATTTGTTCATCTGTCCAAATAAATGTGTAGTTCTCTCTTCAAAGAGCAATTTGAAAATTAATAGTAGGATTCCTCATCATTTCTATGCATTAGGCTAGCACTGCTATTCTTCTGGACTAATAATTAGACATGCATCATTACTTCCAAGGCTAGATTTTAACCAAAATGCAAATATATATTGGAGGCTAGCCCTTGCCTACCTTTGTACTATTATTTTATTATTTCTAATTTGCTGCTTTGCTATAGCAATGGCATACTGATTCAGATTTTGTAAAGATGTGCTTCTACAATTGATCAATTTGGTACTTTTCATTCCTCCTTAGCTTTTGTAGTCACTCTCGCTTCTCTGCATTAGGCATATTTCCAGATCAACAGAGGCAGAAATATGGGTTGTTGTTTTCTTGCTTGTCCTGGCAAAAAAGTTGGCATGGAAGAGATGTCAGAATACATCTGAATGGCCAGGGTCTGCACCTGCCACTGTAAGAAGACTGATCTTGTTCAGCTGATGAACTGGGAAAGTGAAATACAAAATCTAATAACTAAAGCACAAATCCTTAGGGGAAAACACTCTGGAAGTTGTCGTTTCAGTGTGCACACTGAACTCTGATGACTACAAGTCATGCAGAGGGATCTCTGTGTGGGGTTGACTGTCAAGAGAAACTCCCTCACCCTGAAGGTCCCCTGTGCCCTGGCCTGTGTTCACAGAGCTGTGGATTGGTATACAGATACTTAACTGCATCAATAGAGAAATCAACAGATCACTTAAAATTCTTACCCTGCGTCTGTGCTGTTGCCACAAAGAAGGGCATCCCTTTGTCCTTCCAAAGTATAAAAATGACCTAATTGGGAAGAGGGGATGGCGAAGAATAAATAACTATTTTTCTATTGTTGCTAATAAATTAGCTCTGAGGATATACAAAAAGAAACAAGGCAAAAGAAGTCCAAATAAAACATTTGTAAAAGGCACACAAACACTACCAGGATTTACATTTAAAAGCCAAAAATTCCCACCATCAACCTTCCATGATGGCCCACCTCAAGACCAAAGGTTTCCTCTTGATAAATGTATTAGGATTGTCCATGTTTCTGGAAGTAAGCTCCATGTTTTTAAGACTGTACAGTTAATTAATTACTCATAAATGTTCATAGATGAGAAAAATGCATATGATTGCAAACAAGATTTATGCTTGGGAGTAATGCATTTTGTTGTTCAAGGCACACCTAGTTGACCCTCTTAGGGCAGTTCCAGAAAGGGAAGAACTCCATACCAAAATGGGTTTAAGAAAACCAAATCAGGACAACCTTCTGTACCCACACTGGCCTGAAAGCCCGCACTTTAGGTGCTTGGTGTCTAGATGTGCTACCAGAACCTTCTGGGTGAACACCTAGACAACCTACCCCTCTCCCCAAAACATCTTAAACCCCCCTTTAAAAAATAAAGAAACTTACTTGGCAGCCATTACAATGTTGCTGACCATCTCCTGGCGCTTTGGAATGACGTGCCAGGAGAAGGGAGAGGGCAGGAGTGATATTCCTCTCACCTCATTCTACTGGCACATCATTCCTAAGTGCCAGGAGAGGGCCGGCAGCAGGGAAATGCCAGCCCTGGGGGGATTTGGGGGAGAGGGTTGTTGCCCTCATGGTTTTCCGGGCTGATTCAGCCCAGAAAAACATGAGATGGCTATCTGGACTGCCCTCTCAGAAGTTCAGAACTTCTGAGAGGGCATTCGAGACGGCAGCCATAGTGCATTCAACCCACAGCTTTCAACAAGGCACAGATCAAACCCACTATGAAATAATCTTGGCACAAAGCAGACTTTTCCTGCTTTGTGCTGAAAGCATCCACAGTTTCTTGGGGCATTGTTTGGACACCTCCCTGTGAGCATCCAGAAGGGTGCGTGTTTTGTGCCCTGTTTAGACAGACCCTTAGAAAAGTCATTTCCTTCTGTAAAAAAAAGAAGGGGAAGAATACCTCTCTGATGGCATTTGCTGTCCATGGCTTTTGTAGGGACACAGATGGTTACAAAAATACAAAGAAACAAACTATCTGATTAAGTGGGAGGAAATAATCAAATGCTTTTAAGTCAAATAAATTCAACCTATAATTCTATAATAGACAGGTGGATGGGTGCCACATTTGATTCAGACTTGGTCTTGAGATACTTTGTTGTTGTTATTGTTGCTGTAACTTGCAATAATGTGAAACTATCACAAAGGAGTGGGGTTTCACTTGCTTTAAATCATGGTCTTCAGAGTCATAAGCTAATACTGAAACTGGTAACTGATGCACAATGTAATTTAGAACTTTAGGGTTTTATTTCTGTATTTTATTATTCAATGCAATGCACTTTTTTGTTGCATCCCCCTTCCCTGAAACAGCATCAGAATCCCATTGGTGTCCAGGCAGGTGTAATATAATGTTTTTGGTAATATGCAAATGTATGTTTTCAGGTCATGGTTGCATAAGCATAATATGGCTGCTCTTTCATATGTGCTCATGTTCTGATTACAGCACAGCCAATAAATGTTTTGGTTCAACATACATATTGACTCACAATTCAAATAGATTTACATAAATGTAGCTTCACCAAACAATTCAGCAATTGAATCAATCATTCGTTTCTAGCAGGGATTAATAAAAAGAGGTTTGCAGTCGCACATATTCTTGAATACTATAGTATATAGGAATTTGTCAATATTGTCACTATAAACTCCTGATTCTCCAAGTCTGCAGAGAAAGCCACTGTGTATTTTCCATTGCCAATGGGATGATACACTGATATACACACAATCAGCCACACAATGTCACTATTTAACAGAAGTGTGATGCATCTACATGAGCACAGATTACTCGTATACTATGCAAGTGCAACGTAAATTGCATCATAAAGCCAGGTCACTGGATCACTTTAAAGAGATTTCTTCACTGTCACCCTACCACTGATGCCAGTGGAACAAAGTGGGAAGCCATTTTTACTGATTCACTTCCCTGCAGCTCCTTTAACACTGTCCATAGATTTGCATAGGAAAGGAGTAGAGAGCAAGAGAAAGGCAAACCATACAACATGACCTTTCTTTGTTCCAGTGGACATACCAAAGAGATCTCCACCAGCAAAGGAAACACCAACTGGATGCAACTCTTAATAATCAACTTGATTTATTATTTTAATTGCAATTCAATTAATGACCATTACCACCATCAAAAACAATTGCCACTACTATCACAACATAGTTGTTGTACTTTATGCCTGGGCTCAGAAGTAGTTAGAGGTTTCTCCCTCCATCTCAACTGCCATTGCCCTGCCCTTGAAGAGGCAGACACAGCTCCATCATGCCTAGGTCCAGAAGCAGAGGAAAAGTCCACTGCCCTGACTTTGGAGGGAGAGAAAGGGCAGACACAAATCTATCATGCATAGGCTCAGAGAAAGATGAAAAGTTCTCCTCCCAGCCCTGGCCTCAGGGCACAAGAAGAAGAGACAGTATCTTAATCCCTTCCTCTATCCCCTTTTCCCTGTGAGTCATGTTTTACTTGGATTGCAAGACTGAGGGCAGGAAACTGTCAAATTATAAATTTGGAAACCACTCTGACAGCCTTTGGTGGCTGAAAAGTGGTCTACAAATACTCAAAATAAATAATAAATACACATCATTCTTACTTTCATCTTCAATATACTGCTCCCAGTCAAAGGTGCTCATGGTTGTGTTAATGAAGGTGCCATTTTCTCCTGCTGTGCTGTTGAAGTAGGAAGTGATGTTTATTTCAAAAGGAGAGTTGTCGAGTGGCCAAATCAGGCATTTTTGTCTCAAGTTGCCCATAAAAAGCTGCAACCCAATTAACGCAAAGACACTCAGGCAAAAGACTGTCAGGATCATGACATCTGAGAGCTTCTTCACCGACTGAATCAGGGCTCCCACGATGGTCTTCAGGCCTGCAAGCGAAAGGGATGGAAAGGCATATTAAAACATATCACATATTTGTCCATCGCATGGATGATGTCATGCAGAAACAGCAAAAATACTATGTTTGTGCAACAGTAAAAGCTTCATAAACAGTACCAGTACTTGAGAAAATGCATGAAGAGCAAAACGCTGTCTGTTTATGAATGTGCTATGTACATTTCATCAAAATGTACACATTGTATTACAAAACTTGACATTTCTGTCTGTTATGGATTGCTTGCATGAATCAAAAGGACTGTATGAAAATGCCTTATTCATTCTAGTTTTTGCTTAAGTAGTAAATTTTCATAGTTTGATATTATTTCTTAAAATACAGTACTATCTTTTGGGGGCTGAAAGATATACAAAAGGGGAAGACAACAATATTATAGGCCTTATTTATCTTGACCTTCATTAATGCATTTAATAAGCAAGGTCCTTTTTATCTATTTTTAAAATATAGATTGAAAGCTCTTTCAAAATATTCAAATCTTATTGGGCACAACAGTCCCATGCATATTTACCACACAAGTAGTATTACTGTTTTCAGTTGAGTTTATTGTATAATTAGTGTATATAGGACTGCATTATGTAGCAGTAAATGTAAAAAAAGATATTGCACTACTAAAGCTACAGCATTAAGACGTTTTGATATGGGAGATGGGGGTAAATTGTCCTCTTTAAATGCAGCAGTGGTGACAAAAAGCAACCCCCCAAACAAAATAAATGTATAAGCTGTGCATTCTGTAGAGGTCTCATGCAATTACTTGTTAAACGCAAAGGCCGATTTTGCAAATCAAAATAAATGTTACTTTCAAAAAGACAAGGGATCTTCTGATTCCTTCCTTTTAGTAACATGAGCTGTGATTAATGGGACTTAATGTTAGAAAAAAGTGCTCTACTTAATTGGAACTAAGAATTCAGCCTCTGTGTTTAACCTCGCTCTCACCTGGAATGACTGATATTGTTTTCAATGCTCGGAGAACTCTGAATGTTCTCAACGCTGAGACATTGCCTAGGTCCACAAACTCTGTCACATATCTGTAATAGGGGAGTCCACACACAAACACAATGACAGCACACAAGAAACAGTTGGAGATACAATGGGCCTGGCACTTCGTCAAGCCATTCCACTTCTTACCTGGGATTACAGAAATAGTTTTCAAAGCTCTCAATACTCTGAAAGTTCGAAGAGCTGAAACATTGCCTAGGTTTACAAATTCTGTTACATACCTGTAGAATTAAATCACAGTTATTCAGAATTGAGGCAGAGCTTATTGATAATTACTTGGGATCTTTCACAGAAAAATCCACTCTGGGCTTTTCCACTTTTCATAGTCTTATAAACAAAAAACGGATTTAAATTTACCTATTGCCATCTGCAGTTACATATACAGTATTTCACTAATGTGAAAATCACATTTTATGTCTGAAAAGCTGAACTACAGTAAATTAAAACAGTATGAAATTAAGTGATGATATCCATTCTAGTGCACATAAAGAATGCGGGATATGGAATGAGCATTCTTAAACGGTTAACAAAGGAATATATGGCACATTTGTCTGCATGTTAATATATAATCAAAACTGAACAACTTTCTTTAATCTAACACTAGTTAATACTCATTCCTTATAAAAGGTTTTTAAATTGTCAAATCACTTACGCCATCAAAATGACACTGAAGTCGAGCCAGTTCCATGGGTCTCGTAGAAAAGTGAAACCTTCTAAACAAAAGCCCCTTGCAAGAATTTTTATAAGGGATTCAAAGGTATAAATTCCAGTGAACGTGTACCTAAAAGCATACAAATAAAGAAATTAATCAAATCTATATCTCAGTGAAATCATTGTCGTTCTTTCTCACAGATTACTCAACTACATCCACTGCATTCCTGTTCTCACATCATGATGATGATGATTATTGTTATTTATTTTATTTCTATCCCGCTTTTCTCCCAATTGGGACTCAAAGCGGCAAACAAATATGTAACAAAAACATTACAGAGCATAAAAATAAGCATAATCATCACACCACACACATATCTAATAAAAAAACTATAAAACTAGTGACGACATAATAAATAACATGACACAGTTTAAACATTCAATAAAATTAATAAATCTCATCTGATATCCATTCCTAGGCCATAGTCAAGTCTATTGCTGGAAGTTTATGAAAATATTCATTAAAATATATACATAGCACAGATAAATTTGGTATTTCCAATGTCACTATTTTCCTTCAGGGAAGACCTGCTTCCTTAGGAAGGTTTTAACTTGGTTCCTAAATGAAAGCAAGGAAGGAGCTGTTCCAACTTCTTTAGGAAGGGAGTTTCAGAGTCATGGGGCTACCATCAAAAAAGGCCTCTCTCTCTCGTTCGCACTTGAGACAGTGGCAGGACCAATAGCAGAGCCTCTCTTGAGGACCTCAGGGCTCGTGTGGGTCCATAGGAGGAGATGTGGTCAGCTACGTAAGATGGGCCTGAACCGTTTAGAGCTTTATAGGCTAATGCCTATCAATCAAATCTATTTGATTGTCATTAAATTACACAATATTTTCATTGACAGCTGTGTCTACATTCAAAACCTTATCCTTTTTCATGTTATTTTCTGTAAAGCATGGCTGATAAAAGCACAAGTTTCAAATGTATCTGATTTCTCTGAGCAAAGCAAACAAAACATAAATAAAAACCTAATCAGATCACATTTTCAATGTTCAAAAAGATCTGACACTTCCTATTTATGATCTAATGGAGCAGCTAAGATGCCGTACTGGCCTCATATGGACGAGATATGCCAGCTATTTATTGGCCAATGAAATCATCAGGACAGCATTCAAAGCTGTGTGGTACAAGGCACTTTATCATACAAGGGCTAATATAAAATAACGATGATGTCAAATCATCCTCTCCACAACCATGCTGACAGCAAAGTAGATCTGTAGAGTCATAGAATTGGAAGAGAACCCCAAGACCAATCCAGTCCAACCCCGTCCTGCCATTCAGGAGCACACAATCAAAGCACCTTCAGCATATAGCCACCACCCTTGTTGAAAAGCCTCCAAAGAAGGAAACCACAACACACTTCGAGGCTGCATATTCCTCTGTCAAACAGCCCTTAGCATCCAGCAAATCCTCTTCTTGGAATCTTTTTTCCCTGCAATTTGAATCTATTACTCTGTGTCCTAATCTCCAAAACAACAGAAAATGGCCCGACTCCATCTTAACTGTATATCCACAATTTGATCTCTAGGTAGCCAAAGCAGCACAATCCCCCCTATGCAAGGTAGTACCAGTAGGCTTGGGGCACCACTTCCCCCCTCTGCTCTTCAACTCCCAGAAACATTCTTCATTGGTCAAGGCAACTGAGGTTTTTAGGATCTGAAATCCAAAACACCCAGAAGACCAGAGTTTGTGAGTAACAGACTCGAAGGAACCATACAGTTTGCACAGTATAAAAATGTTCTTGTTTCAGTACAGTTCACTCAGATCGGTTGGTCAGTGAACACAAATGCTGCAAGAAGGCACTAGATAGTTCAGGAACAATCTAAATTGTAATTTTGCTTGTTATACATTTTTCTTGCAATCTTCATTTTGTCTTGAACTATCACACCCACTTTTCTATCACCCAGGTTCTTCTTGTCTACTTCTAAAGGCGCTTCCCTGTTCTGCACCAAGTTCTTCCTTACCTTTGAGTAAGAAAGAACTTCCCCCCTTTGAGTAAAAAAACAACAACAAACTTCCACTTGTCATAACATCCTCAGATAAAGTACACCTCCATTACTTCTTGATTTTTGTTGACCCTTTTCCTACTGTTTATTTATTAACTTATGCACTGGTTGTCTAATCCATCTGATGCAGGACAGAACGTAGAAGTTATGCATTCTCATAAGAAATAGAACACACAACTTGTACATTCTTTGCACCACTTTCACACTTGTTCTTAGTGAAAAGAAAAAAATTAATCCTACTCTCTGCACGTATTTGATAGACACCATGATCCTTTTATGGAATGGATAAGGTTCTATCTTTTTCATCTCCAGCCACTGATCACACCAATAGCTATTGCATTTAGGTGCCTTCTGCTATGTCTAGTACTTAGGACTTAGTTAAAAAATCATCTTACTTGCTAAAAGACAGATAGGCAAACAGACATATCTAGACATATCGATCTTGGTGTTTCTAACAATAGGTAGTTTTTCTTCATCTCTGAAATACACTTCAGATGGTGCTGTGAGGACCTCTCCAACTACTTAAATATAGGGCTGGCCTATATTGAGAGTGCTTGCTGGCTCTGCTTCTACTACCTCTTGACCCAGTCTGGAGCATCACGTATGGACATAAATACACAGATGCTCAAAACAGTGCACATAATAAACATGCTGAATAATCCAAGGCCCATATACACTGCCATATATTGCCGTTTAAACTACATTATATGGTCAGTGTAGACAAATATAATGTAGATTGAATTAGCTTCTATGAGACTGCAGTGTCATATAATCCAGTTCAATGCAGTTAATTCTGAAACTGCACCATATGACAGTGTAGATGGGGCTTAAAAATGAAGACAAGGAATGTTGCCTATGAAGCCAGATACTATATTGTAAAACAAATGACAACACACAGTTAAATAACTACTTCCATGCAAGCTCATGCAGAAAATCGCTGCCTTCATTTGAACATTGTCATATAACACCATATATACATAACTTCAATCTCATAATAAACTCTTGTGGGTGGGGAGTTGTAGTTTTGTAGCATATGAAGCAATGTGTGTATTTATCTCTGTGTAAACAAATCCAATTTTCCGGCTTCTTGGGAGGGGGTTGGACTGGATGACCCACGAGGTCTCTTCCAACTCAATGATTCTATGATTCTATAAACATTTGGGGAATGAGACTCAAATATGGCAAGCATACTCAGAAACACAGACATACATCTCTACACAAGAAAGGCTGGAGTGGCAGCACTTATGGGATTTCTGTAGAGACCAAGGACAAAACAAAAGTGAATGCCTACCCTAAGTAGGAACATTTGAGAGAAACAAGGTGAATGCCAGCAAGCTGTACATCGTGTTACCAAGAGGATGATATCAATCAATCAATTGCAATGACATCAGCAGCAAATGTAATCTTGAAAGATAATCCTTCTGGCCACAAGCATGGGGAAGATTTCAGTAATGAAATCATTCTGCTCCACCATTAGATAGGTAGTGGTACAAAGCCTTACTCCCTCAGGACTTGGCACAATGGTGTATCAGATATCAACCCCGTTGAAGCTGAATAGCTCTGACAGCCAAACTAGACCATCTCTGCAATTAGCAGTTGCTAATTTCTAAAAGTAAATGAAGAACAACAAGTTTGGGACCCTAACATAGAAAGGAAAGAGGGCAACGTTCCGTATTCCTGACCAGGTTATGCTCCCTGTATTAGTTGTAACATAAAATGACTTTTTGCTGTAATAAAATTCCCTCCCAACAGTCAATCTGAAACATTAGTTCAAAGGAAGAGAAGAGTCAGTGGGATTCTCCAGGTAGAATCATGGAATTATAATAGACCACAAGTTCTTTCTATTCTGCCATGCAGGAATACACAAAGCACTCCCAACAAATGGTCATCTCATTTGCGACTCCAACCTTTCTTGTGGAGAGATGTATGTCTCTGTGTCTGAGCATCCTTGCCATACTTGTGTCCCATTCCCCAAACATTCAGATGGAAATAATTGACTGAGAGATTGAAATTATGTATGCAGGGTGGTGTATGAGAATGCTCCAATGGTGGTGATTCCCTGCATGAGCATGCATGGAAGTGGAATCATAGAGTTGGAAGAGATCTCGTGGGCCATCCAGTCCAACCCCCTGGCAAGAAGCAGGAAAATTGCAAAGTAGTTAAAAAAAACTTCCAGAGAACGAGACTTCACTACATTCTCCACAGTTGATCATCTCTAATCCTCAGGAAGTCCTTCCTAATATTTGATTGGGATTTATTTTCTTGCAGATTGGATCCATTGTCCCATGTCCTAGTCTCCAGTGCAGCAGAAAACAAGCTTGCTCCTCCTCGGTCTGACATCCATTCAAATACTTAAACATGGCTATCATGTCCCCTCTCACCCTTCTTTTTTCCAAGCTTAAACATACCCAGCTCCCTCAGCCGCTCCACATAGGGCTTGGTTTCCAAACCTTTGATCATTTTGGTCACTCTCCTCTGGACACGTTCCACCTTGTCAATATCCTTCTTGAATTGTGGTGCCCAAAACTGGACTTAACAATATTCTAGATGAGGGCTGGCCATAACAGAATGGAGTAGTACCTTTACTGCCATTCAATTAATTGGCAAATTAATTGCTAATTAATTGGCAAATTAATTGCTAATTAATTTACTGCTAATGGCACAAATTATTTCATCTATGAAATATGAATTATCTTGTCTAGTTAGGCATTTAATCTACCCAAGACCTAGGAGATTCATGATGAAAATGTTGCATTGCATTCCATAGATGAAAGTATAAAAAGATAGCAAATGAACAATTACACAATATCATGTTCTCATTTACGATGCTCATTGAAGTTTTGGAAGAAAAGGAGAAATGGAAAATATACAATTCATCATTTTTAAAAGCTGCTCAACATCCACAGATGAAATCGCAATACCCCAAAATAAATTGTAACTTCAAAACAATTAATTTTGTAAAATGACTTACTCTACATTCTTTGTCCAATCTGGAGGGTTGCTCATTGTCATAAATACACAGTTGGTCAAAATAGTGCACATAATAAGCATGCTGAATAATGTAAAATCCAGTCAAGGAATGTTAGCCTTTGAGTCAGATACCGTATTATAAAACAAACGATAGCAATCATTTAAATAACTAATTGGCTAATCTACAAAAGTTGAACATATTATCTTGAAGGTGAAAATCCCAAAAGAATAACCGTCTTAATTTATTGCAATAAAACATATATGTATATGTGGGTCTGTGTTTATTAAAAGGTAAAGGTTTCCCTTGACATTAAGTCCAGTCATGTCAGACTCAGGGAGCTAGTGCTCATCTCCATTTCTAAGCCAAAAAGCTGGCATTGTCCATAGAGACCTCCAAGGTCATGTGGCCTGCATGACTGCATGGAGTGCCGTTACCTTCTCGCCAGAGCGGTGCCTATTGATCTATTCACATTTGCATGTTTTCGAACTGCTAGGTTGGCAGAAGCTGGGGCTAACAGCAGGAGCTCACGCCGCTCCTTGGATTCGAACCATCAACCTTTTGGTCAGCAAGTTAAGCAGCTCAGCAGTTTAACCCGCTGCACCAATAGGGGCCCCTGTGTTTATTATCCTTCAAAAATGTATGCATTCTTGAATGGCTAATAGTAGCTTCGGTTATTATTATAGTTTTGCCTGTTGGAGACAAAATATGTATTCCAGAGAAAGTTCAGAATTTAATTGTAGAGAGTAGATAGGAAACTATAGATATCACTGTGAAGTTTCTAAAGTTAAGATCAAATGATAGAATGGCAAACTGACAGTGGATGTATCTGTGGTGACAGCAATGTTCTAAATGTGTTTTAAACCACCGGCATGCAAATACATTTCTAAAGATGATGACCCTTTGTTTAAACATTGTAAGAAAGTTGTCTCAAATTTCATTTTTCATATTTAAAGAAAAGGATATGAATGTACCAAAATTTTAATAGCAACTTTTCTGAGGGGGTTGAAAGGAGTTAAAATGTACAAGGCAGATGTGGCACTAAATCGGAAAATCGCCTTCCCTCTATTCAATACTATGAAGGTCTGGAAAACAAAAAGAGCAAAGAATGAAAAATGCATTTCCTGTTAGTAATTTTGTTATTCCACACACTATTGAAAGATCTCAGTTCCTGATTATCTTTCCTATGGCATCTTTAGAAAGTGCGTTCAAAGACGGTCGAGGTGAGACTATAACAGCCACAATGAAAATAATGACAAGCACTAGAAGAAATGTCAATGTGATTCAGGTTATGTAAGTATCCCACCTAAAGAATGTAAAGGCAACCAGAAATAACAGCATTCTCAGATTCAAGTCATGAAATATCTCATCGTCTTAAAATAGGCTGAGTAAAGATATAAGGACCAATGACTTGGAACATGATGAAGCATTCAATGAACAAGTAAATCCATTTTGTGACATGCCACTATATATTTGTGAACCAAGATACATTTTTATAAGGCCGTGGCTTCTCATTACTGTCAGTTCAAATGTCATGTCTCACCAGCTGCTAGAGCCTGACTCAGAATGGCTATCATTGTAAAAGGATGCTGATTCAGTGGGATCCCTATTTCAGGTCAAAGAAAATATTCCAATATGCAGTACATGCAAGAAGAAGATGCCTTCTGTATCCCATTATCTGATCCCAGATTATCTGCTTTAAATTGGATTATATGAGTCTCCAGTTGGTCTAGGCTAAACAGATAATCTCAGATAAATTCTTGGGATATAGGGGCAGAGTGGAAGGGGCCGTAAGTGGCAGAGAATCCATAATGTGAACACTAGAGATTTCCCCTTACAGAGTCTTCCCTCTGGGGAGAGAGGGCAGTCTAGAAGGAAATAATAATTATTATTATTGTTATTGTTATTATTAATTGATTTGTAGTCTGTACACACACACAATGGCATTAATAATCCCAAGAAAAATATGCATTAGAAAGCAACTTGTGGAGAGTGCAAGGTCTTCTTGATGTGAGTATTACTTCCTGATGCTAGTATTACTTCCAGTACACTAAGAAGAAAAGGAGCTCCAGGACCACCTTAAAGCTCTCTGGGTGATGCCTCTTTACTGATGCAGCACCCACTCTGGCCATCTCCTGAATTGAAGCCTCAGGCTCTAGGTACCTGGTTAGCCTCTTCCTAGGACTTTCTATTTGTTTTGCTGGGAAGCCTTTATCTCATTAACAAAGGCTGAATCCAAGTTTTATATAACTTTGGTATTGAAAGAGTACATCAAAATAAATCCATCAGATAGCTGTGCTAAATGCAGACAAATGTAGAAACGCCAGATGCAAGCAAACAAGAGATTTAACTGGTTTCTTGAAATGAAAGTATTCATTACTATATCATTTTTTCCTTTTCTTCATGTTTCCTTCTAATATCCCTCTTTCTCCTCTTCCCTCCATGCTAATGGATGCTCGTCTTAGAAACATATTTCCCCTGGCTTGCTTTTTTCTTTCCCTCAGTTCTTCTGTGGCCGGATATAAACAGGCCTTTATTCCATAAGCATCCATGTTTAAAACAATGCAGATGTTTCTGGAGGGCTGTCCACACCCACCCCAGAAAGCGTGCATTTTCTGGGGTGGGTGTCCAGACGTTCTTTCGGGACTAGCCCAAGAGAACATCCGGAGGCCCTACCCCCATCCTCCAAGCCCCCAGTCCCCTTAGAAAAGTAATAGCAACTTACATACTCTCCATAAGAAGCCTCGGCAAGCTCTCCTGGCATATACAAATGATGCACCAGGAGAGTGGGGAAGGGGAGCACTCCCCCGCCCCCCCCCCCCCACCGTTCTCCTGGCACATCATTTCTACATCAAAGGAGTAGGCAGAGAAGGGTTTCTTGGAGAATGTTCAAGGTTTAATGTTCAATCCACATATTTCAAAGTTCAAATAGTAGGGTAAGTGGAATGTATGCTGTTGTAAATCACAGGTTACACACTTTCCAACCAAAAAAGTCCCAGGTGCTAGTATATCAATGTGTAAATCACTTGTAGTCTTTAAACAAATGGTGCGGGACAGGCGGAAAGGTCAACGGTCAACTACAGGCCTTGCCGTTTCGCCTAATTAGGCTTCTTCCGGACCCCAAAGTAAACAGAATACAGTGCAAAGAGACAATTCCACTGGTCCGAGAGTTCTAAAACAAAGGCAGTAAAAATATCGTTTAGCAGTCTAATCATATACATTCTAAAGTACACGAAACCCATAGAGAACAACCCAGGAGTACAATGGTTGCAAGAAGTACATACCAATATAATATTGCAATTATGTTCATCCTGGAGGAGGTGGGCACAGCCACTGGTATGGTCGAACGCCCGGACAGAGAGACAGGGGGGCGGGTCTGTTTAAATGCGCAATGGTATCAATGAGGAGTTACATCAGGAGCTCATTAAGGGTTAATTGATCATTGAGGCCCAAGGGCAACTCAGAACAAAGGGAATTAATCCAGGAACATTCCCGTCTGCATAAAGGGAGCTTAACATCTTGGTGGGGGAGTGGGGTAATGCGTTCCAGAACCACCACTTTAAAGTCATCAAAACGGTGCCGAGGCTTCTAATGGAGACCACGTACGTTTCTATTACTTTTCTAAGACGTCTGGAGGCTTGAGGGGAGGATGTATTCCCATAGTTTATCGGGCTTATTTAGCCCGGTGAACTGTGGGAATACTGTCAGGGCTGCAGTATTCTGCAGTCCAGACCCGGAAATAGTGGATTTATCCTGCGCCTTCCAAGAAGGTGTGGAATAAATCCACTATCTAATTAATTCACTATAAACCAGGGTTTTCCTTGTTTGTATCGAATGAGTTTGGAAGTGTCCAGAACGTTGTCTGGACAGCCCCTCTTTTATTTCAGGAGTTCCCGCAATAAAGGTGCTGTCTGGATGGGCCCTGTAATGTACCTGAATGGCTTACTGAATGGCAATCAAACTGAGATCGCCCTTGTCGGTAAGAAACAGCAACCTCCAGTGTAGCCTATCGAACTGCTTACTGACCAGTCAGCCTCTCTATGAAAGATGTCACCACAAGAAACCACAAAGATAGCTGGATGGCCAGCCATAAACACAGTGCTGTGAGTTCTCTTGATAAAACATACATTCATTAGCTGTCTTCCCACCCATGGGTCTGCTTTCTCCTCACTTATCATTGCTTCTATCCTTGCCAGGTAGAAGCGTGACAGGTGAGTGAATCAATCTGCAATTCGCTCTTCCTCCTCACTACTACTTCCCACTTACCCTGTAATGGAGAAATAGTGCAGGCTATGAAACTCTTTGCACTTGATGCTTTTAGAGGTACCTTGCCCTTCTGCCAAAGCATGAGCAGCCATCAAAAAGCTTGTGGGTGTGCCCAGAAAACTGTCTTGCAAACAGTGAAACCTCTTTGTGAAATTCCAATTATTTCCAAGCCATCTCAAAGTATAAAGAGAGACCAATTTGCTGACACCATCCAAACGGGAAAAGGCCTGAGATTAAGGTAAGAATGGACATTTGCAGAGGCTAACAGAGACAGCTGAAATCCATCCAATCCGATTGAAAACTCACTTTTTTATTGCTATAGTATGGGTCAAGGTCCTCCAAAGGTTCCGACACCATTCCTGGAGGAATGTCTCCATATATAAATGGAAGTGTTTTCCCTGCTTCCAAGTCACTATTTGGCTTTGGCCCATTTTCATCATCAGCATCTGAGTGATCCTGCTTGGGCTTTTTTGCTTTATCCTCTGCACAGCGTTTTTCAATAGCTGCAAGAGATTCTCTAGTAAAATAGCGGAAGCTGTCAGGTCCTGGTGGTACCAGCAATGCCTGCGCCATTTTTTCATCCTGCACATTTAAGTTACGTTTTGCTTATGGCATAAGAAGGACCTGTGGAAAAAAGGGGGAGAGTTAGAAAAACATTCTATTGCATCCATCATTAACAATAAGCTAATTTTCAAGCTCAAGCTCCTATTTTAAAGGTCTATCAAGTCCTTTACAAAACCACTAGCATCTCTGAAAGGATCAGGGGGCGCGAGCATCCAGGCTTATTAAAAAGACCCATATTTCATTCCTATTTTAATCCACAAATCTCTGAAAGCATGACATCTCTGAAAGCATGACATGCGTCTACAAGATAAAACTCTAACCACAATCATTTGCAATATAATATAATCACAGAATTGAAAGGGGACTTATTGGCTATCAAGTCTCCAGCTAAAGCAGGAATGGGCAAACTTCCTAATGTGGGGTGGGGTTCTCCCCAAGTCCCCTCCCTGCCTTTTCCTCCTCTTTCTCTTCTCTTTCAGAGGCAGAAAGTGAAGGAAAGACAGAAATGTTTGGATCCCAAAAGGGTTAGCCTTGCTCAGGATGAAATGGTGGATGGGAGAGGAAAAAGTGCATCCATTAGACCCCATATTGCCTACTCCTGATATAGAATCCTAGAGATGGAAGAGATCCCCAGGGGTCATCCAGTTCAGCCTCCTGCCATGCAAGGAGGCGCAATCAAAGCACTCCTGATAGACAGCCTCTGCCTCCAGAAAAGCCTCCAGAGAAGGAGACTCCACCACACTCCCAGGCAGTCTATGCCACTCTCCAACAGCTCTTACTCTCAGGAGGAAAGGAGGGAGGGAAGGAGGAAGGGAATGGAGGGAAGAGAGAAGGCGAGAGAGACAAAAGGGAGGGAAGGAAGGAAGGGAAGAAGGAGAGGGGAGGAGGGAGGAAAGAGGGGAGGAAGGGTGGAAGGGAAGGAAGGAGTAAGTGAGGGACTAAGATGGAGGAAAGGAGGAAGAAAAGAGAGAAGGAAGGGAGGGAGGAAAGGATAGGGTAGGATAGGGTGATGAGAGAGAGGAGGGCCTGAGAAAAGAGCTCACAGGGCCACATCTGACCCCTGGGCCTGGGTTTGCCCATACCTGAGTTAAAGCATCTGCAACAGATCATTGTTCCATTGTTTTTGAAGACATCTAGGAGACCCCACATCTATGCTAGTGATTTGGTTCCATTGTCTATTTGCTCTCATTGTTAAAATGTCCTTTGAATGGGCAATCAAAATCTACCCTCCTGTAATTTCATACCATTTGACCTGGTCCTGGCTTTTGGGGCAGCAGAGAATAAATCTGCACCCTCCTCGCTGTGGTAGTCCTTGAGGTATGC
This sequence comes from Anolis apletophallus, assembly GCA_030556195.1. Lineage (NCBI taxonomy): Eukaryota > Metazoa > Chordata > Lepidosauria > Squamata > Anolidae > Anolis > Anolis apletophallus. The sequence continues at coordinate 152,265,637 of JARBWK010000002.1, forward strand.
AAAGGGTGCAAACATGTCTCCTCTCGGTTTTCTATTCACCAAACTGAATATATTCAAGTCCTTCATCATTTCCTCAAGTGTTGTTCTCTATACCTCATTATATTTGCTGCCCTCTCTAAATCTACTTTTGAGTCACATATAGAGTGTGACAGTGCTTTGTTGTGGACAGCCCTGAAATTATCACTAGCTGCCCGATCCCAAATCGGGCAGTTCAATCATATGCTTCCTTTTTCATGTCACCCAGGTGAAAATGCTTTTGCTGTTTAGGAAAGACATGGTAAACAAATGACCAAAAACTGTACTGAGATAGAGGAAGGAGAAGAGGGAAGATGAGCCAATTAAGGGGAAAGAAACCTAAGAGAACAAAGGTATGTGAGAAAATCAAGCCAAATGTGACATTTAAATGGATGCAAGATACAAATCCTTTGAAGTACTGCAGTTGAGAGGGAGGTTTTGTGTCAGGAGTGACTTGAGAAATTGCAAGTTACTTCTGGTGTGAGAGAATTGGCTGTCTGCAAGGATGTTGCCCTGGGGATGCCTGAATGTTTTGATGTTTTACCATCCTTGTGGGAGGTACCAAGAAATCCAGCAAGGGCCAAATGTTTTGTGTTGGTGCAAAAATGAGGCAGTGAATGACACTTCACAAACATGAAATACAACTGAAGAGCACAGATTGTAAATGCATGGTACCTTGTTATTTATGGGCAGTGGCAGATCTTCAAATAGTTGTGGCCTATGAAATCTTCTTTTCCTCGAGAGACAAAATGATCCCAGGACATCCCATCCTGATCACTGGTTGAAACAAGAACACTCCTCCTGTCAGCAGTTTCCTCCCATTATGGCACAGCGAAACAAGGTCTTTTTAGAAAAAGTTACTAGAGTCCAGACACATTGTTGTCCAAATTAATGCTGAAGGACCTTAAAACATTAGGATAAAAAGGAGAAGATAAATTTCCATGTATGGTATCAAATATCACCATAGAACACCTTACTGGAAGCTCTTTTTAGCATTGTAATAAACCAGTTTATTGAAGCTTTGATACAGTCTGAAGTTACTTTCACATCACAGGACTAGCCCAGTGAAGACATGTTCTGAAATAGTCAGATTTCACCACTGATAAATAACATGCAATGACCATTAGAAGGAGCTATCAAACCAAGATGTCCTTTTGGACTTGAGCAGAATCAGGCGGCTCCAAATTTAGCCAAGTAGAACAAATTGTCAAACTGGGATCCAAACCAAATCTTATGACTGATGCACATGCTCTGCTTCTTAACCTCTTGCCACCTGAGAGTCTTTCTCCTGCTCCAAACCTTTCTAGGAACTGAACTATTTAGCCAACAGCTGCTGGAGTTCTTCATCTTCACTCCTTTTGTGCCATTACAGTTGTGCAATCACGGGTGAGAAATGTGCTTATTTTGGTTTGTTCATTTTTAGAAAGCTCACTGTCAGCACTACCAAATCTCTTAAACTACAGACAGATAACAGAGTTCCCTTTCAGTTTTGGCACTTGATCGGAGCCCAGGGATGCCCACCTGAAAGCCAGAGGAACATTGAAATGAGGGTTGAAGTAAAAGAAATCATGTTTCTTAAAACATCAGGAGGCAATTCCCCTCAAAAGCAAGATGCCTATGTTTAAAAAAAATAAACAATTTTTATTTTATTTTGAGAGCTTTTTGGAATAATTGGGGGGGGGGCATATGTTCAACACAGGTCCAGGTGGGAAACAGAAAATTGCTCTCTAGACCTATTGGGGTTGTCTTACGATGCCTTAGATTCTCCTAATCCAAACAGTGAGCTAATTTTAATGGTATATGGAAGTTAACAATGCTGAGTTTCCAGAAAGCTACGATTGGGATATACACTAGCCACCAAGACTCCACTAACTGGCCTTCCCCACTGGTGAAATCGAGCCAACCTCTTCTCAAATATCAGCAGGATGGGCTCAACCAAACAATCTTGACTGAAATTTGCAAGCAAACCATTACTGAAACTGACTTGGAATTTAACTATGGTGAGGAGAAGGACAAGGTGGGAAAGTGGGTATGGCAGTGCCGTGACATAGAGAAACCTCACACACAAAGGAAAGAAGTGCCAAAGAGCCCATCCAGGAAAGAAAGAAACCTCTCATTTATTAGAGAGGGAGAGAATAAAATGAGGAAACTTTCTCTTGAGGGGTTGGTGCCTTTTCTTGGTGCCACAAATCACGAGGTTTTCATTTTCAGGGAATAGTAAAGCAGGCTCATCCAGCCACCTGCAGATGAAAGCAAGTGGCTAGTCAAGCATGCTTTGGTTTTCTCTGAGGCAGGAAGCTGACTCATGGAACCATGCAGAGAGTAAAGACAAAACTGGAGAACTCCATAGCTATCTGGTGTGTGAAACATTTTTAGTTTTTAACAAAAATGTTTATTAAAATACTATTAGAAGAGACTGGTGGGAAAGTGGCTCTCCAAGGTCTTGAACAACATCTGACACAAGCACCCCAGCATTTGAAGATTTCCTACTATAACAATATTTGGCTCTCAATGCACTCCATAAAGACTGATTAAAACATGTTATGTGTATCAAATAAATCATATAGTAGACATTCCTGCCAACAATTCCTTGGATGTAGAAATCCTTTCTCTTTACATCCAAGGAAAGGCTTAGGTAAATGCTATTTAAATCATACAACTGCATTACTTGTTCCATTCAGATAAGAATAATGGTCTGTTGCCAGCGGCACTAGATAGTTACTACAACAATTAATTTAGTCAGTGTGAGATTTATTTCTGGTTCTTCTTCTTTCTTTCTTTAACCTTATCTTTACTATTTTTTCCTATTCCTGAATCAGAATAATATAAAACCAAGGGTGCAGATCAGTGCTTTTATTCTGGAAAACCGGTTTTAAGTCGTGAATCTATTAAGACATTGATGTCTCATTTTCGGGCAAGAGCAATTTAAAATGGGAAGGATGAAATAGGTAGCAACGCGGCTCCTTCCTAAAGAGTGAAAGAAACAGGAAGGAAAAGTAGCTATATCCCAAAATTTGGCATTTTAAATGTCAAATATGGCACTTTAACAATAACCTGTTAAAAGTATAGAGAAGGTGGTCACCTTCTTACTTGGAGTATAACAAGTAAGATGGACCCTTAGACTTTTGAGCAAATGTTTTCTTGGAGATTAACCCAGGACCTTTCTATTTCTTCCAGGTACTCAAGTGAACTACACACCATGGTAGTATGATTTAATAAAACAGTATTAAGCCAGTAGCCAACACGAAGCCAAAATTAAATCAATGTAAAATGTAGTTGTTGCTGTTGTAAGCCATCAAGACATTTCTGACTTATGGCGACTCCTAGGCTCCATCTATACTGACCATTTAATGCAATTTGAAGCTAGCTTCAAACTGCAGTAACCAGACAACAAACTCCCAAAAAACACACAAAAGAAATTGGATCCTGGCCTCCCATGAGCCCAAGCAAGGCACTACTGGTTCTCCCCGTTAAGCTCATTATTGGTGATGAGCTCAAGAAAATGGCCCAACAACAAGGTTAATGGGGAAAAGGCAGGCCCAAGGTTGTGAACTTGGGGAGGGGAGTGGTGTCCTATGGGTTTTGAGGGTGGCTTGGGGCACCAGGAAGGCCAGAGGTTCAGTGGTTGGTGGTTGCTGGCTCACTGGCCTGGGAAGCAGGGAAGTGGGGTATGCAGTCCAGCAGTCAATAGGTACATTATATTTACAAGCTAACTGACGGTGCCTTATGCTTGATTAAATTTGATAACTTCCTTCCACAATTCCTGGCTGCTTTTTCATTTTTTTTCTTTAAAAAGCCCCATAGAAAGAAATGGTCAGAAGATGTACCCTTAAGGTTAACCAATTATCAACACTGGCTTGTCAGTGAAATCAATAGGCCGGAAATACATGGTGCAAAAGTTCATGTGTTTAAACCAGGATCCTTGTGTGCCAAGGAGACTCAAGGTCGAGCCCATGGGTTGCTGTGAAATCTGAGAGGTGATTTTAAGTGAGTCACTACTTCTCCACATAAAGTAATCTCACATGGTTGTGAGAATAACATACTTGAAGTGGAGTAAAGAACAACTTACATAGCTTTGAATTCCTGGAAAGAAAGCAACAACATAAATAGAACAACTACATGTACAACCTCTTTCCAAAGGAACCACAAGGGCACAACACTTAATTTTATCCTTCTTGGAATCCTTGAATATAAATTTGAGATACAAATGTGCTTAATGTGGGAATTTATGAAAAATTCAGTCTGACATTTTAAGAGTTTCAGTACTAACTGTTCCATTTCTTTGTTCTTCTGGTTAACTGGGTAACCGCCTGCAAGGAAATGCAACTCTCTTCGCTGCGGCTTTCTCCTTGAAAGAATAGCAGCCTGAATAAGAGATAAATCCCATGGTGGAAGAATTGTTTGTTGTTCATTTTGTTAGTAAGCCACGGGAATACTTTCTTGAATAAATGTTAGTCCTATCACACATAATCCTCTCAATGTACAACAGCTGCTAGACCATCATGCATATGCAATTCAAGAAAATGTACATGTTTTTTTTTGAAAAACAGTTCCTTTTTATCATTCTTGTTTGCTTCATACCAATAAATAAAATTGAAGAGAACCAACCACACTCTCAGGAGCCTTTGAAAGAGCTAATTGCCTTCAAATCAGAACAACAACAATAGAAACAAGTTTCCGTTTTGGCTTTCAATCTCCGGCTTTCTGCTTTTTGCTGTCTACTTTTGTTATGTCTTACTTAGCAAGATATGGTGTCTTTGGTTGTAGTCCTTTTATCTAATATACTGTCATATAGTGGAGGCATTGTAAGGCACTGACAAGAAGCATTTCTTCTAATGAGCTTTATTTTGTCAATAAACAATAGAATGCTTGGCTACCACTTTGTAGGTTTGCCTTTTTTCAGATTTGATTAAATTGTTTAAAACAGTCACTCTAGGAATCTCTAGGTCCTCCAGTGCGATTTGATGGGAAACATCTGACAGTAGTTGATTATCAAGGAGCACAGGTATTCTGTCAGGTAAAAAAAATAGTATTTTTTAAATTCACAGGTTTTCTACATTCATGCGGGTCCTGTGTCACTAACCCCAGCAAATAAGGAAGGCTGACTTTTTATGGCTAAATATCAGTGCTTTCATTTGATATTTACGTAGACCAAAAACATGTGAATTCCTGCTTTCTGGTTGTCAACATTGCATGTTATGGATTCCAACTATTCCTTACTGCTATTTCAAAAATCTGGCAATTCTAATCAGACATAGGGAGAAATTGAGATAACAGATCTCCTCTGTTCTGATATCTAACCTGGCAACATTATTACAGTGATCTTCTAATGCAATTTCTCCCAGTGTGGTGTTTTCCAGATCACTGCTTCTTAAACTGTGGTTCCCAACCCCAAATGGGGTCCCCTTAGCTCAATGTTGGGAGTGACAAGAAATTTGGCAACAGTAAAAGGTTAATGAATGGCACCGCATTTACACAAAGCTGTTAGCAAAACATTTAAAGTGAACTCGGCAGCAAGTGGTTCGGCTCTACTTCACAAAAAGGAAAATCAGCCTGTTCAGCAAGCCCTTCAAATGCTAGGTTATTATCAGTAAATGTTCAATTTTATACCTATTTTATATGCCTATATATTTGGGGTCATGCAAAAGTTCTTAAAGCCCTGGTCGAGATTATTTGAATTTCAGCCATCACTGGTGATGTAAACTGGGAATGAAGTGAGTTACGTGACAGCACTTTTTTCCTCCCTCTTTACTACTGAAAACTAGTGCTAGAGGGTTTCCTAGCCAGCTGAAGCTAGTTTTCAGAATACATAAAAGACTGCAAGAGGGAGGGGGTTCTGCTGAGAAGATACAATTTGCTGCATTGAGGCCACAAACTTTTCACCTTGGAAGCAGAACCTACTTCACATATTTTACCTCTTCCCTACCAAACTGTCGCATGTAATTTCAATAAAACTCACAATAACAGTAACTTTTTCCCCAAGGTCAGGCACGTATGTGCAAAAATTGCATGGTGCTTGCATAAATTTAAGATCCTCAATGGCAGGGGTTGGGAACCTTTATGACTCAGCCATGAAAGCAAAATATTTAGAAATTTATTTCAGTGAGAGCCATATAATATATATATGATATATTTTAAGACTGAATTCAACTAAATGTGAGTATATACGTACATACAATGAGAAAATGATTCCCCTGGCAGAATGATTGTGCGTATGTCCTACTGAAGAATCCTAGAGCGTTCCTCCAACCCTCATTCGGCAATTGATTGCTGTGGTCCTCCGCAGCAGCCTCATGTGAACTCCGTTCCTCTCTGCCTTCCCATGGAGCCTGGGAGCGTTGTAGGGCTTTATTTACACACTGTTTTCTTGCCCGTATTGTTTGGGGATTGCTTCAGCATTGGTCTTATATGAAAAGCCAAAATCTGCGAGCCAGATGCACTCATCAAAAGAGCCACACCTGGTTTGCGATCCATAGATTCCCGACCCCTGGTCTATATTGAAGTAAATTATATCAAATTCAATGAGAGTGGAGGTTGTGCAAAGCTTGGAATATAGAATTGGTACATAGTAGAATTGTCCCTGTGGGGTTTCAGCTGAGAGTTGGAAGCCTGCAGTTCATCAGCTGGACAGTTTGTTTTTCTGAGGTGAGCTATGTAGAGTTCCTTAAGAAGCAAAACCATTGATTATAAGAAAGAAAATAATTACATCAATTCTAACTCCCACAGTCTCCTCAGATGTTTGGCAATGTGCAATTCCTTTTTCCTATCTTAACTGAAAAGAAGGAGCAATAATGAGCACTGCACTGCACAAGATTACAAGACTTCACTGAAATTTATAATAGTCATCTTCAGACTGAAAAGGGAGCAATCAAGAAAACTAGTGTTCAACCCAACCATACAAAAGTTTCTAATTTTAGTCCAAGGAAGATGTCTAGCTTTCTATATAAAATTGGACTTCAATTCCCATCATCTCTCACTTGTATGCTGTCTAGAGGTGATGGGAGGAGTGTTCAACAACACCTGAAAGCCCAAAGGTTCCTTACCTCATTCCCATAAATTATCACCATTTGACATAAATAAGTTCCAGAAATCACTTTGAATTTTTATATCACTAATACTCAAAAAATACTCACTTCCACGAGTAAGCCTGAGTATTTAAAACACAAGACAGCTTCATACAAAAATCCCACTTTAGAAATTACACTGAAAGCTGGAAAATAGATATACAAGTAAATCACATTGCCGTGATGCTTCATACCCTTAAAGTATCAGAATAGAGGCTCTTAAGATTTTTTAAAAATGAGAGATCTTTCACATTCCAGTTCTCCTACTGATCTTGCATTTCCTGATATGTTCCACTGCTGTTTTTAAGAATAACACTTTATCTACCACCAAGAGGTGTGGAAAGATTTTAACAATTAATGGTACAAACATGAACACTGTTCCTAAATTCCTATGTTTCTATCTTCAAATGATGTTATTTATTTTTCTCAATTTCAAGATTTCCAAGCAGTTTACAAAAATAAGTTTAATCACTGAAAATACATATGCACCTAATGTGCTTAGGTACATTAGAAGTGTTCAAGCAGATGTTTCATTGCCCCTATGTTTAGTCGGTGTCAGAGAAGGGAGAGAAAGAAAGCATCCACAGAACAAATAAACATAGAAAAAAATTCTGGAAATTGTGCCACAGAAACACCACCTTTTTATCACTAATCTGGCCATAAATGTTAAGACTTCCCGAAAAATCCATATAACAGCAATCTGTAACCACAATGTACAGTGTTCCCTCACTTATTGCTGGGGTTAGCTTCCAGGACCTCCCGCAATAAGTGAAAAATGCAATGTAGGGATGCTCTGTTTATTTTAATATTTATACATTATTTTAGTAGTTATGTACTATTTTAAGTCTTTATAAACTTAAAATAAAGTGAAGGAAAGGAAGGAAGGAAGGAAGGAAGGAAGGAAGGAAAGGCCATTCAAGGCTGGAGGTAGGGAGGACTGAGGGAGAGCGCCTTGGAGAGCGGTGGCGGCAAAACCCCACAAAACAGCGGAAATATATACTTTAATTTTTTTAAAAAATTCACAAAACAGCGAGTCCGCAATAAGCGAACCACAAAGTAGCGAGGGAACACTGTATTTCGTTTAAACTCAATTCACTACCATTAATGCAGTTCATGTGGTTGCCAAAAATTTAATAGGTTGCTAAAGGCACCAGATCCCATATGAATGTAGAAATTAAGCAGTGTCAGCCTTGGCTAATACTTGGATGGGAGACCAGTAATCAACACGATGTGCTTTAGGCTATATTTCAGAGAAAGATACTAGCAAAAGCATTTCTGAGTATTCCTGCCTAAGAAAACCCTATGAAATTCAATGGTTGCCATAAGTCCGCAGATAACCTGAAGACATATACAAGTCACATAGTCTTCACTAGAGGCCTGTTTCTCAATACTCAGATTATTTTCCTCAAACTGGAACATTGTGTATCTCTCGAAGGATCTCAGAGACAAGAGGTAGATAAATAAGAGAAAGTAATGACTCCAATGGCCAGCCTTCAAATACTGAATTGACTGCATGTCAATTTGGACAAAACCTGACCATAATTTACATTATAAGGCAGTAAATGTGGTACAAGCAACATGACAGATATCCCTGCTATGGACTACAAATAGAAGAAGAAGGTGGCATACTTACCAGGAGGAAGATGTATACAAGTGTAAATATGTTTAAATAAATATTGAGGCAGACCAGAGCTGATTTAAATCGTATACACATCTGAATTCACAAATGGCTATTAAAGCGAAATGAACCAAATAACTTTTATCATTTACATCCGTTACTAACAGCTACTTGAAAACAGGAATTAACATGTTCAGCTACTTTTACCTTCAAGAGAATGAACATTAGTATCTTTCAATTCTTTTGTGTGTGTGTGTGTGTGTGTGTGTGTATTCCAGAACTATTATGGTATTTCCATACTGTAGTGGAAGGAATTACCATAACTCTTTATACTGGGTAGGAAATGCATGGTGTATTCCTGATGTTACTGAATTTCAAATGCTATCATCCTAAGCAACACAACTGATAGGCGCTGGGGGCTGCAATCCAAAAACATCTGGAAAAACACAATACTACTGTTCTTTCCACCCAGAAGCTTTGATTAATATTGATAAAGGCATGTTGAAAACGGATTACTTGCTAGCAACTAGGTCCTTTTATTATGACTTAGATGAAGGGTTAGATCATCAAGTTTGCAGATGACACCAAATTGGGAGGGAAGACAGGAGCAGAATTCAAAACAATCTTAATAGATTAGAGAGATGGGTCAAAACTAATAAAAGGAAGTTCAAAAGTGACAAATGCAAGATACTCCACTTAGGCAGGAAAAAAATGAAATGTAACAACACAGAATAAGGGACGTCTGGCTCAACAGCAGTGTGTATGAAAAAGGTCATAGAGGACAAGTTAAATATGAGCCAACAATGTGATGTGGCAGCAAAAAAAGCCAATGGGATTTTGGCCTGCATAAATAGGGATACAGTGTCGAGATCCAGGGAAGTCACGCTACCCCTCTATTCTGCCTTGGTTAGACCACACCTGGAATCACACTGTGTCCAATTCTGGGCACTGCAATTGAAGGGAGATGTTGACAAGCTGGAATGTGCCCAGAGGAGGGCAACTAAAACGATCAAGGGTCTGGAGAACAAGCCCTATGAGGAGCAGCTTAAAGAGCTGGGTATGTTTAGCCTGAAGAAGGCTGAGAGGAGACATGATGAGAGCCATGTATAAAGATGTGAGGGGAAGTCATAGGGAGGAGGGAGCAGGCTTGTTTTTTTACCTTTATAGTGCATAGACCAAGTAGCGGTCTGAGCACTGGATTTGACTCTGGAAACTAGGGTTTGATACTCTACTCAGCCATGGAAGCCACTGGATGGCCTTTAAAAAGTCACTTTCAACCTAAGTAGGCAAATGGCAATTTCCCTGGGAAGAAATGTTACAAAAAACCTCCATGATTGGTTTGCCATAAATCTGAGTTGATCTGAAGGCACACAGTAAGAACAAATGTCAACCATTTAACTGGGATGTGCTGCTAATAATAGCAAAGTCAAAGCAAATCAGAAGGCAAATTCTACATGCTACCTAGATAGTCACTTGCCCTATTTGTTTCTAACGTCCAATATGTTTCAACCATCACCAGAATTGGCCTTCCTCAGCGGCTACAGTAAAAATGGCAAATATAATTCCATTTCATACATTGCCAATGACAACACAAATTAGTTATATTCTTTGAAAACATGAAGATTCCATTATCCTACTTTGGGGGGGAGAGGGGAGTCAAGAGCGACTTGAGAAACTGCAGGTTGCTTCTGGTGTGAGAGAATTGGCCCTCTGCAAGGACGTTTCCCAGGGGATGCCCGGATGTTTTGATGTTTTACCATCCTTGTGGGAGGCTTCTCTCATGTCCCCGCATGGGGAGCTAGAGCTGAAAAAGGGAGCTCATCCACGCTCTCCCCGTATTCAAACCTCTGACCTGTCGGTCCTCAGTCCTGCTGGCACAAGGGTTTAACCCACTGTGCCACTGGGGGCTCCTCATTATCCTACATAACACAATGCACAGTCAGGAGAGGGAGAAAAGGCCAACAGATTTTCTGAAATTGGCCACAAAGCTATATGATGCAATCACCTTACACGTTCCCTTTGTTGACTGTCATATCTTCTTTACTACTTGAGTCCACGCATAAGGATCCAGGGATAATTTGCTTAATGGTCCATTTCTTTTGGAGGGTTATTATACAACTCCAGAAATGTGTGAAGATATGCTATGTAAAATACTGTAATCTATATGTTTATAGAGAATTTAACAAATTTTGTGCTGTCCTTGTTAATGTATTAAATATAATTATAGTTTTATTTTATTATTTTCACCAATAAAAGCAAACACTGATAGTGGTCAAAACATGTTAGACATTTAAAAACAAATAAAGCAAGTAGCCCTCTATAAGCACATAAAGCTTTGTTACCTGTGTTGACTTTTCATATGTGCTTATCAACTTGATAATAATGGCAGCATGGACTGAAAAAAACCCCATAGCATGGCTACAATTTGTGCTTCACATGCAAATTTGATTTTCAAGCTTATACACAATCCAATTAGAGTCACTAGCTTTTATAGTTATGACATGCAGAAATTCAACAGGCTAGTGTGGAGTGAAAGAAAAACCTTCCCTTGATGAATTTCTATTACTCCAATAATGAAAAATACATGCAAACTTTGTAATAACTGCAAAACGAATAATACTTTTAAATCAACATAAAACATATTTAAAGTAGCAACGTCTCAATCCCTCATGATCACTAAGCACAGCGGAAATGGAAGCAACCAGGCTATGCATTACAGGTTACCCTTTTTCCAAAACCCTATATGGCTGCTGGGTGTATGTGTGCCTTACTAATCATTGACTATGGAAACCCCATGAATTTCCCAGGGCTTTCTAAAGCAAGGAGTTTTCAGAATTTTCAAATATAGCATACAGCAGCTGGTGTTCATTGGTGGTCCCTCATCCAAGTATTAACCAGGCCTGACTCTGCTTAGCTTCCAAGATGCAACAAGATCTGATACCTTCAGAACATTAGAGCCTAGGTTGCTGATTCCTTTTTTCCCTAAGTTCTGATCCATTAAGAAATGAAGAGGGGCTCTCTCACATTTGGTGGGAACATGGACCTCTTCTTTTCAGAACCTAGAAAAGCCTTTCAGAAATCCAATCTCTCAATATAGAAGGTCAGTTCCCAGTTTAGGGGCAAAACACAGCAATGTGAATAGATGAAAAGGGGAAAGCTGCCATTGTGCCCTGATCCAATGGTCCACACTGAGAGCAGGAACAAATGAGGAATGGCTTCACTATATGGATTTAGTCCAGCGGGCGGCAGCCAGATTGCTAACGGGAGCTACATACAGGGAGCATACCACCCCCCTGTTGTGTCAGCTCCACTGGCTGCCTGTCCAATTCCGGGCTCAATTCAAAGTGCTGGTTTTGACCTTTAAAGCTCTATACGGTTCTGGCCCAGCTTACTTGTCCGAACGCATCAGCCGCTATGTCCCACCTCGTAATCTAAGATCACCCGGGAGGCCCTGCTCTCGCTTCCGCCTACATCTCAGATGAGGCTGGTGGGGACGAGGATAGGGCCTTCTCGGTGGTGGCTCCCCGCCTGTGGAATGCGCTTCCTATTGATGTACGATCCACCACATCCCTCCTGGCCTTCAGGAAAAAAGTAAAATCCTGGCTGTGGGACCAGGCATTCGTACACCAGCACAAGGCAGCATTTTAGATTGGTTTTTAATGAAAGTGGGTGATTATGGCCAATGTTTTTATGGACTGAACATTGTTTTAATCCAGAGTGAATGTGTATGGTGCTAATGTAGTTGTATTTTAATGTATTTTTAATGTATTTTAATTGTTGAAGTGTTTTGGGGTTTATATTGTTATTATGTGGGCATCAAATTGTGCCATACTGTAAGCCGCTCTGAGTCCCCCCTTGGGGGTTGAGAAGAGCGGGGTAAAATCCCGAAATAAAAATGGATAGATTCAATGACTGAGATTCTGTCTCTAACAAACAGGTAGAGTGGGGGAGCCCTCGGTAGCGCAATAGGACAAACCCTTGTGCCGGCAGATCTGCTGACTGAAAGGTTGGCAGTTCGAATCCAGGGAGCAGGGTGAGCTCCTTTCTGCCACCTCCAGCTTCCCTTGTAGGGACATGAGAGAAGCCTCCCACAAAATGGTAAAACATCCAGGCGTCCCCTAAGCAACATCCTTGCAGATGGCCAATTCTCTCATACCAAAAGTGATTTGCAGTTTCTTAAGTTGCTCCTGACATGAAAAAAGGTAGAATGTGATTGGGCAGCGTGTAAGCCCAGACATCTAGTAAAAGAAGCTGCACTCCTACAGAGTTACATGTGAGTACCATTGACATCAGTGTGAGACTCAATGGAGCATTTGCTATGACCATGAACCCCATTACACTAGAGAATGAATCCACTTTAAATCTGGTTGCTGCCTCCTGCAGAATTCTGGAGTTTGTAGTTTAGGGAGGAGCCTTTAACAGCCAAAAAAAGCCTGTATCTCCCAAAAACTGGCAAAAGGGACAAAAGCTGACTTACACATGCACATATATCTAAGGAACTTCAAAACAAGAAGATCCTTGATGTGGGAAATCTTTTCAGGTCACCATCTATTTTGAGGATCCACCCGGCCCTTCCCACTATGCAAACCAATGGAAATGCTGATGTTTCCTATAATCTCAAGCTTCCTGGAATGACCTCATGCATCCAAAATACGCTTCTGGCCTGGTCAAATGACACTGCCATGAGATTGGACTGAAATGATGCTCTGTTTTATCGCCAGTTTGTTAGCTACCCTGAGAAGTCGCATGAATTGAAAAGTAAGATGAGCTCTTAAGTCAATAAATAAATAAACAGTGCCTAATCTTATGCATAATTATTAAACTCAGTATTGACCAGATGCCTCTTAAAATAGATATTTTAGCTTGATGTCAAGCAGTTAAGTCTACAGCACATTTAACTGTTCACCCCCTACCCCGGATTGCTGATTAGATGAAGATGGATGACCAATTCTATGGGACACATTGCCAGCTATTAGAGATTCCTGGCCTATATCCCATTCAGATTCTTTTCCTTGAAACCATGCAGTCTCACTCTTCTTGTTGGAATATACTCTTCCCAGACAGTCTTTGAATAAAGACTTCCAGACTCATCAGTAATAAAATATGCTGGTGTGTCATGCCCTGAACTGATCATCTGGATAAACCCAAACTACTCTAATTATCCTAGGAGCAATAATCTTCACCCTAGATAAGAATCTGACAGAGAGCAGACATAGTGAATTAGCAATGTATTCCCATCAGTGATCCATGTTGTTTGTGACACATTATCTCACTCTTGCCCCTTGGCTAGAAACAAAACAATAAAACATGCTATTTTGCAAATCACAAACAATTCATACCTACGTAATCAATGCAGGCATACGGGCCTCAATCTCTAGGCCTCTATTCCATAGTTGTGCGGCGCCTAAGTCAATTGCAGATAATATCTGTCTGAAAGCAAGCAGATGGATAAAGTGCAAGCATAACCTTAGGTACAGTGAGGAAAAGGAGTAAGCACCACAAAGCAGCATCAGCCTCGTAATACACAAACCAGCTAGAAGGCAGATTGACTGAGAGAAAATTAGCATTCCTCCGGCAAAGATTTCTCATGCTCCATGAGACTCTGAGATCCATGTCAAGCAAAATATGCTGAAGTGTCAGCACAAACAGAAGCGGAAATCTATGGATCTTTTAATTTAAAAAATAATATAAAAATAAAATAAATTGTTTCCAAATAAAGCAAGCAGGAATATAATCGGATATGTACAAAATTGGGAACAATCTGTAAACTAAATCTACACACCCTATCCAAAATATTAGGAAAAAAATAAAACTCATTCATCCTCATTATGATGTTATTGCTAGGAACCAATCCAAACATTTTGTCCAGTACCTACAATCTTGTTGATCACTCTCCAAAAAAACTCCTGTTGCACACCCAGGATAGCACCCTATTTTGACAGCAATGCATAACATACAATTTATTCCAAACCTAATAGGAAGTAAGCCTACTGGAGAGGAAAATATAAAAGAAAGCGAAGCGCTGTAACTAGCAAGACCACAAATTTCAGTAGCCCAAGGCAAAATAGGCTGGTTATCATTAGCTACCTGTCTCAGTCCAAAGAGAGCTTTGTTATCTAGCCACAACAAATGATGATTAGCCTTGCCTAAGGATGCACGTCAATAAAGCCTCACACAATTGGCACATTGAAAATACATGTGATGGTCTGCTTTCCTAACAGGCCTTGTGTCTGGAGGGAGGGGCTGGCTGTTCACATAGATTGAAATGGGGCCTTCCTTCAACATCAGTCATCTGGATAATATGTTCCTCTCCTTATGAGACTTGTGCCATGGTAGAAAAAAGGGAGGAAATCACATACATGATTGTATTATAGATACACAAGAAACCAAATTTGCCTTTTTAAAAGAGTAATTTTCAGCACAGTTAAAAGGGCATAGATGAGCCATAATAGCATGAGTATTCTTGTTGTGGTACCTGAATTGTGACAGCTTCACAACCACATCTGATTTTTTAATGCTAAGGCACCAATGATACATATTATTTTTTCTCTCTCTTTCAAGATCAACATGACCTCCACTGGAAAACTAAATTTGCACCCTGTGCTGATTGTTTGAAAAAAAAACCTATTGATCTCATTTGACAAATTGATCCCACAGAGGGGAGGAGGAAATAGAAAGAAAAATAATACAATATTTCTAGTCCTGGACCAGATTTTAGAACACAAGACTATACATATCTACTCCAGACATAAGTACCCTGATATTCAATTGGATTTACTCACAGGTAGGCAAGCATAGCAGCTGCCTTGATCAGGTGGAAAGAAGGAAAGGAAGAGGAAGAAGGGGAGGTGGAGGAGGAAAAGGGAAAGAAGAGAAAGAGGAAGGAGATGGGGAGGAGTGAAGGGAACACCACAAAACCACCCACCTGCCCAGCAGCATCCTTACCATTGGTCTGTCTCAAAGTGATCGTCCGTTTCCCCAAATTTCTCTATACCACACACACCGCAAGCTGAACATCAGGGCCCCTTCTCTTTCAGAGATTTCTGGTTGCTAAGATCCCGTTGCCTGCCTGAGGAAATGGCTTGCCAGCTTACCTGATGAAATGGGAGGGACAAGTCACAGCACAGCATCCAGCAAGAGCATGGAAGGGGAAAAATAACACACACACACATGCATACATGCAACCAAACCAAACACTGTCTTCCTATTGGGAGGAGGATCCAGGTTTGTGGCCACAATGCCTTCTAGCTATATCTCCATTTCAATTTCTGCATTCATGGCTAGAAAAGGAGGGGGGGGGGAATACCCTCACAGAGAGCTTTCCAGAATCCTCCTTACTCCTGCCTCCGCTTCCTGTTCTCTGCCTCACTCTATGGTACCCAACATATAGCAGAAAAGAGCTCTTTAGGAGGGGAGATGGGGGAGGAGGGAGAGAAAGGAGGGTGGGGAGGATGCAGGCAGGGAGGGGGGGAAGGAGGAAGAGAGGGAGGCAGCACCTAACCTGGCACTGCCACCTCCTGGTGATGGGAGTCAATACATACAAAGTACCAGTTTTTTCAGCTGAGACTTGAATCAACAGCTTCCTAGCTGTGTTCCTCCAGGCAAACAAGCAAGCACGCAGGCACACACACACACACACACACACACACACAGAGAGAGAGAGAGAGAGAGAGAGAGAGAGAGAGAGAGAGAGAGAGAGATTCACAAATGGATTTGCAAAGGCAAGGCACTGCTCCACACCTGTTTTGCATCTAAGATATGTCTGCATCATTTGTCCCCTCTCCATCCTTTTCTACCTCCTTGCCAAGGTCATGGTCCCAATTTTAGAAACACACATTAAGTCGGAAAACAGGAAAGCAGGACACAATGTTTCAGAGCTGCCTCCAACAGGCCTGCAACTGTGCATTTGGAGCCTGTCTATCACACAAAACTGTTGAAGCTGCGTGCCTTCAAGTCATTTTCAGCCTTATCAAATCCATCATGGGATTTTCTGTGGCTGAGAGTATGACTCGCCCAAGGTCACTCAGTGGCGCTATGGGTTAAACCCTTGTGCTGGCAGGACTGCTGACTGAAAGGTCAGTGCTTCGAATCCGGGGAGAGCAGGCTGAGCTCCCTCTGTCAGCTCAGCTCCCCATGAGGGGACATGAGAAGCCTCCCACAAGGATGGTAAAAACAACAAACGTCCTGGCGTCACCTGTGCAATGTCCTTGCAGACAGCCAATTCTCTCACACTAGAAGTGACTTGCAGTTTCTCAAGTTGCTGCTGACATGGAAAAAAAAACCCAGCGGCTTTCAATGGCCAAGTAGGGAATTGAACTCCGGATTCATAATGCTTTAACCATGGCATTACTCTGACTCTCTCCATCATATGTACCCATCAATTACTATTATGGGAATAGTCTTATTCTAGGTTCAGTTTATTTGCTTTGTTTGTTTTGTAACGTGAGTAAAGGTGGTTATGTATTTCACTCTTTCAAGTCACCCACATACTGTTTCCTTCCACAAATTGATCTCTGAAGTGGCTCTCATGATTAAAAATAATAATTAAAATGTGCTAAACAAGTCCGATATAAAATGCAGTGAAAATCAAATAATCAGCAACCAATCACGGAGGCAGTGGTGTGGAGATAAAACTGAAATAGCAAGATCTAAGAAAAGTAATCAGTTAAAAGCCCTTCTGGAGCAGCCATGTGTTGGCCAATTGCCTGAAGTAATAAAATGTCAGGGCCTGGCAAATCTCCTCAGGGAGGGCATTTGGCACCATCCATGGACTGTAAAGTAATAAGAGGATGCACTTGTCCCACCAGCAGCCAAATGAATGAGAGGCTCAGCTGTTTCTATGGCTGTGCCTACACACTGGAACGTCCTCCTTATTCTGTGAAAATGGCCCTTTTGCGACAGACTTTTTCTTGAAAATCTCCCTAGTGATTTCCCCTATGGGTCCTTTATCAGCAGCAGGGTCATTCTGTCTTGAGTTTTTCCTGGTGTATTGTGGGATGGATTCAGAGTTCCCATAAGGTCAGTCCATGTGGGCAGTATTCCTTAGAAAAAAATAGAATCACAGAGTTAGAGGAGACCACAAGGGCCATCTAGTTCAACCCCATCTGCCATGCAGGAACACAATTTCAAAGCGCTCCTGACAGATGACCATCCAGCCTCTGCTTAAGAACCTCTAGAGAAGGAGCTTCTGCCATACTCCCAGCCAGCATATTGAACTGCTGAACAGCTCTTACTGTCAGAAAGTCCTTCCTAACAGTTAAATTGATTCCCCCCCCTGCAATTTGAATCCATTATTCTGTGTCCTAGTCTCCACAGCAGGAGAAAACAAATTTGCCACCTCTTTAATGTGATATCCTTGCTTAAGAAAATCCTATGGGATTCTTGGGGTTGTCCTAAGCTAGCATTTCTCAACCTGGGGATCGGGATCCCTGGGGATATGGGGGGTTTTAGAGGGTTATGTAAAAAACATACATTTCTGATGGTCTTAGGCACCCCTTTGGCAGAAAAGGCTGAAGATTTCTTCGCCTGGAACTTCACAAGAAAATTATGGGACAAATAGAACATCATAAGGACATCTGGCGGGGGGTGGGGGTGGGTAGATGGGGGGATAATTGACAAATTCCAAATATAACTCCAACCAATAGCCAACCTTTTCACCCATCTGGAGAAATCCTAAAGTTCCTCAAGCCCATGAACAATTTTGACCTATGGGAACCTCTGTCTTATTCATACAACTTTGCAAAAGGACTCCTTACAAAGCACATAGCAGAAGAGTCATGAGAGGTAATCCTTTTAAATATGACATGAAGCAGAACCTGTTGCATATTCTAAAATAGGCTTATCACTAGATGTAAATTAATCCAGGGTTTAGTAAATTGTGTGTGTATGTGTGTCTGTCAGAGAGAGAGAGAGAGAGAGAGAGAGAGAGAGAGAGAGAGAGAGAGAGAGAGAGACAGATTAACAAATGGAAATCAACAAGTATAATCGGAACAAAATGTTTTGGCTTACGCCTTCTTCAGTTGCTAATGATGAAACTTAATTACAGCCAAGGCTACAGCTTATAAAAACTCTTTCTTTAGCAACTGAAGGAGTTAAAACTGAAATATTTTGCTCATTTGAGAAATACGTGTATGAAGAGATAGACAGATGATAGATAGATACTAGATAGATAGATACATAGATAATTGACCTCTTCTCTCAGGTTTGTCCTGAATATCCTAGAAATATGCATTTAATATCTGTCTCTTATCTATCTATCTATTAGGCATGGGTAGGTTCAGTTGGAATCTTCGTTATTCGGATTAAAATTGGATTAAATCCATTTTGAAGCAATTTCAAAGCAATTTGGGAACCTGGAAGTATTCTTGCCCTTTCGAAGGCACTGTCACCATCAATTTTATGATTCAGGAAGTGAATCGGAAATGAATCAGCTTTGGAGGCAAGCAGTTGCTTGCATACTGGGATGCTTGACTCCAGCCAATGAAAGGAAACGACCTCAGGAGGGGCGAGGTTTTGGCATGGCAGCCATTGCCCTTTAAAAAGGGCCCTGCGTGCCACATGGGCTCATTGCAAGCCAGGGACACAAAGGCAGAGGGACTACGGCAGGCTGCTTCGGTGGGAAAGGTGGCATGCCACCACTTTGCAAGGGTAGTACTGGGTTGGGAACAATTTCTCATTTGCTGTTAATTCCCTTCCTAAAGCAGGGAAAACAGCTTTTAAGGGCTTTTTTTCTCCTGGGGTTTGACTTCTCTGCTTTGGAAAACCAAAATTCCCCTTTGCTGCTAATAATTTCCTTGGGAAGACACACAAAAGTTTGGTGGCCCCTTTGTCTGCCTAGGGTTACACTTTGTACTTTAGGAAACTAGAAATCTAGTAATCCAATCCTTTCCTTGGGGAACTACACAAAAAATGTTTTATCTCCTTGGGGTTACACATATTTTTGGAAACTAGAAATCTACCAATTTAATATTTTCCTTGGGGAACAACACAAAAAAGTTTGGAGGCCCCTTTCCTCTCCTTGGGGTTACACGTTATACTTTAGGAAACTAGAAATCTAGTAACCTAATTTTTCTCTTCAGAAACAACACAATAAAGCTTTGGAAGGCCCCTTTCCTCTCCTTGGGCTTACACGTGTTACTTTGGGAAACTAGGAATCTACTAATCCAATCCTTTTCTTGGGAATCAACACAATAAAGCTTTGAATGGCCCCTTTCCTCTCTTTAGGATTACATGTGGTACTTTTGGGAAACTAGAAATCAACTAATCCAATCCTTTTCTTTGAAATCAAAACAATAACACTTTGGAAGGCCCCTTTCCTCTCCTTGAGCTTACATGTGTTACTTTGGGAAACTAGGAATCTACTAATCCAATCCTTTTCTTGGGAATCAACACAATAACACTTTGAATGGCCCCTTTCCTCTCTTTAGGATTACATGTGGTACTTCTGGGAAACTAGAAATCAACTAATCTAATCCTTTTCTTTGAAATCAAAACAATAACACTTTGGAAGGCCCCTTTCCTCTCCTTGAGCTTACACGTGTTACTTTGGGAAACTAGGAATCTACTAATCCAATCCTTTTCTTGGGAATCAACACAATAACACTTTGGATGGCCCCTTTCCTCTCCTTATTTATTTATATTTATTTCGGCATTTTACCCCGCTCTTCTCAACCCCCCCCCCGGGGGGGGGGCTCAGAGCGGCTTCCAAAAGGCACAATTTGATGCCTACACAACAACACAGCATAAAAACACAGTATAAAAACCCTCAAGCATTAGACACTAAAATACATTAAAATACAGTTACATTCACACATCCTACGCATTCACCTATGTTAAAACAGGATTACACGTGGTACTTTGGGAAACTAGAAATCTACTAATCCAATCCTTTTCTTGGGGAACAAAACAATAAAACCTTGGAAGGCCCCTTTCCTCTCCTTGGGGTACACATGGTACTTTTGGAAACTAGAAATCTCCTAATCTCATCTTTCCCTTGGGAAACAACACAATAACAGTTACTTTAAAAATTGTCAAAACCCAGGGGTCTTCTATACATGTTGAAAGTTAATATGCTGACAGAGGAGAATCTTTTCTACCACTGTGGCAAGTTTTGTCAGTAGTGGTCTAAAACGGGGGGAAAGGGAATCCCCCCAAGTTTTGCCTGTCCCGTTTGCAGGTTGTCACGTATTGCGCAATCGTGGCCGCCATTAATAAAGCAATTCGGAAATTTCAGAAAATTCTGATTTTTTTCAGAAAATTTCAGAAATCATTTAGGAAACGAATCACCAATGCCTCCTACGTCTGAAACAAGTTTCGAAACATTTTTTCCTTGATCAAACAAGCCATCTATCTATCTATCCGTTTATCAATCTACCTACCTATTTATTTATTTATTTCAGGCATTTCTATGCCGTTCCTCTCACCTCCAAAGAGGAACTCAAGACGGCTTACAGTCATTAGATGCCAAAAAAATACATTAAAACACACAGTTACAATTAACACAATTGAAACAATTATAAGCATTCAATTAAAAATAGCATTATAAGCATTCAATTACCTACCTACCTATCTGTGTGTCTATTTATCCAATGAAAAAAATGTTTTAGTTTGATCTAAATAGATAGAAAAGATAGATGGATAATAAATTCATGGATCATAAAATCATCCAATCCAACTCAATTCTGCCATGCAGGAAAACATGATAAACACTCCCAACAGATGTTTAACTCTGCTTTAATAGATAATAGAATGGATAGATTAGATGGATTAGATAGATAAACAGACAGAGATAGATATTGAATGCATTCTTCTGGGATTCAAGTTGCGGTTCAGGTTAGGTCTCAGACTCCAGAAATCTTGTTCTGAGAGCTCCCAGCATTACTACAAGCTTCAATGTGAACACTGGAAAATTATGTAGACATCTCTGTGTCCCAGTTTTTAGTCAGCATGATATTAATGCAGTCACATGGTGGTACTTTGTGTGTGTGTGGGGGGGGGTCCTTTTAGTACAGGGAAGTGAGCTGCGTTGTGAGAGCAAAAGAGGAATCACAGGTTGAGGGGAAGGCCAAGGGCAGATATAGTGGGAAAAGAAAGGTGAGTACAGTGGGTGTGTAAAGACTGCAAAGGGGGGTGGTGGTGTTGTAGTGAGTATCACCGTAACAAAATAAGACTCACTTTCTGTGAGATGTACAATCCTTCTAGGCACTTACAGTTGAGAAAAAAATGCAAAAATAGGGGGAAGAATCTTTGTATGATAGGGAAAACTGAGTTATGTAAGATGGGGAGAGCTGACCAGGTAGAAGTTAGTCACTTGAAAGACAAGGGTTTCCAGATGTTTTGCTAGATTAGCTATCATAAACACATAATTGGGACATTGGGGCGAAAATCCACCAAAGATGCTCTTTACAATTTCTGAACAATCTAAGACCTAAGGTAAAACTAATGATCATGCAACGCACTTGATATATCTATGCTCAACTGGACCTATCAAGCATTGGTAGGTCTTCTTCCACAAGGTTTTTAGCTTCCCACAAAAGGAATATTCATTTAGAAAGCGATCTGACTATTCCACTTCCACTACCCTTAAGAAAAATATATACTAGGCAGGAATGTAGCCATGGGAGGGGGGGGCTTGAGGGGCTTCAGCCCCTCCCCCAAATACTCAGGGTGGTCCACAAGAAGGCCTTACTGGTATGTGGCATGGTGGCATCCTTGTCCGTGCCTGGGCCCTCAGCACACTCTCTTTCCTTTTCAGTGCCGTTGATTTCAGTCTTCGGTGCCAGGAAAGGCAGGGGAGTGTGCTGACAGCCCAGGCGCCAAAGAGGATGCCACCACACTACAGACCATTGGGAGGCCGCAATAGGCCTTTGGGTCCATGCACTCAGCAGGCCTTCGCATCTCTGCATTGAAGTCTTGCCACACTCGTGGCTGGGAGTGGAGTGCGTCGAGCGCATCAGCTGCCTTCTTGGACTCTCTGGATCCAGGTAAACAACAACTCCCATTTGAAAAAGGGCAATCATTCCCCAATCCCTGCCTGTATGCACAGTTTGGCACATTGGCTCTATGTGCTAAGTTTAGTCCAGATCCAGCGTTGGCTTGGTTTAATGCCTTCTGGATAAGGGCGCACTGCAACTCCCAGATCCAAGGCCAATCATCCCCAATCCCTGCGTGTCCTGTATGCATAGTTGGCCATGTTTGGTCCAGATATGATATTGGCTGCCTTCAGTGCTTTCTGGATCCAGGTAAACAACAACTACCATTTGAAAAGGGCAATCATTCCCCAATCCCTGCCTGTATACACTGTTTGGTACATTGGCTCTATGTGCCAAGTTTGGTCCAGATCCAGCATTGGCTTGGTTCAATGCCCTGTTGTTGTTGTTCTTATTATTATTATTATTAAACAGTTCTTCTACATTAAAATAAAGTTAGTTATGCTACTAATATGATACCCGGACCTGTGTGTATCCTGACGTTTGTACATTTGTGTCCATGTGTTTGTACATGTGTGTGTACCCTGATGTTTGTGCATCCTGATGTTTGTACATTTTTGATGCTGGTCATTGACCGTAATAAATCTTGCATCTTTGTACTAATATTCTGCCTAATTTAGAGTCTTATCCTTAAAATTAGGGGAGGAGTAAGGAGCCTTAGCTTTAGAACTCCGGGAATGACAATTAGAATGATGGTTGGGGATTTCTGTTCAGTTTAAGTTTAAGATTAGGTTTGAAAGGAAGCAGAGGGTTATTGGTAGAGCATAAAAATCCACATCAAGTCAGAGTATTACAAATATATAGAAGCACATCACATTGGAGTCATAGACATTTGTGTGAAATTCCGTTCAGCCTCGCTATAGTACATGAAGACAGAACATCTAACATGAAACGAAGCCAAAAGAGCATAACATCATTCTTTAAAAAGCCCAGAGAGGAAGACATTTCATCTAAAGTTAAAGGTAAGTTAAGTTTTATTTGCAATAACACTAAATTAACTATTTATCATACATTGCTTGCTCAATCCTTTTTCTTTTAAAACTTACACGTATCCTGATTTTGATCCATCTTTTAAAATATTATAATAGCATTTATATCTATTAGGCTAGTACAACACAATGAACTTCAATAGGCAAGAGAAAATGTGAGGCCTACTAGCCTAGTAGGCCTCACATTTTCTCTTGCCTATTGAAGTTCATTTTTTTGCCACAAGAGCAACACTGACTGGACTGTTAGTGCTGCCATCTGTGATGTGTTCAAGGAGCAACTTGCATAACATGGCTACACACAGTAAGTTTCACTAGCTTCTTTTGTACCATTAAGTTGTAAATATTGTAGAACAATCTTGGATATATAAAACCTACAATTTGTTGTTGAAGGCTTTCATGGACAGAATCATTGGGTTGCTGTGAGTTTTCTGGGCTGTATGGGCATGTTCCAGAAGCATTCTCTTCTGACGTTTTGCCCACATCTGTGGCAGGCATTCTCAGAGGTTTGAGGTCTGTTAGAAACTAGGACAAGTGAGGTTTATATATCTGTAGAAGTCCAGGATGGAAGAAAGAACTCTTGTCTGTGTGAGCTAGGTGTGAATGTTGTAATTAGCCATCTTGATTAGCAATGACCTTGCAGCTCAAGGCCTGACAGCTTTATGCCTGGGGGAATCCTTTTGTTAGGAGGTGTTAGCAGGCCTTCATTGCTTCATGCCTGAAATTCCTGGGTGGTGTTCTTTATTTACTGTCTTGACTTTAGAGTGTTTTAATACTGGTAGCCAGATTTTGTTCATTTTCATGGTTTCCTCCTTTCTGTTGAAATGGTCCACATTGTCCAAGGCCTGCTAACATCTCCTAACAAAAGGATTCCCCCGGGCATTAAGCTGTCAGGCCTTGAGCTGCAAGGCCATTCAATGCTAATCAAGATGGCTAATTACAACATTCACACCTAGCTCACACAGACAAAAGTTCTTTCTCCCATCCTGGACTCACACAGATATATAAGCCTTACTTGCCCTTGTTTCCAACAGACCTCAAACATTTAAGGATGCCTGCCATAGATGTGGGCGAAACGTCAGGAGAGAATGCTTCTGGAACATTGCCATACAGCCCGGAAAACTCACCGCAACCCAGTAAAACATGCAATGTTTGCAGTAACAGATTTATTTCATTTATAGAAGTAATATTATGTTTTCAGATGTGGATGATACTGTAGCACAGCAGTTCTCGTTTGTGCCTGGAGGGCAGGGAATAGGTCCTGGGGTTCCATTAGCATTAGGGCCTGCAGCAGCCGATGTGGATTCAGAGGATGAGCTAGATGATTGGGGTGAAGCACAGGGCCCTTCGGATGGGCCTCATTCACCAACAGAGAGCTTGGCATGGGATGAGATGATGTTTGGGCCTAGCATAGATGCCGATCACCAGGTGGAGATGGGAAGCAGCGAAGGGAGTTATGAACACCCCGGGGGGAGGAATTCCCAGGAACTTGAAAGTGAAAACATGGACGAAGCCGAGTGGGAAAGTGCTAGGGAGGAAAGTTCTCAGGAAGATAGCGACACAGCTGCTGAGAGGCAAGGTCGCTCCTTCGATAGGAGACGGGACATTGAGTCTAACCGGAGGGCTTGGTCTAGGGTCCTAGACCGACCGAGGTCCGTGAGCAGAGATTGGAGACGAAGAAGCCTAGAGCGTCGCGGACCTCGGCCGAAGGATTAAGTAGAGGATCCGTGGGAACACATCCTCAGTTCTCCGGCCACGTCTTTCCTGGATAGGCGTGAAGCGGAGTGGGACCACAAGCTTGCCGTGGTCATCAAGCCTTGCCTTGCATTTGCCTTGTCTTAGTTCTTGATCTGCATTGGATTGCGGAGCCCTGTCTTGTTCCTGAACCGCATTGGATTGCGGAGCCCTGTCTTGTTCCTGAACCGCATTGGATTGCGGAGCCTTGCTTAGCTTCAAGCCTAGTTGCTACGTTACCTTGGACAATTTTGCTTACTACCTTTTGGACCTTTGCTTACCTTTGGACTAGATATTCTTTGGAACTGTTTCTATACTCAATAAAGTAGTTAGCCTTCAGTACGTCTCTGTGTGTGTGATTAAGGGGCCCGCTAAGTCCGTGATCGTGACAGCTGGCCGGAGAACTCCAAGAACCCCTTATCACACCACGGGACGCCGCTCGGGACGCCGCAAGAAGCGTTCCACGCCAGTGGTCGCCATGGCTAACTTGACGGATGCACAAGTGCAAGCGCTGCAGCAGGAGTTGGGAGAACTACGTACCCGGGCCGGATGGCACCCGGGGGTGAGCCCACCGGCCCGTTTCAGTGGCAACCCGGCTCAGGTGGAGGTTTTTGTTTGCCAAGTGGAACTATACCTGGAGCAGCGCCCCAACGAGTTCGCCACGGATCGCGCCAAGGTGGTGTTTATTTTTAACCTGATGGAAGGGACCGCAGCCACGTGGGCCACCGCGTTGATCCGGGCACGGTCCCCCCATACCAACACGCTGCAGGCCTTCCTAACCACGATCCGGGCGACATGGGGGGCTCCCGTGAATGAAGAGCTGGCTGAGAGAGATCTGGCCCGGCTGACAATCAAGGATCTATCCCTGTCCCAGTATATTTCCCGCTTTCGAGTCCTGGCCGCCCAGGTGCAGTGGAACGCGTCGGCGTTGCGTTACCACTATACTGCAGGGCTGACTTCGGAAATGCAGCAGGAGATGTTGAAACATCCTCGGCCGGATGATCTGGAGGCCGCCATTGCCCTGAGCCTTCGTGTGGAAGCTGGACTGCAGACCAGGAGGCGGTGGGACAAGGCCCCGCTGGAGAAACCAGTGGCCAGGAGGGAAGGGGGGGCCAGGCAGTTCCAACCCTGGCAATTGCCGACTCCCGCTGGCCCTGACGACCCGGAGCCCATGCAGTTGGGGACAGTACGGCCCAAAGTGGACCAGGCGGAGAAGGCTCGGCGTCAGCGTCTCAACCTATGCTGGTACTGCGGGGGGGCTGGACATTTTTCTAAGGAGTGCCCCCAGAAACCGCGTGGAAAGACTCCTCGGGCCTCTGCCGCCCTCGGAGGGGCCCCAGAGGCCGAAGAAGCCATCCAGGCGACGGGGGAAGGGGCCGGCCGGGTGTAAGAGGGTTCGCTCACTCGGCCGACGTCGCTAACCTCCCCCCTGAACCCAAGACTGGACAATTGTTCCTTGTAATGGTCAGCCTGTGGTCACCCGAAAAGGGGCCGATGATGGTCCATGCCATGATAGACTCGGGGGCCACCAACAACTTCATCGATGCAGACTATGCCAAGTCCGCTGGATTAAAATTTCTTGATCTCCAAGAACCCAAGGGTGTCCAGACTATCGATGGGAGAGTTTTGAAAACCGGGGCTGTGACTCAATATACAGCCCCTACCAGGATGTGGACTAGCTCCCATAAAGAGGACATTTCTTTTCTTGTGACCAAGCTCCCAGATTTCCCCATTGTCCTGGGCATTGTGTGGCTCGCTCCATGACCCCCAGATCTCCTGGGCCAAGAGACAGCTAATTTTTCTTCTGAACATTGCCAGGGCCACTGCATGATGGCCCGGGTGTGCCAGGCTCAAGAAGTGGAAAATGTGGCCACCCTGCCCAAGAAGTATGCCGGATTTTGGGATGTTTTCAGTGAGAAGGAGGCGGAGCGCTTGCCTCCGCACCGGCCCTATGATTGTGCCATTGAACTGCAGCCGGGAGCCCCAATCCCGCGGGGGAGACTCTACCCTCTCTCGGAACCAGAGCAACAGGCTCTCCGAGATTTCCTGGATGAGAATCTGCGGAAGGGGTTCATTTGGCCCTCCCAATCCCCTGACCGGGGCACCGATTCTGTTCGTCAAGAAGAAATCGGGAGTTGCGGCTTTGCAATGACTATAGGGAACTCAACAAGATCACGATCCGGAACCGCTACCCCTGCCCTTGATCCCCGAGCTCTTGGAGCGGATGCGGGAGCCAAGGTGTTCACTAAACTGGACCTGAGGGCTTACAACCTTGTCCGGATTCGCCAGGGCGATGAATGGAAGACGGCCTTCCAGACCAAGTGGGGAAGCTTCGAATACCTGGTGATGGGATTCGGTTTGTGCAACGCCCCAGCCTGTTTCCAACATTTCATGAATGACATTTTCCGAGACCTGCTGGACCGCTATTTGGCGGTCTACTTAGACGACCTGCTGATTTTTTCTCCAGATCAGGCGACCCATGACCGCCATGTCAAGGAGGTGCTCCAGAGACTCAGAGCTCACGGACTCTATGCTAAGCTGGAGAAATGTGCTTTTGATCTGCGGGAGGTGGACTTTCTGGGCTACCGTATCTCTCCTACGGGCATCGCCATGGATGACACCAAGGTCCAAGCCGTGGTTGACTGGGCGGCCCCGCCAGCAAAAAAGACATTCAAAGATGCCTGGGCTTTGCCAACTACTACAGAAAGGTCATTCCTGACTTTGCCAAGTGGGCTGATCCTATCACCCAGTGTTTGCGGGGAAAGGTGCCTTTCGGTGGACTCCGGAGGCAGATGTAGGGTTCCGCAAGTTAAAGCAGCTGTTCACCACTCAGCCGCTTCTGCAGCACCCCAACCCCCGCACCCCTTTCATCGTCCAGGCCGATGCGTCGGATGTGGCGGTGGGAGCGATCCTGCTACAGCCTCAGGGGACGGACTTGTTGCCCTGTGCCTACTATTCCCGGCAGCTGACGGCGCCGGAAAAGAACTATACCATTTGGGAGAAGGAACTTTTGGCCATCAAGGTGGCGTTTGAAGTCTGGAGACACCTGCTTGAAGGGCCAAGTTCCCGGTGGAGGTTCACACCGACCACTGGAATTTGGAGCACTTGAAGACCCAGCGCAAATTGAACCAGAGGCAACAGAGATGGTCCCTGTTCTTTGAGCGATTCAATTTCCGCATCCACTATGTGACCCCAAGCCGACCAAGCAAGCTGATGCGTTGTCCCGAAAGCCGAAGTACGTTCGTGATGGGGCCGGGCCGTCGGAGGCTCGGTTGCTCAAAGCGGAGAACTGTGCGGCTGCTCGGGCGCTCCCTGTTCCCCCTCCTGCGGCTCCGCCGGCCCCTGGAGACAAGAGACCTTTGAGTGTTCGAGTCCACGCTCGCCAGCAGACCGACCCGTGGGTGCAAGAGCAGCTGACCAAGGGGCCCCAAGCCCCTTTCCAGGTAAAGAACGGGGTGCTCTACCACCGGGACTCGGTCTATGTTTCCCCTGGGCCCGAGCGGGAGGACATTCTCAAGCTTTGCCACGATAGCCGGGCCGCAGGCCATTTTGGGCTTTTCAAGACTCTGCAACTGGTCCTACGGGACTTTTGGTGGCTTAAAGTGCGGAGGGATGTGGAGGACTATGTGGGATCCTGCCCTGTGTGCCACCGGGCTAAGAACCAGGGGGGCAAGCCGGCCAGTTTGCTCCAGCCGCTCCCGACCCCCTCTGCGCCCTGGAAGATGGTTTCGGCTGATTTCATCACCGACCTCCCCAAGTCCAAGGGTTTCACCACGATACTGGTCGTGGTGGACTGTTTCACCAAGATGGGACATTTCATCCCCTGTGTGGGGGTGCCTACTGCCAAGGAGACTGCTGATATGTTTGTGCAACATGTGTTTCGGCTGCATGGACTTCCACAGAGCTTGGTGACGGACCGGGGCACCCAATTCACTTCCCAGTTCTGGAAGGCTGCCCAGAAGTTGCTGGGGATTGATGTGCGGATGTCCACGGCTCATCACCCGCAGACCGATGGGCAGACCGAAAGGGTTAATGCCACTTTGGAGCAGTACCTGCGCTGCTATGTCAACTATCAGCAAAACAACTGGGCGTCCTTGTTGTCTTTGGCAGAGTTTGCTTACAGAGTTTGCGAGGAGGAGTTGGAGGTCCAGGACATCTTGGACGCTCGCATCCGCTACCGGAAGTTGGAGTATTTGCTTGACTGGAAGGGGTTGGGCCCGGAAGAACGTTCATGGACCCGGGCTCGGGATGTCCATGCTCGGGATCTGGTGGCTCGTTTTCACCGCAAATACCCTGACAAACCCAAACCTCGAGGGCGGCCTAGGAGGGGCCCTGATGTCCATGGGGGATAGTGTAGCACAGCAGTTCTCGTTTGTGCCTGGAGGGCAGGGAATAGGTCCTGGGGTTCCATTAGCATTAGGGCCTGCAGCAGCCGATGTG
Source organism: Anolis apletophallus (assembly GCA_030556195.1). NCBI lineage: Eukaryota > Metazoa > Chordata > Lepidosauria > Squamata > Anolidae > Anolis > Anolis apletophallus. The sequence continues at coordinate 152,295,482 of JARBWK010000002.1, forward strand.
GATTCAGAGGATGAGCTAGATGATTGGGGTGAAGCACAGGGCCCTTCGGATGGGCCTCATTCGCCAACAGAGAGCTTGGCATGGGATGAGATGATGTTTGGGCCTAGCATAGATTCCGATCACCAGGTGGAGATGGGAAGCAGCGAAGGGAGTTATGAACACCCCGGGGGGAGGAATTCCCAGGAACTTGAAAGTGAAAACATGGACGAAGCCGAGTGGGAAAGTGCTAGGGAGGAAAGTTCTCAGGAAGATAGCGACACAGCTGCTGAGAGGCAAGGTCGCTCCTTCGATAGGAGACGGGACATTGAGTCTAACCGGAGGGCTTGGTCTAGGGTCCTAGACCGACCGAGGTCCGTGAGCAGAGATTGGAGACGAAGAAGCCTAGAGCGTCGCGGACCTCGGCCGAAGGATTAAGTAGAGGATCCGTGGGAACACATCCTCAGTTCTCCGGCCACGTCTTTCCTGGATAGGCGTGAAGCGGAGTGGGACCACAAGCTTGCCGTGGTCATCAAGCCTTGCCTTGCATTTGCCTTGTCTTAGTTCTTGATCCGCATTGGATTGCGGAGCCCTGTCTTGTTCCTGAACCGCATTGGATTGCGGAGCCCTGTCTTGTTCCTGAACCGCATTGGATTGCGGAGCCCTGTCTTGTTCCTGAACCGCATTGGATTCGGAGCCCTTAGCTTCAAGCCTAGTTGCTACGTTACCTTGGACAATTTTGCTTACTACCTTTTGGACCTTTGCTTACCTTTGGACTATATATTCTTTGGAACTGTTTTTATACTCAATAAAGTAGTTAGCCTTCAGTACGTCTCTGTGTGTGTGATTAAGGGGCCCGCTAAGTCCGTGATCGTGACAGATACCATTCCTTCTTCCAGCAGTACCACATCAGCTGCCCATTTTTCAATCCAACAAAAGTGGCCATACTCCTAAAGCTGACAAACTATCAGAACTTTCAAAAATGTGTTTTTATAACTGGCATACAGAGTCTTTTGACATAGGAGACATTCAACAAGAGAAGATAGATAAAATACAAAGAAAACATTTTTTCAGGCAGAGGAAAACAGAGCTGCTCTAATCCCCATTATCAAAACAATTCTCTTTTGTGCAGAGGAAGAGTTGCCTCTTAGAGAAGATGTAGACAGTGGTCCTCTCTCCTTGGAAAAACCTTCCCAAAAAGATGGGAAATTTTGAGCCTTACTAGGATTTAAAGCATGCTCTGGAGATGAAAATCTAAGGAGACATGTTATTAACTGTGGCAAGAATGCTACATACATAAGTCCCGAAATACAGAATGAGATAATTTCAATCAGTTCCAGCTTAGTGACAGAATATATTGTTTCTAAAGTCAACAAGTCTGATTGCTTTTCCATTCTGGCTGATGAAACTATGGATGTATCGGCTACAGAGCAGCTTTCATTATGTCTTCGCTATGTAGATTTAAATGAAAACTTACCAGTCAACCCAAAAGATTTTGTAGGATTTATACCCATATACGACCAATCGGCAGAAAATGTCACTAAAGTTATCCTAGAAAAATGTAACATGTTGAAATTGGACATAAACAGGTGTGTTGGGCAGGGCTAAAATGGAGTTGCCACCATGGCTGGCCATCTAACTGGAATTCAAACAAGAATTCAAGAAACATACTCCAAAGCAAGATATTTTCATTGTGCAAGTCATCGACTGAACCTTGCATTGAGTGATACATTTTCAAACTCTTCTGTCAGAAATTGTCTTGGAACCATAAAAGAAATAACAAATTTCTTCAGATTTGTTCAAGTGCTAACAATATTTTGCAGATTAATATTAGCGTTCACGTGCCAGAAACAAAGAAAAAAAGACTGACACGTTCATTGAGAGGCACGACAGAGAATTGAGATTCGTTGAACTATTTAAGCCAATTGTAGTTGCCTTAGAAGAAGAATATAAGTGTGTGTGTAGACTTTCCAATTTTTGGCATCTTTGGAGGCTCTGCCACAAGGGGTGCTGTTGTTCCATCACCTTGGCGAAGAATTTTGTTTGTTCATAAACTTCCTCCTTTTTCTGATTTAAACACCATGCATAAAACACCTCCCTATTTTAATGCGGTTCCTATTTATATACTCACATTTGTTTTCAAACTGCTAGGTGGGCTGAAGCTGGGCTAAAGGTCAGACACCCACCCTGACCCGGGCTTTGAACTGTCAACCTTCCGGTTGGCAAGATTTATTGCAGCTTGGTAATTAACCTGCTTGGCTAAATCCTGGCCATTTCCAATGTATGGTAACCCTAAGGTGGACCTATTACCATAGGTCACCCATTTTGTTGTTTATTCATTCAGTCGCTTCCGACTCTTCATGACCTCATGGACCAGCACACGCCAGAGCTTCCTGTTGGCTGTCACCATCCCCAGCTCCTTTAGAGTCAAGCCAGTCAATTCAAGGATACCATCCATCCACCTTGCTCTTGGTCGGCCCCTCTTCCTTTTTCCTTCCATTTCCCCCAGCATCATTGGCTTCTCTAAACTTTCCTGTCTTCTCATGATGTGGCCAAAGTACTTCATCTTTGCATTTAATATCCTTCCCTCCAATGAGCAATCAGGCTTTATTTCCTGAAGTATGGACTGGTTGAACCTTCTTGCGGTCCAAGGCACTCTCAGAATTTTCCTCCAAAACCACAATTCAAAAACATCGATCTTCCTTTGTTCGGCCTTCCTTATGGTCCAGCTCTCACATCCGTAGGTTACTATGGGGAATACCATTGCTTTAACTATGCGGATCTTCGTTGCCAGTGTGATGTCTCTACTCTTCACTATTTTATCGAGATTGGTCATTGCTCTCCTCCCAAGAAGTAAGCGTCTTCTGGTTTCATGGCTGCAGCCTGTGTCTGCAGTAATCTTTGCATCTAGAAATACAAAGTCTGAAACTGTATCCACATTTTCTCCCTCTATGTGCCAGTTATCAATCAGTCTGGTTGCCAGAATCTTGGGCGGGGGGTATGTTTAACTGCAACTTAGCTTTGGCACTTTCTTCTTTCACCTTAATTAGAAGGCTCCTCAGCTCCTCCTTGCTTTCTGCCATCAAAGTTGTATCATCTGCATATCTAAGGTTGTTAATGTTTCTTCCAGCAATTTTTACCCCAGCCTTGCATTCATCAAGCCCCATACATTGCATGGTGTGTTCTGCATACAAGTTGAATAGGTTGTGTGAGAGTATACAACCCTGCCGAATGCCTTTCCCAATCTTGAACCAATCTGTTTTTCTATGGTCAGTTCTTATTGTTGCTACTTCGTCATTATACAGATTTCTCGGGAGACAAAAAAAGTGATTTGGTATCCCCATACCACCAATAATTTGCCACAATATATTATGATCCACACAGTCAAAGGCTTCCATAGTTGAACACGGAATCAAACCCGCATCTCCAGAATCATAGATCAATACTCCAACCGCTAAACCATGCTAGGGTCTACTGTTGTTCATTTGTTACCTCTTCTGACTCTTTGTTGGTTTTTTATGCTTTATTTTTTAAAAGTACAGTAAACAAGAATAAAATAAAACCAGCACTTTTGGGTTTATGGTGAATGGATAGTAGTCTAGTTAACTAAGCAAATTGAATGCCAGGGTCAAAACAGAAAATTCCAGTAATACCAATCTCTGCATCAATCTGCACCAATCCATAGCAAAATATCATTTGTTGTTTCTTTGTCCTCCCAGCTTATCTAATGGAGTGCTCAGATTCTTCACATTCTTATAGATAGACACCAAAAACTGGAAAGCTGCTTCAAAACTATTAGGAAAGCATTCTAGTGAACTACTTGACACAGAAGTGTCAACAAGCTGAATATTCTCAGTGTTAAATGTCCAAAACATCCAGAGAATCAAAGACTGAAATACAATGGCTCAGCATATTTTATAACTGCAAGAGTGAAAATAATTATTTATCTTTTTTTAAAAAAAAACAAACCCTTTAATATGTTGTACTTTGTAGAGATGCTTTGAAGAAAGAGGACGATCTACAAGGATAATTGACAAAGCCGAGTGATCTTCTAAGCTTTTAAGAAAGAGTTGGCAAACAAACAAATCAATAAGCAGAAGTATATTTAATAAAACCTTATGTCTGTTCTAATAGATGATAGCAGTTGGCCTGACCAATTAAACCACATAATTCTGTGGCAATAAATGGATATGTCTCTGAAAGGAATCTTTTTAATTTGCTTGCCCTGAGAGAGCATTATTAAGTTTTAAAAGCTATTGGATTCACACCATACTTGCTGCTGTTGTATTAGTTGACTCATATTACTGTATTATTTGGAGAGCTGGCCCTACCATTAGGCAGAATGTGCATTTTCTTTAAAATAGTCATATAGCATTGTAAGAATATAGTAGCATAGCTCTGAGGCTAATGTGAAGGTTATTTTTCAAAGACCATTCTGGCCATTGCCATTAACTACATTAGCAAAATGGTGGTAAAAGGTACATTGGGGGGTTGCTTTTCATCCTTTCAAAATTGTTATATTACATTATAAAAATATAATAGAAAAACATGCTAATCATTTAAATGACTTTTCACTATTATTTTAAAGGCTTTTTGTTGCATGCTTTCAAGTCATTTCCCACTTATGGCTAAAGTGAACCTATCATGGGGTTTTGGGGGGCAAACAGTATGTGACTCATCCAAGGTCACCCAGTGGGTTTCCATGACCAAGCAAGGAATTGAACCCTTGTCTCCAAAGTCATATTCTAACACTCCTAGCATTGAGCCACACTCTTTTTACCCTCGCTCAAAAGACTATTGACAAATAAAGTAAATTGGTGATAAGAATGCTGGTCTCTGCAAACATTACACTGAAAGTGTGCTGAGAAGAATTCATCAGCTAACATGGCTTATATAGACCAGGGGATTTTGGGAGCTATAGTCCAAACCAGTAATGTTTCCAAGTTCTGATGCTGAACTGTGATAGGTTCACTTGCCTAATATATTTCTGGCCTTCAACACTACACCTCTTTAAAAAGAACTGAGAACAATAGCACTAATCCATAAAAGTCTTACTTTTTCATTATTCTCAAAAGAAGAGAAGAAGAGGAAGAAAAAGAACCAGGAAGGAATGGAGGGGAAGAAGGAAAAGAAGGGGGCAGATGAATGTTCTGGGAAAGCACCAAAGATGATGATGATAACATATGGATGACAATGTGACCAAATGAGCCATGGCTATTCTACAATAAATCCTCACTTTTAAGCCACTTGACTTGCATGAGGATGTGAGCTATGTTATAGAGCTAAACATTGGAAACAAAAACCAATCTATTCCAGTTGATGGCAACCATTGTAGAAAAAACACCTATGTGTCTGATATTGTTGCCTAAGAGTGCCAAAAGGTATTATCAGTTAAACATGAAACCAAACAGGGAAACAGTAAAATGGAATCTTAAAAAAACAAATGATTCAGAAATAACATAGCAGCAGAACATGGTGTATATCTGTTGGAGTCCTACCTACAAGCCCATGAAACCAAGATATCTGAGACATGCATGCTACGGGGATGTTTAGTTGAGCACATGACCATTATTTTTAAAGGAATTGGTTAATTTGAGTGTCTCTGCACATTTGATGGTGCTATCTTCAGTGAATATATGACTGGTATACTTACTTAGGGGATCCCTCATTGTCCGAGTTTGATTGATTGATTGATTGATATATGACATTTATATGCCGCCCTTCTCACCCCGAAGGGGACTCAGAGTGGCTTACAAGTCATATGAACATATAGCATGCTACATTACTAGCATAGTACTAATACATCATTCATAATATTAGTATTATATAATATTATATTGGTGCTGGGGGAAGGGCCCTGATGTCACAAGAGACAAGATGGAACTGTCTTCCCAGCTCCCCTTCTTTATTTTATGATGGCCTTCCAATTTTTTGGAAAGACACCTGTTAGTGAGTTTTTTTAATGTGTGGAGGTCAATGCACAGCCGATCAACACACAATCTTCACAGAATGAGGGTCCCAACCAGTGGCATGGTTAACATGATGACAGTGGCTTCTCTTTCTGTTGCAGCCTTCTTACACCTTCACAGCCATTGTAACATATACCATGTTATCTTCCACTTGAGTTCTTCAGGTCTTCGGATTGTGCTTGGCCTGGAACCTCTCCTGCAGCCCATCCTGGGAGTACATGACTCGGATGGTTATGCCCACAGGTTCATTGGAACACAAGCTCCCTCAGCATGACAAGGTGACAATCCAATGAGGATGACGACTGGTATAACCAATGTCATGTTTGGCAGTCAATAGAGTTTGAAGCTGGAGGAAGGGGAGCAGTCAAAGAGGCAGAAATGGCCAAATGGGGAGGCAGATCCTTCTCAAGACCCACATACCTAGAGATTTCAGTGGCTAGGGTTTCGCTCAGAAAAGTTGGCACAATTTTTCCAGCTCTAACAGCTGAAAAACAGCCTTCGGGGCTCCAATGCATCAATCTAAAGGCAATTTAGCATGCTTGGTTCTTTACTCAAGGTTAAATTCAAGGCATTATCCCAAGCCTCAAGGAAGTGCCATATTTCAGAAGAAGCTGCTGGCAAAAGGGCCCCTGAATATTCCTTGCCTAAGTAAAGTCGATGAAACAACTGACAAGTTGCCTGGACAAGTTGCACACAACCTTAAAGCAAAAGTAGCCAAAGGACAGTATATGGGCTGCTATTGGGTTCCATTCTGTAGTCCTTCAAGCCCTTCCAAAGTCATCAGAGTACCTCCTCCCAAATATTAAGGTGATTTTTTTTCACAACTGCCAATGGCTTTAAAATGCTGTTGGGTGGTTTGGCTCCCACAAGCAGCCAAGACCCTTACATATAGGTAAAAGCAAAACAAAACAAAACCAAAAGTACGAGGGTCAAAGTTATGCCAATAAAAAACAAATCCTGCTACTTCTGGATTTGATCCTCCTGCTTTAATGCCCATCTTCTTTTACTAATACAAATAAATAGATGCAATGTTACTTAAATCTGCCAATTTTCAGCCTTCTTAACTCTTTTCTGTCAGCAATGTTTCAGAAATGATGGTCTTGTGGTATTTGAGGCAGAATTCTTGAGGCACAGTAAAAATAGAGTAGGTACTCCATATTCACATATTCTGTTTCCACGAATTCAACCATCCACAGTTTGAAAATACTCCCAAAAAAACCAAATTCCAAAAAAACCTAATCTTGATTTTGCCATTTTATATCAGATGCTGCATTTTACTACACTATTGTATATAAAGTGACTTGAGTATTCAAAGATCTTGGTATCCATAGGGGATCCTGGAAACAAATCCCATGGATACCAAGGGTTCTTGGTAGTGCATCATATGCATTTGTATTTGTGGTGTTAGCCTGCATAGAGCCCGGGCTGTTACACTATAGCAATAACATTTGTTTAAAATTTGGTACAAGAAATCCATCATGTTTGCCTTACTTTCTGACATGCACATAGGAACACATCTACACATGTACATATAAGTTTAGAATTGTTCAGCAAAGCTCTGCTCCCAGTGATTTCATAAGAATTTACCCCTGCCTCTCCTCACCTCAGGTTTTCACCCTGACATCTCAGGGAATCAAATCTGTAGATCTAGCAATCCTACATTAAATAGAGCAAACGTTCTCTTTAAAAGAGTTTAAGGTCTGCTGTCTAATCAGTTGCCATTGGTGTAATAACACAATCCATATTAGTCATCATAGCTGCTAGATGTTTGGCCTTGGCATCCACATGCGGAAGTATCTGGCAAAGTTTAAGTTGCCATTTTTGAAAGGTCACCTTCTAAAATGTTGCTAAGCAGATATCCTACCTAGCCTAGAAATATATTTCTTCCCTAACGGATAGAATATAAAAACAGTTTGCTAATGTCTATCTATATTTTTAGATATTGTATCCTGCCTGCTCTTCAAGATCTCAAGGCAGATCATAACATAACTATAAACCACAGCAGCTGAAGCTATATGTTAAATCATATAAACATCAACACAAAACAAAATTACAACTCCACCAAACGCCCCTTACACTTACAGTAGAAGCCAAAAATCCATGGCATTGAACCCTAGCCCACGATATATTAATGACCTTGGAGTTCCCCATTAAATTTTGGACTAAAAATCCAAAGGGGATGTACCATCCCATAGCCAGGATTCAGTAGATGCTGCACAATAAGCTGGTGTTAAATGACTCCCAAAGAAAATGTATGTTGTAGTCAGACTTACACTGATTCTGGGCTAGGAAATCCTTCGTTTATGGAGTACAACTCTAGAGAGATCTAAGCTGGAATTGCTATTTTCCCAAGCTCATGCTATCCTCCCCGCTGGCGCCCCCTTGTTGTGGGGGAGAGGCTTGCATACCCTAATGAAGTTGTGAGCTATGCTGGCGGTGGCATAATAGCCACCGGTAGGGCCTTCCATGCCAGACATGTCACAACCAAAGGGTCTGACAAAGAGCGTCAAAGGGCAGGATGGGCTCTCTAGCCTTTTTGCAACCATCCTAGGAGAAGGAAAACTCTGATTTCAAACCCGGTCAACCATCTAGAGAAGGAAACTCGAACCAAACCTACAACCTGAGGACCTCGCTGCCACCATCCCAGCTTGCTAGGCCCCGGCTGACGAACATTTGGTTTAAAGGGTGAGGCCAGTTCTGTGCACGCTGCGCTCCACCAGAAAAATCCATCGCACAGGCTCGAAGGACACATCCAACCTCCGAATCATCAACACGCTTGTAGAAAGTGTGGGATGAGTCCTTCCTGAATCTTCATTTGTGAAGAAAAGCCAAGAGAGATATGCTATACTCTACATTAGTCAAGAAAGTGGTTATGAGAACATTAAAAATAGCAACAAAATTGCAGTGTCAGGGATGGATAATGAGGATCATACAAATTACTAAAATGTATTTTATGCATATGAATTTGGAAACTTTAATTGTCAACCTGTCATATTCCCAAACTGAAGTTAATAAATGACTTTATGTTAGTGATTCAAGAGCTATGAGTGGGGTTGATCCAACCCAACGCTGTTAGTCATTATTTGGCTCCTTGAGCAGAGATCTGACTCAGCATATCAGGCAAGGCAGGTCTGGGAATCAGATTAATTTTTTGCCCTGCAACCCTCTGGAAGGCCATGTAGACTGCCAAAATTAAAGATGGGGGGAAAACTCAGAAAATGCAGGAAATTTGTTTTTTAAGGACACTACAGGGGATTCACCAATCAATTTAATGGTAGATTTCTGCTGCCTTTGGTTTGGAGAGGTTGATTTCAAAATCCCAAACCTAAATCCTATGGCCACACCTTGATTTACTTCAACATGCTTGAAACATCTTGGGATATTATGGAATGTAAAAACACAACAAATGCTAGTGAAATGGAGAAATTTTTTAAATACAAAAAATGAAGAATATATTTATATAACTCCCTATCAAACCCATTTTATAAAGGCTTTTATCACATCCATGCTCTCTTTTCTCCTTGATACATATAATAATAATAATAATAATAATAATCTTTACTTATATCCAACCTCATCTTCCTAGAGGGACTTGGGGCGGCATACAAAACAGCAGCAATTGTAGCACAGCAGTTCTCGTTCGTGCCTGGAGGGCAAGGAAGAGGTCCTGGGGTCCCTTTAGCATTAGGGCCTGCAGCAGCAGAGGTGGATTCGGAGGATGAGCTAGATGACTGGGGGGAAGCACAGGGCCCTTCGGATGGGCCGCAATCTCCCACAGAGAGCTTGGCATGGGATGAAATGTGCTTTGGGCCCATCTTAGATTCTGATCACCAGGTGGAGATGGGAAGCAGCTAAGGGAGTTATGAGCACCCCGGTGGGAGGAATTCCCAAGAGGCCGAGAATGTAAACATGGATGAATCCGAGTGGGAAAGTGCCAGGGAGGAAAGTTCTCAGGAAGATAGCGACACAGCTGCCGAGAGGCAAGGTCGCTCCTTCGATAGGAGACGAGACATTGAGTCTAGCAGGAGGGCTTGGTCGAGAGTCCTAGATCGACCGAGGTCCGTGAGCAGAGATTGGAGACGAAGGAGCCTAGAGCGTCGCGGACCTCGGCCGAAGGATTAAGTATAGGGTCCGTGGGAACGCATCCTCAGTTCTCCGGCCACGTCTTTCCTGATTAGGCGTGAAGCGGAGTGGGACCACCAGCCAGCTGTGGTCATCAAGCCTTGCCTTGCATTTGCCTTGTTCCTGAGCCGCATTGGTTTGCGGAGCCTTGTCCTGTTCCCTGATCCGCATTGGTTTGCGGAGCCTTGTCTTGGTTCCTGATTCGCATTGAATTGCGGAGTTTTGCCACGCTTCATGTGGAAAAAATCCTTCAACGGAGAATACAATTCAAACCAGATGCCTATCTTTTAAATATAACGGAATTGGAGACAGACAGCAAGGAAGATAAGATCTTCTTTTTTCTATCCTCAGCTGCAAGATTGGAATTTGCTAGGAAGTGGAAAAATAAAGACCCTCCGGAAACCGACGAATGGCTGCTAAAGCTTGGAGAGATTATGGATTTCGATATAATAAGAAATACAATTCAAGACACTAACCTGAAGAGAAGAGTAGACTGGCAAAGTGTTAAGGACTATTTAAAGGAATTGAAAATGGAAAGAGAAGGAAAAAGAAAGAAAGACTAAAACAAATAAGAGTAAATGAAACCTAAACGAAGAAATCGGCATGGAAATTTAGAGAGAAGAGACACGATTAGTATCAAGATAGAACTCTCCCTGCGGAATGGACTGGAAGTAAACTTGAACAACAAGGACTCTATTCTACTCTACTCTATTCTTTATTGAAACTCTACTTTACTATATACCCCACCCCTCCCCTACCCTACTCGACCCTGGACCCTAATCTTAATCCGCACCTATTCACACTCCTCTTGTTACGCTTTCTCTCTCTCCTCCTTCTCTTTTTCTCCCCCCTTCTACACGCGCTCTGTTATTTTATTATATGTAAAAGCTGTATAAAAATATAAATTAAAAAAAAGGGGGCCCGCCAGGTCCGTGCTCGTGACAGCTGGCCGGAGAACTCCAAGAACCCTTATCACACCACGGGACGCCGCTCGGGACGCCGCAAGAAGCGCTCCACGCCAGTGGTCGCCATGGCTAACTTGACCGATGTCCAAGTGCAAGAATTGCAACGAGAATTGGGTGAGCTGCAGACCCGGGCTGGACGGCACCCGGGGGTGAGCCCACCTGGCAGCTTTAGTGGTAATCCGGCCCAGGTGGAGGTTTTTGTTTGCCAAGTGGAACTTTATTTGGAGCAACGCCCCAACGAGTTCGCCAACGATCGAGCCCAGGTGGTTTTTGTTTTCAACCTGATGGAAGGGACAGCGGCAACGTGGGCCACCGCGTTGATCCGGCGCAGTCCCCCATACCAACACGCTGCGGGCTTTCCTAGACGCGATCAGGGCGACCTGGGGCTCCCCGTCAATGAAGAGCTCACCGAGAGGGATTTGGCTCGGCTGACGAGCAAGGATCTATCCCTGTCCCAGTACATCTCCCGTTTTCGAGTCCTGGCTTCCCAGACACAGTGGGGTCTACCGGCGTTGCGGTATCACTACATTGCGGGGCTGTCTACGGAACTGCAACAGGAGATGTTAAAACATCCCCAGCCCGCGGATCTGGAGGCCGCCATCACCTTGAGCCTTCGTATGGAAGCAGGACTACAGACTAGGAGGCGGTGGGACAAAGGCGTGATGGAGAAAACCGGTGGCACGCGGAAGGAAGGGGCTGGACAGTTTCAACCCCGGCAATTGCCAGTGCCGGCCGGCCCGGATGACCCGGAACCCATGCAGTTGGGAACCGTAGTAGACCAGGCGGAGAAGGCTCGGCGTCAGCGCCTCAACTTATGCTGGTACTGCGGGGGGGCTGGACATTTTTCTAAGGAGTGCCCCCAGAAACCGCGTGGAAAGACTCCTCGGGCCTCCGCCGCCCTTGGAGGGGCGCCCGAGGCCGAAGAGGCCCTTCAGGCGACGGGGGAAGGGCCGGCCGGGTGTAGAGGGTTCGCTCACTCGGCCGATGTCACTAACCTCCCCCCTGAACCCAAGACTGGACAATTGTTCCTTGGAATGGTCAGTTTGTGGTCGCCCGAGAAGGGGCCGATGATGGTCCATGCCATGATTGACTCGGGAGCGACCAACAACTTCATCGATGCAGACTATGCCAAGTCTGCCGGATTAAAATTTCTTGATCTCCAAGAGCCCAAGGGCGTCCAAGCCATTGATGGGAGAGTCCTGAAGACGGGGGCCGTAACTCAGTATACAGCTCCTACCAGGATGTGGACTAGTTCCCATAAAGAGGACATTTCTTTTCTTGTGACCAAGCTCCCAGATTTTCCCATTGTCCTGGGCATTGTGTGGCTCGCGCTCCATGACCCCAGATCTCCTGGGCTAGGAGACAGCTAATTTTTTCTTCAGACCATTGCCAGGGACACTGCATGACGGCTCGGGCGTGCCTGGCCCAAGAAGTGGAGAATGTGGCCACCCTGCCCAAGAAGTATGCCGGATTTTGGGATGTCTTCAGTGAGAAGGAGGCGGAACGCTTGCCTCCCCACCGGCCCTATGACTGTGCCATTGAATTGCAGCCAGGAGCCCCAATCCCGGGGGGAGACTCTACCCTCTCTCGGAACCAGAGCAACAGGCTCTCCGAGATTTCCTGGATGAGAATCTGCGGAAGGGGTTCATTCGGCCCTCCCAATCCCGGCCGGGGCTCCGATTCTTTTCGTCAAGAAGAAATCGGGGAGTTGCGGCTTTGCAATGACTATAGGGAACTCAACAAGATCACGATCCGAATCGCTATCCCTGCCCTTGATCCCCGAGCTCTTGGAGCGGATGCGGGAGCTAAGGTGTTCACTAAACTGGACCTGAGGGGGCTTACAACCTTGTCCGGATTCGCCAGGGTGATGAATGGAAGACGGCCTTCCAGACCAAGTGGGGTAGTTTCGAATACCTGGTGATGGGATTCGGTTTTGTGCAACGCCCTGCCTGTTTTCAACATTTCATGAATGACATTTTCGAGACCTTTTGGACCGCGAGCTGGCGGTCTACTTCGCCGACCTGCGGATTTTTCCTCCGGATCAGGCGACCCATGAGCGCCAGGTCAAGGAAGTGCTTCAGAGACTGAGGGCCCATGGGCTCTATGCTAAGCTGGAGAAATGTGCTTTTGACTTGCGTGAGGTGGACTTTCTGGGCTACCGTATCTCACCTACGGGCATTGCCATGGATGACACCAAGGTCCAAGCCGTGGTCGACTGGGCGGCCCTGCTAGCAAAAAGACATTCAAAGATTCCTGGGCTTTGCCAACTACTACAGAAAGTTCATTCCTGACTTTGCCAAGTGGGCTGATCCTATCACCCAGTGTTTGCGGGGAAAGGTGCCGTTCCGGTGGACTCCGGAGGCGGATGTGGTGTTCCGCAAGTTGAAGCAGCTGTTCACCACTCAGCCGCTTTTTGCAGCACCCCCAACCCCCCGCACCCCTTTTCATCGTCCAGGCCGATGCTTCGGATGTGGCGGTGGGAGCGATCCTGCTACAGCCTCAGGGACGGACTTGTTGCCCTGTGCTTACTATTCCCGGCAGCTGACGGCTCGGAAAAGAACTACACCATTTGGGAGAAGGAACTGTAGGCCATCAAGGTGGCTTTCGAGGTCTGGAGACACCTGCTTGAAGGTGCCAAGTTCCCGGAGGAGGTCCACACCGACCACCGGAACTTGGAGCATCTGAAGTCCCAGCGCAAATTGAACCAGAGGCAACAGAGATGGTCCCTGTTCTTTGAGCGATTCAATTTCCGCATTCACTATGGACCCCCAAGCAGACCAAGCAAGCTGATGCGCTGTCCCGAAAACCGAGTACGTTCGTGAGGGCGACCGGGCCGTCCGAGGCCCGGTTGCTTAAAGCAGAGAACTTTGCGGCTGCTCGGGCGCTCCTGTCAGCCCTCCAGTGGCTCCGCCAGCCCCCTGGTGACAAGAGACCATTGAGTGTTCGTGTCCAGGCTCGCCAGTGGACCGATCCGTGGGTGCAGGAGCAGCTGACCAGGGCCTCAAGCCCTTTCCAGGTAAAGAACGGGTGCTTTACCACCGGGACTCTGTTTATGTTTCCCTGGGCCCGACCGGGCGGACATTCTCAAGCTTTGCACGATAGCCGGGCCGCAGGCCATTTTTGACTGTTCAAGACTTTTGCAACTGGTCCTATGGGACTTTTGGTGGCTTAAAGTGCGGAGGGATGTGGAGGACTATGGGGATCCTGCCCTGTGTGTCACCGGGCTAAGAACCAGGGGCAAGCCGGCCGGTTTGCTCCAGCCGTCCGACCCCTCTGCACTTGAAGATGATTTCAGCCGATTTCATCACCGACCTCCCCAAGTCCAAGGGCTTCACCACGATATTGGTCGTGGTGGACTGTTTCACCAAGATGGGACACTTCATCCCTGTGTGGGGGTGCCCACTGCCAAAGAGACTGCTGATATGTTTGTGCAACATGTGTTTCGGGCTGCATGGACTTCCACAGAGCCTGGTGACTGACCAGGGCACCCATTCACTTCCCAGTTCTGGAAGGCTGTCCAGAAGTTGCTGGGGATTGATGTGCGCATGTCCACGGCCCATCACCCGCAGACCGATGGCCAGACCGAACGGGTCAACGCCACCTTGAGCAGTACCTGCGCTGCTATGTCAACTATCAGCAAAACAATTGGGCGTCCTTGTTGTCCCTGGCAGAGTTTGGTCGACAAAGAGCTCCGGGGGAGGATGGGCTTCTACCTTTTTTGAAAACCATCTAGGAGAGAAAACTCTGATTTCAAACCAGGTCAACCATCTGAGAAAGAAACTCGAACCAAACCTACAACCTGAGGACACTAGCTGCCACCATCAGCTTGCTAGGCTGACTGTGAACATTTGGTTTAAGGGTGACCAGTTCTGTGCTGCAGCTGCGCTCCACCGAGAAAAATCCATCGCACAGGCTCGAAGGACATCTTACCAGATCAATGCTGCGGCTTGTAGAGGGTGTGGGATGAGTCCTTCCTGAATCTTCATAGTGAAAAGCCGAGAATGTCTATATACATTAGTCAAGAAGAGTGGTTATGAGAACATTAAAAATATAGAAATTGCAGTGTCAGGATTCGATGTAAAGGATCATACAAATTACTAAAATGTATTTTATGCATATGAATTTACGGAAACTTAAATTGTCAACCTGTCATATTCCCAAACTGAAGTTAATAAATGACTTTATGTTAGTGATTCTAAAGAGCTATGAGTGGGTTGATCCAACACAACGCTGTTAGTCATTATTTGGCTCCTTGAGCAGAGATCTGACTCAGCATATCAGGCAAGGCAGGTCTGGGAATCAGGTAATTTTTGCCCTGCAACCCTCTGGAAGGCCATGAACTGCCAAATAAAGATGGGGGAAAAACTCAGAAAATGCAGGGAAATTTGTTTTTAAGGACACTACAGGGGTTAATCAATTTAATGGTAGATTTCTGCTGCCTTTGGTTTAGGAAGAGTTGATTTCAAATCCCAAACCTAAATCCTATCTTCACACCTTGATTTAGCATATGAAACATCTTGGGATATTATGGAATGTAAAAAACACAACAAATACTAGTGAAATGGAGAAATTTTTAAATACAAAAAATGAAGAATATATTTATATATCTTCCCTATCAAACCCATTTTAAAAAGGCTTTTATCACATCCATGCTCTCTTTTCTCCTTGATACATATAATAATAATAATAATCTTTACTTATATCAACCTCATCTTCCTAGAGGGACTTGGGAGCGGCACAAAACAGCAGCAATTGTAGCACAGCAGTTCTCGTTAGGTGCCTGGAGGGCAAGGAGAGGTCCTGGGGTCCCCTTTAGCATTAGGGCCTGCAGCAGCAGGGTGGATTCGGAGGATGAGCTAGATGACTGGGGGAAGCACAGGGCCCTTCGGATGGGCACCAATCTCCACAGAAGCTTGGCATGGGATGAAATGTGCTTTGGGCCCATCTTAGATTCTGATCACCAGGTGGAGATGGGAAGCAGCGGGAGTTATGAGCACCCCGGTGGGAGGAATTCCCAAGAGGCCGAGAATGTAAACATGGATGAATCCGAGTGGGAAAGTGCCAGGGAGGAAAGTTCTCAGGAAGATGGCGCGACACAGCTGCCGAGAGCAAGGTAAAACCTTCGATAGGAGACGAGACATTGAGTCTAGCAGGAGGGGCTTGGTCGAGAGTCTAGATCGAGGCCGGAGGTCCGTGAGCAGAGATTCCAGGCGAAGGAGCCGGCGTCGCGGACCTGAAACGAAGGATTAAGCATAGAAAAGGGTCCCGGGAGGCGCATCCTCAGTTCTCGGCCACGTCTTTCCTGATTAGGCGTGAAGGTGGGACCACCAGCCAGCTGTGGTCATCAAGCCTTACCTTGCATTTGCCTTGTTCTGAGCCGCATTGGTTTGCGGAGCCTTGTCCTGTTCCTGATCCGCATTGGTTTGCGGAGCCTTGTCTTGATTTCTGATTCGCATTGAATTGCGGAGTTTTGCCACGCTTCATGTGGAAAAAATCCTTCAGCGGAGAATACAATTCAAACCAGATGCCTATCTTTTAAATATAACGGAATTGGAGACAGACAGCAAGGAAGATAAGATCTTCTTTTTCTATCCTCAGCTGCAAGATTGGAATTTGCTAGGAAGTGGAAAAAAATAAAGACCCTCCGGAAACCGACGAATGGCTGCTAAAGCTTGGAGAGATTATGGATTTCGATATAATAAAGAAATACAATTCAAGACACTAACCTGAAGAGAAGAGTAGACTGGCAAAGTGTTAAGGACTATTTAAAGGAATTGAAAATGGAAAAAGAAGGAAAAAAAGAAAAGACTAAAACAAATAAGAGTAAATGAAACCTAAACGAAGAAATCGGCATGGAAATTTAGAGAGAAGAAAGCGATTAGTATCAAGATAGAACTCTCCTGCGGAATGGACTGGAAGTAAACTTGAACAACAAGGACTCTATTCTACTCTACTCTATTCTTTATTGAAACTCTACTTTACTATATACCCCACCCCTCCCCCTACCCTACTCGACCCTGGACCTAATCTTAATCCGCACCTATTCACACTCCTCTTGTTACGCTTTCTCTCTCTCCTCCTTCTCTTTTTCTCCCCCCTTCTACACGCGCTCTGTTATTTTATTATATGTAAAAGCTGTATAAAAATATAAATTAAAAAAAAAAAAAAAAGGGGCCCGCCAGGTCCGTGATCGTGACAGCTGGCCGGAGAACTCCAAGAACCCCTTATCACACCACGGGACGCCGCTCGGGACGCCGCAAGAAGCGCTCACGCCAGTAGTCGCCATGGCTAACTTGACCGATGTCCAAGTGCAAGAATTGCAATTGGGTGGGTGAGCTGCGGACCCGGGCTGGGACGGCACCCGAGGGGTGAGCCCACCTGGCAGCTTTAGTGGTAATCCGGCCCAGGTGGAGGTTTTTGTTTGCCAAGTGGAACTTTATTTGGAGCACGCCCCAACGAGAGTTCGCCATGATCGAGCCCAGGTGGTTTTGTTTTCAACCTGATGGAAGGGACAGCGACAGCGTGGGCCACCGCGTTGATCCGGGCGCAGTCCCCCATACCAGCACGCTGCGGGCTTTCCTAGACGCGATCAGGGGCGACCTGGGGGCTCCCGTCAATGAAAGAAACTCACCGAGAGGATTTGGCTCGGCTGACGAGCAGGATCTATCCTGTCCCAGTACATCTCCCGTTTTTCGAGTCCTGGCTTCCCCAGACACAGTGGGGTCTACCGGCGTTGCGGTATCACTACATTGCGGGGCTGTCTACGGAACTGCAACAGGAGATGTTAAAACATCCCCAGCCGCGGATCTGGAGCCGCCATCACCTTGAGCCTTCGTATGGAAGCAGGACTACAGACTAGGAGCGGTGGGACAAGGCGTGATGGAGAAACCGGTGGCACGGAAGGAAGGGGCTGGACAGTTTCAGCCCGGCAATTGCCAGTGCCGGCCGGCCGGATGACCGGAACCCATGCAGTTGGGAACCGTAGTAGACCAGGCGGAGAAGGCTCGGCGTCAGCGCCTCAACTTATGCTGGTACTGCTTGGGGGCTGGACATTTTTCTAGGAGTGCCCCAGGGCCGCGTGGAAAGACTCCTCGGGCCTCCGCCGCCCTTGGAGGCGCCCGAGGCGAAGAGGCCCTTCAGGCGGCGGGGAAGGGGCCGGCCGGGTGTAGAGGGTTCGCTCACTCGGCCGATGTCACTAACCTCCCCTGAACCCAAGACTGGACAATTGTTCCTTGGAATGGTCAGTTTGTAGTCGCCCGAGAAGGGGCGATGATGGTCCATGCCATGATTGACTCGGGGCGACCAACAACTTCATCGATGCAGACTATGCCAAGTCTGCCGGATTAAAATTTCTTGATCTCCAAGAGCCCAAGGGGCGTCCAAGCCATTGATGGGAGAGTCCCTGAAGACGGGGCCGTAACTCAGTAGACAGCTCCTCCCAGGATGTGGACTAGTTCCCATAAAGAGGACATTTCTTTTCTTGTGACCAAGCTCCCAGATTTTCCCATTGTCCTGGGCATTGTGTGGCTCGCGCTCCATGACCCCCAGATCTCCTGGGCTAGGAGACAGCTAATTTTTTCTTCAGACCATTGCCAGGGACACTGCATGACGGCTCGGGCGTGCCTGGCCCAAGAAGTGGAGAATGTGGCCACCCTGCCCAAGAAGTATGCCGGTTTTGGGATGTCTTCAGTGAGAAGGAGGCGGGCAGCTTGCCTCCCCACCGGCCCTATGACTGTGCCATTGAATTGCAGCCAGGAGCCCCAATCCCGCGGGGAGACTCTACCCTCTCTCGGAACCAGAGCAACAGGCTCTCCGAGATTTCCTGGATGAGAATCTGCGGAAGGGTTCATTCGGCCCTCCCAATCCCGGCAGGGGCTCCGATTCTTTCGTCAAGAAGAAATCGGGAGTTGCGGCTTTGCAATGACTATAGGGAACTCAACAAGATCACGATCCGAATCGCTATCCCCTGCCCTTGATCCCCGAGCTCTTGGGCGGATGCGAGGGGAGCTAAGGTGTTCACTAAACTGGACGTGAGGGGGGGTTACATCCTTGTCCGGATTCGACATGGTGATGACTGGAAGACGGCCTTGCAGACCAAGGGGGGCCGTGTCGAATACCTGGTGATGGGATTCGGTTTGTGCAACGCCCCTGCCTGTTTTTCAACATTTCATGAATGACATTTTCGAGACCTTTTGGACCGCTATCTGGCGGTCTACCAAACGACCTGCTGATTTTTCTCCGGATCAGGCGACCCATGATCGCCATGTCAGGAGTGCTTCAGAGACTGAGGGCCCATGGGCTCTATGCTAAGCTGGAGAAATGTGCTTTTGACTTGCGTGAGGTGGACTTTCTGGGCTACCGTATCTCACCTACGGGCATTGCCATGGATGACACCAAGGTCAAGCCGTGGTCGACTGGGCGGCCTGCTAGCAAAGACATTCAAAGATTCCTGGGCTTTGCCAACTACTACAGAAAGTTCATTCCTGACTTTGCCAAGTGGGCTGATCCTATCACCCAGTGTTTGCGGGGAAAGGTGCCGTTTCGGTGGACTCCGGAGCGGATGTGGTGTTCCGCAAGTTGAAGCAGCTGTTCACCACTCAGCCGCTTTTGCAGCACCCCAACCCCGCACCTTTCATCGTCAGGCCGATGCTTCGGATGTGGCGGTGGGGAGCGATCCTGCTACAGCCTCAGGGGACGGACTTGTTGCCCTGTGCCTCCTCCTCCCGGCAGCTGACGGCTCCGGAAAAGAACTACACCATTTGGGAGAAGGAACTGTTGGCCATCAAGGTGGCTTTCGAGGTCTGGAGACACCTGCTTGAAGGGGCCAAGTTCGGTGGAAGTCCACACCGACCACGGAACTTGGCGCATCTGAAGTCCCAGCGCAAATTGAACCAGAGGCACCAGAGATGGTCCCTGTTCTTTGAGCGATTCAATTTCCGCAGTCACTATGTGACCCCAAGCAGACCAAGCAAGCTGATGCGCTGTCCCGAAAACCGAGTGCGTTCGTGAGGGCGACGGGCCGTCCGAGGCCCGGTTGCTTAAAGCAGAAGGCTTTGCGGCTGCTCGGGCGCCCCTGTCAACCCTCCAGTGGCTCCGCCAGCCTGGTGACAAGAGACCATTGAGTGTTCGTGTCCAGGCTCGCCAGTGGACCGATCCGTGGGTGCAGGAGCAGCTGACCAAGGGGCCTCAAGCCCCTTTCAGGTAAGAACGGGGTGCTTTACCACCGGGACTCTGTTTATGTTTCCCCTGGGCCCGACCGGGCGGACATTCTCAAGCTTTGCCACGATAGCCGGGCAGGCCATTTTGAACTGTTCAAGACTTTGCAACTGGTCCTATGGGACTTTGGTGGCTTAAAGTGCGGAGGGAGGATGTGGAAGACTATGTGGGATCCTGCCCTGTGTGTCACCGGGCTAAGAACCAGGGGGGCAAGCCGGCCGGTTTGCTCCAGCCGCTTCCGACCCCCTCTGCACCCTGGAAGATGATTTCGGCCGATTTCATCACCGACCTCCCCAAGTCCAAGGGCTTCACCACGATATTGGTCGTGGTGGACTGTTTCACCAAGATGGGACACTTCATCCCCTGTGTGGGGGTGCCCACTGCCAAAGAGACTGCTGATATGTTTGTGCAACATGTGTTTCGGCTGCATGGACTTCCACAGAGCCTGGTGACTGACCGGGGCACCCAATTCACTTCCCAGTTCTGGAAGGCTGTCCAGAAGTTGCTGGGGATTGATGTGCGCATGTCACGGCCCATCACCCCGCAGACCGATGGCCAGACCCGAGCGGGTCAACGCCACCTTGGAGCAGTACCTGCGCTGCTATGTCAACTATCAGCAAAACAATTGGGCGTCCTTGTTGTCCCTGGCAGAGTTTGCTTACAACAATGCGACGGGAATCCATCAAAGAGACTCCTTTCTTTGCTAACTATGGACACCACCCTCGGTTCTACCCGCGGTGGACCCGTCCCGGAGATGTTTCCGAGGCTAGGATTGGCTTCGAGAGCTCACTGCACTCAAGACTTGCTGCGCACTCAATTGGACCAGCGAAAGCTGACTACAAGCGGATGGCTGATCGGCGGCGCCAGGAGGTCCCTGACATCCTTGTGGGGATAAAGTTTGGCTGTCCACCAAGAATTTGCCTACGCAGCAACCCAGCCGCAAGCTGGGCGAGATTTTGGGTCCCTACAAAGTTTTGGAGAAGGTGGGGCCTGTTTCCTTCAAACTACAACTCCCAGCGGACATGAAGCTCCACCCGGTGTTTCATCGTTCGTTGCTCCGCCAGCGAAGGGGGTGCGGCCTGGCGTGGCGCAGCCGCCTCCTCCCCCTGTGATGCGCGATGGCGAGGAGGAGTTGGAGGTCAGGACATCTTGGATGCTCGCATCCGCTACCGGAAGTTGGAGTATTTGCTTGACTGGAAGGGGTTGGGACCGGAAGAACGTTCATGGACCCGGGCTCGGGATGTCCATGCTCGGATCGTGGCTCGTTTTCACCGCAAGTACCTGACAAACCCAAACCTCGAGGGCGGCCTCGGAGGGGCCCTGAGGGGGGGGGATAGTGTAGCACAGCAGTTCTCGTTCGTGCCTGGAGGGCAAGGAATAGGTCCTGGGGTCCCTTTAGCATTAGGGCCTGCAGCAGCAGAGGTGGATTCGGAGGATGAGCTAGATGACTGGGGGGAAGCACAGGGCCCTTCGGATGGGCGCAATCTCCCACAGAGAGCTTGGCATGGGATGAAATGTGCTTTGGGCCCATCTTAGATTCTGATCACCAGGTGGAGATGGGAAGCAGCGAAGGGAGTTATGAGCACCCGGTGGGGAGGAATTCCCAAGAGGCCGAGAATGTAAACATGGATGAATCCAGTGGGAAAGTGCCAGGGAGGACAGTTCTC
This sequence comes from Anolis apletophallus, assembly GCA_030556195.1. NCBI lineage: Eukaryota > Metazoa > Chordata > Lepidosauria > Squamata > Anolidae > Anolis > Anolis apletophallus. Next base: position 152,317,397 of record JARBWK010000002.1, read on the forward strand.
AGGAAGATAGCGACACAGCTGCCGAGAGGCAAGGTCGCTCCTTCGATAGGAGACGAGACATTGAGTCTAGCAGGAGGGCTTGGTCGACAGTCCTAGATCGAGCCGAGGTCCGTGAGCAGGGTGGAGACGAAGGAGCCTAGGCGTCGCGGACCTCGGCCGAAGGATTAAGTATAGGGTCCGTGGACGCATCCTCAGTTCTCCGGCCCACGTCTTTCCTGATTAGGCGTGAAGCGGAGTGGGACCACCAGCCAGCCGTGGTCATCAAGCCTTGCCTTGCATTTGCCTTGTTCCTGAGCCGCATTGGTTTTGCGGGCCTTGTCCTGTTCCCTGATCCGCATTGGTTTGCGGGCCTTGTCTTGGTTCCTGATTCGCATTGGTGCGGAGTTTTGCCACGCTTCAAGCTTCTTTGCTAAGTTACTTTGGACTACTTTGCTTATTACCTTTTGGACACTTTCACATTATTGAACTATTTACTCTTTGGAACTGTTTTTATACTCAATAAAGTAGTTAGCCTTCAGTACGTCTCTGTGTGTGTGATTAAGGGGCCCGCCAGGTCCGTGATCGTGACAGCAATGCAAGCAAGACAACATAAAATGTAAAAATCTAAGAATAAACTAATCAATGTAAGATATGACAAAATTAAAAGATTTATTTATTTATTTACAGTATTTATATTCCACCCTTCTCACCCTGAAGGGGACTCAGGAAGGATCACAGAACATACATATGTGGAAAACATTCGATGCCATTTTTATACACAAACAAGGCAGACAGCTATACATTGAGGTATATATTGGATTTTCCCCAACTTCGGCTTTTTGGAGGCTTTGTGTTTGGTTACGGCCATGGAGGCTGCTGTTGCTCTATCTCCCTGCCAAAGAGCTGTGTTTGTAATATCCTTCTTTTTGATCGAATTGTCAGGAGCTCACCCTGATGCAACCTTTCAACTGGCAGCCTTTCAACAGACAACATTTACTGCAGCTGGTGGTTTAACCTGCTGTGCTAAAGCCCAGCCCATAAACATAACAAAGAGATTTAACACATCCACATCAAATCAAAATAAAATAACATTAAACATAGCAAAGGTTAAAAATAAACATAGTATACAAACCCATTTGGACTACCCAGCCACAAGTCAAATTAATATCAACACCCGTGTAAACTTAAATAAAGTTAGGTCTTTCAATTATTGGATGTTGTATTAACCATTATCGAAGGCCTATTTGAAAAGTCAAGTCTTCAATTCTCTCTGAAAAGTTTTAAGTGTGGGGGCCTGTCTGATTTCCCTGGGGAAGTGGGACTGAGAGGAGGTCCTCTCCAGCGCATCTTAGAGCCCGTGCAAAACTGTAGTGCTTATGGTTTTGTTCCATGTCTAGCAGGGGTTTTTTAAGGGTGGGTGAGAGAGATAGAGAAACATGGATTTTTGATGTCAATTTACAGCAGTATGACTCCAGTAAATAAAGCAATAAACAAGGCCTGAGCTGGAAAAGAATGGGATTATAGTGTAACTAATTTTACTGGACCTATGTGTCCAGTAAAATCCAGGTATAGATTTTGGACTTCAGTGGCACTGTTCTAGAGCACCCCACTCCAGATCAGCATTGCTGTTTGTGATATGTGTGGATGGTTCCTATGTCTGGCCACCAAAATGGAAGTTGCAACAAGGAACTAGTGAAAGAAAAAATCATCCCCAAATGCAATACCAAGAAATTTTCCAGTGATTTATGCAAGTTTTGGATTTTCTTTTTACTTAGCCAAGGCTTACCAGACCTTCTCATGTGGAAATTGTTTGATTGTTTGGGATAAAATGTTTGCGGAAACATCATGAACTGCTTTTTAAATAGTGATGGTGCTATTCCCCTCCCTCCCTTCCCACCAAATGTCATTTTGGTTTTGGCATCAAATGTTCTGTTCAAGAAGGAATCCTCAAGAATGTATCTACTTGGTTAATCAGGATATGCATACAATTGAGTTGATTAAGTGAAGAATGTTTTAAAAATAAATTATCTTCATTATCCAGTTTCCAAATTTTGTAAGCAGAGGGCTGTGTTCCACTTAAATATGGCAAATTCTCCAAGATCGCTACTTTATTTTGAGGGCATGCTTGTACAAGATCCCTATGGTGGAGGAGCAACTAATCTGGTTTGTTGCACAGGATCAAATCTGAGTAATAACTGCTCACAGATAACATCGAGTGTTACAGAAAACCAATGCTGGGATTTCATGGGCTGCTTCAGGACATGACCAGCATCCAGCGCAAAACTGTGGGGTTTACTTATGGTTTTGAGAAGATTAAATTATCACATATGAGAGGCAAGTACAAGGGCAATGGCAGACAAAAGTCCTCTGGCTACAGAAACTAGCAGAATCAGTCTTTAAGCTTCTTGTGTTATGGGCAGTAAAAGCCAAGGATGACCTTTTGCGCTATCTCTAGGGTGAAATTCTTTGCATGATTTAATAAAAAGCTTTATGTGCTATGCAAATTATTTATCGTGATTCTCTGAGATGGGATACAAAAGGGGATTTATAGTAGAAGACAACACTTCTACCATGCTTGAACCAGGTAAATAATTTCTCTAGCCATCATTTAAGACAGGGGAGCCCCCGGTGGCGCAGTGGGTTAAACCTTTTTGCCGGCAGGACTGAAGACCAACAGGTTGCAGGTTTGAATTCAGGGAGAGTGCAGATGAGCTCCCTCTGTCAACTCCGGCTCCCCATGCAGGGACAAGAGAGAAGCCTCCCACAAGGATGGTAAAACATCAAAACATCAGGGCATCCCCTGGGCAAATGTCATTGCAGACGGCCAATTCTTTCACACCAGAAACAACTTGTGGCTTCTCAAGGTGATCCTGATATGAAAAAAAACACCTTCAGACAGGGGCATTTTTGTAATTCTTCAGGGTCCTGTGGTGTCAAACATACTTCTTTCCATTTTTTTTAACACAATTAATCCACATGGTATCTTTATCAAATGAATTACTGTTGACTTAAATATTTTGTTTATTATGGATGGATTATCATTAATGTTGTAGAGTGGCTATAATTCAGGGTTGAGCAACTATGGAAGAGTAGGGAGGCACACTGGCTCGTAGCCGAACTTGGGGATGCTGCAAAACCAGGTAAACAAACCAATCAGTCAGGAATGTTGGCCCTCAATGCATACAGTGGGCTTGGGGGCATTTCCACCATGTTATGAGTTTCAAAAGAGACCCACAAAATGTGGTGGAAACATCCCATGTCCACTAGTGGACATTTTGGAGCATTTCGTGAATTTGGGAGAAGAATTGTGGGAACTACATGTGGCCAATATGGGACTTTTCTAATCCCAGATGTAATTCCTAGACCACCCAAAAGCATAAGGAGCTTGAGTTTAGGAACCTGTAATGGATTATTTCAAAATCTCGCCATGTTTAATTAGAGATATTTCCCAAAAAAACCTGAGCAATGGACACTTCTATCATAAGTGGTACACATTGCCCACTTTCCCATCTTTTGAGATTTAGAAGTTTATTGAAAAAAATTCTAGCCCTATGACAGGTGAAAGTTTAAACTTTGTAAGAGGCCAGGGACAAGCACATGCATTTTGCTCCCAATATCCTAAGGCCCTTCGGATATCCTAAAGCCCTTACCTGTCTAGCAGGACAGCATGCAAAAGCATGCTTTCTAAGTTTCCCAATTCATCAGGGGCAGTCCCAATTGCTCCTCTGAAAGTTTCATCTTAGAATCACCAAAAACCAGAAGCAATTTTGGGGCAAACAACAACAATGCAAGGGACATCAACCTGTGTTTACCTGAATACAGTTAGAAGTTTCTGTGAAATTGTGAACCCTCTTTCATGGTGTTCTGCCATGGTCACTTTATTTTATACAGCGATTCACATTCTGGCTTTTGCCCAATACAAGGAGAAAGCATTAATTCAACTGGGGAGATATAAAGAACTTCAAGACAAGGCAAGGCTAAGTAGCTTGACTTCTGCCAAGGAGTCATGAAGACATTACAGGTAGCATTTGGTTGACTTCTGCCGTCCTGCCAGAGGCCTCGGGATCATTTGTGGGGAGTATACGTCTTTTATCTGTTTACTGATGTTTTATTGATTTTAATATGCCATTCCAATTTATAAATAAAATAAATAAAATTATGGCCATTCCACCAGTCATTATAAAATATAGCTTCAGGACAGATGACATTTCAAGCTCCCATGCAATGGAGCAATTTCCACCTGCATTAAACTCCGTGGGACACTTTCACAAACATCACATCCCTTCTGCAGTCTAATTCAACAGGAATTAAGTGTTCGATGCAGTTATGTAAGATGCTCACAAGAATGATCAATCCCATCTGGTGACAACAAACACCCATTGATACTGCATGCAACACACTGAGAGAAAGGAAGGTGTGTTAGTGTGCGGTAATCCTGTTTTCAAATCCTGGGCTGAATAATACCTCCCTGTTAAAGTTCAGAATCAAATGAGAAACATGTTTCTTCTTCTTAGGGATCTTCCTTACATGAGATATTTATTAGTCCTCACTGTATCACATGGTTTGTGGTTTTATTATAACATTATTTATTACACTCTACATGGTGTTGCTAATTTTCTTTCAACAATTCTTCACTCCCTCCCTAGTCCTGAGAAAAATGCAAGAGTTTTTTCACACATAAGGTTATTTCTGGAACACAAAGAGACTGCCTCAAAGTGCGCTCTGCGTATTAACTGAAAAGTGATGCATGAAACATAAAAGAACAGGGGAAGAGATCAAAAAAGTATGCAGCTTCAGAAGCTCAGAAGCAGTAGAGCGCGACTCTGTTGCTGTCCTTGGTGCTGATTGCTTCCTGGTGAAAACCTCACCATTCAAACTCCAACAAACATGTACTTGATTGGCCTGAACCTCACCGCTGATCACAAAATCATGAGGATGATCATGATAACAATAGCACTGAGCAATATGTTTCAGATAAATATTTAGGCATCTCTCAGACTATTTCAGATGTTATGTGATGATTCCAAGCTGAAGACCAAGCTGAAATGACTGTAATCTAATTATTGGATAAGAGTTGAAAAGAGTTCATGAACCATCCAAAATCTCTTTTTCCATTTTTACCCAGTACTTGATTTTCTTTATTGTGTGGACTATAAAAAAACAAAATAATAGTGATAATACCAAGCTGACATTATGTATGAAATGTCAAGCTGACATTATGAAGACATCATGAGCCAAGGAGGGCACATTGCATGACAAAATGGTTGAACTTTCAGACAACTTAAGAGGAACTTGCGTCTTAGAAGGGCAAAATGGCTTAAGACCAAACCATCACAACCACACTATATTACTCAACATCATTTAACTGAGAGTACTATTAACTGTCTCTTTATCTTCAGTAAATGTGTACACATTTCCATCTTTTTCATGACTCTGTATACATTGTGATTGTAAATATTAAAGTAGTGAGAAGAGGATTTAACAGGTATGTGACCTGTTATGTGATTTTTCAGGAAAATCTTTAATACTCCCTTCCCTGCTACTGCTTCTTTTAGCAGTTTGTACTCCTTAGTGATTGAATGCCATCCTGACATTTTGCAAAGCATCTCATGAAAGGCCTTTGGAAAACAGGGTGAGAAAACATCTTGGCATCTTGTCTTTCCAACCTGCTTTTTCTGCACATCCCTGGATATGTAACATCATCTCGGTTTTGCTAAAATTGGGCCATATCACTTTGTAGCTCACTTCCCTATTTGAAATGTTGTAATCAGATGTAATGTTTGCCATTTCCCTTCTTTTTTAAGGCCGGTATATTTTTAGCCCCCGGAAGATTATATGTGACTAACAATGCAGCTCCTGCCGTGGAGTGTAAAAACAAGGTGGCAGGAAAACATTCATTCTTGTTGCCAGTAGATGGGGCTATCCCTTAATTTGCTGCCTCATTTTTATTTCATTATTTATATAGGAATCTGCCTCTTTCTTCCCTCCCTCCCTCCCTCCTTTTTTCTTCTCTTTTTGATTATCCCACTCACAAGCATTTTTCCCCCTTTCGGATGTTGGGAAACGCAGGGGGATTCTCAGTGGAAGACACCAGGCCAGAAGATTACTGCAAAAAAGATTTTGGTTTGGGTAGGGTGGATCATTTTGCCAAGGAGACAAGTGTAAAAATGGGAGACTTTGGGAAGCTGCTGTCTTGAGGAACCTGAACAGCTGCATCAGGGAAACCTTTACACGCAGACCTATGGATAATGGTACTCCTTATTACCTAGTAATCTGTCCTCCTTCTTCTCAGGTAAGGAAATGTGTTTAAAAGGATATTTCATCAGTGGTTTTGTACTGTCTTGATCAGGCCATGCTATTGATTGTTCCTGTCTCCTGCTGGCGCACCTTGTTGTCCATTCATTGGAAATGCGATAAGAAGAGCTTGAAACACAAAGGGACACATTGCTGGCTGAATGTATGAGGTTTCTGCCATACTAAGTGGCAAGTGGTTTAATATTTAGCAGATTATCCATCATGTGCTTTTAATTATGGTACGCATTTCCTAAATTGCATAGGAGAACATTCCCTCTGGCATCCCTGTAGCTGTAAGTGGTTGTTGCTTACCCATGTTGGATCAGCTACAAGTGTTAACATTTCTCCATCGAAGCTTACATGGCTATTCTACGCATGACAAAAATTGGTGAGAAATCATGAAGCAGACCATGAAAACAAGGGAAGGGGGTTATCGAATTTGAAGGTTTTGGGAGTTTGCTGCTTTCCTGTAACATCTTCAGTAGACAGAATTCTGCTTTGGCAAGAGCCATTCATTTGCTTGCTTCTTCAAGAAATGCTGCATTTGCTGCAGTATTTTTCCCCAGTGAAATATTCCTTCCTGTATAGGAGGAACTGTTGTGGAGAGGGACACATATCAGGTGAATCAGCACTGTAGAAGCTAAATCTACGAATAGGTTCAAGATAAGTCTTACATTTAAAAGACTGGATTCCATATTTTCTCATTTTCTGAGCTCCCACCACATTGCCACATTATGTATTATTCAGATAGTTGAGATAGTGAGAAACAACAGAGATTCTCAGCAGGTAGCATACTGATGTAGCTTCCAGACTCGTCTTCTCTCCCTTCTCTTTCTCTCTATTTTGGTGGGGAGTGGGTGGGTGGTTGGATGAGATAATGGTGAGGAATCAAAGTGGGTTTCATAAAGGCTCAAAAATAACAGATCAGCAATATAAGCTGATAGAAAAACATCATTTTCCATCTCCTTGAGCAATGAACAACAGAAATCTGTATTCTGGTGTCAGTGTCAGAGAGGCTGTCAAAGCAACAGTGTTGTGCTAGTATGATTGCATGAGAAGCAGGATCAACCTTGGCCTCCGGGAGCCTTTGGCACATATGAAATTTAATGAGATTTCACACCAGCTTTAGGTGGCAGTGGCAGGGCCAGTATTTGCTTTCACCACGACCCTCTCCTCCTTCCCAGCTCGAATGTTGATTTGCGCTAGATTGTTGCCATAGCTGAGTAGCGCGGATTTGGTGGGCACTGTGAGCAACAGCACTGTCATGGCTAGAGGGGAAAATGCAGCTGTCTTCATGAGATGGTAAAGGATCCGCCCTTGTTGGGCAGGAAGTACGGAGGAGGCGCAAATGTTGTTCCTGGATGATGATGCCATGGGTTGGCTTTGGTATATCAGAAAGACTGAATGCTCTGTTGAGGTTGATACACATCCCCTGTGCCTCTGTGCTTACTTTTGAGGATACATTTTGTTCTTAAGCACAGGGCAGAGGGGCATTTCAGTTCCCATGTGGCAATGGAAGTCATTTCATGGATCCATGGGCTCATTTGTGTTACTACAGTTGGCTATGTGACCATGTCTCTGAATGGGGATTTTCAAAACAAATGTGGTCTATGTGGGTTTGGCCTGTCTGTCTCTCTTTTAACTTCTCTCTTAAACATAGATTGCAAAGGAACATAGATTGTAGAAGGGGGGGAACAACACCTGGACATGTATATTTTAGTGGGAAAACCTTCTGATTTGCTAATTTGGAATTACTTAAGAGATGAGTAGCCAGATAGTTCCATCGCAGCAACGGCAACATGCCTTGCATGAAGTCAGGTGGAACAAAGTTCTATGATTAGAGCTCACATCAAATCACAAGATGGACACTATGCCTCCTTTTGTCCAGAAGACCCAATTGGCATTATCCAGTGGTTTTTTTTAATTACAAGAATGTAATGTACGTGATTTTCTTATCCATTCCCTCACCCTTTATGGGCTTCATGCTTAGGTATCAGGTAGCGGTATCATTGAGGCTAAAGGAAATCTTCAATGTTTGATGTAATTGATTAGAGAAGCAGTTGAACCTGGACCCTGCCACATCCCAGTAGTATATCCACCACATGTTGAATGACAGGACAAAAGGCCATGAAGTTCAAAAAGTTCACATAAACCTCTTGCTGCTCTCTTCACAAATATGCATACCATTACCTCCTAGTACTATTCAACACGGGGAGAACTGCACTTGGGTTGTTATAAAGCAGTGATTCTCAACCTGTGGGTTCCCAGATGTTTTAGCCTTCAACTCCCAGAAATCCTAACAGCTGGTAAACTGACTGGGATTTCTGGGAGTTGTAGGCCAAAACACCTGGGGACCCACAGGTTGAGAACCACTGATCAAAAGGATCATGGAAATAATATTCATAAGTTACTTTCTTACTCTGTCCTCTTCTCCAAAGTGGTCATAACATCTCACTCCACTCATAGGAATCTTCTTGTTTCTCATCTTGTAAATGCAACTTTCATAAGGCTGCACCCAGGTATATGCAGTGCAACAAAATGTAATATGGAATCTGAATGCTTTCCAAATAATTAAACATAGGCCACATGACATAAGCAGTCTCCTTTTCAGCTGTATTTAGCATCCTCTCCAAACCATTTCTGCCAGTACCATTAATAATCAATACACAGCAATGTAGAGCATCTATACTGTCAGTAGTATAGTATATGCAGGCATGTAGCTGGGGGGGGGGGCTTGAGGGGCTTCAGCCCCCCCCCCCGAAATTCTCAGGGTGGTCCACGAGAAGGCCTTCCTCGTACATTATTTAAACTGTTATGTTTATTCATATTATGCTCAATATATCCCATATGCAGGGGGGCATTGGGATAACCATACAAAAGGTTTGCTAGGGTAGACCCTCTCTCACTCAGACTCAGCCCCCCCAAATCAAACTCACCCCCCCCCTGAATCAAAATCCTGGCTAAGGGCCTGAATGTATGTGTGTGTGTGTGCATAAATATAAATGTAATGTTCATTTGTGGGATTAACATAACTCAAAAACCACTGGATGAATTGACACTCAATTTAGACACAATATACCTATCAGGCCAACAAGTGACCATCACTCATAAAAACACTGAAAAAACACAACAGAAGGGACTTAAAAGGCCAAAAAACAAAAAATACAACACATGCGCAAAACCACATACAGTATATACACAAACACTCATATATACACATATTCACAAATATATACACACACAAAACACATATATACAGACTGGGCCACAGCAACGTGTGTCAGGGGATATATATATAGTAGTTTAAAGGGTTGGGTTCTAACTCCACAGCTATTGTGAAACAGCTTTATTAGCTTCCTGTTCATATCAGCATTCAAAATCCTCATCCTTACATTTAAAGCCCTAGAAAACTTAGGACAGATATCTGCTGGACCACCTTTTTCTGTATCAAATTGTTGTCAGCATCATCATCATCACCACCACCATCATCCTACCGTTTCTTTAGAACCAGGGCACAGTCTGCCAATACACTGAAATCCACAGATGAGAGCCTTTTTGGGTTGTAAACATAACTGCAATTTTGCTATCTTTTTGTCATCAGGCAAAGGTATTTTATTTTGAACAGCTTTTAAAAACTTTCACAGCCCCCTCTTAATCTGCTTGTATTTGTAACAGAAGTAGGTTGTTTCCTCTACTGCAAAGTCTTTCATACTTTGGGTTTGTAAACTGTTATTAAGACCGTTTAATTTAAAACATTCTTCATAATCTTTGCTTTGCATCCATTTCTGTCACTAGCCATGTGGAAGCAGATTGCATTGATTTCAGTGGTACTTAATAACAAAAATAATTATAAACATTTTCATTTTGCTTTTCTGACAAAGGCTCCCAAAGCAACTTCAAGACATAGTAAATCCCCATAAAATATGAATAAATGGGATTATAAAATAAAAAGATAAAAGGGATCAGTAATTAAATCCAGGGTTATAGTCTCTTAAATGCAGGGTTGCAGTTACAAGGAAGAACTCTTATTTTACACCACAGAAATAAAATTAATACATGGTAATATGCCTATATTCACAAGATGATTATGTAATATATAGCTGGTATTTGAACCTGAACTGGAAACTCATACTTAACCTTGTAACCACTTGGCCAAAACATCATCAATCAAAAATGAATATTTTAGAACATTTTCAGACCAATCATTTATCTTTTCTTATTTTTCCAATAACACTATGTAAAATGATTTTTGTTCTTGGATTATAAATGTCATTTTCTAGTTGGTTCTTTCATAAAACATGGGGAAAGATTATTAAACTGCAAAAACATATAGTTTTTCAATGAATTGTGTCTCAACCAATTCAACATAGTTTGTGGCAGCCACAAAAAAAGAGAAGTTTCTGGAGTATAACAACTGACTATTTTCAAAATAAGTATCACACAATTAAGCAGTAAATAATACTTTCTTTTTAAAAATGAATTTTAATTTTTCTGGGAGGACCAGAGTTGGGCAACTTCAAGGCTTTAGAACAGCGGTTCTCAACCTGTGGGTCGCAACCCCTATGGGGGTCGAATGACCATTCACAGGGACACACAATTCATCTCCTTTGGGTATGAAATGGGGCTCCTCCTCTTCCTCCAGAAGTGCTCGGAAGAAAGGACACATGGTGAACTACTTGAAATAACATTTTCAAACCAGGAACAGAAAATTTTCCAAATGTCCAGTCTATCATCTCTGTTTTTTAAGTATTTAAAATACCATCTTTTTTACATGTAAATCCCACATCAATTTATTTTTGATGCCTCACAAGGTTCAGGTCATGTGCATACAATTGTTGCCTAAAAGTTTGGATTTGATATAAACTGTAATGAAGGAAACTGGCAAAGCATAATCTCTTTCTTTTGAAATTCACTTGCAAATAAAGTTAGGTATTTTGAAAAGAGGCTGTAAAGTAAAAGGAAGGCATGGTAGGCTGCCGTGAGGTTAAGTTATAGGTAATGATCATGCTGCAATATGTGTGCTAGTATTTCCTGGGAAAAGAATAATTCAGCTGGTGTGTGCTTGGAAGCTGCACAATATGTGCTAACAAACCTGAACTGTATTTGTCACAGGAGCTTCCCAGGGTTAAAAAAGCATGGTCCACTTCCCAAGATGTAAATTTTCCTATTGAAATTTGATCCAATTGTTAGTGAATATTAAAAGCACTAAACATCTTCTACCAGAATTAGAACTTAGCAGTTTGTGGCATATTTGTAGTGAAGATTTGGGTCTAGTGTCCCTTATATGGTTTGGGGCCAGTGTACTTGAAGGAGCGGCTTACCCCATATATGCCCAGAAGATCACTGCATTCAGAGGGGCGTAACTTACTTGAAGTCCCAGGTATGAAGTTCTGCAGGCTCTCTACCACGTGGCAGAGAGCGTTTTCAGTGGCGGCGCCAGTCTTATGGAACTCACTGCCGCTGGAGACACGAGCCTTGTGGGACCTGATGGCTTTCCGCAGGTCCTTCAAGACCTGGCTGTTTAGACAGGCATTTGATGTCTGACGGCGCGTGATTAACACTTGCCACCCTGCCGTACCACTACAACTCTGCATGAACCAGCTATGTCTGGCTATGATTTTATATGACTGTTTTAAGATGTAATTTTATGTGTTTTTAACTTTATGTGTTTTATATGCTGTTTTTATATGTTGTAAACCGCCCTGAGCCTCGGGAAGGGTGATTTATCAAATCGAAATAAATAATAATAATAATATTCTGAGATTTTTTTGTAACTGATCCACAGGATCCTACAGCATACTGGATTCATTTCATGATCCACTCCACTAACAGTCAGTGCAGGCTATGGAGTTGGTGTAGGAAGGGGTAGCAGTCACAGAGGTGGCCATGCGTTCTTTGTAGACAGATAAAGAAAAGCACTGCGCGAACCAAACTTTAAGTTATTTCATTCAGTTCTTTGTGATATCTGCCCTGAGTCCTTTGGGGAGATAGGGCGGAATACAAATAAAGTTTTATTATTATTGATTATATTATTATACTCCCAGAGTGTCTATACATTGTTCCCTCACTTATTGCTGGGGTTAGGTTCCAGGACCTCCCACAATAAGTGAAAAACCACAATGCAGGGATGCTGTATTTATTTTAACATTTATAATTATTTTAGTAGATATACAGTATTTTAAGTTTTTATAAACTTAAAATAAAGTGAAGGAAAGGAAGGAAAGGCCCTTCAAGGCAGAAAGGGAGGGAGGGAGGACAGAGGAGGGAAAGTGCCATGGAGAGCAGCGGTGGCAAAACCCCACAAAACAGTGAAAATACCATGATATATATTTTAAAGTAATATTTTTTGAAATCCACAAAGAGCGAGTCCGAAGTAAGTGAACCGTGAAGTAGTGAGGGAACACTATACAATGTAGAATTAATGCAGTTTGGCATCATTTAAACAGCCATGGTTCAATGCTCTAAAAACATGTGGGATGTAGTTTTACAAAGTCTTTAGGCTTCTCTGCCAAGGAATGCTCATGCCTCACCAATTCTCAGGATCCCATAGCACTGGGCCAGGGCAGTTAAAGTTGTGTCAAACTGCATTCATACTTCAGTGTAGAAATCAGGCATGGGCAAACGTTGACCCTCTAGGTGTTTCGAACTTCTACTTCCACAATTCCTAACAGCTGGTAAGCTGGTTGGGATTTCTGGGTATTGAAGTCTAAAACATCTGAAGGGCCAAAGTTTGCCCATGCCTGTTATAGATGTATCTCTAGCCATAACCCAATGACAAGATTATACTGGATCATTCATTTGTTTCATCCCTTTCAGTGGTTGGTTTTACTCCACACATGAGCACTTATTCACATCTGCAACTTTAACTGTTGCCTTGAATGTGTAGATGAACCATTTTATATACAATACCTATGATCTCTAACACAATGCTCTTTCAATGGATTCTGTTGGTACATTTAACTGTACAATCAGGAAATCAATGTCAATGAACTTGAAGGGATACCTGTCAGGTTGGGGATGACATGAAAATCACATGAAAGATGGTTAAGCGTGAGCATTGCCGGCATAGTTATTTCGCATTGTCCATATGCAGGGAGCTGACTACAAGTTCCCAGCACATGACTTCAGAAGGAAATCCAAATTCACAAACTTTTTTTTGTTTTCCCTGCTTCATAATTCTAGGCAGGTATGTTGTTCACTGGAGTATAAAGGCATTGTACAAAAAAAAGAAATTTGTGTAAATTTACTTTCTCTATTCACTAAGATTGTAGATAGGCCATTGGTCTGATCTATTGTACCTGGTAGTGGCTACCCATATGCTTAATACAATGAAATGGCTTTTTATGGTCATCATTTAATTTGACAACCTTTTAAAAAGAATATAAATGTATAACAAGTTGTCATTGGTTCTCAGTTGGTTTATTGTTGTAATTGTTCTTGTTTAAAACTCTTTTCATCATTTTCCCTTGTTGTTATTGTTGTTATGTGCCTTTGAAGTCATTTCAAAGGCACACAATCCTAAGATGGCTAGAGATACATCTATAGCATGGAGTTTTCTTGTTGGCTTTGGCTTTCTCTGAGTTTGAGACTGTATGATTTGTACAAGCTCATCAAGTAGGTTTCCATAGTTGAGTGAGATTTCAAGCCGTGGTCTTTAGAGCCTTAGTCCAACGTTCAAACCACTTCTCCATGGCTTGATTTCTGATTTCCTCTTACCTTTTAATTATTTAGAACATACTATGAACAAACACTCTTATTCTTGTAATTTTGTTATTCCAGTTTGTGATTTAAGTTAATTCTGAGGTTAATTGTGAAGTACAAGATTGTTTTCATACAGCCGATGCTGGCTTTGGATTGACCCAACATGTTGCTGTCCTTAGGTCAATTTCATGCTGCATGCATTCAGAAAACAAACCATTGGTCAAGAGGATGCTGAATGCATGAGAGAGATTGCTATTTACTAATTTTAATCACTTTTAAAATAATCTTTCTGAAGGAATGCTTCATGAAATTGGAAGTGTCTTCTATGTGAATCAATATCAGCATATCCAAAATATTCACTCACCTCAGAAAGACTTCTAATGTACAGTATGGTCCTAGTTTATGCATGTTTACTCAGAAGTAAGTATCATATTGTTCAATGAGGCTAACCCTTTTCAAGTACCTGCTCAAAGTAGCACCCTTTAATTCTAGAATGGGTGAAGAACTGTTATTAGATGTGGACTGGAGCTCTGCCCAGAAACTGCCTGCTCTCTGACCAGTTTCTGTCCAGAATGCTGGAGGTCAGCCACAATGTATAGACATTTTTTTTACAATGTACCAATGAGCTTGATCAAAGCAAATGTACTGCCCTGCAAAACCGTACCCACAACTATGCAACATTTAACTGAGAATAAGAACATTGTTTTTTGGGCAATTGCTTGCGCGCTTTATAAACAGCATTTGTGAACTACTTGTTGTGAACCACCCTGAGTCCTCTCAGGGCGAGATATAAATAAGGTTGATATTGTTGTTGTTATTTCTAGAAAATATGGCCTGGGATTAAATAATCTGGAATGCCTTCACTCCCATTTTCATAGTAACAATCACCAGCATAGTTTAATTTATTCAATTACCAGCACTGAGACACCAAAAATTATATATACTGGTGACTAAATACTTTCACCATTTGTTCTTGCAAGAACAAATGAGTGATTAAAATATATTTGAGTGTAGCTGTTTAAATTTTATCCAATTTGTTGTATTAACCACAAAGCTAGATGACTTTTGCACTAATCATTTCCTGGTCAGAGAGTAGCCAGTCAAGCATATAATGTTCAATAGAACTGGATCCTGATTGCTTCAGTCTTCATCAACTACATGTATCAAACAAGTCGCATCATCCCCATCTGGGAAATGATGGGTACTATAATCCATCATAGCCAGAGGGCATCAGGTTGGATAGTATCAAACTACTCCCCCCCCCTTCGGCTCATGTATCTCTTCTACAAAAAAGGGAGTTCAATTAATCCATTAAACACTTCCGAAAGTGGGAAGACAGTAATTAATTTTCAGTGTACTGCTGGTGGGTATTGTTAAGTGTAACCTCTCATTTACAGAACTGATACACGTAGCTTCACTTATCCATATCTTAACGCACTTTCTGTGCACCCTCTTCTTGGTACCAGCAGTATTTCACAAATTGAAAATAACAGCACAATCAAAAAATGTGATGGTATCTTGGTTTTTAGGCCTGTTCCTGGGGTTATTTGGGGTACTGATTCAGAACATTCAGATAGGCCACACCAGCTCTGTTTCTTAGATACAGTTATTATGATTTTCTATGGGCAAGTAGTGAACACTGGTATGTGGCACATATCCCTACCTAGCATTGCAAGAGTTGTGATGGCCTATCTCAAAGGCTAGACCTAATAGGGGGAAACTTGTGCAATTTTCAAACCAACCGGTTAAAATTAGTCAGAAACAGATGTAACATTTGAGGCACCAAGATGTGTGTTGGACAGTAGCAAATTCAGCTATTATCCCTAGTTTCACATATGCATGCGAAGTCCAGGAATGTATCCCTCATGGATACAGGGGCCATACTGTCTATAAAAACAGCACCAACAAAACTGGCCTCCTGACAGGTTTACAAACTAAAAGCCATAACATCAAAACAAAAGGGACTAGAGGAGAATCACAGTGGAGGGAGATAATTTCCGGATTTTCGAATTAGAAGAAAGCAGCTAACAGGCCTTTATGTCTGGTTGACTAGCCAAGCTGAATGGAATAGGGATGACTAGGAAATGTCTTAAAGAACATGAGCTATACATGTAAGAGGCAATTTTAAAAATAAAATGTCTGACCAAGGGAGAGTGTGGAACCCATGGCCTTCCAGATGTTGCTAATGACAGTTCCTATAATCCCAGCCCACTGACCATGATTGGAGGGATGGTGAAAGTTGGGATTCACCATTTGTGAACACATAGCTTTCCCTCCTCCGAATTAAAAGGAAGAAATACAAACATCAACAATTTAGCTCTCACGAAAGTGGCAAAGAAACTTTTTTTTTCTGTTAGGCCAAGCAAAAAAACTGTATTTATTCTGGTACTATTGCAATGTCCTGCCTCTTGGCAAACAATTGCTAATTAGTGACTAAATGGTTAAATATCCGGGTTGAGCAACCGCCTCCCCCATGCAAGGGCGCCGAACGGATTATGGTTCGCCCAAAGAGACTTATGGAACCCGAAAGGTTCCTGAATGCTCTGAGGGACCTGGAGTCTATCAGCGTCTCAGTCGATGAGCAGGTTCAATCCTGGAACACCTCATTAGCTAAAGCTCTCAACAAGATTGCCCCTAGGCACCCTCTCCGACCCCGCAATCATCGATCCCCCTGGTATACAGAAGATCTTAGGTCGATGAAGCGGGAGAGGAGACGGCTAGAGTGCGTGTGGAGGAAATTCCGTGATGGAGCCTCACTATCGGCTTATAAGCTATTTAAAAAAGCTTATGAGCGTGCTGTCAAGGCGGCAAAAAATGTGTTCTTCTCCGCCTCGATAGCATCTGCCAACTCACACCCGGCTCAATTATTCAAAGTAATTCGGTCTCTACTGTCCCAAAAAATAGTGATCAGGCCCTTACCGCCGGTGCTTTCCAGAGTTTTTCGCAGACAAGATACTGAGCCTCCGCCGGGACCTTCCTGCCACGGTTGATACAGTAAGGGAACTTGAGACCCCGTGGCCCTCCGCCGGGCCTGCCCTCAACCGGTTTCGGCCACTGGACGCAGATGCTGTTGATAAGATAGTGGCTGCAACCAGGCCAACCACCTGCTCCCTCGACACGTGCCCCTCCTGGCTTGTTAGATCTTGCCTGGAGGGGTTGTGTGGGCCTCTGTTGAACATCGTAAACAGCTCCCTTGAGCAAGGAGTCTTTCCAGAGTGCTTAAAAGAGGCGGTGGTAGCTCCATTGCTGAAAAAACCGTCATTAGACCCTGCGATTCCCTCCAACTACCGACCAGTGTCGAATCTTTCGTACCTGGAGAAGGTCGTTGAGAGGGCAGCAATGGAGCAGTTGCAGTCCTTCTTAGATGATGCAACATGGCTAGACCCCTTCCAGTCGGGCTTCCGTCCGGGGCATGGGACAGAGACGGTCCTGGTCTCCATCACAGACCAACTCCGCTGCCAGCTCGACCAAGGCGGGTCTGCGCTGCTCGTGTTATTGGACCTCACGGCAGCGTTTGACACGGTCGACCACAATCTTTTGATCCACCGCCTGGCCATGGCTGGAGTGAGGGGGACAGCCCTTAAATGGCTGACCTCCTTCCTCCACCAGCAGTCTCAGCGTGTGAGGAGGGGCGAGGTGGTCTCTGAGGGCTCCCCATTAGTTTGTGGAGTTCCGCAGGGGGCCATTCTTTCCCCTCTGTTATTTAACATCTACATGCAGCCGCTTGCACAGCTGGTGCAGAGTTATGGGCTTGAGTGTCACCAGTATGCGGACGACACTCAGCTCATTCTGAGGATGGAGGGCAGGCCTGGATCTGTCCCCAATAATTTCCAACGCTGCCTCGAAGCCGTTACTGGATGGCTGCGAGCCAGTAGGTTGAGGGTGAATCCGGCGAAGATGGAGATCTTGTGGCTAGGCCGCCCGGGTGGTGGGGATGTCCAGCTTCCGACCCTGCATGGTGTGGCGTTATGCCCATCGCCTTCCGTAAAGAGCCTGGGGGTCCATTTGGACTCCCAGCTGACCATGGAGACCCAGGTCTCTGCGGTCAGCAAGCTAGCGTTTTACCATCTTAGACAGGCAAGGAGGCTGGCCCCCTACCTATCCCGGAACGACCTGGCCATGGTGATCCAAGCCATGGTCATCTCGAGGCTGGATTACTGTAACGCGCTCTACATTGGCCTTCCCCTGTCGGTGACCCGGAAGCTCAAGCTGGTGCAGAACACTGCTGCCCGGCTCCTGTCTGGCACGCCAGCAAGTTGCCACATAACACCCACTTTGCAGGATCTGCACTGGCTGCCAATTGAGCACCGGATCACCTTCAAGGTGCTGGTTCTTACCTTTAAGGCCTTGCACGGCCTGGGGCCAGCATATCTGAGGGACCGTCTCTCCCCATACTGCCCGCTGAGATCACTTCATTCCGAGGATACCAACCTTTTGGCTGACCCCTCCGCAAAGGCAGCCAAACTTACATCCACTCGTCGAAGGGCATTCTCGGTGATAGCACCAACACTCTGGAATGCCCTTCCTGCAGATATGCGCACCATCCACGACCTGCTCCCCTTCTGGTGGGCGTGCAAGACCCACCTGTTCCAGCTCGCCTTCCAGGTGTACTGTAGGTCCTAGTGGTACGCACCCCCCTGCTGGAAGCGACTTTTACCCCAGGTCGCTTCTAACTGTTGTTGTTTATTGTGACATTTTAATGATGTTTTTATGCTCTGTTTTTATTCTGTTGCTGTTTTACACTGTGCTTTTTTGGTATTGTGAGCCGCCCCGAGCCCGCCGGGAGTGGCGGCATAGAAGCCGAACGAAATAAATAAATAAATAAATATAGCATTTGCCATGCAAAAGCTTGGTTGGCCAATGACAAACTTGATATAGCATTTTCCATTCCTCTCCTCGAACTACCATGTAGAGTGAAGACAAGATAGTATGAGAAACTTCCAACAATCAGAGGACGGGTTTACTACCACATAATTCATATTACAAGACTGCATACAGTGCAAAGTACGGTGAAAGCTGACAGTCAGAGAAAGGACATTCTCTGATGGCCTTTGTGCCTCAGGGAATCATTGGCAACATAAGGCCCACACATGCAAAAAAAATTCCAAAAGAAAATGAAGATATGCTGACTGTGCAATGCAGATGCCAAAGTGATCCATTTATCTTTCAAGCAGTCTGCAGTCTGCTAAAATATGAGGAGGGGGAAATAGTGCTAAGTCATCATGTTTTTCCTATTCTGGTTATGTGTGCAAACATGCAAGTGATGAATGGACTAAGAGTATATTGGCTTCAGTTGTGCTTGCATATTATCTGAGACAAGTTGATTTCATCCAGTCTCTTGTTGATTCACAGCAGAAATATTTAAAGATATTTGATATTGGAAGCCTGCTGCCTGAGCTTGACATCTTTGAACCACAAGTCTTCATCTAGCGGATGGTTAGAAGGTAGATTGGGATCAACTGGTAGATCTCTGGCTAATGTGTAATAGCCATTCAACAAGTTTTCAATGCCAAATGGGTTAAGGGAACTATCCAAGGTGCTGACATAGTTTTAGAGAAAATTGTTTGGCACCATCATGAGCTCATTTAAAATACGGGCAGTACTCAAGTTATGAACATGATATGTTCTGTAGGTTTGTTCTTAGGTTGAATTTATATGTAAGTCAGGACAGGTACATATTTAAGTGTAACTCCAAAAAATACTTATTAGCTTTAGATAGCATAGGGAAGGGTTAACTCCCTGTGATGTTTGTTTTGCTATCTTTGCTCTATTCAGAAGATTTCACCTCAATTTCTGTCCTTGTTATAATTGTATTTTTTAAAATTTGGCAAGTTGTGGAAAGAAGGATTGATGAGAAAGCATCAGTGGAGATACCTTTTCCCCACGATAACTCCTTCAGGAGTAAATTTTCCTTCCTGTGGGTAGATTTCTCTCACTTCCTGTTGTTTCCTGTTGTTCTTTACTATGAGTCATTTGTAACTTGGGGACTGCCTGTAGGTTTAAATGTGGAGTAAATTCACCACCTTCCTGAAACTGGAGATATGAAGTGCTACTGATCTGTGGGTGGGAACAACAACATCCTCTTTCCACTAGTCAATCAGGGAAGGTTTCACCATGTATTATATTAATCCTTATTTCTTCTTATAAGTGATTTATGAGGCTCTGAAAGCTATGTATTTGAAGACCGCTACAGGATCTTTCTAAACCCAGATGTAGTCAGCTGGTCACAACTCTTGCAATGCTACATAGGGAAGCCAAAGGGAAAGAATATAAAAGGAGAATCTTGGCTTTGAACTGGTCAGATAAGGAGAGTTAGAAACTGAAGAAGGATAAGGGAGGAAGACAAGGATAAGATAGTGTGAGATGGAGCACAGGCTTTGGTGTGAGGGGTAGTGAGAATATAGTGAAGTGTAAAAAAGAGTTCACTGAGAAGAGGTAACTTTGACACTGACTTGCTATACTAAAATGTTTATGAAGGCGAATTTTAATTAACAAAGCATTTGACAAATAAGTTACTTTTTACACCTCAGACCTTTACATCCAGCCCCCATCCAGCCCCTTTTCCTCCTCATCCTCCAACTAGCAGAACTGGTAATGCTGAGGATCGTAAAGAGAGGCTGGAGAAACAGAGACTTTGGCTGTTGGTTTGCAGCACTGTGTGTGCAATAGAGCTTGAGCCAGGAAAGGATGGGATTCTATTGTAGCCATTTCTGGAATAAAAAGTAAAGAGCTGCTGCTCCGAGAATCCTTTACGGAATCCTTTTCTAGCATTATTGGATCTATAGATCTGGTCACCAAAACGGAAATTAAAAGCAAGGTGGAAGCTGATAAAAGGGGGGGGGGATCATCCCTGGACACATTTTGTAAGAAACATTGCAGCAGTCTCTAGAACAGTGGTTCTCAACCTGTGTGTCCCCAGATGTTTTGGCCTTCAACTCCCAGAATTCTCAACAACTAGTAAATTGACTGGGATTTCTAGGAGTTGTAGGCCAAAACACCTGGAAGCCCACAAGTTGAGAACCATTGCTCTAGAAGGTTTCCAATATTGTTCTGTACTTATGCATACCTGATTGTTTCATTTTACATGTGCATAATGCAAGCTTTGGGTAAAAAGGTTTGCTGAACTATAGAATCATAAATTCATAGAGTTGGAAGAGACCATAAGAGCATCAAGTCAAAAATTTGCCATGCTGGAGCAAACAATCAAAGCTCTTTATTTGGAAGAAAGTCCTTTTGTACTTTGTCCAATCCCATTTTGTGTTTCCCTAGTGTTTCAAAAGAAACACAAGTTGGATCAGGCTGTGTGCCTCTATGGATGCAATATAAATGATGTATAGCAGTTACAAAATAACTGAAGTCCCAAATGCTCTTAATGAAGTTCCTCTATTCCCCTAAGTATTTCCAGTTTAATATAAAAACATACCAAGGACATCACAGCATTTGTAACTTTAAAGTAATCCTTGTATGAATAGCAAATACAATGCATTTGGAGCTCTGTAATCAAGCCAAGAGCACATTGGTAGTATCATTGTCAATGTACTACAGGCAAAAAACCTGAATACCAGCAGTCCCTGAGTTACAAACATCCAACTTACAAATGATTCATGGTTAAGAACAGAGTCCTCCAAGGAAGACGAGGAGGGAGAGCCATGGCTTGGCCCTTTTCGGCGGTGGCTTCGTCCTCAGAGAGGGCCAAGCTGAGGCTCCCATCTCCTCTCCCTCCTCCTCTTCCTTGGAGGACCCTGGGGACTCTGAGGAAGAGGAAGAGACTACTTTGTCCCTACTTTGCAGTTTTTCACTTATTGCGGGTGGTCATGGAACATAACCCCTGCGATAAGTGAGGGAACACTACTTTTAGGTCAAGGCTGAAATCCTACAAAACAGTCAAATTTATTTGATGAGCAAGCAGGTCTCAGATCAGGCAGCAAGATATATTTTCATAGTCCAGTATCAAGCACATTTTTTAAAAATCTCAAGATGCCTGGGGTTTATTCATTCAGCTTATTTCAGTACAGCTTCACCTCTGAATGTTTTCATTTCTTAAGGTCTCAGTGATCTCCTCTGAGAATAAAAATGTCATTTATTTCTCTGTCCTCCCCTAATGTAACCACATAACACTATCTTTCCGCTCCCCCCCCCCCTCAATCCTATGGGACACATTATATCTAAAGGGTTTTTACCTGTATGAATTCACAATTTATTCCATCTGTTTTAAGAAATCCATGCCATCCCCACAAGCCACATGGATGGCATGAGGAGGCAAAGTCTAGCCAGCTGTTTCAAATGCTTTAAAAGCAGCATTTTAACAAATTGAATTGTGGGCCAATTAGCCAGTCAATTTTCTTTCCAATAAAAAATGACAAATTCAATAAAGAGCAGCTTAATTTTTCATAACCACACTCTTTATTGTCTAAGCTTTTCATTACTCTGTGTAACAAATATTCTAACCAGGATGCAGAGGTGGAAATGTAAAAGTTCTGCCCAATGGCAACACAGGTTTCAGAAATTAGTTGGATTACGAGAATGGGAAAAAGCATAAGCAAACTATGACAGAATCGAAGTGACTTTCCTTTTATCAAGGGCTAGCTCTACATTATAAAATTAATGCAGTTTGACACCACTTTCACCATGGCTCAATGCTATGGAATCATTAGTAGTATTGTTTGGTCAGACACCAGCACTTTTTGCCAGAGAAGGCCAAAGACCTTATAAAGTTAAAACTCCCATGATGTCATAGAGCTGAGCCATGGCTGTTAAAGTGGTGTCAAACTGCATTAATTATATAGTATAGATGCACCCAGAGAGTAATGGACCCCAAAATTTGCTAACCCTTTTTGTCTTGGCTCCCAAAGTAAACTCCTGACTTTAGTAAACAAAGAAAGAAACAACTTTTCTCCAGCGTCTTCTCTGGGAGTGCTTCCTGATTTCTTATCTTGCTTATTTCTCAGACTGCCAAAAGGAGACAAAGCAGCAGTGTAAGCAGTTTATATTACTTACTCTTCTTCCTTTCTATTAATATTTGATTTTATACAGAATTATGGTCCATGGCTTCCAGAATATATTCAATTAGAATATAAAAGCATGATTAGATTCATAACCAGAAGAAATCAGAAGGAAACAATAATCAGGGAACCAAAGCAACAGATTCAGTGAATATTAAAAACTGTGGAAGAACAAAAAATTTCCAGTGAGCCATAAAAAGGGAGAAGAGAGGGAGCCTCAGGGCAAGTACCAAGATGCCAAGTTCCAGAGTCAACTCTAGGAAGGCCATGTCCTGTGGCCTTATCATGTAGTCAGAACTTAGTGAATGGGGTGTAGGGATTTGGTGCAAAACATCTTACTGCCTCATCACATTTACCATTTCCCCCATTTTAGGATGTTTCCAGGACGCTGGGAGGACAGAGCCTGCCAGAGCCCATCAGCTGACACAGGGCTACTTCTGACAGGGCTCCAACCTCTCAATGTCCTGAAAGCATCCTATGCAGGTGCAAGAAGAACACCGAGGGGGGGGGGGGGGAAGCTGGGTGGCAACATTTTCCCATGTGGGATGGGGAAAGTACCAATGCAGGTGATGCGGGGCTTGGGTCGATGATGCCCCCCGCTGCCTGCCAGATTTGCCATGCTGCCTGTTGAATTCCCCTGCTGTCGCCCACTTTTTGGACCTGATGTTGTCAGCAGACAACACCAGACAGACACAGGTATCCTGGTCTGAGCCATTTGTTGCTACAGTGCACCAAATGGCTCAGTGCAGCATTTTGAGTAGGGCTTAGACATATAGTCACTTAGGGAAACCTCCACATTAACTGTGGTTAAGGGCACAGGATCCCCGTAAAAGTGAAATATTAGGAATAACGAAATTGCTTTAAAAAAATTGCCTTGAAGAACACCTCTCTAGAAATGTCTATGTCTTCCAGGATGACCACCATTGGAGGACCTAGAGATTTCTAGAGAGAACAAATCCTTGAATAATCAAATGCACACAAGTTAAAATCACAAATCTGGAATAAAGATTGTACATGATATCACATCAGCGGTGGTAGCCTGCATTAATTCTCACTTCCAAATCTTCAGAAGGATACCTATGTAGAGAATGTTGAACTTGCCTAAGGTTTTCTGTAAAACAAGACATGGAGTTCCAAGATCTCATCTCAACAACCCACTTACCATTTTGTGTTGAAGGCTTTAAAATAATTCTTCTTAATAAGTCCCAGGCTTTGTATGATTTCTGACTGATCAAACAAATAAAACCTTTTAAAACAGAGGCTAGATGGCCATCAGCTAGGAGTGTTTTGAATGTGTATTCCTGCATGGCAGAATGAGTTTGGACTGGACGGCCTCTTTCAATTCAATGATTCTGCAAAACCTACATAGAAGTATACTGTAATCAATCAACTGTTCAGCAGCCCTGTGTTCACCATTTCCTGAAGTGAACCATTATATATATGTGTGTGTGTGTGTGTGTGTGTGTGTGTGTGTGTATATATATGTATATATATATATATATATATATCTTTATTTTATGATGCTATATGATTTGTCTTTGATCCCTCCTCTAATCCAGTAGTTCTCAACCTGTGGGTCCCCAGGTGTTTTGGCCTACAACTCCCAGAAATCCCAGCCAGTTTATCAGCTGTTTCTATATGCATGTCTATAGAAACATCTGGATGTTTTGTTGCCCATGTTTTCTTTTATAAGATGATGGATTGAATTTAATGTAGATGGGAGAAACAGTCAGATAGCTTCCATTTCATTCCATTCTGTTGAATTGTTCCAGTTGTTTTATAATTCTTTTTATTGCTTGTATTCCACTCTGATATAGCCAGACATAGGGTGGGACATGCATATTTTAACAAACCCTCTTCTTTCTCTTTCACTTCTGCTTCTCTTTCTTCTACTTTCTTTTCGTTTCCTCCTTGACATCTTCCTCTTGTTTCTTCTACTTTGTAGCAAACTGTGGAGCTGTCCCTTTATTTGAATGGTTAGTCCTCATTTTGAAAGATTAGGTTCAAGAACATCACCTTTCCTTAGAACATCAGCTACTTCAGACATTACATTTCAGCTGTACAGAACAAACACTGCCACTTCATATTTTTAAAATATTGATCAACCTAGTTGCCTCCAAGAGATTGAAAAGAGGTGCAAGAACATGGCATAATGAGTTGGGTATCCAACAGAGACCCATTTTGACAAAGATCACACCCAAAGAAACATGTTAACCCTGAATGGAGCTTGGCATCTAGAGTGCTAATTATGTGTCACCAGTCAGATCATATAGATCCACTTTTCCATTTAAAATATACACATGTACATATCAATCAAAGGCAGAAGTGACTTCATTTATTGTCTTATACCCCACTGATGTGTTGGCAGAAGTGACTTCATTTATTGTTTTATACCCCACTGATTTGGTTCCTACAATTCAAAAGGCATTCTTTTGTGAGCAAGAGTAACTGTTTTTCTAGATGTCAAAATTAGTCATTATCTCTCATACTGCATATGACCTCAGGGCTCCAATTTGTCCATTTCTACTTTAGAAACTGCAAGGAGACGTTTTGAGAAATTTGAAAATAGGAATGGAAGCCCTGGACTTCAAACACACCTTTGTGCACTATTGAAGTCACCAGGCTGTACGGTCATTTCTCTTGCTCTAACCACCCATGTATATTGTACATAGGTACATGCACATGTAATAGTCCATGAAGGAGAGTACATAAGTATATTTGGGAGAGTACTACTGAATCTCTTAGGATCAAAGTTCACTGCATAGCTAATATTCTAATTTACCCCAGTGTGTCTTGTTAATTTGGAACTCATGTATTATTTTATTTACAAAAATTCTCATACAGGTTTCTGAAGGATTTAAAATTGTCTTATCCAGCAAATCATTGGCTGTTGATTTGCTGTCAATGTCCACCTTCTCAGAACCATATTCCCTGTTTTGTTGAGATTTCAAGGCTGTAATCCTAAACGAATCAAGATAATAGGAAGCACCAAATTGATGGAAAATATTTTTGAATAAGCAGCATTGTGCTGCAAGCTCAGTTGACTTAGTTCACATTTTCCTTGTGTACAGTCACCTGTACACACTGTTGACTATACAGTAGGGACTGGGAGATTACCCTACCTCACCCCTGTATAGAAAACTGCAGGCCTGATAACATTAGGGGTAATAATAATAATATTTATTTATTTATACCCCACCACCATCTCCCCAACAGGGACTCGGGGTGGCCTACATGAGGCCAAGCCCAACAACAAATTACAATAAAATAAAAATCAAAAACACCAGCAACAACACAGTAAAATACAAACATATAAATAAAAGAATATACAAATACAATATCAAAATCAGAAATGACGGAGCAGGCCGCATGTACAGAATAAAATGTTAAATACTCAGGGTGAAATAATGGGAGTAGATTATTTACAAAGGAAAGCTCGTATAAACATGGGTTGTAAGAGGTTTTTATATAAGGGGGAGAGTGGACTCCGGAGACAGGAGCATTGAGGGGGGGCAATGGTATAAGGTTATGTGGCTACTCTCTAAAGGCAAAGTGGAAAAGCCAGGTTTTAAGGTGTTTTTTAAAGGTTTCTAAGGTGGGGGCTTTCCTAATCTCTATGGGCAATGGGTTCCAGAGATGGGGGACCACAGAGGAGAAGGCTCTCTCTGTTGTACCCACAAGACGAGCCTGTGAGACTGGCAGGGGCGAAAGGAGGGCCTCCCCCGAAGATCGAAGAGTTCGGGCTGGTTCATGGAGAGAGATATGGTCACGAAGGTAGGCAGGTCCCAAACCGTTTAGGGCTTTATAGGTGATCAAAAATTGGACATATGGGTAGCTGACATATGGGTAGCTGACACATTGGACATCTGGGTGGCTGGGATCATGACAGTTTTGCTTCCCAGTGGTTCATGCATACAAACTTTTTTTCACACACAAAATTATTAAATTGTTTCGTATTGAGTTGCATATATTCAAGTAGAGGTATTCCAAAATATCCTCCAAAAATCCCGAACATTTCATATAATCCCAAACTCCACATATGTGCTATTAAATCAGCTTCTATGCCTTTATATAGGCTAAGCTTGAGTTGCTCCAAGTCATCACTATTAAGCAGCCCAGTTCTATTTAAGATTGTGGATTATAGTGAAATGATATCTATAATTACATTTCTACTAATGAGATCTTAAAGAAATGAAGGTTAACAGTAGTGTGACATTTTCAACCAAAGGGTACACCAGAGATCTGGAGGTGGGTTATCTTCTGTGGAAATAGGAGGCTTTAGGAACTAATAGATGCTCAAGTGGGATTTGAATTAACAATTACTGATCCCTTCTTCTGTGGTGGCGGCCCTACCAAGTCAGTCCATCATTGAGGAACTCTGGAATCTGAAGGATGCCTGAGGGAGAGGGTCCAGTTGGTAAGGCTAGCATTCTTGATGAAACTCTGGTCTCACTGTGAATTGGTGAATGGATTGGTCACTAGAAGTAACATAGTCACTTCCAGGTATCCTCTGGGCTAACTATGGGTAGAATGCAGATGGTGTATTCCTTGCTATTTCTACTGTCATCCAGAAGACCGCCTGTTTGCAGGATCAGTTTCACATGACAGGACTAGAGAATTTGTTCTAAATTCCATGGCCTTTATGTCAGGATGTCTTAAGGATCCTATCCTCCATCCTTTATAACATCTATAGGAAGCCACTTTAACAGGTTCCTCTGAAAGGCTGAAGTAAATTATGGTCTTGAGAACCAACCCTATTTTTCTCTGTCATTTCAGTCCAGGGTGTATGTATCTTATTCTTTAAAATTAGGGGGGGGGAGGGGGCGTCAGATCTCTCCAGATGAGGTGGCATTTGGCAAAGAGTGCTTTCTATCAGCTTGGGCCGAGTAGTCAGCTATGACTATTCCTGAACAGAATGAACCTGAACATGGGGATTTATTGATCTGTTTCCCTTCTGATTAGAGTACTATAAAAATTATATCTGAAGCTGCCCTGAAGCACAACCTGGAAGATTCTGCTAATGCAGAACATAGTTGACATAGCTTTAACTGCTTCTGTCTTTAAGTGTGTCCAGATGGCTGCACACTACAGCGACACTACACCAATCCTGAAGGAGATACAGTAGCTGTTGGTTTGCTGTTGATGTCAGTTCTAATCCACCTTTCTCAGGACCATATTCCCTGTCTTGTTGAGATTTCAAGGCTGTAATCCTAAACATATCAAGATAATAGGAAGCACCAAATTGATGGAGAATGTTTTTGAATAAGCAGCATTGTGCTGCAAGCTCAGTTGACATAGTTCACATTTTCCTTATGTACAGTCATCTGTACATACTGTTGACTATACAGTAGGGACTGGGAATCATTTTGAGGCAGGGTGCCTACCTCACCCCTATAGGTCTGATAACATTAGGGGTCAAAGACATGCTCTTAATATCAGAAACACATTTGAAGCTCTTACTGGAGCTTTTTCTTCTGGCACTTCTCCTTCTCTGTTTTAGTTGATTAAATTTAGTGGGCTTTGTCCTTCCACACATGACTAAATCCTGGGAGGAACTGCAATTACCCAGTTTACTCCGGATTACTTCAGGTTTACCTGAGGTGTCATTTGGCCCTGGGACAGGACCCAGGACAGGTCATTGGTGATTGGCCTGCCTGGATGGGTCCTGGGTTGTGAATTCTCCCTGCTCTTCAGACATTGCAAAGTGATGATTCAGACCAGGGGTGTCACGCTCATTTTGAACAAGGGCCACATCCACCTTATGGTTGTTTTCAAAGGGCTGTTTTTAAATGACTGTATGAGAGTAACTATGTTGTCTTGGATTTGGGCCACTCACAATGATGTAACGCTGCCCATGGGTTTTGTGTTTGGCATGTATGAATTAAACTAAAGGACTGGAGCAAAGACTTTATTAATACCTGCGAAGTGAGAAGACCTGATGGCATAGTTGTATGGGAATGGACAGGGAGTTATCCAGCTTGTGAGTGGCAATTTGTGCTGGTATCCAGTTGCATCTTTTGGTGTGTATTTATTAATGAATTTATTATTTTATATCTTGCTATATATCAGAGCTTTCTGGAGATATGCTGAGCACTCTTACCATTAGACCAGCTGGCCACATTATACCCTGCTACCTTTCAAGACATGGTCCAGAGGCTTTGAATGTTCCCTTGCATGAATGAGAAGAATGTAGAACTCTTTATGCAACCAGGTATAGCATGGGATGTGTGTCACTAGCTGGGAAGATTCAGGTTCAAAGCCCCCATAACTCTACATAAGACAATTATCTCATAAAACATGGAAAATGTTTATTAAACTGCAAAAACTTTGTTTTTGCACGACATCCTGCAGCACATTTTGCTATAGTTTTTCAATGAGTATCTCAGAGTCTCAACCAATGCAACCTAGTTTGTGGCAGCCACAAAAATGAAGCTTCTGGAGTATAATAACTGTTTTCAAAGTTACCACACAATTAAACAGGAAATAGCATTTTCATACCAGGAACAGAAAAGCAGTGTAATCTATGGAATTCCCAGAGTAACAAATATGACATCACAGGGTCATTTTGAGGATAAAATCAGGTTTGTCATAATGAGCTCATTGGAGACATGCAGGAATATACAGTACATGCAATAAATACAATAGCAGCAAACACTAAGAAATAGAAACTGAGCTTGACTGAACATGTCTCTAGAAATCAGTTAAGGAATACAATGTGACATCACTAGCAATCCTATTGAGGAGTATGGTATACCTATTTCACTTGGGTCATTTGTAAAAGATATCACAGAATTGCTGCTCAGTGATCTTTGTATTGACAACATTTGAAGACATTTAAGTTGGGGAAAAATCTGCATTGCAATGAGAGCCATTGCCATAAGGAAGAATGTAAGAGACAGGGCACTCGTGTAGAAATGATGTGAAATGTTTATGTTCTTGTCACGATGCACGGACTTGGCGGGACCCTTAATCACACACACAGAGACGTACTGAAGGCTAACTACTTTATTGAGTATAAAAACAGTTCCAAAGAATATAGTCCAATATGAAGTGATATAGTCCAAAAGACTCGAAGTAAGAATGTCCAAAATAACGAAGCAAACAGGCAAAAAGCTTGACAAGGCTCCGCAGCCAATGCGGATCAGGAAACAGGGCAAGGCTCCGCAAACCAATGCGGATCAGGAAACAAGGCAAGGCAAAGCAAGGCAAGGCTTGATGACCACAGCTTAGCTTGTGGCCCCACTCCGCTTCACGCCTATTCAGGTAAGACGTGGTCGGAGAACTGAGGATTCGTTCCCACGGATCCTATACTTAATCCTTCGGCCGAGGTCCTCGACGCTCTAGGCTTCTTCGTCTCCAATCCCTGCTGACGGACCTCGGCCGGTCTAGGGCCCGGGACCAATCCCTCCTACTAGCCTCGATGTTCCGTCTCCTATCAAAGGTTCGACCTTGTCTCTCAGCAGCTGTGTAGCTATCTCCCTGAGAGCTTTCCTCCCTAGCCATTTCCCATGCGCTTTGTTCCATATCTTCCTCAGGGGGCTCCTGGGAAGATCTCCCTCCCGGGTGTTCATAGCTCCCTGGATCGCTATCAGACTGCACCTGGTGATCTGAATCATCCCTTGGACCAAAACACATTTCTTCCCAGGCCAAGCTCTCTGTGGGCGAAAGAGGCCCTTGCGGGGAAAGCTGCCCTTTGCCCCAGTCATCTAGCTCATCCTCAGAATCCTGTTCTAGCACGGCCGGTTCTAATGCTAATGGGACCCCAGGCCCTGTCCCCTGCCCTCCAGGCACAAACGAGAACTGCTGTGCTACAGTTCTAGAAAGAGATGAGCCAAGGAAATTCAACACTGACTTCCATTTGGGACTTTGGCTCCTTCCTTCCTATCGCTTGGCAATCTGCCAAAGCATGGAGCTGCCTTTGCCACAGATGGATCAAGCTGCTTGCAGTATGTCCAAACCAGGTGAAGAAAGCAAAGAAACATGCCCACTAAATCTGACATGTTTATCTATGAAGTTCAGTTAATTCTACTCCAAGCAGAATTAACTCTCTGGCAGCTGGGACTGGGCAGCTCCAGGGCTCTGTCACTAGCAACATGACTCCCAAGGGAGAATTTTCATTTAGGATCCATAAAAATGTCAGTTGTTCCAGGGTGGGATAGTACTGAGCTCTCCATATGTTTATAGAGCAGTTAACTTAAAAGCAATCGTCTTGTATGAAATGCAAAGCCTTCTAGCCTCCAGTATCTAACACCTTCCAGCTTTTCTAAGTCTTCCCTTCCCAAATGTCTGATTTCAAAATTGTGGTCCAAATCCCAATTAGAGTAAACCCTTGCAAATATATGTTGAATTATGTGTGAATATTTATGCAAGGCTAACTGATTAAATAGATCTACTCTATTTGGGACTAGTAATTGGATTTAGGCATACACATGCATAGAACATACCACGAGAACTTTATAAGACGGTTGCCATAAATTAGAGTTGACTTGAAGCACAAATTAAAAATATTATTTTGGGGAGATAAATTAATTAAAGTTCACCAAACTATATTCCATTATCTTCTACATAATCTTTGAAGATGGAACTATTAGTATATGACAGTAGTTCCTTTGAGCCTCCAGGTATTTTGGACTTCAACTCCCAGAAATCCCAGCCATCTTACTAGATGTTAGGAATTGTGGGAGCTGAAGTCCAAATCACCTGGAGGACCAAAGGTTGGGAACCACTTATATATGAAGTCAATCTGTTTTAACTCCCCCAAGCTCCACAGTATTTTTTAATGTGATATATGTTCCATTTTAAGACTTGCACTGGGGAGCAAGTCTTTAGAACTAAAATAGTGCATAGCATCTGAAACTAAAATTAGGTGCATAGAATGAAAAGAGAGAGCCTATCCTCACATCTCTTGTCCTGTTATATATTTCTTTTCCCATTCATCTTTCACAACAGTTGTTACAGTCCCAACCTAATGATTTGTTTGTAATGGAATGACAGCAAATGGGACCTGGAAATAACTAGTTACCTTTTACTAGTAATCAGCTAATTAATTCTTCATTCCTCCAATGAGGCATGCATGAGTTAATTTGATTATTATCAAATTAAAGTCTGGCAAATAACTAGCTAAATTGAACTATGAACTGAAAAGTCTTGCCTTTTTTTGTTTTTACTCTAAATGCATGAGAAGGTTGAGAATGCAATTATTAAACAGTGCAAAATGCACTGGATATGCTCAGAGATAGTAATAAATATCTGATTAAGACTCTTCCACTCCCATTAGGCCCACCAACATTAACAATATATACTAAAACAATAAAACAACTTTATTTGTTTATCCCGTCTCCATCTCCTTGGAGAGACTTGGGGCAGCTCACAGGACAGACTCAGAAGTGCAACCCAATACAAATACAGCAAAATATAAAAGGTTAAATTAATTAAAAAATTAACCCCATTACACATAAAACAACAGTTAAAGATACTGAAAGACCTGACAAGCTATAAAATAGCGGCTATGTACAATATCTGTCTTTGTAAAGTGCAACAGTGACCACTCACTAAGTCCTTGAATATAGTGTCCCTAATCATAGCCAAAAACTTGTATAAAAAGCCATGTTTTCAGATGTTTTGAAAAACCTGGAGGCTGGGGGCTACCTTAATCTATTTAGGGAGGGCATTCCAATGCCGGGGGGCCACCACTGAGAAGGCCTTCTCTCTCATCCCAACCAACTACACTTGAGACAGATGTGGGACTGAGAGAAGGGCCTCCCTGTCAGGTCTTAGGGCCCACATCAGTTCATAGAAAGTGATGCAATCTTGAAGATAGGCTAGACCTGAAGACTATTGTGAGGGAGTGTGGGGGCTGTAGTCCAATATATCTGGATGGCCAAACTTCCCTGATTTAATCAGCATATGAGTACCATGCACTAAAAGATTAGGGAGCAACAAATAAGAGATAGCCTATTCATAGTCTTTGAGGGGTAACCATAATAAGAGACACAGTATTGGACTAGATGGCCAGTGGCCCAAACCAGAAGGCTTCTTAAGTCCTTAAAATGTCCCAGGTTTTAACACTTTACTATTACAGCTGTCTTTGCACTTCATCTTATACATGATAACACCCTTGTGAATCGCACATGCATATTTAAGTGACCCAGTTTCTTCACAACAAACAGCATCACACAGACCCAGTCCTTTCTCAACTGCAGCTACCATATTTACTGAAGAAAATTATAGTTCATGACATCTCTGGCAGCATCACTAAAGCTGAAATTCTTTTAAAACATTTTATATCTGGAATGTATGAAACGGTTTTAACCCTCCTTGGTCCCTGTGTCCAGATGAAAGTGATGAACGTCTCAAAGTAAATCATGAAGAACACCTTGTAGGTTCAAATAATCACAGAGACAAAATAAATTATCATATATACTCATGTATAACTTAACCTTATGTATAATTTGAGGGCAGGTTTTGGGGCCAAAATGATGGATTTTGGCATGACCCATGAATAACTTGAGGATTATTTCACAGAAAGGAGAAAGCACCAAAGCTGACTCAGGGCACCAGCTACCACTGTTATGTCACCACCCAGAAATTCAAAAAGGCCAGAAGTGGCACAATGGCGGAGACAGGGGGGAAGGTAGGTTTTTATTTTGGGTTCTCCTGGGACAGACTAAGCTTTTGCATTTCACCATTCTACCCAGAGAAGAATGTGCTTCCTTTTTTTGTAAAAAAGAGAGAGAGAGAGAGAGAGAGAGAGAGAGTTAACAGTACTCACAATGACCCAAGGATAAGTCAATCTTCCAGATGTTACTGTACCACAACTCCCATCAGTGCTAGTCATGATGTCTAATGATGAGAAAAACAGGAGTTGTAGTCCAGCACCTGGAAGGACACATAAAATGACACCCGGGGGGGCTTTCTGAATGTACTTTAGCATATAGAGAGGAGGTTATGTATAATTACCACCCACCAGAAATGGTGTTTCACCCTAGCTTTCTTGGCTGCATAAAATTTAATAATTTTAAATGTATTTTTAGATTTGGCTAGATTTGTGTTGTGTTTTAATAGTCGTTGTGAAGAAATCGATCAGTTAAGTTTCCCCTTGACATTAAGTCTAGTCATGTTGGACGCTGGGGGGTTGGTGCTCATCTCCATTTCTAAGCCGAAGAGCCGGCATTGTCTGTAGATGCCTCCAAGGTCATGTGGCCAGCATGACTACACGGAACATCATTACCTTCCTGCTGGAGCGGTAGCTACTGATCTACTCACATTTGCATGTTTTCAAACTGCTAGGTTGGCAGAAGCTGGGCCTAACAGTAGGAGTTCACCCCACTCCTTGGATTCAAACCACTGACCTTTCAGTCAGCAAGTTCAGCAGCTCAGCAGTTTAATCCACTGTGCCACCAGGGGCTCATGACCGGGTTATGTTATTATTTAATTTTTGATTATGCTTTATAATATTGTGTTCTGTGTGAATTTGGCTGGGTTGATCATTTGTTTTTGTTGGTTTTCTACAGCATTGAATGTCTGCCATTCTTTTGTTGAAAACAGCCCTGAGTCCCCTCAGAGAGATAGGTACAGGATATAAATAAAGGGTTTTAAAAAATTATTTTCCCCCTGATTTCTACAGCAGAGTCTGTCTGTATTGCCTGTAATGGCTGATAAAAGTGGATGCAACAGTGGGTTTGTGTTTTTGAAGATGTTCTGGTCCAATTCTACAACATATGTCTCACCAACACCCCTAAGTGGTGCGGCATTGCCATACCTTTGCAAAAAGGTTTCGGCATTGCCACCTATCATTCCAGTGCGATGTTTCCATGAGTGATAGCGTCTATTGCTGCAGCTGACTGGAGGGGAAAGGCACTGACAACCTTGTGCATGACGAAACATGTCTAATGCCTAAAAACCGGCAGTATACATGGTGGGAAAGGGAGGGCAGGCCCACCCCAGAGTGAAACAGAACCACCTCCCTTGTGTCCCCCCTTCTTTCCCTCCTCCTCCTCCTCCTCTTCCTCCCACTGTTCATCTTGCTGCCAGGTCAAAATTCCCTGCTGCAGCATCCAGGGCTGGTTGCTAGGCAACCGTTCCCCACTCCCTTCGCTGTGCAGTCTGACTGCTACCAGGCCCTTCTTCACAGGAAAGAAGCGCCATGGCAAACACGTCCTCCCCCCCATCTCCACCCAGCCTCTCCTTCTGCTGGTTAATGAAGTCTTCCCTTACCTTTTCATCTCGCTGCTTCTTGACTGACACACCTTGCTTTCATTGGCTCAGGTCTGTCATTTATCACAAGCAGATTTTACTTTGCAACTCTGAAGCAGAGAGAAAATGGGGTACACCCTAATTTTCTGCTCAGGTTACAAGGCTTTTATGATGTTCACTACATGAAGAATTTCAACATCATTGGGATGCTGTAAGCGTTCCAGGCTGTATGGCCATGTTCCAGAAGCATTCTCCCCTGACGTTTCACCTGCATCTATGGCAGGCATCCTCAGACCTCACAATCTCTGAGGATGCCTGTCATAGATGCAGGCAAAATGGCAGGAGAGAATGCTTCTGGAACATGGCCATACAGCCCGAAAGACTTACAGCAACCCAGTGATTCTGGTCATGAAAGCCTTTGACAACACATTCAACATCATTGCTGCTGTTTTTAGGGGATTTGGCACTTGCTCTGTTGCATTTGTGCTTACCAAAGAGAGATATCTCTGGCTGGAATTGATATTACATTCAGACATACCACTTTATCACATTATCATTGAATACTACTGAACCACCCGCTTAAGAAACTGCAACCTACTGTGTTCATAATGTAGGCTTCAATAATAGGGTAGAGATATCTTGGTGTTTAAAAAGGGTTGCAACGGGTTATCTTTTCAGACACTTTCTAAGGTGGTTGGCAAGTGACATTTTTGCAAATAATCTGGATAGAGATGGGCAAAATGGCCAATTCCGTCATGTGATAGTATTCGTCATTCTCAGCTTTAAAATGATACAGTTACGCAATTTGTGGGAGGAGCCGAAATGCCGCTTTCAGAAAAAGCTCCACCATTATATTTTGCTCACGGAGGAGGGAAGATTATCAGTATGTTGTGTTCGTGCACTTCCTGGGAGTTTCTTTCCGTTCCCTTTCTCTTTTCCTTCCCCTTCCTTCTCTGTGTTGTATGTCCCATGTGTTATCTCCTCCTCCCCCACTTCTTTCCCTCCTTCCTTTCTTCTTCCAAAATGGGGAAGGAGAGAGAGGAAGATAATTGAGAAACCAGAGCAAAATGTGCTATAACAGGAAGTCCCCCCTGCAAAGAAAAAGTTTTTGCAGTTTAATAAACTTTTCCCACATGTTTATGATAGAACCAATTAGGAAATGACATTGATAACCCAGGAACAAAAATCCTAGTCAAGGAGAGGAGGTGTTTCTTGCCACAAAGAAAACAGGAGAGGAAGGGTGAGTGGGAACAACTCTCTACAATGTGATGGCAAAGCAACTAACAACTCCTGAATAAAACGGATAGTTTGCTAGTGTGAGATGGAGGTAGGAAAATCATCCATTCAGTTTCAAAACAGTGTATGCCTGAGCTGTATGTTAAACCTACTCTTCCAAACATTTGACATGTTCAGTGGGATAGACCCCTGCGGCAAATGCAGTTCTTATCAACTCAGGCCCCATCTACACTGCCATTAAAAATCCAGATAATCTACTTTGAACTAGATTATATGGCAGCATAGGGCATTTAATCCAGTTCAAAGAAGATAATCTGGATTTTATATGGCAGTGTAGATGGAGCTTGAGGGCCCTTCCACACTGCCCCTATATTCCCAGATCTGATTCCAGATTATCTGTTTATCCCAGCAGTGGGGACTCATATGGTCCAGTTTAAAGCAGATAATCTGGGATCAGATTCTGGGATAAAAGGCAGTGTGGAAGGGCCCTGAGTATGCTCTCAGTTCAGCAGAGAAGAGAGGAGGAAGTTGTATCTTACCCTTCCCAGTAGGCTTAGACAAAAGACTTGGCTATATAGGCAGGCATTTGGTCCCAACTGATGCCTCCTTAGTTGCCAGCTGCCAACATACCGTCCTGCCATGTATTGCCTCTGCGTATTATTGCTTGCCGGGATCATTTGTGGGGAGGGGGCTATACGTCTTTTATCTGTTTATTGATGTTTTATTGATTTTATGCTGTAAACCGCTCTGGGCTCCAGAGAGAGCGGTCTACCAAATCGAATTTATAAATAAATAAATAAATAAATAAATAAAAGCAATCTGCTGCAGCCCCTGCTAATATGTATGTTTTTCCTCAGTAATTTTGCCATAGACTGGATCTATACTGCCATATAAATCAGATAATCCAAATCAGATAATTATATGAGTCTACGTGTCATATAATTCAGTTCAAAGCAGATAATTTGGGTTTTATATGGCAGTGTAGATGGGGCCATAGTGGCCAAACTCTATATTGATTGGCTATATATGTCCCAAAATTTTCATCTGTGAAATGACAAACCACTTACTTTTCTCCTAGCCCAAATCTTGTGGACCCCAAATATGAAATCCATTATCTTTTTTGAAGCCGACCTAGACTTATTTTAAACAAAGGGCCCTAAATGGCATGACTTGATCTAACATTGCCTTCCCCAATAGAGTGCTCTCCAGATGTGTTGTACTACCATTCTTATCATGGTTTAAGATTAGGGGAATTGTATATGGAGGACACTAGCTGCAAAATGGTGAGCCTAGCAGGTTTACAAAATCTAAAAAATGCCATCCGAAGTACATTAAATTGAGTTGTTAATAAACAAAACGTAGGCAATGATTACATTATCAGGTAGACATTATGAAATAACAGGTAGATTCCCACTCAGTGTATGACACTAAAACAACTGCTTTCATTTTCTCCTCTCCTTTTACTGTAGTTGATGCACATGTGAGCTCTGACATTTACTTTAGTGTTTCCTGGAATCAGGGCAGGAGATGGAAGGAAAGGTAATGAAAACAGATCTCTAGTTTCTTTAGTCAAACAGGTTGCAGGTTCTGCAACTGCGTTTCATCTGCCATTTCATTTTCAGCATTGCTGGGAAGCTAAAGATGACAGATTAAAGGGTACATACTCGTATCAATTCATATGTATATTTAATAGAGCTTCCCTTTGTTTGTAAGGAGAGCAGTTCAAGAATGTATAAACACATAACTTACGACCAGGATTCAGGAGAGTGGCACAGTTGGCCTCAAATAAAAGAATGTGAACATAAGAACATAAGAAGAGCCATGCTGAATCGGGCCTCAGCCCATCTAGTCCAGCATTCTGTGTCACACAGTGGCCCACTAGTTGTACACAGGGATCTCTAGCAGAAAGGAGGGCAAAACCCTCACCCTCCCGACCCCCACAACCAGTGCCCGGGAAAATCCTGCCTGCCTCAATCAACACAGAGGTGGCACTTGGATGTCCATTTCAGTAACTACTGATTCCCTTGGTATCCATGAATCAATGTGCACTCACTTTGAACAGTATTTTATGTTAGCCACAGAAGTCATCTCACAAATGAGACATGGGAGCGGTCCCTTCCTTTCTCGTTCTCTATGGCACTGGAGATGAAGTTCCAATACCTTTCTTTCTCGGCATTTATTCACCTATTTTAGCAATGCTGGATGACTAATTCCATCTGTGGCTGTGGGTTAGCATTCTCAGGTGACATTGCAAAAGAACCACCAGGCACGAATCAGGAGCAATGCCTGCTTTTAAATGTTGAGAATTTCAACAGAATGCCTGCAAGCCAAAGGAGGGGGCTGGCAGAAAGGCAGCAGTCTACCAGTAAAGCCTTCTGTTTGCAAAATCTCCCCTCTTTTCAGTTTGCTCCATATGTAGCTTTCGGTACCTTCAACTCATTCTACTTTGGTCTGTTTTCATCTGTTTGTGTATTAAAAGCATTGTAGATCACACCTCCCAGGTCATTCTAATAACCACCTATGACATTGCAGTGCTTCATTTATTGCCATTATATGTGATAGGTTCATCTACAAAATGCTGTTCTGCAGATAGCATTGTTGTTGTGCCTTTAAGTCATTTCTGTCATTAAGTCATTCTGGCAACCCTATCATGGGGTTTTGAGATTGCATGACTCACCCAAGGTTACCAAGGGGATTTCCATGGACAAGCAAGGAATCAAACCCTGGTTTCCAGAACTGTAATCCAACACTCAAACGATTAAACCCTACTAGCTCCATAGACAGCATAGCAAATTGGAATTGCCATCTGACAACATCCGGAGGACCACATGTTCCCTAGGCCTCCTGTGGATATAACAGCAAAGATGTAGATTTTTTCCATGCCAAGAGTGACTTGGGAAACTGCAGGTTGCTTCTAGCGTAAGAGCATTAGCTGTCTGCAAGGATGTTGCCCAGGGGGCACCCAGATGTTTTATGTTTTACCATCCTTGTGGAAGGCTTCTTTCATG
This sequence comes from Anolis apletophallus, assembly GCA_030556195.1. Classification (NCBI taxonomy): domain Eukaryota; kingdom Metazoa; phylum Chordata; class Lepidosauria; order Squamata; family Anolidae; genus Anolis; species Anolis apletophallus. Next base: position 152,356,812 of record JARBWK010000002.1, read on the forward strand.
TCCCTGAATGAGAAGCTGAAGCTGACAGAGGGAGCTCAACTCACTCTCCCCAAATTTGAACTGCTGATCTGTTCGTCAGCTGTCCTGCCGGCACAAGGATTTAACCCACTGTGCCATTGGGGGCTCCCAAGATGTAGATGAAAGACCTTGTACAGAAGCCCATCCTGCCATGGCTAAAATGTAGTTAGAACATAATCTCATTGAACTCCTTTAGTAGTTTCCTCATCTTCTTTCCTAAATGTCATGTAGGTTGACAACAGGATTCTTCAGTATTTAGGAGATGCAAAATAAGAGGGAAATTTGGTGAGTGTGACTTCATCCAGTATAGTGATGCAATGATGTGAAAAGCTTGCACCTGCGAAATTGGCATACCACAGAAGCACTCAACTGGAAGAGTCACACCTGCTGAATTCCTGGCCGAAAGGCATAAGCATATAAAAATAATGAGAAAACCGCCACGCTTCTTGCTTTAAAGCAAGGGTTCTATATACATTTGCAGTCTGGAAATGCCAAACTGAAAATTGAAGAGGGCTCTTATACAGTACCTGTAGTTGCTGTGTAAAAAAGGAAATTTCAACAGGTGTTGTCACACAGCCAGGAAACAAACGACACCTGCTGAAATCCCCTCTTCTCCAAAATCATTAAAGGTACAGTAATACGCTTCAGTTTTTACTCTAGCACCCAAAATTTCCACTGAGTACCAAAAGCAGGGAGAATGCCAGATCGAACCAGGAGTGATTTTCACAGATGGAGAGACACATATGGCATGTGTTCAGTCCTGTTGTGTGTGTGTGTATTTGTTTCTTAATGGGTCAACCCCAATGCCTGATTGTATAGAAGATTGTGCTGCCAAATCACAAGTTAACAATGGTAACACATTTTTCTTCAGCTTAGAGCTGAAAAAGGAATGCAACAATAAGGTTCAGCCTACATTCATTCTGCAATATACAGTTTCAAATCTCAATTCCACCTTCACTCAAACAAAGGAGGGTAGGCTTCTGTTTTCAAGTATATGGTAGTAGTGTTGAATGAAATCCATGGCCATGGAGAGGGGATTTATAAGAACATTATGGTCCTTGAAATCATCTAGAGAAGGCTTCTTGCTAGTCTGATACACTTCTGAAATTGGTCTGCAGCAGTGTTATGTGCACGGTCTGGGGGTACAAACCACGCCAAGTGACACCATCAGAGTTACTGTCTATAAAGTTACTTTCTATAAAGGTTTTCCACAGTGCATGTAAGTTGGGTTTACATGTACTATATCAATATATCTACAGGACTAAAATCAGCTGATTTATATTTTGAACCATATTGTGAACTATATGGTAGCTTTGGAGCTATCACGGCCACACAATGACAATGATGCCTCTACTCTTGTGGCAAGTAAACACTGTTGTTTTGATTTTGTATAGTTGTTGATTTTGTCATTACATTCAGTGATATATGGAAATTACGATTTAAGGGTAACATTACTTTTTATAAGTATTAAGGATTCTGTATAGTTTGGTATGGGAGAAGGACCATGGAGGAAGGTCCCTAGAGATGACACTATGAACTACTACACCAACTGTAACGAAGCCACTGCTCTGTGGTCATTTAGAACAGGACACTTAATGTAGTAGTACCAAGTGTGTAGTGTCTTCCTCTTTCTGATATGAGATGAACTCCAACATTTAAAAACATTTTAGGTGCATGCTGATAACTCACATATTTTTGTAATCCTTCCCTGTGGAGTTAATGTAAACACTGAATAATAGGTTTACATTGTGAATAATGTAAATATTTAATCTGTTGCTTCTCTATTAAATGGATCACTGTTGTTGCACACTGTTCTGAAAATCTTAATCTGTAAGTGGTGTACAAATAATTGCTAATAAATAAACAAGGAAAGAAAACAGAAGCAGCAAGAAGTACAGACAGTCATACTTTGGGCTTCCCCTCAGGGGCTCTCAGTAGCCGGTTAATTAAGTGCCCCTTAAATTTGGTTGGTAGCATCTGGCAAATAGCAGAGAAGCAGGGATTCTCATTCTTCCGGTGACACTCCCTTTGTGGCAGAGAGAATCCTAAATTAATGAATGGATGAGTCATTCTGACTCCACTACAGTCCTGTGGGGTGTCCATTTCATCCTACTTTGCTGCTGTACAAAAAAAGGAGAAATACAGAAGACTCAATTAGGACTGTCACGTGAGTCAGCATTGGCTGGCAATGACAGTCTCGAGTTTCTCTCTGTGTTATAGGGCCGTAGCCAGGATTTTGATTCGGGGGGGCTGAGACTGGGTGGAAGAGGGTCTACCCTAGCAAACCTTTTGTATTGTTATCCCAATAACCCCATTAATGTGGAATATAATGAGCATGGTGATCAGATCATGATATGAATAAACATAACAGTTTAAATAATGTACCAGTAAGGCCTTTTCACGGACCACCCTGAGAATTTCGGGGGGCTGAAGCCCCCTTAGCCCCCCCCTGGCTACATGCCTGCTGTGTTAGATTATATGGAGACTGATTTTTGGACTCCCACCATGACACTGCCACCCCATGTTGTAAAAGTGCATGCTCCTACAAGGCAAGAGGCTATGTCTTGGTGCTGGTAAGGTCTCCGTATCCAACAGACTTGTGTTGAAGAACCGGGCTGAATGTGCCAAAGAGATAAAGGGTGACAGCAATACTGTACAGCAACAGTTTTGGAGGATCTCTCAGAGACACCACAGCATACATTTACTAGCACTGCACAGAAGGAGGCACAATAAATCCCCTTTCAATGTGTTTTCTCATTAAAACCCTGTGATGAGACAATCCAAATGTTTGGCATAATCGAGAAACAAAATGTTATCACAGGACTTGCATTACGTTGAACAGCATGTTAGAGAAAGATGGGTTTTTCTGCTACTTGCTACATGGCTGGAAAAGAAAGACAAGAGGTATGTAGGAAAAGGTGAAGTCAAGCTTAAGAGCATCTGCCTGTTGGTGAAGGAGTAATAGAGCAGACAAGAGGAATTATCCAGGGAACTCTGCCTCTATTCTAGCCAGCCATCTTTCCCACTATATAATTCCTGAAATTGCAAGGGGAATGCCCTTTCATAGGTTACAAGACAGTGGGGTAAACTGAGTGTTCACCCAGATGCATACGTGACTTGTCTGGTTCTGCTGTGTTTTTCTCACTGAATGCCTAGATTATCATCCACATCAAGATAGACATTTGACAGCAGACCCAAGTGTGTATGCTGTCAACATTGATGCAATGAGTATAGGCAGCATCCATATACTCACAGCTGATTTTAGGCCCTGCTGCCCCTCTTCTAGCAAAATCTGCTTTACTGCATGGATCTCATCAGCCACATCAGGTGAGGAAAAGTAGGCACAAGAAGAGAGGTAAAAGTGAAAAAGTAGCCTCTTTGCCCAGCCCTTTTTTTGTCTTGTCAGGTGGGGAGGGAACAGAAACCCCTTCCACACAGCTGAATAAAATCCCACATTATCTGCTTTGAACTAGATAGAATATATGGCAGTGTGGGCTGGCTCAGAGAACCCAGTTCAAAGCAGATGTTGTGGCATTTTCTGCTTTGATCTTCTGTGTTATATGACTGTGTGGAAGGGCCCTGAGAAGATAAAGAAAGAAAGCAGGAGCAAAATACACAGACTGTGAAAGTTTTTCATGAGTCTACATTTGCTCTATTTTCCACAAGCAAAACTGTCCTATCTCATCTAGTCATTCTCCATCCAGATAGTCAGTCACTGCTGTGAATGCTTGCCTGCTTCTCCAGTCACACAGCTGATGGGGGAAGTGGGAGGCGAAGGAGCATCTCAAGCTAGCATTGGAGGTTCCACATGAGCAGCCAAAAATAAATATTGTGTCCTAACTTTGTTCAGTATTAAGTATTCAGCCAACCTAAAATGTACAGTTGGTAATAAGAGTTATTTCATATTCTTCAGGGCAGACCAATAAAACAGTGGGGAAACAGAATGAGACAGATATGTCAGAGTACAGGTGGTGCTTTAGAGTGTGTGTGTATATATCTACACATTTTGGACTCTATAACTGTCCATTGTAAAAAGTGTTTGTGGGTAGGACTGGGGGGTATATGTGGGGGATTTTTTTGTCATTTTCTTTGGACTGCAAAGGGCTACAGCCTGAAAAACAAGAATAAGGAAGGAAGAAGCTAAATTGGGTCTTGGGGAAAAAACTGCAGCAAGTAAGTGTGGTGTTGTATAGCATTGCAATGGAAAAGATGGCAGGAGCTTACTGCAAATCCTTCACAAAAGGATTGATATGAGATGGAAGCATCATTGTCAAGGGCCCCTGTCCACACAAATGAATAAAATCCCACATTTTCAGCTTTGAACTGGAATATATGGCAGTGTGGACTCAGATAACCCAGTTCAAAGCAGATATTGTGGGATTTTCTGCCTTGATACTTTGGATTTTATGGCTGTGTGGAAGGGCCACGAGAGATGGCATGGGGTCACTGCAAAGAACTGCGGGAAGCCTTTACAGCATATACAAATATAAAGATTACAAACTTCAGAAATCTAAAAAAAGATTTCCCAATGCCCTTTCAGAATTAGAAAAAATTAACCAATTGCTTGCAAACTTGGTCTCGCCTAAAAAGTATAATACAATTTTCTACTCAGAAGAGCTTTCCTTTATATGTCTACTGTAGCACTTTTAAGGGGCATTTAAGTGTGCATTTTAATGGCCCAAATCCTTTTACTCTACAAAAGTTCTCACTTCATCCATACTCCGTCCTTTATTTGCCAACTCTCATCCTTCATTTTTGCTTAACTTATGAAGCAGTTGGAAATTTTGATTTTTTAAAAAAGGAAAGACATTCTTGAAACCAATAGTGTGTTTATGTTAAATAGAAGATGATGGAACCAGTAGCCTTTCATGTTTGGCGGAGAGGGAATGTTTATTATGCTGTGGTAGAGAAAATGAAAAAATGACCTTGCTATGTACCCCTTTCTGCCTACCTTTCAAAACACTTTTAGGAATCAGGCCAAAGCTACTAGAGTAGCAGAGGAAGAAAGTGGGGAGTCAGTAAGGTGGGATTGATTTATTGTGTTCCAGACAAATGGCTGACATAGAAACTGCGCTGCTGGTTTAGCATTTGCTTTAGGATTTACAAGGCATATGATGCTAAATAAATGTTAATTACTAATAATTAATAACAAGAGAAATTTGTTAGCATAGCAACATGGATGCATGAAGTATGCAGTTGCCCTTGCCTGACTCTTTCCCCTTTCCTCCTGCTGTGCAAATGCTGATTTGAGTATTATCAGAGGTCCCTGCCAGGTGGTTACAGAGGTCAATGTGAAGGACATTTCACCCTTCCTTGTACAATTCAAGGTCCATTTGCATGAATCCTTTGAGTGTGCTTTACTAATGGTGTTATGCTATGCACAAACCTATCTGGGAGTAAGCTCTCATTGAACACAAAATAAATTTTAAACGAAAATGCACCAGAAGGGACATATTCTTCCACACAGCCTTATAACCCAGAAGATCAAGGCAGATCTACAATATGTGTTTTTGAACTGGATTATCTGAGTCCACACTGCCATATAATCCAGTTCAATGTGGATTTTATATAGCTGTGTGGAAGATGGCAAAATCTCCTTCTTCCAGATAGTATAGATCTCTAAATGGAAGGCTTCCTTTCCCTCCATTTCCTATATTTATTGAACTAACTAGATTGCTTCACCCTAAGAAAGAAATGGTAATGCCTTTGAACTTACCAAGAACTGTTTGTTGCTGCCTGCTTCTCAAGCACGGCCACTTGGTGTCTCCAGCAAGCAAACCATAGGTTTTTATGGTTTGCTTTATCACGTGAGCTAGAGACTCTGGTATGTCTCTCTTTGAACAAACTATAGTCATAAAATAAGAACAAATCCGTCTATGACTCTGGCTTCTCTGGATAGAACTAAACCAGGATTCCTAGTGTGTATATCATTGGTTCCCAACCTGTGGTCCATGGACCACCAGTGGTCCACAAAAACTAAATTATGGTCCATGGCCTCACCATTACAATACCATTGCAATGAGAGAAACCCTGTTATAGTGAAACCCTGATATAGTGCTGAGGCTTATTAAATATTGTTTACATATAAAAGATGGCTACTACTGGATGGCATATGTTCAGTATCAGAAACTAGAGCTGATGTAGTCTATCCAATGCAATTTTCTGAATCAGCACCCCAAATAACAAAACCAAATCTAAAGTTGACCAAAAACTGATTTGTAACCCTTTTGGTACTAATGTTGGAGAGTGGTCCCTGGTCAAAGTGGTCCCTGGTCAAGTGGTTCCTGGTCAAAAAACCACTGGTGTATGTCATGAAGACAGTTCGTATAGAAATGTGATGGTTTTCTTTGCTGTTCTCACATGCAGAAAAAGCCAACCAAGGGCAAATTTATAGCATGCATTAAAATGATATTTCCAGTGACAGGGCATCACCCCTAGAATTGTTATAGTGAAGCTGAGCATAAATATTCACTTCATTGATTTCATCACCATCACCCCTGCAATTCTCATTTTGGTACAGCTACTTTGGGCTATTTGAAGTATTTTTCAAAGATGTATACGGTCGCAAAATTAGCATGACTTTTTAAAACAAATGTTTCTAACTTAAAGTCAAGTAATGCTGCTAGATTTCCATAGATTTAGGTCTTGGGGAAATGTTCTCACAATATCTATGCTACTATTTATACTAGGCATACTATTGTTCCACCATCCCAGCAGCATTTATTCCAGGGATGGGTAACTGATGATGCTCCTAATCTTGTTGGAATTCAATTCCCATCAATTCTAATTAGAATAGCCAATGGTGAGGGATGATAAAAGTGGCATTCCCCAAAAAAGTTCGCTATTTCTTACTACGTTTTTAGAATACAGGGCAAAGGGTCTTTCCCATCATCTATCTGACCAGTTATGCAACTGTAGATGCAATAAATTAAACCAGGGATTTCATATATATAAAGAATGTGCCCTGTTGCTATGGTTAGTGTGTGCCTTGGCAGCTAGTTATTCTCAAACAACAGCGAGGCAATGACATACCCAGCATAAAGCTATCAGAAAAGCACCACTTTCATTGTAGCTCCAGCAGCTCCTAAGCTTTGTGTGTATTCCTCACAGTGGATTGCCAGAAGACTCCATTTTTAACATCTGTGTTCAATATGAATTTATCCAAGTGCTTTAGTCATGATTACCTTGTATGCTTAGTCTACCATCACAGTGCTGATGAGAGATGCATCTCTCTAGCTGTTGCTGAGTGGTAATTCTCAGTATCTTTTAGCATAGACTATGCTGGCTAAGACTTAAGGACAATATCTGGAAGGTCATAATAAGTTGTCCAACCCTGTCATAAAACACAGACCCATCCTGATTTGTACCTCCAATATACAGAATAGATTAATGCAAGAGAATGATACGTTTTAGGGATTGCAGATACAAATGTACATATACAAAAACCCATCAACCCTAGGACCTAGACAGCGTCACCTGGCCCAAATTAGCCATGGAAAATCAGAGAGTTCCCCTGAACTGTTCTGGGATGAGTGCTTTTGCTCTGATAACATTTATTGTCTGCCTGCCTGGCTTTGGGCTACTTCCTTGTGCTTGCTGGCAAGAGTAGAAAAGACAATAGTAACCTGCATTGCTGCAAATATCTTATATTGAAACCAAGGGACACACAACTGTCCCCAGTGCTGATACAGCTGTTAACATTCTTGAACATTTTTCTCCATTTGCATGGTGCTCCAAAAACATCGGTATGTTGATGTTTCTCATTCAGATCTAGGTGTTCTTGAGTATTTCAGTATCCGCAGATGTTTGGTTCCAGGAACCCCACCCCCATAGATACTAAAATCCATGAATGCTCATCATGTTATATACAATAGTGTAGTAAAGCATCATCCCTTATATGAAACTCAAAATGCAGGGGAGAACCTGAGGAGATCTGTGAAACGGTGGGAGGCTATAGCAGGATATGATTAGGCAAATCCAAGACTTGCTTTTTGGGATCTCTCCCCCCCCCCCCCAACCTCCCTGAAATTTCCAAAATGTGGTTGGTTGAATTTATGGATCCAAAATCTTATGATATGGAGAGCAGATACAATTTGATCTTGTATTGGCAGTTCAGCCCTCTTTACCTGCTGTAATGGAAAACTACTAGAATTTGTTTGTAAGTGTGCCTGCTTTTTGAAGCCTGATTTAGGGGTGTGTAGTATGTGAGACTGTCAGGATCAGAGTTTTGAAAAAATATCCTTCTTAGCATTCATATTCTTAGCAGTGAAACAATTTCAAAATTTACTTGAGCACATGGAAATAGTTTAAGCATCCAGGGAAAAGGGTTAGCCAAAACTGCCAAAGGAATGTAAACATGAAAAATTGTAGAGTTCTAGCTATGAACAATCTTCAGTGTCAGATCAGTATAACATCTCCAAAATTAATAAAAAGCTCAATTTGGTTTACATTTACTTTTATGGGTTCTTCTCCATTTAGACCAGGAAGCAGACAGAATAAGAAATATGACATGTTTCCCAGTTATAGCAGCAGCAGCAAACACAAATGGCTGGTTTTCCTACAGATTTTTATATACCCCCCTTTCAGCTTCTGGTTGGTTATGGAATATAAACCTGCAATCTTGTGAGTCTTTATAACTGTGTGTCCTGTTGCTTTGACAACAAAGCAAGACAGGGGCAGCAGAAGAATGAGGAAAAGGAGGAGGAGGAATGATGCACATATAATAAAAGAATAAGGAATTTAAAAACTGAGCCTTGCAGATAACATGGGAGATGAAGGAGGTAAGGCTTGGTGAATAGGGTAGTCTTGCTTCAGAAACCTCTGCCTGTTTGAAGAAAGCACTTTCAGGCCTGTCCAATTGGCATTATAAAATACCAAGCTCCTTTTCCCCACGGTAGTTAATTTTCAAGAGTTACGTAAGAAAAGCCGAGTGATTATTAATGTATGGACCTGCGTTTCTAGGGGAGCTACAACTGAATCTCTTCATGTGTGTTAATTTCTGCATGGATAATCCTGAGTGTTTTAACAACCATGCATTTGCACATAAGCAACCTCTCTTTTCGTACAAGAGAGAAGGCAGACTGCCTCTTCCTTTACATGAGCAAAACTAGCCTTCTGGTTTTTGAGGAGTGGCAAAAGAAAACTGAGAGGAAACAATGGCAATTTGGGAGCAGGTGGCAACAAGGACACCCTGCGGAGATAGTGAATACAGGTTGACCATCCCTTATTTGAAATTCTTCAGTGCCCCAAAATCTGAGATTGTCCACATGGGTGGCTGAGATACTGACACCGTTGCTTTCTGATTGTTCAGGGTAAAAACATTTGGTTTCATGCACAAAACTATTACAAATATGGTATAACATTACCTGCAGGTGTCCATGAAACATAAATGAATTCATGTTTAGACCTGGATCACATCTCCAAAGTATCTCATTATATATGCATATTTCAAATACAGGTATTCTAAAATCCAAAACAAATTATGAAATCCAAATAATAATGATAATAACTTTATTTATATTCCACCCTATTTCCCTGAGGGGACTCTGGGCGGATTCCAAACAAACAAAAAGGCAAACATTCAGTGCCTCAGTGCAGTACCAAATACAAACATAATAACTCAAAATCACTTCTGCTCTTAAGTATTTTGGATAAGGAAAATTAAATTTGTATGGGTATTTAGAAATTTATGCTGTATGCGTATAGATATAGATAGCAGCAGTTGGGCATGAGGAAATTTGATACCCACCCTTCCAGACTCGGATAGTATAAGAAAGATGAGATTATGTGTGTTAGTTCAAAACATCTGCTGGACTAGAAGTTGAGAATTACTATGATGCAAAATCCAGACACAGTATTCTCTAACTTGGTTCTAAGGACCATGTGGTTCCATACATTTTGGATGAATTATTTCTCCCATTATCCCACACCATTAGTCAGGCTAACATGGGTTGAGGGAGTCCCAATGTGTAGAAAGCCACTGGTTTCTCAACCCTGCTATAATATCTGTTTCTCGCTCCTTTAGATGTTTTGGACTTCAGCTCCCAGAAATCCCAGAGAGTTTATCAGGTGTTAGGAATTGTGGGAACTGAAGTCCAAAACACCAAGAGGAGCACTGTTTGAGAAACACTGCTCTAAACAAACCTAAACTCAATGTTATGATCCATCAAAATACCAGCCACTTAGCATGGCTCAGTCAATAGGATGGGTAGATCTGGCTTTTTTTGCTATAGTGCTTCAGCAGTCTAGCCACCCACTCCCTCCACCAGCCATTCTGATAGGGACCCAAAAGCCCAGGCATTGCAGAATATGGTTGTCAAATAAGGCATGCTGTTATTCTTGGCCTCTAGAGACTGGTGCATATGTTCTGCTGCATGTCAGTAGCCTTATTTCTTCATTTATACCAAGGTAAGCTTTTTAGGTTCCCCCGAAACAGATGCATGATGAAATCCTGGCAGTGCAAATTACAAAGAGCATGAGCCAATCTTCGCAAAATCCATGTTGCATAATTTACCTAGTGGGAAGAAAGATCATTCACAGACAAAGATTTCAAATACAGATAAGATCTATAGCCAAGATCTATATGCAAATACAGATACACTCCAGGAAAATATGATTAAAGAGGCATTTAAAGAGTACCATGTGAAATGTCACTATTGTTGGGCAGCAAATAACTTTGAATTAATTTTTAAAAAATAAAACCTTCCTCAGCCTTGTGCCATCCAGTTATATACTGCCTGCAGATAACAGGAATTAAAGTCCACTATTTTGAGAGTTCTTAATTGGAGATGGTTTACCTACACCCTTAATTGGTGTAAGATTTTAGCTCATGTATCTTGGAAAAAATTAGGGGGACTTGGGTTCAGATATCTAGTCAAGCCATGTAGCTATGAATGGATTACTCTTTTTCAGCCTTGCCTATCTTGCAGGACAGTTGTTATTGGGTAAGAGATAAGATAACGAAGCATATTGCCATCCATTTTGTATAAGTTATGAAGTTTACAAAAGAAACATCTGTAGTAGCCCCAGTGGCACCAATCTGGCCATTCTTGGTGAACAGCAGGAGTCATGGAAAAAGCAAAAACGTGTGCACATTAATGTTCAAATAATTTCAGTTTGCACCCAATAGTCCAACGATTTCCATGGTTCAGTTAATGCCGAACACTTAAAAAACAAATTTCCCACAGTAGTGGCATCCCAGTTTTAAATCCATAAGAAGGATCTTGCTGAAGCAGTCCATCTGGTCCAGCATCCTGCCTACCACCAAAGATAAGCAGATGCTACCAAGAAGTCCAAAAGCAATGAAGGCATCTATTCTGTATTATTTGCATGCAGGGGTGGGGTTGGGGCTAGTATTCAAAGGCACTCATGACCCTGGAAGTTCTGTTTAAGTATTTTCCTATTTACCACTCTGAATATTTCTACTGCTCCAGTCAAGCAGCTTCACACCCCCACCTCTTGCAACAGCGACTTCCATAAATTATTACCTATGCACTGTGCTTTTTAATCTCTTTGATTGGGTGCCGCCAAGATCTGAATATTTTATAAGGATTTTTTTGAAACCCTTCTCATCCTTGCCACTTTCTCTACACTGTGCCCACCAGCATCTTTCAGATTAACTTGGATTGGTCCCACTGTGTCCTAAAATTCTATGAAATAGAGTTTTAAGAATCCCATCACCTGGAAGCAACCCTAAGCAGATGTGTTGCTTTCAAGGATTTCTTTGCCTGTAACCATCAGTCCCTGTAACCATCAGCATAGCTTGGATCCTCCTCCGGGTGCATCAACATTGTTGAATTAATGTCATTTGACCATAATTTTAACTTGTAACTCTACACTGGGCATTAATGCATTTTGAAGCTAGTTTCACATTGCTGTGACCCGACAACAAACTCCTACAAAAGTGTACAAAAGAAAGCTCTTAACATGCATTATTGCTCTATAGTTTGTGTAGTCACCACTCAGGCTTCAAACAGATTCCAGGATTTCTTCTGTAATCATCAACTTAAGCCAACAGTGTGATGCGGAAACTAAAAAAAGCCAATGGGATTTTGGGCTGCATTAAAGGAATTCAGTGTCCAGATTCAGTGTCCAGATCTCTGTTCTGCTTTGGTTAGACCTCACCTGGAATACTGTGTCCAATTCTGGGCACCACTGTTCAAAACAGTGGTAGGGATGTCCAGCTTCCAACCCTGGATGGTGTGGCACTATGCCTGTCATCATCAGTAAAAAGCCTTGGAGTTCTTTTGGACCCTCTGCTGTCAATGGAGGCCCAGGTCTCCTCTGTCAGCAGAGTGGTGTTTTTCCATCTTCGACAGGCAAGAGGGTAGCCTCGTACTTGTCTCGGCACGATCTGGCCACAGTGATCCAAGCTACGGACATCTCAAGGTTGGACTACTTAAACGCTCTCTACATTGGCCTGCCTCTGACGGTGACCCGGAAACTCAAGTTGGTGCAGAATGCCGCAGCCCGGCTGATCACAGGAGTTCCTATGAGCTGCCATATTACACCGATCTTGCGGGAACTGCACTGGCTTCCAGTTGAGTACCGGATCACTTTCAAAGTGCTAGTCTTGACTTTCAAGGCCTTGTGCGGTCTGGGGCCAGTGTACCTGAGGGAGCGCCTTATCCCATATTGTCCCACGTGATCACTGCGATCTGAAGAGCAGAACCTCCTAGTCGTGCCTAGTGTGAAATCGTACCATCTGACTGCAACTCAGAGAAGGGCGTTCTCCATTATTGCTCCATAATATGGAATGTGTTACCTCCTGAGCTTTACGAAATTTGTTAGCTTTTCGTAAAGCCTGTAAGACCGTTCTGTTCAAGCAGGCTTTTGAGTCCTAATACACAGGTTAAACTGTATTTTATTGTAACTGTTTTTATTGCTTTTATTGTATTGCTTTGTTCTGAGTGTAAACCGCCCAATTGGGAGTGGCGGTTGATAAATTTAGTAATAAATAAATAAATAAATAATAAAAAAGAGATAATATTAGGCTGGAAGGTTTCCAGAGGAGGGCAACTAAAATGATCAAAGGTCTGGAGACCATGACTCCCTATGGATTAAAGAGCTGGGTCTGTTTAGCCTGCAGAAGAGAAGGTGGAAAGGAGACATGATCGCCATGTATAAATATATAAAAGGATGTCAATATAGAAGTAGAACAGGCTTGTTTTCTGCTGCCCTAAAAAGTAGGACTTGGAGCAATGGATTCAAATTACAGGAGAGGAGATTACACCTGACATTAGGAAGAATTAAGCAAGACTACGCTGGTATGGCCATGCTATGAGAAGAGAATCGTAACATGGCTGTGTCCTGGAGATTACAGGACAGCAACCATGTGGATGGTCAAAGAAAAAATGGATGGGCACCATCAACGAATCCATGCGTGCTGCCAACCTGAGGCTTGACGATGCCCAAAACAGAGCCCAGTGGAAACGGCACAATGCTCCCCCTTCCATTGGGAAAATAGCTTAGAACAGTCTTTCTCAACCAGTGTGCCGTGGCACACTAGTGTGCCGTGACGGACCTCCTGCTGTGCCGCGAGAAAAGCTCTCTGACCCCCTTCCTCCCCCCCTCCTGCCAAACTCCTGCTGCTTGGGGGAGGAGGAAGGGGCAGGCAGTGGTGAAGAAAAAGAAGGGACCGGGGCACCGCCTCCTTTGGCCGTTTCCTTAGCCAGCCTCCAATCCACCATGACTCCCGCCCCTCGCTCGCTGAAGCCGCGTGAAGGAGGAGCCCCACCCACTGAAGCCCATCCACCGCTCATGCTCCTCCTCTGTAAGAGAGCTGAAGCTGGGGGGAGGGGGCGGGGCATGGCACGGCCTGTAGGAGAGCTGAGGCTGGAAGGAGGGGGCAGGACATGGCCTGGCTCTGCCCGCTCCCCCGGCTTCGGCACTCCCAGCAGCTGCTCCAGCCTTGAGGGGACAGTGCCAAGCCAGCATTGTGCTGGCTCTGGCACCGCTGGCTTGGCACTGCCCCTCAAGGCTGGAGCAGCTGCTGGGAGAGGTGAAGCCGGGGTAGGGGGCGAGGGGCATGGCGCAGCCTGGCTCCGCCCCTCCCGGCTTCGGCACTCCCAGCAGCTGTTCCCAGCAGGCCACCATCCCCAGCCGTTCTTTACTGTGTTAGAGTGTCATTTTGTGTCATTTTGGTTGGTGGTGTGCCCCGGATTTTTTAATGTTAAAAGTGTGCCGTGGCTCAAAAAAAGGTTGGGAAACACTGGCTTAGAAAGAGTAGGAATAACTTCCTGACTTTGGCCCCTTCTACATGCCAAATAAATTCCAGATCACCTGCTTTCAACTGGATTATCTGGTGGTGTAAAGATAAAGGTGAAGGTTTTCCCGGACATTAAGTCTAGTCATGTCTGACTCTGGGGGGTGGTGCTCATCTCCATTTCTAAGTTGAAAAGTCAGTGTTGTCCATAGACGCCTCCAAGGTCATGTGGCTCGCATGACTGCATGGAGTGACGATACCTTCATACTGGAGTGGTACCTATTGATCTACTCACATTTGCACATTTTCGAACAGCTAGGTTGGCAGAAGCTGGAGCTAACAACAGGAGCTCAACCCACTCTGAGTATTTAAACCACTGACCTTTCGGTCAGCAAGTTACACAGCTCAGCGGTTTAACCCACTGCACTACTAGGGGGCCTATCTGGCAGTGTAGAGTCATATAATCCAGTTCAAAACAGATGTGGATTATTGGCTTTGAGAAGAAATAGTTACTGCCGATAAGAGTATATAAGCAATCAAGCCATTATATTTAAATAGAACTGTATCTTCTCTTAACAAGCTTGTTCAATTGTCAGGAATTCTGGGAGTTGAAGGCCCAAACAGCTGGACGTCCGCAGTTTGAGGATGCCTGATGTGGAGTATATGGCAGTGTAGAGGGAGCCTGTGAGAGCTGTTCAACAGTGGAACTCTCTGCCTCGTAGTGTGATGGAACCTCCTTCCATGGAGGCTTTTAAAGCAGAAGTGACTTGCAGTTTCTCAAGTCACTCCTGACACGACCAAAAAGAAAAAAAACAAACACCAAAAACTGTGGCTGGATGGCCAACTGTCAGGAGTGTTTTGAATGCGATTTTCCTGCATGGCAGGGGGTTAGACAGGATGTCCCATGTAGTCTCTTCCAACTCTATGATACTATGAAACCAGTATTGGTTTGAAACTGCATTAAACAATAGAGGGAGGGGGGCAATACAATGGAATGCTAGATGCTCTTGGACACACATGGTTTGGGACCCTCCTACCTGCGTGACCGCATTTCTGTCTACGAACCCAGGTGATCTCTCCGATCATCTGGAGAGCCTCTACTCTCGCTCCCGCCCTCTTCGCAGGCGCGATTGGTAGGGATGAGGGAGAGGGGCTTCTTTGTGGTGGCCCCCAAACTCTGGAACTCACTCCCCAAGGATATCAGATAAGCCCCCACTTTGGCAGTTTTTAGGAGCCTGAAAACATGGCTGTTCCAATGTGCCTTCCCTGAATGAAGTAGTAAATAACGCCCTGCTTGGATGAATTCTTTGCAAAATGTCCTCTGAAGCACTTTAACTACCTGTTAGGCTGTCTGCCCCAGATTATCCTTTAAAACCTCCCTGCTATATACATTCCAACTCTCTTTGCATCCAGTGTTTATTTATTTTTAAAAATTTAATATTTCACATCTGGCCCGTCCTTAATGGTTTTAAATTGTCTGTTATTGTTTATCATTTGCTGCTGTGTGTTTTATGATGTGTCGTCGTGGCGGGGTACAAATAAAGTATTATGATTATGATTGTGGCAGAAAAGCTTGAAAAAGAGAAGCATCAAACCCAGACTTGGGAAACCCAAAGCCTGATGGCTCCAAAGGAAAGGAGGGAGGGAGGGAGGCAGAAAGGGAAGGTGACAAAAATTAATGAAATGCCAAAAGGAAGAGAAATAATGAAACACCCTCTGGCTTGCTTGCTTGCTTGCCCACAGCCAGGCCTGTCTCCCGAGGCGAGCGCCCCCTTGCGGGCACCTGACTGTTTGCCTGCCTGCCCGCCCACTCCGCTGAGGAGTCCCTTTGGCACAGGAAAGGGGAGCTGTTACTTCAGTATCCGAGATCCTTTAGGAGGAAGTTAGGTGTGGTCTGCAGAAGGAAGGAAGGAAGGGAGGGAGAAACCCCCCGCAAGACCTCCTCCCTCTCTCCCACTTAGAGCCGCAGCCAAAGGACGTGTGTGCGCTGCTTCCCAGCACTGGGGAGAAATCAACTCTATGATACTATGAAACCAGTATTGGTTTGAAACTGCATTAAACAATAGAGGGAGGGGGGCAATACAATGGAATGCTAGATGCTCTTGGACACACATGGTTTGGGACCTCCTACCTGCGTGACCGCATTTTCTGTCTACGAACCCAGGTGATCTCTCCAATCATCTGGAGAGCCTCTACTCTCGCTCCCGCCCTCTTCGCAGGCGCGATTGGTAGGGATGAGGGAGAGGGGCTTCTTTGTGGTGAAGCAGAATAACTCGGAGTCCCAAAACTCCCAAATGTTACCTTTTTACCTCAGGCGGCGTAAACGTGCGGGCACAGGAATGAGGAAAGACGTAACAACCGGCTGCGGCAATGAAGTCAAAGGTTTATTGATTACATCAGCTGACGGAGTCTGCCTAGCATAAGGCTGCCATGGCAGAGCGCCGAACAAGACCCAGCACTCAAGCTTTATACAAGCAATGGTGGCAATTTTTCAGCCCTACCCTTCTTCATACATTTCATTGGCTAGCATTCATGAAACCACATTTCATTACCCAATTAAACAAAGCACTGTTCAGCATTACATTTCTATTTGCTAAGAGCTGTGTCGCAGCATTAATTCTTTAGTCCCATTGTTCTGTTATTGCCTTATGAGCAAAGTGTTCTTGAATGGCAACATTTCTATGCCGTGCCTCTTACTCTCGTCTCTGGCTGCTAGCATGATTTCTGGCAAGCTATCTAGCTATACTAAGGCCAGTTATTCTAAAACCTTTGCTGTGCATCATTCTCCTCTGACATCACTTCTGCTAAAAGCATCAATTCTGCTTTATTCCTCTCTTTTTCTTTGTAAGTAACGCTGCAAGGAGTTACTTACACAGCATGCTTGGACCACTCAAGGGGCAGCCCAATTTACCTTCTAATCTGCTGATCTCTTCACTGTAGATGCACAATATCTTAAAACAATGGCAAACAACAAAATGATTGTTACAGAACATAAAATCACAAGAATTAGCATTGCTAATGATTTTAACCATTTCACATTTGATCACAAAATCCTCCTTTGTTGTCAACAGTTAATTTAAGGCCATTTCTGCTGTATCTCCGTTTGACTTAACTCTTCAGCTTCAGTGGCACCGACAGATGGGCCTCACAATGCTCTTCTGATTGCCCTGGGCTATTATTCCTGGGTATGACCCTAAAAACAGGATCTCAGTGGTGGCTCCGGCTTCTACCCTTTGGGGCTTTTGGTGTCAGACATTTGATCCTTAGTGGTCACTGTGTCATCACACCCAGCACCCATTCCTCCGGCTGGAACCCCCTTCTTCTGCTTCTCTCTGGGTTCCTTTGATAATTCACACTGGTAGGGTTAGAAAGCCCACACCAACACACTGACACCTTCCAGGATGGTAGCTATTCGCCCATTTGACAAAGGAGAACTCCAAGTTAGGGCCTCTTTATCTGCCAACTTGAACAGATACCGTCACCGGTGTATTCATTTATCTCAAACAAAGGTCAGTTAGGATACAGCTCTCTCTCTCTCATGTCAGACAGATTTTGAGTCTTGACATCACTGAATTTGTGGCCTTTGCATAAATAGTGATCTGTGCAATGAGTTTAACTTGTCAGTCCCAATAACACATTTTACTGATCAGCCTTATCACTTCTGCTCTCCGGTGGAGGCCTACAAAGGATCGTCTTACACCACCAGCAGAGCCAAAACAAACAAAACTATACAATACACAGAAAAACCCAAAACTGGCACCCCCAAGTCCCAAGGTCATGTCTTTGGGCGACTCTCGGATGACTATCCTCCTCTTCGGGGGTCTTTCGATCAACCTGTCCCCAGGAGAGTGGCCCCCCACGATGCTGACTCTCCTTTTCCTTTAGACCTCCTTTTGGCGCGCCTGCCGGAACTTTGGTCAGGCATATCTTTCTGGTCATCGTCCACCTGGATAATAACATCTCGGCCATTTAATGGCTTATTTCCATCTGTATCTCTTTGGATTTCGATATATAGGTCCAAGGCCTTAATCTCTTTGCTTGGGGAAACAGGAAAAAATCATATCACATCACACTGCCTGTTTTACTTCCAATCTCAATGGGCCAAGTCTGCATTTTGTTTAGCTTGTTTTAATACCACATAATATCACCTGGGGAGACAGAAATAGAACAGTAACAGGGAAACACAGCACATCATTTTAAACAAATAGAAACCCCTTGGAACCAATACGTGCACCTATTTTCATGTTCCTTTCTTTTCAGCTCTGTGGAATCTCTCTGTGATGGTTTTTCATATCTCAATTCATAAATAACAATCTCAAACAGTGTAGGTGCATATCTAATCTTTTAACAATATCATAAGAAGAATTTGGATTTCATTCAAATCAGTTTCTTGACACATTTTCGCTAAAGTTCCTTTCAATGTCCCATTCCAAGTCATCCCTAGGGAATGGAATCCTCCAATGAACAATACCTGGACCATTTGCAACCAACATATCCACAGTCCTGAGCTTGCAATCTTTTGGCAATCGAATTTTTATCAATTGGTAGATGGTATCTCTCTCCCATTCCATTGTAATGGGGCGTGGCATCCAGCTGTGAATGACATCATCTTCATCTCCTTTTTTTTTAAAGACACGATTCTGAACACTTGACTAAAAGGGCACAAACAAATTAATCTCTTATCAAACTAACAGTCCGAACTAAAATAGTGGTAATGATCACTTTAACAATTCAACAAGAGAAATCATTTAACTTGTAAAGGATATAGCATTTAGTACAATCCCAAGCAGGTCCGGCCTTGGTTACTTTTAGGCTCAGATGGCCATCTCATGTCCAACTTTTATCTCTTTTGATCTCTGGCATAAGAAAACAATCTCAGTCATCCTTGATTGAAGAAATAAGTCTATTAGATTCCAAGTAAAATGAGGAAAATATCTATATTCTGCAATCTGTAGTCTCTGAAATAAGTCTCTGTATAAGAAGGCCTGTAAATAAAGTCACTCATCCGGCCAATTCTCTTTTTTTTTTCCCCCCAGCCTTTCATTATACTTTTCAGCTGGCTGTGGTTGAATCAATTTATAAGCAGGGTTCCACATAATTTCCAGGCCTGAGACCTGTAAAGCAAAGATAGTGAAGAGAGAAAGGGGGAAGAGAGAGAGGGAGGGGAGCTAATTACCCAGTCGCAGGATCCTCCTCTGATTTCCATCGATATCACATCTTTTGCTTTCACAATCTCTCTCCACGGTTTATCTCACATTTCTCTGTCCATCTGCTTTTATCAATTCCATCATGACATCATATTCCATTTAATTTACTTTCCCAAGGGCACTAGGTGTCGCTGTTGTAATCGCCTTTTATCATTTCCATCTCTCGTTCATTGTCACTCTCAGATTTTCTCCAATGTACTTTCAGTTTAATAACAATCTACGACTTGCTTTTCCAACGCAACAACACAGTCTCTTAAATCTGGCGAACTTCCAGGGCAGGTAGCCCTATCTGTTCCAATGTAAATCATCTCCTTTCCAAAGTACACAATTCATTATCCAAAGGAAATCTTAAAAAGTTGAATTCACTAAAAATCATGTCTAAGGTTGTCCTCATAAAATATATTTCGCTGTGAGAATCATGGCCTTCCTTTTAAATCAGTTATCAAACAGTTTAATTTTTTTTTTTTTCTCTATGGACAAGCTTGCCTTTCAAAGGTCATTTTGGGAAATCTCTTTTATCCTGTAAAAAGAATGGCTAAATTCATAACATCTGCAAGGCAAGAGTCAATGTCTCACAAAGTTGCGGCTTGATTTTTTAAAAGGGACCTCTTTTTTCCTCTTCAACCTAAAAAAAACAAACAACTCTGTCTGCTGCCCTCCTCCTTCTTTCTTCAAGAGAACAATAGTGGTCTCATCCTGGGCTGGCCCTTTATCTCTGTACATACTGTACTTTTCTTCTTCTCAGATCTTGGCTCAGAGCCATAGCCCTAGTGGGCAAAATCTCTCGGACACAGAGTAAATTATGATTTTTGCATAAATAAGCAAATATTCATTTTTCCAGAATCATTCATTCTCCACAGATGCATTTCTTATGGTAAAACATTCATTACATTCTTTTGTACACTTCCTTACAGGTTTAAAACACATAACATATATTGCTACGAATGTACTCCATTTTGTTCACATAAACACATAACATATAACATTTATTTATTATTTAATTAGCACCATCCAAGAGATGCCTTTAATATAAGGCATTTCTTTCAAGCCCAGTATTTTAATATGCAGTCTCATTTCTTAGACTCTTTATGACCTCTCTTCCTGCCAACTTTCCTTCTTTATCTGTTATCAGCATTCTAGGTACACTCTACTCCCAGGAAGAGAGTTTCTTTCTTTCAAAACTAAATACAGTCCTTTGTCTTGGCTTAATCAGTCACATAAAATGATTTCACACTTTTAACAATTCCACAGCACTTCCTTTGAACAAACATTTTCTAGCTCATGCATACACACAGGATTTGATTTTATTTTTCCCTCTGTCTGACAAGAAAGGCCAATCCTTTCTCCCTTGCCTTTGCTTTTCATGCCCGCCCTGCTGGCACCTTTTTATCCACCACACAACTCAAGGGCGTCCCCTTGCTTTCCGGAACTCCCACCACCCATTTCTAAGGGGCACTCAAGGTTCTTCCCCTAAATGGCGTGTGTGTGTTCCCTATGTCGGATTTCTCACTAGACAACAGAGCATCCGTTGCCCCCGACTTTCTCTGCGCGCTTTCAAGTGCCGGATTGCTCACTAGATGCAGTTTCCCAAACTGCACCCCCGGACTTCCTTCTTTCGTTTGAGTTCACTGCCAGCGATAGTGATTGCGGTCCCTCGGTCTGTGAGCGGCGGTCTGGGGCGAGCCAGGCAGCCGGTCGGCAGGTGATTGGGGCCCCCCTATTCCCAGCCCTCCTGGGTCGCCTCAGCTCCCCTCTCACGAACGAGTGCCGACTAGGCATCTAGATTACGTCCTCTACATTACAGACCCGTCTTATCGCCTTGTAGATCACGTCGGGGTTACCAAATGAAGCAGAATAACTCGGAGTCCCAAAACTCCCAAATGTTACCTTTTACCTCAGGCGGCGTAAACGTGCGGGCACAGGAATGAGGAAAGACGTAACAACCGGCTGCGGCAATGAAGTCAAAGGTTTATTGATTACATCAGCTGACGGAGTCTGCCTAGCATAAGGCTGCCATGGCAGAGCTCCGAACAAGACCCAGCATTCAAGCTTTATACAAGCAATGGTGGCAATTTTTCAGCCCTACCCTTCTTCATACATTTCATTGGCTAGCATTCATGAAACCACATTTCATTACCCAATTAAACAAAGCACTGTTCAGCATTACATTTCTATTTGCTAAGAGCTGTGTCGCAGCATTAATTCTTTAGTCCCATTGTTCTGTTATTGCCTTATGAGCAAAGTGTTCTTGAATGGCAACATTTCTATGCCGTGCCTCTTACTCTCGTCTCTGGCTGCTAGCATGATTTCTGGCAAGCTATCTAGCTATACTAAGGCCAGTTATTCTAAAACCTTTGCTGTGCATCATTCTCCTCTGACATCACTTCTGCTAAAAGCATCAATTCTGCTTTAGTGGTGGCCCCCAAACTCTGGAACTCACTCCCCAAGGATATCAGATAAGCCCCCACTTTGGCAGTTTTTAAGAGGAGCCTGAAGACATGGCTGTTCCAATGTGCCTTCCCTGAATGAAGTAGTAAATAACGCCTTGCTTGGATCAATTCTTTGCAAAATGTCCTCTGAAGCACTTTAACTACCTGTTGGGCTGTCTGCCCCAGATTATCCTTTAAAACCTTCCTGCTATATACATTCCAACTCTCTTTGCATCCAGTGTTTATTTATTTTTAAAAATTTAATATTTCACATCTGGCCCGTCCTTAATGGTTTTAAATTGTCTGTTATTGCTTATTTGCAAGTTATATTGATTGCATTGTTTATCATTTGCTGCTGTGTGTTTTATGATGTGTCGTGGTGGCGGGGTACAAATAAAGTATTATGATTATGATTATGGCAGAAAAGCTTGAAAAAGAGAAGCATCAGACCCAGACTTGGGAAACCCAAAGCCTGATGGCTCCAAAGGAAAGGAGGGAGGGAGGGAGGCAGAAAGGGAAGGTGAAAAAAATTAATGAAATGCCAAAAGGAAGAGAAATAATGAAACACCCTCTGGCTTGCTTGCTTGCTTGCTTGCCCGCAGCCAGGCCTGTCTCCCGAGGCGAGCGCCCCCTTGCGGGCAACTGACTGCTTGCCTGCCTGCCCGCCCACTCCGCTGAGGAGTCCCTTTGGCACAGGAAAGGGGAGCTGTTACTTCAGTATCCAAGATCCTTTAGGAGGAAGTTAGGTGTGGTCTGCAGAAGGAAGGAAGGAAGGGAGAAAACCCCCCCGCAAGACCTCCTCCCTCTCTCCCACTTAGAGCCGCAGCCAAAGGACGTGTGTGCGCTGCTTCCCAGCAATGGGGAGAAATCCCCGCTTCGTCTTCGGGTCCGGCAGGAGAGCCGAAGAGAGGCTTATTTTTGGACAGCGGCGCGCGGACTGGGCTCCAGGCGGCAATGGGAGACACCTGCAGGAGCCGGAGACGCACGCGCGCTCTCGCCCGCGCCCTAGTCTGGATGAGCGCGCGCCGGCGCGTGCAAGGAGAGAGGCGCCGCTGCAGCAGCAGGAGCAGCAGCTCTTTCCCTCCTCCTCGCTAGTCTGCAAAAGCATTTGCCACTTGCTCTTCACAAAAACCATTTCTGGAGGGGGGGGGGGGGCGGCTGTGGGGGAGAGAGGAAGACTTTGTAAAAAGATCCCGGATTAGATAATGCCACAATCTTAACATCTATTCCGGTCCACCATCCCGCACCCAAGCTGTTAAATCTCACGGTGTTGCTATATTTAATTGCCTGGATAATGCGCCTTGCTTTGCTGATCCAGGCTTGCAGTTGCTGTTTTCTTAAAAGAATGTATCAGTATTTAAGGACGTGGCAAAGATTGCACTCGGGATTTTTCAACTTTAAGCATCCTCGGCAAGGAGATCATATGTATACATTTCGTTGATTTGATGCATTGAAGAGATCCCCCTCCCATTCTGCATTACGCTGGGAGGTAATAAGCTTAACTATACAATAGACTACTCTTAGGACCTCATCACACTAGAGAATGAATCCACTTTAAATCCGGTTGCTGCCTCTTGCAGAATTATGAGGTTTGTAATTTAGGGAGCAACCTTTAACAGCCTCACTAAACTACAAATCCCAGAATTCTGCAGAAGTCAGAAACCAGATTTAAAGTGGATTCATTCTCCAGTTTGATGAAATAGTGTTCAGCTACATTGTAGAATTAATGCAGTTTGATACCACTTTGACTTCTGCTATGGAATCATGGGAGCTGTAGTTCAACAAGGTCTTTAGCTATCTCTGCCAAAGAGTGCTCAACTACCCTTCCAAGGATTGAGCCATGGCAAGTTGCATTCATTTCTACCGTGTAGATGCAGCCTCCATGGGGATTAGTAGATGCCAGGAAAATGTAGTTTGTGGTGTATTTTATTTATTATTTATTAACTTCCTTTATACCCCGCAACCATTTCCCCAAGGGGACTCGGTGCGGCTTACACAGGGCCAAGCCCAACAGCACATAATAACAACACAACAGCAATTATAAAACAATACCATCAATAAAACATAAGCAATAACGTACAGTTTAAAACTATTTCAGGTGGACCAAATGTGAATATTAAAATTTTAAAATAAATAAACACGGGATGCAGGCAGAGGTAGATTGTATATAACAGGAAGGTTTCAAGGACAATGTGGGGCAGACACCCAACCTGTAATTAAAGTGCTTCTGAGGACATTTGCAGAGATTGAACACAACAGGACATTTTTTACTTTATTCAGGGAAGGCACATTGGAACAACCACATCTTCAGGCTCCTAAAAACTGCCAAAGTGGGGGCTTGTCTAATATCCTTGGGGAGCATGTTCCAGAGTCGGGGGGGACTACAGAGAAGGCCCTCTCCCTCGTCCCCACCAAACGCACCTCCAAAGAGGGTGGGAGTGAGAGTACGGCCTCTCCAGATGACCAGAGAGATCGCCTGGGTTCGTAGACAGAAATGAGGTCATGTAGGTAGGGGGGTCCCAAACCGTTCAGGGCTTTGTAAGCAAGAACCTGCACCTTGAATTGGGACCGGAATATGAACAGCAGCCAATGGAGCTCCCTAAACAGGTGGGTTGTGGTTGCTTGAGTTACTGTTAAAAATAGGCCTAATGAATACTGTAACATTCAGGCCTATTTTTAATAGTAACTCAAGCAACCACAAACTACATTTTTCTGGCGTCTACCAATCCCCACGAAGGCTGCATCTGTAGAATTGAATACAAATAGGCCTAATGTTTACTGTAACCAAAAAGCCCCAGTGGCACAGCGGGTTAAACTGCTGAGCTGCTGAACTTGCTGACTGATAGGTCAGCAGTTTGAATCCAAGGAGCGGGGTGAGCTCCCGCTGTTAGTCCCAGTTTATATAATAATAATAAAACTTTTATTTATATTTGAGTTGGACACAACTAGACTTAATGTCAAGGGGAAACCTTTACCTTTTATACTGTAACTAGTACAATACCATACCACAAGCTCTATATTGACTTGGTATTAATGTTGAAATACAGCAATTAAAAGCAAAATCTGGCAAATGTAATGTTTCACAGTTTTGCTGTATTATAAAAACAGCTTTGTGAACAATAATAAGTAATAAACTTTATTTATACCCTGTCCCATCTCCCCGGAGGGACTTGGGGTGGCTTACAACCAAACAAACAGATACAATAAATAAATGCAGTATTATTTCTTCATCAAACACCCCCCCCCCCAGTTGCTTGAGTTCCAGTGAACTGAGAGACTCATGTAGTAATGCAGCATTAGGTTTCGCAGACTCATAATTTAATAAAGATTTTTTGCGGCTTTTAAAAAAAAAATACAACTGTGTACATAATGCTCTCAGGTAGGATGTGGCCAAAATCATATATCCAAACTGGGTTCCTGGTTCTGAGGATGTGAGCCGCTCTCTCCCTGGCTGTCACATGTTCTTGTGGGAGCGGAAGGAGTGCCCCACACCAAATGAATCTTTCAGGCGACATTAATGGCCTCCAGCTTTCTCCACTAATGAGGCCCTCCGGAGGCTTTTTGCCGCTTGCTGCAGCCAGGAAACACTCCTTTTCAAAGCCTGGCTTCAGTCAGTTGACTCAGCACACCGGAAAACCAGGCTGAAGAGATGTATTAATTGATATTAGAGCAAGGAGGTAGTGTCGACTGGAAGCAGCTCTCGTATTATCTCGTCTATCCTTTTGCACACCAGCATTCTACCTGTCACAGAGCAATCCCCTTGCGGCCTCTGAATGTATGGCAGGTGACTCTTTAGGCCAAACAAAAGTTACAATATACAGGCAGTCTCTCTCGGCATTACTTCGCGAACGAAGATTCAGGAAGGACTCATCCCACGCTTTTTACAAGCGCGTTGATGACTAAAAAGGCCAATCTGAGATAGGCAAGTTCGGTTGCAGAAAGCGCAGCAGAAAGTCTCCTTGGGTGATGTTTTTCCAAGTTGCGGTTCTTTCTGCGTTGTCGTTTCTCTTCGAGACCCATTCGGCGTGTCTTCTCGAAAGAGGCCGCAGCATTGTGGATAGTGCGTCTCCATGCCTCCCGATGTGAGGCCAGGGTGGACCATTGTTGGTGATCAATCTGGCCAAGCCTGAGATGTTGTTTCAGGGAGTCCTTATATCTCTTTTTCGGGGCGCTCTCTTGCGCTGACCCGTGGCGAGTTCACCGTAGAGTAGTATCTTTGGGAGGCGGTGGTCCTCCATCCTAGAGACGTGTCCTGCCCAGCGCAGCTGTGTTCTCAATAGCATGGCCTCAATGCTGGTGATCCCTGCTTGCTCAAGGACAGCAACATTCGTCACATAGTCGGTCCAGTGTATATTTAGGATTGTGCGAAGACAGCGCTGATGAAAGCGCTCGAGGAGTCGTAGGTGTTGGCGATAGGTGACCCATGTTTCAGACCCATAGAGGAGAATGGACAGTATGATAGCTCTGTACACACTGATTTTGGTGCTTTGTCTCAGGTGCTTGTTGCTCCAGACTCTTTTGTGAAGCCTTCCGAATGCACTATATGCCTTTGATAATCTGTGATCTATCTCTTTGTCAATCTTGGCGTCTGAAGAGATGATGCTTCCCAGGTAGGTGAACTGCTGAACGGACTTAAGCACAGATGTGCCTATGCTGACGTGAGGATGGTGGTGTTCTTCCTGTGGTGCGGGCTGGTAGAGGACTTCTGTTTTCTTCAGGCTGACTTCCAGCCCAAACAGCTCTGCAGCTGTTGCAAAGCAGGATGTGAGGGGCTGCAGGGCTGCTTCTGAATGGGCGACAAGGGCAGCATCGTCAGCAAAAAGTAGCTCACGGACTAGATAGTTTAGAGCCTTAGTGCGAGCCCTCAGACGGCTTAAGTTGAACAAGCTACCATCAGTACGATAGCGTATATATATGCCGTCTTCTTCTTGTAGGTCTGCCATAGCCCTTTGGAGCATCATGCTGAAGAAGATTGTAAATAGGGTTGGTGCAAGAACACAACCTTGTTTCACTCCATTAGTTATGAGAAAGGGCTCCGAGAGAGCATCGCCATATCTGACTTGACCGTGCTGGCCCTCATGTAACAGGGCAATCATTTTGAGGAACTTGGGGGGACATCCTAGACGTTCCAGGATCTGCCACAGACCTTTCCTGCTCACAGTGTCGAAGGCTTTGGTGAGGTCGACAAATGTTACATAGAGTCCTTTGTTCTGCTCTCTACATTTCTCTTGCAGTTGTCTAAGGGCAAAAACCATATCTGTGGTGCTCCTATTTGCTCTGAAGCCGCATTGGCTTTCAGGGAGAAGTTCTTCTGCAATACTCTTTAGGCCAAACAAAAGTTACAATATACAGGCAGTACCTGAGTTATAAACATCAGGCTTACAAATGACTGATAGTTAAGAATGGGAGTGAGACAACAGGAAGAGAGAAATCTACCTAGGAAGGGAAATTCACTCCTGAAAGAGTTTTCTGTCATGCATAACATAATAAGAAAGTCATAAAACATCCTAAATAATGATCTCAGGTTGAGGCCAGGCTTAATCATATTGAGAGCAGCCCAATGAAATCAATAGGGTATGAGTTGGCTAAGAGCAATGTGCATCCCATTGATTTCAGTGAGCCTATTCTATGACTAGGTCTGGCTCCAATGCATAACTGTTCTCTTACTGATGTGGTGCTATCTAGATTGAATTACAATATAAAGATATTTACCTCCTTGGTAGCCCCCGCATATTCCCTTTATTTCCTTTGCAACCCGAAAGACAGTTGCATCTGTCAAGTAGGAAATTTAGGTACCACTTGAGTGGAGAAGCTTAATTTAACTGATTTATGAGGCCATAAAATATCCAGGAAATACACAAAAAGGAGTGAAGGAATGTGACAGCTCCTCCTGGTGGCCAGAAAAGCTGGAATGTTAAATTGCCTCTATGTCTGTCTTATATGTTGTATGTCAAATGGCATTAAATGTTTGCCTGTATATGTGCATTGTGATCCGCCATGAGTCCCCTGCGGGGTGAGAAGGATGGAATATAAATGATGTAAATAAATAAATACATGGCTTGAGTCCAGGTTTTTTGAGTCCAGGATCGCCTTCTCCCATACAGTCCACCCCAAACACTTAGGTCCTCTGTGGGATGGTTACTCCAACCAGCCAAAATTCGACTGGTGACTCTCACCCAGAGGACCTTTTCATCAGCTGCCCCATGACTGTGGAATGACCTGATTAAAGAGCTTCGATACCTAGATCAGCATCAGAATTTAAAATGCACCTGAAGACCTATCTCTTCTAGCAGGCCACTTTAAATTGTGAATTTTAATCTGTATTTTATTAGTGGGTTTTAACATGCATTTTATCTCTGTGTATCTTGTTGTGTGTCTTTTAATAGTGCTTTATCTCTTGTTTTAATGATGTTGTATTCTGCCATTATTTTATTATTACTATTTTATCCTTCACTGACTAAACTTAGAGTTTAACTGCCTTGGGACATCAATCTGTCATTTGCATATATTGGTTTGAAAAATGTCATATAAATAATAATGAGAACAAATTCAGCTCAGTTTTGCTGAGCATTGTTGAAATGATTGTGAGTACATTGCTTTCCATAAGAAATCAAATAGAGTAGAGGGAAAGATTTTTGAGCATTGGGGTGAGGCATTTCTTGTCTTCTCTGCTGATGAAAGCATGCAAAAAAGAGGAGGGGAATTGACTGCAAGGGAGATAGATGCAGACATCGACAAAAAAGACAAGTTCTCCTAGTCAATAAGATGCCCTGAAGAGAAGAATATGCAAGCATGCTCCTTTTCCCTCCCTTGCTTATGACACTAATCCTCTTTTATGTTTTTCTCTCCATATTCTAGCACTTTTTTATGCATGGGGCACAACTGTAATTAAGAGGTGCAGGATGAAAAGATGGCACAATCAGTGCTGGTACCACCAGGACCTGACAGCTTCCATTTTTTCACAAAAGAATCATTGGCAGCTATCGAACAGCGCATTGCCGAGGAAAAAGCGAAGAAGCCCAAACAGGAACGCAAAGACCTCGATGACGATGAGAACAAACCAAAACCCAACAGTGACTTGGAGGCTGGCAAATCACTGCCCTTTATATATGGAGACATACCTCCGGGAATGGTATCTGAACCCTTGGAAGACCTGGACCCATTCTACATTAACAAAAAAGTGAGTCAATAACCCACTCAAATGGGTAGTGGTAGGGGATTCTGGGAACTGTAGTCCAAAATATGTGAAGGAATACTCCTTAATGGCTTGGGAAAGAACTTTGTTGTTGTTACGTGCCTTCAAGTTTATTTCTAACTTATAGCTGCTCTAAAGTAAACATATGATGGGCTTTAGGGGTGGGGAAATGTCCCATCATGTACACAGTTGAGAAATTTACACAATCATTCGGTCATTTGACATTCAGACATTGGTGTATGTTGGGGTAATGCTTAAGTCAATGCATACATTATGGAAGAAGCCCATGGAAAATATGTATGAATGAAAAAAACAACTCTCACATTTTGTTATAAACAAAGGGTGGGATAGGAATGCAACTGGATTTTCTGAAATGCAGTGAAATATAACCGGAGAGTTTTTACATCCCTTGTTATATCTGAAAGACATGAGAAGTTATTGGCTACTGTCTTCCTATCTCTTTCCCATAAAGTAAAAAATCCTCAACTTAGAGGTTTTTAATTTTGGCCTCATTATGTAATTGATTTGATTAGGCAGCAATGTACCATTTCATTAGAAACAGAGAAATGATGTTCCAAGTTAAGTCTTCAGGGAAGCGCTGTGTGTAGTCCCACAGATAGCCTTAGCTTAGGTTTTACCATTTAAAGACTAGGCATAAACCAATCCTTTTGGATAGGATAGCTCAAAAGAACATTGAAACGTTTCTCCTAAAAGACAGCACTCAGGCTCTCCTCTTGGCCTTATAGAGCTTGTATGGGGTGCCATAGGTTTCCAGCTTATGAGTGAATGTCTGACCCTCCAGAATCAGCTCCTTGGGCCACCCTGAGTCATTTTGGGCAGATGAGGTGGGATATAAATAAAGCTTATTATTATTATTTTATTATCATTATTAAGCAGTGGCTATGGATGAGTGGAGTCTGGAGGGTGACAGATCCCCACCCTGATATCTATAAGCTACTGGATGGGTCACCTGATGATTTGGAGTGAGACACTAACACAGATCTCAAAACAAATAAATGACCAACAGAAAATATCAGGAGAAGGCAAAAAATTCAAACCATCAAACAAAAAACTGAATATGATTTTTAAAAAGCACAAAATATAGCATAACCAAAGTTAAGTAGGACAAATAACCAACTTTGCAATAAAATATAGAGTGATGCAAACCCTATCAAATGTCATAATAATACAAGAAAGAACAATGACAGCCATCATAATTCAGCACAACAGATGCAAGTTGACAACATTTAAATAAAATTAAGAAATTCCATTGTATGGCAGCGTAGATGGGGCCTTTAAAGAAGCTATCCTAGGCATTGAACTCTGGTTCCCAAATAACTTCAGCACCTTGGAGAGTCCTTTTAAATGTGGATTAATAACGTAGAGCTGATTCACTGTTCCCTTGGTACAGAAACCACCAATGGCCTATGCTTTAGCCAGCACACCTAATATGATAGTGTGTAGAAGTGATTTGAGCATTGGACTGTGAATCTGGAAACTAATATTTGAATCCCTACTTAACCATTAAAAACCACTTGTTGACCATTGTCAAACCACAGCCTTAGAAGAAGGGCAAAGCAATTCTTGTCAAGACAGTCCCATGATATATTCACTTTAGGGTAACCATAAGTCAGAAATGAGTTGAGGGCACAGAACAACGCAACATCTGAGCTTCAGTCCAATAAAATCTGGTGGTCCATGGTTGAGTATCTCTGAGTTAGATCTTCAGATTTGCCCCTTTGCATTTCACTACTCCTGACATCAGGGACTGAATTTGCTGGATGTCTTCTAAGCCTGCTTTCCCCTGCTAGCCCAGTGTTTCAGCTGGCCTTGCTGTTATCCTTCTCTGTGTTGTCACTGACTGATTTACTTGCCCTTTCTAAACAAATAAATGGGGAAAATGAACTGCTGGGTTCAAGAAGGGCAGTGACCACAGCTGTAGAAGCAGGCAGAACTTGGAAAATTACTTTTAGCAGAGCTTGTATGTAATGATTTATCAGAGCCACATATATCTGAACAGATGTAGTATAATTCTCTGGGATATATGCCTTCACCCTGCTGCTTCTCACTAACTCAACAAGTTATTTTAGTCATTCTTCTTTAAAAACATCTTTTGATGCTTGGGCTGAATTTATTCAAGAAGAGAGATGTTGCACCCCAGGCCTGAAGCCACTGATGATCACAGTACCACACAAGAGTCCAGAGTATAAGCAAACAGTTTATTGTAAAAAAGACCACAACAAAGCATAAAATGTATATGACAGAAACAGGTATAAGGGAATAAGGTGTATAATCCAAAAGGGTCAGCAATAGATTATAACTCAACAGGAAATCAGTTGTCTAAGTCCAAAGGTAACACAGTCCAAAGGTAATCTCAAAACGCAAAGGTAGCTTAAGTCCACCAGCAGAAGAAAGGCTTAGCAAAACCGAAACAGGAATATAAAACAAGAACATGGAAAACTTCCAGGATACTTAAATCTAAGACCAAGGCTTAAAACATGAACCAGAGAACTCAGGCCTAGCTTCTAACTTGAATGCTACATTGCCTGCACTGAAGTCAAGAGTGTATGTTAGCTCTTAATAAACCAACATGAAATCATTACATCTGCCACTGAATTTCCCACAAAGCCATGTTGATCTACGAAGCTGGCTATCTGTCCTAATCTGCAAGCTTCATTGCTTAGGTCTGTATCACCAGTTGCTTTCACACAAGAGTTTCCTGTCAATTCATCTTCACTCGACCCCTTATGTAGGAAGGACGATTCCAACTCCTGTGACTGGCCTTGAGGCTCAGGGGCAATTACATTGTCAGGGCCTGCATCACTATCTGAAGCGGTTTCATTTTCCTGGCCTGTATCATTCCTTTGGCCGGTATAACTATGAATCCCAGGAATGCCCACAATCCCTTCTAACTCTAAGTAATCAGTGAATCCATCAGTCCCTGGCTGCTGTGACTGCTGTTGAGCTACAACAAGAGAAACACTATTGACACTTTCCCTAAAGACCCTTCAAAACCTGGATCTGGCAATGATGCTTTCTACAAATATTTCTGAGATAATAGGGGGCAGATGAGAGTTTTAGGGTGTAATTTCACAGAGTCCAAGGATGAAAGACTCTGTGAAAACTAAATGTAAACATTTGACATCTAATATCAATCCGTATAATAGCTTCATTATAATGTCTTATTACAAAAAGAGTCCTGAGAGTGAAGTTAAGACTGCAGATAAAAAACCAGAACATATGTAGAGTTACAAGAAAAGGTTTTTTTTATGGCCAGAAGAGGAGGAGGGAGAACACAGTTGGTGTGTGCCTAAGGATTCAGGAAGTGGGGAGAATCAACCATAGCTATTCTTGCATAAAAGGTGAAGAAAGCTCTCTGTTGTCAGGGCTGTCCCTGTTTTAGTAGAGCCTGCGTGAAATCAGCATGCCTGCCTGATGCCTCCATAGGGATATACCATTCTGCTGGTCTTTCTGGCAGCCAAGAAGAGCAAATGTTCACATCATGGCTGCCTCTCGAACAGAGGGGAAAGCCTCACCCTGAATAGAGCAAAAAGAAGTCTCCATGCTTCACTATCTCAGAGCAAGGATGAGACTGGCCCTCAAAGGTTTACTGTTTGTCATAATAAAAAAGACTCTGAACTAAGCATTTCAGATTAAGGTTGAGCTCAGAGGTTTCCCCCTCCTTTCGAAACAAGAAAGTATGTTTTTTGAAGAAGAAGAAGAAAGAAAGAAAGAAAGAAAGAAAGAAAGAAAGAAAAGAAAATTAAGATGTGATAAAGCTGCCAAAGCCAGATTTGTGAATAAAATATAAATGATTATTTGAGTGCTGTCATTGGCTAAATCACATAAAAACATATGCAGTTCATTCAAAAGAAGGCTATAAGCAACTGCAAAAACCTGGCAGAGGAACAGAATCTGTAGTTTTTGGCAGAGGGAAAAACAGCGACTGCAGATGCACAAGTATCTAATAGGTTGTCGGTAAAGAGAAATATTCCTATAGTAAAGGACAAGAAACCTTCATGGCCTGAGTTTGTGGTGTTATTTTGAATAATCAAAAATGATTGCTAACTATTCATATTGGAATAGTGTGATCATGCATTGAATGGAAATATCACTTAAAATACAACAGCTGCAGTTTGGCAATCCAGTCCCTTGTTTTCTTGCTGAAAATGTTGGCTTCTGCCATGAATAATTCTAATGAAGATTTAAGACATGTGCAGCCTGAGGTAAATAGGCTAAATAGTAGCATATTAATGAATAAAATAAGTCTCTGCAACTGAACCTCAGTTGCAACCCTAAACATATTTATGAGACAGTGAGCTCACTGAATTCAAATAGAATTGCTTCCAGTAGTATCTAGGGCTTTTAAATGTATATGATCTGATGTTAATTTGAACTGTAGCAAAACTATCCAAGACTCTGGATGTACTTGGGGGATAAAATTCAGCACTTGGATTCCAACCTGGTGTGACTCCAGTGCTCCAGTGGCATACCACCAAGTGTTACTGGTTGCATTTCTGTGAAGTGGTGTAGAATTCCATTGTTCTGTTCACAGAATTGTGAGCTGCTTGACTATTTAAAGGTGATGTTTGATTTAATTGCATTAGATTTACAGAAAGCAATGGCATGCAAGGACAGGAAAGCTGTTGTCAGACCTCAAGGCAGTAGTTGGGAAAGAAGTCCTGGCCCTCCTCAACAGGGTAAGCCAGGGTTGGAGGCAAATTCAGCTGGGCTACATGTTGAAGTTAAGTAATATACATCACTATAGAAAGACAGAAATCCCAGTGAGACCACTGAGTAAAATTCACTAACCAAACCTCTGGCTATAATATAGGACAATAATCTATGTCCTTGCGCAGTTCCAATCAAATGCTACCCTTTGTTTTTAAAAGAATAGCAGTCATGCAGTCAACTATGATTATTTTGTATGCCCAAAGCCTGGTCTTCTATGGCAGCCACTTTTTTATGCTTTCACGTGATTTTTTGGGGGTCTGTGTTATGGGTGTATATGTGTGTGTATGCTGGGTTCTGAACCAGATACCACTGTGCTTTCAAGCATGGCAACCAATCTGAAACAGCAAGGAAGTCATAACATTTTCACTATGGCTTAGCAGGGCAAGGAAGAGAACCTGTTTGCCAGGCAGTTTTATGCATTTGGCATACATATTCGACTAGCATATATGTTGGAATTCAACCCGACACTGCCCAAGTCTCAAGTCCTCAACGAGGTACTTTTCCCCTCACAATCTGTATACCCAACATTCCCTGGATTTGCATTTTCTTTCTGGCTATTTCTTCCTTCTTCCCTTTTCCTCATATACTTTCTTCCTCTCTCTTTTCTTTCCTTATTCAGTTGCTTTTCCTCACACACCTCTGCCACTTCTTTCTTTCCATTCTCTGCCTTACTTCCTTTCTCTTACCTTCTTTTTCTTCTTTCCTCACTCACTTCTTTCATTCCTTTTTTCTCCTTTCTTATTTTTCTTGCTTTTCTTCCTTTCACATCTTTCTTCATTCCTTTCTTTCCTCCCTTCCTTTCCCTCATATACATTTTCTACTTTTTCTTTCTTCCCTTTCTCCCTCCCTTCCTATTTCTGCCACCCAGCTGCTTTCTCCCTTCTCCACCATGCTTCCATCTTTGGCCTTTTGGAAAAGCCTCCCTCACAATGCCTCCATAACCATGCTTTGGCCTTCTGAGGGCCCTTCCACATAGCTCTATATTCCAGAATATCAAGGCAGAAAATCCCACAACATCTGCTTTGAACTGGGTTATCTGAGTCCACACTGCCATAGATTCCAGTTCAAAGCAGATAATGTGGGGGTTTCTACCTTCATATTTTGGGATATAGGACTGTGTGGAAGGGCCCCAATGGCTCCTACAATGTCTTCCTGGTCACACCATCATTTATTACCTTTCCCTCTGAAGTATATACTTCATTTGTTTTGAGGGTCTTGCCAATTTTTAATTCAAACCCATGAGTATTTTAAGATGGAGACCAAAGGGTATGTATGCCAAGTTTGGTCCAGATCCATCAAGCCATGTAGGAGCCTTTGTGGCACAAACCTGCAAACCAATCAGCATCCATCCATGCATACATACATACATATTTGACTTTTATATATAGAGAGAAGCTATTCATCTTAGATCAAGTACTAGGTTGTGGGAGCATTCTCCAAACAGTTCTGGCTGCTACAGATACAGACAGTGGTCCCAATTTACCTATAAACACAGTTGAGCTGAATGGATGGCAGGAAATGCAATTCTTCGACTCCACAAAATGAGAGGTTGCTTAGGCAACCAGTCTGACTAGACATCTGATATATTGAAGCTATCTCAAAATGATCATTTGGTGTTAATAAACACCTGACTAAATTGGGTATGAACTTTTTCTAGAAAATACATGAGAAATGTTTGTTTGTACACTCAAATGGCTAGTTCCCCCTCCTGTCAACGCACACATTACTAAAGTTTGCTGTGCTGTGGTTATACCACATCAGTTATTTCACCAAATTAGCCACCAAAACTGCCATTAGTGCTGGTTCATTGAAGTATACTTTCCGCTAAATAAGTTGTTGAGACAGTCACAAATAACCGGTATGTAGTATGAAGAACTATTTGAAAATACAGTTCCTTCGTGATTTCCCAAAAGTGCAATTTAAACCACAAGAACTGCAGTAAAAACATGACGGTGGACACACCTGTTTACACAGAATGCCTTCCTAATACAAATTCTAGTGTTTGGACAAGGATCAGCTTGCAAAGTTGCTCTAAACAGAAAGGAGTGGAAAAAATGGGGAAAATTTAAGTAATTAATTACAACTATAGTTCTCATCCTGTAGCTGCTGTTCCAATGCAATAAATTATAGTGAGATTGTTCTGCCTAATCCCATTTAATCTGCATAGGATCAGAGAGTTTGGTAAGGAACTTCTGAATGTTTCATGCCTCACTGAGAAGGTGGCCTCCGCTCACAGCTATAGAAGAGAACACCAATTCCACCTCATTACAACCTACCTTTTACTACTTAATGTGAAAACCCGTATGTAAAAATACTCATTGCTTTCTGAATGTGAGTTCTAGTGTATGTGTATTTCTGAGCTACCTGTACTTGCCTGGCCCTGAATGTAGAAGAATCTTTGAGAAAGAATCCTGTCTGATTGAATAGTTGTCCAGAAACTACCAAATTAGACAGAACTTCTGCTCTCTATCCCGAACTCTCTCTTTGTAAATGTGAATGTATTACATGCTCTGAATCTCATTTTCTCCCTTCTACTCTCTGCCCATTCTGTTTTCCTTTTTCTTCCAGACATTTATAGTATTGAATAGAGGGAAGGCGATCTTCCGATTCAGTGCCACTTCTGCCGTGTACCTGTTAACTCCTTTCAACCCTCTTAGAAAAATAGCTATTAAAATTTTGGTACATTCATATCCTTTTCAAGTGGTTGATTTCCATTCATGAAAAAAGTGCTAATTCTGTTTTCAATAACATATTCATGGACATGAAGAACCCCATGTTTTGCCTGTCTCCTTCTCACCTGTTTCCCCCTCCCGCCTGTGTGTTTCTTCTTTTTTTCCCCATTTGCAGCTCCCTGCTCATTGTTAGAGAGTAGGGCTTTCAAATGACATACTAAATACACATTTGAACCTTTGTGGATTTGATTACAGTATTCATTGATTTGATTAAATTATTATTTCTAGGAATGTCCAGGTCCTCCAAGGCTGCCCTTTGCTCAACTTCCCCAGAAATTAACTATAGGGGACCTGAAGAATCCTAAAGAGAATACCTGTTTAGGCCCCACCCCGCCCAAGACTATAAGATCCAATTCCACCTGTGAATACTTCATTGAGGTCCCTCTGCAATAAGAACTGTTTCAGTACTAAAACTAGCTTCCAGTGGCAGCTTTACATCCTGCCCTTCTCAGAGCAGCCTAACAATCGGCAGCAATTCAACGCCATATCAACAGACAATATAAAATAAATATATCAATTAAAACAACTAAAAAGCAATACAAACATTAAATACTGCATATAAACATTAAATACATTAAAACTGCAGAGTTGTGCTGAAAGACTGTCAGAGGACTCCTACATGTGGAGGGCTGACTCTGCTGTCCCCTTCATTGCTTTATTTTGCTCTTCATGCCCCTTGCTTTCATATATCTGCATCTAACTGTCCCTCATTCTCTCTAAACGTCCCTTATTCTTTCTTGACTTTCTAAACACAGGCACGTTTCTTTAAAAGCTAAGGTGATTGCTTTTTTCTGGGTTGTTTAGACTTTTATGAGAGGCTCTGCAAGGAGATACAAAGCAGCTCACCACGAGAAAGGCTGGATCTACACTGCCATATAATGCCGTTTGAATGTCATTGTGTGGTCATTGTAGGCCCATGGACCGAATTAGGTAAAGGTAAAGGTTTCCCCTGACACTAAGTCTAGTCATGTCCGACTCTGGGAGGTGGATGTGCTCATCTCCATTTCTAAGCCGAAGAGTCGACATTGTCCATAGTTACCAACAAAGTCATGTAGCCAGCATGACTGCATGGAGCGCCATTACCTTCCCGCAGAAGGGGTACCTATTGATCTATTCACATTTGCATGTTTTCAAACTGCTAGGTTGGCAGAAGCTGGGGCTAACAGCGGGAGATCACCCTGCTCCCCGGATTCAAACCACCAATCTTTGGTCAACAAGTTCAGCAGCTCAGCAGTTTAGCCTGCTGTGCCACCAGAGGGCCCTATGGATTGCATTGTATGGGTGTAAACTGACCGTATTATGCAGTTCAGACTGCATTATATGGCAGTGTAGATCCAGCTTAACTCCTACCCTATGCCATGTTCTCACTTTCAAATTGTATGACCCAACCAGGATCACATATACCATCCAACCGTTCAGATTTGGCAAGGAGAGCCCTAATTAAATCTATTCCTTTTTTCCATATGCTTTAAAAATGATCCAGTTTTTTCCTCCACCTGTTTTTTCCCTTTGTCTTCAGCTTATTTCAGCTGCTGCAAATTCAAAGGACACTCAGGTAACTCACCTGAGGGGAAGATGAGAGGAGAATATTGTTTTTCCCAGTAGGTTCAGGCAAAAGCAAACTGCTGCAACCTCTCCTAGCTCATGTGTTAGTCCTCATTAATCATTTTTGCTACTCTGATCACACTCAGATATTGCATGGCCACATGTTCCCAGTTTTCATCTGTGAAATGTTGAAGGCCATGGAGCTGAGTATGTCCCATAAATAGAGATATAAAAATATACACAGAGAGTTTATTGCCCTTGAGAACATGCTGAAACTCCTTGTTTAGAAAAATGTTGGAGATTTTCTTTACTTCTGTGAAAGAAAAGAATAGCCATTTTTTTCATCATCAAAAATGTAAAAGGGGGAAGAGCTTGAAAGAGACCAACATGGCTATTCCTTTGAAAAAGCACACACACACACACACACATTTCTGAAGTTTTTGCAAGCTGCAAAATTGGGGGGGGGACCTATCCAAGACTTGTTGTAAAATGTGCAAAAAATTACTGAGCCATGGCAGTTAAAGGGGTGTCAGATTGCATCAATTCTACAATGCAGAGAATTAATGAAAGAAATCTAGTCATGGGTATCAGAGAGATCATGCCAAATTTTGAGTTAGAAAAATGTAGAACCAGTGTTATGTGGATGCTAAACATTTGAACAAGATGCCAGGAATTCGGGTTCAGGTCTCCGCTCAGCTGCAAAGTCTTGAGTGAGTCTGCTCTTCCAAGTCTAGAGGTTAAGCATATTCTTCTAAGCTCTTTGGAAGAAGAATGAGGCAAACACATTGGAAATTGAAGTTTTTACTGCTCAAAACATGTTCTGCAACAGGGTGGAGGAAATGAACAAACTACAAACATTAAGTCTAAGGCATTGTTAATTTGCTTTGGGATAGTAGTTGGGGCTAACAGTCTAATTTAGCCCATATATTTAGCCCAACCTTAAATAATGCAGGTTTGAATATATCTTAGTTTGTGGTGCCATCGTGTGGCCATCTTATATGTGTCATGTCTAGCCAAAGGTATAGGTGGGGATGTAGATTTTGGTTATACATTTTCTGAGTAATGGAGGGTGAATTATCCATTAAGTAGTTCTGATTAATGTTAATAATGACATGAACGAAGTTCCTTTTCTGAAGGTGCAGCTACACTGAAGAATTTGACACAGTTTGACACCACTTTAACTGCCATAGCTCAATATTATAGAATAAAGGAGATGGTAGTTTTACAAGATCTTTAGCCTTCTCTGCTAAAACGTGCTCATGCCCAACCAAACTACAACTCCAAAGTTACCATAGCATTAAACCATGGCCATTAAAATAGTGTCAAACTGCATTCTACAGTGTAGAGATGCACCCTTGGATGGTTCTCATGCTTAATTTTTGTTGGTCCAGTCTTCCATAGGGAAAAGTTTCATCTCTTTGAGAAATGGCCAAGCAGATATTGTGGAATTTTCTGCCTTGATATTCTGGGTTACATGGCTGTATGGAATGGCCCTCGGTCTGTTAGTCATGTATTTCAATATTATCAGCCATGAAATCAGGCAGGAGATTTACAAGATTTCAGGCAGAAGGTATTCTTCAACCCGATGTGGATATGGTTAGAGTTGATCTTGAGACCTTCTTCATGCAAATTAGGACCTCTGTCTCTGAACATCAGCTTCTGCCCCCTAGTTTTTGCACAAACACCCTGTCTTTTAATGATATTTTGATATTTTTATGATATTGTGATATCTGGGTTTAGTTTGAAACTGACAATATCTAAATCTGTGGCCAGTTGAACCCAGTGGCCAGTTGGTGTTAATCATTCATGCTATTTTACATCTTTGGCATCATTCACTATGTCTTCAGCTGCATTTTCCATGTAATGTCCAGTATTATTCTGGTCTGATTTTGAAGTTTTAGTTGTCTGTACAAGACACATAATTGCTTATAACTGCTCATACTTTTCTTTCTTCTCCCTCAACTGGTATTTACTTCTTAGTATTATGTTAGCTGCTCAGATATGACTCAAACCAGTTGCTTTGCTTTTAAAACCTGAAGAATAATTCCTTATTACATGTTTTCTTTTTCCTTTAAAATGTGTTTACTTGTTTATATTTCAAAAACCAATTTGAAGATCTTACTGTTCTTTATTAATTATTCAGTAGCATGTACAAAAGTTTTGGGATGCTACATGTTGCTGTAACATACTAAAAATTATTAGACACTGGAAATAAGTCAGAATAACATTGCTGATGTGACCGTTGTTCTAATTATATGTTCTCAAGTATATTTTCCTCAACTTTCTTGTACATTATTCAGCATGCTTATTATGTGCACTATTTTAACCAACTGTGTATTTATGACTATGAGTAACCCTCCGGAATGGACGAAGAATGTAGAGTAAGTCTAATTACTATTTGCTGTGTTATATAGTGCATGTCTCCATATGATCTGGTAGTAAACAACCCATATTCAGAGCTTGATAAAGTTACTTGTTGGACTACCTAGCCCAAAATCCCCTACCCAGAATGGGCAATGATCAGATGTGCTGGAGGATTCTGGGGACTTTAAGTCCAAAAGAATATCCTTTCATGGTTCTGCCTGTAATGCAAATCTGTGTGTTGCACTCTAGGCCTGGAAACACCTATGACCAGGAATATAAACAAACAGTTTATTGTAAAGCACATAAAAGCATATAAAAAGCAGGAATAAGAAAGGAAGATATATACTCCAAAAAGGTTTAGCAACATGTGATAGCCAAACAATATTCCAAATATCCCATAAAGTTCCTGAGGTGATAAAGTCCAGGAACAGCCAGAAATCACACATACAGCATAAGTCCACAAGCAAGAAGATATAACTAGTAAAAAAAATGAACAGGGACATAGAAAATTTTCAGGATATTAAAATCCAAAACCAAGGCTTGATTTGAACCAGAAACAAGAGAACTCAGGCTTAGCTTCTCACTCTAACGCAGCATTGCCAGAATGGTCCTTTAAGGTAAACAACTTATTGTTTACTAGACACTGAATTTTCTACGCTACTTTCCTGGTAATCTCTCAGACCAATGTAATCTATTTTCGGCTGTGATTTGTAAATGAAGACTTTTGTTGATCTCGGTAAGTACAGGTGGTTTCTCCTGGGAACCCTCCTTATCACTCAGCACTTCACTTGATTCCTTATCTGCTGTTTCTCCTTCTGGCTCCTCTGACTCGCCTTGAAACCCTGCCCTTTCCAAG
This sequence comes from Anolis apletophallus, assembly GCA_030556195.1. NCBI lineage: Eukaryota > Metazoa > Chordata > Lepidosauria > Squamata > Anolidae > Anolis > Anolis apletophallus. The sequence continues at coordinate 152,398,095 of JARBWK010000002.1, forward strand.
CCAGTTTTTTCAAAGAGAGAAATATCATTTCCCAGACCTGAATTTCCCAGACTTGAGGACCCATCACTTTGAGCCACAGGAAAGCCCACAATCCTCTCTAAATCATCAATTAAACCATCAGCCTCTGGCTGATCTACAATACTGTGCAATAAAATATTTGGAATGCAAAGCTGGATGTGCACTTCAAACATCTTGTACACTATGTTTAAACACTTTAAACAAAATGAATTCAAGGGCAGCTTAGTTACATTCTTTATATGTTCCAGTGTACTTGTAGTTCAAAGTCTGATCCTGTAGTTTACAGTACTTCAGCTCATTATCTCTGCCATGGAATCAGATGGTTCAGAATCACAGTCTGCCTCCTTGCTTTCCCCCTCTGTATTTCATGTCATTTCTGAAACGCAGGTACCACATGAAATACAGAAAGATGGCAGAATCTAATTTCTAATACAGTATTCAATGGAAATGGGTAGCTTTAGATGTCACATCAGACGCCAACAAGGGAATGCACAAATGAGAATCAGAAACCTCATAGTGCTCACCAGTAGAGAGAAACCGATGTCTTTTGCTAGGCAGTTCTATGGGCTCCTCAAAGAAGAAGACACCAATATCTAAATCTGCAGGAAAATAGGAACTCTTTTCTCCCTTAGCACATTTCTTTGCCCATTGTTCTCTCAGTTTCTCCCTAAGCCCCCCCCCCCCCCAATCCCATAGGCAATATGCAGTTGACACTGCTTTTTAACGTGAAGTCTCTCTCCCAACATTTCCAGTTTTCTTTTCCTCTTGCCTATGTTTTAAAGCAGCCTTCTTGGCAGGGAGAACTGATGATCACAAAAACTTTCAGGGTTGTTTGTACTTTTGGGTTGACTTATTACAGGTATCAGCAGAACATAGAGTTTGAATTGTTTTGCTGACAATAGTTATTTTGTATAACTACTACAAATATAAATAAACCATGTTATAGGTTAGGGGTTCTTGTTTGTAGTACAGTCCACAAGTAATACCTGTATTGTGATTCTTGGTGCAATCTAGAAGCAGCAATCTTTGACAATGATTCCTTAAATGATTAAACCGTTTTCATGTTTATTACCTTGAATTAAATAGAGAAAAACATTTTTAAAGATAAATAAGCAAAGGGTAAAAACTGTCCCATAGCTTCATCCTTATGTAGTTCATTTTGATCCCTTGCACCTTTTGCAAGTTGAGGAATAGAAAGGCGGCAGGCCCATTCTTTGGTGGTGTTTAAACAGAAATTGCTTGGGCACCTTTCAGGACCCTCTTATTTGTGTTCCCTCAAAGCAGAGTGCTGGGTGTGGTGTTGATGTACACTGGCCCACTATACAGGGGCTAATCCAATGTGGTGTACACTGAATCAGCCCTAGGACGAGTCAGACAGGCACCTTCCCAGTTTCTGCAAAAGCAAGAGGGAGTCTTGAACTTAGTCATTCTTACCATTCCTTCCTATTCTCCAGTCACAAATTGGTGGTACCTGTTGGTCATCACCTGCAATGACACCAGCCAGGTTGATGGGGGACAAGAGAGGCGGTGGGGGAGATAATAATCATCCCTCCTTTCTTGTCCCCTCTTCTGTTCCTCTGATTGCCCTGCCACTCTGGCCAGCATTACTACAGGCGATGACTAACCATTAAGACCCATTTGCGGATGGAGACCATGGTGACACAGATAATGGGAAGAGACCATAACTGCCATTCTATGATTCTAGACAGCCTGAGCCTAGGAAACACAGAATGACAGAACAGTGGGTTGCTGTGAGTTTTCCGGGCTGCTATGGCCATGTTCCAGAAGCATTCTCTCCTGACTTTTCACCCACATCCATGGCAGGCATCTTCAGAGGTTGTGAGACTTCACAACCTCTGAGGATGCCTGCAATAGATATGGCTGAAACATCAGGAGAGAAAACTTCGGGAACATGGTCATACAGCCCAGAAAACTCACAGCAACCCAGTGATTCCGGCCATGAAAGCCTTCGACAACACGATGACAGAATTATTTCGGCCCATTCTATTTTGGAACTGGTCCAACTGTTCATACAGGACCAAAGGCATGGGATAATCCAAATTATCCTCTGATTTTGGTTAGCACAAGGCAATGCTGCATTAAGGTGGCCTTGCCTGGAAGAGTTCTGTGCAGCAGTTCGCTGCCACATAACTGATCCAGTCCCATTCCAACTTAACTGGTCAGTGTACTGTAGATGACTCTTGCACTACTATCCAACTTTAAGCTCTCGCCATAGCAAATATAGCATATATAGCAATGCAAAGTTACAATTGCTTTTTATATTTCTGGATTATTATCAGGAGATAGAGCCCATATGTCCCCTGTCCCTGGCGGGATGTAGTTTTTGCCATTTTATGTAAGACGTCAAGCATGTTTCTTCTTTTTATTTGTAAACTACTGTGGGAATTATCTGTTGAAATCATTTTCCCCCTGCTAACTCTCACACTGATATTTTCCTCAGATACACATTCACTGGAATTTATACCTTTGAATCATTAATAAAAATTCTTGCAAGGGGCTTCTGTTTAGAAGGTTTCACTTTCCTCCGAGATCCCTGGAATTGGCTGGACTTTACAGTTATTACATTTGCGTAAGTATTGTTTTTTTTAAGTCATTGATATGATTTATTTGTATTAGTCAGTAGTCACCTCAAGTACAAATTTTATTTACAGATAGAATTTGCTGTTATAATAATATTTCTTTTTATGAATAATACAAAATATTTTCAATCATCTTGCACTAGAGATCAAATACAGTTTAGTAATAGAAATCAAATACAGTGTTTTGTTTGTAAATCTGAAATTAAGTCTGCTTCACTCTCTTAAAAATAAGCTAATTTCATATCTTGTCTTCATTCTGTTCACCAGAAGGAAAGCAAACTCTCATGGTTTTTTTTAGAAATAAATAAATAAAAATAATATGATCTGCTCACTGACATTTCCAAATTTAATTCAGAGGCCAAAAAAGCTACTGAACACCAGTGCAGCAAAATGGGGTGAGATCTAGATGAAAGATCCCAAGTAATTAGCAATAAGCTCTGCCTCAATTCTGAATAACTGTGATTTAATTCTACAGGTATGTAACAGAATTTGTAAACCTAGGCAATGTTTCAGCTCTTCGAACTTTCAGAGTATTGAGAGCTTTGAAAACTATTTCTGTAATCCCAGGTAAGAAGTGAAATGGCTTGACGAAGTGCCAGGCCCCTTGTATCTCCAACTGTTTCTTGTGTGCTGTCATTGTGTTTGTGTGTGGACTCCCCTATTACAGATATGTGACAGAGTTTGTGGACCTGGGCAATGTCTCAGCGTTGAGAACATTCAGAGTTCTCCGGGCATTGAAAACAATATCAGTCATTCCAGGTGAGAGCGAGGTTAAACACAGAGGCTGACTAATGACAATTTCCATTGAAGATGCAATCACATTTCGCACACCAAAGCCGTGTTGCTTGCTGCACAGTAAAATAAAAAGCAGGAATCGAAAACATTGTTTTCAGTCAGCTGTGATTCCTTGCTTTAAAAAAACGATTACAGCTTAATTTTATTTCCAAATCAGCCTTGGAGTTTAACAAATTCTTGCATGAGACATTTGCAGTAAGTGGCTATATGATTTGCATCTTATGACATCAAGCTTTCTACTTTTCAATAAAAGGTCAATATATATTGAGGCTTTCATAGTGATGCAAATTTTACCATTTGTTGCAGGCACTTCAGACTGAAATTTGCAATCTGTTGTATGTGTGCGTGTTTTTATTTGTTTGTTTTGAAATTCTGCAGTAGAATATGCAGAAAATGAAAGATAGCATGGGCTGTGCATGGGGATTTCCTAAAAGATGTCCTTCTTATCCAAACCTTTTCTTTTTTTTAATTCAATAAGTCTGAATTCAGTATCATAATGTAACATTTCACGTAATATAAACTTATTTATGCTGTCAAAATTTGTAAATAATGACTTTGCAGTACTGGTTTGGGCAAGAGACCTCAGCAAAATAAAGCAATATATTTTTCTACAGAAGCTTAGATCTAGCATGGATAGCAAAATCACTTCTTTATTTGCTTAAGCAGTATTTCTCCAGTTATATACTACATATATAGATAGATAGCTATTTTTTATTTTCATACACTGTTTCTGATTGGCATAAATCTAACAGCTTCTCATTCATGTTCACAGGCTTTTCATAAAACTCACAAATATAATCATTTATGTCATCATTCTGCATGAAAATTTTTAACCTAAATTGAGCCCATCTTCATGACACCCTAATGTATTAAGTGTGCAACATGTTGTAACAAATAGCTTTCCCATTGCAGGTCTCAAGACCATCGTAGGAGCCCTCATTCAGTCGGTGAAGAAGCTCTCAGATGTCATGATCCTGACGGTCTTTTGCCTGAGCGTATTTGCGCTAATTGGGCTGCAGCTTTTCATGGGCAATTTGAGGCACAAATGTCTGATTTGGCCACCAGACAATTCTACTTTTGAAATAAACATCACTTCCTACTTTGACAGCACAGCAGGGGAAAATGGCACCTATGTTAATACAACCGTGACCACATTTAATTGGGCAGAATATGTCAGCGATGATAGTAAGTATTGGCGCTTGCATTATTTCTTCATTTTTAAAAAATAACATGTTCTTTCTCATCCCATGGAGCATTGTCATGATGTACTAAAATTATGCAGTGTAGTCTAACAGGTCCTCAGGCTTGTCACTTTGATTGTGCATTCCACCATAATCCTATGACTTTTGAGGCATTAACATTGGGAGAGGTAGAGTAGAATAACTATATTGATGAATCGGTAACAGAGCAGGAGATTTAGATGAGTTTTAATCTATAGATAAAGCCTTGATTTTTGTCCTGAAAAATGAAATGTATCAGAAAGGCTTATAATCAAATGGAGGAACCCTATGGTCAAAGATAATGGGCAGCTTTCATTTATAATTCTCTATCACTTGCATTCGCCTCCCTGTGCCATAGAGTCTTCCATCTCCCTAGAACTGAAATGCACCAATGGCTGCAGGTGGAAGGAGAAAATGTGAAAATCATGTCCTATCCTTTCTCTGATGACAGTTTCCTGTTAGAGGAACTCTACTTGCAACAAGTCTAGAGAACCTAGTTTCACAAAAAAAAGTTCATTTAAAGAAAGCAATTTCAGATAAGTTCTCAGAGACAACGCATCCTAGTGATGGGTGCGGCCAAAGGCAGAATAATGAGGCCAAAATGCCAGCATAATTTAAATCAGTGAGACATATTTTGGAATTTGTTTGGATTCTGTCTCCATGGCTTGAAACAGTCCTTTTGGTAAGCCATCTATTCTTAGGGATTTATTTCTTCTGTGTGCTTTAGGTGCAGTTTTCATTTCACTTTCCAAAATTGTAAGGCTTACAAAGCAGAACCACATAAAAAAGCCCAAATATAAAGGACTCTCATTTCTTTTATATAGTTCTTCAGTTTATTGCTTTCATTATCTTTTTACTTTGCCCTGGGGATATAATTTGTTCCTTGGTTGATCATTCAACATCCCAATTCTTTAAATTTCTCTTTAATTTCTCAGATTTTGTGAAAGAGGTCTCTTCTTCTATCCTTTTTGTGGTCTTCTTCTGTTTTTTTTACATTGGTAATTATAATAGTTCTCTTTGTTCCCTTACACAAGTCACTCAATAATTACATTAGGATTTTAAACATAATCTTACCTTATGATTAAAGTAATATGTTTTCCATGCAATATTATGTAGTAAGGCTTTTCATTATATCTGCCAACTGCTTTTGTTACATCACATCTCACTATCAATGCTATCCCCCTCCTTCTTAGTCCCTTCCACACTGCCCCTATATCCTAGGATCTGGTCCCAGATTATCTGCTTATCCCAGATTATCTGGCAGTGGCGACTCATATAATCCAGTTTAAATCAGATCTCGGATCAGTTCTTGGGATATAGGACAGTGTACAAGGGGCTTTAGATTGTATTTTCTAGAATAAAACCCTATGTAATTATCTGATTGAAAATCTTCCATTCCTGTCCATGGTTATTAGCTCATCCCAAATTTTGCAATATTCATACATGTTTTACAATTTATAGGTTCTGCTGATTTATGCTTCTTATTATCTAGATTCCAGTTGTATGTGTTGTGCAGCTTTGAACTTGACTTTCATATCTGAGTGTTCCAGCAGCCAAACGTCCTTTGGTTTGGATCCAGTTCCAGCACAGGGGACACAGATAACCAAATGGGAGCAATTCGTTCCTGTAAACAATGATGCTAAAAATTCCCAGTGTGCATTAATGGATTTATCAAACACACACAGTAGTGCAAGTCTGTGTGTTTTTCGATAAATAATTTTGATAATATCTCATTGGAAATGCTGGTTACATGCACACTGGGAATTGTTAGCATCATTGTTTACATAGGAACCACAGCATTATCCCATGAGAGGTGCACTCACCCAGACCCTATTGTTTACCCTTCTTACTATTTTTTTTTTTTGTTTAGCTGCACCCCGCCTTGTGCTTTTGTGTTTTCATTGGATCCAGTTGCACCATGAAATACAAAGTTATTTGTATCTGCCCTTTGTTTATTCCCTGTAGCTGATTGAGTACCTTCTGATCTGAGGGTCTCCTAGCACTATTTCTTGTATCATTTTGGATTATTGCATCAAAGGGTTTTTACTGACTTCTTCCATACAGACAAAAAAGATTTAACTGTCATTGTCTCTAAAAAAAAAAAAGCTCCCACAACTTCTTCTGCCCTGGCACTTCTCCATCACCCTCGCTAGTGGAATGATGAGTTCTCTTCTGCTGAAGCAACTATTTGGTGTTTCCACTCTGAATCTTCCACCTTGGATGACCGTACTGGAGTCTAGGCTCTTGGTAGATTCTGATCTTCTGACAGTATTATTATCAACCTCTCTGTACACTCAGCACAGTAAGGTGTGCATCTAAGAAAGAGAATGAATTCACTCTGACATTCCTCTTTACCTTTAGCTCACTGTACCAAAAACATGACTAATTACATTTGGTGAAGCAGGCTCTGATGGCCATCAGAGTGAATGTCAAAATAAATATATTCATCTTTAAGGAGTCACAACACTCAATAGTTATTTTGTTAGTTCGTCGAAACCTAGAAAAAAGTGGGGAGAGGAGGGTTGCATGATAGTTCCAAGAATCCCACTGCTTGAATGATCCCTGGTCAATGTGGCTGCAGAACTCAGGGAACTGTAGTCTTTAGAAATCACATTTCCCAAGCTCTGAATTAGTCAATTCCATTTAAACTGTTGTTTTCAATAATGATGAATTGTAACTAATATTTCTTTCCAAACAGATCACTTTTACTTCTTGGAAGGACAAAATGATGCTTTGCTGTGTGGCAATGGCAGCGATGCAGGGTGAGAAAGTGTTTTATTTCATTTGTATTGCATAGCTATTGGGTGCAGCAGCTATGATTGAAGTGAAACAATTTTAATTTTCCCCAAATCTGAGACATTTATAGCATTTCTGGCCTAGAGGACTACTGGAGGGAACTGTATTTATTACCCCGTATATTCATGTATATGTCTAGAAATTTTATTCAAAAAATCAACCCCAAAAACTTGGGTCAACTTATCTACTGATTGTGAATACTGTATCTTCACTATCAACAAAAAGGGAACCATTCCCTTCATTAAGTACGGTGGCAAAAGGCAAGGGCTTAGTCCATCTTTGGAGAACCTAAAAGATGCTCAACCCCCTCAATTCTCTTTTTCATTGCACCGCTTCTGACCTCATTGAATGCCAGGGTGGGGAAATGGTCATGGCAGTTGGTCCTTGAGTTGGTATTGGTGCTTTCATCTGTCCTCGGAATGGTCTTTGACTTAACCATGGGTCATACAAAATCCATAATTTTGCTCCAAAACATGTCTTCAGCTCATATGTGAGGTCACCTTATACATGAAAATATATGGTATGTTGTTTCCCAGAGAACATTAAAGTAATATCTCCACACTGTCACCAATTCCTTATTCTTATGTATGGTTTTGACTTACTTTTGATTTCTCTATTGACCAGTATTGGACAACATGTAGTTCTCCACTTGTTTTGGATGTCAAGTTAAGCCCAGGTAGCATAGCCAGTGGTAGGGGATGCTTGGAATCCAATAATAGCTTTAGGTCTACAGGTTACTCATCCCTCCATAATGGGGTACAAAAAGGATTTGAGAGAGGTGGTTATCAATATGCACTAGTCAGTGATGAAAACATTTTGGCCCTGTTATTGGCTATCTTGAAATGTTACACATAAGCTGACAGTTATAACCTGTTCTGATGTTGCTGATAACTGATTCATCACTTGCTGAAGTATCAGCTTTTACTAAAGTGTGCATTTGTTAAGGATAATGGTGCAATTGTTTTCTTCTCTCTAGTCAATGTCCTGAAGGTTATATGTGTGTAAAGGCCGGTAGAAACCCCAACTATGGTTATACAAGTTTTGATACCTTTAGCTGGGCCTTCTTGTCACTCTTTCGACTGATGACTCAGGACTACTGGGAAAATCTTTACCAACTGGTGAGTGCTTTTATGAAAAAGGAGTGACATTAGCACTCACATCAAGGCTGATAGAATAGCAACCCTTTACATTGAGAATTTAGGCATATTACTTTATTTTATTTATTTATTCAAATATTTTTATCCGACTCATTATTTAAAGAACTAAGGGCAGTTTACAATAAAATCTGCTTAAACAAGAAGTAATTACAAAAAATATTAAAATATATTATGACAAAGATAGATAAGCTCTATTACCAAGTCACAGATAGTATACTGAAATTTATCTTATCACTTCTGAGGTGTTGAAAAAAGCTTCAGCTCCCAGTTCAGTCAGTTTCTAGATATGGAATGGGAGGAGATGTCATCTTATCCATTGTCTTAGGGAGCTAATTGTTTTGGGATGACCATGGATATAATTATTCCTGATTATTACCTTTGTAGTATCATTAAGAAAAAGACATTTACCTCTTACTATGGCTATATATACCAGGCTCAGTTCTTTGGACATCTCATCTGTCCCCACCTCCTTGCTTTAAATTTTTTTACAATGGAACATTTTATATCTGAGATCTAGAAGAAGTTCATTTGAATCATGTTAGGGAAGAGCTGCTGTATATTTATACATTAATATACAATGCAGTGGTGGTTACAGTAGCTTCATATTTATTGCATAGATTAAAACAGAGTTTGGCTGTTGGGTTCCAGATATAACATATGTGAGCAACATATAGCAGTATGCTAATTTGGAATTTAAAAAACCCACTGCTGATAAGAATGTGGCCAGTGAATAATGATGTGCTCTCTCACTTGAAAAAATGTATACTTTATTTTATTTTGTAGACTTTGAGAGCTGCCGGCAAAACATACATGATCTTTTTTGTTCTGGTGATCTTCTTGGGCTCTTTCTACCTGATCAACTTAATCCTGGCTGTTGTTGCCATGGCGTACGAAGAGCAGAATCAAGCCACAATGGAAGAAGCTGAGCAGAAAGAGGCAGAGTTTCAGCAGATGCTTGAGCAGCTGAAAAAGCAACAAGAAGAAGCTCAGGTAGCTTTAAGATGAAATATAGTCATGTGTGGGTTCGTTTTCTGCTCATTTGGGATGATGTGTAAAAATAATGATGTATCATATTGTTATGAATAACTTTTCAATAATTTTAAAGCATAGATTCTTTTTATTCCAATTTCCCAGTAAGAGAAAGGGTATCAGAACTTTTCAGAACAACATACAGGCATACAGATTCTATGTAACTACATTGAATCCACAAACAGCGTACAGTTACATTAGTTAACAAACTAACAAGGGGGAATTACATTTTTTCTTAGTATTCATTTACCCATATAAATATTCATCCATCAAATATTACCATATCATTTCTCCTTCCTGGAGAAGCACCCGCTTAGGCCAGATTTCTAATATTTACAAGGCTTCCAAAAGGCCAAAATGCATCCTTTTTCCCTAAGAACAATGTCAAAGATCAGAAATTGACTCCCTGCAAATGTATCATGACAATACTTCCAAAATCGCACTCCTTTCTCTCCCCTTGAGAAAAGGAGGCCAGGCAAGTGTCCAGAATCATGTTTTCCATTGCAGATCTGACACTCTCCACACACCATCTCTCTATAGAGAATGGCAATTAACAGCACCTCTGTCTGTCACAATTTTTGGATTGTAATAAAGTCTCTTATATAGCAGTATTTCTTCTGAGGTTGTTCCAAAGTTATACATGAATGATAGATGTATTTCCAGTCTGAAACATCCTGGTTCCATCTGTTCCTGGACAGATGTTGACTCTTTGTAATTGGTGTTGGTAAACATAAGCAGCCTTGTGTTGACTTCCTTCTTACCATAAAGAACCTTGTAAACATTTTCTTAACTTAAAAGAGCCATTGTCTCTGATAAACAGATGTAAACACATTGTTTTCCCCAAAAGTTCAACAGTTAATCATTGTCACAGTTCTTATCAATGTCAGCTTCAGCAACTTTCAATTGCAGTTCCTGAGTATAGTTGTTTGTATCTTCAGCCCAATTAGGCCCCATTCATACACCTTTCATACAATTCCATTCAAACATATATCATATATTTCATGACAATATTGAACTAGGGTTCTTTTCGCTTTTAACATCAACCATTATTGAACTTGAAACATTTCAGGATAACTGCTTCGTAGCATATTTAAATAGGAGACAGAGAGGACCATTTGAACATGAATGAAGTTATGAGATATTAATCCCCCTCAGGCAAAAGTATCAGGCAGAACTGTTGTAAGAGCTCTGTTCCTTCTTCACTGGCTCACTCTCCAAAAGCTCCCATCACAAAATAAGCCTCTTCCAGAAAAATGTGTAGTAGAAATAACAAATCACAAAGTGTGCTTTTTGTACTTGAATCTACTTTGGCTTTACAGATTTAACGTTTTCCCCATTTCACCTCTTTTGTTGAAAAGGACAAGCTGTGGGACCAGACTTAGTGAACAGGCACTTTTAATGATGCTTGGTCAGATGCAGTAATGAGAGTCTTGACACTTATTCTCCTACATTTCACCGGGACAGTATTCAGATTTTTCTATGGAGATACATGCTTTTAATAGACTTGACCTGTCCAGCAAGAGAAGACAAATACCATTTTGGTGTCCACTTCTTTCCTTGTGGACTGTCTATTACCAGAGAATGGATTAGACACCAATGCCCAGTACCACAGGGGAGGCATAGGCCGCTTTCTTTTTCTCCTCAGCAGGCTAGAAAAGGGAAGTGTTCCTCAAGTGAAATCCAGTAATTTCAGGGTAAATTTGGCAAGAACTGCAGAATGAAGTGGCCTGCTTCAGGCGGCATCCTAAGGATAAGGAGAGGGATAGAGAGAAGATTTTTAAAAATCTATTGTTCCTTGTAAGGCTGAGGGAGGTCATTGCTTCAGGCAGCAAATTCCTTGGGTCAGAGCTGAACGTCACATCCTATGGTAAATTTGGCAATGTCCTGGACTGCTTCTTTGGATTTTTAAACCTTTGCACAATTGTTTTGTAAGCTCATTCTTCTTCCCTTGGAACATTGGATTAGTGTAATGAACATCAGAGTTGTTTCTTTTTTAAAAGAAACTCCAATAATAGTATTAACAGATTAGCACTGTGCATTTTAAATGTATTTAACTTTGTCACACAACAGGCAGCTGCTTTAGCTGCTGCCGCAGATGAATCCCGAGAGTTCAGTGACGTTGGTGGTGTAGGAGGGTTCTCAGAGAGCTCGTCAGCCACATCAAAACTGAGTTCGAAAAGTGCAAAAGAGAGGAGAAACAGACGGAAAAAAAGGAAACAGCGAGAACAATCTGAAGGAGATGAAAAGGATGAGGATGAATTTCACAAATCTGAATCGGAGGATAGCATCCGAAGGAAAGGCTTTCGATTCTCCATTGAAGGGAACAGATTGACCTATGAGAAAAGATTCTCTTCCCCACATCAGGTATTCAGACCATATTGTGTTCTATTTACACATCAATTCATATTGGGCCAACTGGAAAATGCGTGACCCTCCATCTATTGAATGTATATGTAGAAGTATGGTTGGGTTTGTTTGGGGTTTTTTATGTGTTTATTTTAAAACAAGCCACTAAATCTTCTACATTTTGGTGCCATGAGGACCTTGATCACTTTGTGCCCAATAATGGTCTTATACAATACAACCAGATCTTGGGTTCACATGTTCTTTTTTGTACCCTTTCTTCTCCCTTTGTTTACCCACATAACCAATCTCTCCTTGGTGTGTTTATCAATGGCAGAGTTTTCTTGATCTTGATAAGGTCTGCCATAATATTCTTACAGACAAGCTGGTCAAATGTAGATAATACAGTGCTTTTGTTAAGTGGATTTGTTATTGGTTCAAGGACCGAACCCAAAGAGACTACAAGTTTAACATTAGTCAACAATTTGATCCAGGTGTCAAATAGGTCAGTGCAAATCTGGGTTGCATCAACAGTATAGTGTCCAAATCAGGCATGATCAAACTTAGTTCCTCCAGGTGTTTTAAACTTCAAGTTCCACAATTCCTAACAGCCGGCAAGCTGGCTGGGATTTCTGGAAGTTGAAGTCCAAAACACCTGAACAGCCAAAGTTTGCACATGCCTGGGGTGTAAGGGGTGTAAGAGTACAGTTCTGTTCAGCTTTTATCAGACCTCACCTGCAGTACTATGCACTTCTGGGCACCATAATTCAGAATGGATGTGACAAGTTGGAACGTGTTGAGAGTAAGAAGAGCAAGGTGGTATTGAATCTGAAAATCATGCCCTATGAGAAATTGCTTTGGAAACTGGGAATGTTTAACTTGGAGAAGAGAAGACATAGAGGAGATGTTATAGCCATTCTTACATATTTGGAGGGGTGGCATATTGAGAATAGAATAAGCCTGTTTTTATTTGCTTCTGAAACTAGAAAACAAGCCAGTGGATTAATATTGCAAGAAATGGAAGAGGTTGGATTTTCTTTCTTTGGGGGGTTTTAAATAGCAATTGAATTACTATCTGTTGAGACTATTTTGATGGTGTGCCTGCATGGCAGGAGTTAGTCTAGATGGCCTTTGTAGTCTCTGTCGACTCATATGATTCTATTCTATTGCCTTGTGGCTACTTCATCAATCTGCCTCATAGTGACTAGTGACTCCTGGGTCTTTATGGTGGTGAATCCACTCCAGGCTTTGATCAAATTTAAAAGAGCTCTCCAATGCCATGAACCTATGTAGAAATACTTTAAGTAAACCAATTGAATCAATGGGGCTTAGACTCACCATTGCTAAAATTAGGCCTAGCATTTGTTGACTTTCACTCCCAAGTATGACCTGCATGAGCCACAAAATCTGGAGCTGGCCCAAAGTATTGCTGCTTCGAACCAGCCCTAGGTCTGGGATCTGACCTGGGATATTTATTTTCTTCCCCTTCTCATGTGAGACTTGTGGATGTTCCTGACCTTTGGTTGCTTTCTCTCATTTCCATGCAGTCTTTGCTGAGCATTCGTGGCTCCCTGTTTTCCCCAAGGCGCAGCAGTAGAGCAAGCCTTTTCAGCTTCAGGGGCAGAGCAAAGGATATTGGATCAGAGAATGACTTTGCGGATGATGAGCACAGCACCTTTGAAGACAACGAAAGCAGGAGAGATTCCCTCTTTGTTCCTCACAGGCATGGCGAGAGGCGCAACAGTAACATCAGCCAGGCCAGTCGGTCATCGAGGATGGTGCCTGTCCTTCCAGCCAATGGAAAAATGCATAGTACAGTTGACTGCAATGGAGTGGTTTCCTTGGTTGGTGGGCCTCCTGTTCTTATGTCACCCACAGGTCAACTTCTGCCTGAGGTAAAATGATAATAATAACAAGATATGTGGATGTTTATCTCTACCACATGCCCAGAATTATGAAACCTGTCCAAAAAGTGTCATGGATATTAATGTATTTTAATTGTTGTTATATTGTTACTATGTGGGCATTGAATTGTGCCATACTGTAAGCCGCTCTGAGTCCCTCCTCGGGGGTTGAGAAGAGCGGGGTAAAATCCAGAAATAAATAATGGTACCATTGGTTTGTACATCATAGAGTTACAAGATAAGGTGACAATTGTATATTCATAACTAATTTATTTTCAGGGCACTACCACAGAAACAGAATTAAGGAAAAGACGATCAAGTTCTTACCATATGTCCATGGATTTTCTCTCTGATCCTACTGCAAGACAAAGAGCAATGAGCATAGCCAGTATACTCACCAACACAATGGAAGGTATGTAGACTTGAGAGGCAAGGAAGTGTAGTGTCTATCTATAGTGTTAGATGGAGACTTGGGAAAACTTGAAACTTGGAAACGCATGGTGTGACCCTTGGCCAGTTACTTCTTTGCCAGCCTGAGCTGTCTCACGGGATTATTATGAGAATATTCCAGGGATGGGGGAGGACAGCCATATCAACTGCCCTGGCTCCATTGGAGGAAAAGAGAGATTTGAATATAACTAAGCTATGAATAGTTTTCCAATATCTGGTGAAGAGATATTGGAGTTCTGTTTTAAAATAATAAATTGTTAAATGTCTCCTTATATTTATCTGCCTCTACTGTTTGGTTTCCACTGATGTTTTTTGCATGCACGGCAATTCAGTTTCATTTAGAGATCTCTGGTGACTAGGGCTATGTTTTGCCCACTCCTGGCTAATAGACCCTCTCAGCTTTAGTGCTGCAAACCCTTGATTTGGTGTTTCACTCGTGGTTGTAAAGCAAATGTCTAGTTCAGCAACTCCTCCAGCTGTTTCTGTCCCCAAATCCAGCTTTTCTGATGTGAAAGAACTTAAAACATGGTTGAAGAGGGGCCACTAAGTCAGAACAGAGAGCTTCTGTAGGTATGCATGGAGCTTGATCTTTGTCCTGCGCCATTCTACATCACTGGATCTACATTGCCCTATAATTCAGTTCCAGAATATGATTACATGCATTGAACTGGATTATATCAGCAAACACTGCCATATAATCCACAATCAATGCAATTAATCCACATTCTGAAACTGAATTATAAGGCAGTGTAGATCCAGCCTTAGTTTGAAAATAAGACACACATCCCTCATGGTATTTTTAAAGGTGACATTTGAGATTTCATCTACTGCAGTGCTGTCAAAATTTACCAATAGTGCTGGCAAATTTGTTAGTGAGGGAAAGCCAAGAGCTCCAAAAACAAGTGGGACATGTGCAGCTCTGTGTGCTGCCTAGCCTGTTGAACTACAGACAATGTTTTTGAGATTCCTGATAAACATTTGAATTCAAATTGGGATTATTTAGTTAAAATTGTATGCTGCTTTGCAGGAACCTGTATAATAATGGCAGAATACACAAATGACTGTAATTTAGTGTAGGGAAATGTTGAAGGGTTGAAGGCTTTAAAAAATTGTCCAGTATGTAGCAGAACCACAAATAACACAGGGAAGATTTGCTGGTTACATCTATATTTTGCTGACCCTTTAATTCATTTGCATTTTATGACCAAATTTGTTTAAAATGGACTTACAGATTGCTAATTAATCATGGACACACATTGTAGAAAGTAGGTCTCAAACATGATTCTGTGTTGAATAAACTGGATTACTCTAGAAATATTGTAATGCCTTGCTTCTCTCTTTCACTCTCCCTCAGAACTTGAGGAATCCAGACAGAAATGTCCTCCTTGTTGGTATAAATTTGCTAACATGTGCTTAATTTGGGATTGCTGCGATTCCTGGTTAAAAGTAAAGCATGTTGTTAATTTGATTGTGATGGATCCATTTGTCGACCTCGCTATCACCATCTGCATTGTTCTGAACACTTTGTTTATGGCCATGGAACATTACCCAATGACACCACAGTTTAATAATGTGCTATCTGTTGGAAACCTGGTAAGTCTTCCATTTACTGATTAAAGTACAAGAAAACAAATGTTTATTGTAGAATGACTGAAATTGGTTGAACTTGCCATGCTGTGTCCAGACTAAGTACTCACATTTAGGTACAGCTAAAGTCAATGTAAAAAGGTAGTAATGACTTGCCATGATTCCTATTAATTTCAAAGGAAAGTAAGCACAACTAAATCTTCTCTTGAAGTCACCAGAAAATATGTCTATGTCACAATAAAAGTTATAGCTCAGAGGCTCAAGTTGGTGTATACCATAGCTGTTGGGGGTCCATACCATAGTAGGATCTTTAATCTAGTACTTAAAATGCTGAAAAGGTGGTTACTTCTCAAGATCATAATGAAGAAATTAACTTTTGGCGGTATTTGAAAAAATAATAATTTTTCTGCTTGTAATTTCTCCTTCACAGTGCAAGTTTTGATGAATGTGGCAGGGGATTATAACAAATCATGCTTTTTTGTGTCTAGGTGTTCACTGGGATCTTCACAGCAGAGATGTTCCTAAAGCTAGTAGCCATGGATCCTTACTATTATTTTCAAGAAGGCTGGAATATTTTTGATGGCATCATTGTCAGCCTGAGTTTGATGGAGCTGGGTCTTGCAAATGTGGAAGGACTTTCTGTCCTGAGATCCTTCAGGCTGGTAAATAATATAGGATTTTTAATGTATATGCTATATTATTTTACTACTCATGTTTGCATTTTATCTAAGGATTGGAGTGCTTATGAATAAATCAGCAGACAATAGTGTAGTATTCTGAAAGCACAGTCAATGCTTGTTTACTAAGAAGAAGGCTTGGGCCCAAATCAGTTGGAACAAAAATGATTTGTAATATTCTGTGGTCCATTTCATATAATCTCTGAAAACAGAATGGGGAGAAGGGAGCTGGAAAGCCTAGCAAGACGGATTAAGAGAGCCAGATTTTATCAGGTTCTAGAGAGGAAAGTGTTAAGTCTGCAATATATAAATCTCCTGGAGATTATTGCAGTGTTTTTTCTTCCTCCCCGTCAGAAGCAGCACCAGACCATTTCTTTTTGGAAGGTTTCCTAGGCTCCTGCTCCTCCAGAGAGGGCCCTGATGGGAACTCGTTTTCCCAGTAGCACTTGCATGGGGTGGGCATTGAAAAGTCTCTGAGTTCCTCTCGGAGCATGATGGGAGTTGAAGTTTCTCTCTCTGTTTCTCAGCCAATAAAAAGGCTGGTTGTGTCCATGCTCTGATTGGCTGAGAATGGACACAACCAGTGACTACAATTCCCAGAACCCACTCTTGTGGTTTGCCTTATTTTAAAAATGTTATGGTTAAAACTTAAAATAATTCTAAAAAATCAGTGGATTGGTGAATTGTTTTGAAACTTGGCAGGCCTGCTGTTGTAAAAGGGGTCTAAAATTGAGGCAGGTTTCATGCAGATGGGCCCTTAAAATTACTAAGGATTGAACCTTGTAAGTTTCCCATTATAGCCAAAAGGCCAAAAATTTGCTGAATGAAAATGGCAGCACCCCTCCCTATTCAAGTCACTTTCCAGTAAACAGAGTGAGGGGTCAGCTGACAATGGACCCCAAAATTGCATGCCTTTTGGCTGAATTGTACACCTCTACTAAGAAGTCAGTCTCATCCAGTTAAACTTGTTTCTCTCCAAATTAAGTGTACATAAGATTGAAATGTGTTCACTTTCCAAGTCACTTGTAATTATCTGCTTTTCATAACCTTTAACAACCACAGAAGTAAAAAAAATGCTCAGGGACAACTTCCCATTTTAGACTAAGATACTGTGCTTTTATTTTTCAGCTTCGGGTTTTCAAATTGGCAAAATCTTGGCCAACATTAAATATGTTGATAAAGATTATCGGCAACTCAGTCGGTGCCTTGGGAAATTTGACCTTGGTCCTGGCCATCATAGTCTTCATTTTTGCTGTGGTTGGAATGCAGCTGTTTGGCAAAAGCTACAAGGAATGTGTTTGCAAGATCTCAAATGATTGTGAGCTTCCACGCTGGCACATGAATGACTTTTTCCACTCTTTCTTGATTGTCTTTCGGGTACTTTGTGGAGAATGGATAGAGACTATGTGGGATTGTATGGAGGTTGCAGGACAAACCATGTGCCTTACTGTCTTCATGATGGTCATGGTTATTGGAAATCTAGTGGTATGTATCCATTCAATCCACATTTTAAGTCAAACATTGTATTGCAGCTTGATTCTGTAACTTTCCATCCCTTTTAATAATTTGTATATCCAGACATCCCTCACTTTTTGATAACCTGCTCTTTTACATCCACTTTTTCAACCAATTTGAAACCATATACAGTACATATGGTCTGCTCTGTCATCTTTTATTAAATTAAACCCAAATTAAAGTTTAAATGTAATGTGGAATACAACACTTTTCAAATGAAACTGAATCAACACAAAATGTAGTGGCATACAATGTGACAAAGGTTTCCACATTTCAATGATTTCTTTTTTGACTGGTCTGGTTCCTAACTAATTGAATAAGTAGGGGACACCTATAATAAAAAAATATAATATATTTTCCCCCGAAGATGCCCAAGATTCACAATAAATAAATGGTGGCCCCATTTCATGCTCATTTATATGGAACTCAGTCGGATATACAGGTATACATATACAGAGGTGTGTGTGTGTGTGTGTGTATACATACATACACACACACACAATTTTCCATAAACTCTCCAAAGGCTAGAGAATGGTTTGCATCTCTCTTAGCATCTATGTCCTGCCAGATACAGTATACCTCTTTGAAAGTGCACATTTCTGAAAGTGACTCAAGGCCTATTTTCTTTTGAGAGCACAACTTTGTTTACAGCAGGGTTTAGCAAAGGTCCAGGCCCAGAACTCCCTTTTTTTGCTATTCAGAATAGCAGACTAGACCTACAGATTGTAGACTAGGAAAAGCATAGAAGGAAATGGCATTGACCTGAGAGTAATCATGAAACAAAGGCCCCTTCTACACTGCCATATAAAATCCAGATTATCTGATTTGAACTGGATTATATGGCAGTGGACTCATATAATTCAGTTCAAAGCAAATAATGTGAATAATCTGCTTTCATAATATGGATTATATGGCAGTGTAGAAGGGGCCAAAACTGATATACCAACACCTTCAAACAGCTCTTATTGTCATTTTAAGTCACTTACCAAAAAAACCCAACTGCCTTCTTTTTCCACTACTAGGTATTGAACCTCTTTCTTGCCTTGCTGCTGAGCTCTTTCAGTTCAGACAACCTTGCTGCTACTGATGATGACAATGAAATGAACAACCTCCAGATTGCTGTTGGGAGGATTCAGAGAGGAATTGATTATGTGAAAAGAAAAGTACATGAATTTGTCCAAAAGGCTTTTGTGAGGAAGCAGAAAGCTTTGGATGAAATCAAACCTCTTGAGGATCTGAACAACAAGAAAGACAGCTGCATTTCTAACCATACCATTGTAGATATTGGCAAAGATTTCAACTATTTGAAAGATGGCAATGGAACAACCAGTGGCATAGGCAGCAGTGTGGAAAAATACATAATTGACGAAAGTGATTACATGTCATTCATAAACAACCCAAGTGTTACTGTGACTGTGCCCATTGCGGTTGGAGAATCAGATTTTGAAAACTTAAACACCGAGGAGTTCAGTAGTGAGTCAGATTTAGAAGAAAGCAAAGAGGTAGGTTTTTTTAATACACAACCTTTGTAATGCTTCAAAATCATGTCCTCTTAAAAAGATGTGCTGTGCTAACTAAACATTTTCTCTTTGGCCTTGCATTTTACTGTTTTACAATCTCTATAAATAAATGCCACGCCATAAATGTTAAAGTATTGTAGATTGTGATAATTATCCTTAACATCATTGTTCATGAAGATCATTTGGATACTTTTGAGACTTCTGTGAAGATTAATATTAACTTTATGTGTCCTAGGCTTTTATTCTGATAGACTTACGAAATAAATGAACAGCTTATAGTTTTATCATTTTACACATCTTCTATTGACAGAAGCATTTCGGAGCATATTAATGCTAAATTTTCCACAATTAATTCACCAATTTATTCTGTTTTTAACGATCATGTACTGCTTGGGAAAATCTGTAGGACTACAGAACCATTCCGTTATTTTGTTTTCAGAGACTGTCAACAATTGTCCAGTATGATTTAAATTGGTTAAAAACATTACATTTAAAACAAACACAGTATGCAGACTTTATGTACACTAATTTATATGTTGCTGACTTAGGGTTTGTAAAAATGTTAATGTCTTGCATAATCTATTGCTGATAATCATGCAAAACAGTGACTGTCACTAAGGGCCCTTCCACACAGCCATATCACCCGGAATATCTGCTTTGAACTGGGTTATCTGAGTCCACGCTGCCATATATTCCAGTTCAAAGCAGTTAATGTAGGATTTTATTCAGCTGTGCGGAAGGCCCCTGAAACTGCATCTTTAATATCTCAATTTCTTTTAGTTCAGGAGTTGTACTCTTTCTCAAATATCATTGAAATAGATAGGATGGAAAAATTGAGTTGAACTGTGCTTATAATTTGTTTTTCTGTAGATAAGTGAACTAGCTATGTCGTTCTTTAAAACTCTGAAGTGTTTCTTTTTAAAATGTTGCAGTACTAAGAAGAAATGTAATTCATTGATTTTAACATGTTTCCCTTTCCAAAAACATATCAGCTTTAAAATGTTTCTTAAGCAGTGTCTTCTTATCAGCCATGTACCATCTATATACTCATGATCTATTTATTATGTAATTCCCAGATTTCATGCTGATTTAAAAGTTGGTTGAGAAACAAATACTCCAGCTCTCTAGAAATGTCATTTTGTATTAGCTCTTCTCCTGTGAGCCTGACTGAACTTTTAATACTGCTTTTCTTAACATTATTTTGCAGCTACACATTTCAGTAATACCATTTTAGAAATCGGATTTTAAAAATAATGACTTTGTGGCATATCTCAGGGAAAATAATACTTAATTCAGTATAGCTATTAGTCAAAAGTATATTGTATATTCTTACCATTGAGCATTATACAGACTTTGTGTTAATTTCTCTACTTAAAGCATATAAGTGTGTGGTTTCCCAAAAAAAAGTCTCAAGTACAAACCATTAAAAAGGTTAATTCTCATTATTTGTTCTCATAATGGTAAAAGTATAGCTTTTAAGCAAGTTATATTTATGATATTTTTTTCCAGAGTACATTTCAGTATTGTACAGTAAACCTCTGAATCTGCGGAGGATACATTGCCAGATGAATCGATTACATGAACTCGGAGATATGACCAAAAACATATTATCTAGCTTTCAGACCCAGCATACCATAAAATTGCATTGGAGCACCTAGAGATTCCTAGAGAGGTATCCACTAGGCATGTTTGATCCATGGTTCTAAATGCTTCAAAAGTACTTACAAAACAAAAGTTCTGGTGGTGAACATTTCAGAACTCTATCAAAATTTCACTATTATTTCATTATTGGCGATTTTTTAAGACAGAACCAATTAGAAACTGCCATTTATAACAAAATTTTGATAGTTTTGTTAGAGTTCTGAAATGTTCACTACCAGAACTTTTGTTTTGTAAGTACTTTTGAAGCATTTAGAACCATGGATCAACCAGGCCTAGTATCAGTAGTTACTGAAATGGACATCCAAGTGCCACCTCTGTGTTGATTGAGGCAGGCAGGATTTCCCCGGGCACTGGTTGTGGGGGGTCGGGAGCAGGTGAGGGTTTTGCCCTCCTTTCTGCTAGAGATCCCCGTGTACAACTAGTGGGCCACTGTGTGACACAGAATGCTGGACTAGATGGGCTGAGGCCCGATTCAGCATGGCTCTTCTTATGTTCTTATCCACTATAGGAATTTGCTAGGTCCTCCAACACAACTCTGTGATAGCTTTCAGGTAAAGCATATCATAGAGTATGAGAGCTTGTTTATTTCACAGTCCTGCTCTCTTTATAGAGAGCAGAATGTGGAAAATGAACATAGAGGGAAGAAAAAGGGTGAGGAAAGTAGAGGAAAAGAGATGGAAAGGGGTCAAGTATACAGAAATGGCTTTTTATCCCACCCTCTTTCCTTGCCACTTAGTGGTAGCAGCATCTTTACTAGAGTTATGTGGCTCAACCACATCCAGCTCACAACCCACATCAAGGTGAGCAGTTATACATTCAGCTTACTCCTCCTTTCAGTCATAGGGGAGGAGTCCTGGGGTCAGCATATTAAAGTGATTTGGCCATTGGACTATGGACCTCAAATCAGAAGTGCAGCAGGATAATCCCGGCACCCTGTCACACTGGCAGCAAAGCTTCCCCATCACATGTGGGGAAGTGTTGCTGCATGGTTTCCCCCCACTATAACCCCATTGTTGTTTTTAATAGAACATGGGGAGGCTCCTGTGTTTCATAGGACACTTTCGCCCTAGTAAAGCCATGGAGCTCTGTCAGATGTGAACCTGCGTTGACCGATGGGTGGTGTGGGCAGGGGCGGTCCGACCATATACGCGAACTACGCGCCCGCGTAGAGCGCCATCTTGGAAGGGGCGAATTCCTCCGCCCGCCGGGCGCCTCAGGCAGCGCCGCACCTCCCTGCTTTGGGGCCCCGGCCTGAATCACAAGCCTATCGAGTCCATGCTGGTGGCTTGCTTCATGACGCTGGACATCGTCGTCTGGAGCGCGGGGCCGCCCTCATCTGGCCCGTGCCCATCATCGCCGGCTTCCTGCCCAACGGCATGGAGCAGAGGAGGGGAGCCAACGTCGCCGCCAGGCCTGGGAGCGACAACCACGCCACAGCCAGAGGAGCAGCAGCGGGAGGAGGCAGAGGAGCCAACCCCGCTGCCGCCGGGGGAGCGCCCTTCCTGGCGAGGCGCTGTTGGAAAACTGGGCCTCGGCGCCCCCTCCAAGCACATCAGTACACCGAAGGCGGAGGCGCCAAGGCCCAGTTTTCCAACAGCGCCTCGCCAGGGAAGGGGATGGAAGCCGTTTCTCCCATCCCCGTCCTTGGCGAGGCGCTGGTAGGAAACTGGGCCTCGGCGCCTTCGCCTTCGGTGTACTGATGTGCTTGGAGGCGGCGCCGGGGCCCAGTTTTCCAACAGCGCCTCGCCAGGGAAGGGGATGGAAGCCGCTGCTCCCCTGTCCCTGGCGAGGCGCTGGCGGGAAACTGGGCCTCGGCGCCGCCTCCAAGCACATCAGTACACCGGGGCAGCCTCGTGGCGTGAGGAGGAAAGAGGCAGTCCAAGGAGCCTGGGCTCCTTCCTCCACGCTTCCCTCGCCTGCCCTCCACTGAAAAGAAAACGCCTCCCTGCCCAGACTGGGAGCAATGCAGGCAAGGCTACTGATTATACAATTATTTGTATAATCGATGTTATAACATTTATTTTGGAATAAACAATGAATGTTTTTTCGATGCTTATGACTTCCTTACACTTGTGACTACTATGTCCTCTTGAAAAATATTGATTTATACTTGCCAAAATAATTAATATTATGGATTGAAATTCGCATTCCTGTCAGTGTTTATTGATAATGGGGGTACTGAAAATACAACAAACTTATGAGCTCCTTCCTCTGTGTTAGATATAATCATTGAAAAACAAGTTATAGCAAAATGCAATCATAATTTAATATATATAATTCATCTAGCCTTGAGAAAGATCAAACTGATACCACAATACATATCATATATACAGTAGTAACACATTGGGTTAATATCTCTTTACTCATTTACAAAGCATTGCAATAGTGTCATTTCAAAATAGGCAGATAATCAACCACATTAAAGTTTCTAGCCATAAGAATGAATGTGTTCAACTTGAAATATGTAAAGGGCAGTGTTTACATTTATAAACTTTCAAAACGACTCCCTAAGTGCCATGAAGTAATGCAGGACTCAAGAGCATGGGTGTGAAATCATAATCTTTAAAATGTTCCCTTCATTTCTCATTGAAAGTTCTTTTAAATGTCTTTGAGGAATATATAGTTTCCTTTGGATGCTAGTGCTTTATGTTGGTTCCGTTTTCAATGGAAAAGCTCTGCCAAAAACGTGGGTTTTTCCCATTCAGTCAGCGTCTCCTATTGACTTGCTCAGAGTTCCTTTGCCTTTAATGCGGGTTATTCCAAGGGCCCCCTACCAACGAGGGAGCCACCCATTCATTGCCCAGCAAGCCCAGACCCTGAAGGAGGAGGGGTCATTTTGCTGCCTTCATAGACCTACATAGAACGCTTCCCTAAGGAGTGACTGCTTCAGCTCTATCCATCTTGCAGAAGATCGGACAGAAACGCTGAGGAGGGGGAATAACCCGCTTTTTCGGCAATGCCACTTTGAACCAGGTCAGTAAAACACACTGATCTACACACGGCGGAGCAACCTCTAGCCAATCTAAACACTGAGCAAGCAAGATGATCCCTCCTTAAAGATGATCCCTCCTTAATATTATATTATTAATAATGTTTAGTACCAGGTACATAATTATAATATTTATAATATATATGTATATATTACTATTTATAATATTATTTTAGTGTTTAGTGCCAAGTATATAATTATAATATTTATAATAATATATGTATTGTTTATAATTTATAGTATTATTTAGTGTTTTTTACAGGTATGTCATATAATATTTATATATTATATTATATTTATAATACTATTTAATACCTATTTTAGTACTAGGTATATAATTAATATAATATTTATGTTGTTGTATTATTTATAATAATAACAATAATATGTATTATTTAATATCCATACCAGGTGTATAAAATAAAATATATAATATATATTATTTTTATTCATAATATTAATTTATAGTTATTTAATGTTAGTACCAGATATATAATATAATATTTTATATAGAGTGAGTGGGGGGGAAGGGAAGAGAGAGAGAGTTATTTATAATATTATTTAATACTTATCTAATATTAGGTATTAAGTAATATATTCAATATTATTTATTCCTATTTAATAGTAGTGTGTGTGTGTATAGAGGGGGAGAGAGTTTATTATTTAATACCAATTTATATTAATACCAGGTATATAGTATAATCTTTATAAAATATAATATGTATTTATATATTATAATTTATAATATAATATAATAATTATTAGTGCTGGCTATATAATATAATGGATTCCCCAGTGACACAGCAGGTTAAACTGCTGAGCTGCTGAACTTGCTGACTGAAAGGTCGGTGGTTCGAATCCGGGGAGCGGGGCAAGCTCCTGCTGTTAGCCCTAGCTCCTACCAACCTAGCAGTTTGAAAACATGCCAATGTGAGTAGATCAATAGGTACTGCACCGGCGGGAAGGTAACAGCGCTCCATGCAGTCATGCTGGCCACATGGCCTTGGAGGTGTCTATGGACAACGCTAGCTCTTTGGCAGCAAACCTGTCTGCTGTGGCAAAGAGGAAGTAATAGGCGGGGGTGGATGTGGGCAAGGCAGGGAACTTGGGGGCAAGGGAAAGGGGAGGGGTAGAATAGAAGAGAGAGTGCTGTGTTTACAGGCTTCTGCGCCTGCGCACAGGAGCTTCCAGGCATGCGCAGAGGGAGGGGCGGCAAAATAATGCTTTTTGGGGGGGGGGCGCCAAAATAATGTTCGCTTACCATTTAAAATTACCTTAGACCGCCCCTGGGTGTGGGGCTCTGTGGCTCAACTGGGATGAAAGCGCCCTAGGATGCTGAAATTTCCTCATATGATGAGGTCTCTGACTCTGATCCCCACTTAGCCATGGAAACCCACTGGGTGACGTTGAGCAAGTCACACACTTTCAATCTCAAATGAAGGCAAAGACAAATCTCCTCTAACCAAGTCCTGCCAAAGAAATGTTGTGATACATTCGCCTTCAAGTCACCATTAGTTAGAAATGACTTGCAAGCACACAACAACAACAACAAATCTCTAGGAAAGTATATTGGTTTGTTCCTGTCAAGCATAGCATGGTAGGACTCTTGGTTTGTTGGGAGAAGACAGGATAGGATCTTTCATTGCCTGCTCTCCATGTAGGAAATGCAAAAGTAAGACTGAATCTTTTTGCTGATCCTAGTCAGAACAAATCAATACTTGAACTGTGAGTCAACATATAGGCTAGGAGTTGACAAAGTATAGCCCCTAGGACTCCCTACCTATGGCCTGAAGTTGCCCAGGGGGCCCTACCCCAAAACCTCCATACACCATGAATTCTTTTGAATGAAATTGACTGATTTTTCAGGCAAATGTTTTGCCTGAAAGCTGCCAAAAACCATGAAAATGTGACACTGTAACAAACAAAACTGGGCGTGAATCAGCCAAAATGGTAGGCTGGAAGTGATATTGTCCACTTCATGTATAATGAAACGTGTTGGTTTGGGGAGTGGTGACCTCTGTCCCTTGTATAGTTTTCCACACTTGATATGACAAATGCTTTGAACTCATGCTTTGAACAAATACGAATTGTTTAGTTTTACTGTAACAATTGGTGAAATTTTGTATGGAAGTTATTTCAAATTGTTCCAAGAAGGCTTATGCTTGAAACGTTTTCTTGTATTAGGCCAAGGTAGACAGTGGTAACCTTCTTTTATCTCACTTCCGTGTGTTATTATGTGTGGCTAATGTCCATGGCCATGTTAATTACAAGTTAATTTTAGGAAACAGTCCAGAAAGCACACTGTAAGCAATGAAGTCGAATCCCTTTACATCATAATTGGATCCTTTACATCATAATTGGATCCTAAAGTATTGATACCATGTCAATCTTTTACTTATTTTAGTTCAAGACCCTGGGTATTTTTTTCTCTGAAGTTACCTTGGATATTTAAATAATCATATAATTAGTTAGGAGTAGTCTCCCTTGAATAGTTGTGAGAAGAAAGAGCTTAATGGCACTCATGAGTGAACTTGGTTGTTGTTTTTTTCTGTACTGGCCTGGTTGATCCATGGTTCTAAATGCTTCAAAAGTACTTATAAAACAAAAGTTCTGGTAGTGAACATTTCAGAACTCTAACAAAACTTTCAAAATTTTGTTATAAATGGCAGTTCCTAATTGGTTCTGTCTTTAAAATTGCCAATAATGAAAAAAATAATGAAATTTTGATAGAGTTATGAAATTTTCACCACCAGAACTTTTGTTTTGTAAGTACTTTTGAAGCATTTAGAACCATGGATCAATCAGGCCTAGCTAAGTGATAGGGTTGTTGTTGTTGTGTTGTTGTTTTTTAGAAATAGGTAGTATAAAAAGTAAAGTTGCCAATCTCCAGGCTTAGAAAGAGACATATATTATATAAAAAATGTATAAAAATGTATAAAATTTTATTGCTTTTACCAAGTCCAAAATAAAAATTTTACTCCCCATCAACAATACAATTTTTGGTCTACAACTGCTTTCCTCAAGGGTAGCAATAAGCCAAGAGAATTCTGATAATTGGGAGTTATAGTATAAAAAGTAAATGGCCACCAGCCCTGTTCCAATCTCCAGGCTTAGAAAGAGACATAATGCAGATGACTATTATATAGGCCTTGCAATGCTGATGGTTTTCTGGAATGACCATTTTCCTTGGAAGTATTTTGAATTGATCCTTCTGATAACAATCTGAATGGCATGTGCTCATTCCTCATTCTGTTTTAAAATGCCATAATGTAATTTGGTGACTGATCAGTTGGAGTTTGATACTGAGACCGACCTTTACCTTGGTTCAGATGAATTAGGGATACAGGGAAGGAAAGTAGAGGAGTGGAGCTTGGAGTGGAGCTTCTGCGGATTTTTTTGCTTCTAGACTTTTTGCTGTGAGACTAAGTTTGTCTAGCCTCCAGTAACCCTGGTCCTGAAACTCAAGACAAAGTGATGAAATCTGCTATTTCATTCTGCTCATCCCAGAATTGACTATATACCCATTTTGTTGTTGCAGCTGGGTGATGTTTCTGCTACGACTTTGTCTATCTATATAGATTATAATGCCGTTATTAATCACAGTTCAACCTTTTTTGTGCCTAAGTACATTCCCACACTTCCATCCAGTCATCCCTGAAATATACCGAAGGTTGTTATTTTGATTGATAGTTTGGACATGGTTTCATAGAATCATAGAGATGGGAGACACCACAAAGGCCATCTAGTTATTCACCTTCATTATTATTCCCTCCCTTCTTGGATCATGTCTGTCATCTAGGAGAAGTAGTGAAATGACAACGAGTGCATCAAGGTCTTCAGCTTCCTAGCCAGAGCCTTGTAACCCAGAAAAATAGTAATCCTTTGTGATATATTCATTATTTCCACATGGACCCAAAGTATGGGGAAGCTGTCAGATGTCTTGATGGGTCTTATCAACCTCTCTGTTACATCAGATTGTTGCCTCAGGGGACAACACACCTCTTGTGACATAATGCAATGCCTCCAAACTACTACTTCTCTTTCCTTCAGCAGGGAGTCACCTATCAGTGCTACTTGTCTCCACTGGGAATTCTAGGGGTGTTCCATGTTCTGAATCTTCCAGGATCACCTGCAAGTTCTCTGAAGGCCAACAGCTCTTGTCCACTATCATCACTGATAACGGACAGAGATTTGATTCGATTCTCTACTTTGAACTCACATAATAAACATTTGTCTTCCCAATGTAGTCTGGATTACCTGGGGTTAGAAGGGAAATGGGAGATTTATTCTGAGAACAGATAATTCTGCCAGAATTTGTGAGGTGGAAACATCTGAATTATGACTGTTGATTTGAGTAATAGGATTGGGTCTGTATTTAGCCTCTGTACACAGGAGATGCCTTGACCAGAAGAATTTTTTAATCCACTTTTGCACCAGAGTTGACCCCATTTGGCACGCCCCATATTCTTCTATATAGTATGTTTAGATTATGTGGAGTGGCTGCTTTGAAGAGAGAGTAGAGAAGCCATTTCTGTCAATCCAGGTGCATTTGCCTAAGTTTGTATCCACATCAGCATTTCTTTGGATCAAGGAGCTTAATTGCATTTGTTTGATTATGAAACTCCTGCGTCAATTGAACCTATAAGGCTATGTCTTGAATGTGTTTATGATCTCAAAATGAATTTCAAGATTGCAGTGCAAAAATCTCAGTGCAAGAAGTCAGAGCAGGTTCTGCAGATTCACCTCCAATTAATCTGTGTATTTGGTAATAGAAAGCGTAAGATTTTATGGTGCATGCTTTTTTAGGGTCAAGCTAGACACTTTTAAATAAGAAAATGACTACATCTTTTCCAATGTTATCTTAGAGATATGCAGTAATATCTATAAGCAAATCATACATGATAATCCAAAGTTGAAACCAGAGATATTGTGTCATAAATTTCCTTTCCTACCATTCTTACTTCTCGCAGGATTAAAACCAAGTTGGATCATTCGAGAATGCAGCTCTGATCCTTTTTTTATCAGACAGAGCAACGAGCAGCACCAATTTTAAACAGGTTACCTAACCAAGTTCTACCTCTGTATGATCACTGTTTAAATGAATATATTGACTGGCCTGCATGCTATTCAGCCATCTTTCTTCCCCATCCATTGCAATATTATAGAAACCTTCACGGCTGCTCTCTGTAGATTCGGATGACTCGCATCACAGCATGGCCAGGCAGGACTGGCAATGCCAATGTTTGCAGGATTTCAGGCTCTACTTTATCTATGTTCCTTGCCACTTAATTATGGCAAGACATCAAAGTGCATGCTATTATCTATTCAGCTTTGAAAGCTTTTGTTTAGTTAGATATGGCTAGGAGACAAAATGCATTGAGTTAAAGAAGTCATTGCTTAATCAAACAGGGCTGAATTTTATTCTCTTTAACAATTAATACTGTGCATGATTTTTGAGTTTTTAAACATAAGTATCCAGCTTTTTTGTATGCGCAGGTGCAACTTACACTTTTAAAATAAGTTAAGTACAATGCTAAATTATGGCCTAAATCCCCGTTGTAAAACCAACTAGATTAAGCTATTTCTTTGTTGTTGGTTTACAAATTTATCATAACTTGCAGTTTGGTCTTTACATCATACATCTCAATCAAGGAAATGTTGGTTTCTGAGAAAATGTGTGGGTATATACAGCTCCTTAGCAGGTTCTGTCAAAGACACAATGCATGCCGTTCCCCAAGCATCATTGCGCAACATGGTCTTCTTCCTTTTGTGTACCAGCCTGTTCTGTATACAACTGGTTGGATGTAAGAGTCAACTGCTCCATTTCTGACCCCATGGAGATCTGCAGGACATTCTCTCCCCTTTTGACGAAACTAATATCAGAAATGCTAGCTGAAATGCCCTTGAAAAAAAATTCAGGGTAGTGAGAAAAAATAACATTAGTAGGAGAATTGTACTCAGTGGAAGCATTCATAGGTATGATTCTCCATTTTTCTGTATTTTGTTTAAGTATTGGGGGACCCCATGGGACCACAGAAGAGGCCATTTGCCCTGTTGGCGGTCCATATGCTATACAGTTCCCACCACAGCAGAATTGCAAAAAACATACAGAAATGTCTTTCTGTCTGCTAGTTGCCATGGTTGATAAATGTTTTTCTCTAATCATTTTAGGCAAAAATATTTATTATCCAACTATTATTATTTCTTGCCCACTTTCCTCCAAGGCTCAAGGTGAGGTACAAGTGAGATTAAAATACGTATAGTATAACTAAAAATACACAAAACAATTTAAAACAATTCAAAACACATTAGATTCAAAACAAATAAACATAATTAAAATATAGATACTTACCAATACAATCACATACATTTTACAATGTCAATTTAAAATTCATAGTTGACTGGGCAGTCCTGCCAGATAAGACAGGCCTTTAAATTTATTATAATATTCAGACAGCATGTTTAGCTGTCGAATCCTTTCCAACAGATCATTCAACAGTCCAGGGGAAACATCCTTTGGGTGACAGTAACCAGTCTAGTTCTTGCTGGTTGGAGTGAATGTCCCCAAGATGACTGAGTATATGGGGCAGATTCTATAGAAGAAGGAAATCCTGAAGGTAACCTGGACCCAAATCAGTTAGGACTTTAAAGGTTATGACCAAAACGTTGCACCTTGCCCAGAAACTAATTGGCAACCAGTGGAGCGATTTTAATATAGTACTCCTTCGTGTACTTTTAACCAATTTGTTGTGATATTTTGAATGATTTGGAATTTCAAAACTTAATTCAAAGATAGCTCAACGTACAGCATATTTCAGAAATCAAACCTTGAGGCTAACAATGCATACATTACCATCCTCTTCACATGCTTTGCCAGCAAAACAGCAGGCACACAGGGCACCATGAGGTGCTCTCCCTCCTTCTCCCATCATATGCGGTGGGACAAGTTGGTGCCCTGTCCCTGTCACCATTACATGAGAGAAAGGGCAGC
The DNA here is from genome assembly GCA_030556195.1 of Anolis apletophallus. Lineage (NCBI taxonomy): Eukaryota > Metazoa > Chordata > Lepidosauria > Squamata > Anolidae > Anolis > Anolis apletophallus. Next base: position 152,429,348 of record JARBWK010000002.1, read on the forward strand.
AATGCGTGTTGCTCTGTTCCCCTTTCCCCCCATCATATGGGGAAAAGGAGAGCATCTTCCAACGCTTTCCCTCCACTTCGGGAGTAATGGGGGCGGGACCAAGTCAGCGTTGTTTGATAACGCTCGGCAGGTCCCATCCCAAAGAGGAAAAAGGTCCCTAGTCTTCCAATGCTAGGAAAAGTTGCAAATAGTGTTTCAGCCAAAGCTTGATAATATTAAAAATAATAATAATTCAAAAAGCATTGTTTTCACTTGTATATTTTTTCCATAGACATATGATTAACTGAAATAATTTCAAATCAGTTTGTATGTATTGGCTTCTCCATTTCTCAGTTCCTTGACTAGCTCTTTCCATCTCTTCTATTTCATTTCCACATCATAGGAGATTGCTAAGAGTTTTAGTTTTTAAAAATGAAATGAAGACTGTTGGCATGTTCTGTGTTTTGCTTTTGCCTCTTCTTTTAAATTTTAAAGGGGTTGAAGGTAATGCACAATTCTTTTTTGGAAAAAATATTTTAAATGTAATCAATTAGGCTTGTTTTATGTTTTCTGAAATAAATCCTTCACCACCAAAGCCTATGACTAGCTTCAGTTCGCTAAACATGATAACAAATTTGACATGTACCTGCATGAGAATATTTTCAAATCATGCTATCTATTTGCACCATTTTTTCATATATGAAAAGCAGGAGATATTGGAAAACTGTATTAACATTTGACCAGAGTGTACTTATTTATTTGTTAATAGCATATCCTCCGATGCATCTAACATTCCAAAACAAAACCTGAATTCTAATATGGTAACCATCTTTTGAAAAATGTGGTGTCCTTTCCATAGCTTATGGCTTGAAAATCTTCCAGCTATGGCATGTGTCTTGAAGGTTTTTTATTACCAACATTCTGTACTGCAAAACAGTTCTTAAAACGTGATGTGGGGAGAAACCCCTCCAATGTTTTAAAAGCACCTACTAGCCTTTTGCAATTTTTACTTTTTTAATCAGAAGGTTTGCACAGTTAATTGTGATTAGGTTTTGCTGAACCCAGTAAAATATCTCAGTAAACATAGTTTGGATTATGTTCTAAGTGTTTGATAAATCTGGGGGCGAGGAGTTAACTTATTCATTTGCATTATTTTTATTGTTTTGGCAATATAACAACGTCTATAGAATCATGAGTTATATAGTGCAACAGTTAAGATCCATGTGATCTCTGTATGGTAATTGTAATTTCTAATCTTAATTTTACAAGAACCAGGAATACCTAGAGTTCAGATCAACCCACCCCCCCCTTTAAACGGACCAGTACTTGTTTAAGATTTCTAGCTGTAAACCTGTATTTGGTGTGTTGTCTGAGAGCAGAAGCCAGCAAATAACAGGTGGTAGAGATAATGTTCATGTCATGCCCTTAAAAAAATATAGAGGAGGCCACAATCCAGGAATGGTAAGAAATACAGCTATATCATTTATTTATTTGTTTATTTATTTATTTGTTCGATTTTGTATTTTGCTCCTCCCTGCAGGCTCGGAGCGGATCACACAGCATACATAAAACAACAATAACAATGCACATAAAAACATTAAAATTACATAAAATTCAATTTAAAACAGTGATTAGGCAGGCAGATTTAGCTTCCAGGTTTTAATTGAAGGCAAGTCTAAAGGGAGTGGTCTTGCATGCCCTCCTGCATGCATGACTGCTGTGCTTATACAATATGGCCTATTTCTTTTAAACCCCTGGACGGCAATTTGATTTTATCAACCAGATGTTCTTTTTGCCTGTATCTTCCAGCAGTTTTTAGCCAGCACAGTCAATGCTAGAGGGATGCTGGAATTGAAATCCAAAAACATCTACAGGGCCCACTCCTCCAATTGTGACAGAAATGGTGGTGCAGATCTGGATTAAGGTACTCCAGATCAGCATCGCCATGGTCAGCATGGCCAACTGCCAAGTAGGCTTGGGCTGGGAGGTCTCTGAATTGCACACCCCTGAGCCATCCTGGAGGTTTCACTGCATCCACATGACCCTTCCATGTCGAAACTGTTTCAACACCATTACAACACCACTCATATCTCCCCCCCCCCTTGTTCAGGGCTACATGGTGACCACTGCGCACAAAAATGGTTTTGGTCACTGCTCGGACTGACAAGGGGAGGGCTAGAAAGGTCATCCCTCCTTTTTCCAAGTGCCTTGTTGCTCCAGTTTTTGTCACTACAGACACCAAATGGTAACCACTACAATTTTCGTGCCCAGTGGTTGTTACAAATACCCAATCAGTGAAGAAAGGTAAATGCTATCCCCTCTTCCTGGACAACCTGAGTCCAAGGAAAGTGGGATATCCGTGTTAACAGTTGACTGTTTCCTAATAGGAAGCAGCCCAACTCTTTTCACTGGTCCAAGGCTATAAGGCACATGGACCATTGTTGTGTGGACACCACTCAATCCATTTGCCCCAGTGGTTTGTAAATGGGCGCAGTGAAACTAACAAATTTCTAAATATTATCTGTGTTTGGACAGTGTGTACAATGATTTCCCCATATTTTTACAATGTTTTATTTGGATTTTTTTCCAAGTCTAAACATTATAATCTATCAGAAGGATTGCTTTTGAATGCAATTGCTGCAAAGGGCAGGCACGGTAGCTGCCTTAGCCAAATTTTCACAATTTTACCCAGAAAGGAGTACACCCCTTTGTGGCATGTGGGCACCATTTTTAACTTGATATATGTCCTTTCCCATGTAAACTGGAATTAAGAATGCGCAGATTAAAAATGAGTGCTTCCAGCATACCCTGTGCGCATTCTCTAACTTTTGTGCTCCAGCCTTCCTCACCTGACCCTTTCACATGCTTCTCCTTCTAGTTCCTGGTCCCTGATATTTGTCTGGGTGACCCTCATTCTCATTGTGATGGAAAGAAGAAATATTTGGCTGCTTTCTGTTATATACCTCTATCAGACTTGCCTAAACAAATGAACAGAGTTTCCAGGTTCAATTACAAAGATTTCCTAAAGGGGCCGAATATATCTCTTAAGGCTTTGGGTGCTTTTTTTCTTCACTTTTGGTATGTGTGCAGTATCTAATGCAGAGAATGATGAAGATGATTACAATTATTAACTGCCATCCATCCATCATCCATCCATTACAAGAACCATATGATTTTTGATTGAGAAAACCTGAAAGGTTTAATTTTCAACATGCTAAATTTGTACTCATCCTCCATCCAACATGAATGTAGAGTGGCTTGATCGTTTTGTTTGCATGCAAAATATCTAACATACTAATTTGATGAATGAATTGCATATTCTTCCAAAAGTTATAAAACAAAAGCAATACTGTCAAATTTGTATTTGTTTTTTCCTTGACTCACTTGCTAACAAGGCAAAAAAAATTTCAAAAACTAAAATCAAGCAAAAATACAAGTATATTTTCTATGAAAGATTAACGATTTTTGTATGTGTGTATGGTTTTGGCTTTTTGCTCTGCTTTTGCAACAGTATTAATGCTATAAAACACTGTATAAAACACAGGATGGAATGATGCAAGCGAAATATTCTACAATTTGAAATTATAAAATCAGCAGTCAGGAGTTTATGGTCTTTAATTTATTATATAACCTTGGATTGCATACATAAAGAAACATGATAGAAACCTGCCTCTCTATAACTTGGTGTGGGTCTTGATTGGAGAATGGCATTCACTTCTTATTACTGATTGAAAAAGGGGTATGCGAATTCCATGTGCATTCTCTTGCACATATGAACTGGCTCCTTCCATTGGAATGAATGGGGCAGAAAGTTATACTCAAGAGATACTTGTGTTCACTTGGTGTATCATTAAATTTTAATCTGTATGTCTATGCCATTGGGCTCTCTGGAATTTCAGTGTTGTAACTGCACATCTTAAGCTAGCCCTTTAATTGGAGTGGATTTTAACCACAGATAATGTACTAAATGCAATTTTAAGTACAGTATATAATGTATATAAATAAGGACATGTGGCCCCTTGGTTTTAAGATGATGATGGAATCAAAGTCTTTCAATATATCCATTTGGAAAGAAATGGTAATAATTTATCTGTATGTGCTTTTCACAAATGATGCTATATATCACAAATTTCCAAACACCAAATATGCATATGAAACTTTCCTTAAAAAGCTAGATTTTTCCAAAATGAAAATTTCCCTGCCATTTGAATAACAAATATGTTCATAGAGCTTCCATCAAATGATCAAAACATGGCCTACAGATTAACATTAGTTATAAATAAATAATTTTGGTTTTTAACCTTGAGTAATTTATTTTTAAAAAAATTAACATGGAATTATTTTTGGAAAATGGAAGTCTCCATAACCTTTTGGGAAATCCAGGAATCTCCCTGAGAAGAGTTAAAATCTCGTTTGAGTCAACCTTCTCCTTAGTGGTAAATATCCACTAGTACTCAAGCAAGGCAATTTAGGTGTCTCAGTTGATATCCCTAGATATCTCTGAACTATTAGGAACAAAGATATGCCATTGCACAAAAAAATATAGCACAGTTTCAGAAGTGGTCTTTTTAATTGTCCAAAAACATTTACTCTCCCTTAAAACATCTTGGTTTATATAATGCTCTCAAGAGACAAAATAGTCTACGTTAAAATAATATAGTTAGTTTACTTACAAACTTCATGTATTCAGCATACAGGTACATTGCATATCAATCCAGTTACAGATAGGATTTGAAGTAGTTTCTCTGTGCAGATAACTCAGGGCATCATTCTTAAAGTCTTAACATCTAAAGCATCTCTCTGGTCTGAGAGTCTAATAGAGTCTCTAAAGTATTGTTTCTCCAGATTTCTGTAAGGCATACTGTTACTACTAAAGTCTGAAACTATTCTGTTTCTAAAATGAAGTCTGAGATCTGAATAGTCTCAGATCTGGTCACATGGTCTGCAGCCCCTCCCACAACATAGAGTTAAGGAAACTGCATACCAATACACATATAAACTATGCAGTAAGCGATCTGAATTATATACAAACGACTAACTTGTGGAGACTTGAAGAAGGTTACTATTTTCAACAGTTATAAGAAAGTCACTTGTAATTTTTTAAAACTGTGATTACTACTTTAACATGCTCATTATTGAGGCTTCCATTTGTCACTACTATGCAAAAATGTTTGATGCTTTATAATCTATCTCTGTGAACTTTTTGTGGTGCCAATGACCATATTTTTATGACATGGGAATAATAGTTCTGTAACTTTAAATTTTCTTCATGTTTATTGGCCATAACATACAAATACAAAAATCAAATTACATTTCCTGTAATATTAGTATCAAAAGTTTGGATTCCTATGAAAACTAGGAACTAGGATGATCTCCAAATTGCCTTGAATCTAATTCTGTTTCTCCCCAATGTTATATTTTAGGGGGAGGGAAGATATAATCTGATCAAATCAACAAATTCTTTTTGAGCATCAGAGAAATGGATTAAACCAAACTGAAAGAAATGTAATTATTTTAAACATAACTTAGGCAAACTACCTGAAATAAACTGAAATGATGGTTTTTCTTCTGAATTGGTAAAAATAGCTTAGATCATCTGAGACAATTTTTTCCCCTTACAAAATTCAAAATGGTAACCAAATTTTTCTGCTGTTTAAAACCAAAAAGAATTCTCAAACTGGAACAGAACAAAACTGGTAAAGTACATTTTTCATCAAACCAATACTTTAGCTGGTTAATTCTTTTTTAAAAAGCTTGATTCCAATGAATAATGCCAATGAATTTGTTTGGTATGTTACATAAACAATATATCTTTTATACTAAACATTGACACAAGTATGCGTTATTCACCATCTGCTTACATCATTCCCCACGTAAAGATAGCAACTTACCAATGCAGCCATTTTAATGATGTTATACATGGTAATAACATTGTATAAGGCTACCAAATGCAATAACCAACACTACTTTTATTCACTATGGTACTCATATTGTCAGCAGTTATTGATGCAGTATTCCATTAGTTTTGCTTGACGGTGTCAATAAATGAGTGGGAAGTTTCGATGACATCATTTTTCATCGTTGGCACAATGCCTTTCACCATAAAATAGGTTTTTATTGTGTTTTAATTGTCAGGGTACAAATATGTGGATTTCAATATGTCCTAAGAGAATATATATGTGTACCATTTAAGAATAAAAAGTAGTTATAAAACGCACAGTCGGTTGTGCAAATGCATTGGCAAAAGAGAATGCGAAACAATGGCTCTTGCTCTGGAATTAATATGCTGCTTTCCTTTCTGAAACTAGAGAAACTCAGAAATACTTACACATGGATAATTTGTGTTTTCATGTCAATGGGAAATAAAAGGTTAAATGTAGTTTGCTGCATTATGCATATTCTGCCATCATTAGACATGAAAATACATTCTTAAGTTTTGAGTTGGTATAGCCATGGTTTGCGGGTGGGGAAACGCTGCAATTCATGGTGCTCTCTCTTTATAAAACACTATTTGGTTTTTAAAAAATAATCAGAATTTTCAGTCCTGTATGTGATTTGGCTAAACTTTTTCAAAATTATGTTTCCTTGAATGAATAACTCAGATTCTTGACGTCATGAGGAAAACTCATGTGGATAACATTTTTAATTTTTCTAACATCACATACAGAAAGCAGGCTGGCATTACATATATGTGTAAGAGGTTCTGCTTCTCATTTTACACGAGAGAGCATTTTGGAATGCATTCAGTATATCCAAGTCTCTAGCAATGGAAGAGTCATTAACAGTTTTGTATGGGGCTTTATTTGCAGAAATTGAATGCAACTAGCTCATCTGAAGGCAGCACAGTGGATGTTGGAGTTCCCCAAGTGGGAGAGCAGCCTGAAGCTGAGCCTGAAGAATCTCTTGAACCAGAAGCCTGTTTTACTGAAGGTGAGTCAGGCCATGTTTACATTGGCTGGTGAATCCAGGACCAGTCAGAGACTGTTAGAGACTGGCCCTGGAGTCAGCCATATACATCCTCCATAACATAATGCAGCAGTGGACTGGAGTCCACACAATGCAGCTGGTCTGAAACCATGGCCCCATGTACATTGGCCATTGAATGCTACTTCAAGCTATCTCCAAAAGGCAGCAGCTACACAGCGCAAACAACATCTGGGGAAATGTAGCTCTCAGTGTGCATTAGTGTACTGTGGTGCAAACCACATCACTGGGTGAAATCGGACCTCAGAATGTGAAGTGTTCTGTGGATACCTGAAGTGCTCCACTGATGTGCAAACCAGATGTTTTCTCAACTGCTCAAGGCGGATCATGAAAGTTTAAATCCAGTTTAGGCTGACTTAGAGTCGACCTATTAAAACAAGTAGGACTTGAGCATCCTGGATACAACTACACCAGCCACTTAAGTTAGATTCAAACCAATATAGAAGAAAATGGTTTTGCCTGGCAGATGATTACACAGGAAATCCTGAAAGCAGTCTGAGCCCTGGATCGTGATTACACAGTGCACCGATATGTATTAAGGACTTTCTTTTACATGCTTTTGTATAAGTTTGTTGTCTGGTTACTGCCATTCAAAGCTAACTAACTTTGAACATCAAACTGGATTAAATGTTGAATCTAGATGAAGCTATGTTTAACTTGACCTGATTTCATCAGGTCTTCCTCGGACAGTACAGGTAGTCCCCGTGTTACAAACATTTGACTTACGAGCGACTCATAGTTTATTAATGGGGGTGAGACAACAGGAAGTGATATGAATCTAATCATCATCATCTTTATTTATACCCCACCGCCATCTCCCCAAAGGGGACTCGGGCCGGCTAACATAAGCCCAAGCCCTAAAATAAAATACAAACAAGCAAATAATAACATCAAAATAAAATACATGAAATAACAAAATATAAGATAAACAAATGCAAAATAACATGTTAAATAAATAAAACACAGTGGGCGGGCCAAATGCACAGGATTAAATTGATAAAACCCTGGGTGAGATAAGTAAATGGAGAAGAATCTACCCCTAGGAAGAGAAATTTATTCCTGAAGGAATTATCATGGGGAAAAGGTGTCTCCGCTGAAGTTTTCTCACCAATCCTTGTTTGCACAACAAGTCAAATTTTTCAAAATCCAATTATCATAGGACAGAAAGTGAGGTGAAATCTTCGGAATAGGGTCACAGACAGCAAATCAAACACCACAGGGGTGCTAACGCTTCCCTACACTATCCAAAATTGGAATTACACTTAAAAATGTACCTGTTCTGACTTACATACAAATTCAACTTAAGAACAAACTTGCAGAACCTGTCTTGTTTGTAACTTGGGGGCTGCCTGTGGTAATGTTGGATCTAGTCCTAAATATGTTACCATAATACAAAGCAACATCCTTGAAGAGCAGATTTCATGGCTAGGCTAATAAGCGGACAAGGTGGAGGGCAGTGAATCACCATTGGTTTATCCCCCCACCTCACCCCAAAAGTGAAGAACTGATCCTTTAGCTGCTTAATAGACACTATCACATAGCATGCCAGGTCAGGCTTTAGATTTGTGACCAAACTTAAGAATATATTCTACATGAGACTGACTATAGTATACATGATTTCTTAGCTATTGCTGGGGAATAACCTATTCTACTCTTCATCTATGACACTCACCTGCCATCTTTTGCCAGGCTGCATGCGGAAGTTCGAGTGTTGTCGAGTCAGTGTTGAAGATGGGAAAGGAAAACAGTGGTGGAATCTTCGGAAGACCTGCTACAAAATAGTCGAACATAATTGGTTTGAAACTTTTATTGTCTTCATGATTCTCCTCAGCAGTGGCGCTCTGGTAATTCTGAACATTTGAAAACTATTCTTTATCATGGAGACGGGATAATGAATCAACTTGGATGTGTTATTAACAAGTGTTGAGATATGTGCATGACAGGAGGTGATATTTGGCCCTCATGTAGGGTTGAATCTGACCCTAGAATGATCCGGAGTGTTTTAGTGAAGCTTCAGTTTGGTGCTCCATTTTATTTTTCTGTTAAAGAGATTTAATTTTCGCATGTTGCTTCATGTTGACTTCATCCTGTATTGTACACACACACACACACACTCTCCAAGAACTGCAACAAAATAAGTATTGGATCAGTTATGCATCTTCCCTTAAAAGGAGTGGAAAATTGTAGTAGAGATCTAAATTGTTCCAACATGGTGAAATTTACTGTTACTCACACAATAGACATTTTGTGTCAGATCAGAGAAGTTTCATCATTCATTTTGTTTGTTTTTTAAAAATTAAATTTTAAGTAATTTTGTGTTAGAAATAGAAAATACATTAAAAAACATCTTAGAAGTCAATGTGATTCCATAATTCCACATGGGAATTTCCCTGCAGATATCTCTATGCTAAACAATAAAATGTTTGAAGATTTTAACGTTCCAATTTTGAAATTCATTTTGCACTTTTTGTTTTAATTTTGTATTACATTCCTCTGTCTATAACTCATGATAGAAATAAGGAAAAAGATTGTACAAGGACTGTCAAACTAAAAACTGGAAATGGTCCCTGTACTTTGTAAAAAAAAGGGGGGGGGGGGTTACAGATAAAAAGTGTGATTGGCTGAAATTCGCCCTTTTATAATCCATTAAAGGTACAAGAGTACTTTCTGTTAAAGCTTATATTATGTGAACCATATGGAAGTAATTTCACCAGCCCTGTAATATCAGATCAGAATTATACTGCCCATTTAAAGATCGGATTGGGGAGATTAAAATGTAGAACAAAAAGTGTGTTAGGATATACGACCTTATTACATTAGGAAATCTTCCATTTCTGAGACTGTTTGAGAATGATTTTTAATGGATCCCATCACATGGCGTTTGATCCATCCCATCAGTATTCCATTGGAATCCGTCTGCAAAGCGTTGCAGAAACAGGTTATTTGCAGGTAGAATTCTAATCATGTTTTCTACAATACTATGGATTCTTCCGTTGCTGAAGTACTGGTTTTGTGTGTGATAGAAAAATCTGTATGTATCCCATCAGCAACTATACTTTTTTAAAAGACCATAGAGTGATGTAAGGGTTGCTTTGAATGGATTGGGAGGAGTCAGCTTTCTGTGGCACAGTATTTTCAAATCATAAGAATCATCATAATTGGGTGTGATGAAGAGAGTATGCATCCAGTCTCAATATGGTATGCATCCAAAACTAAAAAATATGGGATGCATACGGATATAAACAGATTATATCCCAATGTAATTAGGTCCATAGTGATGAACGTGGTAGAGGAACTGCCTCTATCTCCTAGAAGCAGTTCACATACCATGAAACAAAACATGGGACCAAGTGTGGTGTATCTACGAACAATTAATTCCCAAGGACTTTTCTGTGCCATTTTATTTTAAAGTCATTGGACCTCTTAAATTTAATGAATTTAACCCCATACTTTGAAAAGCATCTGGAGTTCAAGACAACCTGGAACTGGTTCAGGAGAAGGTAATGTAAATAATTATGATATGGAAAACATGTCCTCTGAGGAAAGAAAGCATGTGTTCATTAATACACGCCTTTCTTACATCTTGGGATGATTGCTGTGATAGAATCCAAATTCCTCAAAAGTTTTTGGAAACTTCAGCAGGCCCATAATGCAACAGGTGGATTGTTCGTCAGGGCCAATGACAGGGAGTTCTCAAATTGCTTGTTACTAGAACTTCATTGGCTATCCATCCATTTCCACACAGTTCAAGGTACTAGTTATGATTTATAAAGCAGTATACAACTTTGGTGTACATAATCTGAAGGATTGAATTTCTCTATGTGAACTTGCCTAGTTTTAGGATTAACAAAAAAGCCATATTTCTCAAACCTCAAAGAAAAAACCCATCCCTTTGTTCACAGGCCTTTGAAGACATATATATTGAACAACGCAAGACCATCAAGACCATGTTGGAATATGCAGACAAAGTCTTCACGTACATCTTCATCCTGGAAATGCTTCTGAAGTGGGTGGCTTATGGCTTTCAGGTGTATTTCACTAATGCCTGGTGCTGGCTGGACTTCCTCATTGTGGATGTATGTATCCTGTGTTTCATTAAAACATATGATGGTGCATTTGTTCCTGTTTCTATGCCATGATTAAATCCATAGTTTCTAGAAAAGGAACACAGGAGTAACATAGAGCACCATTCAAACTCATTGCAAATTGATACAATGCAAAAACTAAACCATCACAAGAGAGTTTGAGAAATAGTGAATCGGAGCTTCTGCTTTGGGAAACTCTAGAAAAGTTATGCAGATACAGGACTAATACTGATGGTGAAATCTAAAATTGAGTGTTCTAAGAGCAGCCCTACAGCCTATATATCTGAATTCACTCTGTTAGTCTCACATGCCAATAGATCCAGCCCTCAAACAGTACCACTTTGGGCCATGTGTAGTTATTTTCTCATGGTGTCACTTGAAGTGAAATATTACAAAATATAACACATTCTTGGGTTAGAGGGGGTATCCAGTTTCAATTTGTGAAGAAGCAGGGAGTAACTGCTATATTGGCAGCCCATTTTGTAAAGCAGCAAAATATTTTGGGCTGGCCTAAGTCATTTTAGCCCTGCTCTTGCTCCATGTTTAAATAACACTAGCCTTCTTCATTCCAGAAATGATTATTGGCAAGGAAGCAGTTGCCTTAAGCTAAAGGTTGCAATTTCATTTTATAAAAGTAAAATATGAATGCCTTCTTCACCCTTGCAGCAATTAATATATTGCTTTGTTGCAGATAGTCTGTCTGAAGTCACCAGCTAAGCCTACACTGCTGCTAGTGAAATTTTTTCTCAAAAACTTCTGCAATAAGAATTGGGCATTTTCTTTTGTGTTGCCCTGATTCTATCAGAGGATGGCCTTCTAACGTGTGTATTCTTCAACTATCACTAACTGGAAGAATCTCTGCAAAGTTATAGCAAAGGTTTTGGAGCATGGCGGTTCTTACACATCCAGTGAATTAATTTTCTTTCTTTTTCTCTTTCTCTTTTCATGTGTAGGTTTCTTTAATTAGCTTAACAGCTAATGCCTTGGGCTACTCTGAGCTTGGTGCAATTAAATCGCTTAGGACTTTAAGAGCTTTGAGACCTCTGAGAGCGTTGTCACGGTTTGAAGGAATGAGGGTAAGTGGGAAAAATACATGAAAGAGCTTGAAATGATGTATGCATGAAGCAGAACTATTCAGATAATCTTCTTGAAGATGTATGAAGAATGTGAGGTGCAGAGGATCCCGTTTAAATCTCATTGGCAGTGTGGCACTTATTCTTTGAAACATGGAGGAGGGGCAACACAATTAATCTACCAGAATTACCCAGTGAAAACTGAGATAATGTTTCCACACTTGAATTCTGCTGTACAAATAGAGCTATAATTAGTGCAGTGGCTGATGTCACCCAGTGTGGTATCTCATGGTGTCCACCCTTAGCAGACTAGACTACAATATTATAACTAATGCACCAGAAAATTTGACAAAATCAGCAACTAATAAAAAAGCAACAGTAAATGCACATACAGACAAACCATATGATCTGAAATGTCATTGTAATCATGCCAGCTTCAACCAGAGCACATGCACTTTAGAAAGTTGAAAAAGGAAATTATCATATAGTTTTAGCTTTATGGGCAAGCTGACCTTATGAAAAAGGTTTTTGTAGTTATACCTAACATCACATTGACAACAAAGATCCACATAGTTAAAGCAGTGGTATTCCCTGTAGTAGCCTATGGATGCAAGAGCTAGACCATAAGGAAGGCTGAGCGAAGGAAGATAAACGGATAAACGGTTTTGAACTGTGGTGCTGGAGGAAAACTCTGAGAGTGCCTTGGACCATGAAAAAATCTAACTAGTTCATACTCCAGGAAATAATGCCCAACTGCTCACTGGAGGCAAGGATATTAGAGGCAAAGATGAAGTACCATATTTTCCGGCATATAAGATGACTGGGCATATAAGACGACCCCCCAGCTTTTCTAGTTAAAATATAGAGTTTAGGATATACTCTCCATATAAGACTACCTCTCTTCCAACACGCACCAAATAAATATTTTTAAAGCATCAGATTTTATTTCAATATGGTAATTTTCCTATTACTTACCTCCTTCTCTGCCTGATCTGAGAGGCAGAGGAGGAGGTACGGTAATAGGATACAAGGGTGGGCCAGACAAGTAAAAGAGTTGTGTTTTTCTGGGCTCAGAGCCACTCTAGCTCTTTTTTCCATACCCTGGGCGCCCCGGACGCCTGCAGCTTGCTCCGCCCTTCAGTTACACCTTCCCGGTGAGACGCCCCTTCACCTCACCATCGGGATCCTATTAAGTCCATGAATCCTGGTGAATGGATTTTCTTCTACCGTACTTGTACAGCATCGCCCTTAATGCTTTCATACAGTCACTGCGTATGCCAGGGACGCGGCCACTGGCATTTTTGAGCTCCCCCCACCATATGCGGCAACCACAGAGTCTCCAATCCCAATTGGAAGTTTCAGCACCCGCTCTATAAGACGACTCCTGGCGTATAAGACTACTTCCACATATAAGGCTACTCCCGCGTCTAAGATGACTCCCGCATATAAGACAACTCCTGACTTTTGAGAAGATTTTCTTGGGTTAAAAAGTGGTCTTATATGCCAGAAAATATGGTACTTTGGCCACATCACGAGAAGACAGGAAAGCTTAGAGAAGTTAAGGGGAAAATGGAAGGAAAAAGGAAGAGGGGCTGGCCAAGGGCAAGGATGGATGTTATCCTTGAAGTGACTGGCTTGAGCTTGAAAGAGCTGGGCTCGTCGACAGCTGACAGGGAGCTCTGGCATGGGCTGGTCCATGAGGTCATGAAGAGTCAGAAGTGACTGAATGAATAAACAACAGCACATAGCTACAGGGATTATTTTATTAGAAATAATATTTTTCTTCTGAAATATTGCATAAAAATTATAGACACTCATTTTGATTTTATATCCCCAACAAGGCCTGCAGATGGATTTGTATTTGCACTTGGAGTCAGGCTGAGCAGTGAGCCAGAATCCAGGTTTACAGGCAATGGGTGGCAGAATAGCAAGAGCTCTTAACGGCAAGGATTCCTCCATACTGTTTTCATTCTATACTCAAATCTTTATTTTTTTGGCAAATATAGATGAGATAGTGATTCTTCCTTAATATCAAAAAATACCAAGAGGTGGAGGGATTCACCAGCCAGTTTTGTGTTTTAAAAACACAATGTGCATTGTTCTACACTGTCTTTCCTAAATGTAAAGTCTGTTAAGTGCCATATACCACCTATCATGTTGGTGATGTTAAGCATATATGTAGCCTTTTACAGTTTGAATTTTGTCAGAGGATTCATATTGCAAGTGGGTGCTATAGCTACAGAAAAGAGAAAATGTAGGTCAGGTTGTGGAAAGAGTAACACATAGCTGATCATGTAGTTACTATAGAGAGGCCAAAATCCCTCAGCTTTGGCACTGTACGTGCTTTGAAACCATTTGCCTACTAGGACTGCTTACAAACAACGGCTATGCCTTTGTCTAATATGTGATGTTAGTTTATGTGATGTTTTTGATAGTGTTTGATGTTTTATACTGTTTTTTATTGATGGCATTGACTTGTTGCCAACAGTGTGAACCACCCTGAGTCCCCTTCGGGGTTGAGAAGGGCGGTATACCACAAATAAATATTACTACACTGTTTGTTTCCATTTAAATATATGATATCTCTGAAGAGGAGTAACCCATTTGTTTTCAGAAGATTGAAAAACATATAAATAAGTTATGAAATAGTATTGTTGTTCATCCTTGCTGTTGAGTGAATGTCTATCTTTAATAATAATATTAATAATAATATGCAATTCCTAAAAGTGGGTCAATTTTTCAAAGTACATTCCACTGTTCAAGTCCATTCCAAGATTGATGGCAAAATCCCAGTTCTGTGTATTTTGTTAATTTTGTGTAGCATCTGTAATGCAGGCAGGCAGGAAATTTATGATTCACTCAGATAATGTGGTTCACAGTCCATAGTTCCATCTGGCATGCTTGGCACTGGCTTGTCGTGGATGACCCATGTGGCTGTAGCTTCCATATGTTTCCATGCATGTTATCGGCATGGTACTATCTAAGTTATTAGAGCTCCAAAAACACAGAAGCAGTTTGTCTCACTAAACAGGCTGCCAAGGCAACATATTCATCAGGCTGGGAAATTAGCCTTTATGTGCCTCTGCAAATCATCTATGACCTAATAACTGTCCTTCTCAGTTGACTACAGAAATGGTTGCGAAATTTATGGAGGAGGTGATCTGCTCATGTAGGAAATGCCAAATCTGGGAGAATATTTATTTTATATCTAACTGCTAAAAATGTATCTGGAATCCACCCCCCTCTTGCCTATAAAATGTCTCTCCAGATTTGCACGGGGAGGCAACTGACAAGGAAATGTGTGTCACGCATACTTAGAGGGACCTATTTTGTTTTTTGTATCTGCCAGAGCTGAGTCTATTTGTTGTTGCTATGTCCCTTCAAGTCATTTCTGCCCTATGGTCTCCAGAGCTGCAGTCCAATGCTGACCACACTGACTCTCATTGAGCACAAATGTTAGGAAAATAGAAAGCAGAAATATACCTAGAATCATAGAGTTGGAAGAGACCTCTTGCTCAGACCTCCAGGCTCAGAATGAACCAGCAAGTCCTGGTTCATTCTGAGCCTGGAATTTGGAGTTCTCTAGATCAAAATTGCTACAGGGACTTGTGCTCAAAAGAACTCAGGAAAGCCTGTGTATTTTCAAAATACCTTAATTCATAGTGTTTGTATTATGAAACTATTTTTTCCTTCAACAGAAATTAGAAAGCTATTATAAATCAGGAATTTTGTAATGCAAATGTCTCCTCGGTGATAGGTTTTCTAGCCACTTTCTATTGGTGTAACTTGCCTGCAGGGACGGCCCCAGCGATTCCGCGACCTACGCGGTCGCGTAGAGCACCATCGGCTGGGAGGGGCACCACCGGCTGGGAGGGGCGCCGCCGCACCGACTCCGCGCCCCCACCGCTGCAGCACTTTGGAGCCAGCGCGCATGCGCAAAACCTGCACTGCACGCATGTGCGCTGGCTCCAAAGCGGCAGGCGCGCTTGGGAGCGAAGTGCGCGTCCTCGTACATTTGCGCGTCCTCGTACATTTGCGCGGCCGGCAGAAAGGTGTGTCGCGGAGGTGTGCCGCGGCCGATGGGGAGCGGCGGCGGGCGGCGTGGCGGCGGTGTGGGCGTGGCGGCGGCGGCGTGGCGGCGGTGCGGGCGAGTGACGCGGCGGCGGGGGGGGCGACAAAATTTCTTTGCGTACCCCCCCAAATTAGGTCGGGCCGCCCCTGCTTGCCTGCCCCCTTCAATATGATGCTTATATGTGACTATGAGGACAATTGAGACAATGTATGGGAAATGGTTTTAAAGACTCCAAAAATATATTTTATTATTTCCAGTATATAGCAAAGATTTGCCATCTTTATCATGTATCATCCAGTCCAGCAGTATATAATCACCAGTCAGACTTTAATAATACAGTTATTACATTCATTTTCCATGCCCTAACAATAGTCTGATTTCTAACGTACTCCAGTGAAATTCATACCTACACTCTCAAACAAATGCACTCATGCACAAAAAGATGCTGGCCTGAAGAGGCATCCAGGTCATTAAAACGCATCCTCCAACGTCTCACATATGAAAACCATGGCACAAGTGGTTAAGCAATATCACAGTATGGTGAAGATGTCTTTAAAAAAAAGGAAGAAGTGATTTAGGAAATCACTCCTGGATTATGTGTGGTAATCAAAATAGACAGCTAGATTTCAGAAAGCTGCAGGAATTGATTCCATCAATTGGCTTCCTGATGTTCTCTGGCATGACAATAGGATCAGAGTCATAATGCTTCACAAGTCCTTCATATCACTTTATCATCCCACTTTCATAAAGTATGCAGTGCTTATTTTGCATCAATATTCACACTTCCCTTCTACACCATTTGTTCTGTAGGTGGTGGTGAACGCCCTCTTAGGAGCAATTCCCTCGATCATGAATGTGCTCCTCGTATGTCTTATATTCTGGCTGATTTTCAGCATTATGGGAGTGAATCTCTTCGCTGGCAAGTTCTATCATTGTATTAATACCACAACAGGGGAAATGTTTAGCATCGATGAAGTTGACAATCAGACTCAATGCGAGGAGCTCATTGAGAGAAACGAAACAGCCCGTTGGAAAAATGTGAAAGTCAACTTCGATAATGTGGGACTTGGTTATCTCTCCTTGCTTCAAGTAGTGAGTAGCTTACACTTCTTAAATTCTGCAAAATTTATTTTTAAAAAATCCTTACCTCATGTTTTCTTTTACCAATGCTGTCCTTCACTAAAAAAATACTGTTAAGCAATGGGAAGGTCCTACATTTTAAAGTACATGTATTCATCATGTCTGTTTTCATAGCTATGCACCCAAAGACAGTAAATAAACAAAAATTATTGACAGCTGTGTCCGTCCAAAAAAAGATCATGTTAGCATTTACCATTGCTTCTTTTGTAAAGATTTTGCATCTTAATTGCCCATTCAAGAAATCCTTTGCATTACAAGGAAGACAGCTAAGAAAGCACACTTTTGCCTTCCACTGTCACTGTGAAGACTTGGTCTTAGTTGGTACTTGGAACAGATCTATTAAGATGAGTCTGGCAGACAAATTAGTTGGACTACCTGGCTCCAAAAGACACACTGTTGCACATTGGGTTAATTATCTAAACATTTTATCTGCACAACCCTGAACTCTAGTCATTGAAATGTAACATACATGCACATGCCAGTGCAATACCGAAACAAATTGATTATGTCAATGCAAGCAACCACTCCATAAAACACTTTCTTCTTCGTGACCATTAAAGATGCAAGAGCCTTGACCCATATTGTACCTGACAACCGTATTCTTTAAAGATGCTAAATGACCCTGGAGAATCCACTGACTGAGCTTTTGTATCCTCTTACAGCTTCATCACACTAGAGCATGGGTCCATTTTAAATCTGGTTTCTCTCCTCTGCAGAATTCTGGGGTTTGTAGTTTAGAGAGATCCAGGATTTCTCTGGCTGAGCAGTTTAAAGGCCCCTCCTGAAACTACAAGCCCCAGAATCCTGCAGGAGGCAGAAACTGGATTTAAAGTGGATCCATGCTCTACTGCAGTGTTTCCCAACTGCTGTGATGTGGCACAGTAGTGTGCCGTGACGGACCTCCTGCTGTGCCGTGAGAAAAGCTCTCTGTCCCCCTTCCTTCCTCCCTCCTCCTGCCGAACTCCTGCTGCTTGGGGGGGGGGGAGGAGGAAAGGCTGGGCGGCGGTGAAGAAATAGAAGAAGGGGCCAGGGTGCTGCCTCCTTCAGCCGTTTCCCCAGCCAGCCTCCAATCCGCCATGACTCCTGCCCCTCGCTCGCACTGGCCCCTCAAGGTTGGAGAAGCTGTGGGACAGCTGAAGTTGGGGGAGGGGGCAGAGCCAGGCCGCGCCATGCCCCATCCCCTCCCCCTGGCTTCAGCTGTCCCACAGCTTCTCCAGCCTTGAGGCGGCACTGCCAAGCCAGCATTGTGCTTGCTCTGCCACCGCTGGCTTGGCAGTGCCCCCTCAAGGCTGGAGAAGCTGTGGGACAGCTGAAGCCGGGGGGAGGGGGCGGGGCATGGTGCGGCCTGGCTCCTCCCCTGGCTTTGGCACTCCCAGCAGCTGCTCCCAGCAGGCCACCATCCCCCAGCCGTTCTTTACTGTGTTAGAGTGTCATTTTGTGTCATTTTGGTTGGTGGTGTGCCCCTGGATTTTTTTAATGTTAAAAGTGTGCCACGGCTCAAAAAAGGTTGGGAAACACTGCTCTAGTGTGTTTATTATTATGCTGTATAGTGTAGCCATTTTTTAAAAAATTGTTTGTTATGTATTACAACATTAGCATTACGAATAACAGGTGTTATTGATTTCATATAATTGTTGATTTTTCTGAAAATACTGTATTCTTGCATAGACAGACAGACATGCAAGCAGGCAGATACATTACATGCTTGCAGATGGATCTTGGGATGCCACAACACTTCAGCCAAGTTTGGGTCAGATTGAAAATGCAGGAGAGCCAAATACAGTCAAGATTTGACCCTTCTGACCTTGAAATCCTCTTCTGGGTGTTGACAACATGAGTGGAAAGAAGCCCTACTGTGCCATCTGCTTTTGCCATCCTCCCCTGAACCTAAAGTCATCTCCTCAAACCCCACAAAAGGCACCCACCCCCTTCCTCTTCCCTCAACACCATGAGAGCTGTGGTCACAGTCATGAAATGAAAGTGTCATTCCTTTTCTCCTCTCCGCCTTCCTTTGCCTTCCATCATTGCCCTACATATGATACATCCCAGGAATTACAATTTAAAATCACATTACCCTGGACAATGATGGAGACAGGAAGAAGAAGTGAGAGCAGGGCAAAACTCTCTTTTGCCATTCAACTTGCTGCCACTTCTGCTTTGCTTATATGATGAGGAGGAAAGAAAGGAGCTTGGGAATAGTCATGCTTATTCTAGGAAAGTCAGGAGAAAGAGAGGGTGAAGCAAAGCTTCAGCTGCTCAATTTGGCTCAGAAACTCTAATTTATGTGTTAAGAACTGGGGGAGAGGGAAAGGAACCAAATTTAGGAGAGCCTAAAAGGTGACACACACAAAACACGCATAGTATCACTGCTTGTGCTCCTCAATGTGAAAATAATTACCATCCTGACATTGAGTAATAGGAATTACCCTTGTGTTCTCCTTGCAGGCCACCTTCAAAGGATGGATGGATATTATGTATGCAGCTGTGGATTCACGGAATGTAAGTATATTACTGTGACACATTCACATAAACAACTATTACACCATTTATCAGTCATTTAATGAGTGATTTCTTTTCCAGTCTAATTCGGTTGTGTAAATTTCCATACAATTTGTTCCTGAGTGAGTGGGGGTTCCCCCTCCTTTTTCACACATAGCTAATATGGGACTGTTCAGAATGGAGTCCCCTATTGAGCATAAATTTCCCATCTGACATGGTTCTGATTCCTGATTCCAGGGATTTCTCTTCCCGGTACCTGAAGCTAATTAATACTAATGGAAGGGTTTTACTGCGTGAAGTATATGTAAAAGTAAGGAATGAATGAATTACATATTCACCCTTATCAGAAATGCCAAGCAAAGTGGAATGTTTTGTCTGGCTTCTGGAGAGAAAAGAGGGAACAGCGGGGCAAATCTATCACCCCGCGCACAGCTCCCTGTTGTGATGCTTTCCCCATCACATGGGGAATGTGTCTCCCTCATGGCGAGAGCCCGTGCTGGCTCCGGTTGGGGGTGGTGTTTATGCTGGAAATCACACAATGTCATGTGATGTCCGGCATCAGCCTCTGTCCCCCAGATGGAGTGAAACTATCATAGGATGCTGATTTCACTTTGTCTGATGAGATCATTAGCCTTATCCTCAGAGTCAATACAAAAATGGGGAATAGTAGGGCTCTACTGTTCAAAGTGAGATATTCCAAGCCTTTAGCTTTCATATCACCTGTTCCTTCTACTTATTTTCATCCTGGACGCAACTCCCATACAGTCTCCTTTTCTCTCTTATCTAACATTGCTCTATGACCTGCCCAAGCCACAAAGGTTCTTATCGAAGTTAAAAGAAGGACACAGTGCCACATTTCTCTTGCTGAACACTATGAATGGCATGATCAGTGCAAAGTTGCAATCCAGAAACAGAAAGTGTGGATCTGAATTTCATATTTGTCAGTATCAATTTAGAATACCTTTTATAATAAAACTTGAATTTGAAAATGAAAATATTTGAGAAACATTACATGTCTTATTAAAATCAATTAATGAATGTATTCCACACCATTGTCTGGAAACAGGATACTATTTGATGTGGATGTATAGCATTTAAGAATAAATGCTGTTAAATTTAGGCTATTTCCCATGCCTCTAAAGGGAAATATGGCTGAATATAAGGAATGCTGGCTTTACAATGGACAAATCATACAAACAAAACAAACCTTTTTTGTATTATTGATAATGTTTTCTCTCTGTCTCTCGGTGTTTTTGTTTTTAAGAAAAGTCTGCTTAATTTGTAGGTGGAAAAGCAACCCCATTATGAAGACAATCTGTATATGTATCTTTACTTTGTTATCTTTATCATCTTTGGATCCTTCTTCACCTTGAATTTATTTATTGGTGTCATCATAGACAATTTTAACCAACAAAAAAAGAAGATAAGTATTCTACCATTGCATTCTAAACAAACATTTGATTACGCAGCAGGTGCTGTGATGTATTTATCACCAGTATTTACAAATAATTCTGTCCCCCCTAGCACACTTGTAATAATAATGATGCAAATAATGGAAATAGAAATAATGCTGATAATTAAACATATATGCCATAGTAGAACTGTGTGGGTGCTCAACATAGCCTCTGGGGCTTGCTCCCTCTTCATACAACATCATTTCAAATATTCAAACATGGTTTTCATAACCTGCCTTAACCTTCTCTTCTCCAGGTTAAACAACCTCAACTTCCTAAGCCACTTAGGGTTGGCTTTTAGACCTTTTACCATTTTAATTGCCCTTCTCTGGACATGTTCCAGACATGTGGGAACAGAATTGTATATTGAAGTTTGTTTTCTGTGCAGAAGATAAAAAATTCCTGCAAACAACTGGGCAGATTTCTCCATTCAAAAGATGGGGCAAAACAGTAGTTCACTATGCTACATTGTGGTTATATAAGTGAGTTCCTACACCTATAAGAAATTAAAACTGGGCTTGGGACTGTGTATCACATAGCTTGATACAAATATGTCTGAGAGCAACAGCCTTGCCTTGCCTTGTTTTCTTGTCCTTGTTGCTTAAGCAAGAGGTGAAGTGAAAGAAAATAACCATTAAATTAAATAAGAATAAATGTGAAAATGTTTGTTTTGACAAGACACAGCTGGTTGTAACCAGTTTTGGATTTTTCCTTTTACTTTGGAGGTCAAGACATCTTTATGACAGAAGAACAGAAGAAATATTACAATGCAATGAAGAAACTGGGGTCCAAGAAACCACAAAAACCTATACCAAGGCCAGCAGTAAGCTCATAACTCCCTCTCCCGTTATTGATTTCTTGCACTTTTAACATGCGTGTTGTAGTTGGAATGTAATTGAAGGAGGATTTACACCTGATTGGATTTATATTATGGCTGTGCAATTTCGGTAATGGGTGGGACACTACTCATGGGACACCACACATAGATTTCATCCAGGTACCAATGTTGTCTCAGGATAAGTATAATAAGCAGTTGTTCCAAAACATGACAGTCGTGGATCTCTCCAGCAGAGAATTCAAATTGGCAAAGCAGAAGGTGGCTTATTCCCATTCCCCCCACTCCACCACTGACCCCGGGCCCTTGCTTCAGGAAAGAGGAAATAAATACATTTAAATTTTGTAAAGCATATAACATTGACTTTACTGAAATGCTTAGTCTGTTTGGGGGGGGCGAGGAGAGGGGAGAGAAGAGAGAAGAAAACTTAAAAAGACCTCAGGTTAGGCTCATGCAGGAAGAAAGTGGAAAACCAAACAGAAAGTCTGCAAACATGCAGGTGAAAGGTTGATAAGGCCATGTCTACTTGGCCAAAATAAAATCTACTCACTGCTCATCTGCTGCAGGAGACCACACATCACATGGATTCTCAGCAAGAATAGAAGTAAAGGGAATTTGATATTTACTCCAGAGTTCTCTATTACCCAGAGTTTTGAAAGTGTGGACAAATGGATATGACTGGATCCAGCCCAATCCGTAGCACCAGGGTACCCAGCCATGTGACCAGAATGTGGCATTGCCAGCAAGCCTCTCCCAGAGAGAAGCTTGCTTGTGGCATTGTGGTAGTGAGAGTGGCCCCTATGCAGCCTTGTGCCAGCCGACTATGTGGAAAGCCAAAGGGCTCTGGGGATGGTTCCAGCCTGCACCAGAGCAGCTCCAGAGAGCTTTAACTTGCTGTATTCAGGTAAGTGTAGATATAGCCAAACAACAGTATTGCTTTTCTTTCCATTGTTACATTATTGGATTGGAGGAAGAAGCAATAAGAGGTTGACACTATATATCCTGATTTAGAATCTAGATTCTCCCTACCTTTGATGGAATTTAAGTGGTGAATATTTCTGAAGAAGAAAACATAGATGTTACAACTTTTCTCGGACTAGTGTGTGTTAATTGTGATGGGTGAATAATACGTTTTTTCTTCCATCAACAGAACAAGTTCCAAGGCATGGTCTTTGACTTTGTAACAAAGCAAGCCTTTGACATCAGCATCATGATTCTTATCTGCCTTAACATGGTCACCATGATGGTAGAAACAGATGACCAAACTGATACAACGGAAACCAATTTATACCGAATTAATCTGATCTTCATAATCCTTTTCACTGGAGAGTGTGTCCTAAAACTGATTTCACTCCGCTATTATTATTTCACCATTGGCTGGAACATTTTTGATTTTGTGGTTGTCATTTTATCCATAGTTGGTAAGAAAAAAATCAATTTCAGTACAAGATTAATATGACAATGACAATTATGGAAAGTTGATATAAATCTATCAATTAATATATTGAGCAAGACATTAATAAATCTCTACCTCATTAATGAAACTTTCAATTAGCTTCTAATTGCAATTTGCAACAGATAATTCTCTGTTTTAAAACTGGCAGTTTGCAGCTTTACAAAGATTACATGTTTAGTTACCAGAACATACATGGAAAATGAACTGGGGATAGGGGTGGTATGTAAGCCCCAACCCAAATATTGTCAAGCATGTGAAACTAAATTCAACCTTCATGTCTTGATCACAGAACTATGATGAAAACTCTGCAACTGTGTTCAACTGAATATGTTTACTTCAAGGTGCTTGGAACATTGGGGTTGGGCCTATACATATGCTTACATTCCCATTCTTGTTTGTAACCTTACACATAATCAATCATATAACTTAATACAGTTTGTGTAATCTTGACTAACCTACTTAAAATTTATTTCTAGGTATGTTCCTGGCAGAAATCATTGAGAAATACTTTGTGTCGCCCACCTTGTTCCGTGTGATCCGACTTGCCAGGATAGGACGGATCCTGCGTCTCATCAAGGGGGCCAAAGGGATCCGCACTCTGCTCTTTGCCTTGATGATGTCTCTCCCTGCCTTGTTCAACATTGGCCTCCTCCTTTTCCTGGTTATGTTCATCTACGCGATCTTTGGGATGTCCAACTTTGCCTATGTGAAGAGAGAAGTTGGGATTGATGACATGTTCAACTTTGAAACTTTTGGTAACAGCATGCTGTGCCTCTTCCAGATCACCACCTCAGCAGGCTGGGATGGCCTCCTGGCCCCCATTCTCAACAGCGGGCCCCCAGACTGCGACCCTGAGATAGCCCACCCAGGAAGTTCGGTCAGAGGAGACTGCGGCAACCCTTCTGTTGGGATTTTCTTCTTTGTCAGCTACATCATCATATCTTTCTTAGTGGTGGTAAACATGTATATTGCTGTCATTTTGGAGAACTTCAGTGTGGCAACAGAAGAGAGTGCTGAACCTCTAAGTGAGGATGATTTTGAGATGTTCTATGAGGTCTGGGAGAAATTTGATCCAGATGCAACCCAATTCATAGAGTTTTGTAAACTCTCAGATTTTGCTGCGTCACTGGATCCTCCTCTTCTTATAGCAAAACCAAACAAAGTTCAGCTTATAGCAATGGATCTGCCCATGGTAAGCGGGGACAGGATTCACTGCCTTGACATCTTGTTTGCCTTTACAAAGCGTGTTTTGGGAGAAAGTGAGGAAATGGATTTACTCAGAGTACAAATGGAAGATCGGTTTATGCAAGCCAATCCTTCTAAAGCCTCCTATGAACCAATCACCACCACACTGAAAAGAAAACAAGAGGAAGTATCAGCTGTCATTATCCAGCGAGCCTTCAGGAGCTACCTCTTAAGGCAAAAAGTTAAAAAAGTTTCCTCCCTTTTTAATAAAAATCGAATCAAAGATGGCGGTGACACCCATATCAAAGAAGAAATGATTATTGACAAGCTCAACGAGAATTCTACACCTGAGAAAAATGACATGACCCCTTCCACCACCTCCCCGCCATCTTACGACAGTGTTACAAAGCCTGACAAAGAGAAATATGAAAAGGACAAGTCAGAAAAAGAAGATAAAGGGAAAGATAGCAGAGACAGTAAAAAATGAGCAAAACAAAAGGTTCTCTTTGTGACACATCGTTTACAGCTTGAGAAAGTAGAGGGTTACTTCAAAAGGACTCCCATAGGAGGTTAATGCCAAACTGACTGTTTTTGCACACATACACATACACACACACAAATATCTATAAATATATATATATACAAATGTTAGATATTTACTTAAGGTCAGTGCCTATTAACAAGACAGTGACCCCTCGCCAATCCAAACGTTGCTCTGTAAAACAGGGTAGCACGTTTGACAGGAGGTTACTGTTTTCATTACCAGCTGACACTGCTGAAGAAGGGAGGAAAAATGGCTACCCAGACTGTAGGGACCAGTCCAAGAGGTGCAAACTGAGCGGTTAAGTGTGCTTAATGTGAAACACTCAAGTACAATAATTGTAATCCACTGTTTGCATTCCAACTGCCACATTTTTGCCATATTTTTACAGCAATCGGTGTTGGTGAGGTTGCCATTTTTTTAATTCACAGGTTGTTTACTATTATATGTGACTATTTTTGTAAATGGGTTTTCTGTTCTCGGGGCGGGTGGGTGCAGGGTCTTGGGGAAATACGAGGACCAGCTGTTCTGTCTGATTCTCTTGTAATGTACAGGCAGAAGTGATTTGCATGAAGGCATGCTGCACTTATAGACCATGCATGGAGACAAATAAGACTTCTTTGCACAAGAGTTTTAAAGACTTCCATGTTTCAGGATGGCTCCAGATTCTGAGGTGCTTAATAACAGTGTACATCTTTATGTCTCATCCTGACGATTCTTAATGTGCCTGTAAGTCTCATAAAATCAACAGTTATTCAACAAAGGTGCCCTCCCCCCCCCCTCCTCCCATGAACATACATATGCCATTCGGTCACCAAAGCTGAGATGAATGCCCTTTGAACTCATTGAGACTTACTGCTTGCTAAGTGTGTAAGGATAGCAACCTAAATGGAAAACTTGGGTGGGCAGATTGGATGGGGGTGTTCTTGATAAATGCTATTTTGCAGGAAACAAAATGCACCCACTTTTCAGTCATTTGGGATGCCAAACCAGTCAGTAGAAAGGGGGAGAAATACCAGGCATGTATACGTTTTGTTTGTCTGTTTGTTCTTCATTTCTCCTGTTTAGTCATCATCCGCTCTCAGCAAGGTTGACATCGTGTGTGTCAATGAGACAATCCTGTCTGTGTAAATAGTTATTTTAACCATGGGGGGCATGTTTGAAGAAAGGAATTGATGGCCTGTGCACAACAGTTAGGACATCAAATATGTACCACAATTAAGTATAGGTCGCAAGCCTCGAACAGGAAAATATGATGTATTCTGTACCATTATAAGTAGTTTGGGGGCTCTCACTGAAGCATGTTGTTTATCTCACCTTTGCTGCTATGTTTCTGTTTTTTTTCCCCCTTCTCGGGTTTGTTCAGAGATCTAATATGGGAAGCCATATGTCAGTGGTAGGAGCGAAACAATTTGCTCAACCAGCCACCCTTCCTCATTTCATTGAGCAATAGTTTGCATCTGTTTGGGGCGGGAGGGGGCAGGAGGGGAAAGCTTCTTGCTCTGCCCTTGACTGGTTTTATTCTTCTCTTGAACTTTAGGTGAGCATTATTGTACAGGGTGTAGCCAGCTGTACACGTCACACTGCCAAGCAGTTCAATCTGTTCAAAACACATGGTTAGCGGTTTTCTAAAGGGGAAAGAAATATATATATAAATAGTGTACAAATCTCATTTGATTTTATTTTTCAGCATTTTGTACATAAACGATGAAACAAAACTGTTCTTCAGGTTGATGTCACAGGCAGTTGTTATTTTCTGTCCATTGCACTTTTTAATTCAAGACCATCACAACAGTAGGAAATAAAAACAATAACAGGGAAGGAGAGAATGGGACAATGGTAGGTTCCTGGGTTACTTTTTAAATTAGTACTGTATTTTTGCACACATCTTATTGTGATTTCTTTCAAACTGAGTCCAAAATGCACTTGCTTCCAAATAGCTATAACTTGTAATTGAAATGTGGTGGGAAAGGTTTGTTTGATATCCTAGCACTGCCTGCATAAGCAGTTAGTCTTATTAATTCATAAAATCCTTGATCTTTTCCAGTGTTTGTTTACATAGACTATTCTTATTCTTGTTGATTCATGCTGCACTAGAAGTCTTCTAAATATTATATGCGGTTCCACAATTATAATTTCCCCCTCCACAAGAACCAGGTAGCGAACTTGTATATCGGATCACATCAAGACATTTTTTTATTCCATTCACAAGCAAAAATTTAATGTTAATTCCTCCTTTTACTGAAACTGTTGACTTTGTGTGTTGGTGAACTGCATGCAGGAAAATGCTATTACCATAAAGAACGGTAAGCCACATTACAGTTGAGCCAAAAGAATAAAAACTTCATTTTTTATTGTATGTGGTGTTTCTGTCTTTGTTTTTTCAGGTGTTCTTTTTGAAATCGCTTATGTGGCAGGCATTCCCATTCTCAAAATATTCTTGTGAATAAAATGTTCTTGAGGTTTCTATCTTAAACACATGAGTACACAGCACATTTGCCAATGGAATAGCACCTCA
This sequence comes from Anolis apletophallus, assembly GCA_030556195.1. Lineage (NCBI taxonomy): Eukaryota > Metazoa > Chordata > Lepidosauria > Squamata > Anolidae > Anolis > Anolis apletophallus. The sequence continues at coordinate 152,457,169 of JARBWK010000002.1, forward strand.
AATGGATCCCCATTCCAGTCATAACACACAGAAGGACTTAGGACAGTCTTCCCCAAATCAATTCCTTCCCAGTAGTATTCACAGAAGTAACTAGAGCCAAATTGTGGTGTTCATATCAGGACTGCATCAGCAGGAAAAGTGTGCAGTGTAGATCAGGGTGAGCAAATATGGAAGGCTGTAGAGCAACATTCCCAAACCCAAATTTTAAAATCCTCTCCCATAAATGGGGGGGGGGGCTTTCTGGGACATAAAATACCCCTTTAAAGTAATAGTGAATGAAATACCTATTCTTGTTTTTAAAAAAGTTTATCCATATATATGGCCTGTTATCGAATGGAAAAATGTGTTTCGGAAGTCGAATCGGATATTGGTTTTGCTCTGGTTTCGGATGTGAATCACTTCTGATTTTTAAGTGATTTTATCGAAATGGATTCGGATGTATTCCGATAATTAGAAGTATTCGGAAATAGCATCCACCGCGAAAATCAGCAGAAGTGAGAGTCAAAATCAGCAGACGGGAGCGTCAAAACTATGGGGAATCCCGTTTCCATCCGTTTTTGACCGCTAGTAATGATACAACTAGCCACTGGTACAAAATATTAAGCACTGTTAACACATTAAGAAACAATTAAAAATGGGACATAAAATTAAAATGACATCCGAGCCCTTTCCGAGAATGGCGACAGAGCTCTCGGAATGGCAAATCCACTTCCTGTCTGGGGCGCTGTTCTCAATATCGCTTCAATTATCAGAAGTCCAAAAAAACCCATCCAAAAATCGGAAGTATCTGATTATCAGAAACAAGCATTTCAGATAAGGGATATTCAACCTGTAAATCCACTTAAAAGATATGAATATAACTTAAAGAAAAATACATTGTGATGAGATCTTATCTTGTAACTCTGGGATCTGTGCCTCCTCAGTGTTGAGTGCTGAAAGAAAATTGTAACTTTTTTTGATAGGCTTCTCTTTTGTACTGGACTTGAACTGGTCAGCCCGTGAAGGAGAGGATTGCCATCTGAAAATAAGGACAGATTGCTTATCCAAGGTCTGAACAAGTAAGCGAAGAGAATGTGTCCTAAAGTGGACTATAAACCACATTTCAAGACTTGCTCTAGAAAAAAACAGGTGACTTACCTGTAATTGTATTTATTTGAATACAATGTTCCCTCACTAATTGCTGGAGTTAGATTCCAGGACCTTTTGCAATAAGTGAAAAACCACAATGTAGGGATACTCTGTTTATTTTAATATTTATACATGATTTAAATAGTTATACATTATTTTAAGTCTTTATAAACTTAAAATAAAGTGAAGGAAAGGAAGGAAAGGCCCTTCATGGTTAGAGGGAGGAAGAGAGAACTGAGGAAGCAAAGCACCTCGGAGAGTGGCAGCAGCAAAGCCCCACAAAACAGCAAAAATACCATGATATATATTTTAAATTAATATTTTTTGAAATCCGTGAAACAGCGAGTCTGCAATAAGTGAACCGCAAAGTAGTGAGGGAACACTGTAGTTGTCTGTGAACTCTCACATATGGATTTAGAATTTTAGAGTTGGGTCAATGCCCATCGGTAGGCGTTCCATCCCTTCAATACATATACCAATGTTTTTCATTGGCAGAATTCCCCCAGTTCCTCTAAATCAGGGGTGCTCACACTTTTTCAGCATGTGAGCTACTCTTAAAGCAACCAAGTCCAAAAGATCTACCTGCCCCCGCCACCACGCACTCCTGCCACCGCGCGTCCTCCTGCTGCTGTTTTCCGCCAATGCAGCGCTTCTTCCGCCTGCGGGGCATTGCAGGAAGGAGAAAGCACGAGGCGGGGCATCCAGAGGGAGCGCCCCGCCCTGCCTGTCTCACCGGCAGTGGAGGCTGCACAGCTGCTTCTGGACAAGAGAGAGACAGGGCGCTCCCTCCAGAGGCCCCGCCTCGTGCTTCCGTCTTCCTGCAATGCCCCGCAGGCGAAAAAGCACCGCGAGAGCGGAAGCCAGTAGCAGGAGCGCCCCATCCAGCTGGTGAGGCCCGAAGATCACCTGGAAGAGGGCCGAAGATCTACTAGTAGCTCGCGAGCTACCTAATGAGCACCCCTGCTCTAAATCCACTAGTATCCTACAAGGTCTGCATGACAAGTAGACATCCATTCTTCTGTCTGTGTCACACACACAAACTATGACAGTCTTCTAGCCATTGTATTCTTCCTCACTAATAATTTTTACCACCTTGACTGCACTCTGATGTCCATCCTGTTAAATATTTCAGGACATATATATTACAGAGAAGCAGTAGCATGCCCCGCAGGCTCTTAAGTTTCTAGCTTTTGGTGCATTTTTTTCATCTTTCAACTACCAAATCACAAGAAAAGTTATGGAGCAAACCCTAAACATGAATAGACACTCGGAGAGCAACTATTGACATCTGGATGTGGTAATGGCAAGAACTCCAAAATCCATCTGTCTAGTAGTGGATCCCAAACTGATTACAACTTATTTAATACAGGATTGTGAAGACCTGAAATATAAAAGATTGTACTTGAGTAAAGTCTTGTCATTTTTATTGGTTTGAAAACGGAACACAGTATATGATTGAAGTTCAATACATAAAATTAAACAGACAGCTTCAAGAAAAGAAAAAAGAGGGGGAGGAGAAACCAATCCTGACGGACAGATGTAGCCCTATTAGACTGGCTCAAAAGAGATGTCTTTCTCCTCCACTCCAAAAGTTGGCCACTGTTCTTGAGCTCCTTGTTCTATAATCTTGCATTCATCATTGGAAAAATGAGCAGAAGCAAAGTGACAGTGGACATGCTATTTTTTAAAACTGAAAACTTCAATTTGAATGTATTGTGGAATTTGGTGACAGAGCAATGTAAAAGTGAACACAAATCGATTCCTGAAACATTTTGTTACCTGAGCAAGTGTGCCTTCTACCCACAGGTTTAGGCTGCTTTGGATTTCTGTATTGGAAGAAAGAACAGATAGAAATAAAATAAGTAAACAAATAAGAAAAGTCATACTCAAAATCAGCCAAGTTATTTTCACACGGGCAGCAGAAAAACCCATTAATATTTCTCCACATTCCCATAAATAAAAATATATTTCTCTTCATTTAAATAACTAAACATCTTGTTTTTCCTATCATGGCTTCCACACTTTGCCTAATGGAAAAACCCTACCCTGGGTGAACAACAATATATAGGATTATGGACAACAGAGGAACTTTCCAAAGGCATCTGACATTGAGCAGCTGTACTAGGCAAGGAAAAGATATCCTGAAGAAGATGGAAGAGTCTTCTGAAATGTTTGAATTCCAGATAGAGGAAGGCGATCAGAAAGATTTAACATTCACAGCCTTGGAATGATGTAAGCCAGGCTCTTAAGTCTAACATTTGATCCCAAGATGAATTGAATGTTATCAATTTACCAGTGCCAGAATGCGTTGGATGTCCCTTTGTGACCAGGTAAGCCTTGCTAAAGAGAGGACATTCAAATCAAAGATTAACTCAAATCCAAAGTAATCTTTATTTGTCAAGATAAAAAAGGTGCATGATCGGAGTGAGCAAGAAAGGAAACCATACTACAAGAAGAAAGCATGGATCACAAAGTAATTGGCCAACAGTCTGTTTTCTTTAGAACCAGGATCTGCAAAATGTCTCATTGAAACATAGCTACTTAACCTATGACATCTCTTATGTTGCCACTTGTTCATGTGATGCCTTGCCACAAAAGTGGATGGTTACACAATGTGGGGAGCTGATTTACTGTAGCATTGCTAAATGAGGCCTTGAACCACTGTAACTGATGTTGCTGAATACTCCAGAGTGACCAGTAACTATTCAGGAAGTGACAAAGTTGATTACACGCCATCCCATTTTCCATGTGATTGAGGAGCTCGAGCAGAGCATGGCCCTTCATTTGCGGTGCTCACTAGGCACAAAAATGGCACTGTGCACTACTTGGTGCTAGGAGTGGTGATACTGAAAGTGTGGAGATAATCAGAGGGGATGAGTGTGATTCCTCCTTCCTCCTCTGTTGCTTCATCGCTCATGATATCATATTTCCACATGCTGAATTACAAAGTGCCATTTTCATGTACAGTGGTCATGGGTGAGCAGTGCCAAACTAGTTCCGGTGTTGCTTGACCATATAGCCACCACCCAGGTAGTAAGGTGCTTCAGGGCCATGGAGCATAGTTTCCATCCAGCTACCAATCCAGCTCGGTGGTATAGAGTTTAGCTTAAGGCAATGCTGCTGACCCACAATACCCCACTCCAGAACAGTGTCATCTTTTCTGTCCTGTCAAGATGCACCCTTGGAGAATTTCATGGATTAACAAGGACTTCAAACATTACTTCAAATATGACCTTCCAAATCTTACATTGACCACCATACCATCTTCTGTTAACAATCCCCTATTAGTTTTCACAATAATGTGTACAGGCAGCCCCAGAGTAACAAACATCTAACTTATAAACAACTCCTAGTTAAGAATGGGGATCAGACAACAGGTAGTGAGAAAAATCAACCCTTTGGAAGGAAAATTCACTCCTGAAAGAGTTATCATGGAGAAAAAGGTGTCTCTACTGAAACTTTCTCACCAGCTCTTGTTTCCACAACAAGTCTTTTTTCTCAAAATTCAATTATCAAAGGGACAGAAAGTAATTTAAAATCTTATGAACAGGGGCACAGACAGCAAAACAAACACCACAGGGGTGTTAACCCCTCCTTGTGCTATCGAAAGCTCATTTTCTGGCATATGAAATTACTTTTTAACCCAGGGAAATCTTCTCAAAAGTCGGGGGTCATCTTATACGCCAGCTGTCATCTTATAGTACAGGTGCTGAAACTTCTGAGCCGGACTGGAGAATCTGCATATGGTGGGGGAAGCTCCAAGATGGCTGCAGCTGCATCCCGTTGAATATGGTGACCATATGAAAGTAGCAAGGACAGCGCTGTACAAGTATGGTAGAAGAAAATCCACTCACCATGATTCGTGGAAAGAAGTGGCTTAACACAGTCCTGATGACAAGGCGAGGGGGCGCCTCATCAGGAAGGTGTAAGTCAAGGGCAGAGCAAGCTGCAGGTGTCCAGGATGCCCAGGGTATGGGAAAAAGAGAAAGAGCAGCATTGTGCCCGTCTGGCTCACGCTTGTATCCTATTACCGTATCTCCTCTGCCTCTCAGATCTCACTCCTGAGGACTGCATGCATGTGTGAGATCTGAGAGGCAGAGGATGTACGGTAATAGGAAAACTACCATATTGAAATCAAATCTGATGGTTTAAAAAAATTTATTTGGTGTACATTGGAAGAAGGGTAGTCTTATCCAGCGAGTATATCCCAAACTCTATATTTTAACTGGAAAAGTTGGGGGTCATCTGATATGCCCAGCCGTCTTACACGCCGGAAAATCTGGTGTGTGTATATATCTGGAGTTACACTTAAAAATGTACATGTTCCGACTTACGTACAAATTCAACTACTCGAAACTATCTTGTTCATAACTTGGGGACTGCCTGTATTATTTCCTTTAGACTTGTTGGTAGTATAGCTTATTCTTGGTTATACCACATTAGCGGTTGTCAAATGACTGTATTTCTTTGATTCTAAGACATCATGTATTCTAAGACGCACACTAATTTCAGTACCATCAAAAAAACCTTTATTCATATATCATCCACAATTCTAAAATACGTCCTATTTTTAGAGATGTTTGTATAGGGTGAAAGCGCATCTTAAAATTGAATAAATACAATAGGTTACCAGGAAGATAGGTTTTTATGAAGATACTATATGCTGAAAATACTTCCTCCAGATTTATCGGTGATGGTATTTGATTGTTTTATTATCATACTGGCTATCATATTATTTCAGACATAAAACCAAATTCATATTTAATAGGGGGTGGAGAGGCCACTGCATTTACCACAAGACTTTGGCGTTTTTAGTTCCGCCTCCGAACCCACCAAATAGTTTTCACAGCAAAGCATTTCTAATAGGAGAAATTCAGGCAAGGAATGATTTTTCTAGCAAAAACATTCCATTGTACCGTTAGAATTCCATGGCTGACTTTTTGCAGTTTCTATGGCAACTAGGATGTTTGATCTGGGGAAGAAAAGGCCGTGTACAATCATTTTCTTTGCAGCAGAAAAAAAAGTATGTTGATCAAAGGGAATGAGGAAGCACACTGAGATCGTTCAATATTAACCACAAGTATTGTAATTGTGGGATCACAGCATGCATACAACTCCTTTAATTCTGCCTTTCCAAAGCAGTCAACTTCCTTTTAATTCTTCAGTTAATACAAAGACAAATACATTCGTACCCGATGACTGACTACTAAACATTTATATCTGTTTTTAATTTCCCAACAGAAGTCAAAAGAATATGCATGTGTAAGTGCATCGGCTTACAAGCACCACAAAAGAGACTGCCACTTAAACATTCATTGTAAAATACAGTCTTTTTTATTGTTTTATTATGGTTCAATACATTTGTTATACATTGTTTATTTTACAGCAGATACATATGATTCAATACAACCTACCTTACTTTAACATTTCACCTCTAGTGTTAATCTTTCTGCTTATACATATTATCTATCCCTCACCACTGTGCTCGCTTCCCTGTCTCCCAAGCCACAGTTTTTACATGCCATCTGTCCAAAATTTCAATTCCTCTTGTGGATGTGCCTTTCCTTTCTTTTTTTAAGAATAGCAAACATAAATAAAAACTACTCAAAAAATTGCTGGAGAGGATGTCAAGAATCAGGTACATAATATACATATGTGGTGGCAATGTAAATATGTAAATAATTGGGGGGGGGAATATTTAGAGAAATAGAAGATATAATTAATATTAAAATAGAAGTCCTAGTATAACTTTATTATCATTATATAATAATAAACAATTGAAAAAAGAGGATAAAGATGTGGTAACAAATTTATTAACAATAGCAAGACTGCTTATAGCAAGGAATTGGAAAAGAGAAATAAATATATCAATAGAGGAGTGGTACAAGGAAGTATGGAAACTGGCAATAAATGATAAGCTGACGTGTAAAATAAAAATTAAAAGAGGTATATGGAAACAAAAGTGATTTTGAGGATGTATGGAGAAAATTTATTGAAAAAAGGATTTAAAAATACAGTCTTTATTGCAAGAATAACCTACAAATAAGAGCTAGTCTGACGGCCCTTCCACACAGCCATATAGCCCAGAATACCAAGGCAGATCACCCACAATATCTGCTTTGAACTGGATTATCTGAGTCCACACTGCCATATAATTCAGTTCAATGTGGATTTTATACAGCTGCGTGGAACGGGCCTCAGAATTTGGTCTAAAGTCTCTTTCACTTATTGCTGTTGCAGTTTTCCCTGTAACAGTAATAGTAATTATTCAGTACATGTCAAAACTGAAGATACCATGAGTTTCTTTATTTTTTCAAATATGTGTACACACATATTTACAGTATTTATATTCTGCCCTTCTCACTCCGCAGGGACCTCAGGGCGGATTACAATATACACATACATGGCAAACATTCAATGCGATAGACATACAGCACATATAGACAGACAATCAGAGGCTATTTAACTTTTTTCTGGTCACCAGGGGAGCTGTCACTTCATCGTCCATCTGCGACACTGATGAAGTACTTTCTGAATTCCCTTCATGCTTTTTGCTGGAGATTTTTTTATGGCCTCGTAAATTTGTTAAGTTAGCCTCCCCACACATAGGTGGTACCTAAACTTCCTACTTGACAGGTGCAACTGTCTTTCGGGTTGCAAAGGTTGACAACAAGCTACACAAAAGGACAATAATGCCATCCCCCTTTTCCAAGTGCAGGGAAAACAAGATAGCAATGTTCGAACTAGAACTGTTCTGGCTGTTCATCTTTCTCCGAAGTTTCATAGAGGTTCCAGAGCACTCCCTGATTTAACTATCATGGGACAAAAATGTGTTAACTGGATTTACACCACCTTGGGGGCTGAAAGTCCCCAGACATCTTGTTGATGCCCAGGAGTGACTTCAGGCCCATGTAGATGGGCCCATAGTCTCTTGATCCGAATGCACCCCCAGTCCACCTTAAGAACCACCCAGCAGATTGGGTAAAGGAGGTCCATTCAGTTATAATTGGATACAAATACAATATATTTCTCAATCATAACGAAAACTATGACCAGGTAACCTGCCTACCAATTCACACTGTCATTCAAGTGGTGATTGTTATTGGGCAAAATATGGTGATCCTGCTCTCCCAGATTCAGAGTTATTTCTTTTTAAACCAAATGTAGACTAGATAGCCTTTCAAAACTGAGGACATCTTCAAAAGGAGAACTGCCTTCTGGTAGATCTTCAGGATCGTCCCCTGTAAAGCAGGACTCTAGCCAACCTAACCTCTTCCCTGTCACCATGAATTGCTGAAAACGTGCGCTGATCACTGGATGTCTTCAGCCACTTTGACACACATTCCCCAAAGGCTAGCAAAACTGCTCTCTCTGTGTATGTGCCTTCAAGTTGCTTGTTAACATAGTGACCTTCAGAATTGCACAAGGTTGTCTTAGGCAAGGAACACTCAGAGGTGATTTGCCAATTCCTCCCTTCATGATCCAGCGAAATACATGGTTTAGTCATTTCTTAAGTAGCTCACTAGATGTCACCCTCTGACTATGTCAGCTCTGATGACTAGATGGAATTGCAATGGTTTATTCTGATGGGGGAAAACCAATGAGAAATTGGTAAAGCAACACTCATGCTATTTTTTCAGTAGATCTATGAAATTTCTCCACTGACCGATATTTTGATGGCATCATGGATTAAAGTGATACAAATGGTTCAAAATCGTATATATACACACAGGTTTAAGCCATTTGTGTTAATGAGCAAGAAGACAAAAGCTGAGTGAATCTGGTTAGGCAATGTGTGACGAGAGGTGGCATGGGTGCAACATGAAAAATAGATGTGACTTAGATGCTGTTAAAGGGAGAAATAATGATATGGTTTGTTGTTTATTCATTCAGTCGCTTCCGACTCTTTGTGACCTCATGGACCAGCCCACGCCAGAGCTCCCTGTCGGCCATCACCAACCACAGATCCTTCAGGGTCAGGCCAGTCACTTCGAGGATACCATCCATCCATCTTGCCCTTGGTCGGCCCCTCTTCCTTTTCCCTTCATTTCCCCCAGCATAATTGTCTTCGCTAAGATTTCCTGTCTTCTCATGATGTGGCCAAAGTACTTCATCTTTGCCTCTACTATCCTTCCCTCCAATGAGCAGTCAGCCATAATTTCCTGGAGTATGGACTGGTTGGATCTTCTTGCGGTCCAAGGCACTCTCAGAACTTTCCTCCAACACAGTTCAAAAGCATCTATCTTCCTTTGCTCAGCCTTCCTTATGGTCCAGTTCTCACATCCATAGCTTACTACAGGTAATGCCATTGCTTTAACTATGTAGATCTTTGTTGCCAGTGTGATGTCTCTACTCTTCACTGTTTTATCATTATTGGTCATACCATGATATGGTAAACTAAAGTTATGGAAGTGAGAGACAAAATGAAGACACTGGAGTTTGAAGAGTTGAAAATATGGAAGAACTTCAGAGAGTTAGTACTTAATTTAATTGTATATGATAAATCGGGCTGAGAGGGGCAGTATACAAATGTAGCAAACAAACAAACAAATAGTTTTCTGATATATGTCTGAGTGATTTCAGGTAATTGCTGATGTGGAAAACTGGTCACACTTTACTATATCTAACTCACTGATCAACACAGCTACTAATCAACAGCAGTAACATTATTGAGTCCCAAGTACCAGATCCAGGGAGGGATCCTGAATTCAGAGACAGGAAGAGAAAGATCTTGGTTATACAATAAGATCCTTTTAACTGGAGTTCAATTCCAAGACCCACCAAGGATACCAAAAACCATGGATGTTCAAGTCTCATTACATACTACAATGAGACAATGTCATATTTGATTTTCCTGCTTCTTGGCAGGGGGTTGGACTGGATGGCCCACGAGGTCTCTTCCAACTCTATGATCCTATGATTCTATCACACAGTAAAATTGCAACCCTTAAATGGCAAAATAAAGGCTTTTTAAAGAATTGTTTAAAAATACTTTCAAGCTATGTGTGGGAGTTGCTAGGAATAGTGGAGGGCTGAAGTTTGCCCATGCCTGCTCTGGAACAATTCAATGAGATTTTCAGATGATATGTAACAATACTTACAACTGCAATAGTATAAAAATATCCACTTAATTTCATATTAAAAGCATTTGCAACCAGCCAGGAAGCTCCTAGCACTAATAACCCAACATTTTTCTGCAGATATTTCATAAATGAGCTTCTGAAGGAAGAGGAAATATGGAAAAACTGGTGAGAAGGCTAGGTGGATTACCAGTGGAAGATGGCATCCTTTGGACTGTCCATGAATGTGGCAGGAGAATTACACAACAGTAGATTTATCTGGAAGCAACCTAAACAAAACATTTTGATTTTCCCTGTTGGAAATAAAAGGGGAGTGAAAATGTTGATCTGAAGATGCTTGTGAGCAAATATGTATGTCATAGAAACCTCAATGGTATATTCATAGCAACTTGTGATTTGGCTTTTATTAAAAGGAATATAACAGAAATTTAATAGATATAATCAATTAAAATATAAGTTAAGATCGTTTAATAAAAAGGAGGAACTTTGTTAAATTGTTATTTTTTAGCTAAAGTGCTTGCCAAAGTTAGAATTTCAGCATTAATCTAATTCCCAGGAAAATTCTTGTAGGATCATCTAGCTATATTTATCTACTGTATTTATATACTGCCTTTCTCATCCCTGGGGGGACTCAATTGTCTCCCTCCCTGGATAGATGCCTTGAGTCCCTATGAGGAGAAAAGCAGGATAAAAATAAAGTAAGCAACTAAATAAATACATACATACATACTGATTCCTGCATCTCCACCCCCCACCCCCTCAAACACATGTGCATGTGCTCAGGCATGGACACATACACACATTATTAGACACATTGACCTTTATAGGTCTCTTAATTTGGGTGTGAATATGGCCCCTAGTGGTGCTGCAGGTTAAATCGATGACCTGCTGAACTTGCTGATCGAAACATTGGTGGTTCAAATCTGGGGAGCAGGGTGAGCTCCCGCTGTTAGGCCCAGCTTCTGCCAACCTAGCAGTTCAAAAACATGCAAATGTGAGTAGATCACATTTGCAGGAAGGTAACGGCACTCTGTGCAGTCATGCTGCCCACATGACCTTGGAGGTGTCTATGGACAATGCCGGCTCTTCGGTTTAGAAATGGAGATGGACACCATCCCGAGTCGGACATGACCAGATTTAATGTCAAGGGGAAACTTTTACATTTTAGCCAATTATATACAATGTGCTTCCCACACTACTGTCTGCACTTAAGCATGTATAATAAATCCTCAACTTTTGCAGAGTCAAGAACCGCAGAACCCTGCAAAAGTGAAAAAAATAGCAAATAAAAAATTGCTATCTTTTTCATCTGAGCACACATCTCTCCAGTAAATTCTATGTCCTTCAGCGTGACTCTGGAAGTTCACCATATAATCATGGCAGAGAACCTACAAATGTCCTTAACTGCCATATGTAAACCACCTCGAGCAGGCATGTAGCGGGGGGCTAAGGGGCTTCAGCCCCGAAATTCTCAGGGTGGTCCGCGAAAAGGCCTTACTGGTACATTATTTAAACTGTTATGTTTGTTCATATCATGATCTGATCACCATGCTCATTATATCCCACATTAATGGGGTTATTGGGATAACAATACAAAAGGTTTGCTAGGGTAGACCCTCTTCCACCCAGTCTCAGCCCCTCCCCGAAACAAACTCAGCCCCGAAACAAAATCCTGGCTACGGCCCTGGCCTCGAGTCTCCTTCAGGCTGAGAGGGCAGTATAGAAATATAGTACATACATAAATGTAAGTTTATTCTGTAGTGCTTCTAGTTGATGCTCATACACATGCCTATTAAGCACTGGGAATGTGGTGCAGCTGGCTGGGTGTCAGCTGCATAAGATCTCTACTGACTAGAAGGTCATGAGTTCGAGGCCTGCCCGGGTCGGGGTGAGCTCTCGACCAATTTGTGTAGCTCGTTATTGACCTTTGCAACCCGAAAGACAGTTGCATCTGTCAAGTAGGAAATTTAGGTACCACTTTGTGGGGAGGCTAAATTTAACTGATTTCTGGAATGTTAAATTGCCTCTATGTCTGTCTATCTATATATGTTGTATGTCAATGGCCTTGAATGTTTGCCTATATATGTGCATTGTGATCTGCCCTGAATCCCCTGCGGGGTGAGAAGGGCGGAATATAAATGACTTAAATAAATATTATTTTGACATCTGCTGGAAAACGAAAAACAGCAATGGATTTTATTTTGTCGAGTAGATTTACCCATAGCAACCCCCGCCCCAAATTAATATCTATCCAAACATATAATTCCACATTTTTCCTTATCCACAAGCCTATTTCATGCCTGCCTCATTTTCAGGGGTGGAAGAGAAAAATGATTGTTCTTTATATAGAAAAGCACCTTATCAATTTATTCGTAACAGATAATTTAAAAAAATTAAGAAGGCTTAGTTAGACTGTTTGCACAATCCAGAACTCAGTCCCTTTCCCATTTTGGCCCTAGCATGTTTTGCCTTGAAATTGCTGCATCTCACCCTGCTTCCCTCCCTCCTGTTGTTTGCACAGGCCTTGAAAGAAAGGCGGCAGCAGAGGCAACAAGGAAGCGAGAGTGAGTTGCAGGGGATGCCAGGATGTCTTGTCTCTGATTGGCTGACCACCATTGAACGGCTGATGGAGGACGGAGCAAGTCTTTCCTTCTGCCTTGATGGACCTGCACTAACAGCATCCCAATTGCAGGTAACTGAAATGCGGGAGGTCTAGGGAGAGAGAGAAGGTGACGAGGAGTCCCCATTCCTTGCCAATATCCCATAATGTTTTCTGTGCTTTGAAAATGCTGCTGTGTGCATTGTGTATAATTCGTCTGATGCTTAATACTAATGGCTTTCATGCAGTCTGACAATTTGCTACTAACATCTCTTTTGGTCCATATACAGGAGGTGGGAAGGGGAGTTTATGCATGCGAACCCTACGGAGACTTTTGGATGAGACTATTCACCAGGCAGTTGTAAATTAAGTTGAAATATTTGGAGCACAGTATCCCAGTGCAAAGCGAGATAGATTGTATAAAGATCATGGCAGTGGCAAAAAGGACAACACTGGGAAATCAAAGGAGGATTCTTTATCCCTAAGACAAATTGAGACTTCGGCTTATGTATCCTTCCATCTAAATATGGTCTCTTTATTTAGACTTAACTCAGAAATAGACTACTGAAAGAACTGAGAAAATATTTTGTACTGGTTGTTACCTTTAATGAATTTTAGAGTGCTATTCGTTTTTAAATATTCCTTCTCTGCACAGTATGGAAACCAATACATTAAACAATTTAACATAGAGCCTGATATTAGGATTAGTTAAAAAACGGAGCTTTAGCACCAGTATCTCAGTGTCATAAACTATCAACAGGAAAGCAGAAAATTCACTCATCGCAAAGGCTAAGTGAATTCCTTCAGCTGTTTAGCCTTTATTACTGCCTAGCTACTAGCACTCCATCAACACCGTCATACAACTTCCATTATGAGTCTATTGTGATTATATAATGCAATTTCAAACTCCCCCCCCCCCACACACACACACACAATGAAATGCAAAGATACAGAATGGGGGACGCCTGGCTTGATAGCAGTACATGCAAAAAAGATCTTGGAGCCCTCATGGACAGGAAGGTGAACATGGTCCAACAATGTCACATGGTGGCAAAAAAAAGCCAATGGGATTTTGGCCTGCATGAATAGGAGTATAGTGTCTAGATCCAGGGAAGTCCTGCTCCTCTTCTATTCCTCTATCCCATCTGAGCCCCCACAAATCATAGCACTTTCTACCTATCTCACCCATGGGTTTTATCGAATTCTTCCATTTTTATCCATGGGCCTCGTTCTCTTTGTCTAAGTCTATTACCATTTTATCATTTGTTTTTATTATGATTTTATTATTTTCATTTCATTACTATGTTTTTATTAAGTACTTTATTTGATGTCATTGTTTTGTTTATATGTACTTTTGCTTTATTGTAATTTGTTTGGGTTTGGCCTCATGTTAGCCACCTCGAGTCCCTTCAGGGAGATGGTGGCAGGGTATAAATAAATATTATTATTGTTATACAGCAGTGTAGATGGGACTGTATATGACCAGTTCATATTACTGATCTAGATAGCTTCTCTAAGGACAATTGTCAACTCTTGGCATTTGTGCCGGCATTATTCAAAGCCTGATTTTAAACCTGATTGGTATATACAGTAGAGTCTCACTTTCTAACGTTTGCTCATCCAATGTTCTGTATTATCCAACCCAGTCTGCCTCCTGCCCCCATCCACTGCTGTTTTAATACATTGCAATGTTTTGGTGCTAAATTTGTAAATACAGTAATTACTACATAATGTTACCATGTATTGAACTGCTTTTTCTTATGATTTGTTGTAAAACATGATGTTTTGGCGCTTAATTTGTAAAATCATAACTTAATTTGACATTTAATAGGGTTTTCCTTAATCCCTCCTTATTATTCAACATTTTTGCTTATCCAACGTTCTGCTGGCCCATTTATGTTAGATAAGCGAGACTTTACTGTACAATATCAATTAAATTTGGTCACCTATGACTATATATCTTCTGCTGAAATAAATTAAAACACCTTACAATGAATACTGTGTTGCATTTTGGGAAATAATGTATTTTACAAAATGGCTTGCAACAGCTGTCAGAGAGGAAGGGACTCTGGATTTAAATGATTTTTTTTTCATGGGATTTTTAAATAATAATTATTACGATTTGATAATGAGCTCAGTATTTTGTGGTTAATGTACCAAAATCCAAACTTTCCAGCTTCATACACAAATAATCAATTAAGCATGGAGAAGTATTATGCAGTGTCTCTTGTCTAAAATCTCGGGTTCCTTCCTGGTGTGCAGCAGCTCCCGATCAACCCAATGAAACAGGCACAGCAGGAGGGAAAGATAGAACAGAAATCAATGTATTCAGCTCTGGCCAGAATGGACACCTGGGGAGTACCAAATTCAGCATGACTCCCTGGCTGAAACCTGAGGATTTTGTAGAACAGTGTTTCCCAACCAGTGTGCCATGAGCGATCATCAGGTGTGCCGTGGGAAATTGGAACCTCCAATACCCTTTCTTCCCCCTCCTGTCGAACACTTTTTCTTCTCCACTCAGGCTCCCTTCTTCCCAGCCTCGCTCAGCTCGCTTTGCCCCGCTTTGCTCTGGGGCGAGTCTGCGCAGTAATGCCCGCACGGGTCACGTCTTCCTCCCTCCCCCCTCCCCTCCTGAACACGCTCACGCTGCCCCCTCGAATCAAAATGGCGGCAGAAGCGGCAGTGTAGAATAAAAAATAAGTGTTCGGCAGGAGGGGGAAGAAAGGGCACGAAGGGGGAGGGGGAGTAAGAGGTCTCTGTTGAAAGCTGGCATGGGCAAACTTGGATCTTCCAGGTGTTTTGGACTCCAACTCCCACCATTCCTAGCAGCCTCAGGATCTTTTCCTTCTCCCCCTCAGCCACTTAAGCAGGAAAGGGCCTCAGGCTGTTAGGAATGGTGGGAGTTGAAGTCCAAAACACCCAGAGGGCCGAAGTTTTCCCATGCCTGTTTTAGGGACCTTCAAATGGTGAGCCTCCTTCCAACATTGTGATTCTGTATAGAAAACAAACAACAACGTAACATAACATTGTTTGAGTCCACAGGGCTCTCTGGGTGCAGGTGAACTACAACTTACAAACTCAAGGTCAATTCCCAAGCAAACCATTCAGTACTTTCTGTTGGTAATGAGAGTTCAATATGCCAAGTTTGGTTCAATTCCATTGTCGCAAGAGTTCAGGATGCTCTTTGAGTGTGTGTTAATTATAAATCCCAGAAACTGTAACTCCCAAATGTCGAGGTCTATTTTCCCCAAACACCATCTGTGTTCACATTTGGGCATATTGAGTATTCATGCCAAGTTTGGTCCTGATCCAACATTGTTTCAGTCCACAGTGCTCTCTGGATATAGTTGAACTATAACTCCAAAACCCAAGGTCAATGCACACCAAACTCTTATAGTATTTGCTCTTGGTTATGGGAGTTCTGTGTGGGAAGTTTGTGTCTTTCTGCCGTTCATGCCAGGATATCTATGTTGTGTTCATCGAGACAGGTCCAGGTTTCACACAGAGTGTATAAATACATTTAAAAACATCTTAACTACCGTATTTTTCGCACCATAAGGCGCACCGGATGATAAGACGCACCTAGATTTTAGAAGAAGAAAATTGGAAAAAAATATTTTGGGCCAAAAAGTGCTTCAAGCGCCGGGGCCCACTTTTTGTCACAAAATATTTTTTCCCAATTTTCTTCTGGAAGGGTGGACCCTCCTCGGCGCCCTCCGCCATCCCTAAGCCTTTCCCTTGGCCACCTCCTCCTCGGTCCCGCCTCCTCCGCCGCCTCCGCCACCGCCCCCCGCCCCTTCGCCGCCTCCGCGCTACCGCCGCCGCTCCGCTTTTAGCCCCTTTCCGCCACTTTTTCGCCCCTTTCGCCCCCGCTGCTGCCGCTTTTTCGCCTTTTTCGCGCCTTTGCGCCGCTTTCCGCCGCCTTTCCGCCGCTTACCGCCGCCGCGCCGCCGCCAAGATGCGCAGTAGGGTCCCAAGCGGCGCCTGGCGCTGTCTGACGCCTGACGCAGGTGCGCCAGGCGTGCCTGCGTCAGCGCCAGCGCCAGACGTCAGACGCGTGAGCGCGCTTGGGACCTATTGCGCATGAGCCGCGGCGGCGAGGGACGCGCGTAAGCGGGCGGAGGCAGCGGTAAGCGGCGGAGGCGGCGGAAAGCGGCGGAAGCCTCGCCGCTCGCTTTTCCGCCGCCTCCCGCCGCCTCCCGCCGCTACCGCCTCCTCGCGCGCATGCGCAGTAGGTCCCAAGCGCGCTTAACGCGCCTGACGTCTGACCTACTGCGCATGCACGGCGGCGGCGAGGGAGGCGGCGGTAAGTGGCGGAGGCGGCGGAAAGGGGCGGAAAGCGGCGGAAAGGGGCGGAAAGGGGCGGAAAGGGGCGGAAAGGGGCGGAAAGCGGCGGAAAGGGGCAAAAAAAGCGGCGGAGAGGCGGCGGTAAGCGGCGGAAAGGGGCGGAGGCGGCGGAAAGCGGCGGAAAGGGGCGGAAAGCGGCGGAAAGGGGCGGAAAGCGGCGGAAAGGGGCGGAGGCGGGCGCGGGCGGTGACGGAGGCAGAGGAGGCGGGACCGAGGAGGCGGCGGTCAAGGGAACGGCTTTCTATTGCCCCCCCCCCCTCTTCGCACCATAAGACGCAGATGATTTTTCCTCCTACTTTGGGAGGAAAAAACTGCGTCTTATGGTGCGAAAAAATACGGTATATGTATTACTGTGTTAGAGTTTCATTTTGTGTCATTTTGGTTGGTGGTGTGCCCCTGGATTTTCTAAATGTAAAAAATATGCCGTGGCTCAAAAAAGGTTGAAAAACACTGTTGTAGAAAAATTACACACATAGGTGATTGATGAAGTTCTCCAGATTTGTGGTTGCAGAGGCTTGGCCATACTTGGCCACAGATTGGCTGAAAGTTTTAAGGTCCGTGAATCTCAGTTGATGATTGGCAGAGCAGTCTGGAGGGAATTTCAATAATCTGTAGTTGCTTGGAAATGAAGTTCTCTGTTTCCTCCCTGGGAGGGTCTGGGAATGGAGTTTGGACATGACTGGGAGATAATGGAACCTGAGAGGATTTTACCCAAGGACACAGTCTGGGATAATGGTATTCCAAGGCACCCTGATGGGTTCTGGGATTTAGGAACAATGGGTGTGTAGGTGCTCTGAAGGGCTCCACAGATAAGACAAAAGGGTGAGGAGTTTAAATAGGTTTTTTGGCTCCTGCTGAGCTTGAACCCTTTGTGACACAGGAAGAACCAGTTGAGTCCAATTTCCATTTATAGTGATGGTGCAAGTATGGAGAAATGGTTGGTGCTTATGCAAACACCCCTGTTGGAAATAGCAACCTTCCCAAGCATCCACTAGTTGTTTGTTATGTATATAATTGTTTACTGTTTTGTATGTGTGTACTTATTTGCAATTTTATCTAGCCTCTTTGTTGTGGAGGGGCTGCAGACCATGTGATCAGAACTGGGCATGTTCAGACCTAAGACTCCATTTTAGGTTGAAGAAGCCATTAGACTCTTAGATAGAGTAGAAACTATTAGGTTCTCAAAACAGAGATACTTGGGCCTATGGACTATTCTTTCTAAGGAAGTTGCCCTGTGTTACCTCACAGAGAAACTACTTAAAATCCTCTTTTAATCCGGATTCATAAGCAAAGTGCCTGTATGCTGTATACATGAAGTTTGTAAGTAAAACCACCTCTGTTTCTTATAAAAGAAGACTGTTTATTTTGAGACCATGATTTAAAGGCAAATATATTTTAAGGAGAGTAAGTGTTTTTGGTAACTAAAGAAACACCACTGAAACTCCGCTGAATACATATGTTTTTTTTGCATTGGCATGTTTTTGCTCCTAGCAGTTCAATGATATACCTAGGTACATCCATTTAACAGCTGAGAGACCTAGTTTCCATCCAGACAGTACCTTTATGGCGCTATCTACCACAATAAAGGAGGAGCTGTCTAGACGATGTTTTGGACGGTCCTGAATTAATTTGCTACAAACCAGGAAAACCCTGCTTTGTACCAAATTCATTGGATATTGGGTTTATTATTCTGTGCCTTCTTGGGAGGTGCAGGATAAACCCACTATTTCCGATTCTGGACTGAGAATACTGCTGCCCAGACAGTATTCCCAGAGTTTACTGGAAAATCGCTCCCCCGCTTCTCCTGGTGCAGCAGAATCTGGAGCCCCAAAACTCCCAGGCAATACCTTATAAGCCAGGCTGCGTTTACGTGCGAGCGCAGGGACGGAGACGACGCGACAACTTGGCTGCGATTCAGGAAATCAGTTTATTCAATTACAACAGCTGAGGGGTCTGTTCCTTAGCAAAACCAGTTGCGAGAACAGCACACCCATTCTTCCGGTAAACAGATTTTATACAGCAATGGAGGCAATTCTTAGTCCCACCTCCCTCATGCATTTCAACTGGCTAGACATCTGTAAGCTGATCTGACATCAACCAATCAATTAAAGCATTGTGTCACCTCTCTTCTACTGGCTGACAAACATTGCACAGTTTTAATTTCCACCCAATTGTTAATGCTATCTCTACATACACAGGCTGTCCCGAAAAGCGATACATTTCTACAGCGTTTCCATCAGGAGCCTGCCAAAGTGGGAAATTCATTAGCTGGCCTATGTGACGTTTCCTAAGCCAATCACTAACTTGTAAACAAACACACATGACTCCGTTAGTCTATATCTATGTTAAGTGGCACTTTCTCCTGGCGTTTCTTCTGTAAAATCAACAATTCTACTTTATTCCTCAGTTTTTCTTTTGCAAGTGATTTTGACAAAAAGCGATTGCAAACATGATTAGACAGTCTAAATTTCATTCCAGTTTGTCTTCCAATCTCGTTTTTTCTCTTCTCTAGCTTTCTTAGCTAACTCAACTGTCTGGCTTGTTGTAGAAATGCAGCATCTTAGCATTAATGGAAATAAACAAAACATAAGTGCGAGACTGCAGAAAATCATAAGAATTAACACAGCTAATGATCTTAACCATTTCAAATCAGGGAGCCAATTAATGAACCATCCCCCAGAGATTGTCAGGGGACTCATAAGACCTTTGAACTTCTTGTGAAACTTTTTGTATCTTTTCCATGTCTACCTCAATATCACCTGTTTTGTTCACAAAATGACAACAGGTTGTATTAAGCCAAACACAGAGACCTCCTTCTTTGATGAGAAGGTAATCTAGCGCGTAATCTTTGCTGCATTAACATTTTAGCCAAGTGAATTGATTTCTATTTGCAAAGCATTCAGTCCC